>CM061561.1:103764192-106264192 GCA_030864225.1 Capsicum baccatum var. pendulum
ATTCAAAAAGTTTTTACCTACTTTAACTCTTTTGGAAAGACGACCTTTTTGGAAGTCTTATCCCCGTTCCCTTTTTGGCAATCTTGAAAAGTGACCTAACTCTTTTTTGGGTAACAAGGATTTTAGAGACCCTTTTGTTATTTTTCCTTTTGGTGATGTCTTGAAAGTGTTTCAAGGATAAAAAATAACCCACACTCTCTTTCTTTTGAATTTTGGATCAAACAAATCGATTCTTGAAGCTTCTTCTTCTCCATAATAAAAGAACACAAGAACAACAACAACAAGAAGAAGAAGTCGTCCAATAACACCACAACACAACTTGAAAATTTAGCTCAAGAACTTGGATCTAGCCACTAGAAGTGTTAGGGAGAAATAATCTAACACAATAAATACCAAAAACACATAAAATACACCTACATCTAGGTCAACAATCTCGGCAAAGACACAAGAACGAGTACTACTCTTTTTTTATTTTTAAGTGTGCTAGCCCAAGATTGATTCCATAAGAATGAAATCAACCACAAGTTATGATACCATAGCAAACATCCCACAAATGACTCACAAAAATCCACAAACACAAGATAACAAATATAACAAAACATTCAAAAAACAAGACACAAACGGCAACAAGATAACAAAAAATAAAGATAGAGATGGACAACTAACCTGACATAAAGAGTACATAAATAATAGGAACTAAAGATTGTTTCAAACTAAATAACCCCTAAATCATGTAAAATAACACCAAGTTCTTACGTTGAACCGATGATGGACTCGTTCAGCTCAAGAACTCAAGTTTCTATCCAAATGAAAAACATAAGTGAAACCCTCACTCGTGAAACCCTAGTTTTGGTTTTGGTATACTCTCCAAGAGAGGATTGGTGTTTCAAATATTTCAATCTCAAAAATGAACTAACTAGTGAAATAAAACTAAGGAGATCCTACTTATAGTCTATTACAAAAGTGGGGCAAAGTGACCCCTTTACCCTTAATGAAAGGTGGTGGTTTTAGAGTGAATAATAGGGGCTTCCTTGTGGTATTTTAAGAATGTTAAGGAACTTCTTCACACTTAAGTATATGCACTCCTTTGGATGGACTTAATACACACTCACACACATCCATCTTCATAAACATGCTGTGAAGACTTTGTAGTTCCCGATCTTGGCTTCTTATGAATGGTCTTGAGATCTTGGCACCCATATCAGATATGCTTATATGCCTATCAAGGCCAGGATGATTATGATGATATGGTTATATGTCCAACAAGGCTAAAGGATGATTATGATATTGATGATATATGCCTGGTAAGGCCAGAGGATGATTATGATAATGATAATGATTATGTTATTTATTATACTTACCAGTTCAAGTCAAAATATATATTATGATACTTGGTTTGATTATGGTATTATGAATTCTATTGCATTTATCCTTGTATACGCATTGCCTATCACCGGTATGTGCCAATATCTATCAGCCTTATGGAGATTCCATAGTATGGGTGATGAGTATGGCTTGCGGTATGTTATATGTTGATTGAACCTTATAAGTCTAGACCATGGGGGTTCGTGAAAGGCTTGGTTAGGTATTAATTGTCCAGACTATACAATTACTCCTTGTTGCTACTGTTATTATAACAGTAATGATCATTGTTATGGCTAGTTTGTGATAGATTGGTTAATGATTTGGTATCGAGATTCAAGGTATGTTTATGCCTCTTCTATCTTATGATTATATTGTTATGAATGATATCCCTCCCTTCCTTTTTTGTTTAGATTGTATGTTTATTTATTGTCCTTGTATATTGTTATATATTCTTTTTTTGCCCTTTATTTGTAAATTAGACAGAGATATATGATATAGTGTTGAGATTCCTAAGTATGGCTGGAATGGGATAGTTCATCCTTAATAATTCCTTAGCCTTATTTTATTAGTTTCTTGGTTGTGAATAGGATAGTTTCTCCTTATTATCTGATTGGTTTTATTATGTGGTTGCTGAACATTTGGGTTTAGACTCTATTTCTATTTATATGTTGTATATATTTGCATTATCTTTGGAGCTCAGTCAGTAGTTGCCTATTGAGTACTACGTGTTTGATACTCATACTATACTTCTGCAGTCTATGGAACATAGTATGAGTTATCACCAGTATTGTGTGCGTGCATCCATGGTTCAGATACATAAAGTGAGCTCTTGATGTTTGGAGTATTATAGATACGAGATGTAAAATACAAAAATGAAAATGACACACAAATAATGAAAAACACAAAAAAAAGAAACAAGCTAGAAAATAAAGAGACAAATAGATTGACACAATGAGATAAAGAGAGAACATCCTAAGGGTATATCAAACTCGAAGACCTTTCTATTTAAATATCATAAGCACCAACCTCTTATGAGGACCACATGGGAATGGACCCGAGAAACCCATGTTTCTCACATTCAATGTAACTCTCAACAAGTTAAAATTAAACACTCTCAAGTGTATTTCAATTCATCATTCATCAACTACCAAGAAATGAAAGAAAAGCAATTTATAGCCGTGGGCTATTTATTACAAAATGGGCCCAAAAGTGACCCAAAGCCTAAAATAATGGAATGGATGCCCACACTCTCTCGAAGACAAGCTATCATCCAAACATGGTGTTGCCCATTTCTTTATTGGAGGATATCACCAAATATAGCTTCTTTCTAAGCTAACCACTATCCACGTATTTGACCTCTTAAAACACCCAAGTCTTGGATCTGTAGATATGATCCTTGAAGCATCAATCCCAAAGAAATGGAACCCATTGATCTTTTATCATCCTCCCTTTCTTAAAGAGGATTCTTCCTCGAATCCAACTCATTTATCAACTTGTTGTTGCACCTTTGAGGTTTGGAATCCTTTGCTAAGAATTCTATTAGGCTTTTAAGCTCATTTTCATATGGCATTCTCCTTGCATCCTCCTTTGATATCGTTTGCTAATGACACACAAATAATGAAAACACAAAATAAAGAAATAGATAGAAAATAAAGGGATAGATAGATTTCCATAAATAGATAATGAGAGAACAACTAAGGGTATACTAAACCTAGACCTTCCTATTAATCATCGACAACACCAACCTCTTAAGAGGATATAAATGAGAATAGATTCTCGAGCAGCCACATTTTCATGAATCAAGACACTCCCAACAAGTTTCAACAAAACACTCTCAAGTGTATCTCAAATCATCATTAAACAACTATCCTAAAAATAAAAAAGGTCCCATCTATTTATAGGCCAAAAGCCTTTATTACAACTTGGGCCCAAAAGTGACCCTAAATGTAACTTGGGCCCAAAAGTGATCCAAGAGTCAAAAACAATGCAAATGGGCTCTATGTGGCGCCCATGTTCTCTGAAATCCTAAGCTATCATCTAAATGTGGTGTTTCTCAATACTCCCTTGGATGAAATCATCAAGTATAGATTCTTTCGCACTCCAAGATATTATCCATACATGATATTATTCTTGTAGGAGCTTAAAGGGTACTCCAAATATGTCTTGGAATCCTCGAGGTGTTCATGTCTTGGAATCCCCTGTATTGGCCTCAAATTATATGCTCAAAAGCATTGATGCTAATTTAGATTGTATCATCCTCCCCTTCTTGAAGAGGATTCGGCCTCGAATCCAAATCTTTTGACGATGTGTCATCACACTTCTCAAGTTTTGAATCCTTTGATAATAACTCCGTGTGACCTTTAAGAATATATTCATGAGGCACTTTCCTTGTCTTCTCCTTTGAAGGTGATGATACGTGATACTTCACAAGAGGAGAAATGACACTAGGCAAAATGCTAGTATTTGGTAAGTGAATAACGACGGCCCAAGGTTGGACTTGGTCTTTTCAAGTTGGATTTGGATTGGTTGAACAATGTCTTTGGGAATTTATTTTGTAGTGGGTTGGGTAGAGGGAACATGTTCTTGAGATGGAATCGGTTGTGGTCTTTGGTAATGGGTTGTTTGGTAGTGAGGTGTATGGATTTATGGATTTCCTTGATAGGGTGGATATTACGGTGTTTGGATTTGTGGATATCTTTAATAATAGTTTTGGGGAGTTTGTTGGTGGAATTGTGGTGGTTTGGGTACATTTGATGGGGTTTTGGGGGTAAGACATGTCACCTTTTCCATGTTCCCTTTCAAGTATTCAATTCTTGTCACCGATCCATGAGGGATTTCAATATTGTATCCAAGGTTACTCCACCCTTCAATTCTTGTTGCCAATCCATGAGGGATTTCAATATTGTATCCAAGGTTACTCCACGCATAGCTCCTTAGCACAATTGAAATAAAATAGAGCAACCTTTGATGATGTGTTTGAAGGTCAAACGACTTGACTCGGCGAAGAAAGACACAATATAACACACAAAGAGAGAACTTTGAAGAATTTGAATTCAATAAGTAACTAAGAAAACAAAATATAAAAGAAGGAAAAGAAAAAAAAAATTAAGACACAAAAGACAATGAATCAAGAACTAATTAATCAACTACATTGATTACGGTTTAGTTGTTAAATAGTATCAAGAATGAACAAAATGAAAGAAGGAATTAATAGATGAATTAATGGTTTTGAACCTGATAAAATGAAGTTTTTATAGTGTTGAAATGCATTTGAGAACTTGAATTGGTATCAGAGAAGTGTTGGAATGCATTTCAGGTGGATTTGGGGTTGTTATTGCATCCAATTGGGTGACCTGAGTTGTGGGTTGCGTCGGGAGGTGCTACAGCAGGTGAGACTCAGGCTGGATGCAGCTAGGGGTTTGCCTGCTATTATGACCTGCGTTTGGGGTGATACAGTAGGTCATCCACAGACCCAACGCACACTAGGTGCACCTGGTCCGTTCCACCACTTGCAGTGTACCGTTTTGGAACTCAAATGGTCCCCCTTTTGTCCTCTATTTGGAATATTTCCTTGGATATTCAAAAAGGTGCTTGTATAAACACTTTTATACACCTCTTTTCTTCACCTTTGAGGATCAAACAACCACCTTTTGAAGAAAATTCTCTTTGAAGCTTTGAATTTCTCCAAGAACACTCAAGAACACCAAAACTTCAAAATTCTCTATCTCTTAAACTGTTGGTCGGAATTCGACAAAATTTTGACCCAAGTCTCTTTTCAACCTTATAAACACATTCCTCGCATCATTTTGTTCAAATTCATAACCAAAATTTCCATATTTTAACTCCAACCTTCAAACTTCAACTTGAGCTCCTAACAATGGTAGACCTTTGGATTTACCTCCGATTAAGCTCAAATTCAAGGTTTAGACTCTAACAGGATTAGGAAACAAGAATCTAACACCAAAACACAAAAAAAAAGACTCAATATTTGACCTAAAGATTAAAAAATGAATAGTGAATTTTTTTTGGAATTTTTTATTGCTCAACACAACGAGACCCAACATTGACTTCGTGAGAACGAAATCAAGCTTGGCTCTAATACCAAATGATACAAGACCAAAATATGAAAATAGAGATGACACAAAAATAATGGAAACACTAAAAATAAAGAAATGAGATAAAAAATAAAGGGATAGATGGATTTAGATAAACCGATAATGAGAGGACAACCAAGGGTATACTAAATCCTAGACCTTCCTATCAATCATAGATAACACCAACCTCTTATGAGGTAATAAATGAGAATGGATCCCGATCACCCAACTTTCTCGCGTATCAAGAAACTCCCAACAAGTTTCTACAAAACACTCTCAAGTGTATCTCAATTCATCATTCAACAACTATCCTAAAAATTAAGAAGGTCCTATCTATTTATAGGCCAAAAGCCTTTATTACAACTTAGGTCCAAAACTGACCCTAAATGTAAATTATCCCAAAAGTGACCAAGAGTCAAAAACAATGCAAATGGGCACTATGTGGCACCCCGGTTCTCTCGAAACCCAAGCTATCATCCAAATGCAGTATTTCTCAACGCTCTCTTAGATGAAATTATCAAGTATAGCTTCTCTCGTGCTCCAAGCTATCACTCACACATGATATTGTTCTTGTGGGATCTTAAAAAAAGTACTCAAAACATGTCTTGGAATACTCAAGGTGGTTATGGCTTGGACTCCCTTGTGTTGGCCTCGAATTATATGCTCAAAAACGTTGATGCCAATTTAGATTGTATCAATTATTCTCCTCCCTCTTATGTAATAGACTAATTCTATGTTGTATTCAGAAATAGTTATATCTGTATAATCATTTAGTATCTTATTTGTATCTTTCTTTTGTTAAAAGATCTTGTACTGATACCACTAGATTTTGGGACTATGTTATATAATTGATCTTTTATTATATTTATTCTGCATTCTTTTCTTACTTTTTGTGGTAGTTTGTTACTAGCGGTTCTGGACTATAGGTTTGGCTTGCCTACTGGTGGGTTAGAGTAGGCGCCATCATGACCCAAGAAATTGGATTGTGACAATAATGCCCTTCATATTTACATTTGGGCTCTAAAATGTCCTTTATTTAACAGTCCCAATGTTAAAAAGAAAATTTTCATCAACGACATAACACATTCTCATTGGTCTCCATTTAATTAAAACAGTTTTCATAATCCCAACCATTTAATACCTAATTACACCCCATCCTCCATTCTTTTGATAATGTAATAAAATCTCAAATTTTAATTTTCGTGATACATTATAGAGGCTCAGATGCATAACCTTCCTAATACATAAAAACTGATATATAACTCTTGTGTATTAATGCCACAAAGATACATTCAAATACATAAGTCTTATATATTAGTAACACAAAAGGTATTTTGATACATGATTTTATCAGATTTTCTATCAAAGACATGTTTCTTATGTTTTTGTAATCTAATATTCAGTACGATAACATAGCTTTTGTACATTTGGTGGAGGATCACGTGATGTATCTTTCCATCTTTTTCAACCAGATATGCTATTCTTATGTACCTCCGAACTTCCTTAATAAATACATCATTCTTAAGTATCTCCATTGACATCATCATCTTTAACCTCAATTAATGAATCGCTAAACTTCCTCCGTCTTTGTCTCTGGTCGTCGTCGCTAGTAAACCCTGACCATCGAGCCACCAAATAGACCCCAACTCAGTCTCTTACACCACAACACGTCTATAACATTACCCTGATTTGGTCAGTATTACATCATCGATGAAATTTTATCGGAAAAGCACTCTTTCTAACCAGAAATAATGACAATTCAAACTGCCAACTGTGGAAAAACCCACTCGTAACACCATTGGAACACTATTTTTGAGTTTACAGGAATAACGACTATGGTGGGAGAACTTCGAAACCAAAATTTGTTATTGAGATTTGGGAACAGTTAATAGAATGGAATGAGTATGTTCATAGGCTTGGTATAAAAAGTCTGTTAAATAAAAATGAATTGGATTTGCAATTTAGACGAGATATTCAGTCTATTAAGTGAGGATGGGGGAGGTTGTGATGTATTTGAAGTTTGAAGAGAGAAAGCATAATAAGAAATTTTTGTAATTATTTTAAGGGATTGATATTTTAGATAATAATATTAAGTTAAGATATAGTATTATGTCATTTTTCTTTTAGTTAATTTTAAAAATTTTAAAAATCCTGACCCACAACACCCACCCATATTTAACCGATTTGCCTCATTACTTTAACCGAGATAAAAGACCTTAACCTATTAAAAAAAACAACTCCTTCATCAGTTATTCACACCCCTAATTCGTCTTCTACATTTTCTTTCTTCATTAACTAACTAAAATTTACTAAGAAATGGATTAAACTATATTTGGGTGAAGATGAAAATCATTTTCACCCTCAATTTTGCTTTTGAAATCAACTCCTCCTCCCCCACCCCCCCTAATTTTGAATAATAATCAAACTCCCTACTTTATCGTATTTAATATTTATTTAACCTTTGTTATATTAAATATATTTATGTAATAACTATTTATATTATATATAATTTATTCTTTTAACTTACATATTTATGATTTTTTTTATTTAATTTCATTAACGTTATAAGTAGAATAGCATTTTTATTAATTTGTCACAAAATTTAATGTTATTATTACGATTGTTATTTTAATATTATATGAATTAAGCGTGTGCCTATGTATGTACATGCATGTGTGTATATTTTTGTCTTTTTTCACTGATAAGGAACGACCATAAAACACAAAAACCAGCCAACAACACAAGAACAACAAGAGAACAATGGGAGCAACAACACGGCAGCCATACAAAACACCACAAATCGTGAACATATTAACAAGAAACAAACACAAATATTACAAGAAAAGTAAAGGATAGGCAAAGATGACATAAGGACTTATGAAGATCAAAAACCCAAATGTGTATCAAACGTAAAGACCCTTAAAATCCGCAAGTACAAACACCAATCTTCTTATGGTGACCGCTAAGGAAATCAACTTCACCTCACAACCACCTTTTCTAAACAACGTACAATATCGGCTTTTCCAAGACCTACACTAAAGATGTCTTTTCCATACCTAAATTAAGAACTACACACTTAAAGAGAATGAAATTTTAATGTCTCAAATATTCATCATCCAAAAACTAAGGATGAAAGACATATTAAGGAACTACATATAGACTTATTATAATTGAAGGACAAAAGACCAAAACACTCTTAATAAAGGGTAGGCACCTATAGAGTGTAACTTTAGCATGTGAAATCCCTAAAACACCCTTAATGAAGGTGCTCTTCAATGCTCCAAGGCTGTGGATCTTTAAGTAGCCCCAAGCCACCTTCCACACACGATTTTGTCTTATGAAATGCTCATAATGGACTCTCCTTGTATGATCTCTTCCCTTCAATGTGACAAAAGCCAGATCCTTCGTGTATTGTCCTCGAATGATGTCTTCAAAAGCTATAATGGTCATTTGTCTCATATCATCCTCCTCTTCTTGAAAAGGGTTCGACCTCGCATCTACACTTTGCAAGAACAAAGAAAGGACAAACAAGCACAAAATCCTCATGGAATGAGGGTTAGGGTTAGTAAAACAAACAATATCATCATGCTAAGGTGGTACATACTTGAAATATAACTATAAATCCTTTGTTTTTAACATAAAAAGCCTAGTGAACATGTAACAAAGGAAGTGGCTACGACAACCAAGGAGAAGGGTACCAACACTCAAGATCAAGCCTTTCTTGTCGTCTTGACCAAGCATCAAAGGGGATTTATAACATTATCTACATCCCAAGAGGTTACCGGTATTAAATGGGAGAAGTAGCCAAGGACCTAGGTCTCAGTCATTCTAACTTTCTCCTAAGGAGTCGTCCTCATAATTTGTCATACCCTTTATATCACCTTTGGAAATATTATGATCAAAATGAGGGTTGAGAAAGGTGTTCCGCAGGTCAACTTCAAATATAGGGTTCTCATGCATACACTTACTACTAGTTTCAAATCTTCAATAGGAGTACGCCCAAAATAAGAAGCACATAAAGAGAAAGTGGATGGAATTTCTAAGCACATATCACCTTCTCTTTCAATGGACCAATACAAACCACCACGGACAGCAAAGGGATCACAAGCAAAACCATATTTACCAAGAAAATCACAATTTGAGTTTCCTAAACAATCAAGCACATCAAGGTCATTTCTACCCGATTGATCATTGTCCACATCCTCACTAGTTATTGGAAACTCATATACTAATATAGACTCACCTTGGTTTTCACAAGGGTCAACTAGTGTGTAAATACTCTTATTACTTGATAATGGAACCTTATTCACGTCACAAGTGCTAGAACTAGATGGACACAAATCATTCATACGAGAAGAATCAATTTTGTCATCTAAAGGATAAACTAGTGATTGCATACTTACAACAAGATTTTATTCTCCATTTGACCTAACAACACCAAGAGTATCACAAAAGGGATACTCAAGCACTTCTACTCTAGGCAAAACCGATACTACATCCATTTGGATAATATTAGCCACATCACAACATTCTAAGTTCATAGGAGTGTAGGGGGTAGAGTTTTTACCTTGTAGCTCACATGAGCAACGGCCTTCACCTTGACGTGTGTCTTGGAAGCCCACTGGCTCCCTTAGATCTACTATACGATCCAACTTTCCATTTATCATTTTGACCTCATGGATAATGGCTTCAAGTTTAGCCAAAATAACACTACCAAAATCATTGCACATGGTTTGAGAGGTAGTAGTATCGGTTTCAATTGCAATGTACCTAAAAAAAAAAAAAGAAACAAACCTACAAAACAAAACATAATTAGTTCACAAAATTTGCACCACACTCTCACACACTTTGATTGTCTTACACTTCATTTCACAAGTGCTGCAAGTCGGCGTATAGTTTGTGATGAGTTGAGGGGTGAGTCTACTCTTGTCCAGAATAGATTTTGGTTTAAAACTCAAACAAATCTTGTCGGACTTGATCCAAGAACTAACAACAATTTCAAAAGAAACAACGAACAAAACAAACGCTAAACACGAATGAACAAACACAAAAAAACTAACTTTCAAACTAGTATAGGAGTACTAGCTTGTCCATTAGTTATTAGAGTCAACAAACAAAGCTAAGAATCAATAATAAGAAACTAAGAAACCAAGATTTTAAGCCAAAATTTTTGGTATTGTATGGAATTTGGTGATGTGGTGGTCTAGGATTGGTTGCTATTTTTGAAAGGTTTTTGTTTTTCCCAACTTTGAAATTTTGGTTTGAATTTTGGTTCTTGAAGTGTTATGGCCGCCCTAGGAGAAGAAAACAATAAGATTGGAGCCCTTTTTACCTTTCAAAAAGGTTTGACTTGTCTTACACCTTTTAGGAAGACACCTTTTGGGGGGGTTGGTGGACTTTCCTCTTTTGTACACCTAGAAAAGTGGTCTTTCTCTCTTTTGGAAACTAGTCTTTTGGTAGATATTTTTGTCCCCTTCCATTTTGGTAGGTATTTGGGATTTTTTTTTAAAACTAACAAAGACTTCACTTCTTTACACTTGGTTTTTGAATCAAAATAACACTATTGAAGAGTCTTCTTGCGACTAGACATGAAGATTGGTCTAGAATAACAAGAACCTTCAATAGAAGTTTGAAAACCAAACCTCACGTGAACCACCAAGAATCAAAACACACCTTTTCAAGATTATAACCCATAACACAATATCAACAACACAAGTTCAATCCAACACCTTCAAGATTTTGGATCCACAACAACAACACCAAGAATGTTCAAGTTTTGAAATCGCAAAAACAATACCAACAACAATCGTTCAAGCTCACTTGGATCTAGAATCAAGGTGTTATTGAAGAAGAGAGTTAACACAAGAAACACTAAAAACACTACAACCTCATCCAAGATACACAACAAGAGCAACAAGCTCTCGGCCAAGAATACCAACACGTAGAACATAATTTTTTCTCTTTTTTTGAATTTTCAAGCAACCGACCCCAAGATTGATCTTATGGAAATAAAATTATCCTTAGATATGATACCAAATGATAAGAGAATGACCACAAAACATAAAACCATCCATCAACACAAGAACAACAAGAGAACAATGGGAACAACAACACGGCAACCATACAAAATACCACAAACCGTGAACACACTAACAAGAAACAAACACAAATATTGCAAGAAAAGTAAAGGATAGGAAGATGACATAAGAACTTACGACTAAAAAAAACCCAAACGTGTATCAAATGTAAAGATCCTTAAAATCTGCAAGTACAAACACCAATCTTCTTACGGTGGCCGCTAAGGGAATCAACTTAACCTTACAACTACCATTTATAAACAACGTAAAATATTAGATTTTCCAAGCCCTACACTAAAGATGGCTTTTCCAAGCCCTAAACTAAGAACTACACTCTTAAAGAGAGAGAACTTTTAATGTCTCAAATATTCATCATCCAAAAACTAAGGATGAAAGACCTATAAAGGGACTATATATATAGTCTTATTACAATTGAAGGACAAAAGACTAAAACACCTTTAATGAAGGGTGGGCCCAATGGAGTGTAACTTGAGCTTGTAAAATCCCTAAAACACCCTTAATGAAGGTGCTATTCAATGTTCCAAGGTTGTGGCTCTTCAAGCAACCCCCAAGCCACCTTTTACACACGATTTAGTCTTATGGAATGCTTACAATGGCCTTTCTTTGCATACTCTATTCCCTTTAATATGACCACAACCGGATCCTTCACGTGTCTGCCTTGAATAATGTCTTCAAAAGCTATAATAGTCATTTGACTTGTGCCACCCACTCTCTTACTTCATGTGTTTTATATTACTTGACTCTTCTTGATATGTCACTATCGCTTAAGAAAATTTTAACTAGAGTGTAATTTACTAAATTAACCTTATTAATATACTTTGAACTTTAAATTTGACTATTGTTATTCAATGCAGTTATTTTTAAAACATATTTAAATATTCTTTTGATTTCATAAATTGAACAAATAAATATGCAAAACTATATTTAATATAAGAGTCAAGTAATATAAAACAGCAGAAATGTTGTTTATATAAATAAACAAGTTTTGGTTGCCATTAATGAAGTATTATATAAATTATAGTTAAAAATAACTTAAAATCTAAATAAATAAATCTATAAATACTTGAAATTAATTTAATTATTCTTTTTTTGTGTTTCCTACATCGAAATATATTTTTATAGTTATTATTATTTGTTATTTTTGTTTGTATAAATAAATATTAGAGTTTTGATTATTATTAATAAAATTAATTTTATTATTATACTAATTTACTTCATTATAGAACATCATTAGCTTATATGCTTAATTAGTATTTATCACCTTTTTCATCCAAAAGATAATTTTTATGTTTTTATGAAAAAATTTGTTACATAAATTTTCTTAAAAATTTACCATGTTTTTAAAGAAGGAAAAAAGAAAGAAGTTGATAATGAAAAGATACAATATGTATTTTAAAAATTTTATTAGGATAAATAGAGAGTTTGATTTTTAAAGGAAAATTTGAGGATGAAAATGATTTTTACCCATTATATTTGAAATATATCTTAAAAATTCAAAATATTGAGCACATAAAGATTAAATGCGAAATCCACATCAAATTTAGGTTGGGCCACTTTACAAATGAATAAGGTGGTAGACACATAACCCCATGAAAAGGTTATGAATTTTTACCAAAGTTAGGTGAAAATCCAATGGTGGTGGCTAATAGTGTGATATCTAGCATCTCACCGTGCTTTGATGTGTATGGCGATGACTTTCGATGGGCAAGACCTATTATTGTGGAAGTGGTTTTGGCAACAAGTATGATGGCAAACTGACAATCTTTTGCGACGCAGAACAAGTATCCACAATGAAGCTTGTTTGACCCTAAGAGTTTGCATATTTTTTATGGTCAACACAAGAATTATTTATTTATTACACAAAGTTTACAGAGGCATAACTTGTGGCCTTGACACTATAGGAGTAGAGATCCTATTCAAAATAGTACTTTGTACAACCTGACCATTTGAGCTAGAGCTAATATAATATGGGTGAGAGTGATGTTGTTTCACTCTCCTAATGCTTGGAAAACCATTCTTGTCTGCACACAAAATGTCACTAAGTAATGTAGAAGGTTCCCAAATTAGTACAGTACTATTGTTCATATTACATACAGTACTCGCATGCCTAGCTATTGTATCTACTAACTTGTTCTGCTCTCTGTAGATGTGGTGAACTCTAGGATCACCCAGAGCATGGAGAAGGTATATTCAATTAGAGATAACTTTTAAGTTAGAGAAAGCTTTTGTATTTATCAAATGGGCTAATTGATGTTAGTCAGTACTAATTTCAAGTGAGAAAAAATTATTTTAATGAGCTAACTATAATTTTAATAAGATGGCATGAGCTTCGCCTTCCAAAGGTTCTGAGTAGTTGCATGAAACCTATAACCCTAATAACCAATTACTAGATCTACTTATAAAGACACATCCTAACGAACAATGGTCAAGCAGATGGCTATAAAAAGCATAATTAGTGTTCAGCATAATGTTAGGTAGTTCCGGGGGCTTTCATTTTATATACATTGAAATTGTGGGTCTTTCATACTTTATAGGTCCATCTAAAAACCAAAACTTAGTCACTTGAAGAAGTATGTGATTCAAAGAAAGCATAAAATCAGTGTTATCAAATATAGACTTATTACGCCCAATCCAAACTAACCAAAGGCAAAACGAAGAGAAAACTGTAGATAGAATTTGCGTTTGCATGCCAGGAGGAATATTAGAAATTTGAAGTGTAATAAATTGATTCAACCAGTGCAAAGGTTGCATATAAGTATGCGCTAAGGGTTGTGCCTCACTTTTAATTTGTAGTTGTTCCCAAAGTGGCGTTACTCTGGAGCAAAATTAGAATAAAAAAGCATTTATTTCTTTGCTCGAGAAGGCACAAAGTCTACAAGAAGAGGAGTCAAGTATCTTAACATGGTGGAGGTATGATGATATAGGTGTTCTTTCATGGTTTAGCATCCAAAGAAAATATTTAATCATAGGGAAAATTTGAAGCTTCCATATCCAACTGAATTTAGGTCATGTGTGAGTATAAGCATTCAAAGTGGGACTATCCAAGACTTAAGATTCGAAATGCATGTTTTCACAGTAAAAAGTCCCATATTTGTTAACCCCAAAATAATGTGGTCAAAATAATGTGTGAACTTAGGGAAATAAACTTTATTACTTTGGGAAATCACAGAAAAAGGCAGATCGAAGAAGAGTTTAGTGAAGTCCCAACCCATTGGTTTTCTAAATATTAATTGAAGAAGAGTTTAGTGAAGTTCCATTCCATTGGGTTTCTAAATATTGCTATGATGTACCTATTTTCTTCCCTTAAAAGGGGTTGATAAAATAGAGAATGAATATTGACATTCGAATTGATATAGGAGTCATTGAATAAGCTGATAAACTAGCCCGCAGTAGGTTGCTAACGAAGACCCAGTTAAAAAACCCTCCAACCTTGTTAGAGGGCTCTCCAGGTTCTAGATGTTATTGTAGTAGAGGCTGGAACATTATGAGAATATCGAAGATATTTTCGTTTCAATAGATTTGCCTAAAAAGAGTTATTCGAATGAAATCATCGCCAAGCTAATGATGTTATTAATTCCTTATTCTTAGAATCCAAGTCCCGGATTCCTAAATCCCCTTTGTTTTTGGGTTTTATAATCTCAGACCATTTAAGAAGATGTATTTTCTTATGGTCTGGTGTAGATACCCAGAGAAAATTATGCTCATGATACTGAAGCTCATTAATCATATATGAAGGTAATTTAGTAACTTGTATGATGTGATTTGGAAGGCTATTTAGCGTAGACCGAATAAGCGTAGCTCTACCAGCTAGTGATATGAATTTTCCTTTCTACCCTGCCATGTGTGATTTAAAAGTGTCAATAAGGGCTTCATAATCAGAATTGACCAGTTTTGTCGACATGGGAAATCTGAGGTATTTCCCAAACATTGAAACCTCAGCGATGCTAAGGAGATTACAAGCTAAAGCCTTTTTCACATTCAGGGTATTAGAAGAGAAGGGGATTTTGGACTTTGAGTAATTTATCTTTTGTCCTGAAATAGATCCAAAGTGAGACATCGCTGTAGAAATAGTATGCAAGTGGAGTTATTTACTTCTCCACCAAGAATGATATAATCTGCAAAGAATAGGTGGGAGATAGGTAAACCTCTTAGAGATATGACAATCAGAGTCTACAAAATATGGTCAACTGCCATTTTAATTCATCGGGAAAGTCTTTCCATACATAGGATAAATATGTATGGTGAAAAGAGGTAACCTTGGCAGATACCCCTACTGGGTAAGAAAAATAGAGTAGAGCCTCCATTAAGAAGAATTAAAATTATGGGCGAACTGATACAAGACATGATAAAATTTACCATGTTAGAGGGAAAGTTAAATTAGAGAAGAGTATCATGGATGAATGACCATTATAGCTAGTCGAAATCTTTCTCAATATAAATTTTAAGTATCATGAAATTTTTGCTAGCTTTGTTTTTTTTAATGAAATGGAGCATTTCCTGGACTATGAAAGCACTGTTAGAAGCCTGTCTACCTGCCAAAAAAATAGATTGGGTTGGACCAATTATTTCCTGAAGGTAAGGCTTTTTCCAATTGACCAAAATATTTGTAACAACCTTGTAAACTATATTACAAAGACTAATTTGTTTGTATTGAAAGATGGTCACAACAGAACTTTTTTAAAGGACTAAACAGATGTATGTCTATTTGATGCTTGGAGGGATTGTCCAATTTTTAAAGACTTCAATGTAAAAGTCTTTAACTGACCTCCCTACAATTTTCTAGTACTGCTGAAAAAAAGGGTGTAGTTTGTATAGACCCAGAGCTTTAACTGGTTTAAAAGAATTAATGGCCTTAGTGATCTCAGCAAGGATCAGGGCATTAATTATTTGAATGTGAGACGATAATAAAATGAATCGGGAAGGATAATGTAGAGAGATATTTGGGTATGTAATGAGATCAGTAGTATAGAGGTTTGTAAAGAAACTAACCACATGATTTTGAAGGCTTTCAGGGCCTTCAATACAGTTCCCTGCTTGGTCTCTAAGTGTTCAAATGCAATCTCTACATCTTCTTTTGAGGGCGGAAATATGGAAAAAAAAATTATTTGCTTCTCCATCGTTAAGCCAGAAAATATATGACTTTAATTTCTAAAATGTGTGTTCCAACTACAGTATATTATTAAATTGATGAGTCAAGCAAATTTCAAGATTTTGCAGGAAAGTGCTAGTTAGATAAAAGGGAAATGCCTGGATTCTAGCTAATCTAGCAGGAAGATTCCTTTTCTTGGAAAAATGTTACTAAAGACTTCTTTATTACATGTATTAATCTTATTTTTCAATAGTTAAATGAAGGAAAGGAGATTGATATTTGACGAGTTCCAAAAGTAGGAGATGACATCAGGAAACTGAGGATGGGCAGTCTGATGAGTAGTGAATTTACCGCTTATTTGCACTTATGATTCATGCACGCTACTATGATTTGAAGACATAATGAGACAACATTGTGATTAAATTCACTAATTTCCACATCTTGTAGGAATACATGTGATAAGATAGAAGGATGTGGAATTGAGCTGAAAAGGAACTAAGTGAAGAAGAAAAATGCACAACTGAAGGACCATGTACAGAATGAGGCTCAATTACCGCGATCACGGTCTAAGGTTTGTGATTATGTCCAATCAATAAGGTCATCAACCGTGATTCCATGGATCTATCCGCGATCATGGTAGTCACGATCGCAGTAAATTTGGTGCGATTGCAGCAACACGAGATTAGGCCCAGAGGTAGTTTTGTAATTTTCAGTAGCTGACCCCAAATCCCTTAAAAGCCTAAAACTCTTTCCTATTTTGGGCATTCTAGAGACTAGCAATATTTTGAATTTTGAAGTTGAAACTCTAAATTGGGCATGAATTGTAATTTGATTTGGAGACTTTAAATTTTGTAATTTCTTGAAGAATGGTTGATTTTCACAACCCTTATTGTATATTTTTCTCTTCTTTCATCATGAGTAGCAAAATTTCATTGTCTTTGGATTATGTTGAACTAAGGTGCAATTAGTTGCGGGTTGCAATGTATTTGTGTATATGCTAGTTGGTTGATGATAGGTTATACTATTGTTTGATTAAATTGGTTAGGATTTATGGGTGAAAGCCCAAATACTCAAAATGGATTTGTGGGTGAAAACCCCAAACTCTTGAAAGATCAAACCATCCCAGAAGGTTTGGGTGAACTTTTGGAACCCTCATCATCCTAGAAAGAGGGATGTGGTAACCAAGGTAGTAGTAGACAATTAATGGGTTTAGTTTTTTAATCTCACTATCTTAGACATAAGAGTGATTATAAATTTGACTATATCTTGGGTATTTTCCTAGAAATAGGGATACCCAATTGAGGTAATAGGTGAATATAGTTAACACACTTGTTAGGTATTCGAAAGGTTCAATAAGTGATATTCTTGAGGTTAGCCTACGGATCCTACCCCTAGTCTACCATATTGTTAACAATGTACTCCAAATCTACACATATCCATACTTAATTTTCCTTTAGGTAGACATAATTCCAAGATTATCTATATATTAAAGTTAAATTACAATGGTTGTGTAGTTTGTGGAATTGAGTTACTATTGACACACGCACACTCTCCCAGAACCAAAACCCCCAATTTTAAATCATGCTTTGTACTTTATTTTCACTTCGGGTGTTTTCTTAGTAAGTGTTAAGACCTATAAGACTACAACTCTAATTTTCACTCCTTGTGGATTCAACCTCAATAAAAGTTGAGATGTTGACAATGACCGTCCTCTACCAAATTGCATGGTATAGGTGAGCATTATCAAAATGGCACCATTTTTGGGGAGTGAAATTTAGTTTTTATTTATATGGTATTGATTCTTACTTATGGAATATCGTAGTGGTGTATATTTATTTTGGTTATTGTTTTTGTTTTCTTCTAGGAGATCTCCGGTGCATAAATCAGAACCATGAGTGGCAATGCTAGTTAAGTCGGGTCTTTTAATAGCCCTCTTGATGATGAGGATCTACTCAATGACGTTGGTAGATCAATTTCTATCCGTATCCCACCTACACATTGGAACGGTGTTTTTTATGTCACAAACGTCTTCTTGCATATGCTACAAATAAAGGGACTTTTTAGGGGACAGGCCTATGAGGACCCCAATTTTCATTTGAAGAACTTTATCAAAGTATGTACACCCTTTGATATTGCAAATATAACCTAAGAGTCTATTTGGGTTCATCTCTTCCCATTTTATCTGATGAGAGAGTCGGTATTATGGCTTTGATCCCTTTCTTTCGGGTCTATGACTTAATGGTCTGAACTCACCATGGCCTTCCTTGACCGGTATTTCCCACCATCCAAAATTCTTCAATTAAGGGATAAGATCATCAACTTTAGGCAATTGAATAGAGAGCCTTTGTATGAAGTTTGAGAAAGATTCAACGAAAAACTAACGCAATGTCCAAACCACGAGGTCCTGGAGAAGATGATTCTCCAAATCTTCTGCCGAGCTTTTGATTCACTCAAATAAATTATGGTAGACAATGCAGTGGCGGGATATCTTGAGAAGTTAAATTATCATGATGCTTCAAATATGCTTGAGGAAGTTACCAAGAAAAATCAGGGATGGCATACCCAGGATGCCAAAGTGCCAAAATAGCATCCAACTACCTCTGTGGTTGACAAAGAACAAAGGAAGAGGGATAAACAAAGAGAAGAGAATATGGCTAAAATGATGACACAATTGGAGATTTTGATAAAACATGTGATGGGTAAACCCACAAAGGCAATAAATGGCGTGGCATCTAAGGCCTATGATTAAGAAGATTCAAAGAAGCATGATGAGGAGATTCGGTATTTGGCAATTTACTCGAGGGGTTCCTGCCACGCCTATCAAAGGCAAGGTAGGAATCAGGGTTGTACGGACCATGAATGTGACCGTGAATAGAGGGATAGATATCATGATTATGACCGGTATGTGCCCCTCATGATCGGGCAGAGAATAAATATGGTAGCACCATCAACCCCAATAAATATAAAATTAAAGATGTATTAGTAAGGATTTTAATAAGAGTAAGGAAGAACAAAATGGTCTATGAAATTAAAAGCAATTTTTTGCAAATTAATCAAACTGTGGTGTCTCACTCCGACTCCATTAAAAAATTAGATACTCAAATCGGGCAAATTTCCACCTAATTGAATGTTAGGCCAAAGGGTGTTCATCCTAGTGACACTATAATGAACCCGAAGAATGAAGCTCAAGTTTTAGCAGTAGTCACTAGAAGTAGGAAGACCCTTGATAATCACTTGAAAGAAGATTTGGGTGAAAAGGCCTAAGGTTAAGTCAAAAGAAGTACCACCACAATCTCAAGAAAAAAAGGATAAAAAGGAACTAGTGGAAGTTGATAAAGAGGTGGTGGAAAATGCAAAACCACAAAGTGATGTGATGCCTACAAAATAAGTCCCTCTCCATTTTCTCAAAGGCTTCAAAGTAAAGAAGAGGGTGATAAACTCAAGAAATTTATGTCATAGCTTAGCAACCTCTCTATCAATATTCCATTGCTTGAAGCAATCCAAGAGATCCCGGGATATGCTAAGCTTATGAAGAAGTTGATGTCAAAAATGAAGCTCGTTGAAGGTGCCATGATCAAAGTCACCCACGGTTGTAGTGCTATCATGAGTAGCAAAATTACGAAAATTAGGGAAGACCTCGGGGCTTTTACCATAGCTTGTACCATTGGAATGCATATGTTGGCGAAAGCTCTATGCAACCTCAGTTTGAGTATAAACCTCATGCCTTTTGTCATCTATAAAAATCTCAGATTGGACACCCCAACTCCAACTTCTATGAGACTTTTAATGGTGGATATATCTATCAAGAGGCCAGTCAAGATTTTTTTTTATCTTCCAGTTAAAGTGTACAAATCTATACTTTCAATAGGCTTCATAATTTTAGATTGTGAAATAGATGAAGAGGTTCCCACAATTCTTGGTCAACATTTCTTAGCCACAGAAAGAACCATTGCTGACTTAGAGTTGGGTGATAAGGTTTAGAGTTCATGATGATGAGGTCTTTCTTCAAGTATGCAAAATAACGAAACAACCCATGTAACTTCAAGTGATATCAGTGATTGATGTTGAAAGTGAAGAAGTAAATGAGGGGACCCTTGAGGACCCAACTTGAGAAAGAAGAAAGATGTCGTGCTATGATGTAAACTAAGGCGCTATGTGGGAGGGAACCCACAAATGCCACGAGAGTGGCTTGTATCCTTTATTTTTATTTTTATGGAGTAGATTTTAGTTTTTAAATTGAGTAACCCATGCATTTATGGTGCTATAGAGTGTGTTGGATGAGATTGAGAAGGGAAAAATGTGAAATTTATGCATGATGAATTGAACAGGGAAAAATCTATCCAAATGTGAAATAAGCTGAACAAGGGAAAATATGGGAGAAGAAATGCCCCCAGTTACTGCGATTGCAGAACATTGGCCACCATCGCGGTCACTCGCGTGTCCGTTATTGTGGAACACTGACGATAATCTCAGTCACATCAGTCATATAACCATCCAAACCCTCATTTCCTTCCAATACTTTCTTCTCAACTTTTCTCTCTAATTGGACCCAGTTCTGGAAAAATTATGAGCATTCCAACAATATCCTTGTATCCCTCTTGCATCACTTATCTGGTAGGTGTCTTGAATCTATACCTTGATTTAGAAAATAGGCTATAGAGTGCATGATATAGGAAAGGCCTAAAATTATGTTGTTCATACTTAAATGCTTCTTAAATTGTACTCGTGTGGTGTTTAGCTTCTAGAATATGGTGTGCACATGAGTGGGAAAGTCTTGAGTACCCAAATTGTGTGTGGAATTGAGAAAAATAAAGAATGCACACCAAGTGCTTGATAGGTTGCCCGTATGACCATTCACTAATGGTTTTTGCACTCTAGGGCATAATCGAGTACCAATTGGTCTTGTTCAATGGTTTTAGTGTAAGTCCTTGTTATAGAACATACTTTAGGCTTCAAATTTAAATTTTTGGACATTGAAAAATTTTGTTAAAACTGGTCCCAGATACTTTGATCGTAATTATCGATAATCGAGGCTGATTTTCTGCCTGTGCCAAAAAATTTGCACTTTTAATTTTTGTCCAAACACCACTAAGTAACCATCCAATGAACTTTAGTGGACAATATAGCATAGTTTGTGAAAGAATATGCCAATGATTGATGTTGTTATGTTGTCTATTGTCTTTCAGGAAAATCTCATGGAGATATACAACCAAATTTGATTTATGGCAACCGAGTGCCACACTCACTGCTATGGTGATCTTCCAAGGAAAAAATTGTGCCCGAAAAAAGAAATATGCTTAGAGAATATGCCAGAAAAACTTTTAGCATTTCGTGACAATCTTATGGCCACAAGGTGGCGATGTTTCCCCCCGAATCCTTACAAGACTAATGAACAATGGGTCCGTGAATTATATTCCACCTTAGCATAGTGTATTTATCAGATCCATCCTCTATGACTATCAAGATCCAATAGAAAATGGTGGACTATAGGGAGGAGCTAATCAACGCTATCTATGAGCTTCCAAATACAGATATGGGTGAGTTTGAATAAAAAGGGTGCAAATTGGGAAGTTGGTTGGCAAAAAGATTATGCCCTGGGAAGGAAGTTTCATGGGCGACAACAAAGATTAACATCCACATGAATGACTTTACTATCGAGGCTTAGATTTGGTTGAACATATTTTTTAGTCAAGTCTCCCCTTACACCTATATGACAGCAATTCATATTTGCGGACTCGGATGGTTGTTTGCATTCTAAACGATATTCTTTTGGCTGTTGGTCAGCTCGTGGTTTCTAAAATAAAATTCCGTAAGAACCAAGGTGGGACACATCTCTTATTTCCCTCTTTGATTACAAAGCTTTGCAGAAGGGCTAGGGTTGATGAATACTCTGGAGATACTTGGGTGTGCCCTGGCACTTCTATCTATTCTTTGAAAATTTAAAGAGATGTCACACCGGGCAAAAGTAAGAAAAGCAAGATCAATTTGGGGAAGTCGACATGTGAGGAGCCTGAGTTTTGTAGAACATACACCACCGGACCTATCGAGGATATTAGAGTTAATATTACATCCATCAAGGAGCTCGTGTCAAGTTTATCCCAGGGCCGAGAGAGCCCTCCACCACCTGTCATTTTTATATGTCTCAATCCAGTTATGAGGAGTATCAAGAGGACCAAAAAAAGCAGGGATCTACCATTGCTAGGCTTGAGAGAGTCTACTCATCCTTGGTGAAGTCACGTCATGATCTCTGGGTTGCACATGAGAAGATGGTAAAAAGGAAAAAAAAAGATGAGTTCTTTAACAAGATGTGGAATAGGGGTGAAGGGCCTATAGAAGGTCCTAAAAACCCATGATAGACTCCCTTCCTCCCAAGTGAAGAGTGATGATGAGGCACTAGCTGAGTGGTCCGATCCTGAGGATGCCAATGATGATGGAGTGTCTACAGAGGAGAGCAATTCTTGATGTGGTTTTAGGGAGCACCTTTATCCCTTCTTATGCTTTATTGTTTATGCAGTGAGGACATTACTAGTTACTTAGTTGGGGGTGCTTGTCTTCGTATTCATTTGATTTGGACCTGTATTATTGATATTTGTGGATGTTTTTATGTTTTTTTGGATGATTTTTAATTTTATTTGGATTGTAATATTCAGGCGCTCTGATGGTGCCTATATTTTCATGGATTATTCATTTTGTTGCGTTGTTAGATTTTTATGACATCTTTTTTTCTGTGATGATACGTTTCCCTATGATATATTGAGTGATGACATTCTTATGGGAAAAGCATCATGATTGGGTTTTGAGCCATGGATGCATGGGAAGTCTAAGTACCCATGCATCGAGGTCATAAATGCAAAAAAACTCTGAGTACCTATGGCATTTTGGATATGAGATCGCACTTCTACCTATTGAAAAGTCTGAGTAACCATATGGTTTACCCAGGTAAAATGTAAGATGTGAGATAAAGGCTCATAGTTATCAAATTGTGCATGGTGCAAATACAAGAAAACATCCCCTTTCGTGATAAAATGTTTTTAAAAAATTGAGGGCACGGAATCGAATTGCCGAATCAAAAAAATTAGGCAATATCATAAATCTTTGTATCGGCTAAGTTCTGGAGATAAGCGGACTTGAACCGCTGGCATCTGCCGTAGAAGAAAAAGAAGCAGATGAAGACTTAGAGAGAGCAGATGGAGATTCTCAGATGGGGAAAAGTGGCACTCGACATCTACTAAATAATACTAGAATTTAGACTGTCCATCCAACTAAATGGAAGCCCTAGGGAATATGAAATCTATCCACCGGATCTTGGAAATGGTATTACTCATATCCAAAGCAGCTTTTCACAAGCTCCCCACCCCATACAATGACTTCAAAACTTTTGTCTTGTAGGAATTGGTAGATACTTAATTTTTGTCTCTAGCAGAAGAGGCAATTGATCTTCCTTGGCAAATTTGCATTCCATGTATGGTGAGCTTATTTATCCAAATCTCATACATACTTGTATCATCTAGAACTTGCCCAATTAGTCTCTCAAGGCTAATTTTGATTGTACTTGGTTGGGGAGATGATCCTAGGTCATCTTTGTGACATTGGAAGTCCACTTTAGCTCAAAAAGCCTACCCTTGCATAGTTGTTATCCCTAGTCACCCACTTTGAGCTTTTGGACTTTTCTTTAGCAAACATACTGCAAGCCATGAGCCTTTTAATTTTTATCCCTGTTTTGAACCATACCCTCCTGAACTTAAAATTGCAACTTAAGGATAAAAGTCTAAGTTGGGGGTGGTGATGATTGAAAGAGGTAACTTTGGGCCACGAAGTGGTAAATGAATGCCTATTAGCTTAAGTATTGAGAATAGATGAATAAGAAAAAGGAAAGGATACAACAAAGGAAAGAGAAGCACAAAGGGTGCAAAAAAAGAAATGAAAAGAAAATGGGTGAACTAAGGAAATAAAAAGGAGGCACATGTGTAAATAGTAAAAACAAAAGAAGTGGCCCATGATTAAAAGTTGAATGGAATAGTGTAATATAGATGCTCAAAGAGGGTATATCTATGTTGTTCCTAAAAGATATCCTACCCTACCCCGAATTTATGTTACAAGCTCAAAAAACCCTTTAAGATCTCCAACCAAGTATTTTCATTGTAGTGGCGATTGAAAATAGGGGCAAACCTATGGCATGGAACTTGTTAGCATCGAGAGTTCTTGAGAAAGTGTGTGTTTTACACTTAAATTCCTTGTTGCATAATTGATGACTTACTGTGTGGAATTTTCTTTCTTATTAGGAGGCATGTAAATGAGTCGAGGTAGGTGATTTTTTCATCTCCCGCAAAATGAGGAAACCATCCTTGAAAGAGAGGTTTAGGTGAACTTTTGGAACCTATGTCATCCTTGAAAGAAGGATGTGGGAACCAAGGCAATAGGAGATAATTAATGGGATTAGTGTGCTAATTCTTACTACTTTAGAATAAGAGTGATTATGAAGTTGACTATATCTTGCGTATTTTCCTAGAAATAGGGATACCTAAGTGAGGTAATAGGTGAATATAATTAACACATTTTTTAGGTATTTGAAAGGTTCAATAAGTAAAATTCTTTAGGTTTGGTTAACAAGCTAGCCTCAAGGATCCTAGACCTAGCCTACCATATTGTTAACAACTAGCATGTACACCAAAACTACACATACCCATACCTAATTTACCCTTAGGTAGACATAATCCCAAGATTCTCTTTATATCAAAGTTAAATTACAATTGTTGTGTAGTTTATGGAATTGAGTTACTATTGATACACATACACACTCCCAAAACCTAAAACCCCTCATTTTAAATCATGTTTTTTACTTTATTTACACTTAGGCTATTTTCTAAGTAAATGTTAAGACCCATAACACTAGAACTCTAATTTTCACTCCTTATGGATTCAACCTCAACAAAAGTTGAGATATTGACAACGATCGTCCTCTACCAAATTACATGGTATAGGTGAGCGTTATCATAGTCCACATAGACTTTACTCTAAAAGGATTGTTATTAATCGTGTAAGAGTGGGTTGATCCAAGCAGCAAACAGTAATGATTAGAGCACAAACGAGGGAAATGCTTAATAGAGGCTTTTGGGAAAAGCTCTAACCAAGCTACATTACTATTAATTCTAACAAGATACTCTAAGATCATGTGTCCTTAACGTCTAAGATTTTTCCAAGTGAACCTACTGCTGCTGAAACCTAAGTCAATCATATTACAGTAATTCAGGTAGTGACAAAAAATACTAGCCCTGGATGAGCAAAACCCCCTATCCTCAAACTTCTCACTAGATCTATTAATTTCATTAAAGCTACTACCTAAAATCCAAGGTCCATTTACAAATTCTGTAATTTGTAAGGTTTTCCCGCAACACCAACCTACTAGATGTGTCATTATGAGCATAAAATGCCAAAAAAGCCATTTAGATGTTGAAGGAATTTCCTAAAAAATGCAATAAACTTCCTGGTGGGTAAGATCTACACCTGTGACATTGAGAATGTAATCATTCCAGAGGATTGCCATACCCCCAGCTTGTCCTTCAGTCGGTATGACTACTACATCTGAAAAGTTGAATTCTCTAGGCATCTATTGGTGATTGTACCTATGGGTTTCTAGTAATACAACTAGAATAAGTTTATAAGTGTCTAGAAGGTCCTTAAAATCCAACTTAAACTCTTGGGACTTAGTGCCCCTATAGTTCCAGATTAGAAAGTTCATCGGGCGAAGGAATTGATAAGGATTTTTAGAGCTCCAAATAATTTCAGAGCCCCTGAGTGTAGGGCTCAATATCAAGGCATACCTTCCCACGTCTAGATTTAGGGTGGGCCTTATATGAATTGAGCATTTCAACATATTTTGGGGAAAACTTAAGTTTATTTTTCTTACAATATGCTCTTTGAGGAGGAATACGTGTACCTGATCCTAGAATGACGATAATGTTTTATCTTACGTATCTCCCAATAGAACATCCAGGTTTATGTATTAAGGACTGGCCAGCTCGGTTAGATGCAGTAGAGGGTACGGAGTTGGAGGGAAATTCTGATCTTAGACTGGTTCTACAATAGTCGTTGCCACATTTCTCTATATCAATGGTACAACATCCATCTCTGATGGAGGTTAAGAGTAGAATGAAAGACCTGGTATGAGAATATTGTTCAAGACTGGAGGGTTTGCATTGGAAGGGGATGCCCAAAGTGGGTTCGAAAGTTGTTGAGGATTTGCAAGTCAATGGTACTACTCATACATTTCCAAGCCCACGGTCATCCCCTCTGTTATTATCTGAGCAAGGTCCTTTGGGTTTTAAATTATTATAAGGTTCTCCCGACCGTAGACCTTCATCATAAACTTCAGTGTATGCCCCGTCAAGCTTACTTCTAGCTAAGATTACAGTGGAGGCAGTGGAATTGGGTTCAGGGAGGAATAAACTGGTATTTCTTAAAAGAGGTCCAGTTTTATTTTGATATAAGTATGAAAAGCATAAAGAGTACAAGGTTTTGTAGAAGGTTCAAGTTTCAGATTTTTCAAGTGATTGAAGACATTTTTCAAGTCTTTTCAAAACCTTGTCCAAGTGAAGAAAGGAAGAGGTTTCCCACACTCAAGAGGCACTTCAAGTGAATTTTAATGAAGACATTTTACACTCCAAAATGACACTCAAGAGGAGTCTCATTTTAGCTCTCATTAAGGGCATTTTTGTCATTTGGCATGTAATAGTATAAATAGACCATTTCTTCACTCTTTTCATTAGACTTTGATGAATTGAAATTGAGTATTACTCTTAGTGTAGTTTCTTTCCTTAGTGTAGGGATTGGAGAATCCATCTTAGCATAGGTCTTGGAAAAGACATCAAAAAACTTGAGAGTTTAATATAATTAATGGATTTCATTTGTGCTGAACATTTGGCAAGAAAGGTGTGATTGAGGAAGTGTGAGTCCTTTGGTCCACCTAAGAGGAAGGTTGGAGCTTCTATTGGTGAGGTGTGATTGATGGTTTGATACACCTTCTTTTGTTAATCACTTGGTAGGAGTAAAGGTCTTTCTACTATCTTTACATTTTATGCATTTTTCTTTATCACTCTTTCTTCTAGTAGCTATTTTTTGTTCCTTGTGTGTCCATTTTTGTGTTTAGCCTTCCTTTAGGCTATCATATTTCCTCCATCAGTGGGTTTATTACTGTGAAATAATTAAAAGGTGGAGTTGTTTTTAGGTGGAAATGAGTGCATGTATAGGAGCACTGTTGAGCCATGCACGTTATAAAGAGGATTAGTGTTAGGGATAGGTGTATTACAAGAAGGTGGGATATTATAGGTGAATTTCTTGGATGAATGGATTTTCAGGTAGGGGTGATATATCACATGAACAGCAATCATTAATAGGATTTATCTGAGAAATAAAAAGATTTTGAGAATTGGTTTTAATTTTTGAGTCATACATGGGGGCTACGTTATTAGGAGGTAGAGATCCATGGCTGATGTGTAAGGAGAAATGGTTGAAAGCTTTGTGAGTAACTAATTGGGTAGGTGAAATATTATTTAAAGATATATCCTTAGAGTTTGAATAAATAACAGAGTCATTAAGAGATAAATTTGTCAAACCCCTTTGATTAAAGAATTTAAGCGTGGACAATTCCAATTGGTTTGTAGGAGTAAGGTTTATTTGGTACCTACCTGTGACGTCTTTGGAGTCGACAACAAATCTTTCCTTAGAAAGAGAATTCACCAGTTGGGTGGACTTACCTTTTTTATGGGGGTGGTCTCTCTTCAATTCTAAAGGATTCGAGAATCTCGGTGGTGGTCGTTGGTTTTGTTTTCGTTCGAATGTAACCAGGTTCCAGCCTTCATCATTCGAGGTGTTCTTCTTGAACTTTAAATTTGATTCACTGGAATTTGCTTAGGAAGATTTTATAGTATAGGTGCAATAGGGAGAAGTGTGTCCCAATCAGTCGCACTTAGTGCATAGTAGATTTTCTCGCTCACAGTGAATGTATTGCTTATGTGTGCCTATGTAAACATGATATAGTAGGAGCTGCTTTAATGGAACTTGTACGCATAATTAAGCATATCTACCACGAGTGTTTGAAGATATGCAAGTGTCTATTTTAAGGAGTATCCCTATCTTGCTTCCCACCTTGTACAAGATATCTGAGTCATAAAATTTCATAGAAAGCTCGAGCAAGCGGATCCAAATTACGGAATGAGCTATACGAGATTTGGGACACTATGAATTTTGGTTCCCATTGTTAGGAAGAGACTCAGTGGTTATATACAAACCAAGGGTCATTGTGAAGCACATGGTCCAAGTTATCTTTATTGGTGAATTTTATAAGAGAGAAGTCAGCTCCAAGATCAATCAATGATAGGTCTTTTGTGGTTTTTCATAAAGTAGTTAATTTATTTTTAAGAAATGTGGTGGCTTATTCCCACTATCTTTATGCTAACAGCCAATTTCCAGGGTGCATAAAGCCTGTTTTTATCTGAAGTTGTGATAGGGATAAAAATTTTTGTAGCTTTTATGGGAGTCACCTTATCGATCATGTAGTCTTCCCATGTTGGTGAATTAGTAGCATGTTGCAGAGCTGGAAAACATGGATTTGATATGAGTTTGTCCAAGAAGGTAGTATGTATAGGGTCTAATTGCATAGGACTGATGGAGGATGGTGGTGTCTCTTCTGTGTTTGTTTCTTTAGATTCCATTTTTAAGGGGTTTTCATGTTACCAAAGGAGTTGAGTTTGCATGTTATGGAAGAAGATCCTAAATACATGGAGCTATTACCCTTTATTTTGAACTTCGTACCATAATTAGTTCATCGTTATATCTCTCCTTATGTCACTTATTTATTTCATTTCCCAACAATTCAAGAGACTACTATTTGCAATAAATTTTTCATTCCTAGAAAAAATTTCAATAAATCTTTTAACTTATAATCCATTCCTAGAAAGAAAATGAAAAACATAAATTGGGGTTGATTAACTGGTGAAGAATGAGGTTGGGGTTTTTAATAGGTTAAAGTGTTTTATTTGGGTTAAAGTATTAGGCAGTGTTGTGGGTCAGGATTTTTATAATTTTTTTTAGTTAATTAAATTGGGATCAATGAGAATTTGTCATGTCATTATTGCATTTTTTTATTTCATACTAAAATTATTAAATTAAGGACAAATGAAGTCAAAATGGATGTGAAGGACGTTATAAAGTCAAAAATGGATGTAGCGCATTTTTGTACAATTTTCAGTAGATGATGGACAATTTATGCCCTTTTTAGTTAATCATATGAAAAAAGGGATAATTTTAAATATATATGATAAAATAATAATAATACAATAAATATAGCCATGTTTTAACTAATAAAAAGGCCAAAAATTATAAGAAACTCACGTGTTAGCCATGGTTTGACCGTGGTTAGATGATATCATAATCGTGGCTAATTGATCAGTAAAACTCACATTTTAGCCACGGTTTGATTGTGGCTAAATAGTATCAAAACTGGGGTAAATGGCCATTTTTTAAAAGAAATTAATAATTTATTATTCACTAAGGAAAATTATGGGTGTCAAACGGGCTGAGCTGGGCCAACCTGGAATCGGCCCTTCCAATTTAATCGGATTGAGGGCCGGTTTTGACGCTAGACGGGCTGGACCGGGCCGGGTCGGGTCAAACAGTAAAAAAAATAAAACACACCCTAACTCGGCCCACTTAATCCAACCCGGTCAAATCCACCAAAACCCGGTCAAACCCGGTTAAAAACCAGTCAAACCCATTTAAAAAATAAATAAATAATCTAATATACACTATATACACAACAGTATACACTATATACACTCCAATATACAATATATATTTTTTAAAAAATATATAAACAATTACACATACATACGTACCATCAATATATAATTATATATGACTATACGTACTACTTTAAATAAAACATATGCTATAATAGTATAATATGTATATATACACTACAATATATATATATATATATATACTAATTTATAAAACATATACACATGTATACGTTAAATATATACTACTTTAGAAGATATATACACATATATATGCACCATTCAATATATATGTACTACTTTAAATAAAATATATACTACAATATACATATATATATATATACAACAATATGTATATATATAGTTACATACTAATTTATAAAACATATACATTTGTATACTTTAAAGATATACGTCTATAGAAGATATATACACATATATACGCACCATTCAATATATATGTACTACTTTAAATAAAGTATATACTACAATATATATATACTATACTAATTTATAAAACATATACACTAGTATACGTTAAATGTATACTACTTTAGAAGATATATACACATATATATGCACCGTTCAATATATATGTACTGTTTTAAATAAAATATATACTACAATACACACATATATATACAACAATATATATATATATATATATATAGTTACATACTAATTTGGAGAACATATACACATGTATACGTTAAAGATATACGTCTATAGAAGATATATACACATATATACGCACCATTCAATAATATGTACTACTTTAAATAAAGTATATACTACAATATATATATATATATATATATATATATATATATATATATACTTATATACTAATTTATAAAACATATACACTTGTATACATTAAAGATATAAGTTTATAGAAGATATAAACACATATATACGCACCATTCAATATATATGTACTACTTTAAATAAAGTATATACAACAATATATATATATATATATATATATATATATATATATATATATATATTATAGTTAATTAATAATATATTAAAAGTAAGTTTTTAATTTAAACTAGAAATTCATTTTAAATCATTTTAAATCAATATATAGGTACTACTTTAAATAAAATATACTACAATATATATCTATATACTATGTATGTATATATATATATATATATATATATATATATATATATATATATATATATATATATATATATATATATATATATATATATATATATATATATATATATATATTTATATACTAATTTATAAAACATATACACTTGTATACGTATAATATATACGTCTATATAAGATATATACACATATATACGCACCAATCAATGTATATGTACTACTTAAAATAAAATATATACTACAATCTTAAAATAAAATATATACTACAATATACATGGATTACAATACATAGATAGTTATATTATACTAATTTATTAAGCATATACGTTGATTTTAATTTTTTTTATAGCAGTCTTGTTGTTAGAAGTATTATCAAAAGCAATACATAAAATTTTATTTTCTATACCATAATATCTGGCAATTTTAACAATAGAATCAGCAATAAATTGTCCAGTATGTTTACGATCTTCATCATATAAAAAAGTAAGAATACGTTTTTGCATCACGAAATTACTATCCATCCAATGACAAGTAACGGTTAAATAATCATTTTTATTTACAACACGACCAAGATCAGAAGTTAGGGACAATCTACATTGAATATTTTTTAACAATGTTGATAAATAAAAACAATATTGTGAATGAAGTCTAAAAATATCAGACCGACAAGTAGTTCTAGGAATATCGTTAAACATAGGATTATAAATTGCTTGTATATAACGAATAAAGGCATCAGAAGAAGGAAAATTAAAAGGCAAACAACCCACAGCTACCATTTTAGCTATTTCTTCTCGGTCCCTCAATTTATTATACTTCTTCGCTACGTTACCGGTTGCTGCGTCCATTCTAGTTTGCGTTGGCCCACCAACATCCCCACCACCTTTTGCAATATTTAACTCTCTTTTGTGATCTTTGGCTATATGTCTCATTAACGTACCCGTACCCCCTTGCTTGCCTCCACTTCTATGCTTATATATTTGTTGACAAATATTGCATTGTACCTCAATATCTGATATACGTTCAAAAAATTGTCATGCAATACTAGTTCTTTTACGAGGTCTTGGGGCACTGGGAGGACGCTGAGGGAGATTAACCGATTCAGATCTAACGTTAGCATCTCCTACTGTGGGTGTCTCAGCAATATTTTCATTATCTTCGTCTAAATTAACCGCATCTACTTCATTTTATTCTTCTATACCGTAATTTTCCTGAGCTTCTACATAATCCATATCGTGAGCACCTACACCTATTTCTTCCTCAAAAGGTGTACCAAGCGGTACCGGAGGCGAAGACACACGGGTATATCTACTACTTGAACTACCTCTATCGCTAGTAATTCTCTTTTTACTACCACTACCGCTTCCGGGACAAAAAATTTTAACAACTTTAGTAGCGAGGTTTCTTAATTTATCCATAATATAAATTAAATAAACTAAAAATATTCAAAATATACAAATATAATAAAATTAAATATTAAACAATTAATACAATAAATAAAAATTAAACGTAAAAGATGGAAGGACAATACCAAATTTTGAAAGTATCTGAAGGTTGCGACTTTAGAAACTTCCGCTCGTACTTTGTAAACGAAAAATTAAAAAATTAAAGTGAACACTTTAAGAAATTAAATATATTGAATATTTGAGAATTGAGAATTGAGATTTGAGAGAGTGTGAGATTTGAGAGAGTGAAAAATTGTGTGAAAAATGAATTGAAGTTGTAGGGTATTTATAGAATTTTTTTGGGATTAAAAAATATTTTTTAAAGTTAATTTTTGTTTTTTAATAAATGGGCCCAAACTAGCCGTTTGGACCCAAAAACGGCTATATAGTCGTTGGGCCAACGGCTAGGTTGGCCCAAAATCTTCTTTAAAAAAAAAAAGGTATTCGGGCCGGGCCGATTAACCGGTGGGCCTGGCTGGGCTTGCTCCGAGACGGGTTAGCTGGGCCCATTTTAAAAAAATAACCGGCACGGGACCCGGAACCCTAAATCCCTAGGGCTTACCGAGCCGAGTGACCCGGCCCACTTGACACCTCTAAGGAAAATTCATATGTAACTTCTAAAATATTGTATATGTAATGTATCGATATTGTTTAAATAGTATGTAGTGTATATGTAATGTATCGATATTGTTTAAATAGTATGTAGTGTATATGTAATGTATCGATATTGTTTAAATAGTAGGTAGTGTATATGTAATGTATCGATATTGTTTAAATAGTATGTAGTGTATATGCAATGTATCGATATTGTATAAATGGTTTATAAACATGTAACAATATTGTATAAATAGTGTGTGAACATGTGTATATGATGTATAAATAGTTATGCAGTGTATATGTGATGTGTCAATATTGTATAAATGTGTATAAATATATATTGATATTGTATAATTGGTCATGTAAATTTCAACTGTTTGGAGTTTAATAACAGAAAATTCTAATATTTTACATGAGTACTGAAAATTTTGATTTTGGATCAATCGATATACATAATTAGCTCCCGATACATCCAACAAAGATACATTTTTTTCTTTATAATACATAATTAGCTCTCGATATGTTTTTTACGATTTTGAGTCTGTTGAGATACATAATTCATTCAATGAAGATATATATTTTTTCAATTTTGGGTCTATCGAGATACATAATTACCTGTTGATACATCCAACGAAGATACATACTCCCTACGTCTCAAATTACCTGTCCCAAATTTTCTAATTTGATTTCTTATTTTACTTGTCTTTTTTCATTAATGAAGAAGAGACAAAAAAACCATGTTTTACCCTTTGCATTAATTTCTTTTTCTTCAAATTAAAATGTAAACATCATTTAATAGGGGTACTATGTTAAACTAAGCACGTTATTAATTATTATTTTTAATCAATGTATTTGGGACGGGTAATTTGGGACGAAGGGAGTAATTAGTTAAAACTTTTGTATTTGTTATAAATGTATTTACATTATAGTGAATGTCTATCAAGAATATAGATAAGATCTATCAAGATATAGTTGATATCTATCAGGATTTGAAGTATTTATCTTTTAGTCAGAAACCAAGGTTAGTTTTCCACAGTAAATAAAGGGAATTTCCTTCATTGTAATAAACCCCATCAAGAAACCCCTCAAGAATTCCTCAAGAGAAATAAGAATTACTCTCTATTCTTTCTCTATTCTTTTTCTTTATTCTTTATTATTTTATAACATGTTATCGGCACGAATCCCTAATTAGTTAAGATATATACTTTAATTGATGTTAGAGAGATTATCCGTCAATAATCTTTAAAGGTACAATTTTGATTTGGAAAAAGAAAAGGAAACAAGTTATCATATTGTCAATAGGCTAATGGATATTGAGAGAATTTCTTTCTCTGTTTGTGTTCGTAATATGACCTTACATATATTATAATAAAGGTAAAAGTCTTTATTTTAGTATTATATGATATTAGGTGTGTTCGTACTAACTTATGTCACTTATATCTCATGTTACTGCATATCATTTATTTCAATACTTTTCTTATTATAATGATTTGCTTAAAGATGTCTATTAAAAGTGGCGGTATTGTTATAGGGTCAAGTTTGAGTTCTATTTTCTTTGGTCTATTATATTATTCATTGAGGATATGATGATGAATTTAATTTCATCTCACAAATGATAAGACATCGGGTTAGAGTACCGATGCATCATACTGATAAGATGTTGGGTTCAAGTTTAATCGATTTTTGCCTAAGATGCCTTTATATGGATAAGAAGTTGAGTTTGAATCTCAATGCGCCATATTGTAATATCATGATGGCTAAGGCAAATAATGTGTATTTTATGAAAAGTCATGAAACTTGTATCATTGAATATGTTTTATTTGCTGAAGTGAATGTCGTAGCAATGCTTAATATATTTGAAAGAAGACAGATGATTAAACGTACGAATATAAGCATAGAAGGATGATATAATAATAATCATCAAAAGTGATAATATTTTCACACACTTATTATGACTAATATATGTTAGAGAAAAATTCTCTACATTATATGTATACCTCGATTTGCTCCTGAAGTAACAATATTATGAAAGAGGTAATAAGCTATCAAAATCTGATAGTCTTAAGGCACGATTATATTCTATTTCTGGGAAATGAAAAACTTTTTAATGCAAACATGTACTAGATTGTGATGGTATGACAACCCACATCCGAAAGAGGCAGAATAACTGAGAAGATTTATTTTGAAATCTACTTCTAAAGTAGTAAATCTGAAATTTATTCATGTAATAATAAATCTGAAATTTACTAAAGAAAAAAGTACCTGTCTTGGTAAACTTGGAGTTTACTAGAATAAAAGTTCATAAATTGACATGAACAATTGTGACATCTCGAGATGTGCATATTGAGTATTGGACATGTAATGAAGAACTAGAAGATTCTTCAAAAATTATCTATATTGCTTGTCTCATGATAAGTTGGTTGGACCAACTAATGTTGGGATTTGATCCCTCAAAATCTGAAAAGTATAAAAGGTAAATAAGGGCTCATTCACCGATCATGTGATATGTTTTGAAAAGATGCATCAATAAGATAATCACATGTACGTTTATCGTCAGCCTGCAGTTTGACATTCATAAAGTTGCTTGCTTAGTAAAATTGAGTTAAGAGCATAACTTTCAGATTGGATAATCAAGATAATTCATCTTGATGATGATGTTTTGGCATTAAATGCCTTTGATAAATTTCTAAACCATTACTAATGAGAACAAAGCTTCATGTGTTGGTCTGAAATATTATATGTTGGAGACAATAGCACTTGTATGCATTAGACCAATAAATTATGATTATTTATTCTCTCTCAATTGGTTCAAGGTCAGGAACCAACTATTCTATCTAATAGTTTTGATGTGCGGTATACGATTAATGAATATACCATGATGCACAAAGATGGATTCCTCAAAGAAGATGGAGGATGTATGTTAATTTTCCTAAATCAGGGGAAGATTATAAGAAGCTATGAAATATGTTAGGAATTATCATTAGATCCTAATTCAAAAGATAATTCAAGTTAAATGTCAGAAGCATCTGTTGACTCAAATTTAATCTCATATTTAAGATTCAAGTGCTCTTATGTTGTGTCCCTAAAGGAAAAAGTCTACGCAAACATGAAACGTGGTAGACCAATCAGTTTCTTGAAATAATCCTTGAAAAGTATAAAGAGCAAATAATCATAATAAGAAGGCAATGTGCACTTGAAAAGCCTATGATATAACACTTCATAAAACCTTATAAAAGGTTCAGGTACCTGAAAATAATGAAGTGATGAGACCTCAAAATGTTATGTCACATTGTGAACCGATATAAAATGATATATCATCGATGATATCTTTGATACAATATTAATGTAGTATTATAAAAGATTATGAGGATCTGAATTCTACATGCTGATGTAAAAACATTTATCAAGTAACATGAAAGGATGCATCTTGGTAAGTGTAAAATTTATTTGATTTGCAGTCCAGACACTTGAAAATGTCACATATGAAGTGTTGAATATTGTCATTTGACAAAATTTATATGAAACTTTCTAAGAATTCAAAATATTTGAAGCATATAAAAGTTTCTGGGAAACTTATTTAGAATTCTTATACTGTATAAGCTTATAGCTTGAAAACTATTGGAACTCTTGGAGATTTTTCAAAAGCAATAAATTATTTACTGAAATGAGAAATATATCAATTTGGATTGATTATGAAGTACCATATCTTAGTGCAAGTGATGCACTAATGTATCTTGCAAATACTACAAGGCCTAATATAGCCTTTTCAGTTAATTTGTTAGCAAGGTATATTTCTGCTCATACTAGGAGACATCAAAATGGAATAAAAGACATGAACTTATTTTATTCTAAAACTTACAGTCCTGATCTTGTTGATTATGTTGATGTTGGGTATTTATTTAACCCGCATAAATCTCGATCTCAAACATGCAATGTGTTCACATGTGGGGATACTGTCATATCTTGGAGATATACAAAGCAGTCTATCGTAGCCACTTCATCGAATCATGCTGAGATAATAGCTATTCATGAAGTGAACCGAGAATTTGTGTGATTGAGGTCCATGATACATCTCATTCAAGAAAAATGTGATTTGAAATGTGACAATGTACCCACAAATTTATACAGAGATAATGCAGCATGCATAACATATCTTAATGAAGGATTCATAAAAGGAGATAGAATGAAGCACACTTCATCAAAGTTTTTTTACATACATGAGCTACAAAAAAATGGTGATATTAACGTCCAACAGATTCATTCAAGTGACAATGTGGCTGATTTATTTACCAAGTCTCCTTCAATTGCAACTTTCAAAAATATGGTGCACAAGATCGGGATTCAAAGGTTTAAGGATATTCTCATTAGAGGGAGTTAATATGATTCGTACTCTTTTTTTCTTACAAGTTTTTATTCCACTGGATTTTCCTTGTAAGGTTTTTAATGAGGCAGCCTATATGTGTATTATTAGAGATGTGTACTCTTTTTCCTTCGCTAGATTTTTTTGTCTCTGTGTTTTTTCTAGTAAGGTTTTAATGTGGTACATTACCTATCAATTAGACATTCAAGGGGGGTGTTATAAATGTATTTATATTATAGTGAATGTCTATCAAGAATATAGATAAGATCTAATAAGATCTATCAAGATATAGTCGATATCTATCAGGATTTGAAGTATCTGTCTTTTAGTCAAAAACTAGGAGTATTTTTTTTCTATAAATAGAGGAGTTTTGTTCATTGTATTTTCAATTTAGATGATCTCTCAACCATCAAGGAAAATAAAGAAGTCTCCCTCTTCTCTCTCTATTTATTCTTCTTGTTCTTGCTTTTATATTCATAACAATATTTATTTTGTAAGAGTAGGAATTTGTATAAATATGGTAAGTTAAGGTGTTTGTTTATGTTATTTTTAAAAAAAAATAGTGGAATTTGTTTATGTTATTTTTTCAAAAAATAGTGGAATTAAACCATGTGCACGGGACCAACAAGTTAGAAAAAACTTGTATATTAAAAATAAAATATTTGAAAAAGGAAAAAACTAAGAAAAGCAAAAGGGTCAAAAAAAAAAAAAGGCCCCTAAAGGTTTTAATATAAAAATACCGTTGTCATTACTGTTCACTAGGGGTACATAGATGGGTTGGTTTGGATTTTTTAATTACCAAATCAAATTATTTGCATTAAATTTTTGGATTTTTTTCATTTAAGTTGTCATACCAACGTATAAATAACTTGGTGTTTCTTAAAAAATAATACAGAATATGAAATGAGTGATGATAATAAAATATTCAATAAAAAATAAGTAATAAAATCGCACAAAATAAATATTGCATATAAATAAGTTATATATATTAGTAGTTTAAAAATTTAAGTCATGCTAAAATAAGTTCAATAAGTATTAATTACATGACTAAATATTAAATAAAAAAATAAATTTAGATTACGTATTTATGCAAAACTAAAGAGTAAATATCAAACATTATTATCATTTCTAGTGTTTTAAATTAATATTTTTGTTAGCATTAATATTGATTTGAACTTTATATGAGTTACTAATATCTATGAGCTATAAAGCTTATTGGACCATTCAAAATTCTAAGTTGAAAACTTAAAATACCTTGTTGAAATATAAAAGGGAAAAGGGCATGGGATGACCATTTTCAAAAAACAAAATGACTTACATTTGAAAAGGTGGATATACTGTAGGCAAGTCGGTTAAATTAATTTCCCTTTTTAGCCATTTGGCCCAATTGAGCACATGCAGTCTCTATACTCAATTGATAAACTTTTATACCATATTGATACACTTTTATATTATATTTATATACTTTTTAAAAAAGAGAAAGGAAATTCTATGCAAGTATGTGTAGTCCATATACCCAATTGATACTCTCTTATGTCATATTGATATACTTTTATACTACATTGATATACTTTGATACCGCATTGATACACTTTTATACTAGATTGATACACTTTTATACTACATTGATACAGTATATATACCACATAAATACACCTTTTACAGAGAAATTTGTACAAGCATATACAGTAATTCGTTATTCATGAATTTGTTAACTTCATCTAAAATTTTTAAAAAATTTGTGCAAGTATATACAAAATTTATTGAACCCTGTACCCTTACTGTCCAAACATTCCTTAATTTTTTTGATTAAAAAGAGAGAGATAGCAAAAAAAAAAAGTCAAACTGCTGCTATAGTGTTAATTCATACGAAAAGAGATAGAACAATTATGAGTGAACTTGTATTTCATATTTTTATTTTCGTGATCGCATCTGAAAAAATAAATGGGTGGATAAAGTGGACTTTTTTTAAAAAATAAATAAAAAATTAACAACATTAAAAGAAAAAATTTAAAAAATAGTGAAAAACAAACAAAAAAAATAGAAAGAAAGAGAAATGCAACATTCGGGAGCCATTTTGGTGGAAATGGCTACTATATGGTAATATGAATTCAAGGGTCATTTTTGTGAAAATATTTTGACCGACAGGCCATTCTTGTCCTTTTCCCAAGATAAAAACAATGAAAAGTTCAAGAAATATTCACTAATTCCATCACAATAAATATTTTTATATATTAAATACTTTTAAAATTGTATAAATGTAATATATGATTGGTTTGATTTGGTTTGACCTCTTTTAGTCAAAATAAAATCATATCAATTATAGTTGGATTTTTTAAAAGGATAAAGGACAAAAATAACACCTAAAACTAAAATAATTTCACAAAACTAGCACCTAAATTTAAAAATCCAGTAAATAACCATTAAGCATCATAATTTGGCCCTTTCAATTTTGTGTACTGGGCCGAGCGATCTCAAAGTACACTTCTGCAACTTATTCTTTCAAACATAGTACGAGATAATTAACCATTTCAACCAAATCTACTTGATAACGCTAGCAGATATGCTAGCAGCTCTACTTCAACATAGTTTGATCTTTAATGGGTTCATATTTTTTTTTGGCTGCTTTTCTTTTTAAATAATGCAAAGTTTAATTCATTTCACTTTCAAAAGTCAAAGTAGACGTTGGACAATTCAACTGAATTTTTAGATAGATTTATAAGTTTTATTCTAAACCATTGACATGACAATCTTTTTTAAGTGATATAACATTATTAAAATAATATACTATTTGTTTTGTTTAGTTTTACTTATTTATACAATAAAATACAATATCATGTACTTTTAATATAAATTTATATGTAATAATGATGCAATTTCTATACATATACATATTCTATATAATAGTTATAGCATTTTTATGCACATTCTATACAATTTTAACTACAATTATTATTTAGATACATATTTTATAAGACTTTATATAGTTTCTACATGCATTTTAAAAATGTATCAATCTAGTATAAGAGAGTATCAATTGAGTATATGGATACTGCAAGTGTATCAGTGTAGTATAAAAGTGTATTAATATGATATAAAAAAATATCAATTGGGTATATGGACTGCATCTGCTTGCATAAAATTTTCTTTCTCTTTTTTAAAAAGTGTATCAATATAATATAAAAATGTATCAATGTAGTATAAAAGTGTATCAATTGAGTATAGAGATTGCATGTGCCCAATTGGATCAAATGGCTAAAAAAAAGGGAATTACTTTAGCCGATTAGCTATAGCATGTCCACCTTTTCAATTATGGACCATTTTTTTAAAAATAGCCATGCCATGTACTTTTTCCTTTTTAAAAAAACTAAACCAAGTCAAGATCAAATCATTAGTTAGAATTTTTTTCGGTATGACTCAGTTTATGATTCGATTTTGTTCACCCTACCGTTCACTAAACGTATAGCCCTCACCTTTTAACATACTTCCTCCTCAAATAAATATCTTTTGTAAAATGCTTCTTGCTGACATGGGAATCGAACTCAATGTCTTTCTCATCATTGACAAAGGTCATTGCCTATTTAGCATCACACGGGTACCCAGCTATACAACACTACATATTCATCTTCTCAACATAGTCGTAGTCTGCTAGCTCCAGCTTAATTCACTCTAAAAAAATCTTGTAACCAGCCTCTATCTCAATTTTTACACCACCACGAAACCATCAAAAAGGTTCCACTCTACATCCTTCCACCGCCAAATCCAAACATCCTTCAATGATAAACTGGATCGATTTCCTCAATCACCCACAAAAGCATCAAAAGATTCAGTGTTTCTTGTTAAGCGATAAAAAGGTCGAGCAAAATTCACCAAATTGTTGGAAAGATCTCGGAGATTTCTGAAGATTGAGCTAAGAGAATCTCTACTATTTTTCTCAGTACAAGAGAAATAAGCGAGCGCTCAGCTCAATAAGATTGCGCTCAATAAGATTGAAAAGACAGCGCAATTAGAAATTAAGGGATATCACATGGCATAAAGGAATACTGAGAACAAAAACAAGCTTGCTGAGAAGGAACCAAGGCAAAATTTTCCTTTGTACATGAGAACAAAAGTTGAGATTGTTCAAAATCAAATCATTTTTAACAGTAGATAAAGGACAACTGCCAAAACCTCTTTCCTCGGGTATAACAAGGTACAATGAGTTACTGAGTCTTCTATCACCTTTTAACAAGAAACAATGCAACAGTAACTTATGGTGGATTCTGTAATATGCTAAGATGTTTATATGGATGATGAATATGTGAACTAAACCCAACATGTTCTCCTCCCATCACTTTAATGGGAATACTTCGAGATCAACTTGTCAACATGAATTACAATATCATCTATGTGAGGTCGGACTGTCGCTTGAGGCTGAAGCATCCATGTCACAAACTGGTTAAGGTCATTGGGATATGGAGCATTAGGTTCAGTGGGCCACTTTATTTGTGCATTTACAATAGCCAATTGTGGACTTTCATCAGATTCCTCAAGTGCATACTCGAATGGAGATACTCCATACCTGGACATAAAAGCCAGGACGTTGAAAATTAATTATCTGTAAACTAACCTGCTCGAAACCAATTTCACAGTTAATTAACATCTGCAATTGGTTAAAATATGCATGTCATGAGAATTTTTGTTTCTTAATCCGAAAAGAAAGAACATTTACTGTGAATTATTACTGAGCAACTCAGCACCAGATGATACTTCAGTTTGCTCACCAACTTACTTATTTAGGCATGTACAAGTCGTCAACAACAACAACATACCCAGCGTATTCCCCACAAAGTGGGATCCATGCAGGGTAAAGCGTACGCAATCCATACCACTACCTCAGATGAAGTAGAGATGTTTCCAATAGAACCCTGGCACATGACAACTAACAGCATAGCAAACAAACAACAAAAAGGGATAGCACACCACTAAATAAATAAAGAAACCAAACACCAAAGTGTACTACTATAAACTATCTATCCGAAATCACAAACATAAGCAAACCACCACCAAGGAACTAGTAGACACAGGCATATCACTATGACTACAGACACAATCACAAGCAAAGCACTCCTCCCTACTAGTTAAGGTGCAATCCTACCCACTAACCATCTACCCTAATTTACCCTCTCCACACCTTCCTATCAAGGGTCATGTGCTCCATAAACTGTAACTGCTCCATGTCCTACCTAATCACCTCCATCCAATATTTCTTCAGCCTACCTCTATCCTACCTCTATCCTGCCTGAAACCATCCACAGTCAGCCTCTCACACCTCCGTACTGGGGCATCCGTGCCCATCCTCACCACATGCCCGAACCATCTCAACCTCACTTCCCGCATCTTCTCTTCCATTGAAGTCACTCCCACCTTCTCTCGAATAGTCTCATTTCTAACCCTATCTCACCTAGAGAGTCCACACATCCATCTCAACATCCTCATCTCTGTCACCTTCAACTTTTGTATGTGGGAGTTCTTAATGCAAGAAATTTCAAAGTTAACTCCATGACTTGATTGAATTGAATATCATTTTATTGAACAATGTTGATGCAACTAACAGAGATGTCAAGAGTATAAAGACATTTTATTCTGCACAGCAAAAGCTACAAAAGATATCTGCAAAATAGTAGAGAGAGGTCTTACATTATAGCAAATAATGTACAACCTAATGACCAGACATCAGTTCTTTCATCAATATCATATTGGCTTGGGCAGTCCCACAATTCAGGTGCACGGAAAGATGCTGAAACATGCTCAGATGCCCATTCCTGGATGATAATCACAAAGCAGATCAAACCAAAAAGAAATGCATAAGAATGGGGTAAGGTGTGAACTGTAAGTAATAGAGCAAAGAAAGAGAGCAACATCCATAGGTTGTTAATACAACAATGGTGGCATTCTCCCTGTTCAGGCTCAAAATTAGGGAAAGATGAGAAGCTTGCAGACATAATACGGCAGAAGATACATCTATATAATAGAAGAAGCATAAGTACCTGCAACTCTAGGGCCTCTGAGCGAGAGCGAATTTGTCTTCTTGCAGGACGTGCATTTGCAAAATCCATTAATTTTGCAAGAGGTGCCTGTCCTTTTCTCTGTGTTAAGAGAACGTTAACAGGTTTGACATCATTATGGGCGTACGGAGGATCAAAGTTGTGCATATGCTTGAGACCTGCACAAAGCTGTATATAAAACATTTTTCAGTGTCTCATTTTTCGGCTTCACAATTTCATGTGCACCTGACACTTCCTTTTTTCCTCTCAGATAATGAAAAGATGATCTTGTGCAGAACACACTGATTCTTGTTCACCTGATGAAATATTTGAAGCACCTCCAAAGTGGAAAAGAACTCCTTCTTTGCTTGCATGGTTTTGGCACTATCCAGTAATGTCCCATCCAAATGGACTGGAAATAACAAGTAAGCCTCCTGCTTCCTAGACTGGTCTGGTGAGACCTACCCAATATCCAATTAAAAGAAGATCTTTAGAGAAACCCAGTGGCAACTGAAGATATATCATAGGGGAAAGACAACAAAGAAGATATAAATCAGCAAGCCTTAGCATGTCTTTCATAATTGACCAATAGCAGTTTGCTTAAACATTGTTCTCATGCCTAGAAGCCGTAAGAGTATCATCTCAATGAGACATATGAATTGTGAACCCTCTGTGATTGTGAGCAGGTGTTCAGTTAGCAATAGGCATTTCTTCCAACGTCCCTACCCCCTTTCCTTTGTCTTCTGTGAAAGAAAAGAACTACAGGATACACTTCTTTGACCATTCACATGCATGTTCACACTTCTTCATACCTTCATCTTAAGAGAAAAGTTGAGGGAAATACATCTATTATGATGAGAATGAGTTCCTTGAAGCACATCTAAGACTCCTGGAATGGAAAAAGCTGAACATTGTGCATGTGGTCACCTTCTTGCATGCTATGCACTCTCAACTTAATACTACGTGCGAATTAATTGTGAAAAGGCCTCTTAATAAGGGATAGCCTAGACTTGGAGCTGAGTGAATCACTAAACGAAGAAATTAGGGACCACTGCAATAATTTTCTTTTTCATGTGCAGATCAAAGCAAGTGCATGGATTTTAGTAATTACCTTGACCGAAATGAAAGCATGATCCAGGAGAGGAAGCAGATTGGGATGGCTAAACAGAGACGAAATGCGGATCTCCTCTTTCACTAACTCTAACTGTTCATTGTTCTGAATAAGAACTTTCTTCATGGCATAAGTTCCACCATCTAAACATTCAGATACAATGCATTGCAAACACTATAATGTTAACACGACAATTTACAAAGTCTTAATAAAAAGAAGAGAAATATGAAAATAGAACAATTGTACAACTGTCTGCACTATTTTTTTAAGAGAGAGAGTCATAAATCTGACTGCACCAGCCACCAGGTCCATAAGCAAACAATATCTGACCTGTTAAGTGGAAAAATTGTTGCAGAACTAACTTTGCCATTTTAGGCAATGAAAAGAAAGTCATCCAGAGGCAAAAAGAGAAGATAAAAAGCAAAGATAAGATTTCAATGCACTTTCTTCATTTCAATTGTAAACAGTATAAACATGTATAAAAAGAGTGCATTTTTCTTTTCCTGATAAGAGAAGTTGGGGTAGGAAGGGATGTTGGACAAACCTTTAATGCACAAATTGACAACTACAACCAAAACAAATTGTATACAATTTGAACCCCTCTAATTCACAAATCGGATCTAATTTCCATTATCCATTATGCACAGTCTAGTCCCGTTGACCCAATTGTCAGATCTCAAGGAAAAAGCAAAAATGTCAACAGCAACTACTACTATGCACCACAATCCCAACGTAATTTGAGTCAGAACCCTCAAAATGCACTCAGTTCCATCTGGTGGACCTGCTAAAAATCCGATTCAATTGTCACCTTACAAGGGGGGAAATGCCGATCAATGTGATTCAATCGTCAGATTACAAAAAAAAAAAAGGAAAATGGAACTTCCTGTTTCCACAAATTAATTTGACCCAATTATCGGAAACAACAACGGGTAACTAGAAATGCAAATTCCATTTTTTAGGTTACTCATATTGAGTAGTGGAATCCGTACCAGAGACATGAGAAGGATCCTTGAATTCTTTTGAAATTCCAGGTTTAGAAGGGTCAGAAATGAGCTCCTTGACGAGGAAGAGATTGGCCAAACTGCCTCCGCCGATTGGCTTGAGGATCCTGAACCTATTCGCATTGATCCAAACATCTCCTCCGCCATTGGCACTGTCATACAAAGCATTCAGTCCCGAGAACGAGCATCCCATTTTTTCTCTCTTCTTAATCAATGGGTCAGCTCGTTCTGCTTCTCTCTCTCACTTTTCAGAAAGATGGATTTTTTCTTCCTCCTCTTTCCCTTCCTGGATTTCTCACAAGTCCCTCCGTACATAAAATTCTTAACCATTTTGAACTTGCATAAAATATACCGAGAATTCAGGAGATTTAAAATACTCTCAAACGTGTAATGGTATAAAAATATCATTCGCTTATCTATTAGGTTTAAAATCTCATTTTTATATACTTATTAGAATTAAAATACTTTTTCTATCTATCTATTAGGAACTCTTTTACCTTTTATTTAAAAAAATTATTTAATAACACAACTTATCTTTATTAAACTATATAAAATTTTTATTTTTTTTATTAATATTAACAATTAAATAATGCACAATATCAATTTTTTGTCTTTATAAATTAATCTGATAAATAAAAAAAAATATAAATAGACATTTTTAAAAAATTATTACATATACATAGTCGTATTAGTTGACTGTAAGATATAGCATATAAAATATTTACTTTTACAATAAATTCTAATATATAAAAAAATAATTATATATTAAATTTTCATATTACTTATTTTTATGAAAGTCTCTGTTCATTCTTTTTTATATACTATATCAAAATTATGTTTTTCAATTTTATTGCCTGCTTTCATGATATCTTCATAAAAATATATAGTATATTTATACCATGAAAATTTATGATATGATTATATATTATACAAATTGTATTCATATCATAAAAATACATGATATATTTATACTATACAAATTATATTTATAGCATAAATACATGACATATTAACTATATAAATTATATTTATATCATAAACATACATGATATATTTTCGATATAAAAAGTTTATACCATGTAACATTGAAAATATATATTTATTTTTAATAAATAATTTTTTTAACAAGAAAAGTACTTTCAATATAATGAGTTATACCATAAATATTTATCTTATAAATTATATAAAAAATATAATAATAATCTAACTTTGACATAAATTATATTTATATAACAAAAATACATGGTATATTTGTACTTCCAACATAATGATTTTTATTCCTTGAATATTTATCCATAAAAATTATGATTAACACATTACATTAGAATTAAAAATACACAATAATGAAATAAGAGATAATGCATCAAACCACCCCCTCCTCCGAACTTGTCTTCCCAACTTACTTTAGTACTTAAACAAATCTTTCATTTATTTACCCCCTTAACATCTTTGAAGTGAATTAATTTCACTCCTTAATATATAATACCACTCTCATGAGAGAGAATGCATCACACTCGCTGACACGTCAGCGTCACATCGAAGCCACATAAATAAAGTATTTTTTAAATATAAGTAAAATATATATAAAAATATATAAAAATATTATATATATAAATAAATATTATATATATATATGTTTTTAAATATATATAAAATATTTTAAATTTTAAAAATAAGCCCCCCTCCCATTTTCCATCTGCTTCATAACCCCGTCTCCCCCCTCTCTCCGGTCTACCACCACACCTGCACACACCCCGTCCACCCCAGTTCACCCCACACTGTCACATATGCACACATCTTTATTCACCTCCGTCCACCCCATACAGCCACACCTGCACATACACGTCATATTTTTCGATGAATCTTCACCGAAAAACTCCATTATCACTATAAAAAAATATCATAAAATAGTGATAAAAAACTCAACCACCAGTAAATTCGATCAAATCAACACCAAATTCTCTAAAATCAACAACCAAACATTCAAATCATGTCAATTTTTTAATTTTCAAATTCAATTTCATTTTTTTTTTATTGGGGATGAAAGGGGGGAAATTGGAGGTAGAGGTGTGATTTAGTAATTGGAGAAGTAATTGAGGTTAGATTTTGGAGGGGAGCTGATAGTGGTGGCTAGCGGGTTTGGGCGGAAATTAGGATGGAGTGGGATGGGGTTGGGGGGGGGGGTTTAGAAGAAGAAGGAGAGAATTTTTTTTTATTATATATATATATATATATTAGTAGGCATTTTAAAAATAAAAAATTAAAAAATCACACAATTTTTCTTTTATTTTAAAATGTCACGTCAGCATTAGGGTTGAAATTAATTTACTTTAAAGATGTTAAGGAGGGTAAATAATTATTTGTAAAGTTTAAGTGCTAAACTAAGTTGTCGGGACAAGTTCAGGGGGTTTTGATGTATTATCTCATGAAATAATACTAGATTATTAACATACATGAAAATAAAAAGAAACATATACGAACAAATAATAAAATACTTAGTTTATTTAAGAATATTTGAGTTTTGAAGACAGAGAGAGAAAGATTTGGAAACATGGATTATCTTTTACTTTTAATTTAAAGATTGAAAATATATCTCTTAAATTAAGGTGAACTGATAATTAGTTATAACATTAAATTAAGAATTATAATTATCTTTTATGATTTTTTTTAAATGGCTATATATCTAAAAAAATTATTTTGTAGTATTAAAAAAGTACTATTATTTATGTAGTTAAGTTTTAAAGATGATCTTTTCATATAATTTGTCTAAATAAAAGGGTAAAATAGGTCTAATAAGTAAACGGGGAGGACATTTTAGGCTCAATAGATAGATAGAAAGAATATTTTAGACCCAATAGATAGACGGAGAATGTTTTTACACCATTTTACATAATTAAAGGGAACTTTAGACCCTTTTTTATAAATATAACTTGCATAAAATAAAGAAGAGAAAATACATCATTTCACCATTAAACTTGTCTGCATAACTTACTTTAGACCTTTAACTTTACGGGTAATTATATACCCCCTTTAATAAATTTAAAATGAATTAAATACCACCTTATAATTATACTACCAGTCTCACAAGGGAAAGTGTATTGCACTCGCGCCCACATTAGCGTCATATCAACGTCATGTCATCACCACGTCATAATTTTTTTAAAAACAAGTAACTCAACTATAAGTATATTATTTAATAATTTAGTAAAAAAAAAAAATAACCCCTACCCCCATTCCAGTTCGATCCCTCCCCATCCATAGCCCATCTTTTTCATCTTCTCCGACTACCACTATCACTACCGTCACCGCCATTGATGTCGCCACTGAGGAGGATGGTTCAATTTCCATTTCACCAAATACTTCACCATCCCTAAAAAAGGTGTCTGAAAAATTACCTTTTTTTGACTATCACCACCACCGTAGCCGCCATCTCCAATGCCACTGAAGATAATCCAGTCTTCATTTCATCAATTGCTTCATTATCCCCCAAAAAGGTTTCTGAAAAAAATACTTTCTTCTACCTCCACACCACTATCGTCGCTGTCATTGCCCCCGCCACTGAGATGGGTTGTTCAGACTCCATTTCACCAACTACTTCACTATCTACCAAAACACTTTCTTCTACCACCACCACAGAGATGAGGATGGTCCACCTTTTATTTCACAAATTACTACACCACCACCTGCATTTTTACCTTTCTCAAAATATGTATCCGAAAAATCACCTTTATCCACCACCACTACCACTAATGAAGCCACGGCGGCACCACCACTCCCATTTTCAAGATTTACTAACAACCAAAATCTGCGGCAAACACTCTTAGAACCACCAATTTTTTATTCTTTTACTGCTCTTTGCCATTTGATGAAATACACTTAGTCATCGAAAAACACCAAGAACAATTCAATATCTATAAATCGCCTCTCCATCGATCAATTTCTAATCCCACAGCTGCTGATATTGTTCTTGGAACTCCGACACTGACTTTAGAAACTACATTAGTGAAACTAATGTTTAATTATATGGTTGAATTAAATGTGCATAGAAGAGAGTATTTTTCTTTTAATTTTTATAAAGGGCGGGGGTGGTGGGGTTCGAAAAAGAAAGGTGGGGAACGTGGTATTTTCTTTTTAATTTTTATTAAATATTTAAGGAATCGGCTTTAATAAAGCAAAAAATGCTCCTTTATTTTTTTTAAGCCACGTCAGCATTAGGATTGTATTTAATACACTTTAAAAATATTTAGGAGGGCATATAATTGCTCGTGTAGTTTAGGTTTTAAAGTAAGTTTGGCCGACAAGTTCAGGGGGGAAATGATGTATTTTCTCAATAATGAATAGAGGAATAACTTTTTTATATAATTTTTAAAATATAATAAATTTTTTATTTTAAAAAGTATAACGTATAATTTTATTTATTTTAAAAATATAATGAGTGATGTATTATATTTAATATTAAAAATAAAATAAATAAAAATAAATATTTATTAATTAAATAGATTAAATAAATATTGCTGGATATTTTAAAATAAAAAAAAGAGTAATATAAAAGTATTACATCTGTACAAGTTATCATTTTTCTCGGATCAACCACATGTATGTATGCGTAATTTGTTCATTTTTACTTTTTCAGCGTCAACCGACCTTCCATCCCTATTGGCTTGGGAGATAATTTAGCACCTTTATTATTTATTTATTATTATTTATTTTAATTTTTTGGCATTATTTAATTTGACATAAAATTAAGAAAGAAAATGATGATTTTATATTTGTGATCTAAAATAAAATTTAGATATTTGTACGATTATAAAATACTCTCTCAATTCACTTTTACTTGTACACTTTAATCCCCACACGTTCCTTAAAAAATAATGATAATATGAGGATTTTATCATAATCTTCATATTAATTAATGTATTATCTTAGGTAATGAAAATAAGTTGTATGGTAGCTGCTTAGAGTTATGCAGCTACTATTCAAACATGATTTATTTATGAGAAAATCTATGTACTACTTTAATTATTATACGGGGTTTGATTATTCATGTGTTATTTATCCACCATCTATCACGCATAAAATTCTATGTAAATTTTTGCATAACTTATACATATATTAGTTATGCAGGTTCTAAATTACAAACCAAACACCATATTGATTTTATGCATGAATGACTTAACTCCTAATCAACTACCAAACGTCATATTACTTGTGTAGAATTTAATACTTGCATAACTGATCTTCAAATCAGCCACCAAAAGACTCCTTAATGTTGAGGATACAATATAAAAAAAAATATTTTCTCTCTTAATATGCTAAAGAGACAAGTAAAACTAAAAGTGTATTTTTAGTACAGTAGATAAGTAAAATTTAGCGGATGGAGTATTTCATAAAAGTTATTGATAAAAAATAGTTTATGTGTGTTGCAGTGTTTTGAATCAATATGTGACATGTGTGAGAGAGGAGATATCCATAATGTTTTCATTATCGAGTGTTCGGATCAAAGATGGACCAGATAGCTTGAACTTTGGCTCATCTTCAATGTTGTTACATTGGAGACTAAGCGAAAACTCATGGTCCAAAGTTTATAAAGGACTAGTGTCTCTAAGATAGAACAAAAGTACAAGCAGACGAATACGCCATATATCTCCGTATGAGATCGTACAAGTTGTAGAGGAATATTAGTTGACATGCATCATAGTATTTCTGGATGGAGCTATTAGGGTTTTTGCCTTGATTTTTTTACTAAATTTAAGTTTTAATTTTCTTAGAAGGAAAATAAAAGTAATATCATAATTATTTTTATTTTTTCTTAAAGAAAAATATAAAACTATTCTATATTTGAAAAACCTCTTTGTTGGAGGAAAGGTTTTGGACATGTATAAATAGAAAACCCCCTTCTCATACAATAACACAATAATATCCACAATGTAGTCGTTTAAGAGTTTTGATTAGGGGAAGATTTTCTCTCTCATTAGTTTTTGTGTTTTTTAAAATATTAGGTTTTATAATATGTAGGCAATTGGCCAAAACATATAATAATTTTATTCTTTTTAGTATTGTTTACTTTGTCATCTGATTTATCATCTCATGGTTTGCAACTAATAGCTTTTGCATGACGCCCTCTCGATTTTGAACCCAACAAGTGGTAGCAGAGCCTATGGTTCAAAGGTCCAGTGGTTTGGTGAAATGAGGCTGAAAACAAGTTCATAGAGGTTCAAACCAATTTGCAATCAATTTCATGATAATGCAGATTTTTGTCGAACTACATGTGGAGAACAAGTTCCAACCATATTTTCAACATTTCTGCTGCTGCATCTTTAAAAATAAAAATAAAATATTTATTTTAAACTAATTTTTAACCATGATAATTTAAACCTTATTTTTAACCATGATAAACAACAGTGGTGAAGATTTTGTGAAAAACGAAGTTCATGCATGTGAAGAAGGCGAATCAAGTGAAGAAAATCAAGCCCAAAGAGGGAGATTTGTTAGGGGTTTTACCCTGATTTTCTTACTAAATTTAAGTTTTACTCTTTTAGAAGGAAGATAAAAGTAATACCATAATTAATTTTATTTTTTCTTAAAGGAAAATATAAAACTCTTCCATATTTGGCAAACCTCTTTATTGAAGAAAGGTTTTGGACATCTATAAATAGAAGACCTCCTTCTCATACAACAACACAATAACATCAACAATGTAGTCATTTAAGAGTTTGGTTAGGGGGAGATTTTCTCTCTTATTATTTCTTGTATTTTTTTAAATATCAGATTTTATAATATGTAGGCCAATTAGCCAAAACATATAATAATTTTATGCTTTTTGGTATTGTTTTCTTTGTCGTCTGATTTATCGTCTTATAATTTGAAACTAATAACTTCCGCATGACGTCCTCTCAATTTCAAACTCAACAGGAGCTTTACTATTAGACATAATACTTTGGAGCTCGAGTGAAGCTTTTCTATTGGTTAATGTTATTACCTTTGTTTCCTATAAATAGTAGTCTTGACACGTGTAAAGGATTATATTTAAGCAATATACTAATTTTCTTGTGCTTGAAGATTTCTATATTTCACTAGGTCTAAGCGATCACGAATCACGTATTTTCATATCAATTTATCTTTGGATGTTAGACTAGTTATACACTAACTTCTCCCATTGGATTTAAACAATAAACAATGAAGTTCCGCTGTTTCTGTTATGAAATATAAAGAAAGAAGAGTAGAGAGAATAGAGAGAGTGATTTTTATTTCTTTTCTTGAGGGATGAGAGATCGTAAGATTGTAAATACAATGAATAAAACTCCTCTATTTATAGGGAAAATTTACTCCTAGTCTGAGTAAAAGACGGATGCTTCAAATCTTAATAGATATCAAAGTAGATCTTGATAGAAATTCACTATAATGTAAATACATTTATAAAACTCTCCCTTAAATGTCTAATTGGTAGATAATGTACCTCGTTAAAACCTTACTAGAAAAAATCAAGTAGAAAAAAAATCTAGTGAAGGAAAAAGAGTACACATCTCTAATAATACGCATTTCGGCTGCCTCATTGAAAACCTTACAAAAAAAATCTAGTGGAACAAAACCTCGTAAGGAAAAAACAGCACAACGCGTATTAACTCCCCCTAATGATAACTTCCTTGACCTTTGTATCTAGATCTTGTGCAACATCTTCTTGAAAGTTGCAATTGGAGAAGATTTGGTGAATAAATTAGTCACATTGTCAGTTGAACGAATCTGTTGCACGTTAATATCATCATTCTTTTGTAGCTCATGTATGTAGAAAAACTTTGGCAAAATGTGCTTCGTTCTATCTCCATTTATGAATCCCCTTAAGATGTGCTATGTATGCTGAATTATCTCTGTATAAAATTATGGGTAGATTGTCATATTTCACGCCATATTTTTCTCGAATGAGAGGTATCATGGACCTCAACCTACACATTCTCGACTTGCTTCATGAATAGTGATACAAGAATAATTACGGAGATGAACTTATGAAAGTGCGCATAGAACCCAAGACTCGAAGCGTGCAAGTGAAGTGCAAAGGAACACCATATCACACACCAAGAACCGTCCATACACTACACTCAATAGGCACCTTTTGTCTTCCTTTCATTAAGGGATTTTGAGATATTTCACTTATGTTTGTAATAAGTCTATAAATAGACTAGTTTTAGGTCTTTAATTGTTAAATGATATTGAAAGACTATTCTCTAGAGAGAGAGGGAATTGTAACCGAAACTAGGGCAAGAAAAAGTGTGGTACTCACTTGTGTTGCAAAATTGGCTAGAAACGTTGGTGCTTGAGTGGTGAATTCCCTCTTGTGTCTTCGTAGAAGTGTGGTGTTACTATTGTAATTATTAGGAGTCGTTAGATTTGAGATATCCTTGGGTTCTTTGGTCTTGTAATAGTGTATGTCTCACTACCTATCTTTACTTTCATATACTAGTTTGTTTTTGTTTTAGTGAAAATCGTTGGTTCTTGTTATCTTGTGTTGTTATTCCTCTTGTTATATTGTGTTGTCCTTGAGTTTGTGGGTTGTTCTTGTATCATTTGGTATCATATAAAGGTTTGATTTTGTTCCAACAAAATCAATCTTGGGAGTGTTATCTTGAAAATAAAAAAAATGAAAAAGAAGAAAAAAGAAAAAAGTTACTGTTCACGTTTTTTGGGTCTTTCAAAAAAACTTGATTTTTGTGTGTTTTGTGTGTTTTGTGTGTTTCTAGTATTAGATCTTTGTTTCCTAACACTATTAGAGTCTAGAAATTGAAAATTCCAACAAAAAAAGTGTCAAAATAAAAAATTCCAAAAAAATATTAAACCCGTTTTTGGCCCTAGGTCAAATTTTGAGTTTTTGATTTTGGGTTTTTCTTATATGTTTTAGTGTTAGATTTGTGTTCTCTAACATTATAGGAGTATTGGGTTCGAATTTGAGCTAAATTGGAGGTTATTTGTGTCATCCACCATTGTTGAGCTTGAATTTGAAGAAACTTAAAGGGTTATTTTCGGTACAACCCCATGGAAACCGAGGATTCAAATGCATAAACAATGGATAATAATGCCATCAATCTCATTTTGGCTCGCGTTGATGCTATGCCTTGAGACCTTGCTAGGGCAAATACGGGTCTTGAAAAACTTAGCTCATATGTGGTAATTATGAGTGAGAGGTTGGATCAAATGGAGAGTCGAAGGAACTCTCGTGCTTTGACTCCTGACACTTTACTTTCAATGACCAATCCTCCAAGACCATCACCTAATTCCACAAGCCAAGCTCCAAATAACCCTCAAAACCGAGACATAACTAGGCCCATTTCCCCATAATTCGATCAAGTCCAATAAGGACTTGGACGCCAAATGCCTACACTAAAACCGAATCCTCCCATCCAAGATCCACTTAACCAAAGGCATCAACTTTCACCAATTCAAATTCCTTCCATCCAAGCTCCACAACCGAAGCTTCGCTTCACTAAACCAAACCTCTTGACTGAAGCTCCACTGTACCAAAATTGATATGTCCATGTAGAGGAGAATGGTAGAAAGAAACATAAAGGATATGGGGTCTACGACAATGCTTGTATGATAGTAGGAGACCTGAATCGAATGATATTGAAGGTAAAACTCAAGATGGAGAGGAAGCCAAGATTCAAAATGAAGATGTCGGCTGAGATTTGTTGTTATTGAGCTTGCGGGTTCTCCATGTTTTGTGGACTGTTTTGAGTGGCTTCCTTTAAGTGTCCAATTGAACGAGGTTAAGCCATGAATTTGTGGGCAAATTCCTCTCAAGATGGAGAGGATGATACAAGAATAATCATGGAGATAAACTTATGAGAGTGTGCGTCAAACCCGAGACTTGAAGCGTGCAAGTGAAGTGCAAAGGAACACTATATCACACACCAAGAACGGGCCATACACTACACTCCATAGACACCTTTTGTCTTCCCTTCATTAAGGGCTTTTGGGATATTTCACTTATGTTTGTAATAAGTCTATAAATAGACTAGTTTTAAGTCTTTAGTTCTTTAGTTGTTAAATGATATTTAAAGACTATTATCTAGAGAGAGAGAGGGAGTTGTAGCCAAAACTAGGGCAATAACAAGTGTGGTACTCACTTATGTTGCAAAATTGGCTAGAAACGTTGGTGCTTGAGTGGTAGATTCCCTCTTGTGTCTTCGTAGAAGTGTGGTGTTACTATTGTAAGTCTTAGGGGTCCTTGGATTTGAGATATCCTTGGGTTCTTTGGTTTTGTAATAGTGTATGTCTCACTACCTATCTTTACTTTCAAGTACTAGTTTGTTCTTGTTTTAGTGAAAATCGTTGGTTCTTGTTATCTTGTGTTGTTATTCTTCTTGTTATCTTATGTTGTCCTTGAGTTTGTGGGCTGTTCTTGTATCAAATAGCTATTGTCTCAGCATGATTTGATGAAGTGGCTACTATAGACTGCTTTGTATATCTCCAAGATATGGCAGTACCACCACATATGAACACATAGCCTATTTGAGACCGAGCTTTATACGGGTCAGATAAGTACGCAACATCAGCATAAACAATAAGATTGGGACTACAATCTTTATAATAAAAAAAGCTCATGTGTTTTATCCTATTTTGATGTCTCATAGTAGGAGCAGAAATATACCTTGCTAACAAATTGACTGAAAAGGCTATAGATCTTATAGTATTTGCAAGGTACATGAGTGCATCAATTGCACTAAGATATGGTACTTCATAACCAATCCAATTCGATATATTTTGAATTTCAGCAAATAACCTATTGCTTTGAAAACTCTCCAAGAGTTCCAATGATGTTCAAGTAATAAGCTTATACAATATAAGGATTATAAATAAGTTTCATGAGTGACATCTTCAAATATCTGGACTGCAAATCAAATAAGTTTAATACTTACCAAGATGCATCCTTTCATGTCACTTGATAAAAGTTTCTACGTCAGCATGCTTAAATTAATGTAGAATTAAGATCCTCGTAATCTTTTACAATATTGCGCCAATATTGTGTCAAATATATTGATGATATATTATTTAGTATCGGTTCACAATGCGACATAACATTTTGAGATCTCATCACTTCATCATTTTCAGGTACATGAACCTCTCATAAGGTTTTATGAAGTGGTATGTCATAGGCCCTTAAAGAGCTCATTGCCTTATTATTATGATTATTTGGTCCTTATTTTTCAAGGACTATTTCATTTGGAACCGATCAGTCTACCACGCTTTACGCATGCATAGACTTTGTCCTTTAGAAACACAAAATAAGAGCACTTGCGCTTAATATGAGATGCTTTTAACATTTGACTTGAATTATCTTTTGGATGAGCATATGGTAATAATTCCTAACATATTTTATAGCACTTAAAATCTCCCCCTTATGTTAGGAAAACTAACATACATCCTCTACTTCTTTGTGCAATCTATCTTTGTGCATTATGGTATATTCATTAATCGTATACCGCACATCAAAATTATTAGATGGAATAATTGGTTTCCGACCTTTAACCAATTGAGAGGGAAGAAATAATCATAATTTATTGGTCTAATGCATACAAATTCTATTGCAATATATCATATTTTAGACCAATACATGAAGTTTTGTTCTCATTAATAATGGTTTAGCTATTTATCAAAGGCATTCAATGCCAAACCATCATCATCAAGATAACTTTCTTGATTGCACAATCTGAAAATTATGTTCTTAACTCAATTTTATTGAGCAGGCAACTTTATGAATGTCAAACTACAGGTTGACAATGAATGTACATATGATCATCTTATTGATGCAGCTTTTCAACATATCACATGATAGATGAACGGTCCCTTATTCACCTTTTATAATTTTCAAATTTGAAGGGATCTAATCACAATATTAGTTGGTCCAACCAACTTATCATGAGAACAAATGCCATAAACAATTCTTGAAGAATTTTCTAGTTCTTCAATTCATGCACATCTTCGAGATGTCACAATCGTTCATATCAATTTATGAACTTTTATTCTAGTAAACTCCAAGTTTACCATGATATGTACTTTTTCTTTAGTAAATTTTAGATTTACTATTACACGAATAAATTTCAGATTTACTACTTCAGAAGTAGATTTCAAAATTATTCAACCTCTTTCGGAAGTGAGTTGTGATACAATCATAATCAAGTGCACGTTTGCATTAATAAGTTTCTCATTCCCCAGGAATGAAATATAATCGTGCCTTAATCCTATTAAATTATGATAGCTGATGACCTCTTTTAAGATTTTGCTACTTCAGAAGCAAATCGAGCCATACGTATGATGTAGAAAATTTTTTTCTATAGCATATCTTATAATCATATAAGTGTGTGAAAATATCATCACTTTTGATGATCATTATCATATTGTCTCTCCACACTTATATTCGTGTATTCAATCACTTGTCTTCTTTCAGACATATTATGCACTTCTACCACATACACCTCAAGAATGAAGTAAGTTGTCATATTTCAGACTTATCATATATTGCTACCATATTCACTTCATGGAATGGAGCATATTCAATGGGTCGAATTTCATGACTTTTCATCAAACACCCATTATTTTGCCTTAGCCATCACAATATCATCAATATGGTGTATTGAGATTCAAACTCAATATTTAATCCATATAAAGGTGTCTTAGGCATGAATCGATGGGACTTGAACCCAACATATTATCATCCTATTTGATAATATTGTTCTTGAGGAATAAATTTAAAATATAAATAGTTCCAAACCAATTATTTTTTCTCAAATCCAATAATAATTATATTAGTAGTAGCTAAATAAAGATAACATAAAGAATTACTAACCTTGAAATCCTTCAAATTTATAATCTCACCTTGTTTTACAGAGTCTCGTACGAACAGATCTCAATTGGTAAGAGACTTCGTACAGATCTCAATTGGTAAGAGACTTCGTGCTGATAATGTGTTATGAAATATAAAGAAAGAAGAGGAGTAGAGAGAATAGAAAGAGTGATTTTTATTTTTTCTCTTGAGGGATGAGAGATCATAAGATTGTAAATACAATGAACAAAACCCCTCTATTTATAGGGGAAATTTACTCCTAATCTGAGTAAAAGACAGATGCTTCAAATCCTAATAGATATCAAAGTAGATCTTGATAGACATTCACTATAATGTAAATACATTTATAACAGTTTCATTTTATTTGATTACTTTCATTCTTGTCTTTACTTAATCCACTTGCAAACATATTTAACAACTAACATACTAATAGATGGGATTTGACTACTCTCCATTTCCACTTTCCATTTTCTTCAAGTTCCTATCTTGATGGGTGACATATGACATAATTCAAATTAAATAAATAAGATTTAATTATTCTAAAATAAATTCTAACTATAGTTTAGATAATAAATTCATTATATATTCAGTTTAAAAAATTTTGTGATCCCATAATCATAGCAACATGTCCATAAATAAAATAAGAGGTAATTCTTTCGTAGGAAAAGTAAGTAGGAAGATAAAACGTTTTGTTGCTTTATTTATATTTCTCTCATGTTCTTCCTATTTATTTCACCTATTTAAAGAAACTAAATTACCTATTTAATTGACTTTTCTATTTTAGATTAATTTTTCATCACATTTTTTAAACAACTTCTTAAAAATTAGATAATTTAGTTTCTTTAAATAGGTGAAATAAATAGGAAGAACATGAGAGAAATATTCGGCTCTAGTATTCTAAATTAATTTTTTTTACTTCCTTATTTTTGTTTGAAATTTTTTCTTTAACAATCATCTATTTTATTTTCTTTAAAATAGGTGAAATAAAATAGGGAGAACATAGGCGGAATAAAAGAGAAGAAATTATTGGCTCTCCTATTTTATTTCACCTATTTAAAGAAAATAAAATAGCTAGTAATTATTAAAGAGAAAGTTTCCAAAATGCAATAAAAAGGTTAATTTAAATAGAAATTAAAAGATGGACCATGCATAGGAAAAAAATTTAGGAAGAAAAGATTTTTGTTACAAGATAATATGTTGCTAAGATTGTGGGATCATAAAATTTTTTTAAACTCAATATATAATGTATTTATTATCTAAACTATGGTTAGAAATTTAATTTAGAATAATTAAATCTTACCTATTTAATTTGAACTATGTCATATGTCATCAATCAAGATAGAAACTTGGGAAAAATGAAGAGAGTGGAAATGGAGAGGAGCCAAATCCGTAATCGATGAGATGAATTAGGGCACATGTTCTAGACCCTATAATAAATTCAACTGTATTATTTTTCTATAAATAGTATGACATCCATCATGGGATTAGGACAGTTGTGTGTTGGTTCAACTCGCCACTTTACTTTCGTATTATCTTGAATTTTATTATTTTTGGGAATTAATCATGACTATCATAAACCAAAATAATGAAACACAGCCTATGAGAAACTCCTTAATGAGATACGAGAATGTATTAAACTTTAGGAGGGACAAACTTCAGTTGTCGGGGTGACTAAGGTCGATCTAAAGAACATAGATCTGACTTGTGTGAATACCCAAAGAGTCAGTGAGGGTCGAACAAACATGGATTACCTGAAAGAAGCTCTATAGATCATGACTGCCCAACAAAAGTCCATAAAAGATCACATGATCATGCAAGACAAAAGGGCGATGGAGCTGCAAAAGGCATTGGCCATGATGATTTATAACAACACCAATACGAGTCAACTTATTTGGGAACACCCACTACATAGAGAAATTTGGGAGTCGATCTCACGTTAGGGACCCAGTTGAGGATTGTGTGGAAAATATATCGAGGGTTGGATCGTGCGTTGCGGATTGTGGAGCTACTGAGGAAAGAACTCTAGTTGGTTTTAATGGAGTTTCTCACTTGGATGAATTATATTCCATGGGTGCCTCATGTGTTAAGGGTTTGTCTGGTATGGAGGAAAATATTTTCTAGGAAAATAAGTTATTTCTTACTTATTTTATTGTGTTAGTTATGCAAGTAGAATATATTTTCCTACAAATATTTGTATTATTTAACATAAAATAATGAGAATGCATAGGGGTAGAATGGTGGATATTTGCGATGGGGGGAGGGAGAGGTGTAATGACCCTTCCGAATATTTTTCATATTTTCGCTTATCTTCATCGTTAGGGATTCTCTATAGCTGTCCTAAGTCATTTATGACTTTTAGGGATCGATAGTTCGGTTACAGGACAGTTCATTTGTTTTTTAGAATCAATTTCCTGTTTGAAAGTCTTCGTTTGTTCAAAATGGACACCAAACAAAAACTTTAGTAAAAAAATCTCGAATGCAAATTTTGATTGTGCTAGTAACTCTAGGATATTGATTTTAGGCTAGGTAGACCTTTGGTTCGGGTCCCAATGTACCTAAGCTCATTTTGACCTATTGGTCAGAAAGTTTAAAATTTAGAAATATGAGTGTGAGATCCACATTTGATCGAAATAACCTTGGATGGAAAATTTAACTTCACCAACGCATCCGTAACGTCAAATTTAGTGAAGTTACATAGTTCATTTGCAAAAATCGGAGTCTGAATGAATTTCGAGGGTCAAAAATAAATTTTAACTTTGTTGGTACTGGTGCCACGACGATCGCAGTAAGGCCTATGGAGATCACAATATGGCTATTACAGTCCATTTAATAGTGATCTCGGTATTTCCATGCCTGAAGGGGCTATAAATAGGCCGCCAAGTTGCAATTTGGCCATTTTCTCTTTATCTTTGAGACCTAGAAGCCCTAGAAGGGTGAGTTACTCTAAATTTAGTCTTGTGGGTGACTTGGGATCTTGATGAACATCTTTTAATGTGAATATTTCTGGATTTAAGGTAAGAATCCATTGAATCCATGCTTGAATTTCTTGATTTTTTTATCCAAAACCCCAAATAGCTTGAGGGCTTGATTTTAGCCTCAAATAAGCGTAGTTTCACCTATTTCTTAAAGGTTAGATTCCTTGATGGTGTATGAACCTTGGGTTGACCTCAAAAATATAATTTTGGTAAGTGGGACCCACTTGGACTTTTTTTTTTGTCATTTTTGGCCCCGAAGTACAATAGTGCAATATGGATATCGTTAGACTCGTATTGATGAGTAGATTACTATTTTTATAGTATGATGGCATTTTGGGGATTGAGAAGTAAAGATGGACATGTAGTGAATGACATAAGGTTTTGCAGTTCGACTTTGAGGTAGACTTCTACATACTCTTCTTCGAAGATAATGTGTGTTATATATGGATTGTGAATGTGAATGTTAGGCTTGATTATGAGTAGAATAACTTATTATTGATTATTTAAGTTTGTGGATTAGATGAGGGTTTTGGACCCGTAAGGTGGTATGTTGTCACAACTCAAATCAGGGCCTGTCCATGATGGGTATCCCAATTTCGTCGAGGACCGGAGACCATTCCCTTTGCCTAGTTAAAACAAAACACAATACAACTAGTAGCGGATGAATTTTGAACATATAACAAGATAGAAAAAGTCAGGAAAAAATCTAAGAATTTCAATAACCATGCCAATCCACAGTCTATAAATAGATCAAAACCAATCTAAGTTGATACATGCCCCCGAAGATAGACAAAAGAGTCCAATAGAAGTAGTATAAGAAATAAATTAAATAAGACTTTAAAATGATAGCCCTGCCGAAGAATGAAAGATCACCCATTTCAAAGCTGACTGCTGACAACCCAGAAATCCTATCACTGCACAGAAAAAGTATTAGTGTCTCTGGTTCCTAAATCGCGTGGGGATACAATATTTGAAGAAGGTTGGCAGGGTGATCTCTAGCATGTAACTCAGGAAAAGAAATAAAATAATGCCAAGTCCTAACCATAGTAAAATCTACATGCACATATATATATATATACATATATATACATATATATATATATATATATATATATATATATATATATATATATAACACGTTGGAATAGGGAACAAGGCTTAGCATGAAAGTAAGACATTAGTTTAGACTGTGTAGCTTAACTGTCATAAAAATGCACCCCCGGGCCATTTGGACTCAGCTCCCCTGCTAAAAGAGCCCCAATATGTGTTAGCCGTACGAACCAAAGAATAATCATATGGGCATATGCACCAAGGGTGACTCGAACAACCGATCTTAAATCAAGGGTGACATGAACACCCAATCATTTAATAAGGGTGACTCAAACACCCGGTTATAAAGAAAGGGTGACTCAAACACCCAGCCATTTAGACCCTCACATTGGCAAAGACAGTTTCTAGTATTGGTCCCTCGGGACCTCCACTTTAATGGCCTAGCTACACAACCCCCTTTAAGCCCAATTAAAATAAGTTTTATATAATCGATCCAATTAATCAAGAAATTATCCGTTAAGGCATCAACCACTGGTATCACCATACCATTACGCTTGCAAACTTATAATTATGACATACCAATTCTATCAACTTGGGATAATACCATGAAACCCTTTGTCCATTACATCGAGTTGGGGGAATTCCATGATCCCCTTTGTTCATTAAATAAAATTTGGTTCTTTAGCCTTTTATATAGTTCCAAAGGTATTTTAAATGCATATATTCTGATGTTCAAAGCGAGTTTCACAAGATTGGGTTGAGGTTATAACCAATTCAATATTAAAATCCATATAATTGGGGGACTCCATGACCCCCTAGTTTATTCACCATGCCCATACATCCTAGACGTTCAAAACCACCATTAAAGCATGGAAATTTACATATAAACTATGGGAACATCATTTAAGAAAACAATCATTCAAAACCCTCAACCCACATTCCAAAGACAACATTCAAACTACTTGAATAACATTTTAAAACACATGCTTTCATGAAATAAGATTTTGGAAAGAGTAACATGCCTGAGATATCAAGAATTATGAAGAGAAATCACCCTTGGAAATTCTAATTGATAAACCATGAGAAACCCTAGGTGTTATTGACTTAGGGATTTAAGAGTGTTTAAGATTTGTATTTGATTGATAAAGGATGGAAATATGGTCCCCATGGTGATTTATGGTCATGGGTCTTAATTAGGGAAAGAGGAAAATATCCAAAGTACCTTTAATGAAAAGCTAAAAAATGGTCGCCAGTGACTAAGCGTTACCTTACGAATTGTGAGGACACACTATGATTCATCACCATGATTCATATACTAGGAATAAACATGGGGCCTTACCATTTCATATGGTTAAAATTTTTAGAATTCTGAGCAAAAATGGAGAAGTTGTGCATTTTGGATTTTCAAAATTGTTCTTGGTGTTCTTGAGAAAATTCATATCTTTAATTTTAATCTTTATTAAAAATTAGTTATTTGATCCAAAAAGGAGAAATAAAAAGTTTACAAAAGTGTTAGTGCAAGAGCACCTTTGAAGATCCAAAGAATATTCCAAGAGAAGAGGACAAAGAGAGACCATAACAAGTACATTTTGGCCCCTTATGCAAGCATTTCGGCTGATCTGCCTTGGAGGTGCCTCAGAAGTGCGACAAACCTACTAAAGCAGGTCAAGAAAAGCCAAACACAGTAGCTTATGCATTGGGGATGTCCCTATATGTGCTAGGTTTACTCCCGATTCACTTCGGCTTGTTCTAAGCGCAAATCACCTTTTTCAACACAATTTTTGCAAGGTTCCATCAATCCAACTTCATTTCTTGATTTTTTACTTCATATTGTAATTCTTAAACACTAATTAATAACTAATAATTGATCTATTAGTTGATTAATTAGTTCTAAAGTCTGATTCTTCTTTGTCCATTCTTGTGTGCTTTTTTCTTTTATTTTCGTTAAACCATATTGATTCAAGTACGTTAGTTGTTTTTGAGTTTTTTATTTTTAATTTTAAACAAAAATCTATCCCTACCTCAAGCCACAACTGGTACCAAGCATTATTATTAGAATATAAATGACTTATCAGTGGTTTCGATGCTAATTGAGAGATAAACTAAACCTGCAAACTTTGAGAGCTTGTGAGGTTGATTTCTTAACTTTAACTTGTTTATTATTTTTGTTTTAGCATTTCCATCATTAGGTACGATGGCCTAGGAAGGTGAGATATCTAGTTGGGTTAGTTCCATCATGGAGAAGCTTAATGTTATGGATAGCTGATTAGGATTTCTCGAAGAAAGTATGTCTAGTATGTGTGTAAGGATGGATAACATGATAGGTCGTCTATAATTCCTTGAGTCTAACCTTTCAAATCCACCAAACTTTCAAGCTTCCTTGAGTGGACATACTTAAAATACCTTCCCTAAACTACCCCAAACTCCACTAAACCAAGGTCAACCTAATCAAGTTGAGGATAAAGGGGAAGAGAAAACTAAGAATAGGGACAACAACTTGGCTCAAGAAGGAGCGTTGTATGAAAATGTTCAGCCAAGGGTTGAATTGAATGAGGAATTCAAGGAGCACTTAGTTGGGGAACTTGTCAAACCTAATCCTTTGTTACATGCTAACCATGGAACTAGCATTTTGCCTAACACCTATACTTCTCTCTTGCAGGTTCATGAGCAAATGCTTTTGAAGAAGGATTGAAAGAAGTCCTCTCATGAAAATAAGTTTGAGGGCCTAGATGAGTTCTTATTCAAGTACTCCAAGGTTGATGAAGACTTGCTCAAAGTGGGAACCTAAGGAAATGCCTATGGGTCGATGAATACTTTATGAAAAGGAGTGAAATATCTAACCCCATGGATCAAAAAAAGGAGTTACCTACCAAGGAAATTCCTACAAAGAGGAAAAAATATCAATCCTATTGGTCCAAGTGGATACATGGAAGGTAAGGTCCTTATAAAGCACCTATGGAGGATAAGAGAGCAATTCAAGGTATTGCTTTCAAGGTATGTACCTAGCCCCTCCTATTTGTAGTAACACTTGGAGACATGATGATATTTTAATTATATTGAATATACCCTTGAAATTTATTAAAATCATGTCATATTATGAGAGTATTAGTGTCTTCACGATTCCCTTATGGTGTTTGCCTTTGGTGCTTGACTTGTGTGGGACTTACAATTTTAATAATCAATATATTTATTGCATAGGGAAGAGTCCTTGGTGTGTACTTGATGTACAACTTTGGTTTACTAATCCTTTTCATATTTGTGTGGTTGGACAAGTTGATGTTATAGGAAGGACTCTTAGGAACATACTGTGTACCATGGGAAGAAGTCACCCAACTTCTTGGGTATACCCTTTGGATTGAAGTGAATTGGTTTCTCATAGATTCCCTAATTTCTTTAATAACATAATTCCATTGATGAATGCACTTCTTGAGGGAAGTTGCTTGAATAGAAAAGATATAGTATGCTTTAAATCTCCTATCTCATCTTATCGTAAACGCATGTTTGAGGATAATTTTGATGAGAATGGTGTCCATAACTCTTTTCTTTTCTATCTTTTTATATATGGTGATGACCATGTTTGTTTTAAAAATGCATTTTTATGTGAACATGGGTTGTCTTGAAAGGAAGAGTGACGTGCATCCTAATGCCTTGACTCCATCCTTTGTTATTCCAACTTCTAGTGACTTGGTTACTAGTTTTCTTGAGTACCTTAATGGATGGGACTGATCTTCTTCATACCTTTAGCTACTACCTCTTTGAATTTGATGACATCCATGTTTATACTGGATTTATTTTAGATAGATGTGGGAGTTCTTTGATATGGTCATATGGTGAAATAATGAAACACTTGTGTCTTATAAACTTGGTAGTTTCCTTATTTCATAAGGCTTGTTATTGCCAACAACTTTGTGTAGTGTATGATAAATTCATTTTATTGATAACAAAGGCTCATTTATTGTATGTCAAATGTGTACCTCTTGTTGGGTATAAAATTGAGAGGGCATTATGTGAAAGCTTATAGTTTGCAAACCATAGAGACGATAATTCAGACGACACATAAAACAACACTAAAAAGATATATTATTGATATGATTAGGTTGAACGACATTCATATTGAAAACTAATATTAAAAAAGCATAAACAATATTTGGAGAAAATCTCCCCCTAAACAAGAGTCATAAATGACTACATTGTAGGTTTTATTGTTCTTGTATGAGAAGGGGGTCTTCTATTTATAGCATTCGAAACCTTTCCTCCGAGAGAGAGGTTTGCCAAATATGGAAAAGTTTAATATTTTACTTTAAGGAAAAATAAAATTAATTATGGTACTACTTTTATTTTCCTTCAATAGAAAATTAAAACTCGATTTTGGTAAGAAAATCAAGACAAAAATCCTCTCCTTTTTGGCTTGATGTTGTGGAAAAATATTCTTGATCCTCCTTATTCATATGATCTTAATATATCACTGCTACTTACCATGATTAAAAGTTAGTATGGGTTAAAAATTGGAGCCCTATGCATTAAAAATAAAAGCATGGGCTGATATTATTGGAGCCCTGTGTTATAAGTAAACAGGGTTGAAAGTAAAGCTTTGCACATTGAAAGTGAGCACAGGTTAAAAGTAGAGCTCATGTGTTAAAAGTATATGCACGATTTGAAATGAGCACAAGCATTAAAAATAAGCAGAGGTTGAAAGTTGGAGCCCATAAACATGGGTTAAAAATTAATTTTGGTCTTAAAGATGAAATAGCAACAGGATTATTAAAAATTTATTTGTAACTTTTCTCCACATATAGCTAGACAAAGATCTTCATTATCATCAAATTGGTGACACCTTTAATCTTAATATGTCCGCGATCTGAACCATCGGACCATTGAACTATAAACTCTGATACCACTTGTTGGGTTCGAAATTGAGAAGACATTATGCGAAAGCTTACAGTTTGCAAACCATAGAGGCGATAATTCAAATGACACATAAAACAATACTAAAAAGACATATTATTGATATGATTTGGTCGAACGACCTACATATTGAAAACTAATATCAAAAAGCATAAAAAATTATTAGGAGAAAATCTCTCCCTAAATAAGACTCATAAACAACTACATTATGGATGCTATTGTTCTTATATAAGAAGGGGATCTTCTATTTATAAAGTTCAAAACCTTTCCTCCAAGAAAGAGGTTTTCCAAAATGAAAAAGTTTTTTATTTTCCTTTAAGGAAAAATAAAAGTAATTATGGTACTACTTTTCCTTCAATAAAAAATTAAAACTCAATTTTGTTAAGAAAATTAGGGCAAAAACCCTAACACCTTCTTGGCATGGATTTTTTGATTTTAACACTTGTGCTAACCCTCGTGCCTTGAGGAAATATTAATTGTGTGTTCCTATCTTGTGTTTCAAGGTTGTAGATTTGAGGGCGAATCTTTTTTAAGCAGAGGAGGATGATACAATCCAAATGGGCTCCAGATCATTAAAGGGGATGCTTTTGGGTCAAGAGGCATGTGATGACTCCTTGGTGGCTATCAAAATGTGTCTATTGGATGATTATGATGATCAAAGAGGTTCAAATTATGTCAAAGAGGCCAAGGTGGCCCCTGAAAGAGTACATGTGCCCCATCCACTTTTGAAGTGCATCCAACCCGCTTTAGATCCATTAGAGCGGGTCAAAACAACCCAATATACCTTTGGGGTGCACCCCATATGCTCTACAGATGCTCAAGCATGTGCGTAATGTGCTTCTATGTTTAGTCTTTCTTGAATGGGTTACTTTTAGGCCCATATGATGTAATAACTTGGCCCTAGACTATAAATAGGACTTCTCTTTCATTTGGTTGGTAGTTACTGATGAATTATGAATGTAAACACTTGTGAAAGTGTGAGAAAATCTTGTATTAGCTTGTGGTAAGCGTGGAATCACTTGTGTTGATCTATCATTTAGAAACGTGGTTTGCTCGGGAATCTAATTCCTTTGAGGTCTATGTAGGAGATTGGTGCTTTGTTTGACATTGAATAGAGGGTTAGGGGTTTGATACACCATTAGTTTGCTATTCATTCATTCATTCATTCATTCATTATGTCTATCTATTACTCGCTTTCTATCTATCTCTTTATCTTGCATATTCGTATCTTAGATCGTTTTTCATTTTGTACTTTTTAATATATCAAGTCTGCAACATTATATGGAGGTGATTGGCATGATTCTCCTCAAACTTAGAATATACCAGATGTCATCAATAAAACAATGATGAACAAATCCATAAAATTCCTAAACACCAAGTTCATAAGATCCATGAATGCCATCGGAGCATTAGTCAACCAAAAAAACATGATTAAGAACTCGTAGTGACCATATCGGGAATGAAAAACAATCTTAGGGATATCCACCTCCCTAATCTTCAACTGATGATAAGAAGATCAAAGATCAATCTTAGAAAAGTACTTGACACCCTAAAGTTGGTAAAATAGGTTATCATCCTAGAAAGAGGATAATTATTCTTCACCGTCACCTTATTCAACTGTCGATAGTCTATACGCATTCAGAGGGAACCATTCTTCTTATACACAAAAAGAATAGGAGCATCTCATAGAGAAATACTAGGGCGAATAAAGGCCTTATCAAGAAGATCTTTCAACTACTCCTTAAGTTTCTTTAACGCAACCAGAGCCATTCTGTGAAGAGGGATAGTGATAGGATGGGTATCCATGAGAACATCAATCCCAAAGTTTATTTCTCTATCAGGAGGAATACCAGGAAGATCATCAAGAAACAATTCGAGAAACTCATTGACTACAGGGACATATTGCAAAGAAGGGCCTCAGAATTAGAATCCTTAACCCAAACTAGATGATATATACATCCCTTGGAAATTAATTTCTGGCTCTTAGGTAAGAAATAAACCTCCCCTTAGGCACTACGGAATTCCATTCCCACTCAATTATCGATTCATTTGGGAATTGGAAACTGACCTTACGGGTCTGAAAATCTAGAGATCCATAGCACGAATAGAGCAAATCCATCCCTAAAATAACATCAAAGTATAACATATCAAATTCTATCAGAACCACCAATGTCTCCCTACCATAGAGAGGTACCACACAACCCCTATAAACTTTTATAGCCATAACAGAGTCATCCACCGGGGTATACATAGAAAAGGGATCAGAAATACACCCAGGACTGAAACCAAAATAAATAGCCACATAAGGAGTCACATAAGAAAGAGTGGACCCCAGATTAAGTAGACAATACATATCAGGAGAGAAATATTGTAACGTATCAATAACTACATTAGGAGATTTCTCAAATTCCTAATGGGTAACAAGAGCATATAGACTATTTCGACCATTGCCATATGAGACATAACACCTCTGGTGATGGGGATAAAAATATGGCAAACAAAACTTTATTAGCCACAGAAGCAAACCTTGGAGGTCACTCCCACAGCATGTGACCAAGCTTACCACACTTAAAGCACTTATTCTTTCCCTCTTCTCAAACCCCATAATACATCTGTCCATAAAATTGATAAGGGGGATAATATGAGGATGACTGGGCTCTACTAGCCTGCGACTGGGCACTTTGTGCCAACCCTTGTGGCCTCTGAAGAAGGAGTGACTGGAGTAACACATTCAGACTAGTATGTTTGGGAGGCCGCCAGTTGAGTGAGCAAATGAATCAACTGGTGAAACTCAACATTAGACACATCACCTTGAGGCATTGTGTCAAGAGTATCATCAGCTAGAGGAGGACTAGTAGAATCCAGTGGAACTATACATAGGCAGTTAGGAGTAGGGACCCTAGATTGAGTCTGTACCCCATAAGCAAGATGAGTTTCATCCCTATTATCCTTAGGTAGGATAGAGGAGTTTCCACGAGCATCAGATCTTTGGGGAGGCATATTCTAAAGTATGAACAAATAGAATTAGAGGAGATTTAATACCTTAGACTCTATAGCTTAAAAATAAAACACAAGAATAGGAAACATTCTTAAATGACTTATAGCCTCTCCCTTATAAGTGTGGTGGGATACACACTTATAAAAGGGACTCTACTTGACACGACTTTGTAGACACCTAATTAACCATAAACCTAGGCTCTAATACCAAGCTTGTCACTATCCGAACTAGGTCCTGTCTGTGATGGGTATCTCAACTACACCGAGGACCAGAGACCACCCCTTTGACTAGTCAAAATAAAACATAATACAACCAGCAATGGATAAATTTCAAACATGTAACAAGATAGGTAACTCAACTAACTCAAAAAAGAATCTAAGAATTTTAATAACCATCCCAATCCATAGTAATACACAAAGCCTCTAAATAGAATAAAACCAATCTAAGTTAGGAAATGCCCCTGACGATTACCAAAAGAGTCCAATAGAAGTACTCTACGACATAAATGAAACAAGACTTTAAAATGATAGCCCTTCCCGAGAATGAAAGATAACCATGGAAGATAACCACTTCAAAGTTGACTACTGACAACCCAGAAATCCTATTACTACACAAAACAAGTAGAAGTATCTTTCGTTTCTGAATTATCTGGGGATGCAATATCAGGAGACTGTTAGCGGGGTGAGCATTAAAATATAACTCAAAGAAGAGATAAAATAATTCCAAGTTAAAACTATATGCACATATTGTAAGTAAATATTTATATATATATAACATGTTGGGATTGGGAACAAGGCTTAGCATGAAAGTAAGACATTAGCTTGGACTGTGTAGCTTAACCATCATAAGAAGGCACCCACGAGACATATGAGCTCAGCTCCTCCTGTTGAAAGGGCCCCAGTGCATGTTAACCACATGAACCAGAGAATAATCATATATCAATATACACTAAGGGTGACTAGAACACCCAATCATAAATTAAGGGTGACATGGACACCCAATCATTTAATAAGGGTAACTTAAACACCCGATCATAAAGCAAGGGTGACTTAAACACCTGGCAATTTAGACCCCATACTGGAAAACACAATTTCCAGTATTGGTACCTCATGACCTCCACTTTCACATCCTAGATACACAACCCTCTTTAAGTCTAATTAAAATAAGTTTCACAAAACTGATCCATTTAATCAAGGAATTATCCATTAAAGCATCAACCACAAGTATCGTCATACCATTATGCTTTCAACCTTATAATTATGCCGTACCGATTCTATTAACCTAGGGGAATACCATGACCCCCTTTGTTCATTAAATGTAGTTGGGGGGAATGCCATGACCCCCTTTGTTTATTAAATCACATTTGGTTCTTTAGCTTTTATGCTATGTAATAGTTCCAAAGGTATTTTCAATGCATATATTCTCATGTTCTAAATGAGTTTTACGAGATTGGGTTGAGGTTATCACTAATTCAATTTTACAAATTCATAAAATTAGGGGAATCCATAACCCCTACTTTATTCATCATCCCATGTACCCCACATGTTCAAACCATCATTAAAGCATGAAAATTTACATATAAACCATGGGAACATCACTTAAGAAAATAATCATTCAAAACCCTCAACCCACATTCCAAAGACAATATTCAAACAACTTGAATAATAATTTAAAACACATTCTTTACCAAAATAAGATTTGGAAAAGAGTAATATGCCTGAGATATCAAGAATTACACAGAAAAATCACCCCTGGAAGCTATAATTAATCAATCTTTAGAAACCCTAAATGTTCTTGACTTAGGGATATGAAAGTGTTTAAGAGTTGTATTTAATTAATAAAGGATGGAAATAGAGTCCCCAAGGTGCTTTATAGTCATGGGTCTAAAGTGGGGAAAAAGGGAAATGTCTAAAGTACCCTTAATAAAATCTTGATAAATAGTCGCCAGTGACCACGGGTCACCTTCCAACTCATGAGGATATGCTAAAATTTATCACTATGAGTTGTAGCCTAGGAAGAAACATGAGGCCTTCCTACTACCTATCTTATGACTCATACCATACGACCCATATTATGACCTATGGCTCATAGGGTCTAAGTCGTAGTAAGAATAGAATCAAGGCCCCCCCATACTGGTGAGGCTATGATTTACACTATACATTTTATATAGAGTCTTAACAACTTATGAGGTACAAGTTGTGGTCAAGGAAGTAACCTAGATAAATTTTACTAGCCGAACTACGATTTGGGTCCTACGACCCATATGGACACCTTACGACTCGTAAGGTAAATCGTGGTCTGAGCAGTATGCTCAAACCTCAGAGATTTTTCACAGATAAAAATTTAAGGTATTATGTAGGACTCTTTTTGGATCCTATTTACTTCTCTCTACATTGGACTAAATTGTAGAATGGATATGATATAATGTTAGGTTTGGATTTTGTTTGTGTGTTGGAATCATGGTTAGTATGATTAACTTTAGTTTGGCTAGTATAGTAATCATGAAATTGTAATTTGGGTATAATTAACATAAATTCCCTTGTTTCTAGTCGATGTTCCCATCTTAGGATTGGTTTTGGCTTAATTGACACCTAGAAGTTAAACTAGATACCTTAGCCTAGTCTGGGGAATAAATTGCCAAGATATGGGAATTGAGGATTAAAACTATGTTTATCTGGCCCACTTAGTCAAAGACTTGTGTTAGCCATTGTGGACTTAGTTTCGGATGTTAGCCCTCGTTAAGACTAACTAGCCTTATTTATGAGAATTGCTTTGTGAATTGATGGATAATGATGTATTTAACCCTAGATAGTGACAAATGGATTATGGCCATAATATTGGGCCTATAGAGATGTTATTTCCTCTTATATATGATGTTGGACCTTTAGAGATGCTATCTCTCTTAGATATGTTATTTGGCCTATAGAGATGATATTTTTCTTAGATATGGTAATTGTCTTAGAGAGACGATATTCCTCTTAGTCATGATATATAACTGATAGATATGAGATGCTTCATAGGTGTGATGTGCCTCATCGTTATGGTTTATGGCCTAGTATTATGTTATATCTCCTAGATGTGATATGTGTTACTTATAATATGCCTCCTAGAATGTGACGATTACAAACATGCTTTATGACCTATAAATATGTTATGCCTCATAGTTAGGATATGGCTTATGATACAGATGACTTACTAATATGATTGTTGATATGAGATATGGATACGTACGTGGTCCCAAGGCTGTGATGTTGATGATTTAATGCTTTCAAACACATGATTGAGCCAAAGGCCATTGACAGCATCCAAGTGCACATGCGAGTATACGTGGTCTGCCAAGTAGTAAAGTGGCCTTCAAGAATCCAAGTATCAATCCCACAGGGACTTGTGTTGACAACTAGCCAATTCTAATTTAACAATTGAGAAAAAGTAAATAATAAAGTTTTAGAATTGAAAACTAAAAAGAAACTAAATAAATTGGAAAAGTAATGACTTTAAGCAATCAATGGGTAGAGATCCAGGGTTAAGGCTTATGGGCAATCATATTACGTTATTGAACTTCATTCATTAAATTGATTATCTTTGTTGTTGATTCATAGGGTTAAACGCATGATTATGGTCTCCCAACCTCTAACCGTTTACCTAATTTGACCCTTACAACTACATCATTGAGCGGGGAAGTAATAGTTTAATTAAGTTTTTTAAGCTATCATCCTACATGTGAATCAAGTAAGGCATCTAAGTACATACCTGTCCTAGAAAATAATTTGAATTTCTTATTTCATAAAAGAATACAAACGATACTTTGTTTATTTCTATGTTCTATCACCCTATTCCCTCTCCTGAGTTCACAAGGTTGACAATTGATGTATTCTAAGGGTAGATCATTCATAAGAATAAACAAACAACCAATAAGGATAAGAAACTTAACAAACTTAATTCAAAATGAAAGTAGTCATGATCTTGGCCTTAACCCCGGCAAAAGGGTGTTTAGCCACACATAGTCATAATCATAATCACAAGATTATAATTAGTAGCTAAAGACATAAATGAACTAAATTAAAATAAGAAAAACTTAAAATGATGAAGTTATAGCAGCCCCTCAATATCCAAAGACATCCAAGAATAAATAAAAATGTGTATAAGGTCCTATTTATAGTATAAGAAATAGCCCATGCCTTGTTAAAAAGGATTCAATTTTTTGCCTTCTGTGGAAACAGTGATGCGCTGCATTGGTTATCGCATTGAAGGAGTATCTCATCGCATCTAATTAGTGTTGTTTAACTATTTTGTATGACTTATGAATCAATTGGTGTGCCACATTTTCCAATACCCCTTTTGACGCGCCCTCACCTAATACATTTAAGTATCCAAATTTGCAACAAGCTGTGTTTTGTGCTTTTGTGATCCATTCTAAGCCTTTTTGAGTTGTTTTTGCTTGATTTAAAGCTTTTAAATCCTTTAAATATCATCATAGTACATTTACCAAGAATACTATAGCATTAAAAGTAACAATTTAAGGCTCATAACAACAGAACATCCAACACGGTGAGCTAGAAACACGAGCTAAGCATAGGCTTCATTCACTTTGATCTCTAACTTATTGTTTTGACTCTAGGCTTAATCAAATTGACCCTTGAACATTATATCCAAGTTTTAAAACATATATATTCATAATAACAACCTTATTAACTCATTAAACATGTTAGAACCCAACACGATAGACTAGAAAAAACACCTAACTCAAGCTAATCATACTAGTTTTCTCAGTTGACTTTTAAATGATCAATTTGAATAAAAAATTGTGTGAAAACACCATTAAACATTGTAAATACGTACATGGACACTTATATGCAAATTTATCTCATTATCAACACATATATCACATGAATTATCCTCAAAATAAGGCTAAAAAGGCTAAAATAACAAGGCTAGAATGCATAAATACACCCAACATCAGCTATGTTATGATGTGAGTTTGATATTTGGGAAGTAATTAACCTTGTATATGATTGTAGTCTATAAATAAATATATATATGTTTATATACACATCTCTTGTTTGACGATACCAACAGTAAATACCTAACTAAAAGACTCCTTTGTTGATGGATGGGAATGTCTGTAACTGGTTTCAATTTGGGCTTAACGGGTGTTGTGTAGCTCACCTTGGAAGGTGAAGTCCTCGGGTGGAATGATACTGAAAACTGTATTTGCCAGTGTGAGGGTCTTTATGACTGTGTGTAGAGTTCACACATTATATATATTCTTTGGAATGGTTGGAGCCTCGGTGGCTTTGGACCTTCATCGAATTCTCTCATTCATACGACTAACATACACTAAGGCCCTTTCAGTAGGGGAAGCTAAACTCATATATCCATGTGTGCCTTTAGGATAGTAAGAGCTATACTGTCTAGGATAATGGTTTTAAATATCACGCTTAAACCTTGTTCCCATCCCAGCATCTTATATATATGTATATACAATATGTGCATGTGGTTTAGTTTGCTTTTGGATATGGAATTATTTTGTCCTTATCCTAAACTACATGCCAATGCGTATATTACTGATCGTCATAGGACACTATATTATTTCATAATGTAGCATCTGAAGACACTTTCTTTACCTTGTGCAGCATTAGGTGGATTAGCACGTTCGTCAAGTAGATGTGAAGTGGTGAGCCTTCATCCTTCAAAAGGATATCATTTACATATTCTTTTATTTTTACTCAGTACTTTTGGATTCCTTTAGTCATGGTCAAGGGCATGTCCCAACCTCTTTGGTATTTTAGTTTGAGAGGCTATTGTGGATAGATGTGGGTTGGTTGATTATTCTTTTGACTCTTATTTATATTAAGTCATTCATTTATTTTCTTATCTCTATTTAGTTGGCTTTGCATTATTTTTTTTTATTATTATTTCAAATATAAAGTATGAAGTGAAGAAAATAAACAAAATGGTTAAAAGGGTTTGAGGCATTTTTGTGTTTATATATATATATCCGTGGTATTAAAATTAAGTATTGCTTGTCTTTACATATATTTATTCCATAGAGTATAAAAATAATGCTGAATAAGGTGTATTAGTAATGTTAACAGTATTAATTACTAACGCAAGTATTAGTAATGTTGGTATTAGTTATACAAACATTATTTTTTATACTGTATTTGATTTGATGTATTAAAAATAAAGCATATTTATATTTTATAAAAAATGTTTGTTTACCATAATATTCTTTTTGTACACAATCTTTTCATGCTTAAAGGGAAGTAGCAGCAACACATTTGTAGATTTCAATTCTACCATAAAACTTACAATTTTCTGATATATAATGCCAAAAAAAAAAGAAAACAAAAAATGATATCTGATTGTTTGACATACAATCCAAGAGGAATATGAGTATCCATGTTCTCAAAAAATGAGATAGAATAAGCGGCTCAAAAATTGAGATAGAATAAGAGGTAATACAAAAGTCAAAAGAAAAAATGGAAGCAACCACCAACTATTGTACCCAATATCCAAATATTCAATTTTCACTTCGATCATTTTCATTTCGAAAAGAAATATGAAGAAGGTACACAATCTTAAAAATTTAATGTTTACTTCTTCTCTAAACTCACTTTTTTTTAGAATCCAATTTTAGTATTTTCTATTACTAAAAAGGCCTGAGAATGCAATCAACGGACTTTGACCTAAATAAAGAAAAAGAAATTGAAAAACAAGAATAATTAAGTGGAAAAGCCATTAGAGAGCAGAAAAAGCTGAACAACAGCAAGGAGAAAAAGCAAAAATAATTTTTGATTAAGAAGGAAGAAGACGTGGAGAAATGGTGGAAAAAGAATTGACTATTTTGAGGGGTAAATTTGTCATTTAATAAGTTAATGCATGTATTGAAATATTTTGTATTTCTAATACATAGAAAAAAGTGGTATTTGTAATACATAGTCCAATACCTAATAGTGTATAACTAATGCAAATTATTAGTTATACACAGACTAAAAAAATATATCTAATAAGGCATTAATAATACACAAGAATAATTCATGCACTATTTTTGTTAACTCACTCTACGAAATAAACCATAATATCTTTGTTTCCAATGTATTAATTATACACTCTATAATACCGAATAGAATATATAAATAATACTTGAATTAATTATGCATAGGTTCAAAGTTCCTACCAAACAAATTATTAATTAATTACTAATCTAATACATGTATTACTTATTTTAATACACTCTAGACAACCCCATACTTCAGTTTTTCTCTCAATTTCCTTGGACAAGATTTCCTTGTTTACATTCATATTTTCAGTTCTTCCAAAAACTCACTTGAAAACATCATCCTTAGTTTTTCTATCAAATTTGAATAGATATAGAAAGGGAGAAAATGGAATGCTGAGAGATTATGGGTCTCATAGTCAAATCACATATGCAATCGTATAGTTAAACATGTTATTTATATGTGCATAGCTCAACATATATCTAATGTAGATTAATCTTTAGATAAATAAACAGACACTTTGTCATACAAAAGAGTTATACATAATAGATAATAGCTACAACTCCCATGGAATAAAGTTTATCAACTACTTATTGTATTGCTGCTGACAAAATGATAGAATTGGAATAAGGCTAATGTCACGTACATAATCTTCAACTAAGTACATGTGCGGCACAATTCAATTTATTGCACCACTTGCTCACGCTCTTGTTATGCCAATTCAGCCTATGACACTAAAATTCAGTAGGATAATGGAAGAAAGAACACAAAAGAATAATTACGAAGCTTTGTATTAGAGAAAATTGAGAAAATTTGAGTATTTTTGCTTGACGATTTTACAAATAAATGCCCTTGTATTATACTACACTTCTAGGGGATAAAGTGTAAATAGTAATTACAACACAAGTTTCCACATATTTACACTTAGGTCCTTTTTGTAGAAGCCTAGAATATTGTAAAACTTTTCAAGAAAGTTTTCCTAGATATTTCATAGAAATCTAGTCTTTTGAAGAGACTCTCCATGGTCCTAGAATATTCACACAAATTCTAGCATATATCTTATGTAAGATTCCACATAAAAAAGGTGTGCCATATGGTGATGATGTGGCATGATGACAATGCGGGTCATCACACTCTCCCTCACCTAATATTGCAATGACCACGATACACTGCTACTGTGTAAACTCCTAGATCTTATCTTTGAATTGCCACAAGTCTTCATATCATTACCATGTGTCTGTCTTATGAGATTTCCTTTTTCAGTGGATTACAAAAATGACGGTAGATTTTTTTCCTTATTTTTATCTTGCTTGATAGTCTCAATCTCCTGATCACATGAGGCGGTTATAGTAATAGACATAAGACTTAACTGACCTCTACTTGGGTTATCTTTGTCTTCATGGTAAGACTTAAGCATACTAGCATGGAAGATAGGATGGATCTTAAGATGATGAGACATCTGAAACTTATACGAGATCTTGCCTACCTTGAAAAGGATTCTAAATGGGCTTTTGTACTTACAAAACAATTTTTTGTTCATACTTCATAGTTCTTTGAATTATTTCGAGTTGAACTTTACTATGTCAATGTCGCCAACTCTATAGTCTGCGGGATGCCTCTCGTAGTATAAATTTTTCTTTCATCCACCAAGATGAAACAACTCTGCATGGTTTCTTTTTTGCAGAGTGGAACCATACAGTACCAGACACGAGATAGATCTTCCAAAGAACAAGGCCTTTTTTCGAATAAGCCAATTCATTTGGGACCCTATGGATCCACTCTTTTTTCTATTCAAAGATCAGCCCCCTGACTCTGTGTTTTCACATCAAGAATTTTTTGTAGATGAAGAGATGTCAAAGGGGTTTCTTACCTCCCAAACAAATCCTTCTAGATCTATATATAAATGCTGGTTTATCAAGAATACGCAAGAAAAGCACTTTAAATTATTGATTAATCATCAGAGATGGCTTATAACCAATAGTTCATTATCTAATGGATATTTCCATTCTAATACTCTATTCGAGAGTTATCAGTATGCCTTGTCCAAGTAGGATTTAGTAGTGCCAAGTTACTCATTCCAACCTTTGTCAATATGATAAGCTCCCAAACTCTTCCACCAAACATAACTAGTAGTGAATGTATAGTTTGACATTGTTGGCTTGTAGCTAGATCAAATGGCATATGCCTTGTGGATTCACTCCGCAATAGGTTATAAGAAAATTAGGCTATGTCCAAGAGGTTTGCCCAATACTTTTGATAAACACTCACATAACTCCTAAAGTATCACTCTAATAAGGCATTAACCCACTCTATCTGTCCATCTTCTGTGGATGGAAACTAGTAGAGAAGTACAACTTTTTACCAAGTATGTCAAACAACTTCCTTTACAATTTTCCAGTGAAGTAGAGGTCTTGATCACTAATGATATGCCTTAAAAAGCCCCAATACTTCATTACATTCTTAAAGAATAGCTTGACAAACTCCTTGACTATGCAACTTGATAAGGTAGGTATGAAAGTAGCATATTTATAGAATATGCCTATAACCACTATGATAGAACTATAACAATTGGACTTCGGTAGAGAAGTGATAAAATTAGTCATGCTCTCTCATAGATGCTCTACAACTAGTAGTGGATCCAAAAGTCCCATGGGCTACCTCTGCTCTACCTTGTCCTATTTCCATACAACACAAGTCTGCATATAACACTTTATGTCCTCTCGTATATGCGACCAATAGTAGATCAACTCAAATAAGGCCATACTGTGATATTGACCTAGATGATCGTCCCATGAGGTGTTATGAATCTTTTTCATAATACACTACTTGATGTCTTAAAACTTTGGCACGTAGACCATCTATCCTTTGGTGAGCAACATACCATCTACCACGTAAAAATGCTTTGTCTTTCTTGGGTGTATAATGACATAAGTTGTTTGCTTGTTGGATCATATTTCATGACCTATTTTATGGCCTCTCCTATATCACAACATACTAAAGTGATGGAATAAAGTTTGGCCTTTTGACTCAACGTATCAACCACGGCGTTATCTTTGCCTCCTTACTCTAACATATAATCAAACTTAGCCAAGAAATCTTTCCATATAGCCTACTTTGGAAATCTTCACTACTGATGACATGTCCTAAGAAATACACCTTTGATTATGGAAATTCACACTTCTCCCTCTTAGTGTATAACTCATTCTCCTGCAAGACTTGGAAAACCTTCTTTAGGTGCTTAAAGTGTTGTTCCAAAGTGTTGTTGTAGATGAGTATATCATCCAAGTAGACCACCACGAACTGATTAAGGTAGGAAAAAATATCTTATTCGTTAGAGTGAAAAATGTAGTAGGTGAATTGGTTAAGGTAATGGGCATCACCAAACACTCAAAGGTTTTATATCTTATTGCACATACTGTTTTTGACTTATCTCCTTACCAAATACAAACTTGGTAATAACATGTATGAAAATCCACCTTGGTAAAGTACCTGGCTTTCCTAATTTAATCAAATAATTCAGATATTAGTGGGATTAAATATTTGTTCTTTACGATGACCTTATTAAGTGCCTGATACTCTGTGCGGTGCAATAATCTATCCTTCTTTTTTTAGAATAACATTATGCTTCAAATGGTGCCTTTGATGGATGGATGCGACTAGTATCTAGTATCTCTTTCAATTGATTCCTAAGCTCCTATGGTGGCATTCGATAAAGAGAAAATGCGGGTGTATTATCCTATGTATCCAACTCAATCTTGTGATCCACTTTACACGTAGGACGTAGTTCTTAGGTAGCTCATCCGACATAACATCTTTGTTCTCCTCGAGTAACTTCTCTATGCAAGGTGGCAATGTCACTTGGGAACTTTTGTCTTTCTCTAAACTTAGAATGGCTTCCATAAACATTGGTTTCCCATTCTTGAGACCCTTAACTAACTACATATGCAAAACTTATGCTTGGATCGTCTGTACGACATCATTAATATAGGTACCATGTAAGCTCTTCATTCCATAATGAAGAGCCATTGGAGGTAGAAATCAATCAAAGTATGATAATTTTTAAAGAACTCTTGCCCTAGAATAATATAAAAGATATCCAGTGTTGTGGCGATAAAGTTGGTAGTACCTTGCCAATTGCACAATTTTACAGCAGCACCATTGGCTACCCCATAAGTATTTTGAGGCTTGACATTTATAATTTTTACATAAAAATTAAATGGAGCAATCTTCAACTCTAGTCTCTTTGTTATATCCTCTGTCATACTATCATGAGTTGCTCTAGTGTCTACCAGTGGACAAGCGGGCTTGTTGTTGATTATTATTGACAACTCCATATAGTTCAATCATACCTAACTATGCTATGATCAATTGGTTCTTGACAACTCCACATAGTTCAATCATACCTAACTAAGCTATGGTCGAATCCTCTTCTAGCATTATCTCTTTCTTCTTGTATACCATGGTATTGAGACTTTTTAATTCTAGACAAGTCTCGATGTCTTGGTGGTTATGGAATATTAAGGTACCAAGGAAAATTGTGTATTCCCGATGTTGATGGGCTATGAGAGAGGATCTTAGCTGAGGCTCATCAGTCGAGGTGCGTGGTTTATTTAAGTTCAACAAAGATGTACCATGATTTGAAAAAGATTTATTAGTAGAACAATATGAAGAAAGATAAGGCCAATTTTGTGGCTATGTATATGGTTTGTCAACAAGTGAAGATGGAACACTTCAGTCCTGGTGTTTTATCTCAAGAGGTTGAGTTTCCTATGTGAAAATGACAGGTGATTAACATGGACTTTGTTACTGGTATTCCATGGTCTTGCCATCAGTTTGATTCAATTTGGGTCATTATGGATAGGATGACCTAGTCTGCTCATTTTTTGCCAATGAAGCCTACTTATTCTGGAGAGGATTATGCTAAGCTTTTCATTCAGGAGATCATCAAGTTGCATTGTGAACCTATTTTTATTATATCTGATCAAGGTACATAGTTCTTATATCACTTCTTGTAGTCATTTCAGAGAATTTTGGGAACTAAGGTAAACCTTAGCAGCGCTTTCCACCCTCAGACAGATGGATAAGTGGAGAGGATTACTTAGACTTAGGAAGATATGCTAAGTGCCTATGTGATTGACTTTTGTGGTAGTTAGGTTGATCATTGGCCTCTCATAGAGTTTGCGTATAATAATAGCTATCATTCTAGCATTCAAATGGCTTCGTTTTAGTCTTTGTATGGTAGGAGATATTATTCTGCTATTGGGTGGTTCGAAGTTGGTGAAACTAGATTGTTTGGTCTTGACTTAGTTCATCAGTCCATATAGAAGGTGATGGTTATTTGGGATAGTCTAAAGACCGCCCAAAGTCACCGAAAGTCCTAAGCAGATGTGAGACGTATGGATTTGGAGTTGAATGTTAATGATTGGGTCTTCTTGAAGGTGTCTCCCATGAAAGGGGTAATAAGGTTTGGAAAGAAAGAAAAGATCAGTTCCCGTTATGTTGGCCCTACTTTTTCTCAACTAGAGTGGGTAATGTGGCTTATGAGTTGGAGTTTCCTTAGATTTTGGGTTCTGTTCATTAGGTATTCTATGTTTCAATGTTGAAGAAGTGCTCTAGTGATCCTTTCTTGGTAGTTTCTTTGGAGAGTGTTGACGTTTCAGATTCCTTGTCTTATGAGGAAGTACCAATTGAGATTTTGGATAGGCAAGTCCGTCGTTTGAAGACTAAGGATGTGGCTTTGGTAAAGTTCCTATGGAGCAATCATAATGGTGAAGAAGCTACTTGGGAAGCTTAAGAGGACATGTAGTCCAAATAACCATTCTTGTTACCCGTTTTAGACAATCATGCTTAAGGCATATGTATTCCTTAATATCTTTGTTTTTAGTCTTTGTTAATGGAAAATGTGGTTGTGTTCTGTGTTAAATCATGCTAATGGATGCCCTATCTCATTATTCGGGGATGAATGATCCTAGGGGGAGGATGTAACACCCCAGGTTTTTGCCTCTAAAAAATCCCTAGGTTTTGAGATTACTACTCAAACCACGACTTACCTTATGAGTTGTAAGGTGACCATATAGGTTGTAGGACCTAAATCATAGATTGACTAGTAAGGTTTGTCTAGATCACTGCCCTGACCACGACTTATACCTCATGAAATATGAAGATTCAGTATGGGTGATGTGCCAATCATACGGTGAACAGTATGTTACCCAAAGTTTCTATCCTAGGTACGAATAAGACATGATGAGTCTAAGAGGATACCACTCATAGTCAGACGAGTGTGGGTACCACTCAAGTAAATTCCCTCCTTACGCAATTAAAAGCCACTTCTATAAAACAAGTTGGGGACTCTATTCTCAACACTTAACCATCAACTACACTCTCTCAAGATCTGTTAAATCCCTACATCAAAAACACCTAGGGTTGTAAGGAATTGGCCATTTAAGCATCCAAGGGTTGATTTCTCTCTGTAATTCTTCATATCTTAGGCATGTTACTCTTCTCCAAACTTATTTTGTTAAGAAAATGTATTTAAAATTTTTATTCATGTGGTTTAATTTTGGTTTATGAATGTGGGTTGAGGGATTTTGAGCCTCAATGAATGAATTGTTTTTCCCATGGCTTTTATGAACAATTCAAGCTCTGAATTGACAGTTTTGAACTATTTAGGGTACATGGGTGTGTATAATTGGAACGAGGTTCATTGCTTCCCCTAAATTGATGGGTTTGAATATTGTAATCGGTGTATCTTCAACCCATTCTTGTAAAACTGGTTTTGAACATGAAGCTATGCACATTGAACTACTTTTGGAACTATTGCATAGTATAAAAGGCTAAAGGAACAAAGTTTATTTAATGAACAAAGGGGGTCGTTCCACTAAGTTAATGGAATTGTAATGGCTTGATGATGTTACCTTGCAAGTGTAGTTGATATGACGATACCAACAGTGTGTGCCTGATGTGTATCATGGTTCAATGAATGAGAATATGTGAAATATTTTAATTGGGTTTATAGGGTTTGTGTAGCTGGTCCATGAAAGTGGAAGTCCCGATGGATCAATACTGGAAACCACATTTGTCAGTGTGAGGATTAAATTAGCCGGGTGTTTGAGTCACCCTTGCTTATGATCGGGTGTTCGAGTAACCCTTGTTAAATGACTGGGTGTTCATGTCACCCTTGATATATGTCGAGGTGGTTCGAGTCCCCATAGTTTATATGTACATATGATTATTTTTTGGTTCGTGCAGTTAACACATTTTGGGGCCCTTTAAGCAGGGAAAGATGAGCCTATATAGTCCATAGGTGCCTTTTTATGACAGTTACGCTACACAGTCCAAGCTAATGTTTTAAAGTTCATGTTAAACTTTGTTCCTTATCTCGACATGTTATATTTATATATATATATGTATATGCAATGATTGTGTGCATTGGTTTTGGATGATTTTAAACTATTGATTATTGCATTAGCTTATTTTTCCCTAGGTTACATGCTAGCGCTCGCCCCGCTAACAATCTCCAAACGCTGTATCCCCACATAATGTAGAAATCAGATACACTTCTACTTTTCCTGTGCTGATTGGATTTTTGGATTGTCAGCAGTCAACTTTGAAGTGGTGATCTTTCATTCTCCGGAAGGGCTATTATTTTGAAGTCTTGTTTCATTAATATCTTAAAATACTTCTATTAGATTCTTTTGGCTATATTCGGGGGCATATTCCGACTTTGTTTTGTTTTGCCTATTTAGAGGCTTTGTGGATTGGGATTGTTATTATGGACTGTTAACATATTCTTACTGTTGCATATTCTATCATGGTATGTGTTCAAGATACAGTGTTGTGTTATTTTTGACTAGGCAAATGAGGTTGTCTCTGATCCACAATGGACTTGAGATACCGTCACGACCAGGCCCTGGATCGGGTTGTGACAATATGGTTCTTGGTAAGTACTGACACAACTTTGTGCAACACCTCTTATTGGTGGCATTTGTCTTCTTGTTATGGGTGTTCTTTCCAATGACATCTCGTGCAAAATTGAATAGTGTGTTAGACGCATTGGATTCTCCATTGTTTTCCACTTTTCTTAGTTACAACCTTGCTCTGATACCATGTTGTCACATCCTTAATTTTCAAGTATGCACACATACGATACTTGATAATTTGCCCACGTTCTTTATCCATTTACTCACGCTCTTGCTATGCCAAATCATCCCAAGACACTAGGAATTACTAAGAGAATAAAAGAAAAAATACAAGAGAATTATTAGAAAGATTTGTATTAGAGAGAACTTTAATATTTTTTCTTGATGATCTTACAAATGAATATCCCTCTATTTAAACTACTCACCTAAGGGATATAGCTCAAATAATAATTATTACACAATTCTTAATATATTTACACTTTGGCCCCTACTTTAGAACTTTGTACATGCCTAGAATTTTCTAAGGCTTATCAAGATGGTCTTCCTAGATATTCTATAGAAATCTAGAGTCTTTCTATAAGACTCTACATAGTTCTAGAATCATTACACAAATGTTAGCATATATCTTATGTAAGCTCCCACATAGTAAAATAGTGTTCCATATGGAACTTATGTGGCATGATGAAATTGTGGGTCATCACACTTATCTATGAATGTCAAAAATGGTTTGAAGGATTATAATTTTTTTCAAAGATTGGATATAGTTCACTACAAATCAATTTCTTAAGAGCAAAGATTGGATATAGTTCACTACGAATCAATTTCTTTAGAGCATTTACTGTGTGGATTCATGATTAAACATGGGTTGTAAGATGTGACAATTTATAAAATAATGGCCAGAAGTAGGGAAGGGAGACTATGCTAGTTTTTTTGAGTTGTAATTCTGCTATACATCTCATATTTTGTAAAGGTTTACCTACTTTGATTTTATGAGGTGAAAAATATAGGTCATGTTTGGCTGCTAACAAGATGAGTTTGCAATATTAGTTGGTGCTCTTTGCATAGGCTGTCAATTGATCGATGAATATTATGGTTACAACTCGAGTCAACCTCCTAGTCATAACTTGGTGCTTAGGCTCACATGTAATTCCAAGATAATCCATGGCATGACATAACACTAAACATACTAAAATAACTAAAAATTGCTGATGCAAAAAACAATAATTTGAATAATAAGTTTGATAGTAAGCCTACGTGAAAATCTCTAAATAAAATCCATAAAGCTGAAACGTACTTTATCTGATTATCTAAAAGTCTCTAAATAAGATGAGTTGTTAGGACAAGTCTCTAACTAACTCTATATGTCTAAAGACTAAAATAATATTGAAGAGAAATGGTGATAGCTGATCCTCGAATAATAAAGACTTACCAAAGAATTGTTGTTGATGTAGTAGGAGACATACTATACGCGGTCTAGATGTGAAACGTTAGCATCTATATTATAAGACAATATAGTGCAAAGGAAATTATATGATTAGTACTTTGAATGCACTAGGTACATGTGATGGGAAATAACTGATATAAATCAAACATGATGCATGAGATATAGTAAACTGATGCAAGGGCAAGTAATAAACATGTACTGTATGATAAGCTGAACAATTGAACACAAGGTCATGTAAGTATCTGAATCTAAAATATGAACTATGGACTGTGTTGTCTAACATTAACCAGTATACCCAATTTGAGATAATCGAGGTAAACTTATAACTCCAACGAAATGGATGTTCAGTACCTTTCTAAGAGTACGAACACTGACTGACATAGATGTAACGCTCTGAAGGTATCCCCTGGACGTCACATGGTGCTTAAGACTACGAATATCCCAAGCTAACCTATGATATCTACTCAGGTTTGAACTCTCATAAAGGTAAACTTAAAATATGAATGAATGCCGAATAATACTTAAAATGGAATTCAATCATATGAATAAACCAGCTAAAACTCTATAACTTAATAACCTTCAAATTTGTGGAAAACAAAAAGAAGCATAATATGACTAGTCTTGAAAAGCCTCTAATCTTATGACTGAAAAACCACTAGGATAGACCCCTGCTAACCCAAACTGAAAGCTAAGTAACTAGAATAGCTGCATTTAACATTTGGAATCATCATAAACTTTATCCCTCGAACTATAAGGACTCACCAACTGTCTAAATGTAGGAAATGATGCCCATGATTAGTCATGCTGCTAGGATGAACACCAGAACCTACATTATAAAACAATGTAGCATGTAGACCTATAAGTAGGTCAGTATTTCTTGAATGTACGGAGTATGTGGGGGTGAATGCAATAAGTAAAACTTAAACTGAACATACTTTCAAACCATACACACTAAGTGTAAAGGGACTCACCTGGATCATGAATAATAATGAAAGCTGAAACATCGTAAAGCATGAATAATAAAGCATAATCTGATAATCTTAGTGTGTCATTACACTTAGTTTCTGAAATCTTTACTTTTGTGGGAGGTTCTTATAAACGACATAAACCACGTGAGCTATCATGGACTCCAACATCTTACCCACATTGGAAGAGTTATTCTACCTTTGCCATCGGAATAGAACCTTAACTTAAAGTGATCAGTACACTTATCCCATATTGGGTAATGGAGGGGATACTCTCTGGCGAGGCCCCTAAACATAAACCTATGGTGGTACTTAGATTTTGGAGAATAGGATACACTGAACCCACATTCACCTCTTGGTTCTAAATACTAATCCCAAGACATATACTTATGTGCTTATACTTATGAAATCCACCTTAAAATAGATTATGGGTTTATAAGCTAAAAATCAAATATGTTTCTCTTACGTAAATCATATTCAGGAGGAAATTGTGGATTTTATGTCTTATCTTAGATCATAGGATCAAGATGTAAAACTTGTAACTTTAGCTATTAAGCTTAAACTTCTTGTAAACTTAGTAACTTATTCTTAAACTTAAAATCATTCATCATCTCATATAATCTTCTTATTAAAAATATCAAACTTCATGTCAAAATAATGAAATTCATCTCATAATAACAATCATGCAAGTAAAAGTATGTGGAAAGGTAAATTCTTGTGCAAACTGAACTTTTAAATCACATGATAATTCCATAATCTCAAAAACATAAAAGCTGGGTATGCACCCTAGCTGAAAACCTTATAAATTTTATTGAAAAACCAAATCTTTTGGGCACAAGGATGAAAGAGTATCCTTGTTAAAACTCCACATACCTAGATTTGCTTGACTTCTTAAAGGGAACTTAGACATGGGGACTTGGGAGATGAAATTATGGAAGAAACCCTAGCCTTGTTGTTCTTAAAAGTTGAAGAGAGAAGAGGGAAAATTATGCTTATTTGGGGTTATAGGTCATGAATTGGGTGTTTAAAAGGGAAGAAAAAGTCCAAAAAACCCTTAAGCCTTAAGTGACTGTACGACTTTTTACAATGTAGCATGGTACAGAGCCTATTACGGAGGCCATTCTTCGTGACACGTTGCATATCAAGGAGGGTGGCTTCAGTGACACGTCAAAATCATGGAGGCACACTGCCTCCTTGGTCTAAAATCACCCAAACCTCCTCCAAAAATTCCAAAACTCTCCCGGATAACCCTATTAACATTCCTAAACATATTTCAAGCCAAAAATCAATGTTTCAAATAAGAAAAGGCCAAAGATAAAATGTTTGAAATATTTAGGGTGACAAAGTGCTCATGAAACTAGTACTTAGTGTGGAATAATTGCTTAGGGGACCTTTTTAATACATGATGACTAATTGGTAAATTGTCTAGGATCTTGTGGAGTATTATAATACCTCCCTCTTGGGATTATTCTTCCCTGAATGAAATAGTCTAGAGTAAGGTTTTTGGGAAAAATTGGCATTTCGATACTGATCTGTTAATTAAATTTATAACTAATATAGGTACTTAACAACTCAAGAATGAATAATACGATATAAAGATACTTAGATGGTCTGAGAGATAAAGATTTTGCTGAAGAGAAATGATTTACCTTCAGTACGGACTAAATCAGAGGGAAAGAGATGAGGGTACTTGGTCATCATGATTGCTTCGGCTTCCCAAGTGGCTCCTTCAACCAACTGGTTTCTCCATAGAACCTTTACTAATACCACACCTTTTTTTCTTATCCTTCAGACATGCCTCTCAAGAATTTCGATTGATATTTCCTCATTGGAAAAGTTATCCTTGACTCTAATACGCTCTAGAGGCACTACTAGTGACGGATCCCCAATCACTTCTTTTGCACCGAGACATGAAAAACTGTGTGGATAATGACTAACTCTAGAGGAAGGTCCAACTCATAAGTAACCTCTCCAACATGCCTTATTACCTCATATGGACCAATAAATGAGGGACTTAACTTTTCGTTCTTTCCAAATCTCACTATACCTTTCATGGGTGGCACCTTTAAGAATACCTAATCACCTACTTTAAACTTGAGTTCTCTCTTTCTTACGTCTACATATCATTTTGATGACTTTGAGTAGGACATAACCTTTTACGAATCAACTAGAAATTTTCCATAGCTTTGAGAACAAAATCCTACCCAATCAAGGCTGCTTCACTAACTTTGAACCAACCTATAAGTGACTGACATCTAGGCTCATATAATGCTTTAAACGGAGCCACCTAAATACTATTAGATAACTATTATTATAGCCAAAATCAATCAAAGGTAAATGATCATCCCAGCTTCCCTTAAAGTCCATCACACACGCTCTCAACATATCTTCTAGTGTGAATTATACACATATCTTGGCCATCTATCTATGAATGAAAAGATGTACAAAGATTCACCTTCATACCGACGTTTTTTTAAAATGATTGCCAAAATCGAGAAGTGAATTGTGTGCCTCTGTCAAAATAATGGACAAGGGAATCCCATGGAGTCTTACAAATTTTTGAGTATAATCTTAGCATAATATTCTATTGTATCTGAAGTCTTAACATGTAAGACAAGGGCTGATTTGGTCATTTTATCCATGATAACCCAAATTGAATCATGCCGACGTCTGGTGAGAGGAAGTCTAGTAACAAAATCCATATTGATGACCTCCTACTTCTAAGTAGGACTGCCAATATACTGAAGTATACCTCCAAGTCTTTGATGCTCAATATTTACCTGCTGACAGTTGGGATACTTGGCTACAAACTCTGTTACATCCCTCATAATACCATTTCTATAATAAACTTCCCGCAAGTCATGATACATCATAGTAGCACCAGGGTGAATAAAATACTTTAAACTGTAAGACTCTTCTAATATTCTTTCTCTCAACCCATCCACATTAGAAACACAAAGCCGACCTTGATAAGGAAGAAAACCATCCCCTCCTTGGGAGAAAACCTTAACCTGCCTACTAAACTGCATCCAATATCTGGCTAAGTATGGGATCTCTACGTTGCTTCTTCTTCACTTCCACCACTAAGGACGATTCCAAACCATTCTGGACCACTACTCCTCCATCATCCATATCAAGCATACATACACCCAAATAAGCTAATATATGACTACCTTAGCCAAATCCTGCTCCTTTTTATTCACATAAGTCACACTACCCATAGACACCTTCTTAGTGCATCTGCTACCATATTCGCCTTTCTTTGATGGTAAAGAACATTTATATCATAAATTTTCAACAACTCCAACAACCTTCTCTGATGAAGATTCAACTCTTTTTATGTAAATAATTACTAGAGACTCTTATAATCAGTGAAAATGTCAACATGCACACCATATAAGTAGTGCCTCTAAATCTTTATAGCAAACACAACAGTTGCTAACTCTAAATCGTGGGTTGGATGATTCTTTTCATGGTTTTTAAGTTGTTTGGGGGCATAGACTATTACTTTTTCATCTTTCATAAAAAAAATCTAATTCTACTCTGGAAGAATCACAATACACCATAAATCCACCCAAAATATCTGACAAGGCTTACACTGGAGCCGAAGTCAGTCTATACTTCAACTCTTGGAATCGCTTCTCACATTTATTTGACCATATAAACTTCACCTTCTTTAGAGTCAACTTAGTAAAGATGAAGATATTGAGGAAAAACCTCAACAAACCTCCTATAGTAACCGACCAGACCCAAAAATCTCCAAGTATTAGATAAGGTAATGGGATTTGGTCAGTGCTTCACTGTATTCGTCTTCTATGGGTCCACATGAATATAGGCTCCCAAAATAAGATGACCAAAAAAATGTAAGACTCCAACCAAAATTCGCACTTACTAAACTTTACGTACAACTGACGATCCTAAAAGGTCTGCAACACGATTCTCAAATAGTCTGCATGCTCCTACCCACTTCGAGAATGTACAAGTATGTCATCATGAATAAAATGACAAAAATGTCCAAGTAATGCTTTAAGTCCCTTTTTATAAAATCCATAAATGTTTTGGGAGCATTTGTTATCCCCAAAGACATAACCACAAGCTCAAAATGACCATAATAAGTTTTGAAGGTAGTTTTGGGATGTCGTACTCCTTGACCTTCAACTGGTGATACATTGACTTGAGATCCATCTTTGAAATCCAACAGTCGCCCTAAATCTAACAAATAAATCATCAATTCTTGGAATGGGGTACTTATTCTTGATGGTGACCTATTTTTAAACGTCTATAGTCTATACACATTCTGAGTGTTCCATCCTTTTTGCGCGTGAATAGAACTGGAGCGCCCTAGGTACAATAAACCCCTTATCTAGGAGATCTTTAAGATGCTATTTCAATTTATTTGGCCTGGATGAAGCCATAGGTGAGGGAGAAATGGAGATAGGCTGGGTTTGGGGAAAGAGATCAATCCCAAACTCTATTTCTCTATTGGGAGGTACCCCTGGTAAATCCTATGGAAAGACCTCTAAAAATTCTTTGACTACACAAACTAACTGAATGGTTGGGGCTTCAGACTTAGTATCGTTAACTAGAATTAGGTGGTAGATACACCCTTTTGGCTTTAAGATAACAGATGAAATGACCTTTTGGAGAGACTGAACTACCCTTCAACTCCAAGACTGACTCATTAAAAACCTAAAACTTCACTACTCCAGTGTGACAATCGACTAACGCATAGCATGAATGGAACTAATTCATTCATAGAATAACATCAAAATCTATCATCTCTAGCTCTATTAAATCTGCAAATATGAATCTATGAAGGATTGTAATAGGTCACTTTCTATATACTTGTCTAGCGGTAATTGACTCACCTACTGGAGTAGAAATTAAGAAGGATTCAGAAAGACTTTCGGGACTCACTCCAAATTTATAGCAACAAGAAGGGTCACAAAAAAGAGTTTTGACCCCGGGTCGAGCAACACATAAACATTAAGGTGAAAGACACGGAGCATACCAGGGATAATATCTGGGGAAATGTCCAGCTCCTGATGGGATGGTATAGCATAAAACCATTTTTGATGGTGACCACCACTGGTACTGGATGATTTACCTTACTGTGGAGTTAGGCGACCTGACTGAACTGCTGAATTTGTGGACTGAGTCTGAGGATGAACATCCCTGCTTCCCTGCTTAGTATAAGGATATTCCTTGACTCTGTGGCCTATCTTACCACAACTATAACAACCACCTCTACCCAAAAAACACTCACCCAGATGGGTCTTACCACACGATGTGTAGGCTGGATAACTTGGTCTCCCAACCATACTACCCTGGGATCTAGAAGTCGGAGCTCTGCCCTACTGCTCTTTCTTTGTTTTGGGTGTAAGGGCACTACTTAAGGATGGTGCAGATGCTGATGAGTGGCCATAAAACTATGAATTATTTCCCTCTCCTACCTTCTACTAACTAAACCCAAATTATCCAGTCCTAGACCTCTTGTTCACCCTCTCTTGTTCCTTTAACTTTTCTACCTTAATCTACTGAGCATGGGTCATCAAACGAGCAATATTTATATTTTCATGACCTGAACTGAGGCCCGAGCCACAATGGACATCCCGAATCATGGAGGCCCAAGAGCCCTTCTCTAAATGGCAATCATATACATAATTCATATACTGTAAGGAAAATGCATAAAAAAATGATAAGATGGAAACATGGTTATTCTTTTACTTTAACTTAACATACGAAAATAAGTTCATGAAACATTCAAAAACACCTGACACTAGTCTGCGAAATCTCTAACAACTCAAAAACACTACTGTCAAAATATTGAGACAAGGCCCCCAGTCGGACCATACACTAAAATAAAGTATCAATGTCTAATCAACAAGGCCTTTCAAAATAAGAGAGGCTCACCAACTACAAACTTTAGACAACCCTATCTACTGCTTAGAGGGACCCCGAGACTGTGCCTCAGATCCTGAAATACAGGGGTCAATATAGATATACTGGTATGAGAGCAATCCAAAATAATGTACTTTTATACAACATAAGTGATAGTAATTTATAAAACACGTTACATAAGATATACAAAAACACATGAGCAAGCTTAAAAGACTTTGAAAAAATTCTTTGAAACCAAGACTCGCTCTTTATTTTACTTCTGAGCTAGGTGGTACACCCTACAGTCTACAATCCCATGCGCTACATGGAGTCCGCCTTTAACTCATCGTCCAAGCCCCCAACCCAAGTTTTCCGCAAGAGTTGGAGTTCTTATTTCTAATATGCCACAGGTCCCTAGGCATGCGTATAATCCTTCTTTGGGGACAGTATAACCCATATCAGAGAAACACGATTTTGGAAAATGAGTTTCCTGGACTCATGCCTTCTTCAGGTGACCACTAACTTTCTTAAGCCCATTTTTAAAACATGCATCATTCTAAACAACAAAGTCTAAAAATTTGAGGTAAAATCTGCATTCTGTTCTATTCTATGTCATTATGACATTATCTATTTTGGTATCATCATACCAAGACTTGCAAGTCATACTTCTAAGCCACAAATTATCAAGTTACAACTCTTTTCAAGGGATACAATGTTTAGACCACCAAATCATTTAAGTAATACAAGAGAAAGCATACAGTGAAATTTATGAAAACTTAGGCAAAGATCCTTAAGTTCAATTCACAAACATGTGGTGATCAAGTATCTTGTAGCAAATCATGCAACTCTTTAAATCAATACTTTTTCTTATGTAATTTAGGAAAATGCCCTCTTTTCATGTCATCACAAATAACGAGTCAATAAATAATAGTAAGAACAATTGTAACATGCTTCTTAATATGAAATCAAATAGTTGATAACAAGAGAAGGAGTATAAATCTTCATGCTCTCAATTCAAGTTCTAAAACTCAAAGTACATATATACATATATACGAACAAAATTGAATTTAAAGGGGAGAGGCCTCAAGGCCAAAGCATTGTCATAAAAAAGGGTTCACAATGCATACTTGTTAATGTAAATTCAAAACCTTTTTATAAATACATGATTTACATAACTTTAAAGCTTGTTCAAAACATTTTCAATAATCCTATGTAGTTTAGAAACACCCTACGCCCCTTAGATTACTTAGTGTGAAGAATAGGACCTGAATCTTGACTCGTTTCTTAGAAATCTTGGATTGAAAGGCTTGAGTTCTTCCCTTGAAGGAAAACCCTAATTTATTTTGTTCTTGAGAGTGGATAGGATTTGTGATGTCAAAAACTAATAAAAAATGGATTATAACGCTTAGGGTATGGTTTAAATTCATGGGGAAGGAGTTTGGGATGGGAAATACCAAAATATCCCTGAGTGACAGACCGTCACTCCCATGACTGGACGTCGCTCAAACCATCACCAAAACCCATTTCCAACCATGTTATTTCAAGTTGATGGACTGGTTTGATGGTCCGTCAGTATGACCGTCGCACCTTGGCAAACTGACACGTTTTTGAAAAATGGGCATAACTTTTTACTCTAATGTCAGATTAAGGCAAAACTGGTGGCATTAGAAAGAAGACTCAAAGACCTTTCATTTGATATATAGTAGGATCTCTAACCCTTTATATACAAGGAGTAATTGTCGATGAAATTTGACCCAAGTTGAGACGTTCACCAATACTTAATCGATAATTTTTGAGTTAGGGAATTTTTGTGACCTCAATTCATATTCAAAGGTATTCACACACTATAGTATTGATCTTCACACATATATTTACAAAGAATCATTGGGTTCAGGTCTATACGCGTAGAAAAGACGGTTTAAATTTTAATTCGAATGTACGGGGTGTTACATTATCTCCCCTTTGGGATCAGTCGTCCTCAAATGATAGGTAAGGACTTGTTGAAGCTCCAAAAATATCGAATAAAGGATGTAATCTTAAACTAAGAATTTTCTCTGAAGGAAACATATGTAGACCTCAAGAAGAGCATTCATGATGTCGCCAAGTGAATCGTGTTAGCACGAAGCATGAGATAATAAGAATTGACATAGAGATGACCTTGTACATGAATTCTAGAGATAAAGATCATCACATCATATGGTATGAGTTTATTTGGTGATCATAGGCATGCTTTCTATCGGTACTAATCATTAAATAAGATTTTATGGAAGCTAGGGGTAGAAGCATTCTCCACTGTACAATTTAAAATGAATGGATCTCACTTAGAGATACTACTCGACTATCCCAAAATAATAAATAAACAACATACTTCATAATTTCCACTTATAATTCTTCCATCACACATATCAACACAGGAGTTTGAGTCCCACTGCATGGTGATTTTATGTTGAAGCCTACCTCGGAGGAAAAAGGTACTAGCTTTAGCCATGGGACCCTATACTCTATATCCCATTACAAAAATTACTTCACCTTATCCCTACCATCAAACATGCTCGAGTTTTAAATCAAGGAGAACCAACCACATAACCCATTGGTTTGCTTTTTCATCAATCACAACATTCAATCCTATCATAACTACACCCACTTCATGGATCTCCCCACTAAGACCAGCCAATTCAATCATTCTCACTAAGATTTTCGCCACATAACTCCTTCTTAACTATCTTACGTAATGAAAGTTAATCTCCTTCTCCACCCTTCTACTATTACCTTTGCTTAAGAATCATATCAAAATTTTCATCTTCAAAAATATCTACCCTCCCACCTAACACACTAACACGCTTCCACAACTACCATCATACTAAAATATAAAGGGTCATTAAGGGACCCAAGCATAAGCATCATGAATAGGAGAAAACTACTTAATTATAACCCATATTTATTAATCTACTCAAGGAGGGACATGAGGTGAAAATATGATAGAATAGCCACGAAATGATTCATTTATCAAATGTTTGGATCATAAGTAAAGAGTCATTCGGCATAACCACAACACAACATGGTTTTTTAAGACAGACCACAATGAGAAACATGGGTGCACATATCATGAATTATATGGCATAAAGGCGAAATTTATGTAGTTAACAACTAAGACAAAGATTTCCACTTGACGCGATTGATCCTCATTTAAAGAACTAAAGTTTTCTGTGTGTTCGCATAAACTTTATCACTTTGGCTAATTCTGGCATAAAATAATTCTATGACATATAGAAACATATTTTCTTAGGACCAAGCATGCTGTGAGACATAGATTGGATCATGAGCAACATAACGTATGGCTTGGATACTCAGAATATTGGATCACTATGGAACATTATTGCTTTTTATTTGGAGGTTAGAACATGACATGAGTTACATAGAGAGCTCAAACCTTAGGCATAAGCGAGACATGAATACATAAGACATTGGTAGATGTCTATTCAAATCGAAGTAGGAGGAGCTTGCTTGAATAGGAATTGATTTATCATGATTCTTACTTGAAAATTGACACCACAAGAAAATTCGGGAACTACTTCAATCGATCATCTCCCCCTTAAATCAATGTCACATTCCTAGACTTGTAAACATAACCTCACATCAAAATCTATGGCTACAACTCTCAACACAAAAGAAACGTTACCATATACTATAAACTTTCCCCGATGAACTATACTCTGAAGGCCTCGCTTTCCAAAAAATGCTACTTTTAACTTTCGCTAGTCTCTATAGCCATCACTCTACAACTCCCACTCTCATGAGCGCCTACATCCACACTCTTTATCACAAAGGGGTATCAATATACACATGAACACAAACTCCCCTCAATATTTTTTTTATTATAAAGATACTAAATTCATTCTAGAATATCCCCCTTTCAGGGACACAAATCATAATTTCCTCAAACCCCAAGGTCATCAACTTACGACTACCATTATCATGGGCATAGACACCCATGCTTCTAAACACTTAACACTCCATCTTTAATTCCTTATTATACTAGCTTTACACCTCTAATCACATAACTTACAACTTAACAAAATTTGTAAAACTATACCAAAGGTGCATATTTCCTACCTATATCTCCTCAATTCAAATCTAAAGAACACCATAAAAGAACTTTCCAGACTTCTCCATACTACAAGATTCAAAAATGAAATCTAGGTACGCGTGACACTCGTACGCATGACGCCTTATCTTAAAATATGCTACCTCGGGGTTCAACTTATTCCTATATACTCACATTCTTATCTACTTAACAAGTCAACCATAATTCACCGTCTTACTCTTGTTCTCATGTATATATATGCATCATAATTGACCACTTATTATTCCACAAGTTTCCAACCTAGGCTATTACACAACTCACATCAAGCCTACAAGTTCGTTCCCACAAAATACACATCATTAGTCGTAAGCTACAATTCTTATCACCATACATTACATATAACGTTTAAGCCTATAGTCTAACGTCAATCATGTACCACCAACGAAGCATGCCATATACTATACTTGTACATCAAATTGGGAAATTAATTCAAAATACTTCATTCATTTAACTACTACCTACAATCACACCCCCTCTGCGACATTACTACTACACCTCAAAATCTATTACATATCTTTTCATAAGTAGTAATAGTTTACAACCACTAGAGTAAAGACAATCAGAGGGGGGTAAAGTCATATTAGGGATAGTCAAACTTAATCTTATATTATAATCCATTACGATCTTATCAACATATTCCACTCCCTCACATTATATTTACTTACCCATGCATACATCACTACTACCTTCAAAATTCCATATACACCAATGAGTCTTTACCCATAACTTATTGACTAATCTACCCTTTGCCATTCATGGATTATAAATAATTTCTACAACTACCATAACTATCCATTCTGAGATCCTTCCCTATTTTGAATAAGTAATAATCATATCCTGTCACTTCCTTCACAAACTACCATACAATTTGCAAATATTGCTACCACATTAGTCTATCACTATAAAATGGCAAACCATCACTCAACCAATAGTTATACAACTAAAATATTTATTTACACAAAAGTCACCCTCACTATGACTTCTAACCTTGTCACTTTATATCACTAACTTCTTGGCCTATCTCACTACTAATAGGACATGACACTTTAACATATACTACTACTCAGATGGAAATACAATTCCAGTATTCTACTATATATCATTACCTATAAGCATGATATCTGCAATAAAAATTTTGAAAGAGAACTGAATACACTTTGTACTTTAGGTTGAGAAGCACGATTTCATCAAGATAAAGGTATACACTTGAATCATTACACCTTGAAGCACAAATGGACTCCTCTCAAGTCCATGTTCTATATCATAACTTTTATGGATAACTCAATCATAGAGAACCACCTCGCTGGGGGAGCAAGACTCTTAGGCATCTATCGCTTCAACAATGAGGCTTGGCCCATGAAATTAGAACAAGAAAGGTATTTGGATAACTTTCTTATGGATGATGCTATAGCACAAACTAGAGTATGAAAGAATACGAAACAAATCCTAAATGCCTGGTAGCCTTCTTATTATAAGTGTGATGCACAACACACCCATAAGTAAGACTCAACTAGACACGATTTTACAGACACCCTAGGACCATGAACCGTGCTCTAATACCAAGTTTGTCATGACCCAAACTGAGGCTCTAGCCACGACGGACATCCCGAACCGTGGAGGCCTAAAAGCCCTTCTCTAACTGGCAATCATATATACAATTCATATACTGTAAGGAAAATGTGGAAAATATTATAAGATGAAAACATGGTCATTCTTTTATCCAACTGAACATACAAAAATGAGTACATAAAATATTCAAAAACACCTGACACTAGTCTGCAAAATCTCTAACAACTCAAAAACATTATTGTCTAAATACTGGCACAAGGCCCTCAATCATACCATAAACTAAAATAAAGTATCAAGGTCCAATAAACAAGGTCTTTCTAAATAAGGGAGGCTCACCAACTGAAAATTTTGCACAACCCAATCTACTGCTTAGCAGGACCCCGGGACTGTGCCTCAGATCTTGAAATATAGGGGGTCAATACAGATGTATTGGTATGCAGAGCAATCCAAAATAATGTACTTTTATGGAACATAAGTGAGAGTAATTTATAAAACACGTTATATAAGATATATGAAAACACATGGGCAATCTTAAAAGACTTCGAAATAATTCTTTGAAACCAAGACTCACTCTTTGTTTTACTTCTGAGCTAGGTGCTACACCCTACAATTCTACAATCCCACGGGCTATATAGAATTCGCCTTTAACTCGGCGGCCAAGCCCCCAGCCCAAGTTTGCTGCAAGAGTTCGAGTTTATATTTCTAATATGCCATAGGGCTCTAGGCCAGCGTTTAATCCCTCTTTGGGGATAATATATCTCACATCGTGAAAACACAGTTTTGAAAAATGAGTTTTCTGGCCTCATGCCTTCTTTAGGTAACAACCTAACTCTCTTAAGCCTATTTTTACTTCTTTCTAAACATGTATCATTCTAAACTTCAAAATCTAAAAATCTGAGGTAAAATCCATATTTTTTTCTATTCTGCATCATCATGGCATTATTTGTTTTGGTATCATCATACCAAGACTTGCAAGTCATACTTCTCAGCCATAAATTATCAAGTTACAACTCTTTTTAAGAAAAACAATGTTTAGACCACCAAATCATTTAAGTAATACAAGAGAAAGTGTACAATAAAATTCATGAAAACTTAGACAAAGATCCCCAAGTTTAATTCACAAATACGTGGTGGTCAAGTATCTTGTAGAAAACCATGCAACTCTTTAAATCATCACTTTTGTTTATGTAATTAAATAAAATGCCCTCTCCTCATGTCATCACCAATAGCGAGTCAATAAATAATAGTAAGGACATTTGTAATATTCTTCTCAATATGAAATCAAATAGTTTATAAAAAGAGAAGGAGTATAAATCTTCATGCTCTCAATTCAAGTTCCAAAAATTAAAGCACATATACATATATACGAACAAAATCGAATTTAAAGGGGAGAGGCCTCAAGGACAAAACATTGTCATCAAAAAAGGGTTCACAATAGATACTTTTTAATGGAAATTCAAAACCCTTTTATAAATAACAAGTTCCATAACTGTAAACCTTATTCAAAATATTATCAATAAGCCTATTTACTTTAGGAAAACCCCACGTATCTTAGATTACTTAGTGTGAAGAATAGGACCCGAATCTTGACTCGTTTCTTAAAAATCTTAGATTGAAAGGCTTGGGTTCTTGCCTTGATGAAAAACCCTAATTTCTTTTGTTCTTGAGAGTGGAGAGGATTTGAGATGTCAAAAACTGATAAAAGATGGATTATAACACTTAAAGTATGATTTAAATTCTCGGGGAAGGAGTTTGGGATGGGAAAATACCAAAATATCCCTTTAAAATGATACTTTAGTGTAGGTCGGCCCTTACCAACGGCCTGAGTGATGGACTGGCACTCTCGTGACTGGCCATCTCTCAAGCCATCATAAAAAGCCCATTTTTTGACCTTGCTATTTCAAGTTGATGGCCTGGCTTGATGGGCCATCACTGGCTTGACGGTCCGTCACTTTTTCTGTTGCACCTCTACAGACTGACACCTCTCTGGAAAATAAGCATAACTTTTTACTCAATATCGGATCAAAGAAAAACTGGTGAAGTTGGTAAGAAGACTTGAAGACCTTTTATTTGATATATGGTAGGCCTTCTAACTTGTTATATACAAGGAGTAATGGTCGATGGAAGTTGCCCTAATTTGGGACGTTCTCCAATACTTAATTGATAGAGGAGTTTTCAACTCATCTTTGATTTGGGGGATTTTTGTAACCTCAATTCTTATTCAAAGGTGTTCAAACACTATAGGATTGATAATCACACATATTAATAAAGAATCATTGTGTTTGAGTCTATACGCGTAGAAAAAATGGTTTAAACTTTAACCCAAAAGTGCGGGGTGTTATATAATCCTAATCAACATGGCCGTACTATATTCCTTAATTACAAAATTAGACACACTAATGATAAACTTACTCATTTGAGCACTAGAATACATAACAGTGTTGGTGCAAACTTAGCTAGGTTAGTGAACTTGAGGCAATACTCTTTAACTGACATAGATCCTTGCCTTAGGTTCATAAACCTCTCTATCTTAGTCTCCCTCAACTCGCGTGGAAAGAACCTATCCAAAAATGCAGTTTCAAACACATACCAACTCATAGGAGATGCATTCTCAACTCTACTATCCTTCTACATAGAACCCAATCATAAGCAACATCTTTCAATTGATAAGAAGCCAATTCCATACTTTTTCTTTAGTAATATGTATAATTTGGGTAATCTTTTTCACCTCATTAATGAAGAATTGAGGATCCTCATTCACCTTTAACCCAAAGAATTTGGGTGGGTTCATCCTCATAAAGTCCCAAATTGTGGATGCAAATGATTTTGCTTAAGCCGGACAGCTATAGGTTGGCTTTCATGAACATTTGCATTCACAGCGTGAGATAACACTTGGAGCGCAACCCTAAACATAGCAGGTGAGACATTTTCATTTGGAGGGTCTGTAAGTAGAGGTGGGGCCGGATGATCCCCATTTATGTGTGCATAAGATCTACAAAAGGGCATTCTCTATCACGTGAAAGCATAAACTAGAGCATATAATAATAACCTTAAAGCAAGACAGAGATCATGAAAAAAGGGATAGTTTATAATACGCTCATAGTCTCTTGCTCATAAGTGTGGTGCGCTTCACACCCATGATCAAGACTCTATGTAATGTAGCTTATTACACTTCCCAGGAATATTTAGAACCTTAGGCTCTGATATCAAGTTTGTAACATCCCGAAGGTACCCCCTGGATGTCACATGGTGCTTCAGACTATGAATAGACCAAGATAACCCATGATATCTACTCAACTCTAAACTCTCATAAAGGTAAACTTAAATCATGAATGAATACTGAAGAAGACTCAAAATGGAATTCAATCATATGAAAAATCCCAACTAAAACTCTTTAACTTAATAAACTTCAAATTAATGGAAAATGGAAAGAAACATAATCTGACTAGTCTTGATAAACCTCTAATCTACTGAAAAGCCATTAGGATAGACCCCAGCTGACCCAAACTAAAAGGTAAGTAACTAGAATAACTACATTTAACATTTGTAATCATCATAAACTTGGACCTCAAACTATGAGCACTCATTAACTGTGAACGTAGGTAATGGTGCCTACGATTAATCTTGTTGATAGGGTCAAACACCAGAACCTACATTATAAAATAATGTATCACATAGACATATATATGGGTCAGTACTTATGAAATGTACTAAGTATGTGGTGGTGAATGCAATAAGTAAAACTAAACTGAACATACTTCAAAACATGCATGCTAAGTGTAAAGGGACTCACCTTGATCATGAATAATACTGAAAGCTAAAACACCATAAAGCATAATTTGATAAGCTTAGTGAGTTATTACACTTAGTTCTGAAATCTTTACTTTTTAGGGGGGTTCTTATAATCGACATAAACCATGTGAGCTATCATAAAGTCTAATGTCATACCCATATTGGGGAGAGCTGTTCTACCCTTTCCACTGAAATAGAACCTTAACTAAAAGTATTAGGTTGAGGAGGAGACACTTTCTGTCGAGGCTCCTAAATATAAACCTATGGTGGCATGAAGTTTATGGAGAATAAGATGAGATAAGCCCACATTCCCCTCTCGACGCTAAATACTACTCCCAAAACCTATACTTATATGCTCATACTTATGAAATACACCTTAAAATAGCATATGGGCTTATAAACTGAAAAACAACAATGCTTCTCTTACTTAAATCATATTCTTGAGGAAATTTGTGGATTTTATTTTTTATTTTAGATCATAGATCAAAATGAACTTTAAGCATGCTATAATACTTGTAATTTGAGCTTATAAGCTTAAACTTCTTGTAAAATTAGTAACTTTTTCTTAAACTTGAAATCATTCATCATCTCATAAAATATTCTTTTAAAAAATCATCAAACTTCATGTCAAAATAATGAAATTCATCATATAATAGCAAACATGAAAGTAAAAGCATATGTAAAGGTAAATTATTATGCAAACTAAACTTTTAAATCACATGATAATACCATAATCTTAAAAACATGAGAATTAGGTATGTACCCTAACTGAAAACCTCATAAATTTAATTGTAATAACAATAGCTTTTGGGCATAAAGATGAAAGAATATCCTTGTTCAAACCCTACATACTTGGATTTTCTCAACTTCTTGAAGAGAACTTGGACTTGGGGACTTAGAAGATGAATTTATTGAAGAAACCCTAGCCTTGTTGTTTTGAAAATGAAAGAGAGATGAATGTAGATAACTAATTGAGAAAAGGGAAAATTATGCTTAATTGGGGTTATAGTTCATGAAATGGGCATTTAAAAAGGAAAAAAAGGACAAAAAATCCCTTAAACCTTAAGTGATTGCATGGCTTTTTACACTACAGCATGACATGAAGCCTATTGCGGAGGCCAACCTCCGTGACACGTTGCCTATTTAGAGGCTTTCCTTTGTGACTCATCACATTTTATGGAGGACACTACCTCTGTGATACATTGGATATCGTGGAGGGTGGCCTCCGTAACACATCAAAATCGCAGAGGAACACTGCCCCTATGGATAAAAATTGCCCCGAACCTCCTCCAAAAATTCCAAAACTCTCTCAGATGACCCTTTTAACATTCCTAAACATATTTCAAGCCAAAAATAATTTTTTTTGAACATGGGAAGGCCAAAAATAAAATGTTTGGAATATTTAGGGTCAAAGTTCTCATGACACGTGTACTTAGTGTGGAATAATTTCTTTGGTGACCTTTTTAACACGTGAAGAATAATTGGGTACTTATCTAAGATCTTGAGGGGTATTATAGTGGATCCACTAAATTGATGTCTAGAAGGACAAAGGTGTTAAGCCTTGTATCACGGGCGGCACTTTAGAACCTACGGTGGCACCTTGGTTTTAGTACTTAGGTACTTCTACTATAGGTCTCAGCCTAACTGACAGTTGATCCTCCATCCCTGCATCTTCTTGATGCTAAGTACTACCCCCGATTGAATGACGTTGATAACTGAAATGCTCAATAATAGTAATATTCTGAAGCTAAAAAATAAATGCATTATCTTAATAGCATTCAAAATATGTAAACTGGAGGATATAATATTTCTAAGTTGTTTTGCATGAAATCGTAGGTCATCGGGTGTTCATTACACACTATCTCTGAAGAATGCAATAATTATGACAATTTCATAAACTAAGTGAATTAAGGAATTTAATAACTCAAGTTCAAAAATCATAGATTTCACAATATAATTAGTTTTTATAATTTTGATCATTTAATGGTACTAAAATTCATGTTAAAACATGGGTTTACAACTCAATGAGACCAAGGAACTGGTATTTCAAGAAATTCACAACATTCATGAACCCTAAGCTCTGAGGATGGAATTAAACTGAGAAATTAAGTTAACATTGGGACTCAACGTGTGTAAGGATACCCATTGATGAAATACACATACTTGTTGATGAAAATTTGGAAGAAACTTTTGAAATTAAAATCTTGAAGAAGATGAACCCTAGTTGTCTTAAAGAAGAAACATTGCCTTTTTTCTCTGTAAATGCTAAGTATCGAATATCTTTTTGAGTAATGAGGGCTTAGGGTAGTAATATCATCAATAATTATCCTTGGGGAAGCTTAAATGATGAAGTTAGGAGTTTAAAAAGTGGGAAAAATTTGGAATACCTCCTATAAAACATAACTGAAAAAGTTGCTAAAAGGGATGTATGAGACCTTTCCAAGATCGTAGGGACCTACCTATAATTGTGGGTATTGTTCTTGATTGGGCGGATTTGGGGATCTCTGGTTACCATCAGATGAGCCTTGGTATGATTATGGGACCCACCTTTGATCATACCTTGGTTCATAGTTTGTAGGTTCCAACTGAATCAACTTTAGAAGTCAAGATCGTGGTTCCTAACCATAGTCATGGTTTCTATCGTGGTTGGAAGGTATACTTTGCAAATTTGAGATTTGTAGGGTTGTTTTATGTAGACAAGATCATTGTACAATCTTAGAGTGTAATCACGGTCTTGCCTATGCTCGTAGGTTCTCACTGTTGGAAAATGCTTTACTAAAATGGTCATAACTTTTTTTTGATACCAGATTAAGCCAAAACTGGATGAGTTGGAAATAAGACTCAAAGGGCTTTAATTTGGTGGGTCGTGAGATAAAAAAATACCTTAGAATCTAGTATATGCTCATTTGCATTTGACTATAGGAAGATGTTTCACAAGGAATAAATTAGTAAGGAAGGTTTTGACATGGCCATGATCTATGGGTTAGTTGTAGTCGTAATACATGTCTAAACAACTTCTCATACCATAAAACAAGGTTTTTTATTCTACATGTACTTGAACCATGGTTCTAATTTTGGCTTAGATTTTTGGGGTATTATAACTATGTATAATAGGGGAGGATTTTGGTGGTGTCAAGTGTTAATCATTTGAGTTTGAATTTGGAAAAATGAAATTGTGGAAGAAAAATCATGTTCTCATTTAAGTGGCATGTGATATTACCCTTGCATAGTCGAAAATAAAAATCTAAATTATTACAAAACATATAACAACCTTTTTTGATGTTACAATACTTCCTAGCATGCATCAAATCCAACTGTGATGAGTGGAAGCTACTCTAGACCTTGGGTAGGAGAACTATCAAATTGAATTCAAATCATTCACTTATTCGATTTTAAAAACAAAGCCGTAATTCTTCTATAAAAGTTTTAATTAATCATTCAACACTAGTGTGGAAAATAACATAACCTAAACATCCTCAAAAACTGAAAGTCATTATAGCAGAATCCTAACTAAACAGGTTTACAGGTATAACTAGGAAAACTAACATAATAAAATAAAGAGTAACAATTTAAACTAAGGACGAGACCAAGCCTGAATGATCCATTTCAGCCTAGAGAATGAATGCTTACCCTTAGATCAAGATCATCCTTAGTCACCTACAATTAAGGTCTCATAAAATCCGCTGAAATATGCTCACCACTCAACAAAAGAAGAGTGCAAGGTAGTATCAGTACAAGACCATACTTACAAGGGATATCGTAGGCCAACTCAACTTAACTAATATGAACACTTAACCAAATATTTGTAAATGAGTAGCAAAAATTCCAATTAAGTTGTTTAAATTAATCAACTTACAATAACAAGCCTTTTTATATCATATAAGCAAATTAAGTAATGATACAATCTGAGTATGCTCAAAGCGCTTTATTAGAAGCAAAGTTTAGGAACTTTAAGGAGTTTTCATGAAATGAGAGATACTTGAAGATATCCTACTACCATCAAAAGGGTGATATTTTTTGGTGATTACATCTACTAAGGATCAAAGAGCCTTAAAGAAGTCAAAAGAATGCAAGACGGAGCTACAGTCCACTGAAGGGACCTACGAGCTCATCTACACCCGCAGGTGGCCCACATGCACTAGTTGGTGGAAACAATGGAACCTACGACCATTACATGTGTGATCAACTTCCCACCTACATGAGTAGATGGGCCAAATCGGTTGTATAGTCCATGTTAAGTGCAAATGGGTCACTTTTAGGCCCAAGTTTGTAATAATTAGACTAAGGGTATAAAGACCCAAACCAATGCTATATATTTCTTAGTATTTCTTGAATATTGATGAAATATTCTCCCTTGAGAGAGGTTGGTGAACTTTTGTTGAATTCTTGCTTAGAAACGAGTGATTTCGAGGGAAATAAATTCCCTCTTGGATATCATAGGAGTTAGGTGTGATTTGAAACTTTAATTAGGGGTTTGGGTTTTCATATATCCTCTAGTTCTTAATTACTTTTTCTTATTTTGTATAATTATCTTCTAGCATTGATTATCTCTTCACTTTTCATACTTAAATTCTAGTTTTTGTAGCTTGATCTTTATCATTTGGTAGTAGAGAAAGGCTTAGATTTGTCTTTACAATTCTAGTCTTGGGATTGATATCTTTAAAAGTCAAAATATAAGAGTTAATACATTTAGTTCACAAAACCCCCAAAAATATTTTATATTTTTAGTCTTCTTTTAAGTTTCTATACTAGATTTAGTTCTTCTAGTATTTTGAGTCGGAATATTAAGCTCGAAGCTTTGTTTGGAATAATTTGAATAAAACCTACCATTGTTATTCTTGATCTTGAAAAAAAGAGAAGTGGGTTTTAGATATACTTGTTTTGGTATGGATTTGAGGGCTAAAGTTAGTGGAAAGGGGTTTCTCACATTGAAAGGACCTTAAATCTGAAGTTTCACAAAATTCCGGGTCAAAATGAGTTAGGTGGAAATTTTTGGGTTCTTAGTGTCCTTGAAGAGACTCAAATCTTCAAGTAGAATATTCATCAAAAAGGTAGTGTTTAATCTAAGAAATATAAATAGAAAGCAAGAAAAGTTATTTGTACAAAGAATATCCAAAGAGAAAAAGGAATATTCCAAGAGAGAGATGTTAAATGGCCCACAGAAGGCGGAATTTTGGAGCTTCCAGGCATTCTGCCAGGTGACCTGCATCCATCACCAGCGCACACAGGAGGCCATCTGTGCATGTAGGTGGCCAAGATTGACCACTGTGCATATCACTAGATTGATCTGCGCACCTTCACCCGTGTGAGCAGGTCACCACTTACACCTCTTCCAAATGCATTTTAAGGGTTCCAAATCCACTTTTGCTCAGGTTCAATCATCCTAGTTTCAATTCTTGATTCTTGATTTTATTTCTTGATTCTTAAAATACTCAAAAACTAGTAATTCACCTATTAAGTTGGTTGATTAGTTCTTGAGTTTTATTTCTTTCATTATTTTATTTCCTTCCTGCTTTTTTTATTTTTATTTCATCGTTAATTCTTGGTTCAAGTCCGTACGTATTTCTTTTTGAGCCTTTCAAACAAAAATCCATTTTTATCAAGATTAACAATAGACACTTTGGATACCACCTGAAGTATAAGCCCTCTTTCAACATTTATGATCCAAGTGTGAGGCCTACAAAGGTGTGTAGGGTTTTGAGGCTATTTCTCTAACTCTAACAGGTTTGTTGTTTGTATTTAGTGTTTTCTCTAACAGGTATAATGGATACAAAAGGTTAAACAATCTCAACCATCGATGTTAATACTACAAATTTAATCTCGAAAATAATTGAATCTATAAATTGTGAACTAGAATCCTTGGACGGCAAAGTGGGATCCCTCAAAGGAAGTGTGTCAACCATGGACCGGAAGATAGTGAACCCTGAAGGTCATTTAAAGTCACCCCTATCCATTTCCTACAACTTCCATGAATCTTCTAGAGGACATGATCAAAACACATCCGCTACCATCACCCCAGAAATACTTTACCAAATGTTCAATCCACCAAGACCAATACAAGACACCAATACCCAAACCACTGCCTATCCACATAACCAAAATCCTGTTTGTCTATTCAAACCATAATTCAACCAAACCGACTGAGGAGAACCACAAAAAAGTATACCCCACCCTCTACCAGACCAAAATCCCCTACTCTAAGTACCCCTTAACCAAAATAAACCCATCTAAGTAGAAGAAGAAGGGAGGGAGGAACCTTAAGGTACGTTTGGAGCATATAATGAAACAGATATGTGGGTGGAGAATAAGGGGATAGACTGATGGGTCAAGGAGGTCATCTTAACGCCTTGGATTTGGTACCCGGAATTCTACACGCTGCTCATGACCCCAAAGGACCACAAGTTAACCCATGACAAATATCTGTACCTGTATACAGCATGATATACTTTATAATACGGAAAGCATGAACTAAAAGGCCATAAGGTTCAAAACTGAGACATAGTATTTGATAAAAATGTAACATCTGGGATGGGTATGAAATACCCAAAACAACTGAAATAAGCTATATGAACATACTATAGTCTGGAAAGCCTCTAAAACGTAACTTTCCGAATAAAGAGTTGATGGGACATGTCCCCAACTAACTCCAACTAATAAACTAATTACTGATATAATAAAATAAGGATTATGACCTCAAAAGATGAGGACTCATTGCTAAATCTGACAGTGGAGACTGGAATCTACTGATGCTCTGGAGCTCGTATCTCTGAACCTATGGTATAAGACACCATAGCACAAATACGTCAGTACTTTGAATGTACTGGTATGCATGTGAGGTAGGCTGAATTCATGGGGTTCATATGCATGAACCATAACAATATTAGACTGGCTATCATGAGCGTGAGAATACTTGCATAAGACATAATAACTGACACTGATACCATGATAACATGATTACTGAATCTGAATACTGATAACATGACATACTGATAATTGATATAACTGATAACATGATTGGTTGTATATGACAGTCTTGAATCTAATGGAACTAGCTAAGTCCCATACTGTATCTGAGTTGACTGTATCTAACAGTCCTAAAATCTGAAGAACTATCTGAGTTCTATTACTGAGACTGATTGACTGTGTCTGAAAGTCCTGATTCTGTAACATGAAACTATGGGAAGTATTTATCTAATCGACATGTCCCTAATATGCCATTATGGATGAGTTAGGGTCCAATCTATAACCCCAATTGGAAGGGTGTCAATACCGCGCTACTGGTAAGGACAAGCTGTGGGTGGCCCTTATCTGATAATGTCCCTAAAAGAGAATGGTGGGGACCTTATCTGGTAGTGCTTATCCACCTCATCAACCCTCATTGGACAGTGTTGATGTCTTAACCTATGCTAGATACATAGCTCTAGAATGCAAGGATGACTTCTAAGAATCACACCCTCATCTGATAGTGTGTGTTCCCATCCTTGGGTTCACTCGGTGCTAATTCCTACTCTCATCTGAATAGACTCTGAACATGATTTACTAAACTGAATATGGGCTGAGTTACTGAATTTCGTTGACTGACAGAATACTGTTGATATCTGACAATTGACTGAGTTCATGATATCATGGAGATTTTTTGAGTCATAAGACTGTCTAAAGTCTAAGGATTCGTAGGTTAACTGAGAGTATCATGAAAACATGACATGTCTTTAGGCACACAGCTAATGTTTTAGCTACGAGTACCCCTCAGGACTCAATGAAAGGGAACTGACCAAGCATAACTTACTTAAACATATAACTAACATCATAATCTATAATACATTTATAGAAGCATTTCATCAAAACATGTGATAGGCATAACTTGTACATACATGGGGATTTCATTGTATCATGCTAGTTAGGCACTTTTCCTTCATCTAGGTATTTAATCAAACATATTATAGGCATGGTACAAGTAAACATCATTATACAATAATTAAACATCATGGTTCAATTCTAATTTAATCATTCAAGGGTTTAGTCATAGGTTTGCATGAATATATATCTATAATAATTTTACCCACATAGAATTTATCACCCAACATGGAGTAGAATTCAATTTCTCATTATCCATATGAACAAGAGCAGCCCAACCATGAAATTCATAATAAAATCCATAAACTTGAATTTAGAAAAGGGATTCTTGCGCTTCATAGATGAAAGGATTACATGAATAAACACTATGCATACCTTGGTTCGTAAATACACAAAGATTGACGAAGGAAATTCTTGATTTTGAATCTTCTATGAAAAGCCCTAGGTTGTTCTTGAGAGGTTTTTGAGAGAAGAAAGTGTATTTTGGGTGAAAAGTGGATGAATCATGTGTTAAAGGGCTTAAATAGGGGTGAGAAATTAACCTTTTTAACCCTGGACGTGTCTTGTAATTTCAGTAAAAATTTCCCAAATTAGACCCCTGCACGATACAGCGCTATCGCGTCGTGTCACTGGAATATGGCAATAGGGAAACTAAGGGATGGCTCAACGCGGAGCCATCGTGTTGCCACTTCTTTTGTGACCTGGAACTTTAGTGCGATGTGGAGGAAATTAGGCCGAGACACTGGAAAAGGAAAATTGTGATTTTAACTTGTGGCGCGGCACGCCACTGATCAATATGGTGCTGTTTTACGACGGAAACTTGAAATAGTCATAACTTCTTAGCCGATTATTGAATTTAGGAAAATCTTATATCGATGGTAAGCTTATTGAATTTCCCACACAACAAAAGTAAAAATATTAGAAATACCATGTGTACAAAAGTGGATTCATCTTTCAAAGAAGGCTCCTAACATTTTTGAGATGATTTTAAGCTAAGAAAATTTATGGGGTATTACAGTCATAGAGGTCGAGGAGAAAGGTTTGGTCCAGTGCCTTATAGGAGAGGAAACTTGGGAAATCATCCCCAAGGTTATGACCAATAGAAATATAATGAGAACAAACATGGAAATAGAGACCGAGATGTTGGGATCAACTTATTCAAGACTAGTCTTCCAAAAGCCTAAGGGAAAAAGTAATCCCAAGGCTTATCTAGAATGGGAGTTCCCTTGAGATAAGATCTTCCAAGTCAATGATCTCACCCACATCAAGAATATTCGCTATGCCATAACCCAATTTGAGGGATTTTCTTACACATGGTGGGCCTAGGACAATAGGTTTTAAAATATGTTGGATGCGGGAAAACCACTACCATGGGATGCTTTGGAGGGTCTCATGAGAAAGAAGTATATGGTGGAAAGTTATAGGCATGAGTTACTTGCCAAATTGTACAATCTATCCAATGAAACAAGGATGTAACGACCTACCATGATGAATTCCAATAATTGATCTTAAAGATTGAGTATCATGCAAACATGGAACATGCCATCTTTTGATTAAAGGTTGGGTTAAACAAGGAGATTGCCTCATACATGAATTTCTATAGGTTTAATACCCTTGAAACCATCTTTCAAGCAACTTTAGAGGTTGAGAGGGATATCAAGGAGAGGGAATCTTACAAATCCAATAGGTACTCATCCACTAATCCATGAAGTAAGAACAAGGAGGTAGCTCAACCATCAATCGGGTGGAACAAAGGCAAGGAACCCCGTTTAAACAAATGTAAGGAACTCAACAAGTCCTACGTAAAGAAACTAGTGGAAAAGAATACTCCAAACTATCAACAAAGAATTAAAGAAAACAAATATCCAACTCCCAATCCCAAAATTTTGCAATGTTTAAATGTCAAGGTTGAGGGTCATAAAGTAAGTATCATGACCCAATTTCTAAGGTTGTGATTGCACCTACTATAAGCCACCAGTAAGTGAGCTAACTCGTAGTTCAGAGCTCATAGTAACGGACTACCAAGAGAAATGAAAGGATGCAAAATAAATATAATATAGGACTAAAAATATATAACAGTCCCAAAACATTATTGAATCAATACAAGAGCTTTTAATATAATAAGAATAGAAAATAAAGTACCAAAATAAATATATAGGTACAATATATCTCTAAATACAACACAAAGATTAGTCTAATCAATAAGAGGGATAACAGTAATACTCTAAATGCCATGAGCTCACCATAAATTCCCAATCCATATCTGCTCCACACAATGAAGACAACAATGATGTTAACTCGTACTTAGATGTACAGGCTGCAAAAGTGTTGTATGAGTATCAAACACATCGGACTCAGTAGGAAAATTACCTATCGATCTCTAAAGTTAATGCTAATATAAATAACATACTACTAGGAATGTAAGCTATAACTAAATATATAGGAATCTAACATAATAAAACTAGGGAGGTATTAAAGGTGAACTATCCTATCCTAGCCATACTCAGGCACTAAGCACTACACCATACACCACTGACAAAAATACAAATAAAGGGTAGGAGAAGGATATATAGTTGTATACAGGGCCAAGGAATGGGTATACAACATGAATAACCAAGGAAGAAAGGGATATATGGTAATATCATATCTAGATATATGCATATACATATAGGTATATATGGATAACTGTAATACCCCGTATGTTTCTAGGCTAGGAGACGAACCATTTTTCCTACGTATGAAACCTCCTATCCTGTGAGTAGCATTATAGTGCATGACTTACAATGAGTATCCTAGTAATAAAATAGATTATGATACATTAATCATGTTTATATGAGTCACTTAAGGTAATACAAGCTAAGAGTTTTTGAATCTATCAAGTTTTAGTGTTCGATTTTGCAAGGATCATCTTTGAACAAGTATAACTCGATGTTAATGTGGTATTTCTACATATTTCTACCAACAAAATTGTATATAATTGAATTAGATTTCTGACGATACCAATTTCGTCTTAATCCAATACCCGCATGAAAAGTTATGTCCATTTTTGTGAGAGGCAGTAAGCATAGGCGATTGGTTAGGCGCCGCCCAACCCAAGCATAGGCGATTACTTAGGAGCCACCTAAGACAATTCCAGGTGTCAAAAACACTCCATCTTGAGTTATTTTAAAGGGAATTAAGTCTTTAAATACTCCTTACACGTCCCTAAACTTAACCCTACGAAATTTATATCTTCTAAACATACTGCAACCCTATTTTTATCTCGAAGCTCATCATCCCAGAGAACCATAGGATAAAAACAACTAGGGTTACATAAGTAAGCTTGAAGATCCAATTTAAAGGTAATTCCTCCGTCAATCATAAAGAATCTTCCTTCTAAGGTATGCGTAGTGTTCATCTATGGATTTAATTCGTTCATAGAGTTCAAGAATCCATCTTTAAAATACAAAAGCTTGGTTGATTGTGGTGATATGATCATACCCATTTTGATTGTTGATTGTTTTTACTCTTTTTCATTATAAATTATGATTTCTATATTGTTGGGTGTTGATGATCATGTTGTTGATATTGGGTGATTCCCAAGATGGAATCTTTCTATGTTTTTGTGAATTCATGATATCATATGAGTTGGAAACATGTAAATTTGGTTGTTCATGATGTATAATTTGATGATTTCACCTATGCTTAAGATGTGCATGTAAGGTGTTTGATAAAATGCCTAAGGAACTAGAAATCATGCAATATAGCTAAATTGTGACTAAGTGAAGGATTCATGATATGCCCCTTATGTTCCAATGACTTTTATGTTGTTAATGTGCCTTGTAAATGTCGTTGGAATACTCATGAACTATTCTTATGAGATTATGCTATGTTTACTTGCAAATCCTACTTATGAACAAGATGCATGATAACCATGCAATCTGCATGAACTTCTATGCTATTAGTATGTGTTGCCAATATGATTATGCAATGAACATGATATTAAGATTGTGCAAATACTTCCATGTGATATGGAATCCTTTCCACATAATACATTGTTGATAAATATGCTTAGTATGAGATCCCTACTTATGATATTATAAATTATGGACTCTACTCTTATGATCAAGTCAGTCATGTGTGTCAGTTTTCTTCCATCGAGTCCTAGGGGTACTTGTACTCGAAAAATATAGTTGTGTACCTAGAACCATGCAATGTTTTCAAGATACTCTTAGTCAAGCCATGATCTATAGAATTCAGTCAGCCGTGTGACTCAGGAAAACTCAGTAATCTCAGTATTCCAGTAATCTCAGTAATCTTAGTGCTCAGTAACTTCAGCAACCTCAGTATTCACAGTTAATCTCAATAATATCAGTAGTCCAGTAATCTCAGTAATCTCAGTGCTCAGTAACTTCAACAACCTCAGTATTCACAGTCAATCTCAGTAACTTCAGTACTCTCAACCAGTCCTCAGAACTCAGTACATTCCGTCAGTCAATGGAATATAGTAAACTTAGTTTATCTCTACTAAACAATACCACTAGTATCAATCAAGTTAATCAATATCAGTTCAGCTAATTAGTTCAGTTCAGTTATTCAGTTCCGCTTAGTTATTCAGTTCAGTATCCCTCCAGATGGGAGTAGAGGTTAGCACCGAGTGAACCCAAGGATGGGAACTCACCTGCCAGTTTAGGGTGTGATTCTTAGTAGCAATCCTTGTGTTCCAGAAATACGTAGCCAGCGTAGGTTGAGACATCTTAACCCATCAGCTTAGGGTTGATGAGGTGTCTTAACCCGTCAGTTTAGGGTTCCCACCATTCTCATTGAGTACCTGCTAGATAAGGGTCACTCATAGCTGTCCTTACTAGTGGCACGGTATTGACACCCCTCCAGTCGGGGCAGAGATTAGACCCAAACTTAGCCATATTGGAATACACGGGGCATGTCGGTTAAACACTACCTCCCATAGTTTCAGTATCAGTCTTAGTCAAAGAACTCAGATAGTTCCTCAGAATTCAGTATATCAGGACTGTCAGATACAGTCAATTCAGAAATAGAATTGAACTCAGATAGTTTTTTTCATATTTATGGACTTTCAGATACAGTTACTTATGCTATCAATCACAAAATTTATCAGAACTCATGCTATCAGTACTTAGCTTCAGGAATGTCAAATACAGTCAATCAGACTAGTTCTTCATAATTTGAACTGTTAGAAACAATCATTCCTTTATCAGTAATATGGTATCAATCTCCAAGTATTCAGTAATACAGTATCAGATCTATCACTTAGTAGTGATTTACATATCAAGATCAGTAAACTCAGTCTTTCAGAATCTCATAATCAGTACACTCATGTTGTCAGTATTCAGACTCAGTAGTCAGTATCTCCATGAGTTCAATTACAGTTACGTATGCATGTATGTACTCTCATGTTCATATCAGTCAGTATTGTCCATGCATATAACCCTTGCATTTAGCCTACCTCACTCGTATACTAAGTACATTCAGATGTACTAACATATTTGCGCTATGGTGCTTTCTCTTACGTTACACCATAGGTTCAGAGGCATAAGCTCCAAATCAGTAGTAGATTCCAGGATCAGCAGTCAGAGTTAGATGTGAGTCCTCATCCTTCGAGGACACGATGATTTCATTTCTATTTCAGTTTTTACTTTATTTCAGTAGTTGGAGTTAGTTGGGGACATGTCCCATCAACTCCTTATTCAATTCAATTAGAGGCTTTTAGACTAGATGTCAGATTAGATGTTCAGACTTTAGTATTTATGTTCTTTTTTGGTATTATTAAACCATATTTTTCAAATATGTATTAGTATTGAACCTAATGGCCATATAGTTCATGTTTCCGCATATTTTATGAGATATTATGCAGTTTACAGGTACAGATATCAGTCATGGGTTAGATTGTGGTCCCTCGGGGTCATGAGCACCATGTAGCATTTTAGTTTAGCGAATCGGGGCATTACAAACTTGATATCAGAGCCTAAGGTACAACAGTGTCCTAGGAAGTCTGAAAGATGCATCCAGTAGAGTCTAGTACATGGGCGTGTTGTGCACCACACTTATGTGCAAGAGGCTATGAGATGTTTTAGGAATAGTTTCCCATCTTTCATGTCTCAAGATCGTGCTATAGAAAGTTTCTGTAAGGAAACCATGTAGATTCATATCATGCACCCCTCATGTTTACTTTACCTTACTTTCAAGGTAATAAAAACAGTGAAGTTCAAAGTCCTAAAGATAGGGCTTTCTCAGACATTCCCTACAGTCAGTTATGAGATTAGCAGCAGACTCAAACAGTATCCCATCAGTTCATTATTGTTCTAAGGTTGTACAAATTTTATTCATGATCATGAGAACTCATTCTTGAACCCAGAAGTTTAGCAGTAGTAAAGTTGGGATAGTATTATTCTATTTGATTAGATTATGTATTCATGGGGATTAGATCAGTAGGCTTGAACAGTACGAGCTAAACACTTAAGTTTATTAACTCAAAATTAAGCATAAAGGTGTGAATGTGATATTGGCAGTATGTGAGGAAATAGAATCCGATGATGTGTTTAGTAAAATAGGCCGGTGTTGAACATAATGTAGGTATGTGATGGTAGATCAAGTACCTAAGTCAGGCCCTCAGATTTCAGTAGTAGAGCCAGAATGTATAGAAAGCAGTAAGGGAAGACAATTCCAGACCCATTCTCATATCAGTGCAGAGTTTTTCACTTCAGCTATCACGAAACCAACTCAGGCATTGTATACCAACTCTATAGTCACGAACTATAATCATGTATGAATTTAATTTCCAGGATAAGCAGTCCTTTTTTTCTCCACAGTACGAGTCATGTTCCATGAGAAAAATCTACTTTCACACACTTTCCATGGGATTATGTGCGCCTTCAGTTCCCAGTATAAGGGGTTCAATTCCAGCTCCCTCAGTATTTGAATCATGTCCCACGAGTATAGAAAACTCTAGACTCAGGTCATGCAGCTCATGACTCATGTACACATATCATGCTTTCCAGTATACTTAGCTTCCATGACTCATGCTATGCCCCTACAGATCAAATACATTTAGACTATGTCATGTATATCTTCAGTTCAAACCTTATTGGTAAATCCAAACTATTGATATTTTATTCCTCAAGTTTCAGTTATGTGTCAAGTTTAGTTTGTATCTATTCATGTTTCATCTCCTCCTAATTTACTTCTCCAGTTATCTCTCTTTATGAAACAGTTTAGTGATGAGTAGTTGTTCAGATAAGAGAAGATTGTTGCATGCTTACTTTGAACGAGGGTGTAGTTGTGAAGATAGGCTTGAATGTCATGATAAATGTGCAAGTAAATGTCTAGCAAGGGGTCGTATTTAGAAGTTGGGAAAGTACAAAGTTTAAGTGTACATTTAGATCCTTGACTTATGTCAGTCCCCACCATATAGCCATCAAAAACTCAGTTGCTAACTCAATTATAGTTTCAGTATCCAGCACTCAGTGATCAGTGTTCAGTCCTTGAAATTCAGTACTTCTATACTAGCTATAGGCTTAGTTATAATGTCATTTTTAGTTCAGTAACCAAATTTGAAACTCAATTCAATTTCGTACATGCTTTACCATAGCATTCAGGTTGTCAGTACTCAGTTATCAGTGTTTCAGTACCCTAGTTTATAGAATACCTCAGAGCCATGTCGTACGCTTGGTCTCGCATTCAAAAATAATACATATTTCATCAATCCATGCTCAGATACCTCATTCTACTCAGTTATTCCTTATCTCCTACGCATAAAACTCAAAAAAATCTTAGCCCAGCTATTCAGACTAAGTACAGTTTAGCTTTACAGATCCAGTATTCAGCTATCAGTTATTCAGTTAATCAGATAAGTTAGTGTATTTATGCACTCGTGTTCAGCTCAGTTCATGTATCATGTCTCAGTTTGAGATCCTAGCTATTCAGTCATGACTCAGTTCCTAGGTGTCTTGCGCATCGCCTCAATTTCTGTCAGTAGCTCATCTAAGTCAGCATCCTTTGAGGGACATAGTGTCCCAAGGGGGAGATACATCATACCCCCCAAAATTTCATGACATAAACATGCTGCTCTCTTTTCTTTTGATGAATTCAGTTTGGAGAAGGGGTACTCATAAGATAACCCTCAAGATCCAACTTCAGTCGTATGCCATGTTTTCAAGATTCAGTTCAGATCATGATATTCAGTATATCTACCACATCCCAGACTTAGTTATGTTCTCATGTTTCCGATCATGCATATAGAGTAATTAATCTCAAACTTATCGGTATTATCAGTCCAAGGTAACAGTTTTCCTTAAACTCACTCGTTCTCATGTTCATATTTCAGTGCCAAACTTGGTATTCAGTTCCATGCTCAGTTTTCAGTTCAAACTTGATACCTTTACCATTGCATGTTCATGAGTAAGTTTAGTTATGAATTCACGCATCAGATATGTGTGATCAGTTCATTAGTACTTTCAGTCATGCATTCATGTATTATATCAGTCATATAATCATGGATCAGATATGCATGGATTCATCCTTTCAGTTGCGCATCAGATATACGTTCTCATTTTGAGAAAACTTAATTTATTAGAATCCTCAGTTTTATATTCATGAATCAACTTTCCATCCATCAGATATGCATGTTCAGTATGTTGTGCTCAGCTTTCAGTCATGCCAGTCATGAACCCATGTTTCAGTAGTGTATGTCTTGTACGTACTTCATCTTATCATCTCTCCCGCTTTAGTTAATTTCCATTCGAGGACGAATGTTCCCAAGGGGGAGATATTGTAATACCCCATATGTTTCTAAGCTAGGAGACGAACCATTTTTACTATGTATGAAACCTCCTATCCTGTGAGTAGCATTTTAGTGCATGACTTACAATGAGTATCCTACTGATAATATAGCTTATGATACATTAAGCATGTTCATATGAGTCACTTAAGGTAATACAAGCTAAGAGTTTTTGAATCCATCAAGTTTTAGTGTTCGATTTTGCAAGGGTCATATTTGAATGAGTATAACTTGATGTTATTGTGGTATTTCTGCATATTTATACCCAAACAATTGTAGATAATTGAATTATATTTCCAACAATACCAATTTCACCTTAATCCAATACCCGAGTGAAAAGTTATGCCCATTTTCGTGAGAGGCAGTAAGCATAGGCAATTGGTTAGGCGTCGCCTAACCCAAGCATAGGCGATTGGTTAGGCACCGCCCAACCCAAGCATAGGCGATCACTTGGGCGCCGCCAAAGCCAATTCCAGGTGTCAAAAACACTCCGTCTTGAGTTATTTTAAAGGGAATTAAGTCTTCAAATACTCCTTACACGTCCCTAAACTTAACCCTACGAAATTTATATCTTCTAAACATACTGCAACCCTATTTTCATCTCTAAGCTCATCATCCAAGAGCACCATAGGAGAAAAACAACTAGGGTTGCATAAGTAAGTTTGAAGATCCGATTTCAAGGAAATTCCTTCGTCAATCATAAAGAATCTTCCTTCTAAGATATGCGTCGTGTTCATCTATGGATTCAATTCGTTCATAGAGTTCAAGAATCCATCTTTAAAATACAAAAGCTTGGTTGATTGTGGTGATATGATCATACCCATGTTGATACTTGATTGTTTTTCCTCTTTTTTATTATAAAGTATGATTTCTATATTGTTGGGTATTGATGATCATGTTGTTGATATTGGGTGATTCCCAAGATGGAATCTTTATATGTTTTTGTGAATTCATAGATGAACACTACAACCATGTCATATTTTCATGATACTCTCAGTCAAGCCATGATCTATAGAATTCAGTCAGTCATGTGACTCTGGAAAACTCAGAAATCTCAGTAATCTCAGTAATCTCAGTGCTCAGTAACTTCAGAAACCTCAGTATTCACAGCCAATCTCAGTACTCAGTAACTTCAGCAACCTCAGTATTCACAGTCAATCTCAGTAACTTCAGTACTCTCAACCAGTCCTCAGAACTCAGTACATTCCGTCAGTCATTGGAATCCAGTAAACTTAGTTTAGCTCTACTAAATAATAGCACTAGTATCAGTCCAGTTAATCAGTATCAGTTCAGCTAATCAGTTCAATTCAGTTATTCAGTTCCGCTTAGTTATTCAGTTCAGTTTTTCTCTAGATAGGAGTAGAGGTTAGCATTGAGTGAACCCAAGGATGGGAACTCACCCACCAGTTCAGGGTGTGATTCTTAGTAGCAATCCTTGTGTTCCAGAACTACGTTGCCAACGTAGTTTGAGACATCTTAACCCGTCAGCTTAGGGTTGATGAGGTGGCTGAACTCGTCAGTTTAGGGTTTCCACCGTTCTCATTGAGTACCCGCCAGATAAGGGTCACTCACAGCTGTCCTTACCAGTGGTGCGGTATTGACACTCCTCCAGTCGGGGCAGAGAATGGACCCCAGCTTAGCCATAATGGCATACATGGGGCATGTCGGTTAAACACTACCTCCCATAGTTTCAGTAATAGTCTCAGTCAAAGAACTCAGATATTTCTTCAGATTTTAGTATATCAGGACTGTCAGATACAGTCAACTCAGAAATAGAATTGAACTCAGATAGTTTTCTTCAGATTTATAGACTATTAGATACAGTCACTTATGCTATCAATCACAAAATTTATCAGAACTCATGCTATCAGTACTCAGCTTCAGGACTGTCAGATACAGTCAATCAGAACAGTTCTTCATAATTCAAACTGTCAGAAACAATCATTACTTTATCAGTGATATGGTATCAGTATCCCAGTATTCAGTAATACAGTATCAGATCTATCACTTAGTAGTGATTTACATATCAAGATCAGTAAACTCAGTCTTTCAGAATCTCATTATCAGTACACTCATGTTGCCAATATTTAGACTTAGTAGTCAGTATCTCCACGAGTTCAGTTATAGTTACGTATGCATGTATGTACTCTCATGTTCATATCAGTCAGTATTGTCCATGCATATAATCCTTTGCATTTAGCCTGCCTCACTCGTATACTCAGTACATTCAGATACACTGACGCATTTACGCTATGGTGCTTTCTCTTATGTTACACCATAGGTTCAGAGGCATGAGCTCCAAATCAGTAGTAGATTCCAGGATCAGCAATCAGAGTTAGACGTGAGTCCTCATCCTCTGAGGACATGATGATTTAATTTCTATTTTAGTTTTCACTTTATTTCAGTAGTTGGAGTTAGTTGGGGACATGTCCCATCAACTCCTTATTCAGTTCAGTTAGAGGCTTTCAGACTAGATGTCAAATTAGATGTTTAGACTCCAGTATTTATGTTCCTTTTTGGTATTGTTAAACCATAATTTTCACATATGTATTAGTATTGAACCTTATGGCCTTGTAGTTCATGTTTCCTCATATTTTATGAGATATTATGCAGTTTATAGGTACAGATATCAGTTAAGGATTAGCTTGTGGTCCCTCGGGGTCATGAGCAGCGTGTAGCATTCCGGTTCAGCGAATCTGGGCATTACCATAACTCAAAGGTAACAAACAACCGAAGGTAGTGAATCTAGCATCTCAAGACATCCTAACCAAGTAGGATATATAATACTTACATGATCTGGGCCAATAGTCATAATGTCTAACCATGATATATCTATCCATAATAAAATAATTGCAAGAGAAGGGAATCAAAATCATACCTCAAATCTCAGAACTAGTCTATAATCAACTTTCCATGAACTAACCATAATAATGATAATATAGTAACCAATGAGTTTGGAAAAATAATACCTAAACAGGGCCCCATAAACCAGAAGGCTCAATCAGCATACAACACACAACAACCAACACTCATAATCTATACCTGTGTAACCCCCATAAGGCTGGTAAATATAGGAATAAAATAACAGACCGGTAATAGGTAATGTGCACACATGAATGATAGCAACATAAATCCATAGTACTATAACCGATCCAAGACCCATAAAGTAACCTCGTGTATACACCTCTTCTAGCTCTTATGCTTGCAAAGGTAGGACCTACGATGAACTCTCTTCTGCAGCACGATGTCTCATAAATGAAGAGGACCCTAGGTAGTTGAGGAGTATCCATATACACCGCCCTGGTCCCGATCCCAGATTTCCAATAATCATTATCATCATCAATCTACATAGTCCAATACCAGAGATATGTATATATAATAAATGTACGGGCTTAAACCATATCTAAAAGAGTGTAAGACTATAAATATTCTACCAAAATCAACTCCAGGACTAAATCAGTATCACAGAGTAGAAAGGGTCAAAATCTCTCTCGACCAAAGTAAATAGTAGTAGTAAAATTGTGGATCGAACTCAATCTTGATCAAATCTTTAAAATATTATTTTAATCTCAAAAGCTCATAAATCATTCATTAAGGGATATCATTCCCCTTATGAAAGAATTCTTTTTAAGCAAAAAGTGGGAATAAATCCTTTTTTAGGAAAATAATAGTAAAACCATGTTTATAGTTTGAATTGTACCATTAAGTAAGAATGTACGTACCAAACCTATGCATACTATCTCTAGTATCCACATAATACAATTATAAGTGTCTAAATATCCATAGACTACAGCTATATACTTTGCAATAATAAATCACTAACCCGAAGTCCAACTAATATCGTATCACGACCTTGGGACCAATAATCTTTAACCAGCACAACCATAATACCATAGTCTGAGAAACTATAGTAATCCCTATACTAAAGGGTCAATAGCCTCAACTGTGTATAATCTGCTAGTAACTTAGATAATAGGATCCTATAAGCATAAAATATTTTATCTTAAAGGTCAATTCACCCTTCTATCCTCCAAATGAATAATTTAGGCTAAGTTATGGTGTTTTACCATAATCGTATCCTAAAATTATTACCTAACATACAATATTTATAATACATTATCTCATGAAGATAGTAGATAGAAGCCTACCTTGATGATGAACTACTAGTCCTTGAATTGCCCATAAATGATCCACCTTTGCTACATAATCCTGAAATATCGCCATGTTATCAAAATAGTAACCTACATGTCATTAGGAGTAAAACAATAACCATATTGATATATAAACGGTCAAATCAGAGTTCGGGTCAAGAACAGCTTGCGGGGCCTGCAAATAGAATCCAAAATTGAATTCATCACGAGGTTCCTCAAATAATAAGGAATGTATGTCTCAAAGGTAGAGCATAAATGGTGCATATCTTGGGGACCAAATTAGACCCTAAGGTTTAGGGATTTAAAGACCTAAGTTCTAAGAGTTTACTATGAAATAAGGTGGATATTGATTGGAAAATTAATGATAAATGACCAAGGAGTGTTAGGCTAGCTTATCTTAGCTTCAATGGATGATTTTCCATTTTTACCTCTCTTTAAGATCTGAAAATAATGTGAAAATAGTGGAGAATTGGGTGAATAAAGGGGATTTAAATTTCCCCCGTGTCATTAAAGCAATTGCATTGACGCTAAAGTGTTATCTCAACTGCTATTGCAGTCTGGCACACTAGGCATGGGTACCGCTAAAGTGGTTACTCTAGCACTAAACTAGGGTTTGCTTAAGCATCCCTTTTACTGCTAAAATAGGCCTTTGCCAAATGGCCAAGACCGCTTAAGTAGATTATGGGCATTAAAGCATTGGCTGCTAGAGTGGCTACATGACCGCTAAAGCAGTTATATTAGATACCAAATGCCAGATTTCATTAAGTCTAAAAATAAACTTTGATCAGGTTCTTGAGATTCGTTTCAAACCTTGTGTGCATAAATAAATAATGTACCATACCAAATTTGACATTTCAGACTCAATGAAACCATCGAAACTTTCATTTGAAATCTTTTCAAATAAATGCGGGGCCAACACCAATAGTTCTATTTTTTGCATAATCTATCCAATTGCTGAAATAGAGTCTGAAAGCCTGGGGACCTAAACCAAGTGTCCCCTATCCTAAAATCAATGTTTTGGACCTGATGACACTATCGAAGTTCTCATTTGAGATTGTTTACTAGGAGTTTTGGTCCGAGACTAATCCCTTAATAGCGAAAGCTCCAAAATAAAGAAATGAGCCTAAAACCCAAATGAATTATCTGATAACCTAATTGATAACTCTGGTAAGTCATAATTGACATGTATTCACTGCGGGAAGGCTTAAAATATTGACAATATTCACAAATATTGGAAATGACCTAAAGGGTCATTATAATATCTACTACTAAAAGGACATTGGTCTAAAAATATTAATGGGTAGAAGGATTATGAAAGCTCTAAGGGATGATATAATAGGACCACATATTCAAGAAAGACTCCCCAAATAACTTTGGAGATGAAATAATGCTTAAAAGAGATTTTTCCACAAGTATCTCTTTTTCAACTATTCTCCAACTTCATTCCTCAAACAACCAAAATTCAACCTTAACAACCAACTGAACTCCAACTGAATTGAAAAATTCTAATGCACGTTTTGTGCAAAAGAACACACACAAGTGTACGTGGCCTCACCAATTAATACACTAGCCTTAAATAAAGCCAAATATTGATCCCTCAAAGACTTGTGTTAAATAACTATATCTAGTTTAACTATTGAGATTAATTAGTGAAACGTAACCAAGAGAGAGTTTGATATTTATAACTAAAAGTAAATTAAATAATGCAAAAAAGTAGTATCTTTGGACAATCAATGGATAGAAACCCAGGGTTAAGTCTTACAAATAATCATATTACTCCATTGAAATTCATTAGTTAGACTACGTATCTTGGTTGATGATTCGTAGGATTTATCACATGATCATGGTTTCTCTACCTCTAATGTAACACCCCAACTTAAGAGAAGGAGTCCCACATCTGCAAAACACAGAAGGGATATTAGGATGCTGGGTATATAAGTAAGAAAGACTTACCCCCTAGTGATGTGTTTTAAATCCGTACGGGCATGGATCCAAATCTGAAAATATCACTAGTGGATTAAGGAGTTACAGGGTCTCTCGGGCCTTGATGGTTCAGGATGCCCGTCGCGGTCAGGTCCTCGGCTCGGATCATGACATAATGGTATCAGATCCGCTCTTGTGTCAGCCTTGATAATGTAGGCTAGAGTTCAAACTGAGTGTAGGCGAATCCTAATAAGGCGGGGAAAATCTCTGTAAAATCCCACAAAATTCTCTCGTAGTATGAGCCTTAGAGTGTGTCAAGTGAAATGTAAATTCATCCCTAAAAGATTGAGTGCCTTCCTAAGTGAGAAATATTTTAAACCATGTAGAATTTCCCTAATATCAACTTTTTTTATGTAGAGCATTGAATAAGATTTTCGTCGATACCAAATTCGTCCAAATCTGACACTCGAGTGAAGAGTTAGAGTCATTTTAGTAAGACAGTGTACCACCTGGTACTTTAGCGCGTCGCAAAGCCAGCCAAAATGGAAATCATCAAAATCTATTGAGCCTTCGTGATTATGGCGCGTTGCGCCAAGGCTTAATTTTAGAGTTGTCAATTTTCAGTACACTAACGCAATTCCACCACATCGCGGTGCCTTTCTAGTTTGTAACCGAGGTGGCAACGCTATTTCCACTGCATCGCGCCACAACCAATTTCCCAATTGTCTAATTTTCAGTGAGATGGAGTAATTTCACCGCGTCACAATAGCATGTGAAATTGGGATTTTCAGATTCCATTTTTAAATTTCAAGGACCAATTGGTAATTTCCTAAAGCCCTAAACCAGTCTATATAAGGGATCCATACCCTAAATAATGAAAATACTTCATTATTCATCAATTTTTTCCCCAAATCCAAGTATTTTCTCTCTCAAGAAGTCTAGAACCCTAGCTAAGAGATCAAGAACGAGCCTAAGGATTTCCTCCAGAACCTTTAAGAAAGAGTCTTCTAAGGTGTAGATGGTGATTCTTGGGTCCCTATCATCCAAGAAGCTCAAAAATCCTTTTCTAAATTTTAGAGATCTTATGTTTATGATTTTTCATGATTCATGTGAATTGAAATTAGAGTTCATGCTATTATTGAGTTTCTAATTCATGTTTTGTTTATAAGGTTTCAAGCTTTGACCTTAGTATGTGATATTCATGTGATGTTCATGATAAACCCTCTTTATGTTGCTTGTTAAGTGATGTGTTCATGTCAATTAAGTGTAGAAATTGTTGAACAAGCAAAACATGCTCCCCATATATTTGATAAAATGCTCATGTGAAGGAAATTAGAGCCATTATAGCATGTTGACTAGAAATTCCCAATTGTGTGTAAGCCCATGCATGCCAAGTGTTTGTTGAAAAGCCTTAGTGAATGAATTGTGACATGATAGCATGAAATTCCCCAATTATGTGCTCTTTGATACTTGCTAAGACTTTAATACATGCTAAGTGTTGAAAGATCTTGTTGAATGGAGTATGAGCCAATAGCATGTCTCCCTATACTATTACATGTTTATGATTTCTAAATACTTGAAGAGATGCATTAGTGATTATGATGGTGAATGAATGTCTATGGTCTTAATTATTCAAGAATGGTTATATTTTATTTTTATATTATCGAGTCTTAGGGGTATTTTATACCCGACAATTTAGCTGTAGTCTAGAGCTTGTGTTAGTTTTATCGATAATCTCAGTCAAGCCATGATTCTCAGAACTCAGTGAGTTATAGAACTCTGTAATCTCAGACAGCTATAGAAATTAAAAAATCTCAGTAATCTCCGTAATCTCAGTATTGCTAGTAATCTAGACTCATTTTTGTACTCAGCTCAGATCTAGTAGTATTCAAGTATTCAATTCATTCCTCAGTAGTATTTGAGTAATCTATCCCGAGCTCAGTATCATTCAGTCAGATAACGAGATTCAATAGTATTCCATCAGATACGGAACCAAGTGAATTCAGCGTGACTCAGTCAGATCATTCGAGAAATATGATCAGTATCAGATTCAATTCACTTTAAATTCAGTTAAGAATCAATTTAGAGTTTTTCAGTTGGAAGTAGGAGCTAGCACTGAGCGAGTGCAGGGATGGCGGCTCCCCATTAGAGAGGTAGAGTCATTAGGATCAATCCCTGAACTCCAAAACTACATAGCTGGCGCAGGATGCAGGAGTCACCCATTAGAAAAGGATTGTCACCCACTAGATAGGATTGACTATTATATTGCCTTAGGCTTGACTTCCTGCGAGGGTCACCCGTTAGAGAGGCTTGACCAAAGAGGTATTTACCTGTGGCATGGTATTGACACCTTTCCAGCAGGGGTTACAGGTTGGACCCCACCAGTTCAGATTTGGGGCATGCCGATTAAGTAAGAACTCTCACAATTGCAGTTTTAGTATCAATCTTTAAAGTAGAACTCAGAAATCAGGACTGTCAGATATAGTCATCTATCTCAGTAAGGAACTCAGATAGTTCCATTGAATCATGGACCACCCGCTAGATAGGCATGGTCCCACATAAAGTTATTAAGTATATCCCATTATCAGATTCAGAGATCACCAGCTAGATAGGCTTGGTCTCAGTCTCAAATTCAGTTGAGTAATCTCATTATTAGATCCAGAGATCACCCACTAGATATGATTGATATCAGTCTCAAATTCAGTTAAGTAATCTCATTATCAGATCCAGAGATCTCCCGCTAGATAGGCTTGATATTAGTCTTAAATTCAGTTGAGCAATCTCATTATCAGATCAAGAGATCACCCACTATATAGGCTTGATCTCAATCTCAAATTTAGTTGAGTAATCTCATTATCAGATCCAGAGATCACTCGTTAGATAGACTTGATCTCAGTCTCAGATTTAGTTGAGTATTCTCTTTATCAGATTCAGAGATCTTTCGCTAGATAGGGTTGATCTTAAATTCAGACAGTTGAGAGTAGTAAGCTCAGCTTTCAATTATTGATGTGAGTAGATTCAGTTAATCATCTCCAGTAACATCATTTTCCAAGATCACTCACTAGAGAGGACTGATCTTAACTCCAGTACTTAATTATCAGTATCAGATTATTCAGTGTTTAGTATCTCAGGCATTAGTAGTGAGTTCAGATGGCAGTAAAGTAGTATTTGAGTTTCAGTATTCGATTCATGATAATTTCAGTTATGGTTCGTGCATTCATGAATGTGTTCTCATTTAGTACTCTCATGATAATTTAGTTAAGTAATTTTTTATGCATGAGCCCTTGCATTTATCCTTACCTTATCTTCATACTCGGTACATTCCCGTACTAATGCATTTGTGCTATGGTGTTTTATTTGACACCATAGGTTCAGAGGCACGAGATCCAGAGTACCCTTAGCAGCTCAGTCCCAGTCAGCAGCAGTAGATATAGCAATAAGTCCTCTTCAATTGAGGATGATCCTTACTTTTATTATTATCATATCAGACTTAGTTTATTTTTAGTAGACGGAGTTAGTTGGGGACATGTCCCATCAACTCCACAGTTCAGATAGTTTAGAGGCTTTTTGGATAGATGTATCAGTATTCAGTTTTCAATTTTAAGTATTTTTAGATGTTTTGAACCTTATGTTCGGTTTCTGCATTTATTATCTATATTATGTAGTGTTCAGGTATAGATATCAATAGAGGGTTAGCTTATGGTCCTTCAGGATCATGAGCACTGTCTGATATTCCAGTTCTAGGAAATTAGGTCGTTATAATATCAGTCCTGAGTGTAGGCAAATCCCATTTGGTGGGGCAAACCCCAGCGAGGACACTGAGTCCATAAAAGGGGTGTATGTAACACCTCAACTTAAGAGAATGAGTCCTACATCGACAAAACATAGGAGGGATACTGGGATATTATGTATATAAGTAAGCAAGCCTTACCCCTTAGTGATGCATTTTAAAGTCGTGCGAGCCTGGGCCCAGAGCAGACAATATCACTAGTAGGTTGGGGAGTTACAGGGGTATATCGGGCCTTGATAGTTTGGGATACCCTTCGCGGCCATGGCCCCAGCTCGGGTCATAACAGGGTACACGGGAATCTCCTAAGTAAATCTAATAATAGAACCTACAGAGTACATGGGAATCCTCTAAGTGATTGGGTAAGGACATTACTTGCAAGCTATAGTCGATTTGATGATACCACCTCTTATAGCGGTGGTTAATAATATATGTAATTGGTGGTTTAGTTGTGTGCTAATGGTTTTAATTAGGCAATAATAGTGGGTTGTGATAGCTAACCGTGAAGGGGTGAGTCCAAAAAATGAATGCTGGAAACTCATGTTTGTCGACATGAGAATTGGTCATGGCGACCATATACTTGTGGGGTACACGGGAATCCCCTAATTTATACTTGTATATATGTATCATGGAGGGTAAAGGGTACATGGTAATCCCCCTCCCCTATGATATCTTTGGTTCATGCAGCTACACACACTGAGGCCCATTTAGGAGGCAACACTGGACCCATATAGCCTATGGGTTATTCTAGAATGTTAAGTTATACATACTTAGGTTAATGGTTTTAAAGACATGCTAAACCCAATTCCTTTCTCGGTATGGATTATATAGTATATGTATGGATGTGTTTGTATATGGTTATTTACTTGGTTTCAAATAGTGGAATTATTTTATCCTTATCTTGAGTGAATGCTAGTGTTCACCCGCTAACCCATCTTCGGGCGTTGTATCCCCATGTGATGCAGGAACCGACCATACTACTCCTCCTACTCAGTGATTAGATTCGAGGACATTTTGTGTTGGATTTAAGTGGTGAGCTTTCATACTTCGGAAGACTCCATTTCATGTAATGGATTTCTCTACATACTTTTGTCATGTCATAGACTTTGGTTTTGGCTATGGTCAGGGACATGTCCCGATCGGATATTATTTTAATTTTAGATAGAGGCTTTATGGGACTACTTTGGGTTGGCATGAGCGGTGTCGGTATTGGTGCCAGTCTTGGCATTGGTATTGGTATTGGGGATGACACCGGTTGACTATATTTGATTTGTGATTGTTCTATTTGGTTATGTTATATTTTGGGATTCATCTGATAAAAGATGTAGGATAGTGAAACACCTTGGTTTTGACCCTTAAAAAATTCTTAAACATTGAGCTTCTGGACATCATACGACTTGTGGGTAGTATTTGTATGATATTGTGTGGGTTAGGGTCCCTACTCTCATATGTCAGTCAGTGTGGTTTGGTTGGTTTTTATCTAAGGTACGAATGGACATCTTACCTTTCGTATGATGCCCTAAACTTAGCCTAGTGCATTTTGTCAAAGGTACGAGTTAGATGGTACTTCCCGTATGTTAGGATACAAGTTAGACCTTTGTTGTCGTATGCTGGTCAGTATGGAGGTCCAAGATTATTCTAGGGTATAAGATAAGGGCACCACTCCCTAGGGTATGGTTTAGGGGGATAGGTCGTACCCTTCTGCGACCATGTTTTTAGCTTTTAAGCTGAGGGTATTTCAGACATTTTCCACCCCAAAACCCCTAAGTACCCATGTCTTAAAACATGTTGTGGCCCTTTATAACCCACTATTGAAAGATCAAACACTCCAAAAACACTCTCTAAACTCTCTTTTGAAAATTAGGGCTAGGGTTCTTTAAAGGTGTTTATCCTGAGGCTTAAGAGTCAAGCTTCTTCCATGAATCTTCTTAAATAATTCATGTGACTCTTCCCTCATTGTTAGTTCATAAATATCATATATTTTAAAGTGTGATTATGATTCTTAAATGGTGGTTTTGAAAACCAAAATTGAAGGTTTTATTGTATACGATTGATTATTGTTTAATCTTTGTTTAACTTGTATTTATACATGTTTTTTGTAATGGTTTGCATGTGTGGGTGCTTGGTAATTGTGGTTTAACAAATGGGTCATGGGTTACCCTAAACTTGATAATTTTTACCTTGATTTTTTCCTTGATAATAGTATGCCCTCAACGTGTTTGTGAAAATGCCTAAAGAACAAACCAGTCACATGTTAATGATATTTTGAACTAAGGCACTAGCCTAATGAATATAAATGATTGGTAAGTGGTTGTGAAGGCCTTGTTGGCCATATAATAATCTAAATGGTAACCTTAGTAGTTTAAATTGTTAAATGGGTTTAAGTCCCTAAATACTAACTTGATTTATGTCTTTGTTAGACAATGGGTTTGAGTCCCCAAACTTTGGATTGAACAAGTTTCTTTGTTAGACGATGGGTTCGAGTCCCAAAGTTATGAATGCATGGTTGATTGATAATGGTAATAACATGTGGTATACTTGCAAGTAATGTTGGTATGACGATACCAATGAAGTGCCTTTGGTAAGTAATTGACTTAATTATTGTGTATGTGGAACAATGGTTTTAAATTGGGATTTAAAGTAGGATGTGTAGTCGGGATGTGAAAGTGGAGTCTAAAAGGCTAATATTGGAAATCGCACTAGTCGGTACAGGTGTCTTATGATTGGTGGTTTGAGTACCCCAAATAAATATATGAAAGGGAGGTTCGAGTCCCTCTTATTGCATGTATTGGTGCTTAAGTCACTTCATTATGCCGGGAGGTTCGAGTCCCCCATATAGGCATATACAGATTTGGATATTCTCTAATTCAAGCGGCTACACACACGAGGATCCTTCCAGCTAGGTGAGAGTTGGGCCCATATATCCCGTGGGTGTCGTGTTCTATGACGGTCATTCTACACAACCCAAGTTAATGCTTTCAAAGTTCATGTTAATCTTGTTCCCTATCCCGACATAGTATAAATATATATATATATATGTGTGTGTGTGTGTGTGTGTGTGTATGTATTGCATTGGTATATGCATTGATTGATTGGTTTTGAACTGTTGTCACTATTTCATTCTTATCCTTGAGTTAGATGCTAATACTCTAACCGCTAATCATCTTCGATGTTGTATCCCCATACGATGCAGGTGTTGGTCATACTACGCTTCCTAATCAGTGATCAGACTTTAGGAACAACTTTTGTTGACTAGAAGTGGTGAGCTTTCATACTTTTAAAGGCTCCACTTCTAATTTAGTTTCTTATGTTTTCATTAGTTAGGCTTGGGCATTGGTTTTAGCTATGGTCGGGGGTACGTCTCGATTGAATATTGTTTTAATTTTAGATAGAGGCTTTGTGATACTACTATGGGTTAGTATGGATGGTGTCGGTAGTGGTGTCAGCCTTGGCATTGGTATTGGTATTGGGCTTGATACTGTGACTTTATTTGATTTGTGATTATTTTATTTTATTATGGTATGGATATGGACTTGGTTATTATTTCGATTTTGGTTTTGGTTGTTGGTTAGCATTGGATAGTTAGACTTGTTTGGGTTGGCCATGGTCATAGACCTATCCCAAAGTATTTGAGTTGATAATTACTCTATCTTATTATATGTTTGAAATTTATTCAACTCAGGGTCTATGATTGGAGGTTGGATTAGGTATTCGGGGTGATCTCCGGTCCTTGTTGGACTTGGGATGACCATTACGACTGGCCCTGGTGCGGGTCATGTCAGGTGGTTATGGTTTAGGTATTGGGGGTGGTCTCTGGTCCTGGTTGGGCTTGAGGCACCCGACACGACTAGGCCCTGGTTCGGGTCGTGTCAACTCAATGTTCATACATGAACAAGGAATCACAACCCTCAAGAAATGGGTAAAAACAAAGCAAATCTTGGGCGAAAATCAAGCCCTAATTCAATTTGGGGTTTTGGGTCCAAAATAGCAAGTTTAAGCATAAATTTGAAGGATTCATACCTTTAATCCATTGCTAATCACAAATATTTAAGTTATTCAAGCTTCTAACTAACACCTAAGACTAAATTTATGATTTGCACTATATTAGGGTTTCTAGGATTCAAAGAAGGGTGGAAAATGGCCAATTCTCGACCAAATGAACTTTAAATACCCATCCCAGCTATTCAGGTCTCACAATCGCGAGCACATGGGCCATGATCTCAACATCGCGATCACAATGCTCCCCTCCGCGATCATGAAATTCCCTCGCTGCACCAGAAGATTTCGACCAATGCCTCGGGATGCATTCAGAATCCAATATGAGCAAATGAAATAGGTAAACCACACTAATTTCGACATTCCAGATGCATTGGCGAAGTCAAATTTTTTATCTGAGGTTGTTTCGACCAAATGTGGGTCCCACACCCGAATTTTCAATTTACCAACTTTCCGACCAATAGGTTGAAATGAGCTTGGGTGCATCGGAACCCGAACCAAAGGTCTACCTATCCCAAAATCGATATTTTGGAGCTTCTCATGCAGTCGAAATTTGCATTCGAGTCATTTCACTGAAGTTAACATCCAGTGGCCATTTGGAACCAGCGAAGACTTCAAAACAGGAAATTAGCTCTAAAAACTACCCGGTAACCAAACCGTCGGTCCCAACAATTATGACTTGGGGCAACCATGAGAAGCTCAAACGGCGAAAATAAATGGAAATATGAAAAATGACCGGAAGAGAGATTACAACTTGTCTAGAAGGTTTATCACCAAGACAAGATTAGCTAAATGGGGACTTATTGATTCTGTAACTTGTCCCTTATGTCAGGAAAAGATGAAGACATGGATCTCTTGTTCTTTGAGTGTTCATTTGTTGCTAGTGTATGGGATTAGTTGCTATCATGGCAAGGCTTTACTAGAACAAGTTTGAAGTGGCAGGATGAGGTATAACAGGCATTGAGATACATGAACGGTAGTGGTAGTACAACACAAGTATATAGAATGACTTTGGCTAGTGCTATCTACTCAATTTGGTTGCACCGTAGTGCAAGAGTTTTCCAGCATAAGCAGAAAACACCACAGATCATTATTAGGCAGATTATCAACAATGTTCATGGGAGAGAAATTCACAAGGCCAAATTATCTCATAGACTACTAGTTCTTAATGTTTTGCCATTGCTTAATGTAGTTAAAGAGGAGGGGTAGATGATTCAGGCTTTAGCATGATATGGAGAACATCTTGTTCATGTCTGCTGTTTTTTTTTCCTGTTTTGTAAAGTTACTTTGATAAATAAAATCTTTATTTACCCAAAAACAAATTGAGACTGAACTAGATTATAGTGTAAAGGAAAATAAAGAATAAATAATTTGAAAAAAATAAGCAAACAAAGAAGCATAAAAATTTAACACAAATTAAAGAAAAAATGAGGAAAAAAAAGAAGAAAAGAAATAGAGAAATAAAAAGAAAAAATTTAAAATGGAAGATAAATAAATAAAGCTACAAGAAAATGAGGCATTTTCTGTGATTAGTTCGGAGTTATTTTAGGTAAAGGGAGCATTTAATTGTAAATAATTTACTCTTTCGAGGCATGCATGTACTATTCGCTAATACTAATCCAATTGTTTTGAGTATTTTTGTCGGCTTCCTATTAGGAGGAAGGTGCAGAGGAACCAAAATTTTGATATACTAATACCAAAGACTGTATTGGAAACCACAGAATCAAATTAATTTGGTTTGATTCGATTTCTTGTTTTTCTTTAAAAATCAGATTATATGAAAAGTGAAAGGACATATTACAAGTTAGAGCAAAGATTGAATACGAAGACAGAAAAGATACACTTTTACCTCAATCTAATTTATTAGCTAATCTAATTCAAATTCGCTCCCTGAGTGAAGCACAATGTCCCTCGTTTGAAAGATTTTTTTGAAGTTTGAATTCAAGATATGTAGTTAAAAAATTATCTCATCATACACCACACCATGGTGGTGAGCATAATTATATTCAATTAACTAGAATGTGCACGTTTGATTGTTGTACCCAACATAGTATATTCACAAAATATAAAATGGAAATACCAAATCCACTTCAAGCATATATAATGCAACATACAGTTTTTTTGAAAATCGTTATTTTCCCAGATGAACAAGAATGTAAATGACTTCTTTTTCTTTTTAATTTTCCACGTATCCGATATCCGCAACAAAGCCCGACAAAATCCAAATTTCGCACATTAAAAATCCCATTCACGTAAGACCAAATTTGTTTAATTGAATATTCAAGAATTAAATCAAAATTTAACCATAACTGAGGTGCCAAAATTGTAATCTTGCCGTAGAATCAGTTCGGACTCAAGAAAGTGAAACCAGAAAATCAGTGTATACCTTTGTTGAGGTAAAACGGGTTGCTGGAGCTTACAAAAAAACAAGGTATACAACCCAAAGCTTTTCACAAAATTTTGGACACTCTACAATGACACAACGTGTATAAACGAAAGAAAAGAGTACCTCAGCAATAGTGACTTTTCGAATATAATAGATTTGATCAATCAAGCGCTACAAACAATTCACCCTTTGTAATTCATTCTCACAATGTGCTAGCTCAATGAGGATGAGATCATAGACTTCAAAATAACCATTATTAACACACATGAGCCAACAAGATACTTTGATCCAATCATTTTGATATGTTTACCAGTTTAGCATTACACTTGCAATCCACACACCAGTAAAATTTTATCAACTTAACCAGAGCACAGTCACAGCAGTATCAGATGACCAAATAACCAGTTCTCTGCTACAACTGCCACTACCACGTAGATGCTCAGAGATCTCAGTTCTTCCTCCCTTCACATAAAATGAAATGGTATCCATGTCTGCAGTTTAAGAGAAAAGAAGATAAGAGTTATAAAACAAAGTCGATGCTTTTGAGCATCAAGATGTCAACCAATTTGCTCACGAAAGAAAAGCTTCACAGACAAATAATGCTGGGTGATTTTTTCTCCTTGGTGGGGTTACCCGATACTTACTATGGTATGAGATAGCAAGTATCTGGTGAAATAGTTGGAGGGGCACGTAAAAAAAAAAAAAAAAAGAACTAAAAAGCTAGAATTGTACGTTGATTTAAAGGGTGCACTGGTAGCTCCAACAGGGGTATTGAAGGCGACTTCCTGAAACGGGCCTGCCATCTTGCCACGTGGAAACCATCCCAGGTCTCCTCCTTTCTTTCCTGAGGGGCATTCCGAGTAAGCTGCAGCTACCTGCAGTCAATCAATCAACTAAGCTTATGCCTTAATTACAAGCTAAATGAAGAGAAAAAGAGAGAAATTTCAAAGGATCGTTGGGTGTTGCCTATAAAATCGTGTGAAATTACGTTCTACATTTTATAGAATTAGAAGGAAACAAGCTTGCTCTTTCTTTAGATATCAGATCAACTGAATGACGGCTGTTAAACTAGGAAAAGATCCTCCCCTTTCAACTTCCTTCCACATCATTGTATTTTCTCAGCATCATAATCACCATGGAAATACAAAGATGGAAATAGACAGATAACACTGTTTAATCTACCTTGGCAAACTCAGCTGGTGGAACTTTATCTCCATTGTCCAGCCAGCCTTCCTGTAGTTTTTTATATGCTTCATTAATCTTCGACTGCTTCTCACATAACACATGCCTTGCTGAAAGGTTAAATATAAATGTTACCAAATCATAACATCTACAACACAACAAGATGACCTTCGGGCTACTTAGGAAGAAGAGACCTTTAACGTATGTGCAGGTTCCAAGGCCATCTCCTTTCCCAGCTTTTCCTTTTCCTTTTGAAGCAACATCCTCGCTTCCACCAGTAGCCTGTTTACCCTTTCCCTTGCTTCCAGAATCCTTAGACTTGGAGTCCTTTCCCATAACTTCTGAACATTCACAATAATGTACGAAAGAATGATATCAGAATCACAAGATACAACTTCAATTTTGAACTTGAATGTATGTTCAATTAGGGAAGACCAATTAGTTTGAGTATGGGCAGTAGAGTGACGGATGCACATGAAGCGGGAGAAGAAGACACAAATGTCTTAATTCCAAATCAGAACGATCGTTGATATTGCAATATCCTGATAGCGTATTTGAATCTTCCATGGTACAGAAATAAGCAGCATGAAACTAATATAACATAGATAAATGAATTTTAGATAGAAAAACATCCATCTGCCAGTGTTGCCACAATGAATTGTATGACGTATAAATATTATGGAAACGATCAGAGACAAAAGAAAATTTAATTTGTAACGCATAACATCTAGTTATATTCATATTGTAAAGAGTTCCATAAGAAGAACATATTTTCCAGAATATATTTGAATTTTAAGGTACTAGCACTAAGTACTTCTGGAGCTATTGAACAAAGTTTGTGGGAGTCAACCTTGTACTTAAAAATATGTCATTGAACATCAATATACATCCAAGTTTTACCAGCACAACTCATTAGTCCAAATCTAATAAATCATGTTATCAAGTTTTCTAAGAGGCTAAGACAGAACCCTATACTACATCCCTCCGATGACCCTTTAAACTCTGCAACCACCTTGTTTTCCTATCTTTTTGATGCATCACTCTGTAGTTTTATGCATAATGGAAAATCTGTGCTGCATGAGAGTGACGCCACGGCTTAATGCTGCCTGATTAATTAACCAAGATGGTGAAATGAGAAATAATATCAAGTTTCATCATCTTATAATGGAAGGTTTTGTATTGATCCCAAAGAAACAATCAGATTAACCATATCTAAATATTTCTGCTCCAGCATCTTCAAGCAAAATATGTTGTTGTCTTCCAACTCTTTCAACTCCTCAGTTTTGGCTTCCAACCAGTACACTGATTTGGTGGCTTGGCTTCCTACTCTTCTAATTCCCCTATTCTAACTTCTTACTAGCACACTAAGTTCCCAAAGCTAGATCGGAGGACATCCTGATGTTATCTTACAGAACTTAAATCCTCGATGAACAATTTACTGATTGGGTGAACAAGTGATGCACATTACTGTGAAGATACTGATTTGGAGAATCACGGTTGCTGATTTCTCTGTTTTTCTGTTACATATAAATCAGCTTCCTTGGATACTTAACGCTAAAGCAGGAATTGATACCATGAGCTCCCGGTGTACTTAATAATTCTTAATCATATAACGAAAGTGATTCATCGTCATCCTATGACCATAAATGAAGAAAGACATATAACAAGATGAAATGCTTCATCTGATATTACCATAATTTATATTTTCTATAAGCTACTAATCCAAGTTAGCTTTTACCGTAATTTGAAGTTATTCAACTTGTGTTACCCCTTTGTCACAGGATATCATGCACGTCAAGATATAGTGGAGGGTATCTTTTGAACGCCAAAAATGTCACAGAAAAGTGAAAATACTCATATGGAAGTCCCATGGATAATATCAATCAATCAACTAAGCATCATCAAATTTGGGTCTCGGTCACAATATGGATCTTCTACCTCTATTCTGCCTCTATTCAGATCCTTCAATCTAATACTACATAGACACAAGTCTCTAGTTAAAACAAACTTCCTGTACAAAGGGTGCTACTATTGCAATGTCAAAACAAAAAATGTCGACGGACGTACAAACCAACAGAGTAGAAACGAAAACCAATTCAGATAAAAGCAATTTCAACGTAACATTCCGATTTTCCAATAATTGGAAAAACAAGTAATCAGATGAGATCCAGAAAGGAAGCCCTATGAATCTACGATACGAGTTAAAATTGAACAGCTATCAGATTTTGAGCATTGAGAAATCTACCGAGAGGGTTTCCAACTTCACACGCAGACCGCGAGGAAAATCTATCTCACCAAACCAAACATGAAGCGACAAGTTTTGTAGGATTCTCTTCTACAATATTACACATTTGCCCCTTTGGCCTACATTGTTATTTGGTATTTTACGTGAAACCCAAAACCTTTAACACCACTGAGGATGTGCACGAATCAATTCGGGTAGATTTTGCCATTTTGGCAATCACCAAGTGAAATTTTAAATTTTCACCCAAAGAAATTCATAAATAGCAAATTAGGCTCATTAATTAGATACATTAAAAGTGAATACCAAAAGAATAGAGATAAGAGACCCACTCCTTTATTTATGAGATTGAATGAATTACAATGAAGAAAATTCTTTATTTATAGAAAAAAAAAGGTAATCTTGAATTTCTAACTTTCCCTTGAATGTCTGATCGATAGATAATGTGCCCCGTTAAAACCTTACTAGAAAAAACTCAATGAAAAAAAAATTTAGTGAAGGAAAAAGAGTGCACATCTCTAACAACACGCATATAGGCTGCCTCATTAAAAACATACAAGGAAACTCCAGTAGGACAAAACGTCGTAAGGAAAAAAAGGTACAATGCATATTAACTCTACCTAATCAGATCATTCTTGAACATTTACATCCTGATCTTGTGCACCATCTTTTTTAAAGTTGAAGTTGAAAGAGACTTAGTAAACAAATCAGCCACATTGTCACTCGAATGAATCTGTTGCACATTAATGTCACAATTCTTTTGTAACTCATGTGTACAAAAAAATTTGGCGAAATGTGCTTTGTTTTGTCTCCTTTTATGAATCCTCCCTTAAGTGATGCATTATCTTCATATAAAATTAAAGGCGCATTGTCACATTTCAAACCACATTTTTCTTGAATGAGATGTATCATGGACCTTAACCATACACATTCTTGGCTTGCTTCATGGATAATTATTATCTCAGCATGGTTTAATGAAGTAGTTACGATAGACTGCTTTGTATATCTCTAAGATATAGTAGTACCCCCACATATGAACACATAGTTTATTTGAAAACGAGCTTTATGCGGGTCAAATAAGTACCCAATATTAGCATAGCCAACAAGATCGGGACTGTAATTTTTAGAATAAAATAAACTCATGTCCTTTATCCTATTTTGATGTCTCCTAGTAGGAGAAGAAATATACCTTGCCAACAAATTAATTGAAAAGACTATATCAGGCCTTGCAGTATTTGCAAGATACATTAGTACATCAATTGCACTATGATATGGTACTCCATAATCAATCTAATTTGGTATAGTTCTCACTTCAGCAAATAATCTATTGCTTTTGAAAATTCTCCAAGAGTTCCAATAATTTTCAAGCTATAAGGTTAAACAATATACGGATTATAAATAAGTTTCCTAGAAACTTTTATATGTTTCAAACATTTTGAATCCTTATAAAATTTCATATAAATTTTGTCAATTGATAATATTCAGCATATCATGTGCGACATCTTTAAGTATCTATACTGCAAATCAAATAAGTTTTATGCTTACCAAGATGCATTCTTTCATGTCACTTGATAAATATTTCTACGCCAACATGCTTAAAATAAACATAGAATTTGGTTCCTCGTAATCTTTTACAATATTGCGTCAATATTGTATCAAAGATACTGATGATATATCATTTTGTATTGGTTCATAGCGTGACATAACATTTTGAGATCTCATCACTTCATTATTTTTAGATACCTGAACCTCTCATAAGGTTTCATGAAGTGTTATGTCGTAGGCTCTTCAAGATCACATTGCCTTCTTATTATGATTATTTTCTCATTATCCTTTTCTAGAATTATTTTATTTGGAACTGATTGGTCTACCACGTAGGGTTGTACAAATTTCGGTTCAAATCATTAACCCGAACCGATAATTACTTTATCGGGTTAATGGTTTGTTTTTTTTTCACTATCCGGTTGGGTGTCAGTTTAACATTTCCAACTAATGGGTTATCGATTCGAGCCTCGGTTTTCCTTATTTTTTTATCGGGCCACCCGATAACCCGATAAAGAATGCACACTATATCCATTACTGGTAGCATACCCATTATTCACAATGCCCAATTCACCAAAACTGGCCCAAAACTCTAAAGGCCCAATTCCCAAATGGCCCCAAACCCGTACTTACTACTTACTAGTTACTACTTAGAGACCTAGGGAGTAGTTAGGGTTTCATTTCATTTCATCTTCTTAGAAGTTCCACCTTCCCATCAACCATCTTCTCCTCAACTTTCTTGGTTTTCTTCTCTAGAGCCTTCTTTGAAGCAAAAGGTGGCTCAACGTATTTAGGTACCGAAATCAAATCTACAGTCTACTGGAATGTCATTCAAGAGCCAAATTACACTCGTGGATCACCCTAGGATATTCACTAAGTCCCATTTGCATATAACAAGCTACTATATTACTACGGAGGTAAGACTGTTAGAAGTTTTTTTTTGCAAATTCTTGTTGCGGTCTACCTCAATCAGACGCTCACGCTGTGAATTTTTTTAATTTTCACATTTATGAATTGCGATTTTTCTGCAGTTTACCTCACTCATGCTCATCGGCTCAAAGACCACCTCAGCCTCTCTCAGTCTCTCTCAATAGTCAAGTGGTCAACACTCAACAGGTAAGAATTTTTGTTTGCTTGATTTCATTCTTAGATGTCTTATGCTAATCTGCTTCATCTTCAATTCCTGCATATGAAAATATAGAATACTCCTAAAAAACACCAAGATATTGAAGTTGGAAGTTTGATTTTAATGTATTGCTTTGGTGGAAGTATAACTCGACTAGATTTCCCTTTTTTTCTAAGATGGCTCGAGATATTTTAGTTATTCCTATTTCTAGTGTAGCATCAAAATGTTCTTTCAGTATCGGGGTGTGTGTTCTTGATTCATTTAGGAGTTCATTAACTTCTAAATTGGTAGAAGCTCTAGTGTGTCTACAAGATTGGCTTCGAAGTGAATCCCAACCTATAAGTATCGAGGAGGATTTAGATTCTCTTGAGCGACTTGAACAAAGTTAAAAAAAAATCTTGTAGTTGGTGAATTATTTATTTAATATTTTTGTTGCTTGAGTCTTGACTTGTTCTTTTAATTTATTTAGATTTGGCCAAAGTTGGAAAAGAACCTAGCATTGATGACATATAACAACTTGAACAAAGTAAGGTAAGAAAAGAATGTTGCATTTGGTTTCTAGCTTATGGAATTTGCACACTGGTCATTGAATGTATGGTTTCTGAATTTTTTGCAGTTTTGTGCACTGATTTTTTATTTTTAGTGATTTGCACAGATTTTTTATTTTCAGTAATTTGCACTGGTTTCTGAAATTTGCAGTATGTATGTACACTATTTTGCAGTTTCTATTTTGTACACTGTTTTTCTGTTTGCAGTGATTTGTAATAATTTTCTGTTTTCATGGATTTGCATTTTTTTTTGGAATTTGCAGTATGTATGTACACTGATTTGCAGTTTTTGGTTTGTACACTAATTTTCTGCTTGCAGTGATTTGCACTAATTTTCTGTTTTCATAGATTTGCACTGGTTTTGGAATTTGCAGTATATTTTGTACACTGATTTTCTGTTTGCAGTATGTTGAATATATGTATGTATGTTGAAGGCATGTCTAATTTTCTATTGAGGCATATATTATTGGCTCCCACGACCCACATGACTATACAGAAAATGATTTTTTGTTAAGTAAATCAAAACCAGCTCAACTGGAACATAAAATATAGGGGTACTAGTTGAAACTTTCTGTTTTTTCTTTTTTGGGTTCATTGGAACCATCAAGCCATTTTGGAGGTCTCAATGTATCAATAGCTGCTGTGAATGTGAGAAGCAACACTCCCTACAAGCCAATTTGAAAAAACAAAACAATATACGGTACATTAGATTAGTTTATTTTCTATGCACAACCAGGTAATCTAAAGACAACTATTTATAGAGACCATGTACATTATAGTATTTCCAAAAATAATTGTAATCCATAATTCCATAACTACGTGTAGTAAAACATGTCTAAGTTGAAGCCTTAAGCTAATGTTCCTTTGCACCTACAGAAGGAACTACATTTACAAAATTTGGGCAGAATATAATTTGACTAGTTAAACTATGAGCCAATATTTAGTTCAGCTTGTTCCATTAAAGTTTAGGCAGCCTGATGCACTAAGATCCCGCTATATCTATTGAAGTATTTTTCTTTCAGTATCATAAGCTATCGTATCTACATGAAGTAACATGTCTGAGCAGTAACTAAGTTCCTTTTTCACTAATTGAAGGAACTATGTCTACAAAATTTGGTCATAATAGGATGAGATAAACTATGGGTCAATAGTTAATTTAGTGTATTTTAACTCATCTCAACACAAAACAAACATTTGAAGTCCCACGTGACTATACAGAAAATGATTTTCTATTGAGTAAATCAAAACCAACTTAACTGGAACATAGGATATAGGGGTACTAGTTGAGACTTTTTGTTTTTTCTTTTTTAGGAGAGAGTTTAGGGGTAGGAGATAGTATTTTGGTTTTGGGTTTTTCCTTTTATTTTATCTTATATAGTTAAATTTGTTTGGGGTATTTCTAATATCTTTGTTTCTCTATTAATTAGGTTTCATCATGTCTCAACATCGTGGTCCTAAAGTTCGATCACCTATTTGGAATCACTATCAAAATCTTGAAGAAGATGATGATGGAGGGTGCAAAGTAAAATGTATTCATTGTGGTAATGTTTATAATTACCATCCACGACATACTAGGACTATGTGCTTGAGGAATCATGTTAATCGTTGTTTGGAGAGGATGCAGTATCGAGCTCAGACTTGAGTAGTAATTAGTATTATTACTATGTTTGGACTTTGGAATTTGAACTTAATTTTCAACTTTTGTGAGCATGTGACTTTAACTTTGTATTTTTCTATTCTGTTTGTGCTAGCAGTTTTAAATTAATTTGTGACTTTAGAGTTGTAATGTTTTGTATTTTATTTGTGGGTTTGTGCTAGGGACTTTGTGCATAGCAGTAGCTTATTAGATTTAGACTTCAAATTAGATATGTTTAATGTTAACGTTTAACCCGATAACTGAACCGATAACAATGAAAAATCGATAAACCGATAATCGATTAACCGATATCTTAATGGTTATTTAATGGTTTAGCATATATGCAAACCGATAATGAATATGTAAAACCAACAATTTTCAAAATCGAACCGAACCAACCGATGTGCAGCCCTACTGCCACGCTTCATGCATGAATAGACTTTGTCCTTTAAGTAAGGGTGTGCATCGGTCGATTCGGTTCGGTATTATATACTATCGGTTCGGTTTATTGGTTTTTGGTTTTTAAATATGCTAAACCAATAATCAAACCAATAAGATATTTTTTATCAGTTTTTGGTTTATCGGTTTTTATTCCTGAACGGTTTGATTTTCGGTTTAACCGATAAGAAAATACTAATAAAATAAAAATAGTAGTAACTAACATGTAGAAAAAAAATGAATCTTAGTTGAAACCAAAAATCCTATATGATGTGTTTTAATTTACAAGAATCTTTAAGTTTGAACTAAATATTTTTAGGAGAAATTAAGAGTTTGTATAATTGAAATAAATAGGTTTGTTAATTTGTAGAAATTAAAGAGAAATATATAATAAGTCATATATATATATATATTCTTATTAGATTATTGGTTTACCCAATAACCCAATAAGAAAAAACCGAACTGAACCAATAAACCAATAATTTTTTTTATAAAACCATTAAGAAACCGTTAACCCAATAACCCAATTACAATAAATCAATAATATTTTTATCAGTTCGGTTTATCGGTCGGTTCGATTTTTGCACACCCCTACCTTTAAGGATATAAAATAGGAGAAATTGCAGCTTAATATGAGATGTTTTTAGCATTTGACTTGAATTATCTTTTGAATGATGATAATTCCTAACATATTTCATAGTTGCTTATAATCTCCCTCTTATGTTAGGAAACTAACATATATCCTCCATCTTCTTTGAGGAATCCATCTTTATACATTATGGTATATTCATTTATCAAATACCACACATCAAAACTACTAGATAGAATAATTGATTCTTGACCTTGAACCAATTGAGAGGGAAGTATTTATCATAATTTTTTATCTAATGCAAACAAGTGTTATTATATGCAATATATAATACTTCAGACCAACACATGTGGTTTTGTTCTCATAAGCAATGATTCAACTATTTATCGAAGGCATTTAACACCAACTTAATTTGCATTATCAAGATGAATTGCCTTGATTACATAATCTAAAAATTATGCTCTTAACTTAATTTTATTGAGTAAGTAACTCTATGAATATCAAACTGCAGGTTGACAATACATGTACATGTGATCATCTTACATATCACATGACAGGTGAACGGACCATATTCACCTTTTATAATTTTTAGATTTTAAGGGATCCAATCCCAACATTAGTTGGTCCAACCAACTTATCATGAGAACAACCAACATTAAAAGTAATGAAGAATTTTCTAATCTTCAATATATGTTAAATACTCAGTATGCACATCTTTAAGATGTCGCAATCGTTCATGTCAATTTGATGAAATTTTCTTCTAGAAAACTCTAAGTTTACCATGGCATGCACCTTTTACTTTAGTAAATTTCAAATTTACTATTACATGAATAAATTTCAAAATAACTCTTCTCAATTATTCAGCCTTTTTCAGAGGTGAGTTGTGATATCATCACAATCAGGTGCACGTTTGCATTAATAAACTTTTCATCCCCCAGGAATGAAATATAATCGTGCCTTAAGCCTACCAAATTCTGATAGCTTCTAACCTCTTTCAAGATATTGCTTCATCATGAGCACACCAAGACATATATATTATTCAAAGTATATCATATATTGCTACCATATTCACTTCAAGAATGGAGAAAATTATTTGCTACCACATCTACTTCAAGAATGGAGCAAATTGTCATCTTTCAGACTTATCATATATTGCTACCACATTCACTTCATAGAATAGAGTATATTCAACGGACAAGTTTCATGACTTTTTATCAAATACATATTATTTTTCACTTAGCCATCATGATATCATTAATATGGTGCATTAATATTCAAACTCAACGTCTTATCCATATAAAGACATCTTAGGCATAACTCGGTGGGAATTTAACCCAATATTTTATCATTATGGTGCATTGAAACTTTTAACTCAATGTCTTACCCTCTTAATGAGACGAGACTTTAATTCATCATCATATCTTTTAACAACTTCGTTCATGAACATATTGAATGCATAAGTGGTTCTAAACCAATTATTTTTCCTTAAATCCAACAATAATTATATAATTAGTAGCAAAAGACAAATAATATAAAGAATCACTAACCTTGAAATTAACTTTAGATTTATAATCACCTTATTTGGTAGAGTCTCATGCTAATAAGGTGTTATGAAATATAAAGTAAATACAAGAAAAAAGAAGAGAAGAAACTTCTTTATTTCTCATGAGGATTCTTGATGAGTGAATTACAATGAAGGAAAATCCCTTTATTTATAGGGAAAAACTAACCTTGGAGTTTCTAACCTTTTTCATAAATAGACATTCACTATATATGATAAAGGAGACATTCACTATATATGGTATATATTTACAACAGATATATAGCAATGTTTTGTTAATTTTATTAAGAGATAATAGTTTGAAAAATACCTGTACTTTTTCTAAATTTATAGTTGCGCATACTGAACATTGCGGGGGTCCTATTACCCCCTAGACTTTTTTTCATATTTAAATGGCATATATATTTCCATTTGAACCATTGCGTCTAATTCATGCACATTGAACACATGAGAGTGTTAAAAAAATCATTATGAGCCTTTTTTTGTCACATAGCTCCTCAATTTTCTTTATTTTATACATTTTTTATTAAATTCCTTACCTCCTTTCTTCTAATCTTCTCCCAATTCCTTACCTCCTTTCTTCTACTCTTCTCCCAATTCCATCTCTATTGTTGAAGGAAAGATTTTTTCGTCAAGAATTTTGATATCTTTCTTGGTTTTCATTGTTTGTTTAAAACTTATTCTTACTATTTTTTAATTTTTTCTCACTAATTTTTAATTTTTGAAATTAGGATTAGCCATGGAAGATGTAAAATTGGATTTGAATAACATTTGTTTAGACAAGGAAGATTCAATGTTGAATGCCGAGGTGCGATATCTGTCCAAATTAAGAATTTTTGGTGTTATTTAAAAGGGGCTTATGCCCATTCCTGCGTGAGGTAGAAAAAGGTAGCCACCAGCCTTCGTTCAATGCTAAGGGAGAAAAAAAGGAAAAATGCAACCTGCAATTTTGAAAGTTTTCGATTTGAATTTGAAATTTGGAAAAAGATTTTTTTAAAATATAGTATGAACTAAATAAAAATCAAATTTCAAGAACTAAGAATCTAGATTTTGGTGAGAAAATGCTGAAAAGAATAAGAAAGGAGAAAAAAGTAAATAAAAATTAATTTGAACTAAAAATACATGTGTAAATATGAGATTGACGTGTGTATTACACTTTCATCTGTCAAAATTGGGTATAGCATTTCGGAGGGGGGGGGGGGGGAGGGGGAGAGGGGAGAATTAATTCCACTTTAAAATACCCCCCTCAAAGTTCAGTATGTGCAACTGCAAATTTAGGCAAAGTACAGGTATTTTTCGGACTAATATTTCTTATATTAAATAACAATATGTATATATATTTGATATGCAAGATAGCATCAAATGCATATAAAAATACACTTAATTACCTTAATTTTTAGGTAACAATTGGATTTAAAAAGGCAAAAGAATTTCAAATTTCTTAAACCATGTTCACTCAATTAATTGAAGATTCTATTTCTAGAAATATGTAATTTTTTTAAATGAGTTTCGAAACTCAAAATAGGTTTGAATGATTAAAACAATTTCTATTTTTATCTCTTTTTTTTCTTTTTCTTTTTTTTCCTCCATTTTTTTAATTTTTTTATTGTTTTTTTTTTTGCATTTTTCATTTATTTTTTCATTTTTTTCTTTTTTGTCATTTTTGTATTTTTTTTTACTTTTTGTTGTATTTTGTATTTATATATTTTTATATTTTACATTTTTTTGTAGCAAATTATATATTTTAAATAAATTTATCATTAGTATTTGAATAGTTTAGCGGTGAATATGTATAATTTATCATTTGTATTTGTATACAAACAAGTTTATTATTAATTGTATTTGTGTGAGTCTAAAACGCGCTTAACACACACACATCTATCTATAATATATTAAAGTCTGAAGAGCTTCAGAAAAGTGATTTAAACTTTTTATCCTTCATTAAAAGAGTCCGCTTTAAACAAAATTGTCTTTATCATTTTCCCTACAATTAAATTTCTCAAAATAAATAGATTAAAATTTTCATGAAATTAAATTCTTCCCAAATTTACGTCCTACTTAGTTTGTTTCACCAAAATAAACACCCGTTTTTTGTGTCCTACTTGATTTGGTTTACCTATTTCATCTCCTGTTTGGTTTGTACATTTTGTCCTTCAATGCTTGTGTGTTCTCCATTGTTCATTATTATAAACGGTTGTGGTTTTTCATTTTTCATAATTGGTTTACCATGTTCATCATCAATCGTCTCAACACAGTTTCAATAATTTTATTTTTAGTTTTTTCTTGTATATCACCTCTCCCCTTTTACATTGTTAATTTAAACACAATATATTACTTGTTATGCTTGTTTAAATTGCTTAATTTAATTTAGCTTAATGTGTACATTAGTTTACTTAGATTGAGGTGTACATTAGACTATTTTGCTTTTCCCAATTCTGTTATTACCTTAATGTGTCCTGTTAGTTGAATATATATATATATATATACATATACATACATATATACATATATATATATATATATATGTTACTTGTTATGCTAGCTTAAATAACTTAGTTTAATTTAGCTTAATGTATACATGAGTCTACTTAGATTGAGGTGTACATTCAACTATTTCGCTTTTTGTCGATTCTGGTATTACCTTAATGTGTCTTGTTAGTTTAATATATTATAATTTCTATTGTTCATCACTAACCTTATTTATCTACCCACATACCGACAAGATTCATATATTGATACCGTAAAACTTGGAAACACAAGAAACAACACAAAAATAGTCCATTAATTCAAGCTAAACTCGAGAGCCCAAAACACACAAGTCTCAGATTTGCAACAAGACAAGAACAACAAGAATATGGAAAGAATAACAAGGTGTTTGGACACCAAATCAGCCAACCAAACTAAGTTACAACGATAAGATAAAGAAACAAGAACAATATGATAACAACAACAAGAGACATGACTTGAGTTACAAGAAAACAAGAACTACATGAATACAAGATTACAATAAGATAAAGAGATAGATAGATAGATAATTGAAGATGTAATCTTTAGAACCCAAGAGCTTATTCCACTCTTGGACCCTTAACACCACACAGAACAAAAACCTATCTCTTACGTGACACAAGATCAGATTCCACCTTCCAAGCATAAATATTTCCAAGCAATACACAATCACTAGTAATTCCATACTAGCTATTGACCTAGTTTCAGGCTGTGCCTTAAAGGAGAGAGGACTTGTGTTCTTATGACTTACAACATTATTCAAAAACCAACTAGTGAAACCCTACATTGTTCTTTATATACTGTATTACATAATAGAAACTAAAATGACCAAAAGGCCCCTTCACTAAGGGGTGCCCATCAAGTGTAGATTAAATATAGTGTTGGACGGTTTTAGTGTGCCTTTTAGACCTCTTTTACACTTTATTACACATACCAAGGCTCGGGTCAAACATACACTCTCATAAGTCCATATCCATAATTATTCTCATATCATCCTATCCATATTGAGAGAAATTTGTCCACAAATTCACGGCTTCCCCTCGTTCAATCAGCTACTTCAAAATAAATCACTCAAACAACCCGCAAAATATGAGATGACACAAAACAGTCCGAAAAAATACATGAGAAACTCAAGAGCTCAATAACACAAGTCTCGTCCAACATCTTCATTTTGAACCTCAGCTTTCTCTCCATCTTGAGCCTTGTCTTCAATCTCATCCGAAGCACATACCACCTCCTTTCTTAGTGGCGGGTTCCTTATAGATCCCTAGGTTCTCCCCTCAACTTCTCTTCCATCATAAAAGCATCATTGTAGACTCCATGTCCTTCATGTTCCTTTCTACCATACTCTTCTATATGGATATATCAGTTTTGGTGAAGTGGAGTTTTGGTAGGGAGGATTGATTTGGTAATGTAGAGCTTTGGTTGTGGAGCTTGGATGGGAGGAAATTAGTTTCCATGTCCTTCTTGTTGGACTTGATCAACTTGTGGGGGAAGTAGTCTACTTTGTTTTCGATTTTGAGGGTACTTGGTGGCTTGGCTTATGGAGTTTTGTGATTGTATTAGAGGACTGAACTTTGGAGATAAAGTTTCGAGGGCATTGGTGGTGGAAGTGTTTTGGTCATGCTCACTTAAGGCAACATTGAGTTGAGGAGTAGAAGCATGAGAACTCCTTCGACTCTCCAAATGGTCCAATTTCTCACCAAATATTGTCACCTTCACTTGCATTTTTACCATGCTTCGGTTGAGAGTTTCAATCCCGGCCAAGATAGCATTAAGAACATTGTTATCCATTAGAGACACGAATTTACCTACAAAATAACAAACAAGTTAGTTGTACAAGGCATGGTCCTTACACTCTCTTTGTAGTTTTTTTTGTCTCTCAGATTTCTCACTTTTGATCTCACAAGTTTGGTAAGTTTTCTTGAACTCCGTGAGGTGTTGAGAGGTAGACCAAGTATTATAATTACTCAAAAAGAATAAGGCACACAAAGTAATGTATACACGAAGAACGGTTCCAAAACCAATTTACAATCTAGTAAATTGTCACTAGCTTGTAAATTAGTATTGGAATCAACAAACAAAACTAAGAAAACAACAAATTGAAACTAGAATATCAAAATTTGAGCTTAAAATTTATTGTGTGAATAGTAATTGGTGGCGTGGAAGTCTGTGATTGGCCTCGGTTCTCAATAATTTTAATTCACAATTCAAAATTTAGACTTTGGTGGAAATTGTTCAATGGAGGAAAATACAAACTAGTCTTTGGAGCTCCTTTTTCAATTCAAATTTCAAGACTCAAAAGTATTTGACTAAACTTGTACTTCTCCTTAAAACATAGACCCTTATTTTATGGAAAGTGGTAGACATATAATGTAAAGTCTTTTGGGTGGTTGGGGGTCTTTCAAGACTTAACAAGTACTACACCTTGTATTTTACCTTTCAAAGATCTAACGTTCACTTTTGTGTTAACAAGGTGATGAATATGGTGAAGAACTTCAAGAACACAACAACCATAACAAGAACCAACAACAATTTCCCAAGAACCATAATAAGTCCACAATAATTAGGCCAACAACAAGACCACCCACAACGGCCAAGTTTCTTTGGTGTTGTATTTCGGTTTTACAAGAGATGGAGGTTGTGATGAACAACAAGAACACAACAATAACCTATAAAGATCTACAATACCAACACGCCCAATTACAAGTTCAACATTCGGCCAAGTTATAACAACAACATCAACACATGGTCCACACATTGTTCACAACAACACTTCAATAAGTACAAGCTCAAGTTTAGATCTAGATACCTTTAGTGTTAGTGAATCAAGAAACTAACACAAGAAACAACAATAACAAAAAATAAATCCTAGACCTAGACTCCACAAATTTTGGCCAAGACTACAACAAGAACATTACAAGCTTCTCGGCCAAGAACAAGAACAAGAACAATCACATTTTTTTTGAATTTTCTAGTAAGCCCAAGATTGATTTTGTTGGAACAAAATCAACCACAAGATTTGATACCAAATGATAAAGTAAAAACTTAGAAACACAATAAACGACACAAAAATAGTCCACTAATTCAAGCCAAACCCGAGAGCCCAACAACACACAAGCCTCGACTTTGCAATAATACAAGAACAACAAGAATAGAGCAAGAATAACAAGGTGTTTGGACACCTAATCAGCCAACCAAACTAAGTTACAACAATAAGATGAAGAAACAAGAACAATATGATAACAATAACAAGAGACACGACTTGATTTACAAGAAAACAAGAACTATACGAATAAAAGATTACAATAATATAAAAAGATATATAGATAAACAATTGAAGATGTAATCTTAAGAACCCAAGAGCTTATTACACTCTTGGACCCTTAACACCACACACAATAAAAACCTATCTCTTATGTGAAACAAGATAAACTTTCACCTCCTAAGCATCAATATTTCCAAGCAATACACAATCATTAGTGATTCCACACTAGCTCTTGACCTAGTTTTGGTTTGTGACTCAAAGGAGAGAGGACTTGTGTTCTTATAACTTACAACATTATCCAAAAGCAAACTATTGAAACCCTACATTGTTCTTTATATAGTGTATTACATAATATAAACTAAAATAACCAAAAGGCCCCTCCACTAAGGGGCGCCCCTCAAATGTAGATTAAGTGTAGTGTTGGACGGTTTTAGTGTGCCTTTTGGGCCTCTTTTACACTTCAATTGTACACACCAAGGCTCAGGTCCAATACGCACTCTCATAAGTCCATATCTGTAATTATTCTCATATTACATATTCAGGTTTAATTCTTCTCATTTCACAAATTTACCTTTATTATAAAATTATACATTATTATCATTCTATGTGTCCCGTTAGTTGAATATATTATAATTTATATTGCTCATAACAACCTTCTTTATCTATCCACCTACCAACAAGATTTATATATTCAGAAACAATTTTTCTCATCTCACAAATTTACCTCTATTATGAAATTATATGTTCTAATTATTCTATTGTTATTTTCCTAAAGATTATTACAACGGATCCTATCACCGAAGTTGTGGGTATCAACACCTTGAATCCAAAGGATTGTATCTGGATTATTAAAGTCTTGCTCATCGAAAGCGGGCCCAACAAAGCCATTTAAGAACGGAGGTAGTTCTTGAAAATGGTGATATAAATTGATGAGGACATAATATTATTCTTTCGTATCCCGCATGTTTTATAATTTTTCCTATATGCTTTTCCATTGCACCAATGATCATCTGCATATAGGTAATCTCCAAGAGTTGTGAGGTTGAATAAGATATATATTCTAACAAAACCCAAATGCGCTATTGAAAAATACCTTTGATGCCTATAAAATTGTTGTTACTACTTTCAGGTACTCTAAAGTAAAAAAATATTAGAACAATGTGTATTCCAAAAACAACAGATAATATAGCTAATGAAATGTGCGCTTGAATTATTAATTGAATTAACCTTAACTAATCGATTAGTTAATAGATGGAAATAATAGTAGTAATAAAGAATTGCATCTACCTTTTTTTCCTCAATGGTGATAGTATCTAATCATATAGTATGAAAACTTTGTAACAAGTTATTGTTGTATCTCTGTATGCTATTATGAAATTCAATATTATATCACGCAAAACTTTGAATTTGTGTTACTTATTTGCAAAAATTTTGCCAAAATGTTGACACAACCCAAACCCCGAGCCATGTCGTATAGGAACCCAAGCTCACATGAATTAGAGGTCGCCTCACTAACCCAAGCTGCACATCTCATCATCTTATAGGAGTCGAAGGATCTCCAACTCATAATTAAGATTTGCACAAGTAATATCATAAGTCAACTTTTATGTTCATATTACCTAAATCACACCCAAGTTCACAGTTGTTCACAATACCTCTATACAAAATTGAAGTCAACAAATGTATATGTCAGGACAAGCCTTCTTGATAGCTAAACCAAGTCTAAATGAGTCTAAGTCTAATCATAAGAGACCAAGAGATGAAATTTTTTTAGAGTAATAAATCTCACCACTTCAAGTCAATGCACAAACCACTTCAATCTACTAATCACTGCGTAGGAAGAGAAGAAGATACTTTGGCCCCCATGTCGCATGGGGACATAGTGTCCGGAGATGGTAAGCGGTTGGAACGCTACCATGTAATTCAAGTATAAGTGATAAAATATCATCATCAATCAACATAAAGTCAATATATCACATTTCATCACATTCACACATTAATCCACACATTAAGACATATCACATGCTAATCAAGATATAAAGGTTTATCATCATTCTCAAGCATTCATTCATTAGACATGAAGTGGGGGACTCCAACCTTCCACACTTATAGGACTTTAACTATATTCATATCCACTTATACAATGAACTTCAACCATGCTTATAAATTCATTAGCCAAGGACTATAACCGCATATGCAATCATTTAAACAATGGGATCTAGCCATACACACATCTAATTGAACATATGACTTCAACTACATGTCCATAGATTCAATTGGGCGTAGGACTTTGACCTCATGCTCACACATTAGGCAAGGGACTCTATCCTCATTCTATACTTGGAATCTAACCACAAGTCATTCTATTCGGCGAGGTTCTCTAACCTCAAGAAATCTCTTTAAGCAAAGGGCTTTAACCTCGAGCAATATTATTGGGCAAGAGACTTCAACCTCAAGCCATTCATAAGGTAAGGGAATTCAACCTCAAGACATCACATAAGGCAAAAGACTTTGACCCCAAGCCATCTCAACTATCATTAGTTGGTATTTGGGACTTTAACCCTTTGCCCATACATCAACATATATTCAATACTACATTTATGGACTTTAACCACTTTAGTCAATTCAACATTATACAGGACCACATGGTCCTTATGGGAACCTTAATTGCTCAACATCTCAATAGGCCAATGCCTTTACTTAATTCAACATACAAGGCAAGTTATGGTCATCAAGACCCGTACAAAAATTCTATGCCACATTCTCACCACACTTGGGTTCAACCCATAATTTAAGTTCATCTTTATATCTAGGGACTTTACCCTTTTATTAAACAATAGCCAAGGTTATTAATTTTATCACACATGGTTCATGATTCCTTTAACATATCATTTATCATTCATCCATGTTCATTTGGGCCATTACCCTAGTTCAATACATCAATAACATATAACTAGATAACTTAGATATTTTCACAAACACCTTGGGTGCATACCTTTAACAAGGCCATTTCCAAGGTATATATTATCAATATTGGGGTTAATCAAGACCCTTATGTTAATAAATATACAATAAGCACCCACACATGCAATTTATCATCAATATCACATATAAATATAAGCCTAAGAAAGATTCAACATCATAAATCATTAGGTAATAAAACCCTTTTCATTTGATTTCAAAACCACCATGTACACTTACTAATCCAAGTATGAAATACATGGGTTTAAAGATACTAAAGAGGGGAAGAGATACATACACACCAACAATCTTGTATCCTTCTTTCCACTTGATGAGCTCTCTCCAAACCCTAGCCTTTAATTCTACTTCAAGATGCTTTTAGAGCATTTAAGAGTGTTTGAGTCTTGTAGAATGAAGAATTAGGAGGTTACAATGACTTATATAGTGAGAGGGGTTAGGGTTTTAGGCAAGGGAAATAACCAAAAGGTCCTTAGTTAAAAGTTTCCAAGTGAGCTCGTGTAGGGGTCCGCCTCCCCCATACGATTCCCTTAGCAATCGTATCCTAGGGTACGAGTGGTAACTTAACTCTTACCATAGGCTTATACTAGGTGACACATACTGTTAAGGGTACGAGTGGGCACCCTTGAGTCGTATCCAAATGGTATGACTCACACCTAACTTGTAATCTTCACTGGTGACAAAAATAGTCTACTTGGTTTGAGGATTCCCTTTATATGGTTGAGTAGTATTTGACTCGCATACATTGGTTATGACCAAGGGGATGTCACATCGTATATGAAATAATATGATACCCTTATGGACTAATCAAAGTATGAAATAGGAGAGAAAGGCGGGTATGAGTCATGACCATGGGTACGACTCAAGTCTCTTAGTCGTACCCAACTCAGAGGCATAAAAATGAAGTTGTTTTTCAATGGTTCAAGTTTACGTTTCATTTCTTCCCCACTTGGATAATTTGTCCTCAAATGAGGGGTAAGGTAAGTGTGTACACAAGCTAACATATCATCGCACATCACTTTAATCTGTGTTAAAACAAGTACTCAACAAGGTATAACACATATTATGCTCATTATCAATCAATCATTCATCTCATCAACTTCAGGACTTTAACTCATTTCTTATTAACACTTTCTCATTTCACAACTTAGGGACTTTAACCCATCAACTTTCAAAGACATCAAGCAACTTGAAGTATTGGGTACTTTAACCTATCATATTTGAAAACATAAATTTATACAATGCACTAGGGATTTTAACTCATGGGCTAACAAGGCACAAATTATTTCACACATTGAGAACTTTAATCCATTATCTAAAAGAGGCATAATTCAATTCAAAGATTGAGGAATTCAACTAATTGTCTATCAAATACATACATCAAAGTAAGGAGATTAACACTGTAAGACCCCACGAAATCCTAAGCTTAATTTAGTCCCTTAAAGCTTGTTAAAAGGTCCTAGACTTAGAAAAATTCTAGCTAAGTATTCAGACTTAGTATTATTTTGGACTTGTTAAGTTGGTAACTCTATTTCATGGCTCTTATGACCTTAAAGTAATGATCTTTAGATTGATTCTTGATCAAAAATGTCAGTAGGTGTTCCCGGACAAGTTTTAGATTTTTCAGACCTCGTTTTGACCATATTTGAGTGACCAAAATAGTAAGTTGATGAAATCTCGATGCGTTGTACCATCCATCACATCGATAGATAAATTTTCCATCAGCTCAGTGCAAATTCCAATAAACCATGGACTTGACGTGGCGCGTTGGCTATTGCGTCGATGCCAACGACGTGGCGCATTGGTCTATACATCTACAATCTGGTTTTCAGTCATTAAAAAGTCTCATACTTAGGGGTATTTGGGTTTTTTTCCACCCCTATTCATTCCTACAACACGAGATTCAGCCCTCATTAAGCATATACACTTACTTTCTCTCAAATTGCTCAAGAACAAGAACCCTAGGTGATTTAATTTCAACGCTAAGGCTCAAGATTTCACCACTGTTCTTCAAGAATTTAGAAACCAAGGTATGTGAGGTGTTCATCCAAAGGTTCCTTCCACCCTTGGAGTCCAAGAAACTCTTTTAAACTTCAAGTAGATTGATTTTATGATTTCTATGATTTGGAATTAAAGTATATTAATGAGTATTATTTTAATTGGGTTTCCTATTTCATGATTTATTACAAGATTGATGTAGAATTAATTGATATATGTGATTTATCATATGAATTCATGTTGAAACCCATAGAATTGTGAATTTGGAATTGAATCATGATTCTCACATGTTGTTTAGTATTATGTGCATATGCTATGCCATCCAAGTGTTTGATGAACTGCTCACGTGAATGTAATAATGAGAGTACATCATGATAGTATGTATACTAGTTTATGCCATCCAAGTATTTAAAAAAATACATCTATAGATGTATTATGAACAAGTGTGCATTTTTATGCTATGCAAGGTCATATGAAGCTTTACTTTTCATGCTATCGAGTCTTGGGGGTATTTAATACTCTATAACTTAGCTGTTTACCTAGAGTCAGTGTTAGTTATAGAATAATCTCAGTCATGTCACGATCAGTAGTACTCTCACTCAATTACATGACTCAGGAAAAACTCAGTAGACTCAATATTAGTCCTATCTAGTTAAGCATTCAGTTCACACCTCAGTAAACTTAGTCAGCTAATAGAATTTAGTAGTATTCCATCGGTCAACGGGACTCAATAAAATCAATAATAGTTCAGTCAATCCTAGTATGAACTAGAAAATCAATTCAGTGTCTATTCAGTTGGGAGTAGGATTCAGCACCGAGCTAACATAGGGATGGAGGCATTCCTGCCAGCAGAGGGTTTAACCCTTAGTAGCAATCCCTATGTTATAGAACTACGTAGCCAGTGTAGGTTGATATATCTTCCTGCCAAATTATGGTTGATACATCTCATACGTGTTTTCCTCCCAGCTAGGGTTAATGGAAGATCTTTCTATCAGAGAGGGTTAACTCACAGCTTATCTCTACCCATGGCTTGGTACTGACACCCTTCCAATTGGGGTTACAGTTTCAACCCTAATCTATTAAAAAAAGGGCAGGTCGGTTAGATGATTACCTCCCACAGTCTCAGTTGTAGTTCCAATCTCAATATTAAACTCAGTTCAATTCTACAGAATCAGGAATGTCAGACACAGTCACTCAGTTCAGCACAAAACTCAGCATTATACCACAGAATTAGAACTGTCAGATATAGTCACTCGGTTATCAGTAGTATAATATCAGTAAACTCAGATATCAATTAATTAGTATTCAGAACTCAGTAGCTAGTGTTATCATGATCTCAGTTATAGATTAGATATTCATGGATGTACTCTTATTCAACTTTACTCATGTTATTTAGTCAGTATCGTTCATGCATATGAACCCATGCATTTTAGCCTACCTCACTTAGCATACCAGTACATTCAAAGTACTGACACATACTTTTCTCTTGCACTATGATGTCTTATATCATAGCTTCAGACACTTGAGCTCTCGAGCAGCCTTAGCAGTTTAGATCTTCAATAGTCAGAGTTAGTAGTGAGTCCTCATAGTTATAGAACATGATTATTTTCTTCAGTATTTTATTTTATTAGTACAGTTTTCAGTAGTTGGAGTTAGTTGAGGGCTTGTCCTATCAACTCCATGATTTAGAAAGTAAAGGCTTTTCAAACTAGAGTATTTTCAGATAGATGTTTTAGTTTTGGTATTACTATACCATATTCAATTTTCTTTCAGTATTGAACCTTATGAAAAGTTTCCTCTTAATTTTTACTTATTTACAGTATTACTATTTAGTTGTTGAAGTTGGTACTAGTCACAAGTTAGATTGTGGTCCTTCGGGACTATGAGTATCGTGTAGCATCTGGGGTACAAACTCGGGGATTACATACTTGGTATCATAGCCTGTGGTTTAACTGAGTCCTAGGAAGTCTGAAAGACCTATCTAGTAGATTCTTGTGCATGGATGTGTAGTATGCAACACTTATGGACATGAGGCTATTATGTATTTTAGGAAAAATTTCCCTTCTTCTATACTCATATCATGCGAGTGAGCATGAGCTCCAGTTAAACTCTGTATCTAATCTAAGTTTCTCTTCTGTTTATAGAATATGCCTCCAAAGAGGACTAAAGAAACAGGAATGGGAGAACATCCAGAACCCCAGCCCGTCCAGCTAGATCCTATGGATGAACATGTCTTCCACACTAAGTTCAGAGCAGATTTCACCACCCTAGCTCATTTTGTGGTAGCCCAGAATGAATGTCCAGCTACTGTTCTGGCCAACTCAATGGTCAACACTGCTTCTTGTAAGATTTGGGATTTCACCTGAATGAAACCTCCATATTTTACTGGGTCTAAGTCAGATGAGGACCCTCAGGATTTTCTTGATCAGGTGTAGAAAGTTACAGATATTATGGGGGTGACTGCTGTTCAGAGCGCTGAGTTAGATGCATATTAGTTATAAGATGTGGCACACTCATGGTTTAAATAGTGGAAAGAAGAAAGGGCCGCAGATACAGGGCCCCTTGAATGAGAAGAGTTTGATGTTGATTTTATGGATAGGTTCTTCCTGTTAGAGTTGAGGGAAGCAAAGGTTTTGGAATTTATAAATTTGATGTAGGGCAATATGACAGTGCAAGTTTATTATCTCATGTTCACTCAGTTAGCCAGATATGCTCCCCATGTAGAAGCAGATAACAGATCTAATATGAGTAATTTTGTTTCTGGCGTGTCTAGCAGTGTAGTCAAAGAGTGTAGGACCGCAATATTGATTAAGGAGATGGACATATCTAGGATCATGGTCTATGCTCAGCAGATAATGGAGGCTAAGAATAAAGAGAAAGAGAGAGAGAACAAGAGAGCAAGAATACGTAGTTTGAACTTTGCCTAGCCTAAGTTAGAGGGAGGGGGGAATCATTCTCAGTTCTACCCAAACTCCTCAGTTCCAGCTCCGTCCTCATCCAATTCTCCTGTGCCAAAATTCAAAGATGGCAACAAAGATAGGATGTCATGCCCTAAACCTCAGGGTAGTGTTAGCAGTGCCCAAACCAATCCCCTTTGATAGAAGTGTTGCAAAAATCACCAGGTTATCTACAGAGCTGGCAGTGATATGTGTTTTGGATGTATCAAGCCAAGGCATAAGGTCAGATAGTATCCTTAGGTGGGTTTTCAGAGTCAGCTGAATTAGTAGGGTGTCGTATTCAGTGCCACCTGTTGGCAACGCCCAAATAGACTCTATGCTCTTCAGCCCTAACAAGATCAGGAGAGTTCACCTGATGTGGTCACTGGTACATTACAACTTTATTAGTTGTATGTTTATACTTTGCTAGTGTTTATGCTTTGCTAGTTTTAGGAGCTTCTTTGTCCTTTGTTACTCCCTATATAGCTGTTGACTTTGGAGTCAGTCCCAAAATTGGGTAAATATATCATAGCCCGATGGGTATACAGGAACTGTTCGGTTATGATATCTCAGAAAGTCTCTTCAGCAGACTTAGTTGAATTAGAGATGATCGATTTTGATGTCATTCTCAGCATTGATTGGATTTATTTCTACTATTCCTCAGTCATCTGGAGAAATAGAATTGTCCAGTTTTATTTCCCAAATGAACCCATCCTAGAGTGGAGGGGTAGTACTTCAACACTTAGGGGTTAGCTTGTTTCCTTCCTTAGGGCAAGGAAAATGATATCTAATGGATGTGTCTACCATCTCGTTCGAGTCTAGGGCTCTAGATCAAAAACCCCTACTCTTGAGTCAGTATCCATAGCATGTGAATTCCCTGAGTTATTTCTTGAAGATCTTCCTAGAGTTCTTCTCAAAAGGGAAATCGACTTCAGAATAAACCTTCTTCTAGATACTCAGCCCATATCTATTTTTCCATATAGAATGGCTCCAGCAGAACTCATAGAATTAAAAGAATAGTTAAAGGATCTCTTAGATAAGGGATTCATCAGATCAAGTATGTCCCTATGGGGCGCTCTAATTTTATTCGTGTATAAGAAAGACAGTTCTCTCTGAATGTGTATAAACTATCGTCAGCTAAATAAAGTAACAGTCAAGAACAAGTATCCCCTTCCCAAAATTGGTGACTTATTTGACAAACTTCAGGGTTTCAGTTAGTTCTCTAAGATAGACCTCAGATCAGGCTATCATCAGCTCAGAGTCAGAGAATGTGACATCCTGAAAATAGCTTTTAGAACTCAATATAGTCATTTTGAATTCTTAGTCATGTCATTTGGCCTTACCAATGACCCAACAACTTTCATAGACTTGATGAACTGTGTGTTCAAGCTGTACTTGGACATGTTCATCATTGTCTTTATAGATGACATTCTTGTCTACTCCCGCAGTGAGCATGATCATGCAGACCATATCAAAATAGTATTGCAAACTCTTAGAAATCATCAGCTATTCGCCGAATTCAGTAAGTGCAAATTTTGGCTAAGGTCAGTAGCTTTTCTTAGCCATATTATTTCCGGTGATAGCATTAGAGTTGATCCCCAAAAGATTGAAGCAGTGAGAAACTATCCCAAGACCATCTCTTCATTAGATATTAGGAGTTTCTTAGGCTTGGACGGCTATTAATGATGGTTTGTTGAAGGATTTTCATCTATTGCATCCCTTATGTCCATATTGACTCAGAAAAAGGTCAAATTCTAGTGGTCAGATTCTTGTGAAAAGAGTTTTCAGTAGTTTAAGACTCGACTCACTATAACTCCATTTTGACCCTGCCATATGGTTCAGATGGATTTGTTGTGTATTGTGATGCTTCTAAAGTTGGCTTGGGGTATGTTTTAATGCTGAGAGGTAAGGTCATAGCCTACGCCTCTAGACAACTTAAGCCCCATGAAAAGAACTATCCTACTCATGATCTTGAGTTAGCAGTAGTAGTTTTTGCCTTAAATATTTGAAGGCACTACTTGTATGGGGTGCACATTGATGTGTTCACTAACCATAAGAGCCTGCAGTATGTGTTCTCCCAGAAAGACCTAAAACTCCATCAGAGTAGGTGGTTGGAGTTATTGAAAGACTACGACATGAGTGTTCTGTATCAATAAGGTAAATCTAATATAGTGGCTGATGCTCTTAGTAGGATGTCTATGGGTAGTGTTTCTCACGTGGAAGATGGTAAAAGAAGTTATTTCAGGAAGTTCATCAGCTTTCCCAACTAGGTGTTTGCTTAGTTGATTCAGTAGAAGGTAGTGTATGGGTACAGAGTAGTTCAGAATCATCCCTGGTTTCTAAAGTAAAGGAAAAGCGGGATAGGGATCCCAGTTTAGTCAAGTTGAAGGAATCAGTCAGAGATCAGAAAGTAGAGTTTTTCTCTCAAGAGGGAGATGGTTTGTTGCACTGCCTGGGTCGGCTATGTGTTCCAGGTATAGATGACTTCAGCCAGCAAATTCTTACAGAAGTGCATGGTGCGCGCTGCTCTATTCATCTAGGGGTCACTAAGATGTACTATGATTAGCGGGTGATCTATTGGTGGAGCGGGATAAAGAGAGATATTGTAGAGTTTGTGGCTAAGTGCTTAATATGTTAGCAGGTTAAGATTGAGCATCAGAAGCCTAGTAGATCCATACTGGAGTTCAGTATTCCCACTTGGAAGTAGGAAGAGGTGAACATAGATTTTGTGATGGGTTTACATCGTACTCATTGTCAGCACGATTCAGTTTAGGTCATCGTAGATAGGATGACCAAATCAGCTCATTTCCTACCATACCATACCTCTTATTCAGTCGAGGATTATGCCAAACTCTATATCAAGGAGTTGTTCAGATTGCACGGTGTTCCGTTGTCCATTATCTCAGATAGAGGTACCCAGTTCACCTCTCATTTCTAGAAGGCATTCCAAAAGGGTCTTGGTACCCGAGTTTACCTCAGTACAACCTTTCATCCTCAGACAGATGGTCAAGAAGAAAGGACCATTTAGACTTTAGAAGATATGCTGTGAGCATGTGCGAGAGACTTTAAAGGTAGATGGGATGACCACTTGCTTCTGATTGTATTCGCATATAACAACAACTATCATTCTAGCATTCAGATGGCTCAATTTAAGGCACTCTATGAGAGGATATGTAGATCTCCCATTGATTGGTTTGAAGTGGATGGGGCCACACTGGTAAGCCTGAATTGGTGTTTGACACCTTAGAGAAGGTTCATCTGATCAGGGAAATGCTTAAGATAGCTCAGAGCTGATAGAAATCGTATGCAGATATGCGTAAAAAGGATCTCGAGTTCAAGATTGGTGATTATGTGTATTTGAAAATCTCTCCTATGAAAGGAGTGAAGAGGTTTGGCAAGAAGGGGAAGCTCAGTCCCCGATATGTTGGTCCTTACCAAATTCTTAGCCATTTCAGAAAGGTAGCTTACGAGCTTGAGTTGCCTTTAGATTTATCTTCAGGGCATCCAATATTCCATGTCTCCTTGTTTAAGAAATGCATAGGTGACCCAACAACCTTAGTCCCTATAGAGTGCATAGATATTCAGAACAACCTCTCTTATGAAGAGATCTTAATCGAAATCCTTAATTTTTAGATTCGTATACTAAGGAACAAAGAAGTCTCTCTAGTCAAAGTTCTTTGGCGGAATCAGTCCATTGAGAGAGCTACTTGGGAAGTAGAAGCAGACATGCAAACCAAGCATACTTACCTCTTCTCCACAAACTCAGACTCAGCCCAAGGTAATAATTTTCCCTTAAATTTACTCAATCTCATGTTCAGATACAGCTACCAACTTGGTATTAATTAACGTTGCATACTCAGTCATGTATTCATAAATCAATTCAGTCATGTACTCATGCATCAGACATGCATGTTTAGTATATAAACTCAGCTTATCAGTAATCCCAATCATGCATTCATGAATCATGTTCATCTATGTACTCATACATCAGATATGCATGTACAGTATAATAATTCAGTATATCAGTAATTTCAGTCATGAAATCATGCTTCAGTTGTGCATAGCCAGTGTCTAAATCCAGTCTATCAGTATTCTCAGTTTAATCAGTCTCATTCGAGGATGAATATTCCCAAGGGGGAGATATTATAATACCCCGCAAAATCCTAAGCTTAACTCAGTCCCTTAAAGCTTGTTAAGGGGTCCTAGACTTAGAAAATTCTAGCTAAGTATTCAGGCTTAGTATTATTTTGGCCTTCATAAGTTGGAAACTCTATTTTATGACTCTTATGACCTTAAAGTATCGATTTTTAGATTGATTCATGACGTGGACTCTTACGACGTGGACTCAATTTAGAGATGCGGAGGAGCATTGTGATCTCCCATTTATAGGGTCGAAGAACAAAGATGCACCTTGATTAGTTTTTTTTGGCTTTTGGGTCACTTTTTGGCCCAATAGCATTTTAAGGTCACTTTTGGGCCCATTTTGTAATAAATATCCCATGGCTAGTGTTTTAATGGAAACTAGTTTGGAGTTTTATTGATTATCTAAAATGTGGGTTGCTCGATTTCATCCCTGTGAGGTCCTCGTAGAAATTTATGCGTGCGATATTTTGATAGGAAGGTTTTCGGGTTTAATATACCCTTAGATTCTCCTCTCTTTATCCTTTGGTGTCAATTTACACATTCTTTAATTTAATATATCAATTTCTTTATTTTCTCGTGTTTTTATTTCTTGTATCATGTCTCGTATTAGCTAGAGAGGCTGAGTTAGCTGAGCAGAGAAAAGTAGTAGACTGCCGAACAGTACTTGGTGGAACCAGAATAGAGCTTGAGGTGCTCATCCTCAAGTAGTCCCAACATATTAGTACGTGCAACTGTATGTTGATGAGGAAAAAGATATGGGATACATTGAGCTGGCAGATACTGGAGTGATCATTCCTCTCTTTTCCCTCCCTAATGTCAAGTTCAATATTTCTAGTTCTATGGTTCAACTATTGTACTTGAAGGGTGTGTTTGCGGGGTTGCCTACAGATGATGCAAACATGCATCTGGTAATTTTATTGGGATCTACACTTTGAATACAATACCTTGGGTAGATCTGGAGGCATTGAGACTTAGGTATTTCTTTTCTTTCTTACAAGAGAAGTATCTTTATGGTTAGGGAACCTTCCAAGAGGGTCTATCAGTACATGAGAGCGAGTTGTACAAATAGTTCTTGAACTAGTTCTTTCCTCCATCTAGGGTGTTGCAGCTCAAGGATGAGATTTATAACTTTATGCATCTACAGTCAAAATCTTAATATCTATATATGAGGCATGGTTCAGGTTTAAGAAGAAGATAAAAATGGTGCCCAATCATCGAATTCTAGGGACAAGCTTACTAGAGATTTTCTATAAATCCCTGACTATAAGGTCCATAGCAATGATAGACACTATATTTGGAGTAGCTTTCATGATATTACGATGGTAGATGGCTTTAAGAATTATGGATCAGATCCTATTAACCATCCAAGGGTGGAAAACTCAGGAGGTTGAGAAAGGGTCTAACATTTGTTCTATTGAAGCTTTGGGTGAACGGAGAGTAGCTGATGATGCTGCAGCTCAGGAGATTTCACTATTGAGGAAAAATATTGGTGAGTTGTCCAAATAATTTGAAATAATAAATTATTCAAAGAAATATAGTAGGGGCACAGGGTATAACTTTTAGGATGCATGAATTCTAGTTAGAAGAGGAGGCAAAGTATGTAGATCGTCAGTTGGTGGGATTTTTATCCCAAGGGCAAGGAAGTCACGGTTTGAACTATGATGATAGAGATAAATGCATTCCACCAGAAGGGTCAAAAGAGTCAGGAAACTTGCGTTAAAAAACTCAAGGCCAATGTTTTAGGATTGACCCATAAGGTTGAATCACATTCAACTGCTATTAAGCAGTTGGCGCATCAATATAGGCAAATCTCAACCACTTTAGCCTAACATAAGAAAGGTGCACTTTCTGGTGATAATGCATCAAATTCTCTAATACTGATTCATTGTCTGTCTATTAATATGAAGAATGATTCCTCTCTTGATAAACATATTTTGCCTACTACTAATGAGCAAACGAAGGATAGTATTATTGAAGATGAGCCACCTAAAGCTAAATTTAAGTAGCTGACAATGATGATAATTTTGGGAGTGATGACGATGATGATTGGGTATTAAGAGATCTCCAAGATATAGTGCAGTATTTTAGTATAGGTTTTCATGTGACATCATTAGAAAAGAAGGAAGACCATGGTACAATCACATTTCTATGTTCTATTGGGCCTTATGACATTAATCAGGCTCTATGCAACTCGGGAGAAGAAATAAATGTAATTCCATTGGTGATATACAAGGTTTTAGGGTTAGGCAAACTCAAGCCTACATTTGCAAGGTTGTTGATGGCTGAGTCATCTATAAAGGAGCTAGTAGGTATTGTGCGCAATGTTTAAGTGAGGTTGGAATCATTCACTTATCCAATAGATATATTAATTTTAGACTATAAAGTGGATGCCCACTCTTCAATTATTTTTGGTAGACCTTGCTTTTCCACTGGCTGGGTGTTGATTTATATGGACATAGAGGATATCACTTTCAAATGGAATGATAAGCAAATAGTGATGAATATATGCATGATAGTTTAGTAGCCTGATGATAGAAGAGTGGAAACAACGATTGATATAGTAGATGATGATGTGGTTGAAGTGGATGTACCTATTAAGGAGAGATTAGAGGTAGAAGAATTAGCAACAATGATCATGAACTGTAAGAGTGATGGGATAGATAAATATGATGAGTTGGTTCATCCATTATATGGCATAAGTTCTTAACAATATGCCCCTAAGAAGTTGGCTCTTGATTTGACGAACAGAATCACACCTCCTTCAAGACCATCAATTGAAGAACCACCAGTAAAAGAATTGAAGGACCTCCCACCTCATTTACAATATACATTATTTTAGGCCAACAAGACTTTACCAGTGATTATTGTGGAAGATTTAGCTGGAGCAAAGGTAGAAACTTTGGTATCAGTATTATGAAAGTTTAAGAAATCTATAAGGTGGACCATTGCAGACATTGTAGAGATTCCACCAAGTATATGCACACATAAGATTCAGCTTGAGATGGATAACATTCCCAATATTAAGCCCCAGATGCACTTGAATCTTTTTATATAGGAGGTAGTGAAAAAGGAGACAATCAAATGGTTAGATGCTAGGGTGGTTTTCCCATTACAGACAACAAATGGGTGAGCCAGTTTAATGCGTACCAAAAAAAGAGGAATCACAGTGGTTTTTAATGAGAAGAATAAATTAGTACGAATGAGACCAGTGACTGGTTGGAGAGTATGCATGGACTACATAAAGCTGAATAAGTGGATACAAAAAGACCACTTCCCAATGCAATTCATGGATCAGATGCTGGACAGATTAGAAGGCAGGGGTTAGTACTATTTTCTTGATGGGTATTCGGGTTACAATCAAATCATGATTACTTTTGATGACTAAGAAAATAATACTTTTACTTGCCCTTATGGGACCTTTGCATTCAAGCAGATGTGGTTTGGGTTGTGTAATACGCCAACCACTTTTCAGATACGTATGATGTCCATGTTCTTTGATATGGTAGAAGACACTACTGAAGTATTCATGGATGACTTTTAGTGGTTGGGGACTCATTCAATGACTACTTAGCCAATTTGGCAAGTGCAGTGCAGAGATGTAAATAGTACAACTTGGTACTAAATTGAGAAAAAATGCCACTCCATGGTGAAAGAGGGTATCGTTCTATGGAACAAGATCTCCATACATGGTATTGAGGTGGATAAAGTGAATATTGAGGTGATTGAGAAGTTGCCACCACTAGTGTTAGTTAGAGGCATACAAAGTTTTTTGGGTCATGCAGGTTTTTATAAAAAGTTCATCACGAACTTCTCTAAAATTGCAAGTACTCTATGCAAGATTTTAGAGGAGGTAAAATTTCTATTTAATGATGCTTGTATCTAGGCTTTCAAATTCCTAAAGAAATGATTGGTTTCAATACCAATTATTGTGTCTCCTGACTGGTTTACACCTTTTGAGGTAATGTAAGATATGAGCAGAGTGGCCATGGTATCTGTTCTAGGACAAAGAAGAGAAAATATATTTCATACCATCTACTATGCCAGCAAAGATTTAAACCCTACACAAAAAAATTATAACACAGTTACAGAGAAGGAGCTACTTGCGATGGTTTTTGCTTTTGAATTTTGTTAGTCTTATTTGATTAGGACTAAGGTTATAATGCACACTGACCATGCAAACATGAGGTAATTAATGCCTAAGAAAGATGCTAAGCCCATATTGATTTGTTGGGTTCTCTTATGAAAAGAGTTTTATTTTGAAGTCAAGGACCAAAAAGGAAAAAAAATCAAGTGGCAAACCACTTATCCAGACTTGAGGAGGAGACCATATAGAAACTAGGAGATAATCTTGAGATATATGGTACTTTTCCTGATGAGTGAGTGTTGGGAGTATCTCATGATTTGATTCCTTGGTTTTTTGATTTTTCCAACTACTTGGCAAATGATCTTGTCCAGATGATCTATCCATCAAACAACGATGGAAATTTATGCATGAGGAAAGGAATTTCTTTTGGTGTGAGCCTTATTTGTTTAGGATCTACGCTGATGTGTAATTTGGAGATGCATTCCAGAGATGGAGATGATGATAATTCTAAAAGCATGTCTTTCTTCACCAGTTTGGGGTCACCATAGTGGTATGCAGAGAACCCATAATATTCTATAATGTGGGTTCTACTGGCCTTTAATTTACAAGGATGCTCATGATTTTGCAAAATCCCACTACTAATGTCATCATCAAGTCAATATTTCATGACACCAAGAATTTCTCATGACATTCATTTCGGAGTTGGAGTTGTTTGATGTGTGGGGGATTAATTTCATGGGCCTATTTGTGATCTACTATGGCATGAGATACATTCTGGTAGTGATTGACTATGTATCAAAATGGGTAGAGGAAGCTACTCTTCCAAACAATGAAGGTAAAAACATCATTGCCTTTTTGAAGAGAAATATTTTTTTCTGATTTGGCTCTCCACATGCAATTATTAGTGATGGTGGGTCACACTTCTGCAACCACTTGTTCAAAGAACTACCTAATAGATATGGGGTAACGCATAAGGTGGTAACACCTTACTATCCTCAAATGAGTGGGCAAGAAAAAGTCTCAAATAGAGAGTTAAAGTCCATATTAGCAAAAATTATGAATGCCAACAAGACCGCCTGGTCTAGAAAGTTAGACGATGCATTATAGGCCTGTCGAATAGCTTGTAAGACCCCTATAGGTGCCTATCCATATCAAATTGTGTATGGAAAAGCATGTCATTTATTGGTTACGCTTGAGCATAAGGCACTATGGGCATTGAAAAGGCTAAATTTTGAAATGTGTGATGTAACAAACTCAGCCATATACAAGTAAATAATGTAGTTATACCATGAGAAAAATATCGAGAAGAGGATATTCAAACCGATGATTTGGCGTTGTTATATAATTTAAGACTACGCTTGGTTTTTGGCAAGTTGAAATCAAGATGAACTAGAATATTCACTGTGGTTAAGGTGTTCCCATATGGTGCTATTGATATAATGCATGATGGTGATATCCCATTTAAAGTGAATGGGAAACCAGTGAAACATTACATGGGAATCCTGGAAGAAGCCAGCGTTTGTGTTGAAATAGACCTTGGCGAAGTTTGAGTAGCCAAGAGAATTGATTTGTGCCGTGATTGTAAATCAAGCACTACTTGGGAGGTAACCCAAGATGCATGAATGCTTTATGATTACCAAGTATGTTCTCACTTCCCTCTATTTTATTTTATTTTAGCACATTGAGGACAGTGCGTAGTTTTTCATTGAGGGTGGGTATACCATACTGCTATGAGTTTTTGTTGCCATGCTTCTTTTTCCATCAGTCACAATATGGTTGAAGAACCGACATGTCTAGGATAATTTTGTGTCGTGTTGTATTTTATTTTGTATTGTTTTTTATGTTTGTGTAATTAGAAGATTTTTAATTATTTAGGGCAGTAGTCATATTTTGACTGACTTTTGATACCCCTCTAAAAATTGTGTTTTAGAAATGTGTGAATGTATATATGTGTGAACATTGTGGATCTTGTTATGGCATTAGGATTAGGAACATGATAATAACTTTCTAACAACTGTATGAACCATATAGGTAGTAGCTGATACTATTAACTCTGTGCTATATGTATTTGAGATACTACCTAGTTCCCTTTATGTGTCAAATTCAGAACTTGGCTGGTTAGTCTTGCTTAGGTTAAAGGATAGTCAGTTAGAAAAAGATCATAGGTTGTCTTTGATTTTAGTCCATTTTTAGCCAAAATGACCTTCCATCTGTAAATTATATCCCTTGATCCCTCTTTGAGACTTGTAGCCTATTTTTCTTGTTTCAGCATTCACCTTCCCATTTATAGTGCAATGAACCTGTTTTGGCCCTGGTCCTCCTGGGACATTGTGCACCTCAGCTAAGATAAAATGCCTAAGTTTAGTGGCTATCATAGGGGTACATAGTGTAAAATGGGTATGAAGAATGGTAGAATAAGAGAAAAAGTTATTAGGGATGGGTGTGGTAGAAAAAGAAAAGAAAAAGTAAAAGAAAATAAAAATTGTAAAAAAGAAAAAATGAAACAATAAAAGACCACACCCAACCTGACTGTGCAATAAAGAATAAAAAGGGAGAAATAAGGGTAAAATAAAAAGAAAATTAGCTAGTAAGTGAGATCCCAAAGTTAGTGTAGTGCCAAAGAGGCTTAGTCACTTTCTATGTCTATATGTACCATACAATCCCCCAAGACTGTATTACAAGTCCTATACTGATCCTAATTGACTATCTGAATGCTAAGTTAAAAGAAAATAAGGGCAAGACTATGATATTTGACATACATTGATTGGAACTTCTCTTCTGAGTGTGAGTGTCTCTTGACCGTCCCTGCATTGACAGGTGTGACTTTATATGAGTGAGTGGGATGTCTTTGTTATAAGGGCATTTGAGTTATGTTTCTAGCTATTTGCTTGTTTTGGGTAGTGTAACTTGTATATATGGGTGGTTGTCTGTTGCTAATATAATTTCCATACCTTGATCTCATTGTGGCACATTGTTGTGCTTCATTTTCACTACAGTTGGTTTTGAAAAATAAGATTGGAGGGGGATGTTGTAATTTGAGCTTTACGTGTTGAATGACCGACTTGGATAGCTTAGATTCTTATAGTTAAGCATCATTTTGTTTTTTTGTTGTATTTTGTTTCCTAAGGAAATGCAAATGTTCTAAGTTGAGGGCGTTGACATGGTATACAAAAATAGAACTTTTGATGCTTAAAATAATAAAAATATGCAAGTTTTTGAGGTTATTTTGTTAGATATAATGCATTTTGGGTATTTTTGCACAAAATCATGTTTTGGATGATAAGTTCGTGAAAAAGGTGAAAAAGTGCTTTTGGCTATTTTGGAGATATTATGGACATCCAGGACACTTTCTGGCTTGATCATGATCATAAAAAATCAAAGAAAAGCTAAAAAAATTACTCCCGACACCTACTAAGTACACCTACGGACCACATGTAGGACCTACAGACTGTAGGTTGGAAAAAAAAGTACCAGAAGTTCAAAATACTGAGAGCTAACTTGCAGGATTTCTTCCATACGGTACCTATGGTTTGTACCTGCACCCAGAGTCAGGACCACAGGTACTACCTATGCACAGTGCGAAACCGTGAGTATGGACCACTGGTGGCCACCAACCTTGTTTTCTACTATTTTGTTTGGTCTTTTGGTTTTAGGGTTTCCTCATGTACTATAAACACCCTTTATGTGTTTTAAGTAGGAGTTACGCACTTTTGATACCCACAAATATATTTTGGTTCCAAGATTCGATTTTGATCTTGGGATTCTCTTGTATTGAGTTCAATTTATTAATTTAGTTTTGGTTGTGGGTTTTTACATTTCTTCTCATTGTGATTTCATTTATTCTCTCAATTATGAATGTTATTGATTTCTTCATAAGCATGAGCGGATAAAACCCCATAGCTAGGGTTGTGGGAACATTGACCGATTGATGAGGTATGAGAAGTTCGATTATTGAATCAAATTGATACTCATGGCATGTATTGAATTATCTTTATTATAATAGATTTCTTTACGGTCGCAAATGTTAGGACCCTACCTAGATTATTTCTACTTACTCCAAATAAGGATTAGTGACTAGGAAAAGATAATGACAATAGTAATTTGAGATTTAACTGTCGATCCATGCTACTAGGTAATACCTAAGTAAGATGGTTATATTTCATCTAATAACTAGGGACTCAAATAGTAATAATTAATTAGGATCAAGATTAGGGTTAGTAAAGAGACATCCTGAGAGTCAAAAGGTAAAGGGTGAAATCATTCTTCTCGTCCAAAAGACTGTAGAAGGTACATAACTTATCGATTCTGCCTACAAAGTATTAGGTTGGTTCAATAAAGCACGATAAGCCCATAGAGTTCAGAAGCCTGGGGGAACACAATCCTAGTGTTCACCCACACTGATTTCAACCGAAGTAAACAAGTTACTTACTCAAGATTACTACATCAACCCCCCAGTTAATTTTCTTATTTGGCTCGCTGACTACAACTGCTAAGACCTACAATTCTAATTCCCTTGGAATTGATCTCAACCTTAGTTAGATTACTATATTTTGACAATGATCGTATCATCATCTTCTATGAGGTGTTGTTTAGATGTCATCAGATACAACGTTGAAAGACGGTTTGCGGGGTGAACGCTAGCATGTAACTCAGGGATAAAGATAAAGTAATATCATCAATCTAAAACTAAGTTAAACCAATGCACATAACCATATGCAAATATGTACATATATATATATATATATATATATATATATATATATATATATATATATATATATATATATATATATACCATGCCGGGATAGGGAACGAGGCTTAGCATGCACTTTAAATCCTTAACTTGGGTTGTGAAGATTTATTGTTGTAATCCACCCATGGGCTATATGGGTCTAGTGTTACCCCTTGGATGGTCCCTGGTGCGTGTTAGCCGGACGAACTAGAGATACCATAGGTGTTTGGGGATTCTCTTGTACCTTTATCCCTCTATGATACATATGTACGTATATATACTTGGGGGATTCCCTTGTACCCCACAAGTACATGGTCATCAAGACCAATCCTCATGCCGAAAAACATGTGTCTACAATGTAAATCTTTTAGAATCACACCTTCAAGGATAGCTATCACAACCCCCATTATTGCCCAATTAAAATATTTAATGCATATCGAAACCACCAATTCTAGGAGTCAATTATTAAGGCATTATTAAGTGGTATCGTCCTACCAACATAGCTTGCAAGCAATGTCATTATCCAACAGTTACGGGATTCCCATGTACCCCACAAACTCCATTATTTAAGTCACTTGAGGGATTTCCGTGTACTCCACAAGGTTTTCAAAACCACCCTTAACCAATTAACCATTTATGCCATGCACTAATTTCAAGAAGCAAACTAAACCTAGTGATAATGCTTAAACCAAAATCAATTATGCAAGTGGGTTAAGGTTGTTACCAATTTACATACCAAACGAATTAAGTTGGGTATTCCTTTGTACCCCTATTTCCATGATTTACCAATTTTAGGGATTCCATTGTACCCATGTCCATCCACCATTCCCATGCACCCCAAAGCATTTACCAACCATCAATTTAAGCAAAATTATTTCTTAAATATTATTGAAGAAATATTTAAATAATTTATATTCGAAACCCTCAACCCATAGTTCCAAACCCAACATAAAAACCATGTACAATACTTTAAATCACATGATTTTTACAAAATTAACAATGAGGGAAGAATAACATGCCTTAAACACTAAGAAGTATGAAGAGAAATTACCCTTGAAAGCCCTAATTGATTAACTTGATGAAACCCTTGCTTGACATGCTTGAGGGAATAGAGAGAACCCTTTGGAGTGTTCCAGAAGTTACTCTGATGTGTCTTGGAGTGCTAATAAAACCCTAAAGGGGTTATAAGACGTGGGTTTTAATTTGGATAAAAGGTGAAATGTCCAGAATGCCCTTAACGTAAAAGACGAAAAAGGTCTCCTTTGATTATGAGTCAACCATTGGCTCATAACCACTCTTTATGACTCAACACCTTGATTCGTAACAAAGATAGTGACTAGGATCCCCGTATACTATCGACCATATGACTCAACCAACCCATTCATAATGGACCCTACGTAGCCAACACAGAACCCAAATATATTAGACACTAGATATCCTACGATTTGAACCTACGACTCATAACATATCCTTGCGGCTCATAATGAGCCACTCATACTCAGAGTAGGAGTTAGCCACTAACTTTATGATTTGGTTACAATTTAGGTCTCTAGGACCCGTAACCACACCCTACGACTTGTACCCCCAAGTCATACCCAAGACAGTAAATTAAAACCCATCTGCTAGAAACCTTACTACTAGGCTCACATGACCCATAAAGACACCCTACAATGACTCGTAGGGTAAGTCGTAATTAAGGTAATGGGCCTAAAGCTGAAGAATTTTCAAGGTCCAAAAATCTGGGGCGTTATATCAAATATATCATGATCTCTCCTCATTACTATCCCATGATAATAATCCATGCTATTTTCAGGTGTATTTTTTTCACACAGGAAATGAGTCACGCAATAGGATTTCAAAAGTAAAAGAAGTCAATTTATCTGAGAAAGTTGTTGCAATAATTACATAAATAATAGATAGAAATCCTTATCCAAAATTGTTTTGATAGCTAAGGGATCATTCAAACTTTAAGGATTTAGAAATTTGAATTACTTCCACCGCTACACTAGATTAACATGTCTACAACAAATCATTAGTATATCAAGTTGCTGTAATTTGGATAGATAGCAATAACCCCAATGTACCATTTGATCGAGAGATTATTATTTATGAATGTAATGACCTGATTTTGATGAATTGTGTGAAATATGTTTTTCTATATGATTTAACTATTTTACCCCTCTTCATAGTTGTATTGTGGTATTTCTGGGGTATGGGGATAGTTAGCATGGTTTCTAATGCATTTTGGTGCCATTTATGTTATTTTGTGGTTTTTGGCGACTTTGAGAATCTTATAGTTGATTTTAGTTAATATATTTTGATCCATGAGCTAGGCAGGAGTAGTGGGGTAAGTCTTTTATGTCCAGATCTTAGAATATTGTGAATGGAAGACCCAGTTACCCTCTGTGTTCTAAGTGTGGTAAGAATCATCCTGGTGAGTGTTTGATGGGACAGAAAGGTTGTTATGGTTGTGGTAAGTTGGATCATAGAATTAGAGAGTGTCCACATGCTAAGCATGGGAACAGAGATGTTCGTCTCCAGACTCAGGCTACTATGGGACAAAAAGGTTGTTATGGTTGTGGTTTATATTACACATATGACATGTCAAAGAAAAGAATATGTGCAATATACAGATCCTCGCCAATCAAGTTTTTCATATCACTGGATACCAAGAAACATTAATGTACCATAGGATTGAGTCAAAATAAATTACATATTATATTAATTATTGACCAAGAATGAAAAGCAATGTATGTTTTTTTGACGAATTAAAAATATTTACATACCAATGGATGCCACTGAGCTCTTCCATGTATAACTACGACATGTAAAAAGTTGCTATAGAACTTATTCCACTCCTTAATTATACTATTGGTCTTTTAGCTGGTAGGATAAGAGGTTTACATAACTTAGTAGGACCTTTCAAAAGGACTGTTTTAAGAGTTATCATCTGAATCTAACAATGTTCAAATTGTTGAGGAGCCGAAGAGGGAAAATCTCAATCTATATAATATATATAAGGAAATATAACATAGGACATAAGAATGCTAGATAATTAACTTACATGTGACATTCCACATTGGTGCAATCACTACAGAAAAGGCAGCTGAAAATAATATCAATTTTTTCCATCCTTTTTTTGAGGTAGATTTGATTTTGCCTTCCTTTGTCACATAGCTCAAGTTATTGTTAAGTGCATATAAAAACACAGGTTGGTTTCAAGAATGTTAAGCTAATTATTAACAAGAATTCTAAGTACTTAGATATTCTATAACCCACCAACAACAAACCCACTGTGATCCCATAAGTAGGATTTGGGAAGGCTGGTTGGAACCAGAACTTAACCCAACCTTAGTGGGGTAAAGAGTCTATTTATGTCACGAACTGAGACTGCCCATAGTTGTAACATGGTGCTTAAAGTCACGAGTGACCCTAAGCTAACCCATGGTCTAGTACCTACTGTGAGACTGAAGTAAATAATAATATAATATAATATGCGGAAGCTAAATAAGGAAAAATCAATACTAAATAAATTGGAACATCTGCTAAAAACTAATATCAAGTATGACTATCTAAAATCCTTAAAAATATGGAGATTTTATGGGATAAACCCCCCAAATAACTCCGACTGATACTAATAAAATAGTGCTAAAAGTAACTATGAATAAATTTTCCTTAAGGGATAAGGACACATTACTACTATTGTTGAGTGCACACAGACTGTCTATGTATGATCGGGGAGTGATACGGCCAAATTACACCTCTCTTATGAAAGCGTAAGCAGTCATTGTCAAATATATAACCCAACTAGGTTGGGTCAAATCCCACAGGAAATATGGTGCTAATTAAGTTGTGTGCAGATTAGTTGACTTTTAATCATTCATTTTCATAAAATAAATAGGGGGATTTGATTCAATTCACAAATTAATTGTTTCAGTTTAACAAGATGAAATATGTGTAGTAGTATTCGAATTAAGAGAAATAGCAAGCTAGGGTTATGTCCACCTTGTAGTTTTCAATACTTTCTAACTATGGGCCTTAAGAATTCATACATGCATCGTTCTTACAGAGAAACATATTGTATGGAATAAAATAATCCTTGTGTTTCTCATCCATCAAGGACTAATTAACTTTGGTTCTCTTAAATCAAAAGCGTTTATCAAAAACAATACAAAATTTCCAAGTAGTTAATCCTACTAAGGCATTAACATATGAAATAGGGGTTAGGAATCCAATTTTCTTGTCACTACTCTCTTTTTCGAACATCAACATTTCTTTCGAATAAGTTGCATTTTAAGGCATATCCTCTATGTTTGCAACCATGAGAATTCAAGGTAAGCAAAGAGAGTATGATGTAAACCAATGCATAATGAATTCAAAACCCAAAGTGATAGATTGTATGGCAAGGCTTCCATAACCCTAACTAATAAACTTAGCGACTCATGGGTAAAACGAAAATCATAATAGAAATATTCATCATACCAAAAACTAGAAGATGATCTTCGTGGAGAAGATGAATAGCTTTTCTCCCTTAGTGTAAGCCGCCTCTCTCTCCTCTCCAAATAATACACAATAATCAATAATGAATAAAAATTCAGCATTAAGTGTTTTAATAATCTCTTCTCTCATAATTGCCTTCTAAGTCCCTGAACTAATTATAAATGACAAATTAGTCTTGGACATAGTTTCTAGGCGCCATATTTGGTCCAGACTGCTACTCTCTCTTGTGTCATATGTCATCCGCTTTCCATAGTTCCATTATTTCTTCATCTACCTCATTAATACATGAACTCATACTAATCACATTGGTTATCTCAATTACATAGAAGTAGAGTAAAAACATAAGAAATTGACACTTTGTTCTCTAAACTTAGCTAAAATATGGATAAGTTATGGTGCTTAGGCATATAAATACACCCAAGATCACCACCCCACACTTAAAGCTTTGTTCGTCCTTGAACAACATATCCATTTATTCATACTGTACAAGTCTTAGCACCCACAAAGGAAAACAAGATGCTCAAATAGGCTCACACAACAATTATGAACAAGTAGTAGATTCCTGAATCATTACTAGAGGCAACCTACCCTCAAGAATAGACTTATTAAGTTGGCAAATTTATGCATACCATTTAAGCAAAGAAATCATATAAATTACCCAACCTTCATCAACCATGTTCCCTCACAACAAGAAAGTTACCCATAATCACTCACAATCATACAATTTCTAACAAAATGGGTACACAAATCAAGTTGCGCTAACTCTCACAAAGAATTATCAAATTAAAACTGATGACCATATGCTTGCCCTTAGCGTAGTACTCCACTAATATCAGAATGCTAAGATTAAGATCAAATAGGTGTTTTACGGGTTGTAATACAGGATAAAGGATGGGTAGGAACTATTTTGGCGAGAAATAGTGACATCTTCCCTAAGCGCTTTAAGACACTACATTATGCAATTAAGACCAATTTCTAACAACCAATTTCCACTTCTGTTATCTTCACAGATTTGCTTTTCACCCCAACTCGTTAGGCTCAATTAATAACACTATTATGGGAGTATGCAATTCTTTTAAATATATATATATATATATATATATATATATATATATATATATTGCACCCATTTCACGTTATACACCCCTATGATAGCCACCCTCAAGATAAGCGATTTGCCTTAGTTGAGGTGCACAATATCCAAAAGGGACCAGGGCCAAAACAAGTTCATTATAATATGTCTGGGATAAAATTTGGAACTTTTTCAACAATTTTTGCTACTCCTAACCACATCAATAGCTCATGCCAATAACTAGTCTTTGGGGCATCAATTTCACCCTTTTCCTCTTATTGTCAAACTCTTAACTCACATTGATTTTACATTAAAGCGCTTAGGATCTTTTGGATCAAATTACAGTGTATTAAAGAATGGATTAGGCTACATATGAGGCAAACAAAAGAACAAGATAAAGGCTTAATGGGGCTAGCAAAGATAATGTACAAAGGTAGGTCAAAAGAAGGTATGAACAATGGCTATCAAAGAAATGCCTAGATCATCTCCTAAACTCACAATCTTTATTTCGCTTTGCACACACGCCAGGCAAGTTCTAGCATCAGTTGCAATAAGGAATATACAACAGTCTTACACACTCATGGAACATGATCAACTCAAGTAGGAGCATTATATATTTTTGACCCAACAATTACATGAATTCAAATAAAATGAACAATCACACCAAGAGTCACAACTAGAGCCTAGGTGTTTCAAACGTAATGATCCATCACATACTTATGTTATAATGTCATGTGATCCATAAGAATAGTTACATGGAATTAAATGACTAATTTTCTCTTAAGACAGTCATCATCCATCCATCATCGAGAAAAGCACCTAATTGTGACTAAATAGAATACATACCTAACAATAAACAAAATAATTAATCCTATCACAGAAGAATACGAAGGCGAAGGTACTATTTTATTACCAAACAAGTAGCTAAGTAACCAGCTACCTCACACATAGGCGAACCACTATCCCCAATGCAAATAACAAGATAAAGAACCTTTCTAGTACTACTCCTCATCCATATTAGGAGTCATGCCACCTGCATTGAGATCATCCTCAGAGCCAATTTTCCCATGTTTGTCATATCATCCACGTCAACCAGACATAATAAAACTAACTATAATTAAGATAAGGGTGGTGAAGTCACCACCCCATACTTAATTTGTTAGTATCAACCAATTAAGTATTATTGTCGGGTACTCAGACTTCGCCGACATACACTTTGACATGGTGCATCAATATTAGTCATAGTACAATTCACTCACTTCAATTCCCCTAATTTTATTTCAATGAAGCACTTTTTGAATAAAATCAAGCTTTACACTTTCAACCATATCAAAATATACAAAACACCATCACTTTCACATCGCCATGGCAAGAATTTAATTCATAATCCTTAAGAAATCAATTAGCTATAACAAAGAGTCACAATAACTAAGGATTAAGAAAGTAAAACTTACCTTGAAGATGGAAGACTAGTGAAGGACAAAGAGAATGGTGGGAGCACAATATTGTACGGATTAAGGGTGAAATAAGGGTGCATTTGGGCATTTAGAGTGTGGATTCTATTAAAGGGTGAAATATGAATCGGATTGACCCAATTAGAAGTTGGGTAATAAGCTAAATTAGGAAGGGTATGCAACGCACAAGGGAAGGCAAATATTTAAGTATGCGTTGCACAAGGTATCACACATATTAAGGTGTGTAGCACATTGGGAATCACACAGGTGAGGTAGTGGGCATGTGCATTTAAGTGTGTGTCGCACATGTTACCGCACGAAGGTAAGTGTATGTCTCACAAGGTATCGCAAAGATTAGGTTGTGTGCCACATTAGTTATCGCACAAGTGAAATAGTGACGGTGTGCGACACACAAGCCATTGCCAAAGTTAAGGTGTGCGACGCATAAACTATAGCATACGTGAGGGCGATCTTAGGCTATGTCTTAGGCAACGCTTTTGCCATGGCCTATGTAATCTTGGGCACCACACACCCTGTAGTATACTTAAACTTGGACTTCATGCACCCCATTCTTCATATGGAGCATTGAGAAAGGTTCACACCGCAGGGGCTTAGCCCCTGCACCCCCATCGAGGTCAGTGGTGGGCTTCGGGATCGAGCCTGTCTGCCCTATTCCTATGCTACCACTGTAGACATTATTGAAATTCACAAAATAAAGTCGCACCGTGAAACTTTTTGGGTCAGATTCACATAAATCGGGGCACGACTCTAACATAATCATACTTAAGCCTTAAACATTTGACCACTCCAACTTACCTGCAATATTCCATTACTCCTAAACTTACCACCGTTTACATGACTCAATTCCAAACCAATATTTGTACTAATCTCCTCCTTAGTACTTCATGTATCTACACTTAATTAAAAATAATAAAAATGATTAGAAGGATGGGTTGCTTCCCACCAAGCGTCGTAGTTTTGGTCATGGATCGACTCTTACTTTTGTATTTTTGTCTAACATGATAAAATAAAAATAAAATAATGGGTTGCCTCCCATGCAACACCTGATTTAATGTCACGGCACGACTCGATTATCTTAACTACTCAAACTTCATCAAGATACATCGATGATACCATTTGTACCTCATTTGCTGGATCAAGAAAATACTTCATTTCTAGTCCAACCACTTTAAAGTCACTCACATCCTTGCTAGAAAATTCAACCAAACCAGCTATGGTCTCCACAACATACCTATCCTTAACTGGTATATCTCTCTCATCTTTGTAGAATACACCAACAATTGAGAAGACACTCATCTCCTTTTTTTGTTTTAAAGAACGACATACTTCAAAACTAACTTCTTTCTCATTGAGCCTAAATTTCAGCTCATTCAACACCAAATTAACTAACACTCTCCTAGGTCCTAAGAATGGCCTACCAAAAATTATGGGTACTTCAAAGTTCACTTCGCAATCAAGAATTACAAAGTCGGCAGGAAATATAAAATATGCAACTTTTATAAGTACATCATGGAGAATCCCAATCAGCCTTTTTACCGATTTATCCGCCATTAGAAGCCACATATTGGTGGGCGTAGGATCTCCCAAACCCAGTTTCTTGAAAACCATTAATGGCATAAGATTTATACTTTCCTCAAGATCATAAAGGGCCCTTTCAAACTTTAGCAATCCAATCATACATGGAACAGTAAATGCTCCCGGATCAACTTTCTTCTGGACAATAGATCTTGTAGCAATAGAACTACAATGATGAAGATTGTCTACTATTTCATAGATCACAGTCCTTTTCTTCATCAACAGGTCTTTCATAAACTTAGAATATTCGGGCATCTATTCCAGCGCTTCAACTAAGGGCACATTCACTGTCAACTACTTCAACATAGCCATGAATTTGCTAAACTTTGCATCATCTTCTTTCTTTTTAATCATCACAAAAATGGGAGTTGTGACCTTGGGATTTCAGTTTGAGAAACTTTTACTTATTTTCTTATGCCTTGCTCCACATTATTAACATGCTTCAGCTTAGGTAGTTGTTCTACTTCCGCACTCTTCTTTTTTGAACTTCCCAACTCCACAGCCACCACTGAAGATTCATCAACCATTTCCCAATCCATTTCAACTGCATCAGTATGAGAGGATGCTTCCAATGCTGGACTACACAACATCTTACCACTCCTAGTGGTAATGGCCATACACGATCCATCATTCTTTGGATTTTGAACTGAATCACTTGGTAAAGTCTGATTCTGTCTTTGGTTGAATGCATCGGATAATTGGATTATCTACTGCTTAAGTTGTTTAATAGTAATTGAGTGCGAGTTTACGAGTTGACTCATGAAAGATATGTCTCTCTTCAGAGTAGTCACCCAGAATTGGTCGCCTCAACTCCCTTTAATAGTTTCTCCATCATGTCCTCCAAAGACATTTTTCCTGAACTGGTGGTAGTATAATTACGGCTTCCAGGAGGTACATACAGTCCACTCCTATCACTTTTATTATTCCAATATCCTTGATGGTTCCAATCTTGATTTCCTTGACCCCCGGTCCAAAACCCCCCTGGTTATGTAAGTAGTTAGCCTCTTCCTCGGTGTTTGATTCAGCTCTTTTACCATGGGACCCAACAATTTTTAACTTTTCTACATTCCATGATAGCAAATATTTTGTGAGAAGATCTATCTGGGTTTTCATGTGAGCCATATCCTGATCACGTTTCTATTCTCTCCTATGCTGCTCTACTGATATTACACTAGACCTAGTATTGCTTGATACTATAGAATCTCTGGTATGCCAAGCTCTACTTGTCTTAGTCATTTTTTCTAACATGTCTGTTGCTTCAGTAAAGGTGAGCTCCATAAAAGTTCCACATGTAGCATTACCACTATTGGCTTTGTAAGTGAGTTCAAAGCTCTGTAGAATATTTTCATCAAGTGTTCATCAGTCATATTATGGTTTGGGCATTGAGTCAACTTCTTTTTAAACCTTTCCCAAGTCTCATACAAAGCTGCATTAGCCAATTGCCTAAAGTTGCTGATCTCATCCCTCAACTATAACATTCTGGAGGGAGAAAAAAACCTTTCTAGGAAAGCTCTTTTTAATTGCCTCCAGTTTGTTATAGAATTAGGAGTCAGCTCATTCAACCACATAGTCGCCTCTCTAGATAGAGACAGTGGGAATAATCTTAAATGAGTAGCATTTTGTCCCACTCCAAGATTATCAAATGACTTACAAATATTGATAAAATTCACCAAATATAGATTTGGATCATCACCAGGTAATCCACCAAAGAGTCCTTTTAGTTTCAGTAGCTGGATCATAGTGCTGGTGATGTTGAATTTCACCTCAGGAGCTAGTGGTGGTAGAATTATTTCCCCTATAGATCTCGTTCGATATAAATTGTCCTCATTATTGTCAACATCAAACTGTGCAGCTTGGTAGTCTAGTTTTCCTCTGAATGGATGATTTCAATTTACAGGTGCAACTACCCCTGCTGCATGTCTTCTATTACTCGGGTCAATTAAATCATCATTTACCAGGTCCTCTTCATCTAGATTAGGTAATCGACCTGGGTTATCTGCATTTTGTTGATTTAATTAAGCATTATCCAAAGCGGCTAATCTTTCAGCTTCCTATTGGTTAGACAATGGTTCCCCTAAACTTCTGGTTAACAAAAAACAAAAAATAAATATAAAATAAAGAAACTTGACTGACAGTCAATTAACACATATAAACTCAATCGACAACCGTATTCCTCGGCAACAGCGTCAAAATTTAATACACCCAAATTGCACCTCTCTTATGAAAGCATAAGCGATCGTTCTCAAATTTATAACCCAACTAGGTTGGGGTCGAATCCCTTTGGGAATATGGTGCTAATTAAGTTGTGTGTAGATTAGTTTACTTTTAATCATTCATTCTCGTAAAATAAATAAGGGGATTTGATTCAGTTCATAAATTAAATGTTTCAGTTTAAGAAGATGAAATATGTGTAGTAGTATTCGAATTTAGAGAAATAGCAAGCTAGGGTTATGTCCACCTTGTAGTTTTCAATACTTTCTAAATATGGGCCTTACGAATTCATACATACATCGTTCTTACAGAGAAACGTATTGTATTTAATAACATAATCCTTGTGTTTCTCAACCATAAAGGACTAATTCACTTTGGTTCTCTCAAATTAAAAGTGTTTACCAAAAACAATACGAAATCTCCAAGTAGTTAATCCTGCTAAGGCATTAACATATGAAATAGGGGTTGGGAATCCTATTTTCTTGTCACTACTCTCTTTTCCGAACATTAACCTTTCTTTCGAACAAGTTGCGTTTTAAGGCATATCCTCTATGTTTGCAACCACAAGAATTTAAGGTAAGCGAAGAGAGTATGATGTAAGCAAATCAATGCATAATGAATTCAAAACCCAAAGTGATAGATTGTATTCTACAAGGCTTCCATAACCCTAACTAATAATCTTAGCCACTCATGGGTAAAACGGAAATCACAATAGAAATATTCATCATACCAATAACTAGAAGATGATCTTGGTGGAGAAGATGAATAGCATTTCTCCCTTAGTGTAAGCCTCCTCTCTCCTCTCTCCAAATAATACAGAATAATCAATAATGAATAAAAATTCATCATTAAGTCTTTTAATAATCTCCTCTCATAATTGCCTTCTAAGTCCCTGAACTAATTATAAATGACAAATTAGTATTGGATATAGTTTCTAGGCACCACATTTGGTCTAGACTACTACTCTCTCTTGTATCATATGCCATCCATATTCCATAGGTCCATTATATCTTCATCTACCTTATTAATACCTGAAATCATGATAATCACATCGGTTAGCTCAATTACATAGAAGTAGAGTAAAAACATAAGAAACTAGGCACTTTTTTCTCTAAACATAGCTAAAATATTGATAAGTTATGGTGCTTAGGCGTATAAATATACCCAAGATTAGGGAGCTGATCATCCGAACCTATGTTATAAAAACACATAAGCAAAAGAGAGTATGTGATCAATACTTTGAATATACTATTACGCGAGATAAGAATTAGCTTATATCTATATCTATCTATATATATAATAGTACTGTAAATGAATGCATGAACACGTAAATTGAATGGAAGACTAAGTAAAGCATGTGTTGAAATAATTCGTAAAACTGATTAAATAAATAACTAATAAACTGGAAACTTGGTCAAGCAAACCTAAGCTAGTATAATCTGAATAATGATCCAAGACTGTGTGAGCTAACTACTACCAACTTACCCTAATCTAAGCAAAACTAGGGTCCAATTAGTAACCTAGTTGGATGGGTGTTAGTACCTTGCCACGGGTACCAATACTTGTTGGCGTGGATCTACTAATATGATATCCCGAAGGATGAGGGTGTCATGTCTCTACAGATGGGAGACCCTTCAAAATCTACGGTGGTACTATAGGTTTGGAACTTAGGTAGTGCTCCTAGTGACTCATGCCTAACTGACGGGGAGTCGATATCCCTTCATTCACTCAGCGTTAAGTATTTCTCCCAACTAAGTGACACTAGTATGGATATTCATTTAACATGATTTGATACTTACAAGTGCTCATTATGAAAATATCTTTAATATAATGATACAAACATAATCTAAATGACTTGTAAACTAAAACATATAACATGCATGATTCACCTAGGTATCGGTATTCATACCCTACCAACATAGACTAATGCACTAAACATAATGAGAAATTTATGGTATGGAATATCATGAATGGCATACAATATGAAAAAACTAATCATGGGGTGGGTGACTGCGATTATCAAGCATATGAAAGAACAATTCACATAAGGAAACACAGTCTCATGGTTTGCATTCAAAGCATTTGAGAAAAAGTTTAATAAATCTATATTTGACTTAAAATTTCATAAAAAGAGAACAAAAGGGTTTTGTATTTGTAGATTAATGAGTTCTTGGGACTCCCCAAAAGGGACTCATTAATGAATACCGCACATACCTGAAGTGAAACTTTGGTGAAATCCTTGAAAATGGTCTCATTCTTGAGAAACCCTAATATGCTCTTGAGAGAGAAGGAAAATCGCTCCTTTTAATTTCTCTAGGTAAATTATGATTAATGATAGAATTTGAGGGTTTTGGGCCTTTTATACCCTTCTTTGGAAATCCTAAACAATGTGGGTTAAGCTTTAAAGAGGGTGAGAAAAGGCTTAAAAGTCCCTGAAAAAACATGCTGTAAAATACCATGTCAAGTCATTACGACTCCCCCCACGACTCGTTATGACTGGTTAGAGTCATGGTCTAAGTCATAACTTGGGACCCTAGTATCCTGGGTCCATTATGGTCTGACTAGGACTCACCCTCATGACTCTTCATGACTGACTATAAGTCATTAGGTAGAGTCGTATTCTGAAGGTAGAGTTTTAGGTTCTTTACTGATCAAGCTGTGAGTCCATATATCGAATCATAGTGTCTGACTTTGAGTCATATTTTGGACTCATAACCGAGGGCTGGATACTTGGCTGGACATTGTTTTGATTAGGAGTCTCTTCTTACTACGCGTAGTCACTGGTTATGACTCATGAGGTAGACTATTAGTCACTAGGAAAAACTTTGGGCCTTCAGTGGAGTGACTATGACTCATTCGTGATAACTCATCATGAGTAGTAACTACTCGTTACCTGAATTGTCGTCATCACAGTGTGTCAGGCCCTTATAGGGAATCTCCATAAATTTTTTCCACAACGTTGAATTGAGTGAGATTTAAAGCATTGGAAATCTAACTTAGTGGCCTATCTTTTAAGAGGCCTAGATCTTGAAAACATTCGGTATTATAATATCTCCCCTTTAGGATCATTAATCCTTTAATAAAACTAGTTGAGTTGGTGTAATAGGAAAACTGAGGTCATGCACTAAATACTTATAAGCTGGATCATGATTAAATATCTAAATCTGAAAATATAATGCATGGACTGAACTAAATTCATGGATGCATATTATGACATGATGATGGCTAGATATCTAAGATAGAAAATGATAAAATAATCTAAAGAACCATTACCTCAAACTAAACCTAAATTAGTCATGAAGAGATAGGGATACTTGTCCCACATATCAGCTTCTACTTCCTAAGTAGATCCCTAACGGACTAATTTCTCCATAGAACCTTAGCCAAGGTAACTTCTTTATTCCTCAACCTACGAATCTGATAATCAAGGATTTCAACTGGGACTTCCTCATAGGAGAGGCTATCTTTCACACCTACACTTTCTAAAAAAATGATAGAACCTGGATCGCTAGTGAATTTCTTTAATAGAGAGACATAAAATAGTGGGTGCACTAATGCTAACTCTATAGGCAACTCTAACTCATTTGATACCTTCCCAAAATAGCTCAAAATCCTATAGGGGATAATATATCAGGGACTAATTTTCCCCTTTTTATCAAATCTCTTTATCCCTTTCATGGGTGAAACTTTTAGATACACAAAATCATCAACATCAAATTCAAGCTCTCTTATCCTTACATCTGCATAGGATTTTTGGTGGCTTTGGACTGTTTTCAACCTTTCTTGAATCAACTGAAGTTTCTCCATTTCCTCATATAATGAATATGGACTTATAAAAGTAGCTTCACCAACCTCAAACCAAACAATAGGATATCTAAACCTCCAACCATAGAGAGCTTCAAACGAAGCCATCTGGATACTAAAGGCTATTATTATAGGTAAACTTGATTAGGGGTAAGTGATCATCCTAACTACCCTTAAAATCGATAACAGAAGCCCTTAACATATGTTCTAAGGTATGAATAGTCCTTTCTACTTGACCATATGTCTGCCGGTGAAAAGCTACAATGAGATAAACCTGGGTACCAAGACCCTTCTGAAAAGCCTTCCAAAAATGAGAGGTAAACTGATTACCTCTATCTAAAATGATGGTTAATAGAAATCCATGAAACTTTACTAACTCTTTGACTTGGTTATTCTATCCACAGTGACCTAAATAAAATTATGTTGATGATGCATACGAGGCAAACTTATAACAAAGTCTATATTCACCACTTCCAACTTCTAAGTGGGGATGCTAACTCCTGAAGCGTACTACTAGGTGTCTGATGTTCAACCTTTACCTGCCGATAATTTAGACACTTAGCCATGAATTTTTCAATATTTGTTTTCATACTATTTCATCAATAGACTTACTACAAATTACGGTACATCTAAATGGCTCCTTAATGAATAGAGTATCTCAAACCATGCATCTCTGACACTTCTACTAACATTCACTACCTCAAACCATCCATATTTAGAGCACACTACCTTTCCTAACAACGAGTACACCATCTCCCCCTTGGGAGAAAACTTTAACTTTTTGATCTCAAATTTTTTCTTTCAACTTAACTAGAATAGGATCCATATCGTGATTTTTCTTTACCTTGGTAACCAAGGAATATTCTGAACCCAAATACTACCTACGGCTGAATCAACCAACCAAAATCCCGATCTAGCAAGCTAATGAACTTCACTAAATAAATCCTTCTTATCCTTCTATAAATAGGCGACATTTCTCATAGACAACCTGTTAAAGGTATTGGCCAGAATGTTGGCCTTACCCGAATGACACAACACACTCATATCATAGTCTTTCAATAATTTGAGATATATTCTCTATCAAAGATTTAGGTCTTTTTGCGTAAACACATACTATAAACTTTTATGGTCGGTAATCACATCAACGTGAACCCCATAAAGGTAATGCCTCCAAATCTTCTAGGCAAAAACAACTATTGTCAACTCGAGATCATGAATCGGGTAGTTCTTCTCATGGGGTTTAAGCTATCTAGAAGAATAGGCTTTGACCTTACCTTATTGCATTAACACAGAACTAAGACCAACTCTTGAAGAATCACAATAAACTACAAACCCATCTAAACCCTCTACTAGAGTCAATATTGGAGTGGAAGTGAGTCTAGTCTTCAATTTCTAAAATTTTCTTATAGGAATTTGACCACTGAATTAACTTTATTCTGAGTCAGTTTGGACTTAGGAGAATAAATAGAAGAATATACCTCAACAAACCATCTGTTGTAATCTAGTAAACCCAAAAAACTCTTGATATTTGATGGAGAGATGGATTTGGTCTAGTTTCTTACTTCTTTGATCTTTCGAGTATCAACTCTAATGCCATCTCCAAAAATAATGTAACTGAGAAAAGCTATTGATTTCAACCAAAGTTCACACTTACTAAACTTGGCAAGTAACTGGTGACCTTTGAGAGTCTGTAAAACAATCCTCAAATGATCTGTAAGATCACCTTCAGGATGTCATGTTTGAAGACTATGATGAATATGTCCAAGTACTGCTTGAACTACCTTGTTCATAATTCCATGAAAGATGTAGGGGCATTTTTTAGTCCTAAAGACATAACTACAAATTAGAAGTGACCATACCGAGTTTTGAAGGTTATCTTCAAAATGCCACATTCAATGACTTTGAGCTGATGGTAGCCGAATATGAGGTCTATCTTAGAGATATAATTTGTACCCTAAAGTTGGTTGAAAAAGTCATCAATATTGGGGAGAGGATACTTATTCTTGATTGTGACTTTATTTAACTGACGGTAGTCAATGCATATTTTGAGAGAATAATTTTTCTTACGCATGATGAGAACTGGGGCACCCCATAGGGAAATACTAGGCGCCTGATGAAACTCTTATCTAGGAGTCTTTCAACTGTTCTTTCAATTCTATAAACTCAGACGAATCCATTCTATAGAGTGGAATTAAAATAGGCTAGGTATCTAGAAGGATATCTATTCCAAAGTTGATTTCTCTCTAGGGAGGAACTTCAGGAAGATCTTTAGGAAACACTTCTACAAACTATTTTACCACTGGAACTGACTCAAGACCTAGAGTTTCAAAATTTAAGTCCTTGACTCATATAAAGTGATAAATACAACCCTCGAAGATCATCTTCCTTGATATAAGGTAAAAGAAAAATCAATCTATAGGAACTAAGGTATTACACCTTCATTCTATGATGGATCATTAGGAAAATAGAACCAAACAATTCTATTTTTACAATCAATTAAGGCATAGAAAGAGTGGAGTCAATCTATGTTGAGAATGACATCGAAGTTGGTCATCTCTAATTCTACAAGGTTTGTTGAGATAACTTTATAGGCCACTATAATTAAGAAATTTTTGTAGACCCATTTAGCTATAATAGAACTACCCATTGGAGTAGACACAGGGAAAAGATCTTATAGGATTTCGTGTTTGACACTAAAATCTACTTCTATATAAGGAATCACAAAGGAAAATAAAGGTCTGGGTCTAATAATGTATAAATATGAAGGTGGAAGATTTGTAACATACCAGTAAACACGTTAGGAGAACTTTCCTAAGCCTGTCGAGTCTAGAGGGCATATAATTAATTCTGGCACTATCCACTGGTGGCTCTAGAAGTGGAACCCTACTGAGTAGGGCAACCTGCCGATGTTGCTGAAGGATTTGTCTGGCCCTTCTGATGATTATTCCCAACCATATATACACTCTTTGGGCAATTCCTTATTTTGTGGCATGTCTTACCATACCCAAAACAAGTATCACTGATGGTCGTACACTCACCCTTATGGTTCTTACCACACCTCTTATAGACTGGATTGGTGCGGCCACTATTAACACTACCTTGGGACTTAGATCCTGGTGACCTATTGATACAAGCATAAGAAGCACCAAGAGCACAAGATATTGTCAAAGGTTCAAGCTTCGGAATTGACAAGTGATTCGAGGCCTTTTGGAGCATTTTTGAAGCCTTGTTCAAGAAACGCTAGGAGGAGAAACTTTGCCCTCAAGAGGCACCTCAAGTGAAGGGTATAGAAGACATTTTACACACTAGAGTGACGCTCAAGAGGCGCCTCGTTTCCCTTATTCATTAAGAGTATTTTTGACATTTACTATGTAATAGTATAAATAGACATTTGAGGTCTTGTTTTCATTAGACTTTGGATGAATTAATTGAGTATTACTCAAATTGTATTTTCTTTCCTTAGTGTAGGTCTTGGAAAAGCCATCTTAGTGTAGGTCTTCAAAAAGACATCTAAACTAGGGATTAATATATTTGATGGATTTCACTTGTGTTGATCAACTGGCAAGAAAGGTGTGATTGAGGAGTGCGAATTCCTTTGGTACACCTAAGATCGTAGTGTTATCCACCATTGGTGTTTTTTGTCTTGGTGTTTTATAGACACCTTGGTGCTATTCACTTGTGTAGGTGTATGTCTCACTATCTATCCTTTACATTTATGCACTTTTCACTTCTTTTGTGTTGAATTCGTGTGTTCTTCTACTTCATCTCCTTTCTTGTAGTTTCTGATTTTTGTTCCATTATGATTAATTTCGTTTTTATTAGTTGATTCTTGTATCATTTGGTATCATAGACACGTTTTGGAGTTGTTCCCACAACTCTAAACTTGGATTATTGATTACCTTGAAGAAAATCAACCAAAAAGAGTGTAGAAAATCGAAAATCTCACAAAAAAATTGTAAACCCGTTTTTGTGCTTTGGAATATTTTTTAGACTTAGATCTACTTTGTTTTTGAGTGTTTTGTTAATTTCTAGTGCTAGATCCTTGTTCCCTAGCACTAAGAGAGTCTAGATCTAAGTTTTGAGCAAGATCCGGGTTGTTTTGAGCATTCCACCATTGTTGAACTTGTGTTTGAATATTCTTGAGGTGGGATCTCATGTTGCCTATTGTGTTTGTGGTATTTTGTTGCTGATTTGTTTTTGGTTGTGTTTGTCTTGGAAAACGGAACCTAGATCTACAATAAAATTTGAAGTTGGGGTTCATTTGCCTTGTGGTCAACTATTGAATAGTTATGTTGTTCTTCTTCATCTTCATAGATTGTTGAAGAAGAATATTCAAGGAGGTTGTTTGATATTAAAAAGGGAGGAAAAATAGTATAGTACTTGTTTAAGTAAATTTCCAAGAACCTTCCTAGTCATCCAAAAGAAAGAAAACAATAAAAGGGAAGGAGTAAACAAGTACAAGGGCAAGTACAATTGAAGTACAAGGGGGGACCAATTGATTTCAAATCCATTTGAACTTGAAAAAAAGGCTCCAAACCTTACCATCCCCCCTCCCCAATTTCGTGCATACTCTTTCCTAAGTAAGTGTTTGGTCAAAACCAACAAAGTGAAGATTGAATTTTTTTGAAAAGTAGACATCCAACCACAAGGTGCCACATCATCAATTTGAGGACAACAATATTTTTGCTCAAACTTGAATTTCTTAGTTTCTATTTTTTATTCTTAATTACTTTTGTTGAATTGTATTACTAATTAGCAAGCTAGTAAGTACCTACCAGGTTGATAATTAGTCTTGAGTCCATTTTGTTCGTGTCTTCGCTTTTGTGTGCTTTTCTCATTTTTCAAGGTAGTAATTTATTGGTTCAAGTCCATATATCATTTTGATTTGAGTCACATCAAACAAAAATTGATTCTAAGCTAAATCATATTCACCACTCATTCACTTACCAAGTATTGCCAAGTTTTCAGCACTTGTGAGACCAAGTGTGAGGTGAGATCTGAGTGTGAGTATGGTTAGGCTTTTCAACTAACTTGTTTGTTCATTTTATAGGTGTTGTATTTGCTATATTTTTATTGTTCTTAGGTGCTTTAACCATGTAATCCAAAGGTACCATATCCCAACCTTTGGGAAATGATGTTTTGGGAGCCTTGATGGCTTGGTTTGATTTACTAACCCAAAATTTAAAGGGTGAGTTGGGATCTATGATGGGTGACTTGAAATAAATGAAGGGTGATGTAGGATACATGAGGGGTGACATGATTAGAATTAAGGCAGGGGTTGATAGACTATGTCCACCAAAACCTCCACAAAATTCAAACCACCAAGTCCCAAATCCACTTGACCAAAGACCCTACACTCCACAAAACCCCATGCCATAAATCCAGACCTATCATCAACCAAATCCGATGCCTCCTCTCCAAAATTTATAACCTAAGAAAAATTAGGCTAAGACTTAAGATGGAGAGAAACTGAATGGTGAGGTACAAGCAGGATGTGAGAGGAGGGTAAAGGAAAGGGAAGCCATGGGTAGTGAAATTGGAAGGAAAAAAGAACACATGATTGTGGATCTTGTCTACAAAGGATCCTTTTTATTCACTAACCCAAATGATAGAACTTTTCCTATATTTGATTATTCTTATGTGTAGGTTCAAGATCATACATTATCAAAGAAGAATCCAAAAGGAGTTCCACATACACACATGGTTGATGAGTTAATGGAATCCTTGGCCGAAAGTTCCAATCTTGGGACAAGTGATGAGGAAATGAATCCAAAGTGAAATCTTGACATATTCCATTGTGATGTGGAGTATGAGGGCTTCCATGATGAAAAACCAAGTCAAAAACATACTTCCCATGATCTACAAGGTAACAAAGCTATCTTCTACACCCCTAGAAACTTGAATTGTTGTGATGTGGTTAGTAGTGGTGAAATTGGTGTAGTTTTGGATTTTCTTAGTGTAGAAGTGTATGAATCTTCCTTTTGTGATACTCTTGGTGTTGTTAGGTTTCATAAGGACCAAACTCTTGTTGTGAGTACTCAAGCAATAGTTGATCCTTTAGATGACAAAATCAATTCTTTTTGTAAGAATGATTTGTGTCCATCTAGTGCTAGCACTTATAACTTTAATAAGGTTCCATTACCAAGTGACAAGAGTATTCACACACTAGTTGAACCTTGTGAAAATGAAGGTGAGTCTATATTGGTATGTGAGTTGCCAACAACTAGTGAGGGTGTGCAAAATTATCAATCGGGTGGAGTTGACCTTGATTTCCTAAAATGTCTAGGAGACCCAAATTATGATTATACTTTTGAAAATTCTTTTGATTGTGATCCATTTTCTGCCCTTTATGGTTTGAATATGTGTATGGGATAATCTCTTAAAAGAGAAGGTGGTATTTGTCTAGGTATTCCATTTACTTATTCTTTGTGTATTTCTTATGATGAGCATACCAATGGTGATGAGATTGAAACTAGTGAGTACATGCATAAGGACACCAAAATTGTAGTTGACTTGTATGACACTTCTATCAACTCTCTTTAATCTCATGGAATTTCCAATAGTGATTGGGAGGGTATGTTTAACTTTGTGGATGGAACCTTAGGGGAAAATAAGATTGTCGAGACTTAAACCCTTGGTTACTTATTTCATTTGGCTCCGGGGTACTTGTGAGATGTTGGAAGTGTAGTTTTGTTTCATGCTCATTATCTTTTAACATTGATGTATTCACTTCTTTGGTATTCTTTATGCTAAGCTTTTCATGTCGGATACCAAAGATATATGGGTGTATGTCAAGTGTGAACAACCTTGGAGTAATGGACTTTGTGTTGCTAAGGGAGTTTTTCTAAGCCATAGGTCCATAATTTGAATATTTGTCTTCCCTTGAAAACATGGACCATATATGTTTGTTTTGGATTGCATTCCTCATTCCTTGATGTTTGCCTTATCCGTGTCCTTTGTGGTTCTTGCGGTAGGTGTTTCATGATCGTAACAAAGGATAGTTGGGTGTATTCCAAAAGGGTACCCCCTTGGCATGATTATATAACTTGTGGTGCTAATGCTATCCCTCATACCATGAGGATTGTGTTCTTTTTTTCCATCTCTTTGGTTTTTCAAGGTGTGAATTTGAGAACAAATTCCTTTCAAGATGGAGAGGATGATAAAAGCATGAGAAGCACCAAGAGCACAAGATATTGTCAAAGGTTTATGCTTCGGAATCGACAAGTGATTGAAGGCCTTTTGGAGCATTTTTGAAGCCTTGTTCAAGAGAAGCTAGGAGTAGAAACTTTACACTCAAGAGGTGCCTCAAGTGAAGGGTATAGAATAAATTTTACACACTAAAGGACACTCAAGAGGTGCCCCATTCCCATATTCATAAGGGTATTTTTGGCACTTACTATGTAATAGTATAAATTGACATTTGAGGTCTTGTTTTCATTAGACTTTGAATGAATTGATTGAGTTTTACTCAAATTTTATTTTCTTTTCTTAGTGTATGTCTTGGAAACGAGATCTTAGTGTAGGTCTTGGAAAGGACATCTAAACTATGGATTAATACATTTGATAGATTTCACTTGTGTTGATCAATTGGTAAGAAAGGTGTGATTGGGGAGTGAGAATTCCTTTGGTCTACCTAAGAGTATGGTGTTATCCTCCATTGGTGTTCTGTGTCTTGGTGTTTGATACACACCTTGGTTCTATTAATTGGTGTAGGTGTATGTCTCACTATCTATCCTTTATATTTATGCACTTTTCTCTTCTTTTGTGTTGATTCGTGTGTTCTTCTACTTCATCTACTTTCTTGTAGTTTCTGATATTTGTTCCTTTAGGATTAATTTCGTTTTTAGCAGTTGATTCTTGTATCACCTCTCCCAATTGTCCTGCCTAAACCTAGGTACTAGAGCAATGTCAGGATGGGGCTAAAACTTTATGGGGAAGCTGAGAATGATACCCGCCATCTGATTTCTGCTGAGAGAAGTGGAAACTACCTGCTTTGGCCCTCTTATTCTCCCTTTCTTTTTCCTTGATCTTCTCTTCCTAATCTACTGAGCATGAGTCATTAACTTGGAAAGGTCTATCTCCGTAATCAACATTGCTGTCCTTCACTCCTTAACCATATCCCCTAAAACTCCAAACACAAACTTACTCATTCTGGACATAGAATCAACCACTATAGTCGGAGCATACCTCGCCAACTGAGTAAAATTGAGTGATTAATCCTTCATACTCATGCTCTCCTGCTTGATTTTAATAAAATCTTGTACTTTGGCTTCCTTCAACTCAAGTAGGAAAAACCTATCTAGAAAAGCAATAGTGAATTCATCCCACTCTACAGGCCCTGCATTGGCACCTCGATCCTCTTTCCACTACTTAACCTAGGTGTGATCCACCCTTCATAAATAGTAAGTGACTAAGTCAACATTTTATCTAGAAGTGACACCCATGATATCAGTCAATTTCTGCACACAATCAAGAAACTCTTGTGGATCCTCCTCAGACATGGATCTAGAGAACACTGGAGGATTTATCCGCGTAAAGTCTCGGATCCTAGCTTTTGTTGTATTCGCTACTAGTTTGGCTGGGGCAATAACCTGCTGGTTATTTTGGGCAACCATAGGTTGGTCTAAAACTGTAAAAAAAAACCTGAATTTGGCATGAAAGACATATTTATTTAGAGGGTTTTCATGAACAGGTAGCTATGTGGGCTAGTCCGCGTTCCTTCAATTCATTTTTCCATTGGGTGGTATTTTCTGTGAACAGATGAAGGACATGTTAGAAGAGGAGATCAATAGAGCTCTTGCTCTATTGCACGACATGAACAATGAAACAAGTGAAAGTTTTCCTAAAATGTCTCGTAGCCTTTAGCTCATAAGTGTGGCGCACTTCACACATATGAACAAAACTCTACTTAATGCGTCTTTCAAACACCCTAGGACACTTTAAACCTTGTTCTATAATACCATGTTTGTCACGCCTAATACAACATAGTTGTAATATGGTACTTAAGGTCACGAGCGACCCAAAGCTAATCTATGGTCTAGTACCTTCCATGAGCACTGAAGAAAATAATAATATCATATATAGAAGCTAAATTGGGGAAAAATCTAATAAGATATAATATTGAATCAACACTCAATATATTTTCACATCTGCTTAAAACTAGCATCAAGTCTGACTATCTGATAACCTCTAAAACATGGGGAGTTGATGGACAAACCCCCAACTAACTCCGACTAATAGTAATAAAAGAACTACTGAAAGTAACTACGGATAACTTATCGTTAAAGGATGAGGACTCTCCATAACTTCTGCTAAATGGAACACGAACTATCTAAGTACGATAGGGGAACTGAGTGTCCGAACCTTTGTTATAAGATGACATAGCGCAAAAGAGAGCATCTGATTAGTACTTTAAATGTACTGGTATGTGAGATAAGGACTAGCTATTATATATATATATATATTATAGTACTGAGCATGAATGCATAAACACGTAAATTGTATGCAAGACCAAGTAAAACATGTGCTGAAATAATCTATAAAACTAATTAACTAATAGACTGGAACTTGGTCAAGCAAACCTGAACTGGTATAATCTAAATACTGAATGAGACTATAGGAGCTAACTACAACCTATATAACCCAATCTGAGCAAAACTGGGGTCCAACTAGTAACCCCAGTTGTTGGGTGTTAGTACCTTGCCAAGGTTACCAATACTAGCTGGCGTGGATCCACTAATCTGATGTCCCGAAGGATGAGGGTGTCATGCCTCTACTAATTGGGGACCCCTCAAAATCTGTGTTGGCGCCATAGGAAATCATGGTATGGAATATCATAAATTTTACATATATGACAACATTAATCATGGGGGGGGGGGGTGACTGAGATTATCAAGCATATGGAAGCATAATTCGCATGAGGAAACACATTCTTATGGTTTGCTTTCAAAGCAATTGAGAAAAAGTTTAATAAATCTATATTTTACATGAAACTTCATAAAACGAGAACAAAAAGGTTTTTTACTTGTAAAATAGGGAGTTCTTGCGACTCAATGGACGGAAGGGACCTATTGATGAATACCCCCACATACCTAAAGTAAAAGCTTTGGTGAAATCCTTGAAATTGTCTCATTTTTTAGAAACCCTAATATTCTTTTGAGGGAGAAGGAAAATTGCTCATTTTGATTTCTCTGATGTAAATTATGATTAACGATAGAATTTGGGGTTTTTGGGTCTTTTATACCCACCTTTGGGAAACCTAAACCATGTGGGTTAGGCTTTAAAAGGGTTGAGAAAAGACTTAAAAGTCTTTGATAAAACATGCTGAAAAATCCCACATCCTGTCGTTACGACTTCCCTCATGACTCATTATTACTGGTTACAAGTCATGGTCTAAGTCGTAACCTTAGACCCTAGTATCCTGGGTCCATTCTAGTCTGACAATGACTCACCCTTACGGCTTGTCATGACTGACTACGAATTGTTAGGTAGAGTCATATCTGAAGCTTGAGTGTTGGGTTCTTCACTGATCAGGCTATGAGTCCAATATATAGAGTCGTAGTGTCTGACTATGAGTCATATTTTGGACTCGTAACCAAAGGATGGATACTTGGCTAGATATTGTTTTGATTACAAGTCTCTTCTTATAACTCATAGTCACTGATTACGACTCGTAAGTTAGACTCATTATCACTGGACAAACTTAGGGCCATCACTGGAGTGACTATGATTGACTCTTGATGACTCTTCACGAGTGGTACAGATTCGCTACCTGAGTCGTCACCATGGAAGTGTGTTAGGCCCTTACAAGAAATCTTTCATAAATTTTTGTAGCAACGTCTGATTGAGGAGACACTTGAAGCATTGCAAAACAAACTTAGTGGCCTATCTTTTAAGGGTTCTAGATCTTGAAAACATAGAGTATTACATTTTATGATATAACCATAATTAATTATATTCTAGTTAGCATTGTTTTGTGACACGACCTGAACCAGGGACTAGTCGTGTCGGGCATCTCAAGTTCAACCGGGATCGGAGAATGCCCCCAATACCCAACTATAACCTCCTTGTACCCTATGTTAGATGAATTCCAAACATATAATAAGACAAAGCAACAACAATTGAAAAACATTTAATCAAATCTATAACTATGACCAACCAAATATCCGATCAAATGTAGAATCGGTGGCAACTTCAATACCAATACCAATACCAACGCTGACATCCAATTGGGACATGTCCTCGACCATAGCCAAAACCAAAGTCCAAGAAACAAAAATAATGTAAAGAATTCCATAGCATGAAATAGAGTCTTTCAGAGTATGGAAGCTCACCACTTCAGTCTAGCATAAAGCTATCCCCCAATCCATGTCACTAAGTAGGAGGAGTAGTATGGCTGGTTCCTACATCGAGTGGGGATACAGAACCAAAGACGATTAGCAGAATGAACTCTACCATGTGCTCAAGAATGAGGATAAGATAATACCATTATTCAAAACAAAAGTAAATAGCCATGTGCAATCACATACATATATCTGTATATATCCTTTTGGGAAAGGGAATTGGGTTTGGCATGCATTTAAAAGCTTAACCTAGGTTGTGCAGCCTTACCATCATAATCCACCCACGGGCTATATGGGTCCAGTGTTACCCCCTGAACGGGCCCTAGTACGTGTAGCCACACGAATTGGAGATATCATAGGGGCTGGGGATTCCCATGTACCCTTCGCCCTTCATTATACATATATACAAGTATAGACTTGGGGGATTCCTATGTACCTCACAAGCATATGGTCACCTAGACCAAACTTTATATTGGCAAACATGAGTCTCAAGTGTCCATCCATCGGAATAATACCTTCATGCTTATTTATCTCAACCTTCCATTATTACTCAATTAAAACATTCAGCACATAACCAAACCACCAAATCCAAGAGCCAACTATAAAGGCATTATAAAGTGGTAATACCGATTATAGCTTGCAAGCAATGTGATTTAGCCAAGTCATAGGGGATTCCTAGGTATCCCACAAAATTAAAATTAAACCAAGGCCATGGCCACCAAGGCCTTTCCAAACTATTCAAAATCAACCAAACCAATTTAGGTTCCATTACCATATAATGGAAAGCAAAGGTTTCAAGAATATTCAAACTAGTTGACAAAATCATTCTTATTGATATTTTAACAAAGATGTTGAGGGCATATAATTTCCAAAGCCAAAACAAGTATGAATTGACCATTCCCAAGAAACCAAATGTTCAAACTATAATTATAACATGAAAAACCATAAATAAAACATAGGAAAAATTTATCCAACCATGAATAACCAAAACCCCCAACATCTATTTTAAAACCAAAAAAAATCCGTAATAATACCATAAAAACCACTCATTAAAACATGATCTTAGTTGAACTAACAATGAAGGAGGAGTAATATGCCTTAGACACCAAGGAAGAAGGAGTGAAACCATCCTTTAGTGCCTTAACTGATTGTCTTGATGAAACAATAGCCTTTTCTTGAACCACGAGGTTAAGAGAGATTTTTAAGAGTATTTGATTTTTAATAAAGATGTTTTATGTTGTGGGTTTAAAAGGAGTTAAGAGGAGAAATTTCTAGAATACCCCCAACTTAAACTATAAAATCACCATAGGTGGGTATGAGTTGACTCCCCAACTCGTCACCACATCATACGACTGGTGTTATCCTATTATAACTAGAGTAGAAAGTTGGACATGCATACACTATCCACCGTATGACTCCATTTTCCCAACTCGTCGCCAGACCTTACGACTAGTGCCATCAAATCGTATCCTAAGCAGAACATTAAGGGCCAGACAATGGACAACAAATGATTAAACCCTACCTTATCATCACAAAACCATTTGACTCATATGGTTCCTCTTGTATCTAGGACAAAACTTCGCCAGCAACACACTAACCAATATTCAACTAGGGTCCCTAAACCCATCACCATACCATTCAACTTCTGGTGTGAATCATATAATCAACAGAAAATTAAAAACTCAAAAAATTTTCAAGGAACAAAACCTAGGGTGTTTCAAATATCCCCCACTTGGATCATTATCCTTAAATTATGGGACAAGGTAGTGATCGCAAGCACGATTTGGAATTCACGCGCCTCTACTCTTATCTTTAACTATGTTACAAAATAAAGATGCAATGAATTCAACCTTTTATGTAACTAAGTTAGAAAACAAAGATGTTAAAAAGAACACATACCTTATACACAAATTTCTAGAGTGGAAATAAAGAATGGAAACTTGGACTTTATATCCTCTTCATATTCCCATGTAGCCTCTTTAACCTTGTGGTTCATCCATAGAACCTTTATCAAGGCTACGTCCTTGGTCCACAACCGATGACTAATAACGCTCAATCTACAGCTCTTGTAAGAGTGTAAAGCGGTCGTTGTCAAATATCTAACCCAACTGGGTTGGGTATCGATCCCACAGGGAATAGCCGGTCAATAAGTAAGCAAAGATTATTAGACTTTTGGTGCAAGTCTCATAAGAAAGGGGGGATTGTAATGTGCAAATAATGTAAACAAAATACTAAAGTAAAAATAGAAATAGCAAAGTAAACGGAAAGAGTGTTTTAGTAAGATGTTTAACCAATGAGAATTGAGAGTTGGGGTTATGTCCACCTTATGAGTTATACATCTCTATGGGCTATGAGTTATGCGGAATTCAGACATGCATGTGCTTATAGAGAATTGTATTCTATGGTAAATCCAAGCGTCTTTCGACCTAACAAGGACTATTTCACATTAACTCTTTCGAGCTTAAAGCGTATCTAGCGGTACAAATTCTCCAAGAGGTTAATCCAGTTACGGCACTAACTTTTTTACAGGGGTTGGTGCCCTATTACCTTGAAATTATCTCTTTTCCAGACATATAACTTTTCTTTCGAACAAGTTAATTCTATACTGGCGTATTCTATGCGTTTGCAACCACAAGAATTTGCATTAAGATGAAGAGAATAATGATATAAGCAGCATACGTGTCGCGAATTCACAAACTCATAGTAATAGATAGTATCTCATACGGCTTCCATAACCCCAACAGAGAAGTTTAGCTACTCATGAGTGCGATGGAACTCACAATAGACATCATTATTATACCACAATAAAGATATCACGTGTAGTATGGTGTGGTATGGCTTTAGGCGTGAACTCCCTTTCAAAGTAGCGTTTCTCTTGTTGTGGAATTTAAGAATTGAATAGATGAATAGAAGAAGAATAAAAAGTAGAATTAATGGAAGAATTAGAAGTAGTAGTGAATGATGAATTATTGTATTGCGGAATGTCTTAAAATCTCTAGCAAAATAGGGTATTTATAATACCCATATCCTATTCCTACTAGGCTACTACGTACTTATCCTAATCCTAATAAGTTACTGCATCATTATCCTAATCCTACTATGTTACTGCTGATCCCCAAAGTCTTTGAAAATGCTGTTTTTGCCCGGGACAGGTTTTCCATGTGTCACGTTTGGTCCTTGGCGTCCAAGCTTTCCCTTCCTTCTTTTGTGAAGCTTCCTTTGGCGTCAAGTTATCCATAAAATGCTGAAATTTGCATCATTTATACCTGAAAACTTGCTAATCACGTTTGTTAGCTCAATTACAGGAAAAAGGACTAAAAGTGCATGAATTATATATTTTGTCCTCAAAACTTAGCTAAAATATGGGTAAAATATAGTACTTTAGGCGTGTAAATTCGCCTATCATCAACACCCCACACTTAAAGCTTTGTTCGTCCTCGAACAAAATATCATGTCCTTCTAAACATTTACTTTGGGTTTCACAGTAACAACACAAAATAGTCATCAAGACAGGCATAGCAATCATTAACAAAGAGTAGTTTTCTGATCATTACTAGAAACAATTTTAACCTCTAATATAGACTCGCGATGATGGTTAGTTCGTATTCAAAGGTTAAGGTACAAAGAATCATACACAACTACCCAAAACTCATTAACCATGTGTGTCTCATAATATATTACCCATAATCACTCACAAGTATAGTATATTTATTGAAACATGGGTATACGAGTATCCTTGCTCTCACTCTCACAAAGAATTCATATGCTGCAACTGATGACCATAGGCTTTCCCTTAGTGTAATGCTCCACTAAATAACAGAATGCTAAGATTAGGATCAAATAGGTCTTTTGCTGGTTGTAATGTAGGCTAAGGGATGGGTAGGACTATTTTGGCCAGAAATAGTGACTATGTTCCTAAGCGCTTTAATACATCACATTATGCCATTAACACTTTCTTTCAAACAACCTTTCTACTTTCTTTTAATCTACCACCCCTTCGCACCTCTTTTGTTATTCAATTTTGAATAGACTTTATCTTTTTGTTTTTCTATTTCTTTTTCTTTTCTTCACTTTTTTTTATAACACACCTCTATGATAACCACTCTTTTTCGTAACAATTTCAAGTACCAATACACTCTAAGGCATCACTCTTACCCAATTTCCTCTTATTTTGTCACATGACTTTACAATTTAAAGCACTTAGGAATTTGGATCAAATTATGGTCTTGAAAAAAAATGGATTAGGCTTACATATGAGGCTGTCAAAGAAAATAGGCTAAAGGCTCAAAGGGGGTTATTTAGGATGATGTCCATGGGTAGGTAAAATGAAGGTAAACAATCATAGGTTGCCAAAGAAATGCCTAAATCATCTCCTAAACTCACACTCTTTATTTTGCTTTACATACATACCAGGCAAGTTCTAGCATCATCTACAAACATAGAATATACTATCATCTCACACAAACAAGGCACATGGTTGACTTTAGTGGCAGCAGTATAGACTCTTGACCCAACGTATGAAAGAATTAAACCACACAATTATCACAGTGAGTCACACTTAGAGCCTAAACATCTCAATAGTAATGATTTTATCACAGACTCTTGTCATAATACCATGTTGCCTATTAAAACAATTTTATGCAAAGTTTGTAAAAAAAAATTTCCTAAAAAAATTAAAACAAACAAACATAAATAAGCAAAACACACATAAATAAGCAAATGCAGATAAGGAAGTATAGCATACAAATACCAGCACCCCACACTTAGACGGGACACACTGCCCTCAGTGGAAAATAAATAAGAAGAACCTAGTTAGTCGGACTCCTCCTCTATGTCTGGGGTCATACCCCCTTCGTCGGAATCATCATTGGAGTAGTCGTCATCAGAATTCTCCTCCACAACGGAGTCTGGCATTCTGCGATCATCATCGGTTGGCACATCATCCTCAACAGGTTCCTCAAAGTACACACCTACTCCACACATCGCCCTTGCATGCTCATTCATTGGGTAGTCATAATCCAGCTGTTGGAGCTCTGCAGCAGTTGGAACACGACCTCCTCTCATCATTGTAAACCGAGTCATGCCATAAAGATGGCGAAAGAAACTCTCATCCCGAGCATGCCTTTCTGCAGTGGTAAGGTTGACGCCATGCGTGGTTTCAACATCTTTAACCTTTGTGAGGTCAACCTTCTTCGTGTTGTGAGGGAGTTTATGATCAGCAGGTTCCTCTTCGATGTCCTCCTTCCTCAATATTGCAGTCAATAGATTGCCAAAGCTGAAGTGGGACCTCTTGTGTATCCTAGATTTACGCATTGTAGATCGAATAATTGCTCCAATGTTGATAGGGACATTCGTCATCAATGCGTAAACTAAGCACACTCTATCTCGTGTTATCTTTGTGTACTGGGTCCCTGGAATCAAGCAAGAGTTGACTATTCACAGCCATATCCTAGCTTCCCTATTCAAAGGAGCATATGGGAAGGTGTTGTGCCGACCGGTGTCTTTGTGTCTACTCCATAGTCCCATGGATCGTGGTCCGCATAATGTGTGTCTAATAGCCCTGTACGAAGGTCTGTTATACAGCTCCTTGAATGGTGATGGGTCAACAGATGGCAAACCTAGAAAAGAGTTGAAGAACTCTGCATTTAGTTGCAGAACTTGGCCCCGAATCTTTACTTCAGTCCCTGTAGTTTTCGGAGACCAGTTGGCATAGAATTCTCATGTTAAATCGAGATTTCACTCTCCCATATCTCAGAAGATGAAATCAAGATGTAACACCATTATCTTGGCCAACATACGAGGTTCTTTCTTTGCTAGTCTCTCCTTGTTTATCAACTCCACATGAACATATTTTTTCTCTTTATTGTTCCTATACCATTCCTTTCCTTCCTCCTCGAGGACCCATTTTATTCCGAACATACGGCGAGGTATTTGCTGCGAGGAGGATTCTCCTTGCTCTTTTCGTCCTTTTTTCTTGCCTTTTTGTGAAGTGGTTGCTTTATCTTTGCCTTGTCTTGCTTTGGGTGCCATTGTACTTGGTTGATGCCTTTGGATGATGTTCTTGCAAAGTTGAAAGAGCAAAAGGAAAATTTTTGAGAGGATTCGGATACTATAGGCGGCGCTTATGCTAGGTTTGCAATGTGTTTTTGATCAAAGACTAAGTCTCTTATTTATAGGAGAGGCTTGGGTCGGGTTTTGACCCATTTAAAATTGGATTTGGAGACAAGAAGTGACCATAGGCGCCGCCTAAAGCTTTGCCTATGCTTGGCATAGGCGGCGCCTTTTGAAAAGCATTGTTGAGCATAGACGGCGCCTTTTGCATAGCATATGAGATTCAGAGACAAAAGGCATTGGCATAGGCGGCGCCTATGCTATGGCATACTTGGGCATGGGCGGCGCCTATGCTATGTCACACTAGATTCCGAGAGCATAGGCCATAGCATAGGCCTTGCCTTGTTCGTGGCCTAGTTTTACATAGGCCTAGCCTTGTTTGTTGCCTATATTTTCATAAGCAATGCCTAATCCATAGCCTTTTGCTTCTTCATTACTAACTTACCACCTTCGACATGCAATACGACCAAATCAAAATTTGGAACCAATCTCCTTGTTTACGCCTCTTGTACCTACACTTGCTCAAAGACAATAAACACGATTAGAACGATGGGTTGCCTCCCATCAAGCGCCTTAGTTTTGGTCGTGGCACAACTCTTCTTTTTGGATTTTTATTTATCAAAGGCAAACACGAAATAGAACGAAAGAAAGAAAAAAAAATGTAAAACGATGGGTTGCCTCCCATCTAGCACTTGATTTATTGTCGCGGCACGACATAGTTACCTCGAGTACTTAGACTTCGTCGAGATAAGTGATGGCCATATAATTTATTGAGTCGAGAGGACCGATATAAGGTTTTACTCGTTGGCCATTCACCTTGAAGAAAACACCATTATTGTCTTTCAACTCAACTACTCCAGACGAGTAGACTTGGTTAACTTTGTACGGACCAGACCACTTGGACTTCAACTTACCTGGGAATAGCTTCAATCTGGAATTGAAGAGGAGTACCATATCATCCTTTTGAAAGTTTCGTTGAACAATCCGCTGATCATGATACTTTTTCATCCGCTCCTTGTATAGGTATGATCTTTCATAAGCATGTAGACGGAATTCATCAATCTCGTTCAGCTGCTCCAATCTCAGATTCATTGCATCATCCCAATTCAAATTCAATCGCTTCAATGCCCATAATGCTTTATGCTCGAGCTCAATGGGTAAGTGACAAGCCTTCCCATAAACTAGTTGGTACGGGGACATGCCAATTGGCATTTTGAATGCAGTCCTATAAGCCCATAGTGCATCGTCCAGCTTCCGAGACCAATCTTTCCTATTAGCATTTACCGTCTTTGCAAGGATTTGCTTGATCTCTCGATTGGAAACCTCTACCTTCTCACTAGTTTGTGGGTGATAAGGTGTGGCTACCTTATGTTGCTTGACACCATATTTTGCCAACACGGATTTAAATAGCTTGTTGCAAAAGTGAGATTCTCCGTCGCTTATGATAGTACGTGGTACTCCAAAGCGGGAGAAGATATTCTTCTTCAAGAATGCTACAACACGCTTTCCCTCATTGTCGGCCAACGCTACTGCTTCAACCCATTTTGAAACATAATCTATAACGACTAGGATGTATTTCATTTCGAATGAATTTATGAATGGACCCATGAAATCAATACCCCATACATCAAAGAGCTCGACTTCAAGAATTTTTGACATGGGGGCATCTCATGGTGTTTTGAAATCGCACCTTGTCTCTGACATTGGTCGCATCTTCTCACAAATTCGTAGGCATCTCTAAATATCGACGGCCAATAATATCCACTTTGCAATACCTTTCTTGCTGTCCGATTACCTGTGTGATGTCCTCTAACTTGGGAAGTGTGACATGCATCCAATATATTAGGCACCTCTACATGGGATATGCATCGCCGGATAACACCATCCGCGCATCGTCGAAATAAATATGGCTCATCCCAAAAGTAGTGTTTTACATCATGCATAAACTTTCTCTTTTGATGGAAAGATAAATTTGCAGGTATGATATTACTTACCACAAAATTTGCAAAGTCAGCATACCATGGTAACTTTTCCATTATCGTGGCTAAGATCTCCTCGTCAGGGAATGCATCATCAATCTTGATTTCAGGCTGCGCCATATGCTCGTTCTCAAGTCTAGATAGATGGTCAGCCACTTGGTTCTCACAACCCCTTCTATCTTTTACCTCAAAATCAAATTCTTGCAGCAACAATACCCATCGAATTAGCCTCGGCTTTGCGTCCTTATTCGTCATTAGGTATCTCAGAGCTGCATGGTCTGTATGAACGATCACTTTGGTTCCCAACAAGTAAGCACGAAACTTCTCAAAAGCATACACAACCGCTAGCAGCTCTTGTTCTGTGATAGTATAATTCTTTTGGGCTTCGTTTAGGACCTTGCTCGCATAATAGATAGGATGGAATAACTTTTCCCTTCTCTGGCCAAGTACAGCGCCCAAAGCTACCCCACTAGCGTCACACATGACTTCAAATAGTAGAGACCAATCTGGTGCTACCATGATAGGAGCTTCAATTAGCTTCCCTTTGAGGCATTCGAATGCCTTCAAACAATCTTTATTGAAGTCAAACTTTGCATCTTTCTCCAAAAGTTTGCATAATGGACTAGCGATTTTGGAGAAGTCTTTGATGAATCGCCGATAGAAACCTGCGTGCCCGAGGAAACTACGAACTCCCTTCACGGAAATTGGAGGTGGTAGCTTCTCGATAACTTCAATTTTAGCTCGATCAACTTCAATTCCTCTTTCGGAGATTTTATGCCCAAGAACAATACCTTCTTTAACCATAAAGTGGCACTTCTCCCAGTTCAGCACTAGGTTGAATTCAACACATCTTTGCAACGCCATACTTAGGTTTGCCAAGCAAGATTCAAACGACTCACCCACAACTGAAAAATTGTCCATAAATACCTCCAAAGTATCTTCAACCATATCAGAAAAGATGGCCATCATACAATGCTGAAAGGTGGCTGGTGCATTACATAGCCCGAATGGCATACGTTTAAAGGCAAACGTACCATATGGGCATATGAACGTTGTCTTCTCTTGGTCTTCAGGGGCAATACAAATCTGATTATAGCCAGAATAACCATCTACGAAACAAAATCAGCCTTTTCCTGCTAATCGATCGAGCATTTGGTCCATGAATGACATTGGAAAGTGATCTTTGAGCGTCCATGAATTCAGCTTTCGGTAGTCCATGCATACTCTCCATCCGGTGACGGGTCTAAGTGGAATAAGCTCATTCTTCTCATTCGCTACTACCGTCATGCCTCCTTTCTTGGGAACACATTGTACCAGGCTTACCCATGTACTGTCAAAGATTGGATACACTACCCCCGCATCTAACCACTTAATAATTTCTTTCTTCACCACTTCTTGCATAAGTGGATTTAGACGCCTTTGATGCTCAATAGTGGGTGTGCAATTTTCTTCAAGCTGAATCTTGTGTGTACAAATCCCAGGTGGAATACCAATAATATCAGCGATGGTCTAACCAATGGCTCTTATATACTTCTGTAGAATAGCAATGAGAGCTGCAACTTGCTGCTCACCCAAATCTGCCACCACAATGACTGAAAGTGTGTTTCCGCTTCCTAAGAATGCATACTTTAAATGGCTAGGCATCTCTTTTAATTCTAACGTGGGTGGCTCTTCAATAGATGGTTTAGCTGGTGGTGTGGGTCGATTTTTGAGATCAAGGTCCATCTTTTTGGGAGCATTAGGATATGATCCAAATCCTATTAGAGCATCAATAGTCTCTTCATAATTTTCAGCATCCTGATGCTCAACATTCATGAGCACAACAGCCAATGGGTCATCAATAATTTTCTCTTCTTCAAGTAATTCTTTCTCATCATCAAAGTAAACATCAGCCATCGAGAATACGCTCAGCTCTTTGGGTTGCTTCATTGATTTACACACATCAAAGTGAACTACTTCGTTATTTATCCGGAATAAAAGCTCATTAGCTCTTAAATCAATAAGCACACTTCCTGTTGCAAGGAAAGGGCGCCCCAAGATTATGGGAACTTCTGAATCTACCTCACAATCCAAAATAACGAAGTCTGCCGGAAAGATGAATGAAGAAACCTTTACCAATACATCACATAGAATACCAACAGGTCGTTTTACCGACCTATCCGCCATTACGAGCCTCATATTGGTTGGAGTAGGATCACCTAACCCCAACTTTTTGTAAATAGATAATGGCATCAAATTGATGCTGGCTCCTAAATCGCATAAGCCTTGGCAAAATTTAAAGAACCAACTGTGCATGGAATAGTGAAAGCACCGGGGTCGGCCTTCTTCTGAACTAGTGATCGGGTAGCAATTGCACTGCAATGATGCACAGTATCTTTCAAATCATAGCTTGCTGCCCGCTTCTTTGTCAAAAGATCTTTCATAAATTTTGCATACCCAGGCATTTGTACTAGTGCCTCCACCAACGGAACATTTATGGTCAGCTGCTTTAAAATCGTCATGAATTTGCTGAACCTTGTATCATCTGCAATCTTCTTCAATCTTTGAGGAAAAGGTGGTGGTGGAAGTGGGATTGTTTTCTCCACAGCTTTCTTCTCCTCTTGCTTCCGTATTTCAGTCTTTTCAGGCTACAATATACTTGGTGTGATGTCATGGACGTCGTGGTTGGCTTCTACTGCGTTTTCTCCATTAGCCTTATCATCGTTGTCCGCTACATCGTCGACCACTTGCTTGCCTTTGGATAAAGTTACCAGCACCTTACTACTTCGAGTAGTAATAGCCATGCATGATCCATCATTCCTTGGATTTTGCACGGTGTCGCTAGGTAAGGTGCCAGCCTTTCTTTGATTGAGTACTGCCGAAAGTTGGCTCAACTGCTGCTCTATTTGTTTTATTGAAGTGGAATGTGAGTCAACCAATTGCTTCATCGAGGATAAATCATTTATTACCTCAGTTACTCCCGCGTTGGTTGCCTCTACTCCTTTTAACAGTTTAGCCATCATGTCTTCCATATTTGCACAACTAGATGTAGTGGCATCACGTTTCCCTGGGGGAACATACAAACCACTCTTGTCATTCTTGTTCTTCCAACTACCTTGGTCCTTGTTTCTAGATTTATCGTAATAGTTCCGACCTTGGTTTCCTTGGGTATTGCCTCGGAAACCCCCCTAATTGTTTAAGTAGTTGGCCTCTTCTTCCGAATCAGATTCGTCTCTTCCTTTTGACGCAACAGCTTTGACTTTTTTGATCTTCCCTGATAAGAGATGCTTTGTAAGAAGATCCACTAGTATTTTCATGTGCGCCATATCTTGATCGCGTTCTTCTTCTCTTCTCCTTTGGTCTGCAGTCATGCCAATAGATAAAGTGGGGCTTGCTACCTCAAATTCCCTGGTATGCCAAGCTCTACTTTGCTTTGTCATCCGGTCTAGCATATTGCTTGCCTGACCAAAGGTGAGGTCCATAAAAGAACCTCCAGCCGCATTATCCACCACTGGTTTAGTTATTGAATTCAAGAATCTGTATAGTATCTCCATTAGGTGAACATTGGTCATATGGTGGTTTGGGCAACGCATTAGCTTCGTCTTGAACCTCTCCCATGTTTCATGAAGAGCTTCGGTTGGAAGCTGCCGAAAGTTGCTGATTTCATCTCTCAATTATGCTCTTTTGGATGGTGGAAAGAATCTTTTTAGGAAAGCGTCTTTCAACTGCCTCCAATTAGTGATAGAATCAGGAGTCAGCCCGTTCAACCATAGAGGTATCCCCAGATAGAGACACTGGAAATAGGCGTAACCGAATTACATTCTGTCCAACGCCAGGATTATCGAATGTCTTGCATGTAGAAATAAAGTTGATCAGATGCATATTCGGATCATCGCCTGCTAGTGCACCGAATAATCCCTTGATTTGCAATAATTGAATCATGGTGCTTGTGATGTTGAACTTGGCTCCGGGTGCCAATGGTGGAGGAATAATGGCTCCTGTGGCTTCGGCTCCATCAAGATCATCATCATCATCATCGAAAGCTGGTTGTACAGGTCGGCGTTCATGCCTAAACCTATCTTGATGATCTCTTCTGTTAGCAGGTGTTGCTATCTCAGCATCACCCCTTGGGTTTAGTAACTCGTCATCACCTAGGTCCTCATCGTCAGGATTTGTCGCTCGCCCAGGGTTATCAATATTCTGTTGATGCACTTGAGCGACTGCTAGAGCAGCTAGTCTTGCCTGTTCCTGTTGATCAGCCATCCTTTCAATTTCGTGTTGTGCCTCCATTCTGCCAATACGTTGTGGTTCAGGATTGATAGGTAATAACGGTTGACCAGAACTTCGAGTATGGGGCATGCACTGAATAAAAACCTGCAGAAAACAAAAACAAAAACTAAAAGTAAACTACGAGAATCTTTGACCAAAGGGTCTAGTAACTATCACAAACTTAGTTGACAACCGTATTCCCCGGCAACGGCGCCAATTTTTGATAACGCTCAATCTACAGCTCTTGTAAGAGTGTAAAGCGGTCGTTGTCAAATATATAACCCAACTGGGTTGGGTATCGATCCCACAGGGAATAGCCGGTCAATAAGTAAGCAAAAATTATTAGACTTTTGGTGCAAGTCTCGTAAAAAAAAGGGGATTGTAATGTGCAAATAATGTAAACAAAATAGTAAAGTAAAAAAAGAAATAGCAAAGTAAACGGAAAGAGTGTTTAGTAAGATGTTTAACCAATGAGAATTGAGAGTTGGGGTTATGTCCACCTTATGAGTTATACGTCTCTATTGGCTATGAGTTATGCGGAATTCAGACATGCATGTGCTTATAGAGAATTGTATTCTATGGTAAATCCAAGCGTCTTTCGACCTAACAAGGACTATTTCACTTTAAATCTTTCGAGCTTAAAGCGTATCTAGCAGTACAAATTCTCCAAGAGGTTAATCCAGTTACGGCACTAACTTTTTTACAGGGGTTGGTGCCCTATTACCTTGACATTATCTCTTTTCCAGACATATAACTTTTCTTTTGAACAAGTTAATGCTATACTGGCGTATTCTATGCGTTTGCAACCACAAGAATTTGCATTAAGATGAAGAGAATAATGATATAAGCAGCATACGTGTCGCGAATTCACAAACTCATAGTAATAGATAGTATCTCATACGGCTTCCATAACCCCAACAGAGAAGTTTAGCTACTCATGAGTGCGATGGAACTCACAATAGACATCATTATTATACCACAATAAAGATATCACGTGTAGTATGGTGTGGTATGGCTTTAGGCGTGAACTCCCTTTCAAAGTAGCGTTTCTCTTGTTGTGGAATTTAAGAATTGAATAGATGAATAGAAGAAGAATAAAAAGTAGAATTAATGGAAGAAGTAGAAGTAGTAGTGAATGATGAATTATTGTATTGCGGAATGTCTTAAAATCTCTAGCAAAATAGGGTATTTATAATACCCATATCCTATTCCTACTAGGCTACTGCGTACTTATCCTAATCCTAATAAGTTACTGCATCATTATCCTAATCCTACTATGTTACTGCTGATCCCCAAAGTCTTTGAAAATGTTGTTTTTGCCCGGGACAGGTTTTCCATGCGTCACGTTTGGTCCTTGGCGTCCAAGCTTTCCCTTCCTTCTTTTGTGAAGCTTCCTTTGGCGTCAAGTTATCCATAAAATGCTGAAATCTGTATCATTTATACTTGAAAACTTGCTAATCACGTTTGTTAGCTCAATTACAGGAAAAAGGACTAAAAGTGCATGAATTATATATTTTGTCCTCAAAACTTAGCTAAAATATGGGTAAAATATAGTACTTTAGGCGTGTAAATTTACCTATCATCAACGACCCTGTAGATCTAAGATCTCAACTGGGATCTCCTTATAAGATAGAAAATACAAAATACCAATATCATTGATAGGCATGATTTGGGACGGATCACCCATACACTTCCTCAGTAACGAAAAATGGAATACCGGGTGAATAGAGCTCAAATTAGAAGGAAACTCCAACTCATACGCACCATTACCAACCCTCTTCATAACCAAGTATAGACAAACATACCGGGGACTGTGCTTTCCTTTCGTCCCAAACTATATCACTCCCTCCATGGAAGAAACCTTCAAGAACACCCTATCCCCACTCTCATCCGCGTAGGACATTTGGTGACTTTAGTCGGCCTTAAGTCTATCCCTAATCACCTTCACCTTTTCCATGTCTTGGTGAACCAAATTTGAGCTAAACATCTCCGCCTCACCAACTATTAACCACCAAACAGAAAATCTACACCTCCCTTCATACAATGCCTCAAATGGAGCCATTCCAATGCTAGAGTGGTTGTTATTATTATAGGCAAAATCTATAAGAGGTAAGTGATCAACCCAACTACCACCATAGTCAATCACGTAAGCTCGAAGCACATCCTCCAATGTCTGAATAGTCCTTTCTTCTTGCCCATCCAACTATGGGTGAAAAGCCATACTAAGACTCACCTTGGTCCCCAAACATTTCTAAAGTAACTACAAAAAGTGAGGTACGAATTGCGTGCCACGATTTGAGATGATAGAAACAGGTACCTTATACAACTTCAGAATCTCTAGGAGGTACAACTTTGTATAATCCTCTATGGAAAAAATAGTCCTCACTGGTAAAAAGTGAGCCAACTTTGTCATCCTATCCGTGATGACCCAAACTGAATCAAATTAATTCCAAGACTGAGGAAGATAGATAACAAATCCATATTGATCACTTCCCATTTCCACACAGGAAACTTAATATCTTGATATAATCATCTGGTACTCATGTGCGCAACTTTCACTTGTTGGAACACAATAGACTTAGCCATAAAACAAGATACGTCCCACTTCATGTTTTTCCACCAATACATTTCCTTAAGATCACGGTATATTTCATCGAACCAGGGTGAACGACATAGGGCAATTCATGTGCCTCATCCAAGATCCTCTCTCGCAAACCATCAACATCGGTAAGACATAACCTTTCTTTATACCACAAGGTACCATCATCACTAATATTGAAGTCCATCACCTTTTGCCCAGCTACATCACCCTTGATCCTTATCATGATAGGATCTAACATCTTCTTCTTCTTGATTTCAGTATTAAGAGACGACAGTGCCACCTCCTGTACAAATACACCACCATCCCCAAAGTCCAAGAGGCAAACTCCATGGTTGGCCAAATGGTGAATATCTTTCACCAACTCCCGCTTCTCCTTATCCATATGAGCCAGACTCCCCATAGATAACCTTCTAAGAGCATCAACAACCACGTTAGTTTTACCTGGGTGGTAGTGAAGACTCATTTCATAGTATTTGAGAAGCTCAAGCTATCACATTTTCATGAGGTTGAGCTCTTTTTGAGTAAACACATACTACATGCTCTTATGATTAGCAAAGATATCCACATGCACCTCATATAAATTGCAACACCAAATTTTCAATACGAACACCACAACTACAAAATCCAAATCATCGGTCGGATAATTTTTCTTGTGAACCTTCAATTGTCTAGAGGCATAATTTATCACCTTGCCATGCTGCATCAACATGCAACCAAGTCCAAAACGAGAAACATCACAATATACCACAAACCTATCAATGCCTTTAGGCAAGGTTAAAATTGTTTCCAAAGTTAGCTTATCCTTCAGCTTCTCGAAACTACCCTCAAAAGCATCAGACCACAAGAACCTAACATTCTTCTGAGTTAACTTAGTCAATAGGAAAGCAATAGAAGTTAAACTTTCCACAAATCTTCTGGAGTAACTAGCTAAACCCAAGAAGTTTTGAATCTCCATTAGTGTTGTGGTTCTAGGACACTTCTTAACCATGACAACCTTTTGTAGATCCACCATGATCTTTTTACTAGAAATGACATGACCCAAAAAAGTAACAACGTTCAACCAAAATTCACATTTCAAAAATTTGGCATATAACTACTGCTTCTTTAGGGTCTGTAATACAATGCGGAGGTGATCAACATGATCCACCTCACTCTTAGAATACACCAGAATGTCATCTATAAAAACAATGATGAATAAATCCAGAAACTGATGGAAGACCCTAATCATCAAATCCATTAATACCAACAAGGAATTGATCCACCCGAAAGACATAACCAAGAACTCAAAATGCCTACACCGAGTACAAAAGGCAGTCTTAGGGGTATCTACCTCCATAACTTTAACTAATGATATCTAGATCAAAGATCAATCTTGGAGAAAAATTTAGCACCCTACAGCTGGTCAAACAAATCATCTATCCTTGGAAAAGGATACACATTCTTTACCGTCACCTTATTCAACAGTCGGTAATTAATACATATCTAAAGGGAACTATCCTTCTTACGCATGAATAACACCGGTGCACCCTATAGGACACACTAGGATGGATGAAACCCTTGTCTGAAAGATCCTTGAGTTACTCTTTTATCTCTTTCAACTCAACTGAAGCCATTCTATACAAAAGAATAGAGATTGGACAACTGTCCAAAACAATATCGATACCAAACTCAATCTCTTAATCAAGAGGAATACTATGAAAGTCATCAGAGAAGACCTCAGGAAATTCATTTACCACTGAGACAAAATGCAAAGAAGGGCCCTTTGAGTTAGAATCTTTAACCTGAACTAGATAACAGAGACACCTCTTAGAGATTAATATCCGAGATCTAAGATACGATATGAACCTCCCCTTAGGAGTTAGAGACTACCCTCCTACTCAATAACTGACTTATTAGGGAATTTAAGAAAACCCTATGGGTCCGATAGATTAGAGATGCATAGCACAAGCGCAATTAATCCACCCCCAATATGACATCAAAATCAATCATATCTAGTTAAAATAAATCCACCAAAGTCTACCAACCACCCACAGATACCACACAACTTAAATAGACTACTAGCCACAACAGAATCTCCCACCGAGGTAGAAATATTAAAAGGGTCTGAAACACACTCGATTCAAAACAAAAATGCACAGCCAAATATGGGGTCACATAAGAGAGAGTTGACCTCGGATCAAGTAAATAATACACATCACAGGAATAGAGTTTAAACATACCAGTAATGACATTAGTCAATGCGATAAGCTTTTATCGAGTATTGAGAGCATAAAGATGGTTCTGACCAGTGCCAGAGCAAGATGATGCACCTTTTGGTGCCTGAGCTATTAAAGAGGAAATCAAAACCTTGTTTACCCTAGCGGAAACCTTACCAATAGGACAGTTTCTGAGCATATTCCCTGACTCCACAATTGAAACACTTGTCCCTTCCTTCATCAATGAAACCCTAATGCAATCTACCATAAAACTTGCAGAGAGGATATGATGTAGCTGACTGGGCCTCACTAGCCTGAGATTGGGCACTCGATGCCCTAAAGTTGTGCCACCTTGGAAATACCAATCAGTCGACAACTTTGGGTTAAGAGCACCAGCCATCGAGTAAGACCCGAAATTGCGCCACTTCTTCTTAGGCTACTTCTCGCAATCCCTATTACTCTACGGTTAGCCTCCACCCTGCTTAAAATATCTAAATATTTTTCCCTACCTTACGCTATCTCATCCTAAATCTTCTTTACTTTCTTTACCTGTTCCATGTACATAATTAACCTAGAAATAGCCAAGTCCCTGTTCAACAAGGTAGACTTACTTTCCAATATCAAGTCTCTATACAACCTAAAAGAAAATGTTCTCATTCTAGCCTTCATGCTAGAAAATAACCCCGGAACATACGAGATAAATGGTTAAACTTCAAGGCATACTTCTTAACTGACATCTTACCCTGGGTTAGATTAACAAACTCTTCCGTCTTTGCTTCCCTCAGTTCTTGAGGAAAAAAGTGGTCTAAGAAAGCATTATAGAAATCCTCCCTTAGAGACAACTCAACCTCATCACCTCTTGTATGATCTCATTATTTGTACCATTGGTATACAATATCTTTTATCTGGTAGGCGGTAAACTCCATGCTCTCCACATTCATGGCCTACATAACAAGGAGGATCTTTTATATCTATCAAGAAAACCTTGAGGATCCACCTCAACCTTAACACCTGTAAAGGTCAGAAAGATCAACCTCATGAATCGGCTAACCCTTGTGGCCTCAGAAGATAAAGGAACACGCCGCTCAAACTAAGAAGCTACCAACTGTACCAATATATGATTGGACTGACGAAACTCAGCATTCCTCACTTTAGGTCGAAGATCTTATGGAAGACTAAAGGGAACTGGTGGAACTCCATGACAATCAGAAATTTGAAACATAGACCAGGTGTGGACCATATAAGTAAAACGAATCTCATCAACACTATCCTCAGGTAGGATAGAGGAGTTTTTGTGAGCTTAAGATCTCTGAGAAGGAATGATCTAAAAAGCAAACAAACAGAAATTAGAGAAGATTTCATGACCTTAGACTCTACAGCTTGAAAACAAAACATAAGAAAGAGAAAAATTCCTAAATGTCTTGTAGCCTCTCCCTTATAAGTGTGGTGTGATACGCACTCTTAGAAAAGACTCTACTTGACATGGATTTGTGGACTCCTAATTGACCATAAACCTAGGTCTCTTTTACCAATTTTACATGACTGAAACCAGGTCCTAGTCATGTCGGGTATCTCAAACCCAATAATGACCGGAGATCACCCTGTTACCTTATCCAACCAACCAACTTATACCCAGAGTCGGCTGAACTCTGAACATATATCAAGATAGAGAAATTAAACAACGCAAAGACTTTACGATAGGTCCAAGATCATGACCGACCCAAACAAGTCTAACCATCCAATACTCAACAAACAACCGTAACGAAAAAAATAAATAACCAAGTCCATATCCATATAATAAGAATATAGAACTATCATAAACCAAATACAGTCATACGATATTAGCCCCAATACCAATACCAATACCAATGCCAAGGCTGACACCACTACTAACACTGTAACCCATAGTAGTCTCAAAAAGCCCGTATCCAAAGCCAAACAATATGTGGTTGGGACATACCCCCGACCATAGACAAAATTGATGTCCAAGACTAAACTAATTAAAAAACAAGAAATTAAAAACAAGAAATGAAAACTTCTGATGTATGGAAGCTTACCACTTCAAGTCAACACAAGTTGTTCTTAAGTCCAATCACTGAGTAAGATATGTAGTATGACCAACACCAGCATCACGTGGGAAAACAACATCAAAGAAGGCTAGCAGTTGGGTGCTAGCATGTAACTCAAAGATAAGGATAAAATAATGCCAATTGCTCAAATCTGATCAACCAACTCATATAACCAATGAAATACATATATATGTACATGTATATATATATCATGACAGGGTAGGGAACAATGTTAACATGAACTTTGAAAATATTAACCTGAGTTATGTAGTGTGACTGTCATAGAATAAGGCATTCACGGGTTATATGGGCCCAGCTCTCCCCTAGCTGGAAGGGCCCTAGTGTGTGTAGCTACACAACCAGAGAATATCCATAATCATATATGCCTATATGGAGGACTCGAACCTACCAGCATAAACATGGTGACTTAAGAACAAATACATGTAGTAAAGAGGACTCGAACCTCCCTTTAATATGTTTATTCGGGGGACTCAAGCCACCCAGTCATAAGGCACCTGCACTGGGTAGCACGGTTTCTAGTGTTAGTCTTTCAAACTTCACTTTTATGGCCCGGCTACAAATCCCACTTTGAAGCCTACTTTAAAATCATCATTTCACATACACAACTATTAAGTCATAAATCAAGTTAGTGTTTAGGGACTCAAACCCATTTACCCAATTAAACTGCCAAGGTTACAATTTAAATCATTACATAGCCAACAAGGCCTTCACACAGTCATTTACCAACCATTCATATTCATTAGTCCAATGCCTTAGTTCAAAACACCATTTAACATGTGACTAGTTTATTCTTTTAGGTATTTTCACAAACACTTTGAGGCAATATCATTACTATATCCAAAACCCAAGTAAAACCATCAAGTTTAGAGTCACCCATGACCCATTTGCTAAACTAAAATTACCAATCACCCACATGTTCAAACCATTACCAAAAAATACATGTATAAATACATGTTAAACTAAGAGTAAACAACACTCAACCTATGCTATAAAAACCTCAATTTTTGTTTTAAAAACCACCATTTAAAAATCATAATCATGCTTTAAAACACATGATATTTATGAACTAACAATAAGGGAAGAGTCACATGCCTTATTCAAGAAGATTCATGGAAGAAACTTGACTCTTGAGCCTCTAGATAAATACCTTTGAAGAACCCTAGTACTAATTTTCTTGAGAGAGATTAGGAAGAATTTTGATGTGTTTGATCTTTCAAAGTATGTTATGAGAGGCCACAATATGTTTAAAGACATGGGAACTTAAGGTTTTTGGGTTGGGAAATGTCCAAAATATCCACAGCTTAAAAGCTGAAAATATGTGCACAGAGGGTACAACCGCCTTACCCAACCTATACCCTATCATACGAGTGGTACCCACCACTCATACCCTAGGCATCAAATTGGACCCTAACACTATCTAACATGCTAGTTATTAGGCCAACTCTAATCCAATCATACGATTGGTACACCCCTAACCCGTACCCTAGGCAAAATCCTCTAGACTAAACTTAGAGCATCATACAATTTAGTAACATACTACTCATACCCTAACATATGTCAAATAAGATGACTAATCATACCTTGGACAAAATGCAATAAAACCATACTAATTATCATACGAGTGTAGGGACCCTAAACCGTACCATATCATACGACTAGTATGCACAAGTCGTATGATGTCCAAAATGCTTAACTTAGAAAATTTTCTAAGGTCTAAAGCCAAGGTATTTCAATTGTCCCCTACTCAGATCATTTGTCCTCTAATGATAGGTAAGGAAAGCACAAGCACAGCGTATCACATTATTACACATCGAACTAACCTTTAACCAAGTTAGAAAACAAATATGCAAGGAAATCAATCTTTTCTTTTAATAAGTTTGAAAACAAAGATGTGATGAAGGACACATACCTTTCACAAGAATGGGGAACAAATGCGGATGCTTAGACTTTATGTCCTTTTCTTCTTCCCAAGTAGCTTTTTCAACCTTATGATTCTTCTAATGGACCTTTACCAAAGTCACATCATTCATCCATAACCAACAAACTTTACGATCCAAGATGTTAGTTTAAACTACCTCATAAAATAAGGAATCCGAGATACCCAACTCTTTTGAAGGAACAACTAATGAATAATCACCCACACACTTTCTTAACATAGAGACATGGAAAACTGAATGAATGGAGCTCAAACTATGAGGCAACTTCAACTCCTAAGCAACATTGTAAACCTTTTTCAAGACCAAGTACGAGCCAACATACAAAGGAATTAACTTTCCCTTCTTAAAAAACCGTATTACTCCCTTTATGGGAGATACTTTTAAGAACACCCAATCACTAACATTGAACTCTAACTCTTCATGCCTCATGTTCACATAGGACTTTTGGAAAATTTGAGCACTTTTCAATATATCATGAATCACTTTCACCCAATCCAAGGCTTGTTGAACCGAATTAGGGACAAACAACTTACCCTCTCCAACTTTATACCAACCAATAGGAGAACGACATATCCTACTATATAACGCCTCAAAAGGAGACATACCAATACTAGAGTGGTAGCTATTATTATAAGAAAAATTAATCGAAGGGAAATGGTCATACCATCTACCACCATAGTCAATCACGCAAGCACAAAGCATATCTTCCAATGTTTGAATGGTCTTCTCCGCCTGCCCATCTGATTGCTGGTGGAAAACAGTCCTAAGGCACGCCTTAGTTCCCAAACCTTTCTAAAATGAATTCTAAAATTTATATAAGAACATAATACCATGATCCAAAATGATAGAAACAAGCGCACTATGCAACTTTACTATCTTCGTAAGATATAACTCAGCATAATCTCTACCGAATAAGTAATCCTTACTGATAAGAAGTAAGCGAACTTGGTCATCCTATCCAAGACCGAGGAAGATTGGTGATGAAATCCATATTAATCACTTTCTTCTTCCTTTCGAGCAATGCAATCTCTTGGTATAAACCACCAGGTCTCATGTGCTTAACTTTCACTTGTTGATACACTATACACTTAGCCACATAGTTAGCCATATCTCGCTTTATATTATTTCACCAATAGAACTCATTAAGATCATGGTATATTTTTGCTGAACTAGGATGAATAGAATAACGAGATCCACGAGCTGTAAATAAAAACCTTTCTCTCAAACCATCAATGCCGAGAACATATATTCCCTTGGTACCTCAAGATACCATCTCCATCAATCACAAAGTCAAAAACCTTCTGCGGACCTCTATTTCCTTTAATCTTCATCAAGTTAGAGTCCAATATTTTCCTTTCTTTTATCTCAACAACTAGAGATGATTGTGATTCCTAATGCACAAACACACTACCATCCTTAGAGTCCGTGAGAGAAACTCCAAAATTAGCCAAATTGTGAATATCCTTCACCAACTCCTATTTATCCTCATCCACATGAGCTAGACCCCTCATGGATAACCTGCTAAGAGCATCAACAAGTATGTTAGCTTTACCTGAATGGTAGTGAAGAATCATATCATAATCCTTCAGTAAATCAAGGCACCTCCTTTGCCAGTGATGCCAAATCTTTAATTTAAATACCATAGCTTACAACTCCAATTCATGAGTAAGGTTGTTCTTCTCATGAACTTTCAAATGCCTAGAAACATAGGCCACCAACCTACCTTGCTACATTAATACACAACAAACCCCAACACGTGAAGCATAACAATATACTACGAAGCCATCAATACCTTTGGGTAGGGTCAAAACTAGAGATGAAGTCAGATTATACCTTAACTTTACAAAACTACCCTCACACACATCCGAACATAAAAACTTGACCTTCTTCTAGGTCAACTTTGTTAATGGGGAAGCTATTGTTGAAAAACTTTCCACAAATCTCCTATAGTAAGTTGCTAATCCCAAGAAGCTCTGAATATTGGTTGGAGTCGCAGGTGTAGGTCACTTCTAAACCACTACAACCTTTTATGGATAGACCATGATCCCTTCACCAGAGATAAACATTACCAAGAAAAGTCACAACCTTCAACCAAAACTCATACTTTAAGAACATGGCATACAAATATTGTTGCTTCAAGGTCTGTAACATAGCACAGAGGTGATCGACATGATCCACCTTACACTTAGAATACACTAAGATGTCATCAATGAAGACAATGATGAACAAATCTAAAAATTGATGAAAGACCCTATTAATCAAATCCATATATGATATCGGAGCATTGGTCAACCCAAAAGACATAACTCAAAACACATAGTGACCATACTTGGTCGTGAAGGCAGTCTTAGGGATATCCGCTTCCCAATCTTAAGCTGATGACAACCCGATCTAAGATCAACCTTAGAGAAATACTTCGCACCTTGAAGCTGATCAAATAAGGCATTGATCCTAGGAAGAGGATACTTATTCTTTATGGTCACTTTATTCAACTGATAATAATCAATGTCTATTCGAAGGGAACTATCCTTCTTACGCATGAAAAACACTAAAGCACTCCAAGGAGATACACTGGGACAGATAAAATCTTTATCTAAGAGATCTTTCAATTGGACCTTAAGATCTTTCAACTCAGCCAGAGCCACTCTATAAGGAGAGACAGAAATAGGATGAGTATCCCAAACAAGGTCAATCCTAAAATCAATTTCCCTATCAGAATAAATACCAGGAAGATCTTTACGAAAAATCTCGGAAAACTTATTAACCACAGGAAAAAATTCTAGAGAAGGACTTTTCGAGTTAGATTCTTTAACCCAGACTAAATGATACAAACACCCTTTGTAAATCAACTTTCAGTCATTAAGGTATGAGATGAACCTCCCCTTAGGTCGAACCTCTACTTGGGAACTAAAGAACCCCCTTTCCATATAATAATTGACTCATTAGGGAATTTAAATATGACCTTATAGGCCCGACATTCTAATGAATTATAACATAAATGCAACCAATACATCCCCAATATGACATCAAACTTAACCATATCTAACTTTATCAAATCCATAAGAGTTTCTCTACTACTAACAGATACCACACCCACCTATAGACTCTCTTAGAAGTCACAAAGTCACCAACTAGGGTAGGTATAGAAAAAAAGATAAGAAATAATCTCAGTACCAAAATGAAAATGCAAAGCCACAAATGGGGTCACATAAGAAAGAGTGTACCTTAGATCAAGTAAGCAATACACATCACCGGAGAAAAGTTTCAACATACCAGTAATGATATTAGAAGATTCCTTAGATTTCTAGTGGGATGAAAGAGCATATAAATGACTCTGGCCAGTACCAGTGCTAGAAGTAGTAACAAATGTAGACGTAGCTCCCTTTGGAGAAAGAGTAGATGAAGAGGCAACCATAACCTTTTTAGCCCCAGAATCCATTCAAGCATGAGGGTGGGATGGAGTTGACTGAACCCATGGTGCGACACCTACAAAATCTACAAAGAGGGTGGGATGGAGTTGACTAAGCTCTACTAGCCTGATATTGGGCACCCTATGCCCGGATCCTACCATTATGATGAGATCAAAAATCACTCGATGGCTTTGGGTAAGGAACACTTTCTATGGAGAAAGAACCAGAGCTCTCTCTCTTCTTCTTTAGCCACTTACCACCGTCTCTATCACTTTGCTCAGAAGGCCTAAATTTCTTCCTCTGCCTCTCACTAAACTCAACCTATTTTTTTCTCATTCTCTATTTGTTGTATTTACACAACCAACCTAGAGATATTCATTTCCTTGATCAACAAAGTAGCCTTACTCTCAAGGATCAACTCATGAGATAATCTCAAAGAAAACTTACACATTCTAGCCCTTATGCTAGAAACCAACTCCAGATCATAACAAGACAACTAATGATATTTCAAGGCATACGTTTTGATAGACATTCTACCTTTCCCCAAATTCACAAACTCTTTCGCTTCTGCCTTCTTCAACTCCTGAGGAAAGAAGCGATCTAAAAAGGAACTAGAACAGTCATCCCATAATAAAGAGTAAACACCATCTCCCCTACACTATTCATATTCCTTATACCATTGGTATGCCACATCCTTCAACTACTAGGTGGAGAACTCCATGCCCTCCATATCGGTAGCATGCATAATACAAAAAATCTTTTCCATCTCATCAATAAAAGCTTGAGGATCCTCCTCGACCTTGGAACCAATAAACATAAGCAGATTAAACCTCATGAACTAGCCAACCCTTATGGCATAAGAAGATGGAGTAAAAGGAACACCATGCTCAGTCTATGAAGCTACCAACAGATTCAACAGAGTAATAGAGAGATAGAACTTAGCATCAGTAGTATCCGCTTGAGGTGAATGAGTATGAATGTCACCCTTAGGAGTAGGATCAGTGGGTATAGGTGGAACCCCATAAGGAAAGTTAGATACAACGACCCTTGACCGAGTCTGAACTCTAGAAGTAGCACGTGTCCCATAAACATTATCCCTAGTTAGGATAGAAGCATTTGGCATGATAATTAGATGTTCTCAAAGGCATGATTTGAAAGACAAGAAAAAGGAAATCAGAAGAATCTAAGACCCTAGAATCTATAGCTCAAAGTAAGAAACTAAGAAACTAAAACATTCCTAAATGCATCAGAGTCTCTACCTTATAAGAATGGCATTCTATTTGATACGACTTTGTGGAATCCTAAATGACTATAAACCTAGGCTCTGATACCAACTTGACACAACCAGAACCAGGGCCTTATCGTAATGGGCATCTCAAGCCCAACAAGGACTAGAGATTACCCTGCTACCCAATCCAACCAACCAACATATACCCTAAGTTAGATAAATTCTAAATATATAATAATATAGATCAATGAATCAACATAATAACTTTGGGATAGGTCCAAGACATAACTAACCCAAATAATTCTAACCATCCAATGCTCAACCAACAACTGTAACAAAACCAAAATAATAACCAAGTCCATATCCATACCAAAATAAAACTGAACAATCACAAATCAAATACAGTCATACAATATCAGCACCAATACCAATACCAATGCCAAGGCTAACACCACTACCAATACCAATATCAGAAAGCTTCTATCCAAAATCCAAATAATATCAGATTAGACATTCCCACGACTATAGCCAAAACCGATGTCCAAGACTAAACTAATGAAAACATAAGAAACCAAAAATAAGAAATGTTGTTCCTGAGTCCAATCACTAAGTAGTAGGTGTAGTATGACCACCACATGCATCGTGTGGGGATACAATATCGAAAATGGTTAGTGGTTAGAGCGCTAGCATATAACTCAAAGACAAAGACAAAATAATTCTAATAATTCAAATCTAATCCACTAATGCATATAACCAATGCAATACATATATATATATATATATATATCATGTTGGTGTAGGGAACAAGGTCAGAATGAACTTTGAAAATATTAACCTCGGCTGTGTAGCATGACCATCATAGAACAAGGAACCCACAGGCTATGTAGGCCCTGCTCTTCCCTAGATGGAAGGTCCCTAATATGTGTAGCCATACAAACTAGAGAATATCCATAATCGTATATTCCTATATGGGGGAATCGAACCTCCCGACATAATTAAGGTGACTTAAGCACCGTTACATATAGTAAGGGGGACTCGAACCTCCCTTTTACATTTTTATTCGGGGGACTCAAACTACCCTATCATAAGAAACCCACATCGGCTAACGCAGTTTCTAATGCTAGTACTTTGAACTTCACTTTTATCCCACTTTAAATCTTAATTTAAAACCATTATTTCACATACATAACTATTTAATCAGTTACTTACCAAAGGAACTTCGTTGGTGTCATCATACCAACACTACTTGCAAGTATACCATATTCCATTACCATTATCAATCAACCAATAATTCTTTTGACTTTGGGACTCGAACCCATTGTCTACTAAGACGCTTATTCAACTCAAAGTTTAGGGACTCAAACACATTGTCTAACAAAGACATGAATTAAGTTAGTATTTAAGGACCTAAACCCATTTACCCAATTAAACCACCAAGGTTACTATTTAAAGCATTACATGGCCAACAAGGCCTACACAAAACCATTTACCAACTATTCATATTCATTAGGCCAATACCTTAGTTCAAAAACCATTTAACAGTTGACTAGTTTATTCTCTTAGGCATTTTTACAAACACTTTGAGGGTATATCATTTCCATAACCAAAATCAAAGAAAAAGCCATCTAGTTTAGGGTTACCTATGACCCATTTGTTAAACCACAATTACAAGGCATCCACTTGTGCAAACCATCACCAAAAAAACAACTATAAACAAAAGTTAAACAAAGAGTAAACAATACTCAACCATATGTAAAAAAACCCTCAATTTTGGTTTTCAAAACCACCATTTAAGAATCATAATCACACTTTGAAATATATGATATTTATGCCTTATTCAATAATATTCTCGGAAGAACCTTGACTATTGAGCCTCTAGATGAACAGCTTTAAAAAACCCAAGCCCCAATTTTCTTGAGAGAGTTTAGAGAGGATTTTGATGTGTTTTGATATTTCAAAGTATGTTATGAGATGATACAATATTTTTTATAATGTGGGGACTTTAGGGTTTTAGGGTGGGAAATGTCAAAAATGTCCTCAGCTTAAAGGCTAAAAATATGTGCGCAGGGGGGTATGACCACCCTACCTAACTCGTACCCTATTATATGAATGGTACCCACTACTCGTACCTTAGGTATCAACTTAGACGCAAACACTATCCAACATATGAGTTCTTAGACCAACTCATATCTAATCATACAATTGGTACCCCATATCTTATACCCTAGGCAGAATCTTCTAGACTAAACTTAAGGCATCATACTTTTTAGTAAGATACTACTCGTACCTTAACAAATACATAATAATATGCCTAATCGTACCTTGGATTAAATACAATCCAACCATACTGATTATCATATGAGGGGAGGTACCCTAAACCGTACCTCATCCTAAGAATAATATAAACAAGTCGTATGATGTCCAGAATTCTCAACTTAGGAAATTTTCTAAGGTTCCAAACCTAAGGTGTTTCAAAATAAAACATGGGAAAACATTACCCAACCATGAACAACAAAAAACCCCAACATCTATTTCAAGATCAAAACAAATCCATAATAATGCCATAAAAACCATTCATTGAAACATGCTCTTAGTTAAAATAACAATGACGGAGAAGTAACAAGCCTTAGACACCAAGGAATATCGAGAGAAACAACCTTTTAGAGCCTTAATTAATTGTTTTGAAGAAACCCTATCCTTTTCTGGAACCAAGAACTTAAGAGAGACTTTAAGAGATTCTTAAGAGTGTCTGATTTAGAATAATAGGTTAATGAAGTCCCAAAAAATGCTTTATGTCTTGGGGTCAAAAGGAGTTAAGAAGGCAAATATTCAGAATACCCCCAACTTATAACTATAAAATCACTATAAGTAGGTATGAGTTGACCCTCCAACTGGTCACCACATCATAGACTGTTACCATCCAGTCTTATTTATAACGAAAAGTTGGACAACCACTCACTGTCTAATATATGACTCCATTTCCCCAACTTGTCACCATACCATATGACTAGTACTATCAAGTCGTATCCTAAGTAGTACATTAATGGGCAGATACTGGATAACATACGATTAGACCCTACCTTCTGGTCACAAGACCATACGACTTATATGGATACTCTCATATCTAGGATAGAACTTGGCCAGCAACACACTGGCCAACATACGACTAGGGTCCCTAGACTCGGCACTATACCATACAGCTTGTGGTATGAATCGTATGATCAACAAAATGCTCAAGACTCAAGAAATTTTCAAGGGAAAAAACCCAGGGTGTTTCATTTTGAGTAATATACACTCCAATGATGAAGTGATTAACTAAAGATTTATGTTTACCTATTGTATTACTATCATGAAAATCAAATCACAATCAACAAGATAAGCTCATTATGAAGTATTGCAGCATGGTCGCTATACTCTTGACCATACTCTTGACCAAATATATCTTGAGTGTCTAATTGGCCACTATAAAATATTAACATGTTATTTCCAGCAAAAGAAGCGACAATACTTCCACGCCAGTTTCTATTTTAAGGAGGCTTAGGATAGAATTCCAAGCTTTCCTCTCTTTGTATTGGTTAAAATTCTGCAATAATCTGAAACCAATTAAAAAATCAGAGTAGGAGCCAATAATTATTCTATGAGTTCACTATACAAACACTCACCAGATTCTTCAAAAAATAGTCTAGTTAAGCATGAAAAGGGAATATGAGTCTCTCTATCAGCAAACTGTATTCTTTTTTTTCACAGGTTACTGAAGCATATCCTACTAAAGGAAGAGAATGTAAAAAAGGGATTAAGAAAGGTTAAAGTAAAAGAAATATATAACTTGACACAGATTACCCTCATGAGTATAATTGATTTATGTACAAATAAATTTGTTGTTTCAACCTAAGTTCAGTTTAGGAAATACATACATATATTTGATGAAATATTACATGAAAAGGATAGAAAAACTTCAATTACACTAAAGTGAGTGATATAGAGGGGTATTCATACTACGAATCAATATGAGGTTAGATTATACATCATAGTAATTGAAATCTTTTGTATTAACCAGAGGCAAACAATTAAATAAGATAGCAAAAATATGAAGGAAACAAAACTCTTTTAGAAAGTAATTTAGCCACTATGTAGTATTTTCTTTATTTGTTGGTAGCTCCATCCCTAAAAAGTTGGGATCGACTACATGAATCATTAATGATTCACTGAATCTTAACTCATATCATCAAAATAAGCACTCATTTGGACAAACAACAACAACAACTACAACAATGACTTTGTAATGGGGTGCAAGCAACTTTCAAGGTAGAGAGATTGTTATTAATAGACTCCCTAATTTCAAAGCTAAAACAGTAAGAAAAGGAAATACATTAAACAATTTAGAAGTAACATATAAACCATAAAAGGGTTTAAATTTTGATAAAAACACTTTCTTAACATATTGAAAGTTTCTAAAACAAAAGAAGCTCAAGATATACCATACCTATTTCTTCTTGGAATACCCTCTTTCCAATTCTTATGTTCTTCTTCTTTGCCTTTGATCCTTCATTTTTTGTACAAAGTCTTGTATCCTTGCTATGTCCATATCTTTGTTCAAAGAAGCAATAGTAAAATCTCTAACTAGATATAGATCCAATCTATCCACATACTAATAAACTCTATCATCCATAGTAGCTACTACATTAGGAGCATACCTAAACAAAAAGTTAAACTGGAGGTTATACTCCCTCATGCTTATATTCCATTGGTGAAGATTTAGGAATTGATCTGCATGAGCCTCTTGATATAAAATGGAAGGTAATGATCAATAAATGCCTCTTTGAAATCTTTCCAAATAGCTAAAGGTGAATCAATACCCCTAGATCATTTTCAATCTCCATACCAAAAGTATAGCCTCCCCTTTGAATCTGTATGCTGTTAGCTTAACTATATCTTTACCCGATATATGCATGACATCTAGAGCCCTTTGGATTTGATCAATAAAGTTCTGTGGGTCTTCATTAATAGCTGATCCATTAGGCTAGCTACCCTATCTGCATCACTAAAACCTATGGTTGGAATATTTTGTCCTTGAGCTTGTCCAACAACTATACGAGCCAACAATTGCACCACATTCCTTAGATCTTGCTCAGTAGCATTAATAGGTGGTTTAGAGGATGCAGTTCTTCTCCTTCTTAACTCTTTTGGAGATGGAGTACTAGAAGAAGTTTGTGATATAAACTCAAACTTTGATTAACTTGCCTAGGTGGTGACTTGTTGGTCCCTTCTCCGGCGGCCACATTTATTCGGTTAAATATGTTCTTACTCTTTCTTATAACTGACATCTTTAATATAATAAAAAAAAAATAGACTCAATAGTTAAATATGACTTCAGCTACAACATGGGATCTATTACACGATCTAAGATATAAAGAAAATGAGACAACCCCTAAATGTCCCATAGCCTCCTGTTTATAGATGTGATGTACAACACACCCATAAGCAAGAATTTATGTAGACACGACTTTGTAGACTCCCTACGAAAACCTGCTCTGATACTACTTTTGTCATTCCTCAAATCCCATTAGGGCGGATATGCACCCATATCCATAAGGCTTGAGAGAATCAACCTATAAAACTTGGTAATCTCATGTATGTAAATATGATAACCAAGGGTTAGACCAAATATAATACAATGCATTAATGAGAATAGCCACGTGGGCAAGCACCAAATTATATGCAAGACTTATCTGTTGGGGCCACAACATCTAAGAGACAAGACATTACCATACTTAATTTTTCATTGGTATATAAAGTTTCTAAAAGATACATAAAAACTTAACAAATGTCGAGACAAACCCTTGCTGTACTCTTAACTTTTGTACAATACCAAAATACATAAAACAGACTCGAAAAACCTCGAATCAATCTGGAGCTCACCAATAGCTGTTGGATATCCTGGGATCCTATTGAGAAGGTGTACTTGTTGAAGCACTGGTGCCTGAAGCATGAAATAAAGGTCCTCCTTAAGGGGCATCAGTATGAAAGTATGTACTGAATATGTAAGGCTAAAAGCAACCATACATGATATAGGAGTTCAATGGAAATCAAATACAAGTGTACAAACAGTGCTAGTAGACCACCTTTATATATAATTGTAGGATCAGGTACATTAAATTTCTTTGTTCATATTACCTCTTTTACTTCATAATCCTTGTAAGCCATATGATACAAATGATGAACTGATCAATGGCAGATTAATAAATCACGATTGGCCTATGCTAGGCTTATGCCCTTGAGCAGCCACCCATAAATAAACATTGGGATTGACCCATGCTAGGCTTACGCCCTGAGCTACCACCCATAAATAAACACTGGGATCGGCCCATGCTAGGCTTATGACCCTGATCTGCCATACATTTTAATACAGATTGCGTTACTTAGTTTATTTATCCTTTGAGATTGTTACTTTAGTGGTCATAGCATTATGGTACTTTGAAACAATAATTTACCAATAAGAGACATATGAATAATTTATTAATTCAATGTAAAAGAAGTATGGGGCAGATTGTACATGAATAAGATGTTTAGGAGCTAAAAATAACATATAGGTCTTATTTGACTTAAAAGAGAACTGTGGAGACTTGCTAGTGAATGTTAAAATATAGACTCAATAATAAGCATGTGGTGAGGTTTTTTAACATATTAGGGAGAAGGAACAAGGTCGTTAGCTAGATAGGAGATCATGTGCTGCTATTAGGTACTATTTACTATGGGAAAGCTTTAGAAGCTTATGTTGTACCAAAAGTGTTGGCTTTCATGCCAAAGAAAATGACATAGAGTAGCTTTACATACCTATTCGTACAACTCCAATACTAATCCAACTTGACTTCCTACCTTTTAGATTACTTATCTAAAGTAAAATATATGGTAAACTAATATTAGCAAGAAACCAACACATTTGGTCTAGTTAACTTTCCAAAAACTATAGCCGAGCAGCAAGCCCTTAATTTGCCAATCGAGGGTGTTATTTTAACCCTTTTATCCTCCAATTATATCCATATACATATAGATTCTTTTAAGATCCCCCAAAACAACTTTGACTTTATTACACCATCCAAAATGGCATACAAACAGAATGAGTAATAAATGTGTACAATAATTAGCTCGGTGGTGTACCACCAGACCTTTCTTCTATATTTCAATATGAACTAATCACACCTTTCCCCAACTTCAAACTGATATCCCCCAACATATACACACAAAACAGTCCACAAAATTTCCCCAAATCCCTTTTATTGTAGCAATCAATTATTGAACTCATCATCTCTTGAGTTCTCAATAACACATCCATAATTCTCTCTCAAATTCATATATAAGGAGAACAAAATGGAGCATTCACCTTACCACAATTCTGAAACTTATTCTTTTAATTTGAACTCCTCAAGAACTTCAACTGTCACTTTCCTTCACACTTTAAACCAAAGAAGAAAAGAAATCTTTTAATAACAAAGAAAAAGCGAGTAGTTAGCTTACTTTATATTCAACCATGGACTTAAAATTAAGCATGAATAATATGGTTTCCTAATATTCTATCGGAGAATTATGCTAAAACTTAAGTTTTTTCACTTACTTCGGCCTGCAAAGCTTGGGGTTTCTCCAAGAACCCTAAAAGGAAATATAGGGCTGCTCCTAGTTGCTTTAAAGAAAGTAGAGAGAATTTGTGAAGTATAACCTTTTTGTGACTTAAGAATGAGGAAAAATGACTAGCAACTTAGCATTATAAAGGACCTATTTTTTCTATCTGTTTAGCTGGATGTTAGGACCTCAAAATTGGTTGAATTGGTCCAAGTAGATGATGCACCAACTTAAGGGTTCAAGATGCTAAAAAATTCAAAGTAGGTGATACACCTACTTACTTAATTCTTAGTTGGGATAAATTAAATTGGACCTTGGCAGATTTGACTATTGGGCCTTTTCTTTACCTTCTTCCTTTTTACTTAATTTGGGCCCAAATGAGTACATTAATATAGGCCCAAATCTGATCCATAGCCTTGAGCGCATTAACTTGATCCAAATAGCTCAAGTAGGTTATCCACCTACTAGCTTAATTAAGTCAAGCAAGCACCTCAACAAAATACTCCATTTTCAGTTCTTAATCCCTTTAATCTAACTTAAAACTTGTATATACTTGGTCACTTTAAACTTTAGATTCAAATATTGGCTTACGATTTTGAGTTTAATAGTTGTATCGATGTTAACTTGTCTGTGTCACCTTAAAACGTACAGGCAGCATCTAGAATTCCATCTACACTATTAATACTCGCATAACAAATCTCACTATTACCTATACCACCAGGCTATACCAAGTTACATATAAATAGAACAAGTACATGCAAAGTGCAGGGTGTTACAAATACCCCCAACTTAAAACTGTAAAATCACCGCAGGTAGGTATAAGTTGACCCTTCAACTTTCACCATATCATACGAATGGTGCTATCCAGTCATAACTAAAGCAGAAAGTTAGACATCCACACATTGTCCACCATATGAATCCATTTCCCCAACTCTTCACCATACCATACGACTAGTACCATCAAGTCGTATCCTAAAAAAAACATAAAGGTCCAGACACTGAACAATATATTAGACCCTACCTTTTCATCACAAGAACATTCAACTCGTATGGTTTCTCTTATATCTAGGACATAACTTGGCCAGCAATACACTGGCTAATATATGAATAGGGTCCCTAGACCCGTCATCACACCATACGACTTATGGTGTGAATCGTATTATCGCTAAAAAACTCAAAACTCAAGAAATTTTTAGAGACCAAAACCCAGGGTGTGTTAATTCTCCCTTACTTGGATCATTCATCCTTGAATGACGGAACAAGGTAGGGCAAGCATGATTTGAAATCCACGCATCTCTACTCTTACCTTTAACTAAGTTAGAAAACAAATATGTAAGGAATTCAATCTTTCCTTTAAGTAAGTTAGAAAACAAAGATGTTAATAAGAACACATACCTTACACATGAATTTTCGGAGCAAATAAAAGAAATGGATACTTGGACTTAATGTCCTCTTCATCTTCGAAAGTATCCTTTTTGACCTTGTGGTTCCTCCATAGAACCTTCACTGAGGCTATGTCCTTGGTCCATAACCAAAGAACCTGTTGATCCAAGATCTTAACCGGGATCTCCTTATAAGACAGGAAATCCAAAATACCAATACCCTTGATAGGCACAATTTATGGAAAATTACCCATGCACTTCCTCAGCATCGAAATGTAGAATACCGGGTGAATGGCGCTCAAACTAAAGGCAACTCCAACACATACACAACATTGCCAACCCTCTTCATAACCAAGTATAGACAAACATACCGGGGACTGTGCTTTGGGAACATCCGTATAGGACTTTTGGAGACTTTGGGCAGCCTTAAGTCTATCCCGAATAACTTTCACCCTTTTCATAGCTTGGTGAACAAAATTTGGGACAAACATCTCCGCCTCACCATCCTTGAACCGCCCAATAAGATATCTACACCTCCTACCATACGATGCCTCAAATGGAGCCATTCCAATGTTAAAGGGGTAGCTATCATTGTAGGCAAACTCTACAAGAGGTAAGTGCTCAACCCAATTACCACATAGTCAATCACGTAAGTCCGAAGCACATCGTCCAATGTATTAATAGTTCTTTGCTTTTCCATCTGACTGTGGGTGAAAAGCCATACTAAGACTCACCTTGGTACCCAAACCTTAGTAAAACGACCGCCAAAAATTTAGATGATAACTGCGTACCACGATATGAGATGCCCATGCAACTTCAAAATCTCTGGGAGGTACAACTTTGCATAATCCTCTGCGGAAAAATTAGTCCTCACTAGCAAAAAGTGAGATGACTTTGTCATCCTATCCATGATGACCCAAATTGGAAAAAAAATAATTTCGAGACTGAGGAAGACCAGTTATGACATACATATTGATCAATTTAAATTTCCACACAGGCAACTCAATATCTTCATACAATCCTCCAGGCCTCATGTTCTTAACTTTCACTTGTTGGCACACCATGGACTTAGCCAAAAAACTAGCCATGTCCACTTCATGTTGTTCCACCAATACATTTCCTTAAGGCCAAGACATATTTTGTTGAACCAGGGTGAACAACATAGCATGATTTATGTGCCTCACCATATATCATCTCTCGCAAACATCAACATTAGGAACTATTTACCTCCCTTGGTACCATAAGGTACCATCATCACTAATATCGAAGGTCATCACCTTCTGCCTACCTAAATCACCCTTGATCCTTATTAAGACAGGATCTAATATCTGTTTCTCCTTGATTTTAGCACCAAGAGATGATTGTCCCACCTTATGTACACAAACGCCACCATCCCCGAAGTCCTAGAGTCAAACTCCAAGGTTGGCCAAATGGTGAATATACTTCCCCAACTCCCGCTTCTCTTAGTCCACATGATCCATAATCCTCATGGATACTCTGCTAAGAACATCAGCAACCACTTAGATTTACCTAGATGGTAGTACAGACTTATGTCATAGTCTTTGAGAAGCTCAAGTCATTACTTTTTCCTGAGGTTGAGCTTTTTCTGAGTAAACACATATCGCATGCTTTTATGATCAGAAAAGATATCCACATGCACCCCATTTAAATAGTGATGCCAAATTTTCAACGCGAACACCATAACTAAAATTTCCAAGTCATGGGTCAGATAATTCTTCTCGTGAACCTTCAACTGTCTAAAGGCATAATCTATTAACTTGCCATGCTGCATCAAGAAAACCAAGCCCCACACGGGATGCATCATAATGTACCAAAAACCTATCCATGCCTTCAGGGAAGGTCAAAACCATAACCGAAGTTAGCTTATTCTTTAGCTTCTCAAAACTACCCTCACAAGCATTAGACCACAAGAACCTCACTTTCTTCTGAGTTAACTTAGTCAACAAGAAAGCAATAGAAGAAAAACTTTCCAAAAACCTTCTGTAGTAACAAGCTAAACCTAAGAAGCTCTGAATATCGATTATAGTCATGGTGCTAGGCCACTTCTTAACCACGCCAACCTTTTGTGGATCTACCCAGATACCTTTACTAGAAATAACATGACCCAGAAAAGTAACAACGTTCAAAAAAATTCACATTTCAAAAATTTGGCATACAGCTATTGCTCTTTCAGGGTTTGTAATACAATAGAGAGGTAATCAACATGATCCACCTTACTCTTAGAATATACAAGAATGTCATATATGAACACAATCACAAATAAATCCAAAAACTGATGAAAGACCCTATTCATCAAATCCATAAATATTGTCATGAAATTGGTCAACCCAAGAAACATAACCAAGAACTCAAAATGTCGATATCAAGTACGGAAGACAATCTTAGGGATATCTGCCTCCCTACTCCTTCACTGATGATACCCAGATCGAAGATCAATCTTGGAAAAAATTTATTACCCTGCAACTCATCAAATAAATCATCTATCCATAGAAGAGGATACTTATTCTTTACCGTCACCTTATTCAGCTACTGGTGATCAATACATATCCAAAGGGAACTATTCTTCTTACACACGAATAATACCGATACGACCCATGGGGATACACTAGGATAGATGAAACCCTTGCCTCAAAGATCCTTGAGTTTCTCCTGTAGATCCTTCAACTCTGCTGCAGCCATTCTATATGGAGGAATATAGATTGGACGAGTGTCCAGAATAAGATCGATCCCAAACTCAATCTACCTATCAGGAGGAACACCAGGAAGGTCATCAGGGAAGACCTTAGGAAATTTATTTACCACAGAGATGGAATTCAAAGAAAGACCCTCTGAGTTAGAATCTTTAACCCAGACTAGACAATAAAGACACCCCTTGGAGATTAATCTCTGAGATTTAAGATACGATATGAACCTCCCCTTAGGATCTAGAGACCACCCTGATACTCAATAACTGGCTCATTAGGGATTTTAAGACAACCCTCGGGTCTGATAGATTAGAGACGCATATCACGAGTGCAATTAATCCACAATATGATATCAAAATCAATCATGTCTAGTTAAAATAAATTCACCAAAGTCTTCTAACCACCCACAAATACCACAAAACCCCTATAGAATCTACTAGCTACAACAGAATCACCTACTAAATTGGAAATAGAATATGGGTTAGAAACACACTCGAGATCAAAACCAAAATGCACAGCAAAAAATAAGGTCATATAAGAGAGAGTGAATCTTAGATCAAGTAAATAGTACACATCATAGCAAAAGAGTTTCAACATACCAATCACAATATCAGGTGATGCATCGGACTTTCATCGAGTGGTGAGAGCAAAAATATAATTCTGACCAGTGACAAAGAAAGATGGTGCATTGGTGCTGGAGCTGATAAAGAGGCAACCAAAACCTTGTTTGCCTAGAGAAAACCTTACGAATCAGACAGTTTCTAAGCATATACCCTAAATGACCATAGTTGAAACACTTGTCCCTTCCCTCATAACAGAAACCCCGATGCAATCTACCATAAAGCCTGCAAGGAGGATATAATAGAGCTAACTGGGCCCCACTAGCCTGAGATTGGGAACCCGGTGCCCTAAAGTTATCGCCACCTTAGAAATGCCTATCACCCAATGGCTTCGGGTAAGGATCACTAGCAGTCGATTAAGACCCATAATTGTCCTACTTCTTCTTGGGACACTTCCTACGATCCCTACTATTTGCGATTGTCCACCATCCTACTAAGAAAATCTAAACTTCTAGTCTTGCCTCTCTCCTATCTCAGCTTAAATCTTCTTCACTTTCTCTACATGATGTATGTACATAACCAACCTAGAAATATCCATGTCCTTGTCCAACAAGGAAAATTTACTTTTCAATATCAAGTCTCTAGACAACCCGAAAGTGAACTTTCTCATTCTAGTCCTTATGCTAGAAACTAAATCCAGAACATGCCGAGATAACTGGTAAAACTTCAAGGCATACTTCTTGACTGATATCGTACCCTGCCTCAAATTAACAAACTCTTCCACCTTGGCTTCCCATAATTCACGAGGAAAGAAGCGGTCTAGGAAAGTAATAGAGAAATCCTCCCACAAAGATAACTCAACCTCATTACCTTTTACTAGATCCCATTCCTCATACCATTAGTATGCAATATCTTTCAGCTGGTAGGCGGCAAAATCATGTCCTCCATATTCATAAAATGCATTACACGAAAGAATTTTTCCATCTCATCTAGAAAACCTTGAGGATCCTCCTCAATCATAACACCAAAAAAGGTTGGAGGGTTTAACCTCATGAATTGGCCAAACTTTGTGGCCTCGAAAGATGGAGTAACAAGAACACCACGCTAAGACTGAGAATCTAACAACTGTACCAACATGTGAATCGACTGATAAAACTCAACATTCATCACTTCAGCCTGAGGAGTTCACGGAGGACTAGAGAGTACTGGTAGAACTTAAGGACAAGTAGGAACTGGACCCCTAGACCGAGTCTGGACCTTATAAGTAGAATGGTCCCATTAACATTGTCCTTAGGTAGGATAGAGGAGTTACTATGAGCTTTAGATCTTTCAAGAGTCATGATCTGAAAAGAAAACAAACAAGAATTAGAAAGGATTTCATGACCTTAGAATCTACAGCTTGAAAATAGAACACAAGAAATAGAAACATTCCTAAATTCCTTGTAGCCTCACCTTTATGCGAGTGACGCACTGTACCCTTTAAAGAGACTCTACTGGAAACAGCTTTGTTAACTCCAAATGACCATGAACCTAGGGCTCTGATACCAATCTGACATGACCTAAACTAGAGTATAGTAGTGTTGGGCATGTCACGTCCAAACGGGATCAGAGACCGCCCCCAATATCCAATTATAATCGCCCTGTACCCTATGTTAGATAAATTTCAATCATATAACAAGATAAAGCAACAACAGTCAAAAAATATTTAATCGAATCCATAACCATGACCAACCAAATATCCAACCAAATGTCCAATCAATGTCAACTCTAATGTCAATAGCAATACCAAGGATGTCACCAATACCGGCACCACTCATGCCTATAGTAGTCCCACAAAGCCTTTAATCGAAAACAAAGAACATCTGGTTGGGATATGCCTCTGACCATTGCCAAAACCAAAGTCCAAGAAACAAAAATAATATAAAGAAGTCCATAGCATGAAATGGAGTCTTCCAGAGTATAGAAACTCACCACTTTAGTCTGACACAAAGTTGTCCCCAAATCCAAGTCACTGAGCAGGAGGAGTAGTATGGCCAGTTCCTGTATTGCATGGCGATAAAGCACCCAAACACGGTTAACAAAATGAATGCTAGTATGTAATAAGGAATGAGGATAAAATAATGCCATTATTCAAAACCAAAGTAAATAACCATATGCAATCACATACATATATACATATATACCACACCGGGAAAGGGAACCGTATTTAGCATGCATTTAAAATCTTAACTTGGGTTATGTAGCCATACCATCATAATCCACCCACAGGTGATAAAATCATTCTCATTGGCATTTTAACAAACATGTTGAGGGAATATAATTTCCAAAGACAAAATAAGTATAACCCGGCCATTCCCATGCAACCAAATATTCAAACTATAATTATAACATGAAAAACCATAAATATGACATGACCTAAAATATGGTCATGTCGTAATGGGCATCTCAAGCCCAAAAAAGATCAGAGATCACGCCACTACCCAATCTAACCAATGAACTTATACCTTGAGTCGGATAAACTCCAAACATATAATAAGATAAAGCGATCAAACAACACAAACACTTTGGGATAGGTCCAAGACCATGACCAACCCAAACTAGTCAAACCATCTAATGCCCAACCAGCAACTGTAACAAAACAAAAATAACATCCAAGTCTATATCCATACCATAATAAAATGGAACAATCAAAAATCAAATACAGTCATATGGTATTAGCCCTAATACCAACACCAATGTCAAGGCCGACACCACTACCAATACCCCAACCTATTGTAGTCTTACAAAGCCCTTATCCAAAATCCAAATAATATTCGATCGGGACATGCCCCAGACCATAGCCAAAATCGATGTCTAAGATTAAACCAATGAAAACATAAGAAACAAAAAACAAGAAATAAAACCTTTCAACGTAGGTCACCACTTCAAGTTAACACAAGTTATTCTCAAGTCCAATGACTAAGTAGTAGGTATAGTATGACCAACACCTGTATTTCATAGAGATACAATGTGGAAGAAGGTTAGCGGTTGCTAGCATGTAACTCAAAGATAAGGATAAAATAATGCTAATAATTCAAATCCAATCCACCAATGAATATAATTAATGAAATACATAAATATATATATACTCATGAATGAGGATAAAATAATTTCATTATTCAAAACCAAAGTAAATAACCATATGCAATTACATACATATATACATATATGTCATGCCAGGAAAGAGAACCAAGTTTAGCATAAATATAAAACCTTAACCTAGGTTTTGTATCCTTACTATCATAATCCACCCACGGGCTATAAGGGTCCAGTGTTACCCCCTGAAAAGGCCCCAGTATGTGTAACTACACGAATCGAAGATATCATAGGGACTGGGGATTCATGTGTACCCTTTTACCTTCATAATTGATTTATACATGTATAAAATTAGGGGATTCCCATGTATCCAACAAGCATATGGTCACCAAGACCAACCCTCATGTCAGTGAACATCAGTTTCCAATATCCGTCCATTGGACTCATACCTTCACGGTTAGCTATCACAACCCTTCATTATTGTCCAATTAAAATATTTATCCCATAACCAAGCCACCAATTCCATGAGTCAATTATGTAGCCATTGTAAAGTGGTATAGTCATACCTACTATAGCTTTCAAGCAATATCATTTACTTAAGTCTTAGAGGATTCCCATGTACCCCACAAGATTTTCAATTAAACCATAGCCATAGCCACCAAGGCCTTTCCAATAAAATCAACCAAACAACTTTAGGCTCCATTACCATACTATGCAATGCAAAGGTTTTAAGAATAGTCAAGCTAGGTGACAAAATCATTACCATACTATGCAATGCAAAGGTTTTAAGAATAGTCAAGCTAGGTGACAAAATCATTCTCATTGGCATTTTGACAAACATGTTGAGGGCATATAATTTCCAAATACAAAACATGTATCAATTGACCATTCTTATGAAACCACATGTTCAAACCATAATTATAACATAAAAACCCATAAATATGACACGACCCTAACCAGGGCCTTGTTGTAATGGGCATCTCAAGCCCAACAAGGGCCGGAGATCACCCCGTTACCCAATCCAACAAATCAACTTATACCCTGAGTCGGATGAACTCCAAACATATACCAAGATAGAGCGATCAAACAACACAAAGACTTTGGGATAGGTCCAAAACCACTACCAACCCAAACAAGTCTAACCATTCAATGCTCAACCAATAACCAAAATAAAAACAAAATAACAACTAAGTCCATATCCATACCACAATAAAATGGAACTATCATAAATCAAATGAAATTATATAGTATCATCCCTAATACCAATACCAATGCCAATACTGACACCACTACCAACACAACAACCTATAGTAGTCTTACAAAGCCCTTATCCTAAATCCAAATAACTTTCGTTCGGGACTACCCCTGACCATAGCCAAAATTGATGTCTAATACTAAACTAATAAAAATATAAGAAACCAAAAACAAGAATTGAAGCCTTCCAAAATATGAAAGCTTACCACTTTAAGTCAACACAATCTATTCCCGAGTCCAATCACTAAGTAGGAGGTGTAGTATGACCAACACCTATATCACATGGGGATACAACATCGTAGACGGCTAAAGGTTGGAGCACTAGTATGTAACTCAAAGAAAATGATAAAATAATGTCAATAATTCAAATCCAATCTACCAATGCAATACATATATGCATATATATTATGCCAGGGTAAGGGACAAGTTTAGGATAAACTTTGAAAAAATTAACCTAGGTTGTGTAGCATGACCATCATAAAACAAGGAACCACGAGCTATATGGGCCCAGCTCTCACCTAGATGGAAGGGCCCTAGTGCATGTAGCCACATGAACTAGAGAATATCTATCACCGTTTATGCCTATATGGGGGACTCAAACCTCCCGGTATAATCAAGGTGACTTAAGCACCAATACATGTAGTAAAGGGGACTTGAACCTCCCTTTTATATATTTATTTAGGGAACTCAAACCACCCATTCATCAGACACCCACTCCGACTAGCGCGGTTTCCAGTGTTTGTTCTTCGGACTTTATTTTTATAGCTCTACTACATATCCCACTTTAAAGCCTAATATAACACCATCATTTTACATACACAACTATTAAGTTAATTACTTACCAAAGGCACTTCATTGGTGTCGTCATACCAATATTACTTACAAGTATACCACATGCCATTACCATTATCAATCAACCAATTGTTTTTTTCACTTTGGGAATCGAACCCATTATCTACAAAGTCATTTATTCAATCTAGAATTTAGGGACTCAAACCCATAGTCTAACAAAGACATAAATCAAGTTAGTGTTTAGGGACTCAAACCTATTTATCAAATTAAACCACCAAGGTTGCCATTTAAATCATTACATGGACAACAAGGCCTTCACAGAACTATTTACCAACCAATCATATTAATTAGGCCAATGCCTTAGTTCAAAACACCATTTAAAATGTGACAAGTTTATTCTCTTAGGAATTTTCACAAATACTTTAAGGGCATATCATTAACATTACCAAAACCAAAGTAAAAACTATCAAGTTTAGGGTTACCCATGACACATTTTTTAAACCACAGTTACCAAGAACCCATATGTGCTAACCATCACAAAAAAAACATGTATAAACACAAGTCAAACCAAAAGTAAACAATACTTAACCATATGCAACAAAACCCTAAATTTAGGTTTTCAAAACCACCATTTAAGAATCATAATCATAATTTAAAGAACATGATATTTATGAACTAACAATGAGGGAAAAGTAACTTGCCTTATTCAAGAAGATTCGTAGAAGAAACTTGACTATCGAGCCTCTAGATGAACACCTTTGAAGAACCCTAGAGTTTACAAAGGATTTTGATGTGTTTTGATCTTTCAAAGTAATTTATGAGAGGCCACAATATTTTTTAATACGTGGGGACTTAAGGGTTTTGGGTTGGAAATATCCAAAATATCCTTAGCTTAAAAGCTAAAAATATATGTGTAGGGGGTACGACCACCCTACCTAACCCATACACTATCATATGAGTGGTACCCACCACTTATACCCTAGGCATCAACTTGGACCCCAATAGTATCAAACAAATGAGTTCTTACACCAACTCATATCCAATCATACTATTGGTACCCCTAACCCGTACCCTAGGTAGAATCCTCTAGACTAAACTTTAACCATCATATGATTTAGTAATATTATACTCGTAGCCTAACATAGGGCTAATAAGATGCCTAATTATACCTTGGACAAAATGCAATTAAACCATACTGATTATCATACGAGTGGAGGGACCTTAAATCATACCACATCATATGAATAGTATGCACAAGTCGTATGATGTCCAGAATGCTCAAATTAGGAAATTTTTTAAGGGTCCAAAGCCAAGGTGTTTCAAAATAAAACATGGGAAAACATTATCCAACCATGAACAAACAAATCCCCCAATATCTATTTCAAAATAAAAATAAATCCATAATAATACCATGAAAACCATTCATTAAAACATGTTTTTAGTTGAACTAATAATGAGGGAGAAGTAACATACCTTAGAACACTAAGGAAGATAGAGAGAAACCACTCTTTAGAGCCTTAATTGATTCTCTTGAAGAAACCATAGCCTTTTCTTGAACCAAGATCTTGAGAGAGATTTTAAGATATTTTAAGAGTGTTTGATTTAGAATAATAGGTTAACGAAGTCCCAAAAAATATTTTATGTCATGGGGCCAAAAGGATTTAAGAAGGGAAATACCCCTAACTTAAAATTGTAAAATCACCGCAGGTGGGTACGAGTTGACCCTCTAACTTGTCACCACATCATACGACTCATACCATCCAGTCATAACCTGAATAGAAAGTTAGACATCCAGACACTGTCCACTATACGACTCCATTTCCCCAACCCGTTACTATATCATACGACTAGTACCATCAAGTCGTATCCTAAGCAGAACATTAATGTTCAGGTACTGGACAACATATGATTGGACCCTACCTTCTTATCATAAATCCATACGACTCATATGGTTCTTCTCGTATCTAGGATAGAACTTGGCCAGCAACATAGTAACCTACATACGACTAGAGTTCCTAGACCTGTCACCATACCATATGACTTATGGTGTGAATCGTATGATCAAAAGAAAGATCAAGACCTGAGAAATTTTCAAGGAAAAAAAACCAGGGTGTTTTATTTTGAGTCATCTACACTCCAATGATAAAGTGATTAACTAAAGATTCATGTTTACCTAGTGTATTACTATCATGCAAATTAACTCACAATCAACAAGATAAGTTTGTTATGATGTACTATAACATGGTCACTATACTCTTGACCATAATCTTGATAAAATATATCTTAAGTTGTCTAATTGGCCATTGTAAAAGATTAACATGTTATTTATAGAAAAAGAAGCGACAATACTTCCATGCAAGTTTCTATTTTAAGGAGGCTTAGGAGGGAGTTCTAAGCTTTCTTCTCTTTGTATTAGTTTAAATTCTGCAACAATCTGAAACCAATTAAAAAATCAGAGTAGGAGCCAATAATTATTCTATGAGTTCACTATACAAACACTCACTAGATTATTCAATAAAGAGTCTGATTAAGCATGAAAAAGGAAGGTGAGCCTCTCCATGAGAAAACTGAATTCTTTTTTTTTCATAGGCCACTGAAGCATATCCTTCTAAAGGAAGAGAATATAAAAAAGGGATTAAGAAAGGTTAAAGTAAAAGTATTGTAGAACTAAACATAAATTACCCTTAGGAATATAATTAGTTATGTACAAACAAATTTGTTATTTTGACCCAAGTTCAGTTTAGGAAATACATACACATATTTGATTAAATGTGACATGAAAAAGATAGAAAAACATCAAATACACTAAAGTGAGTGATATATGAGGGTATTCAAACTACGAATCAATATCAGGATAACTTGTACATCATGGTAATTAAAATCTATTGTTTTAACCAGAGGCAAACAATTAAATAAGATAGTAAGAATACGGAGGAAACAAGAATCCTTACAAAAGAAATTTAGTCACTATGTTATCTTTTCTTTATTAGTTGGTAGCTCTATCCCAATATATTGGGATTGACTATATGAATCATTAATGATTCATTGAATCTTAAACTCATGTCATCATAATAAGCACTCAGTTGGACAAACAATAACTACAATAATAACTCTGCAGTGGGGTGCATGCAACTTACAAGGTAGAGAGATTGTTATTAATAGACTCCTTAATTTCAAATCTAAAATCATAAGAAAAGAAAATACATTAAGCCGCTTAGAAGTAACATATAAACAATAAAAATGTTTTAATTATGATAAAAGCACTTTCTTAACATATTGTAAGTTTATAAAACAAAAGAAGCTCAGGATATACCATACCTGTATATCAATACATAGTCAGAGAGCAGCTGAACCGACTCTGATTATTACAAAAGATTAAAAATAACGATGATAACATTCACCACCACAAATAACTCTGGTTGGATCATCTAGTAGAAATTAAGAGACTCTCGAATGGAGATTAGGTAGATTCTATGACATCACTATCAGTAGGATCTGCATTGAGTAAAATCAGTTTTATCACTAATTCATTTGAGCCCAATATGTTTCGCTATTATAAACAAGTTATTATCTCAATAAACTACTACTACCACTATGCCTCAATCCTAAACAAGCTTAGATCAGGTATACAAATATCATTGATTCATTAAAGCTCAGTGCAATAAATTATAATAGCGACTATGCCTCAAACCCAAACAAGTCGAGATTATCTATAGGAATCATCACTCATTCATTGAATCTCAACTCATGTTAATCATCATAAACAATCCAACTACTCAATCTAACATATTAGACTTTTATATGAGATCATCACATACCTTTGTAATAGCCTGTCTCGAAATGCTTAATGATAAATTCTGTTCCAACAAAGAGACTGACTGAGAAACCAATAAGAACCAAACCATAGTTCAGCTCCAAGAATTTCAATCTAACCATATCTACCATTTCAATTGGTTTTGGTATACTACACAATTGATAAATCCATACTAAAAAATTCTACAAAAAAGTGAAGTTGCAAATAGCCTATATAATATCCTCCCCTTTGTCTTCTTAGTCTCAAATAAAGGATCATACTTCAACTCTCCCATGCTTGAGTATGTTATTTTCTTCTCTCTTATACTATACTATATATATAGTACTATTTACCGAAAACATACATCATATTTTTTCCTTATTTAAAAAAATTTTCATAGATATTTTTTGTCTGGCTCTTTATCGAACTCCATACATGGATTAAGATTTCTTAGTATGTATTAGATGGACAAGAACTTACAGGTTCAAGCCACGGACCAAAAAACAACACAATCTTTAACACCAAATAAAGCAATGCATAAATAAATAAATTTGAAGATATTTCAAGAATCAATTCAAGTATCTCAATTTACGTGCAACATCAAGATATTCAATATTAAACACACTTTACGTATATTATATGTGAAGTTATAGTAATTAAGTAATTATCCAGTAGCACCAAAGAACCCACTTTGAAATACTCAAAACCAAACCAAAATCTCCAAACCAAGATGCTTATTTAAACACTAAACACTAATGCAAACTCGGAAAAGAGATATAAACAACTACACAATAAGAAACCAATACCTTTTTTGTCCTAATTGCAGTGAATCGAAAAAATTGAGGTTGAGGAAAAGAGAGCTCACAGTAAATAGATGTTGATTCACATTGAGAAATTAAAGATCCTAAATACAAAATTTCTTATTTCTTTCATCGATCAAGACAAAATCTCCAATATAGCTCACTATTTTGTAGTAGAGAAACAACATAACAAAGAATCTATTTTGAAACAACAAAGAAGCTATCTCTGAAAATTATTTTTCACGCTAAGATCTTAATAAAATTTTGAATATAGAAAAATAGAAACAATGTTATGGTAAAAAATATACACGGAAAAAATAAAGTTGTTCATGAGAAGACGATCAAGCTTCTGGAGTTCAGACAAAGTACAGATACCATTTGTTTACTTCCTATTTGTTTTTTCTATCTATTTAAATTATTGGGTCGAAACGAATTTGGGTCATACTTTACTTATTATTTTAATCTTCAAAATGCATATTTATATGTATGAAATTTTGGAAATTTAGTATAAATTTTACTCTCTATTTTTCAATTTATATGAAGTATTTTAAATATGTATAAAATTTTAAAACTAATTATTTTGATTTATGTTTTAAATTAAATTATATATTTTCTATTATTATCAATTATCTCATTACAAGTGAAATAGAATTTTTAATATATTATTTCTAAGTACATAAATGTGTAATTCGTTGGCAATTTTAACAAAAAGAAAAATTATGTCATAAGATTAAAACAATGGAAATAGAACAAAAATAAAAATATATATGGGAAATGAAGTTCTGACAATGACGATGAAAGTAGAAAATAAGTATAATGACTAAATTCTTTTTTGATCAACTACATTTTTTTATTTTAAAAAATTTATGTTGTTTTTTTAAAAAAATTTTGCACTTAATAAATTTCTTATATATGTTTTCGAAGAACCATCTACTCAAGAAAAGCATTCAAAAGACATGACAAAAGAGAATAAACAGAAGTGGGTAAGATTAGTTGAAATGATGATGGCCTCAAAAGGTACTATTTAGAAAACATGCTCCTAAAATATATATAATTTAAACAAGAAAAGGTTTAATAACTAAATTTAAATAAATTTTAAGTTTTAAATATTAGGAAGATAGTGAAAAAATAGTTTTGTCTATTGCAGACTTTTTTTAATAAAGAGCAAATAGTTCAAATCACTTTTCCATATATATATATATATATTAGAAGTGTGAAGACCCCTGAAAAAATGATTTGAACTTTTTGAAATGTATCATTTATACAAATGTATCGTTAGTATTTGTATATCAAAATTATCATTTATATTTTTTATAAACATATATCATTTGTATACATAGTTGTATAAACATGTATCATTTGATACAAATGTAATATTTGTTTTTATATAATCTATCATTTGTATATGTATTGTTCAATTTGCATCAATAAAATACAATTCATATAAATGAAAATAGATGCAAGTGTTCTTAGAAAGATAAATAACAATTCTTTTTCGCTCGATTAAAAATATAAATGATGTAGTCAACTACAAATTCAAATACAAATAGATAAAATTATAAATACGCATACAAATTCAATATGTAGTTAACTTAAAAATAAAAATACAAAATAGTTCTCTAAAAATACAAGTTATCGACAAAAATAGTACAAATATAAATAAAATAAAACCACCAAATACAAATACAATATGTGGTCAACTATAAAATAAAATTACAAAACAATTCTTTGAATACAATTGCAAATTTCATAAAATATAAATGATGGTGCAAACTATAAAATACAAATACAATGCGAACTATAAGATACACACAATACAAGTGCAAATTATAAAATATAAATATAATTGTATCAATAAATATAAAAATATAAACAATGATGTAAATACAATTACAATAAATGATTGTGTTGTTCTCATTATCATTCATGACTTGTGCTCGACATAGCCATATTTTTCAAAGATACAAGAAAATATAAAATAAAACCAAAAAAATGAGAAAGAAAAAATACAAAAAAAAAAAATAAAAAAGAAAAAAAAATTAAAGTTAGAGATAGAAGAATAAAAAAAGATAAAAAAAAAGAAATAAAAATGGGAAAAAATGAAAATAGGAAAAAAATGAAAATGAAAAAGAAACACAAAAAAAAAAAAAGAGAAGCAAAAACTAGAGATAGAAAAGAGTAAAATAAAGTGAAAGAAAGAAACGATAAAACAAAAATAGAAACAAAATAAGAAGTAAATGAAAAAAGAAAAAAATGAGAAGGAAAAAAAAAAGAAAAACCAATAAAGAAAAAAGGACAAAGGAAAAAAAATGAAAAAAGAGAAATAGAAGAGAAAGAAAAAAACAGAAAAATGAAAATAGAAATTAAAAAAAAAAGATGAAAAAATAAAAAGAAAAAAAGATGAGAGATATAAGAGATAGAAAGAGAGAAAAATAAGGGAGGATAAGGAGACACTAAAATATTACTATTTTGCTATTCCACTTAATTTTTTTAAAGTATTGCTATTTAGATTGATTATGGACTTACATTTGCTAGTATCTATACTTTTTTCAATTTTGATGTTTTAAAATACACATTCTAATTCGATCTATTTTAGGTCCAATTTTATTTAATTTTTATCATTTCAACTCAATTATACAAATCAATTTGTTCGATTTAAGAATTTCAACAAATAGCTACTTTCATGATTCCTTACCTTATCGATTAATGACTGTATCAATAAATATCAAATGAGAAAAATCCTTATCTTGATGGTGAAAGAATGAGAATGTGAGACTGAGAAATATCAAAGTGAGATGGCTTATAAAGTGAAGTGAAAGATTGAAATATTGAAAATTTGAGAGTGAAAGAGTGAGATTGAGGGAATTGGAAGGAAAATATATGAACAGAGGTTTATAAATATGTAATGAGAGGCACACCAGGTTTGTAAATTGAAATAATCTAGATTTGAGCCTAAGACCCAGGCTATACCTAGTTACCTACCGTATATACGTTGCTTTTAGCCATATTCCCCTATATATATATATGTACCGTGTACTTGGTGTTAGAGCCATGGGGAAAAAGTAAAGGTTATTATTCTTGTTTTTAGCTTGCTATTATATGGTACTATCAGATCTTTAAAATAAATGGTAAAACTTGACTCAATCTATTAGACTTAGAAAGTCTATTTTATAAAAGGATTATTTTGAAGGTAGTACTATGATCTTTCAGATCTACACTGTAGGTTATTTAACCTAAGCAAATGGCTATATTGACGGTGGAAACTTAAGGACTTACAGATGGGTATTTATAACCTTTGGACTATCCGACTAACGAACTTTTTAAATAAAGTAGATCTAGCTAAAACACATAGTATTGTGGCATGATTTTACTAATTTAATTACTAGATCTGACTCCTCCATATAATATTGAGCTAAGTACTTGAATATTTTTCTTTATGGAACCCAATGGTATCTTAATCTAAGGATAGAAAGCTTTTAAGTTATTATTGTTGTTATTAATTGTTTATTGCTTAAATTCTTCTATGGCTTTCCGTCGTCCCTTCTCTTCTACTTCTAAGAACTCCTCATCTTCTTCATCCACCTCAACTTCCTACAATTCTCCAAATTCAAAGCTCAAGGAAGAGATTAGTTTCTCTGATTTGCAGCAATCAATTGATGAATGGTAAATTCTCAGACATCCTCAATTCTAAATTTACAATGCTCCCTCCAGATGGCGGTCTCTAACAAGTGACTACCATATTTCCACTGTTGAACAAAATTTTCCTCTTAAATTAGATCATGAGGATATAAAGCTTCTCAACCCCAGAACTACCGAAAAATATAAGCATAAGTACAATTACCTCCATTTCGGCCTAGTCCAAATGGCAACTAAACCTCTTTCACGAGAAGGTTTAGATACATCTCTACTACTTTGTCTTATGCACTCTAGGTTCCTAGACTTCAATGATTCCTTACTAGGAATGGCGAAACCAGTATTTGTAATGGTCTAATTTATTTTGGCTGTTTTCCAAATTTTACCGTTTTCTTAAACGATCTAAATAGATTTTCTTTAAAACTCAATGTTAAGACGTCCAATTACAAAACCAAATCTAGATCTCTCCCAATAGCAATAATTTATAAAGTTCAGTATAAGGCCATGAATACTGCCTTTGGCTTCGAAGCTATGAAAATTAGCTACAAAGGAGAAACTGTACTCTTCCAAACTGACATTCAATGGTCTTACTTGTAAGTTCCCAATATGATATCTTGGAATTAAGTATCCTTGCCCCAAAGTTGGATGTTGAAAGATACAGACCTAACAGACAAACCTGAGAATACTACAGTTTCTCAAATTCGACTGTTCTCCACAAGAACTGTTTCTATTTCTTTCAAGAGATATCTTAGCAAACAGATCTCTGGATCCTCATCTATTCTCCCCAAGATACAGACAACTAGGAATTCAGTTTCCTTATTTTCTTCTAGAATCGAGACTGTTAACTTCAAGTCTAGAATTCCATAGGCTAAATATTTTGTGGAAACACCTCTCATTGAGATCCATAATGATCCACCCCGATCTCCAACTTACTCAGCCTTAGGCGTAGAGCTAGGAGTTTTAAGTCAAGATTTTCACATTGATAAGAAAACTCTTGGAACATAATTTTATTCATCTAGAAATATTTTAAAACGGACTTGGTTTTTTAATAATTTCATGAAAGATGAAAGAAAAAATATTCAAGAAATTTATTACGAATTTCTAAATTTTGTCCAAAGACAAATTAAATTCTTTGAATTGTGTGAGGCTTATGCTGAATATCATAAATTAGATTTTCCTTTTTCTAAATCAAGAAATGTTTCAGAAGTATGGAAAAACATAAATGGTGCGAACGTCACCGCTTTACTTCCTCCATCACAAGGTTTTACAATTTCTCATGCCAATACCTCAATTGTTGCTTCACCTTTCAAAAGAGAGGCTGAAAATGAACCAGTTACTGGCAAAGACATTAAAAGTCTTTTCGAACAAAATAACTATACAAATAAGTATATTCATACTTGGTGAATACTTGACTTCAAAATCATCTCTAACTCTTAAGTCAAAGGCGACCACCTCATCCTCTAATTTATTTAAGCCTTACGATATTCCTACAACTTTCACTAGGGAACTGTAACACCTCAAAATCTTACCCCAGAACATCAAATGGTGCTTAAGGCTATGAGTATCCCCAAGCTAACCCTTTTATCCTGCTACTAAGTCTAACACTTACTTTAAGAATAATAGAGCAAAACAATGGTGCTGAATGTAACAAGTATGAACTGAAATAATTGCAAAAAAATATCTGAATGACAAATAATGAAACTCTAGAATTCAACTACTAGTCCGACAAGCCTCCACTACTCAAGAAACTAGAGAGTCATTGGGACATAACTAACTTGGACTAACTAAAAATGGTAAATCAAATCCTTTGAAGAAGAAGGTCCTCGAACCATGAGGACTCACCAACTATGGAAGTGTAGGTAGAGATGCTGAAAATTACTTACGCCGCTAAGACTAAGTACCTCAACCTATATTATGAGACAATGTAGCAAATAGACCTAGATGTGGATCAGTACTTTGAGGATGTACTGAGTATATGGGGGTATATGCAATAATTAAGACAATATACTTAGTACATCCTCAAAGTACTGATCCATTCTCATAAATCATGAATAATGGAACGTGTAATATAAATCTCGTGAGTCCTTATACTTAGTTCTAAAATTTGAATTCTTCTCTTGTTCTAGAAGCTTGTAAGCAAAAGAAATCTTAAAACACTAACTTTCAAACTTATACTTTTATCATATGATGAGGAGAATAGGACTTTAGGACTTAAGGACTTGGGAAATTTATAACTATAAAACTTTGGAAACTTAGAGACTCTTGTTACTTGGGAAAACTTTGACACTTTAGGACTTTGGAATACTGCGGAAAATGTGGGAGTTTCTTCTAACCAACATAAACCATGTGAGCTGACATGGAGTCCAATATCTTTCCCACGTTAGGGAGAGTTGTTCTACCCTTGCATCGGAATAAAACCTTAACTTTAGTGATCACTATCTTAACCCAATTGGGGTGAATCAAATCCTATGGTGGCTCGTAGTTATAGGGTATGAGACCTTGGAATCATACCTAACTCAGCGCTAAATACTACTCCAAAACTTAGGCTCATAACTTTTAGGAAAATCCACATTAAGTAGTACAATAAAGTATAATGGAATCTAATTATGCTTCTCTTTGCTTCAAATCATAATGATGTGGACTCCTCTCTTAGCGTAGGACTTAAATATCAAAACTTGCCTAAAATTATCTTTCTTGAATACCAAGACTAAAACTCATGGCTTACAATCCATACTTCAAAGTTATGTCAATTCACAGTAAACTTTAAGCTTGCAGTAACAGCCTCAAAATACTTTATCAAATCTAAAAGTTCATTCTTGGATTTTAGAGCATTTAAATACATGTAGACTCAAGTAATCATGGTTTCACATTAAAACTTGATTCTTGACACTATCTTAGAAACACTTGGAAATAGCAATTCATGTAGGAACATGCAATTCATGGAATAAAATCTCAACTCAAACAATATTAGATAAGGTAAATACATAATTCAAGAATTGAACAATATATTATCTCGTAAACTTGAAACAAAGTAGATTAGGCATACATTCCACTTGAAAACATAAAATTCTTTAATAAAAATTAAAACTTTGGGCACAAGAACGAAAGGATTGTTCTTGTTCAAACCCCGCATACCTTGAATTATGACTTTTGGATGAATTCTTGCTTTTGGGACTTTATTTGCGACTTTGAACTGATATTTTTGATCCTCTTGGTTTGGGGATTCCAATTCTTGAAGAAAATTTGAAATGTGACAGTGAAATCTTTGAGTTGCTTGGACTTTGGGCTGAAACTCTAGGTTTTGTTTTGAGAGAAAAGAACCTTATTTTGGTGTTTTGGGAGTTTAATCGTGTGTTAAAGTCTAAAAGGGTAGGGTAAATCACTAAATTACCCCCTAGGATGAGGATTTTAAAAGTTCAAAATAACTAGGCATCGACACGATTGGCGACGCGGCGCGCCGATGGCAACGACGTAAACTCAACGCATCACGCCATAATTGCGCTAAGACTCAGTACTTTTACTGGCATTTCCTGCACAAAATTTGACCAATGCGATGGGTGACACGGCGTGCCAGAATTGCATTGATCCACTGTTTTGGGACACCAAACAATGTCTAAACGCAGTCTAAAAAATCCAAAAGTTATTAGGGAACACCTCTTGACCTCCCGAATCATGAATTTGCTAAACTATTGACTATTAAATGTTGGGAAGGTCGTGAAATAATTCTTCAAAGTTTGAAGGTACTAAAATGAACTAAGTCCCACACTTAGTCAAAAATTCTAAGTATAAGGCTTCTTTTGACATGCTCAAAAGGCTTAGATGACGAGGAAAACTTGCAGGGTCTTACAATATCTCTCCCTTGGGAACATTCATCCTCGAATGGTGATATATAAGATAAAATTACAAAGAAAACTGAGTATGCACAGCTAAAACAAATTGCTAAACTAAATCTACATTATGCTAAGCTCTTGAATACTTTTGAGAATGCACGAACTCATAATAAGAATTGTTGTATAGCTGAATCTTTGATTAGAAAGGAGCTGAATTAAGGAAGAATAGTACCTTCGGCTTGATCTGAACTTGCAAAGAAGAGATGGGGGTACTTGGCTCGCATATCTGCTTTTGCTTCCCAAGTAGCACTCTCAACTGACTGGTTTTACCAAAGAACTTTGACCAAGGGAACTTCTTTGTTCCTTAGTCTATGGGGACTAAGATTCCCCCTATTGCCAAACCTTTTCACCCCTTTCATGGGTGAAATCTTTAGATACACCAAATCATCAACTTCAAACTCAAGATTCCTTCTTCTCACATCTGCATATGACTTATGACAACTCTGGGTGGTCTTTAATCTTTCTTTAATCAACTTAACTTTCTCCATAGCCTCAAACACTACATCACGCCTAACCAAAGTGGCTTCCCCCACTTCAAACCAACCTATGGGTAATCTACATATCCTCCCATACAAAGCCTCAATTGGGGCCATCTGAATGGTAGAATGATAACTGTTGTTATACATAAATTCAACCTGTGGCAAATGCTCATCCCAACTACCCTTGAAATCAAGAGCACATGCCCTCAATATATCTTCTAGATTCTGAATGTTCCTCTCTGCCTGATCGTCTATCTCCGAATGAAAGGCGAAACTAAGATGCACTTGTGTACCAAGACCCTTCTAAAAAGCTCTCCAAAACTGGGAAGTAAACTGAGTACCCCTATTTGAGATAACATACAAGGGAACTCCATGCAACCTGACTTACTCTCGGATATACAATCTAACATAATTCTCAGCTGTATAAGATGTATACACTGGCAAGAAATATGCTAACTTAGTCAACCTATCTACAACAACCCAAATCGAATCATGACGTCGACACGAAAGGAGTAATCCAGTCACAAAATCCATGTTCACCTCTTCCCACTTCCAAGTGGGGATACCAAACTTCTACATTACACCACCAGGTCTTTGGTGCTCTACCTTAACCTGTTGACAGGTTGCACACTTTGCTACAAACTCAACTATATCTTTCTTTATACCACTCCACCAATATATTTCCCGGAAGTCGCAATACATCTTGGTAGCACCAGGATAAATAGAATATTACGCGCCATGCGCTTCATCCATAATTCTCTACCTCAAATCACCAACACAAGGAACACATAATTTATCCTGATATCTCAACACACCATCTCCCCCTTGGGAGAAAACCTTTACATTTTGGTTATTAACTGACTCCTTCAGTCTGACCAAACTAGTATTAATGTCTTGCTTCTCCTTCACTTCTGAAACTAAAGAGGATTCAAAACTACTCTCAACCCAAATATTCCCTTCAGCAGAATCAAGCAACCTAACACCCAATCTAGCAAAACAATGAACTTCACCAACTAACTCTTTCTTATCCTTCTTCACATGAGCCACACTGCCCATAGACAATCTACTAAGGGCATTTTCCACTACATTAGCCTTGCCCGGATGATATAACACACTCATATCATAATCCTTTAGCAACTCTAACTATCTTCTCTGTCTAAGATTCAAATCCTTCTGAGTAAACATATACTGCAGGCTTTTTGGTCCGTGAACATATCCACATGAACACCATAAAGATAGTATCTCCAGATTTTCAAAGCAAAGACCACAGCAACTAATTTAAGATCATGGGTTGGGTAATTCTTTTCACGCAGCTTCAACTATCTAGAGGCATAGAATATAACCTTACCTCTCTGCATCAACACAAAACCCAAGCCAACTCTAGAGGCATCACAAGACACCACAAAACCACCCGTACCATCAGGCAAAGTTAACACAGGGGCTGAAGTAAATCGAGTCTTCGACTTCTGAAAACTCTTCTCACAGGAATCTGACCGTAGGAACTTAACTTTTTTTGGGTCAATCAGGTCATGGGAGATGCAATAATTGAGAAACCTTCAATAAAATGGTGGCAATAGCAAGCTAGACCCAAGAAACTTCTAATGTCTGATGGAGAGACAGGTTTAGGCCAATTTTTTACAGCTTCTATCTTTTGGGGATCAATTCTAATGTCTTCAGCTGAAATAATATGACCTAGAAAAGCAACTAAACTTAGCCAAAATTCACACTTGCTGAATTTGGCATACAATTGATGATCTCTAAGAGTTTGCAAGACTATTCTAAGATGATATGCATGGTCATCCTTACTAGGAGAGTAAATAAGAATATTATATATGAACACTATGACAAAGATATCAAGATAATATTTGACCACTCGATTCATGAGGTCCATGAAAGCGGCTAGAGCATTGGTTAGCCTAAAAGATATGACTAGAAACTCAAAATGACCATAGTGGGTTCGAAAGGCTTCTTAGGAATATCACACTCCCTTACTTTAAGTTGATGATAGCCGGATCTAAGGTCTATTTTTGAGAAATAACTTGCACCTTGCAACTGATCAAATAGGTCATCAATTCTAGGGAGAGGATACTTGTTCTTAACTGTGACCTTATTAAGCTGACAATAGTCAATGGACATATGCAAAGAAACTTTTTTCTTTTGCATGAATAGAACAGGTGAGCCCCAATGAGAAACACTGGGCCTTATGAAACCTTTATCTAAAAGATCTTTGAGTTGCTCTTTCAACTCTTTAAGCTTTGCGGGTGCCATATGGTATGGAGGAATAGAAATAGGTTGTGTGTCGAGAAAAAGATCAATCCCAAACTCTATCTCTCTATCGGGAGGTACCCCTAGGAGATATCTTAGGAAAACATCCAAAAACTTATTAACTATACTGACTGACTAAATAGTTGGAGCCTCAAACTTAGTTTCTTTAACTCTAACTAGATGATAAATACAACTTTTGGATATTAGATTTCTGGATTTGAGATAGGATATAAAATGACTATTGGGAGATACTGAACTCCCGGACCACTCGAAGACTTGCTCATCAGGAGATTGAAACTTAACCATACGAATACGATAGTCTATAGATGCATAACAGGAATGAAGCTAATCCATACCCAAAAGAAAATTGAAATCGACCATATCTAACTCTGTCAAATTAGCGAATATGACCTTATGAAGAACAGTAATAAGACACTTCTTATATACTTACTTAGCAACAACTGGCTTACCTACTGGGGTAGAAACTAGGATAGGATCAGGGATCATTTCAGGACTTATTTCAAAATTCACAGCAACTAACAGGATCACATTAGAGAAACTTGACCCTGGGTCCAACAACATATAAAAATCAAAGTAAAAGACACGGAGCATACCAGTAACAACATTGGGAGAATTCTCCTGCTCATGATGGGATGGTAAGGCATAGAAATTGTTTAGGCACTGTCTACCACCAGTACTGGATAAAGTGCCATGAGGAAAAGCTGGACGGGCTAAAAGAACTGGTGCACTAGTAGCCTAAGTCTGAGGTCGAACATCGGTGTTCCCCTGCCTAGCATACAGGCACTTTCTAAGTCTGTGGCCCATCTTTCCACAACCAAAACAACCTCTCTATTTGGCCAAACACTCACTGGGATGGGTCCTACCACACTTAGCACATGGGGGATAACTGGGCCTATTACTCACACTATTCTGCCATCTGGACATAGAAGGCTTATTCCCCTGCTCCTGCCTATTTCTGGGTGTGGGAGCACTAGATGACGAAGGATCTGGCATAGATGAACGACTCTAAAACTACAGACAGTTCCCTCCATGAGACCTAGTCTGACCATACTCATGTTGCTCTGATCTAGCCTTCTTGTTTTCTCTTACTCTATCTCTCTCCTTTATTTTATCTGCCTTTATCTGCTGGGCATGCATCTTTATCCTAGCAAGATACATATCCCTATTGAGAATAGTAGTCCTACACTCCTTAACAACTAATACAGACACACTAGTCACAAACTTACTCATACTAGTTCTGGGGTCAGCCATCAAATTAGGAGTATACTTGGAAAACTAGTTGAACTTGAGGTAATACTCTTTTATTGTCATAGAGCCTTGCCTCAAGTTCATAAATTCTTCTATCTTCACATCCCTCATCTCAAGTGGGAAGAACTTGTCCAAGAATGCATCCTAAAATACATGCCAAGTCATGGGAGCAACATCCTCCCCTCTATTCTTCCTCCATGCCACAACCCAGTCATAAGCAATAGCTTTCAGCCTATAAGATGCCAACTCTACACTCTCTTCCTTAGAAATATGCATAACTTGGGTGATCTTGTTTACCACATCAAAATACAACTGTGGGTCCTCACCTGCCTTCAACTCATAGAACTCTGGCGGATTCATCCTCAGAAAATCTCAAATCTTGGCTATAGCAAATCAACTCCTTGATGTTGTGGAACTGTAGCCTAGTTATTGGCCTGAACATTCATGGTGACTACCTAGGCTAACACCTAAATAGGTACCCGAAACTCAGCATGAGACACATTTTTATTCAGGGGATCAGAAGGCTGAGGTTGCTGGTTATCATTTCTCCGAGCATTAGCTCTTCGGGGAGGCATTTTCTGACATAAAAGATCTTGAATTAATAGCAGAGAGAGACAACTATAAGCACGGCAGATTATGAAAGAAAGAGATGACTTTTCCTAATATGTCTTGTAGCCTCTTGCTCATAGATATGGAATGCTACACACCGATGATCAAGACTCCACGTAACGTGGCTTTTCAGACTCCCTAGGACTCCTTAAACCTTAGGCTCTGATACCAAGTTTGTAATGCCCTAAAATCTTATCTCGGAACATCACACGGGGCTTAAGGCTAAGAGCAGCCCCAAGCTAACCCTTTGAGCCTGCTACTAATTCTAACACATACTTTAAGAATAATAAAGCAAAACAATGGTGATGAATGTAATAAGTCTAAACTAAAATAACTGCAAAACAATATTTGAATGACAAATACTGATGCCACACAACCTCTATAGATTTTTCTAGCAAAATTAGAATCACCCAACAGATTACAAATAGAAAAGGGGTCAAAAATATTTTTAGGACTAAAACTAAAGCGTACAGGCACATAAGGGGTCATATAATATAGGGTAGAACCTAGATAAAGCAAATAATAAACATCATGGGAAAAGAACTATAACATACCAGTGACAACATCGGGGGATACCTTAGATTCCTTACGAGTAGCAAATGTATAAAGAAGATTTTAGCCAATGACGGTACCCAAAGTGGCGCCCTTAGGTGTAGGAGCCGAAGAAGTAAAGACCGAGACCTTATTAGTTCCAGTGGCAACTTTAGCTATGTCATAATTTCCCTACAGATAAACAGGTTAGCAATAATTAAAAAACAAGTTCCTCCCCTCCCCACAAAAACCACGATGAAGTTACCCATAAAATCATCAAAGAGGATAAGGTGGGCCTAATTGAGCTTCACTAACCTGAGACTGGGTACCTTATACCTTAGACTACTGCTAGACTAAAAATGACAATCACTAAAATATGTATGATAAGGATAACTATCTTTTGAATATGAATTTCCCTAATTCTTCTTAGTATGATATCTACTATCTCTCCCATTATTCTGCTAACCTGTAACCTGCTCTGAATATCTAGACTTTTTTTCTGTTTCTCTCCCATCTTTACCTTCTTCTTTTTTTTATTCTCCACCTACTACATATAAAACACCAGCCTAGAGATATCCATATCATTGTTCAACATAGAAGCCTTACACTCTAACACCAAGTCACTGGATAAACCAGAAGTAAATTTTCTCATTCTTGACCTCATATTGGATACTAACTCTGGAGTGTACCGGGACAGATGCTGAAACTTTAAAGAATACTCCTTAACACTCATCTTACCCTACCTCAGATTCAAGAACTCTTTAGCATTAGCCTCTTTCAAGTCATGAGAGAAATGATCAAGAAAAGCACCTGAAAATTTATCTCATACAAGCAGTTCAACATTATCTCCCCTTATCGCTTCCCATTCTTTATATCACTGGTAAGCCACATCCTTCAAAAAATAGGCAACAAACTCTGCACCTTATAAATTAGTAGCATGCATAACCTTACAAATTTCTCCATCTCATCAATAAACCCCTGAGGATCCTTCTCAACCTCTGAGCCTATAAAGGTTGAGGGATTCAACCTCATAAACTAGCCAAACCGAGGGACCTTAGATGAACTAACTGCAGGACCAACATGATCAGACCAATGAGACTGTAATACCACCAATTGATCAATTATATAAATAGACTAATGGAACTCCACATTAAAGATATATCCTTGAGGTGACTGAGCATAAGTATCACTAGTACAAGAAGCCCGATGATGACTAGTAGGGACTGATGAAACCCTATGTAGAAAGAGTAGTACAGTCAAGAGCAGGGACCATAGACTAGGTATGCACTCCATAAATAGGGCGAGTTTCCTTCACATCTTCCCCAAGTGTGACATAGGTTCCAGTAGAGTTCCTACGACTGTCAGATCTTTAGGGAGGAATGATCTAAAATATGAGTAATCTAGGAGTTAGAGAAGCTTCATAACAACTAGGCTCTTTAGCCTAAAATAGAACACAAGAAAGGAAAATATTCCTAAATGACTCATAGCATTTTTCTTATAAGTGTGGCATGCTATACACCTATAAAAGGGACTTTACTCGACATGACTTTATAGACACCCAAAGACTAAGAAATTGGATCTGATTCCAACCTTGTCACAATCCAAACTTAAGCCTAGCTGTAATGGGCAATCTAAAACCCACCATGGGCTGGAGAAAACCCCTTTTAGACTTACCTTAAGAGCACACAAATGTAAACACCATAAGCCAACCAAATATGATAATGAGAAGGATAGGTAAACCAAATAAAATCCAATTGTCAAAACAAAATGACTAATCATCCAAACACTTGTCCACAAAAGCCTCTAAAATTAGAATACCAAACTAAGTTATAATTTCCCTTGACTATGAAAAAAGATTCCTAAAATAAAATACTAAGGCAATAAAAAAATAGTGAGGTGATAAGGACTTTTGAAAGATGGAGGCCCACCATTTCACAATAGGTCCATAGGAATACAAAATCACCTAATATTGTACAGGAGTAATAGAAAACTCTTTGAACCCTACATCATGAAATGATGTAGCATCTAGGGATGGTCTATTGGCAAGCACTAGCATGTAACTCAGGGAAAAGAATAGAATAATTACATTTATCGATACCCGTTAAACCACATGCACAATATTTATATATACATATATAGGATGTTGGGATAGGGAAAAGGGCCATGAACATAAGAGTTTGAATCATTAGCCTGAACTGTGTAGCTCTCTTTGTCCTAAAGGGACCCAAAGGCTATGTGGGTCTGACTGTCCCTGCCGAAAGGGCCAGTGTATATTAGCTGAATGTACCAAGGAAATTGAGAAAAGCCTAAAGATACCAAGGTGATAGGCATCCAAAATATAAAGTAAGCACCAAGAAAATGGTCATATAGACCCCCACGTCGACAAATATGGTTTCCAATGCTAGTTCCCCCAAGACTACACCTTCATGGTAAGCTATGCAATCTTATTTAAGACCAAATTAAAATAGTTTGCACATAAATCTAACCATAAATCGAGGAGTCTTTACGAAGACATTATCCAAAATAGTATCATCATACAAATATGTTTGAAAGATAATTCAGTTGTGCCAACCTATCCATTTAACCATTAGACTCTCAAGTTATATTTAAATTCCAAATCATTGCCACCAAGGAAATTCCAAAACAATTTTTATAATCCATTAACCTCTAATGAAATGCAAAGTTCCAAAAGTAAGTTAAATCATGCAAATTCCATACTTAAAACCAAAGTGATAAATGTGGGTTGAGGTTAATTCCATTATCAAGCCAAATATTCATTAATTTGGGGAAACCCATGTTCCCTGTTCCTATCATTATAACCATACACCTATTCAACCCAAAAGTTATCAATTAAAGCACAAACAACACCTTTAAATCATGGAAATAATTCAAGTAATAATATCGAAGCCCTCAACCTAATTTTAAACTGATTAATTAGAATCACGTGAATAATGATTAGATAAATACCATAATGTAAAATTAAAGCTAAATAAGAGAAAAATTCCTAAAATATATAAGAAATTGAAGACAATTCAAAGTTTGAAGCCGAAAATAGTGATTTCTTGAAAAACCCGGAGCTTCTTGTTTAGAGAATTAAAAAAGAGAATAGAATGGACTTTGATCTTTTAAAAATAAAGGAAAGGGGTTAATTTTATGCTTAAAGTCATGCAAGGTCTGAGAGGACAAAATCCTCTCACCCCAAGTAAAAAAAGTAAAAACTAGGCCAAAAATACATAGTGACGCTTAGCCTCTATGGCACATCTTTGTCATGAAGGTTAAGTGGCGTGGAACACTACTATCGTAAAGGCTTACTGTCTTGGATCCAAAAATGTCCCTAAACCCCTTCCAAAAATTCTAAAACTTTCCCAAAACACCATTTTAACATTCATTAACATAATTCAAGTCAAAAATTGACATTACGCACGTGGGAGGGTCAAAAATAAATTTATTGAAATTTTGCAGGGTCTTACAAGTTGTTGGATGATCTGGATAAAACAGTCTATATATATAAGTGATGTTAGAATAGTAAACATACAATAAATTGACAACTCAACTGATTAAAGTTATTTTAGTAGGTTTGATAGGGACTGATGCAGAATTGTATACTTAAATTTTACCCCATGAATTCTGATTTTTTAATTCAGTTTAAATTTTTGTTATAATGGCTAGGTTATTTTCTCTATTTTCATGAGTGTTCAAAATTGTGAGTTTTCTATATATGTAACGATTCACTTATAACTTATTGGGATAGTCGATTTGGTTCTCAAGTAGTTCATATGAGTTTTAAGCTAGTTTTCTAGTTTTGAAGCTTTTGGAGTATAAAACTTTGACTTTGATCTAAACTTCAAGCAAACAACCTTATATAAGAATTATGAAAGTTTTATTAGCTTTGTAACGTGGATTTTCGGCTAGTAGGACCTTGGTTAGGGTCGCAAGGTTTTCATACTTATTTTGAACTATTGAGTGGTTTTTGGTTAAAATAAAAAAAAATTAGCATAGGACTCACATTTCATCAAAATAACATCTGATAGGAATTTTTTCAATTTTATTGAGTTCAAAATCCATTTTTGTAGGTAACATATTTCATTTATGTGTGGGTTCCACACGAATTCCAAGGACCAATTTGGAGTCATTTTTGACTAAAAGTTTTGTTGATGTTACAATAGTTGGTGTAGGAAAAAATTGTCGTTTGTGTTTGCAACCTACCTCTGCATGCATGAAGAAGTCCAGTCTAGCTGGCTCAGAGATTATACTTTGTAAGTATTATGAGTTAGCCGAATGTAGGAAGAGTTGGCCAGTGGACCTTCACTGTATTGCAGGGGTCCTATATGCATATAAAAGGGACCCTATTAGTGTATAATTTATCCCCTCAGTATTGAAGTCATTTTCCAAGTCCCTTTTCACTATTGTTAACCTTACACGCTTGTGGAAATTAGGAGAAATCATCAATTAAGCGCTGATATGATAATTGCATCTCCCATGACCATTTCTCATTGCTTTCCATCAAATCTTATCCTAATTTTGTGTAAATTCTTTGTTTTGGATCTTAATTTTCTTTATCTTTATGGGATATTTTGATTCCCAATTTGGGCTCTAATTTTGCTTAATTTTTTAGCACATGTTCCTTGTCCTATGAAGAACATAATTGCAAATTTAATTTCCAAATTCCATAAGCGGTTCCCATAGGTAATTTCCAAAACCCAATATTTTGTATGGAGTATTAGTTTGTAATGTGGGTGTTATTCTTCTCGTTTTAATGAGTAGGTTCTTTCCTAATTGTGTAATAGTAGTTGGAGTCTTCTTGAAAGGGAAAATAGTATTTAAGAGTGCATTGTTTGTGTCATGATCCAATTTCTTACGTCGTAATGAATCCTACTTTGTCCCACCAGTAGGCAAGCCAAGTCATAGCCCAAAATAATAGGTAATGGACTAGCATGTGGAAACCTAAAAAGACCACATATAATTATAATATTAGTAATAATAATCAGAAACAAAAGGAGAACATAGGCAATATATCAAAACAAGAAATGGAAGAGGATCAAAATATACAAATGAATCCCTCCAAAGACTTGGAAAGGTCGGTACTAGAGCCACTACTAAATGATACCCAGAGACTAGACAGGATCCAAAATATACATAATATATGCAAGAAGTCTTGAGTATAAATGACTAAACTATAATAGATAGAAAAGGATCAGCCTCAGTCGATAACAAGCTCACCCTGCTTTGAATTAGTACTGAAAGGTAGAAATCACGTCAGCATCGAAAGCTAGTACTTAGATCTACATTAGGAAAAAGATGTAGAAGTGTAGTATGAGTACCAAAGAAATGGGTACTCAATAGGCATCATCGATCGACTGAGATCAATATAGGAAAAGTATTACTAAAATCCGAGGATATAGTCTAAGTCAATAGTAAATAAGGATAGAAATGTAAACAACTATAGATCTATGCACATATGATAAAGAAATAAGTAAAAGCTTTATAGAAAGATAAATAATGTAGTAATAAGAACGCAGACCAAAAATGACCTAATTAGGCCCTGTAAGCCCGTCAGGCCCACTAAACAAGATAATTAATCCAATCGTTCCCCATAAGCTAATGAGATACAAAAAAAGTAATTTAAATAAAAGTATAAATAATCAATAACTGAACCAATCCTATGAAATCATAGTAGACATCCAGATGTGCATCAGACTTTAATCGACACCAACGAGTAGTAACGGGAGGCCAGATCCTGAACTCAAACCAGTAGTGATGGATAATAACAATAGGACATATGTCGAATTCGAATAAGAATCAGTGGGTAATAATGAGAGGCCACATACATGATATACAACAGAACTCATAATCAGGTGTCAAACTTAAATCGAAACTCAGAGAAACCATAACTCCTAGAACAACAGTAATTAGTACCAGAACTCTCTAATCATCATAACCATATGATGGACTCAAATCATAACTTACAGTAATCATATCCAAAAAAATCTAAACCATACCATAACTGATGCCACAATGGTGCCAAATTTCACAATAAATTATATAAATAAAGTATATACTGGCCCTAAATCGTAATTAACATAAATTTAAATAAACTTTCATGGAACTTAGTTAAAAAGATATGAATCAAAGGTTTTACAACTTAAATACCACATCCTAAGCTTATAAATAAGATATCATACTACAAGATAATGAATTGAAATTTACTAGAACAGTGTCCTAACAGGATATTATGTTGTGAAAACTTAGATTTTTATCCTTTTTAATTAATATGTGTGAATGGTTAATTAAATATATTTTAGTTCTTGTTTAGGTTCAACATATATTTTATTTCTATCATTGATTGTGAATTTTGGTGCCACTTTGGCATTGGTTATGGTATGGTTTAAATTTTAATATTATAGTTGGGTATATTTATTATGTGTTTTGATTCGAGTGAGATATTTGATTGTGATGGTTTTAGAGTTTTGGTACTAATTATGGTGGTTCTGTGAATTATGGTTCCGTTGAGTTTTGGTTTGAGTTTGGCATCTGATTATGAGTTCTATTGTGTATTATATATGTGGCCCGTCGTTATTACCTACTATTTTTTATTTGAATCCGGCATATGGCCTCTTGTTATTATCTTACAAGAGATAAGAACTATATATATATATATATATACAAGAGATAATAACTATTGCCACACATAATAAACTAAAGTTAGGCTAATATGTGGCAGCCTCCCACAACTTATGTGTGTGGTGTGCAACCCCTTTAACTCTGCGTGGGGTGGTGGTGGCTATGCTATAAAATTTGTATACCATTGTACTTACATTAGAATATTGTTTAGGTTTGTGGTAAAATACATATCATATATTGAATATATCATAATTAATAGAAAATTATTTTTAATAAAATCTCAATTATATAATAATAATAATAATATTTTAGCATATCTGGATTTACTATCTCTGCTTACAATATTAATAGACTATAAAAGCTATTATAAAGTAATATTAATTCAATTATTATCAAAAATATTTTGGAAAGTTGATTAATTGTGTCATCTTATCAAATTTTAATTTAATTTAAATATTTTTCAACTAATCCGTTATTAATAAAACTCTCATATGAACTGTTTGGAAACTGAACTGTCAGTCCTAGCAAGTCATAAATAACTTTAAAAAGTTATAAAAAAAAAGCTCTAAATGCCGAGAACATAGAAAATTAAAGGAAATAATCGGGAGGGTCGTTACTGTTTGGCTTCTTGTTAGGTTATGACTTACCTACTTTTACACTTGGCTCGTTAAGGTATATGTATTATAATTTGCTAATTGTTTGGCAGCATTTTGGTTTGTAAATGAGTAACTTAGGTATTTATAATCCTATTAGCTTACTTGGTATCCTCAGGGTAGAATTTTATAATTGGTTCTTAGTATAGGTTGGCTTAGTTTAGGATGCTTAGTAGTATTACGGTTGTTAGCCTAGGTTCAAGTAGTTTCTTTCCTTAGGATGGCTCCTTATGGATTTTGTAACTACAATACTATTTATATTAGCTAGTTTACCCTAGGATAATGTCCTTTCAATAGTGAGATAAACTTTGATTACCTTTACACTTGTTGAAAGTCTAAGTATTAATTGATCTTTTGACTTGTTCCATTTATTATGTTGTTATTGTTGCATATTCATGTATAAGGGTATCTTGGCTTAAGAATATGATTTTGGTTTAAAGTGGGACTTGATGAGCATTTTACTAGTCTTGAACTTTAAAAAAAAAGTAAACTAGACTATTTTTAGCCAGGTTCAAGTTTGGGCACTAGATAATACTAATTATCACTCGAAATCCCTGATTTGAGTCTGAGAAATATATATGGATAACACATGTCCCCCATAAATCCTTTCTTTGTGAGCCATAGATGCTGGAGTAGGAGTATACATTATTGTTGGATATGACATTCATCTCATATTGTATTTTATGGTATTCTTTCATATTTATTGATATGCACTTATTGTAGTTAGTATTGTTCATTATTTGTAACCATTGTGCTTATGGAGGGCGATTGGGTTATGTTGCTTATTATTTGGGCCTTCTAGGAGGTTGTAGATAATTATTATACATTTTGAGAAATCTTACCTACACCTGGATTTTACCTGTTATTCTCATTCTGGCCTTACTGTAGTTAACGTTAGTTTGTATTCACATTTTATTATATTTATATCTAATTTGAGCTCAGTCGGTCCATGATGCCTACTAAGTACTGTGTGTTTTGATACTTATACTACAATTCTGCATATTTTTCCTTGATGTAGATCCTAGTATGAGTCAATGCCACAGACGTCTTCTCGTGTGAAGTATTTTGACCAGATACTTTGGGTGAGCTCATAATGTCTAGAGTTGATCCATATCCCTCTACTTTTTGTACTAGTATTTATTTTTTATATTCAGAGATAGTTCTATGTATATTGAGTCTATTCAGTACTCCTTATATATGAAGTGGCTCTTGCACCGAATGATAGTAAGTCTTAAGGGTTATTTTGTATATTTTGTTCCCTCTCTCCCTATGTACATATATATGGGTCTTATTATATGTATTTAGTATCTATATTTGGCTATTTTATCTCGTGTAATCCTCTTTTTCTTATTATACAGTTCTTTTCATTCTAGGCTATGGGTTTGTCTTACCTACTTATGTGACGAGATTTGATGGCACATTTTACACTTTTAATCAAGAATACACATATGTTATTAAGAAATTGTTGTTAAATTTAATGGTTTTTATGTTTGAATATAGGAAATTGATCCAAGACAAAAAAGAAAGTTATTCTCAAGAAGAATGTTTGATGGTTCAAAGTGATGACCCATCACTTGCCTGAAGGATTGATGTGCTATGATTTCATAGTACTTTAGATGCTTAAAACAGTGAAAATATGAAAATTGCTTATGTCTTTTTACAAGATATGATGTGCTTTGTGTTATGTTTTGTAGGAAATCAGGTTTTGGAACTATTCTAAAGAAATAGAGTGAAATTGGGAACCTACGGATTGTATGCACTACCTACGAGGCATAGGTGCATAGAAGCTGAGAATCTGAGAATCAAAAACAGATAAAGTTGCCTTTGCCACCTACGGAGGGTACATACAATCGTAGGAGCCACCTACGGTCCATAGGTGCCAGAATATATTATAGATGAGCTAAATCCATAGAAGTATACAAAAGATTTTGGACTAGGGTAACATACGTAGGACCGCTTGACACAACCCAAACAAGGGCTAGTCGTGTTGGACATCTCAAGTCCAATTAGGACTGGAGACCACCCCCGATACCCAACCGTAACTGCCCTGCACCCTATGTCGATGAATTTTTAATATATAAAAAGATAAAACAATAATAGTTTAAAGACATTAAATAAAGTCTACAATCCAAAATCCAACAACCTCAACCAATTATCCAACCGATGTAAACCCCAATGCCAATACAAGTACCAAGGTTGACACCAATACCGATACTGCTCATGCCCATAATAGTTTGATAAAGCCTATAACAAGAATCAATAACATTCAATTGGTACATGCCCCATACCATAGCCAAAACCAAAACAAGTAATAACAAAAGTAAAAGAAGTCCTTTGCATGAAATAGAGTCTTCCAGAGTATGAAAGCTCACCACTTCAATCTGATTCAACGCTTTCCCCGAATCCAAGTCACTGAGCAGGAAGTATGGTAGTATGGCCGGTTCCTACATTGTGTGGGGAAGACAGCACCCGAAGACGGTTAGCAGAGTGGATGTTAGCATGTACTTAGGGATAAATATAAAATAATGCCAGTAATTCAAAGCCAAAATAATTAACCATGTGCAATTACATACACACACACACACATATATATATATCATTCCAGGTAAGGGAAGTGGGTTTAGCATGCATTTAAAATTGTTACCTGGTTTATGTAGCTTTACCATCCTAAAACCACCCACGGGCTATATGGGTTTAGCTCCCATTGTTGAAAAGTCCCCAATGCATGTTAGCCGCACAACCGGAGAAAAAAACCTAAGATGACTAGTACATCTCCCGAAACATATTGTGTGATATTATGCACATGGTCACCATTACCAAACCTCACATTGGCAAACTTGACTTTTCGGTATTGGTCCCCCCCAGGACCTCCATCTTCTATGGCTTTTCTACACACCCCTCTTTAAGCCCAAATTAAAAATATTTACACATTCCAACTATTTTCCAAGATTTCTTTTATTAGGCATTAACCATTGGTATCGCCATACCAATATTAAAGCTTTCATGTCTATCCATTTATGCCATACCAAAGCCATTAAACCAACTTGACACCAAAGTTTCCAACTAAACTAAGATCATGGCGACCAAGGCCTTTCCAAACCATTTAAAACCAACCAAACCAATTTAGGTTCCATTACCTTTTTATGCAATGCAAGGATTTCAAGAATAGTCAAACTATGTGACAAAATCATTCTCATAGACATTTTAACAAATAGGTTGAGTGCACATAAGTTTCAAAACCATAACTAAGTAATTTGGGGAATCCATAATACCCCAAAATCCATTTTCCATTGACATGTATCCCATAATGTCAAAATCATACTAAAAGCATAAAAAACATAATAAAACCATGAGAAACATTATTCAACCATGAACATCCAAAACTCCTAAACATTATTTCAAAACCATAATAATATCATGAAAACCAAACATTAAAACACATGGTCTTTGTAATATAACAATGAGGGAGGACTAACATGCCTTAGACACCAAGGAAGACGGAGAGAATCACTCTTGAAAGCCCCCAATTGATTATCTTAATGAAACCCTAGCCCTTTTCTTGAAAGAAAGTTTGTGATAGATTTTAAGAGTGTTTGATTGAGAATAATTGGTTAATGAAGTACCAAAAGGTGTTTTATGTCATCGTATCAAAAGTAGTTACAAGAGAGAAATGTCTAGAATACCCGCAACATAAAACTATAAAATTGCCACAAGTAGTTACGAGTCGACCCCGTGACTTGTGGCTACAACATACGACTTGTACCATTGAGTCATCACCAAGACAATGTGATGGACACCGACACATTGTACACCATACGACTCTCTAACCCCTACTCGTGACCAGACCATACGACTCATAAAATCCAGTCATACACAAGATAAAAACCACATGAATGGATAATGGACAATGTACTACTTCACACAATGACTCATAACCTACCCCCACAGATCATAGTAAGACACTCGTACTCAGAGCCAAGTTAAGTTACTAAGTTTCTAATTAAGTAAAGGACAACCCTAATAACTCGTCACCACACCTAATGACCCATACCAAAAAATTGTACCCACAAAGAAAACCTAACCACCAATCACTGGACACCTTATGAGCTGGGTCATCTGAATCGTACCCACATCATATGACTCATATAATAAGTCATTACAAGACCAATGAGATCAAAACTCAGAAAATTTCCAAGGGACAAAACCCAAGGTGTCTCAATTCTTCCCCACTTGGATTATTCATCCTCGAATGATGGGATATGGAAATGAAAGTACGATTTGGACTCCATACACCTCTACTCTTACCTTAAACTAAGTTAGTAAGCAAAGATGCTGATACAAATGAAACTATAAAACACAAAAAAATATCTAACAACACTAGACACAAGCGGAGACACAAGTTGGAATTTCAACCCATGGAAACAACACAAGAAAATGAGAACAAGAACAAGATACAAACAAAAAAATTCAATAAAAATAAAGATAGTTAACTTGACATAAGAAGATACAAATTCTGAGAACTAAGATGTGTATCAAACCTCAATATGCCTACAATCTATATAATCAAACACCAAGAACTTATGTGGACACAAGACGGAATCCAACACTCAAGCACCAATATTTCTAAGACAAAATGCAACACTAATGATTCCACACTAAGTGCTACCCTAGTTTTGGTTTCACTCTCTCTCACAAAGGAGAGAATACTTGTTATTTTAACAATCCATATCAATAATAAACTAAGGAAATAATCTCTAAAATGTTCTACTTATACTCTATTATAAAAGAAGACAAAATGAACAAACTACCCTTAATGAGAAGGGGCGCCTATAGAGTGTTTTTCCAACAACTTAATCACCAAAATATTCTTAATGAAGGGCGCTTAGTCAATGCTTCAAAACCGTGGGGTCATGCTTCAACACTTGTGGTCTCGGGTTGACATCAAAAGTAATCCCCCATGCAATTTTCCACACACGGTTTTGCTTTATGTCATTTTCAAAATGGGTTATCCATGTATGTTCTTGTGTGCTCGAGGTGACCAAGTCTTGAGGCTTTATGAGTTGGCCTCCAATGATGTCTTCAAAACCATAGATTTCCATTTGGATTGTATCATTATGCTTATCAAGGATATTGGTATTTAAGATTCCTTATCTTATGAGAAGATCTTCGTAGAGATCTTGGATAGGCAGGTTCGTCGGTTGCACCGCGAGTTGAAATTCTAGCTTGTGTCTTATGTTGTTGGATATTTTTATGTGTTTCATAGTTGTATCTGTATTATTTGGTATCAGAGCAAGGACTGATTTTGTTCCAACAAAATCAATCTTGGGTTTGCAAACATGAAAATAAAAAAAGTGTTGTAAATTAAAAATCTCAAAAAATAGCAATCTGTCCCATTTTTGGCTCTTGGCCAAAAAATTTATATTTAATTTTGTGTGTTTTATGTGTTCTAGTGTTAGATCTTTATTTCATAACACTAGAAGAGGTGTCCAAAATCAAAAATCTCACAAAAAGAGAAGTAATTTCAATTTTTTGTACCTTGGCCGAGAAATTATTATCTTGTTTGTTTATATTGGCTGAAACTTTGAGTCTAGATTTAGAAGTTTTTATGTGTTTTGATTGTTTATAGTGTTAGGTTCTTCTTCACTAATACTATTTGTATCTACATCTAAAATCTTGAGCTTGAAAAATATTTTGTTGTTGTTGTTGTTGAAAATTGGTGGCTTGAAATTATGCAATAGATGTTTGTTATTGAAGATTTGAGGTTGAACATGTGTTGTTGATGTTTAAGATCCCAACGTTAACCTTAGAACTCCAAGTTTCAAAATTTGTATTCTTCGTATTCTTGGTGTTCATCACCACTTTCATAACCGCTTGAAGAGAAAAGTGGTGGTTTGATCTTAAAACAAGATGGAAAAGAGTGTAGCCTTTTGTTTGTCTTGAAAATATTTCCAAGACTAATAATAAAGATGAAAGGGACAAAGGGATCTTAAAAAGGCTTGTTTCCAAAAGGGTGAAACGCCACCTACCAAGACATACAATAAAGGAAAGAGATGAAAGTCTTTCAAAAAAGTATTTGGCCAAAAGGGTGCAAGAAAGTAAAACACTTTTTGAACTTGCAAAAAGGCTCCAAAGTCTTGGTGTTTCCCTTATTCAGATGAATGTCACCCTTCCAACTTGAAAATTGATCAATACAATTTGAAGATAAGAAAATTTCTCAATTTTTCAATAAATTCTAATATCCAATAGGAGTTTGTCATGTCATCACCCTCCAAAAATGACCTTAGGCTCAAAAATTCAGATTTCGAAGTTTCTTTCTTTGTTTCTTTAGTTTCATCTCTTGTTCCTAATACTAATTGACAACTAGTAATCACCTTCTAGGTTGTTAATTGGTTACTTGAATCCGTTTCTTTGTGTTAGAATTTCTTGGTGTGCTTTTATCTTTTGTGATTCGTTGTAATTTCTTGTCTTAAGTCCATAAAAGATTTCTTTGAGTCTTCAAACGAAAATCTATTCCAGGCAAGAGTAGAAATCATCCCTCAATTCTTTACGGATTACAAGCCAACTTTTAACACTTGTGAAGCCAAGGGTGGGTAACCAAAGGTGTGTGAGTGTGGTGAGGATACTTTTTGAGCTAACGTGTTTTTTTTGTTGATTTTCTTTCTTAGGTCCCATGGATAAGAATGATGCCAATACTATCTTGGACTACCTTGAAGCTCTCAACCGTAAGTGTGAAAGGTTACACATGTACTTGTCATCAATAAATGAAAGGTTGGGTCTCATGGGAGGTCAAAATAACTCCAATCATTCCTTTCCAAAGGAGAAAGTGGGCTGCCAAGACACACACCAAGGTTAAGGCCGCACCTCATAGGATCTACAAGGTAAAAATGCTATCTCCGACACTCCTACAATTTTTGAATCTTGTGATGTGGCTAGTAGTATCCAAGTGGATGTAGTTGGTGGTTTGACTAAAGGTGGATTGCATGAGTCTTCCCTTTGTGATACTCTTAGTATTTCTAGGTTGCAATAATAACCAATTCTTATTTTAAGTAAGCAAGCACTAGTTGATCCTATAGATGAAAACATTGATTCTCCTCATAAGAATGATTTGTGTCCATCTAGTGTTAGTACTTGTGACTTGAATAAGGTTCCATTGCCATGTCATGAGAGTATTCACACACTAGTTGACCCTTATGTAAACCAAGGTGAGTCTAGGTTGGCATGTGAGTTGCCGACAACTAGTGAGGAAATGTATTATGATCAACTTACTCACGAACGTAGTCCACTACTTGAGAATGTGTATGATATTTTTGAAAGGGCTCAAGTTAGTGATGATGTTGACAGAGTTGATCATGATATTGATGATGATTCTTCGAGCATATTGTGTAATGAAGGCCTTATTATTAGTTTTGCTCATAGAAGTCATGTAAATGAGAATGTTTACCAAAGGGATAGGAGTGAACCCGTGAGCTTGTCGTATGGTAGAGATTCTAATGTTTGCTTGGCTCATAGGTATAATCTTGTGCTTGAAACATTTTTGAAACGTGATAATGATCTTTTAGAGAGTTAAGAACTTGCTTAGTCCAAATCTGCCCGTGGGATATATCATGCTCTCTTTAGGTTTACTATCTCGTTTGAAGATGATATAATCACTCTTAATGAACCTAGTGGTGAGAATGATGGTATAGATTGTCTTAAAGGCTATATCCTATATGCTAACCAATTATGGTGTGAAAACATTTCTCCTAAAGATGGAAATCTCTTTTTGAAAGATGAGAGTACTCTTAAGGGTAGGGAATATGGTTAAATAGCATGAATCCTAACTTGTGGATGCCAAGTTGTATATTTGTTTGACGGAAAGAGTGTGTATGTGCTTAAATGCTTTGTCTTCACCTATGAATGTCTTTACACTTGATTCTTTCCTACTACCTCTTTGCCAATGATGACATCCATACTAGTTTTGGGTTTGCATTATGTAGAGGTAGGGGTGTTGCTGGTTGGTCCACTTGTTTGAATGACAATGCTATGAGAGATTGGTGGACTTTGAGTCCAATAGTGGCACCACATTTGATGAGGCCACTTGAAGAGGTAATGAAACAATTGTGACTTATGGTTCCTAAGACAAGGGTAGTCTTAAGTCTATCCCGATTCACCTTCACCTTCTCCATGGCTTGAGGAACCAAATTCGGACCAAACACCTCTGACTCACCAAACTTGAACCACCCAATAGGAGATCAAAACTTCCTACCATACAATGCCTCAAACGGAGCCATTCCAATGGCATAGTGGTAGCTATTATTGTATGCAAACTCTATAAGGGGAAAATGGTCAACTTAACTACCACCATAGCCAATCATACAAGATCTAAAAAAATCCTCCAACATCTGGATAGTCCTTTCTGCATGTTAATCCGACTATGGGTGGAAAGCGGTACTAAGACTCACCTTGGTCTCCAAACCTTTCTGAAATGACTGTCAAAAGTGAGATGAGAACTACGTACCACGATCAGAGATGATAGATATAGACACCCCATGAAACTTCACAATAACTTGAGGTACAACCTTGCATAATCCTCTATTGAAAAATTAGTCCTCACTGGCCAGAAATGAGCAGACTTTGTCATCCTATCCACGATGACCCAAATCGAATCAAACTAATTTCGAGACCGAGGAAGACCGGTAATAAAATCCCTATTGATCACTTCCCACTTCCACACAGGTAGCTCAATCTCTTGATACAATCTTCCGGGCCTCATGTGTTTAACTTTCACCAGTTGGCATACCATACACTTAGCCATAAAACTAGCCACATCCTGCTTCATATTGTTCCACCAATACATCTCCTTAAGGTCATAATACATTTTCATCAAACCAGGATGAATAGCATGACGCGACTCATGAGCCTCATCCAAGACCCTCTCTCACAAACCATCTATATTAGGAACACATAACCTCTCTTGGTACCGCAAGGTACGATCACCTCTCAAAGGCCATCACCTTTTGCCCACCTGTGTTACCCTTGGTCTTCATCAAGATAGGATCTAAAACTTTCTTCTCCTTAACCTTCACATCAAAAGACGACTGCATTACCTTCTATATAAATACACCACCGTCCTCAAAGTCTAAGAGGCAAACTCCAAGGTTAGCCAGATGGTGAATATCCTTCACCAACTCCCGCTTCTCCTATTCCACTTGAGCAAGACTCCCCATAGACAACCTGCTAAGAGTATCAACAAACACGTTAACTTTACCTGGATGGTAGTAAAGATATATGTCATAATCCTTCAGAAAGTCAATCCATCTCCTTTGAGGTTAATCTCTTTCTATGTAAACACATATTACAGGCTCTTATGATCAGTAAAGAAATCCACATGCACTTTAAAAAAATAGTGACACCAGATTATCAATACAAACACCACAGCCAAAAGCTCCATGTCATGAGTTGAATAATTCTTCTCATGCACTTTCAACTATCTAGAGGCATAAGCTATCACCTATCCATGTTGCATAAAAATACAAACAAGCTCCAAAAGGGATGTATTATAATATACAACAAATCTATCAGTGCCTTCCAGCCAAGTCAAGACTAGAGCCAAAGTCAGCTTATCCTTCAGCTTTTCAATACTACCCTCACAAGCATCCGACCATAAGAACTACACCTTCTTCTGAGTTAACTTAGTCAGTGGGGCAACTATAGAAGAAAAACATTCCACAAACCCCCTGTAGTAACAAGCTAAACCCAATAAGCTCCAAATATCAGTTAGATTCATGGGTCTAGGCCACTTCTTCACCATTAGAACTTTCTTTGGATCCACCATAATCCCTTCACTAGAAATGGCATAACCCAGAAAAGTGACAGCATTCAACCAGAATTCACATTTTGAAAATGTGTTGCTCCTTTAGGGTTTACAATACAATGTGGAGGTGATCACCATGATCAACCTTATTCTTAGAGTACACCAGAATATTTTCTAAGAACATAATGATGAACAAATTCAGAAACTAAAGAAAGGCCCTATTCATAAAATCCATGAATGCCACCGGGGTATTGGTCAACCCAAAAGACATGACTAGAAACTCAAAATGCCCATACCAAGTATGGAAGGCAGTCTTAGGGATATCCATATCCCTATTCTTTAACTAATTATACCTGGATAGAATATGAATCTTGGAGAAAAACTTAGCACCCTACAACATATCAAGCAAATCATCTATCCTAGTAAGAAGATACTTATTCTTTACCATCACTTTATTCAACAATTGGTAATCGATGTATATCTAAATATAACTATCCTTCTTATGAATGACTAATACCGATGCACCCCATAGGGATACCCTAGGATAGATGAAACCCTTATTTAAAAGATTTTTTAGTTTCTTCTTAAGTCCTTTCAGCTCAGTCGGAGCCATTCTATACAGAGGAATAGAAATTGGACGAGTGTTCAAAACAAGATCAATCATAAACTCAATCTCCCATTCAGAAGGGACACCAAGAAGGTCATCTTGTAAGACCTCAGGAAATTCATTCACCACCAAAATGAAATGCAAAGAAGAACCCTCCAAGTTAGAATCTTTAACCCGAACAAGATTATAGAGACACCCCTTGGAGATTAATCTATAAGCTCTAAGATATGATATGAACCTTCCCTTACCACCGTCACACTCAATAACTGCCTTATTAGTAAATTTAAAGATAATTTTATGGGTCCACCAATCTAGAGAAACATAGCACGAGCGCAACCAATCAATCCCTAGTATGACATTGAAATCAACCATATATAATTCAAATAGATCCACTAAAGTCACCCAACCACCCACAGATACCACACAACCCCTACAGACTTTTCTAGCCACCATAGAGTCACTCATTGGGGTAGAAATAGAAAAAGGGTCTGAAATGTACTCAAGACTAAAACCAAAATACGCAACCATAAATGGGGTCATATAAGAGAGAGTGGACCCCAGATCAAGTAAACAATACACATCATAGGAAAAGAGTTTCAACATACTAATTATGACCTTAGGCGATGCCTCAAACTCCTGATGGGTAGTGAGAGTATAGATATCATTTTGACCAGTTCTGAAACTAGATGGTGAACACTTTGGTGCCAAACATGAAGAGGAGGAAATAGTAACCTTGATTCCCTCCCCCCCCCCCCCTCGAAGAAACCTTGGTCACTAGAAAACTTCTAACCATATACCCTGGCTGATTATAGTTGAAGCACTTGTCCTTTTCTTCATCACAGTAACCTTGATGCAATTGACCACAAAATCTATAAAGAGGATATAATGGAGCTGATTGGGATCCTCTAGCCTGATATTGGGCACTCTGTTCCCTAAAATTATCGCCACCCTGAAATGATTGTCACTTGATGACTTTGGATAGGAAAACCTAGCCATCAAGTAAGACCTAGAACTTCCTCATTTTTTCTTGGGCCACTTCCTACCATCCTTGCCACTTTTCTATTGGTACCACCCTGCTCAAAAAATTTGAACTTTTTGCTCTGCCTCTTCCATATCTCAGCCTACTTTTTATTTTCTTCCTCTACCTGATCTATGTACACGACCAATCTGGAGATATTCATGTACTTTTTCAAAAATGCAACCTTACTTTCCAAAATTCAGTTTTAAGGCAACCCAAAAGTGAACTTCCTCATTCTATCCCTCATGATAGAAACTAACTCCAGAGCATACCAAGATAACCGGTGAAATATCAAGGCATACTCCTTGACTGGTATCTTACCTTTCTTAAGATTAACAAACTCTTGTTTCTTTGCTTCCCTCTACTCTTGAGGAAAGAAACGGTCCAAGAAAGCACTAGAAAAATCCTCCCATAGGGCTGAGCTAGCATCATCATCGCTTGACAGATCCTATTCTTCGTATCACTAGTATGCCACATCTTTTAGTTGTTAGGCATCAAAATCCATGCCCTCTACATTCATGATAAGTATAACCCAAAAGATCTTTTCTATGTCATTAAGAAAACCTTGAGGATCTCCTTTAACCTCAACACCAGTAAAGGTTAGAGGATTTAACCTCATCAACTGGCCAACCCTTGTGGCCTCAGAAGATGGAGTAATAGAAGTACGAAGCTCGGCTTAAGAAGCTACCAACTATTCCAACATATGGATTGACAGACAAAACTCAGCATTTGACATATCAGTCTGAGGGGGTCAAGAAGGACTAGATAGAACCGATGGAACTCCTGGAGGAAAATCAGGAACTGGAACCCTAGATTGAATCTAGACCCCATAAGTAGGTTGAGTCACATCAATATTGTCCTCGGGTAGGACAGAGAAGTTTTCATGAGCTTCTTATCTTCAAGGAGGCATGATTTGAAAAGAGAACAAATAAGAATTAGAGAAGATTTCAAGACTTTAGACTCTATAGCTTAAAAATAGAACACAAGAAAGAGAAATATTCCTAATGCCTCGTAGTCTCTCCCTTGAGTGTGGTGCGCTACACACCCTTAAAAGAGACTCTACTCTACACAGCTTTGTCTGACTACCAACTGACCATAAACCTAGTGCTCTGATATAAATCTGACATAATACAAACCAAGGACTAGTCGTGTTAGGCATCTCAAGTCCAACTAGGAACGGAACCACCCCTGATACCTAACTATAACCCGCCCTGCACCCTATATCGGATGAATTTCAAACATTTAACAAGATAAAAAATAATAGTTTAAAGACATTAAATAAAGCATATAATCTAAAATTCAACAACCTCAACAAATTATCCAATTGGTGTCAATCCAAATGCCAAGGATGGCACCAATACCGACAATACCCATGCCCATAGTAGTCTGATAAAGCCTCTAACCAGAATCAATAATATCAGTTGGGACATGCCCACGACCATATACAAAACCAAACTAAAGAAATAAAAAAAATCTAAGAAGTACATAGCATGAAATAAAGCCTTCCAGAGTATGGAAGCTCACTACTTTAGTCTGACTCAAAGCTTTCCTTGAATCTAAGTCACTGGGAATGAGGTATGGTAGTATCACCAGTTACTGTATTGCATGGGGAGACAACTCCCAAAGATGGTTAGCAAAGTAAATTCTAGAAAGTACTCAGGGATAAAGATAAAATAATGCTATTTATTCAAAACCAAAACAATTAACCATGTACAATCACATATATACATATATATCATACCGAGAAAGGGATGTGGGTTTAGTATACATTTAAAATCTTTACCTAGGTTGTGTAGCTTTGTTGTTCTAAAATCACCCAGGGCTATAAGGGTTTAGCTCCCCCAGCTGAAAGAGACCCAGTGTGTGTTATCCACAGACCAGAGAAAAGAACCTGTGATGAATAGTATATCTCGTAAAATATAATGTGTGACATTATTCACTCGGTCACCATGACCAAACCCCGCATCGACAAACATGAGTTTCTAATATTGGTTCCCTCGGGACCTCCACCTTCCATGGCTTTGATACATCACTACCTTTAAGCCCATATTAAAACTATTTACATATTATAACTATTTACAAAAGAGTCTTTTATTAGGTATTAACCATTGGTATCGTCATACCAATATTAAAGCTTGCAAGTTTATCTATTTATGAAATACCAAAGCCATTAAAAAAATTTGACTCCAAAGTTTCCAATTAAACCAAGGACATGGCCACCTAGGCCTTTCTAAACCATTTAAAACCAACCAAACCAATTTTGGTTCCATTACCTTTTTATGAAATGCAAGGGATTTCAAGAATAGTAAAATTATTCACATAGGAACTTAACAAATAGGTTGAGCGCATATAAGTTTCAAAACCATAACCAAGTAATTTAAGGAACCGATGATATCTAGAAATACATTTACCATTAAAATATATCTCACAATGTCAAAATCATACTAAATGCATGAAATAAAACATTATTAAACCATGAGAAACATTATTCAACCATGAACATCTAAAAACCCCAACCATTAAGTAAAAACCATAAAAATATCATGAAAATCAAATATTAAAACACGTGTTTTTTGTAAGATAACAATGAAGGAGAAGTAACTTGCCTTGGACACCACAAAAGATGAAGAGAATCACTCTTGAAAGCCCCCAATTGATTATTTTAATCAAAACCTAGACCTTTGCTTGAGAGAGCTTTTAAGAGTGTTTGATTAAAAATAATAGGTTAATAAAGTCCCAAAAAGTGTTTTAAGTCATGTTATCAAAAGGAGTTACAAGGGAGAAATGTACAGAATACCCCCAGCTTAAAACTCTAAAAATTACATAGGTGGTTACGAATCGACCCTATGACTCGTGACCACAACATACGACTTGTACCATTGATTCATCACTAAGATAGTGTGTTGAAAACCCACACACTATTTAACATATGAATCTTTTACCCCTGCTATTAACCAGACTATAAGATTCATATGGTCTAGTCGTACCCTAGACAAAAACTACAAGAATTGACACTGGACAATCGCTTCACACAGTGACTCAAAACCTATCCTCACAACTCTAAGTGAGCCATTATTACTCATAGCTAAGTTAAGTTACTATTTTTTTAATTAATTGATGGATCATCCTAACGACTCATAACCACACCTAATGACCTATTCACCAAATCGTACCCATAATAGAAACCCAACCACTAATCACTAAACACCTTACGATTTGGGTTACCTGGCCCATACCCATATCATACTACTCGTATAATGAGTTGTTACAAGACTAGTGAGCTAGAAGTTTAGGAAATATCTAAGGTCCAAAACCTAGGGTGTTTTACCACCTACGGCCTTAGGTACCACGTACGTCCCGTAGTGCCACCTACGACGGTAGGTGTCCGCCAACCTTAGTTTTTCTTTTTTGCTTTAGATTTGTTACCTAGGTTTTCCTATTACTCTATATATATCTATTTAATGTTTTTATAGTACCCTAGGCTTTGGGCTCTATATTTTTCTTAGTGATTGTGCTTACTACTTTGAGTACGACTCAAGTAATGAGTCATGAAGACTCCTCACGAGTCATATAGTGCCAATCATGGTCTAAATAGTGAGATGGTCCAATGTTTCTGCCTTAAGTATGACTAGGAACCTACGAGTCATAAAACATTACCATGATATTACCATGACATAAAACATTCCCTTAGACCCATTTCCACCTAATAAACAAAACATAAACACTCTCTTTCATCTTAAATTCCTAAGTCAAGAACAAAGATAGGTTTTCTAAGGGTTAGTTATCTATGGCTCAAGGTGTGGTTTCTCTCCTAAATTCTTAGTGTTTTCAAAAATGTATCTCTCTCCTTAAACTTGTATTTTATCTTTTCATGTAATAATTTGGTATTCATAAGGTTTTAATATTTGGTTTTGGAACTTGGGTTGAGGGTTTTGGATGATTATTATTTAAATAATATTTTTATGGTTTACATGCATTTGTTTATGCTTTATAGATAGATTTTTTGAACTCATCATGTGCATGGGAATGGTTAATGAATAGGGATTGTGGATTCGCCTATATTTATGGTTTATGGTTTAGAATTGGTATTAACCTCAACCCACTTACATAATTGGTTTTGAAATATGGACAATTATATAGTTTTGCACACTTTACTAAACTATTGCAATGTATTAATAGCTAAATGGATAAAAATGGTTTTGAAAGGACTTGGTGGCTATGAATTGATTTTAAATTGGAACTTTGGAGTCTTATGGCTAATTAGTTTGATTTGGCATAATGGAATTGGCTTGCACGCATAACTAAATGGAATGACAATGCCATTTTCTAAATGCCTAAATAGATGACTCATTTGTTAAATAGATGATTTATGTGTAAATGTTTTAATTTGGGCTTAATAGGGTTGTGTTGCTCACCATGGAATGTGAAGGTCCCAAGGGACCAATACTTGAAACCATATTTGCCAGTGTGGGGGCCTTGGTAGTCGTGTGCAAAGTTCACACTTTATATACATATTTTGGATTGGCTAGGGTCGTGGATTCCCTGACCCTTCCTTGGATTTCCTTTATTTGTGTGGCTAACACACACTTAGGATGGTTAGAGCTACACAGTCTAGGTTAATGACTTTAAATCTCATGCTAAACCTTATTTTCTCTCCCAACATTATATATATCTATATGTATATTTGTAGTATGTGAAAATGTACATGGAGTTTGGATTAGATTTTGTAATAGAATTATTTTATCCCTTCCTTGAGTTACATACTAGAGCTCACCCCACTAACTATACCTGAATGCTACAACCTTTCATGACATAGGGCCCTAAGGATTTCTTCTATTGGTTTGTACATTATTAGGTGGTGCGATTATCTATCGAGTTTTTGGTAAAGTGGTGATCTTCCATCTTTTGGAAAGCTTGGTCATTCCATCATTTTTTTTCCATATTTTAGAATTGAAAATTTCACATTAACCTTATCATTTTTATTATCACTTTCACTTTCATAGAAGGGGGCATGTCTCGACTAAGTTTGATATTATAATTGGGTTAGAGGCTTTTGTGGACATGTGTGCGTTGGATAGTATTGTTGAATCTTAGAGCTTTTTTTGAGTTACATTAACTATTTTGTCTTTATTCTCTTCTTGTCTTCCATTTTATTGCTATATGGTTAGGTTTTGATTGGACAGTCTATAGCAGTGGTCTCCGGCCCATATAGGCTTGAGATATAAGTCACAGTTAGGCCTAAGGTTGGGTCGAGACAATATGGGTATCAAAGCATAGGTTTAGGGTCTTTAGGTGTCCATAAAGCTATGTCGAGTAAAGTACCCATGCGTTGCACTTATAAGGGGGAGGCTACTAGACATTTAGGAATGTTTTCCTTTCTTGTGTTTTCTTTTAGGCTATAAAGTGCAGGGTTATGGAATTTCTCTAACTCCTGGTTTGCTCGCATTTCAGACACGCCTCCTCGAAGATCTAATGTTCATAGTAACTCTACAGGAATCTTTGCCCTACATGAAGGCAACGTAGAGGGGACTTACATTATTTATGGAGTATAGACCCGGTGTAGGTCCCTGCTCCAAATTGTTCTGCTCTACCTGGGGTTCCACTAGTCCTTCTCCATTTGGTGACACTCATGCTCATTCACCTCAAGAAGAAATCTCTAATGCAGAGTCGCGTACTTCTATTCATCTGTTGACTCATTTGGTGACTTCCTAGTTTTGCCAGTCAGGTCAGAGTGGTTTTGTTTCTCCTTTTTTAGAGGTTACTCGAGTTGTTAGTTCATGAGGTTGAATCCCCAACCTTTATAGGCTCTAAGGTTGAGGAGGATCCTCAATGATTTATTAATAAGATAGAGAAAATCTATAGGGTGATTCATGTTTTTTATTCGAAGGGTGAGGAGTTTGCTGCATATCAATTGAATGATGTTCCATATCAGTGGTATGAAGAGTAGGAGCAGTTGAGAGGTAATGATGCTGAGCCAACTATATGGGATGAGTTCTCTAGTGCTTTCCTTGATCATTTTTTTCCTCAGGAGTTGAGGAAAACAAAGGCAAAGGATTTTCTGAATCTGAAGTAGGGCAAGATAATTATGAAGGATTATGACTTGAAATTCCATTAGTTGACTTGCTGTGCTCTGGAGTTAGTGTCTAGTATGAGGGATAAAATGAGGAAGTTTTCTTCTGGTTTGTCTTGTGACTTGGTATTTGAATGTAAGGCTGCAATACTGAATAATGATATGGATATCTCCAGACTTATGGTTTATATATAGTAGGTGGAGGAAAAAAAGCCGAAATAGGTAGAGATTGGAGAGAGGCAGAATGAGAAGTTCAGTTATTTAGAGTAGGGTAGAGGTCAACAATCTAGTCGAAGAGATTGTTGATAATGGAGCAAAAAAAAGACTTGGGCAAAATTTGGTTCGTGTTCTTTGGTAAGTGCTCCTTATTCTAAGTTGTATCATGATCATGGATTTAAGACTATTAGTGGTCCTAAGGAACAAGGTGACCAGACTTAGGCTAGTGGAGCTCAGTCAGCCTTGCCATATCCTCCTTGTAGATTTTGGGGTCAACTTCACTGGGGGTATTTTGATGAAGGGAGAAACCGGTGCTTTAACTATGGTCATCTTGGTCACATGCAGGGGGATTGCCCTACTAATAAGGTAGGACTGGGGAATTTAAATTTCCGGTTGCCATATATTTGACTTTTGCATCAATGGTTGCTACTTCTAGTACCGGCACTGGTAGATATTATCTTTATTCTCTTATCACACATCAGGAATTTGAGGCATCTCCTGATATTGTCACTGGTACATTAAAGATTTTCTCTCAAGATGTGTATTATTTACTTGATCCAGAGTCTACCCTTTCCTATGTGACCTGTTATATGGCTATACATTTTGATTTTTATCCTAAAACCATTTTTTATCCTTTCTCTATGTACTCCGGTGGGTGATTTTATTGTGGTTAGAAAGATTTATTGGGGATGTGTGGTGTCCATTTTTCATAGGGAGACCTTAGTAGATTTGATAGAGTTGGACATAGTAGATTTTGATGTCATGTTGGGGAGGGATTAGCTCACTCGTGCCACACTTCTCTAGACTGTATGACCTATAAGGTCAACTTCTAATTTCTTAGAGAACCGATAATCAAATGAAAGGGAAATTTCTTAGTCTCAAAAGGGAGGTTTATTTCGTAAGGCCTGAAAGTTGATTTCAAAGGGGTGTTGAAAGTTGATTTCAAAGGGGTGTTGATATGAGAATAAGTTATATAAACCAAAAATACAACTAAAGAAGGTAGATGAAGAAGAAACAATGACATAAGATGCAAACAACACACAAATTTGGAAGCTAAAACACAAAAACTTGCATAAATGAAAAGATAGTTAGTGAGACATAACAACAACAATACCAAAGGAACCAAGGTGTGTATCAAACACCAAGACCCACCAAAGCTTGTAATTGAAACACCACACTCTTACATTGACATAAAAGGGATTCGAAGCACCCTAATGAACCAATGTCTCTAAGCCAAATTGTAAGCTCAACACACTCAAGCTAACCTTAGTTATGGTTTCTACTCAATAGAGAGAAGAAAAAGAAGTCTACAATATGAGTTCACTCAATATTCATCAATAAGATCCTGAAAAATAGAACACTAAATGTCTATTTATAGTTATTACACAAAAGACTAAACTACCCTTAATGAAAGGGTGCTCCTATGGAGTGTAAAAGACAGGCATCAAAAGACAACAATTACCTTAATGAAGTTTAAAGGTAAGGCGCCTCTTGAGTGTGAGTTTTTAAGTGTAAAGGCCAAAATCCCCTTTAAGTGAGGCACCTATGGAATGTAAGGGTCCTTCTCATCTCTTCAACTTGGGCAATACTTTGGAATGGTTCAAAAGTCCTTCACCCATCTTGTAAACCCGAGATTAGTCCTTTGATAAAGATCTTGTACTCTTTGCACTCGTATCATCCTGCCCTTATTGAAAAGGATTTGACCTCGAATCCATACCTTGAAAAATTAAAGATAGGGCAAACAAGAACAAATCCTCATACTATGAGGGTTAGCATTAGTACCACAAATATCATCAAGCCAAGGTTGTTCACACTTGAAATATATCCACGGGTCCTTTGTGTGGGACATGAACAAATTAGTATAAATGGCACAAAGGAAGTGATCATGATAAACACAAAGAGATAAGAAAGAACTTTCCCTCCCTATACTAGCATCCACAATCAAACATTGCTTATCGTCTTGGCCAAGCATCATGTTGGAAGTTTAGGGACTCCCATATTCCAAAAAGACACTGAGATCAAATAGTAGAAGTAGCCAAGGACATAAGCTGAGACTACCCTTTTCTTCCCCTAGGTTGTCATCCTCACAATCACACAAGGCATTTGTCTTTAAGAGAAGGCCAATATTCAAGATTAAGGAGTTACGGTTCAAAAGTCCATCCTAAAAAAGATATATGCCAATACTCATAACACTTCTATTCACATGATCTCTAGGAACAAAGATAATAGCAAAGTTTTTATCACAGACTATGTTCAATGAATAATGTCCATTATCAAGATCAACACTATAGACACCATTACTAACATGAGATTCTTTAAGCACACCATACACATTCTCAAGTAGTGAACTACATTTAAAGTGAATTGATCATCATACACTCCAAGAGTACTACCAAGGTAATATTCATGCACATCTAGACTAGGCATACCCTAACTATATCAAATTGGCTACTACTATCCATATCACAGTATTTTTAGCTTAAAGGAGTGTAGAGAGAAGCATTATTACCTCAATTTGCACCATAGAAGTCCACTTGATACTTTTGGAAGCTCTCATTACAAGGGAATATCTCAAGACTCCCCTCTTAAATCATTTCTGCTTCACCCTTCCCAATGTTAGGACTTTCAACCAAGGTCTCCATCGGATCTTCAATTATGTGTTTGGAAGGAAATCCTTTTGGATTCTCCTTTGGAAGTATATCTTCTTGATCCTACACATAAGAAAAATCAATGATAGGTAAAATGCTAGCATTTTGGTTAGGGAGTAATAAGGGTCCTTGGTGGGTAAGTGAAGCTTGGATTAGAGTATTTATATTTTGTGGTGGAATTGGACTCCCAAGTCCTTCTTGTTGGACTTGTATTATTTGGGGATGTAAAGGCCTATGGATATCTAGGGTTTGTGGAACTTGGAATTGGTTTTGTGGAGGTCTTGGAGGATAGTGCATTTGATGGAGGGTCTCGGGTGTAATGGTAGTATAGGTATTTTGTGCTTGTACACTCAAAGGCACATGGTAGTGTTGAGGAGTAGAGGATCGGGAGTTCATTCGACACAATGTGATCCATTCTATTACTCAATATTGACATATTACCCTTTAATGATCCTAAATCACCCTTCATAGATCCCAAATTACCTTTTATTGACCCCACTTTCGCCTGTAGTCTACCAAAATCTGTTCTTAACATCTTCAATTCACGGTTAATGGACTCAAGTTGAACCAAGAGGAATCCACTAACATCATTTCCCAAGGTTTGAGATATGGCAACCTCGGTTCCATTTCAAATGCACCTAACAAAACCAAATAAATAAGTTAGTTCAAGTAACCTCACTACACTCACTCTAGGTTTTTACCTCACACTTTGGTTTTACAAGTGTTGAAAATTGGTTTATACATCGTGAGTGATTGAGGTATGAGTCTACTTTTTCCCAGGATAGATTTTTGTTTGAGTTGACTCAAAGAAAATTTGCTTTTGGACTTGAACCAACAACATACAATGAATTACAAAATGAGAAAAGCACTCAAAGAAATGTTAACACGAAAAAAATGACGCTAAACTAATTCTCAACCTATTAGAGAGTTACTTGTTTTCTAATTAGTGATAGAATCAAAAAAATGTAACTAAGAAACAAAAATAGAAACTAAGAAATCCAAGTTTGAACTAAAATTTGGTTGTTCACAAAATGGTGATATGGCACCTTATGATTGGATGTCAACATTACATAAATTTTGGTTCTTCAAAATTTGTGTCTCGGCCAAGAACTCAACTAAGAGAGAGAGTGACTATTTTGAGGGGGAAATCCAAGTTTTGGAGCCTTTTCAAGCTTCAAAATGGATTTGAAATGAATTGGTCCCCCACTTCCCCCTTACTTCTAATTGTACTTGAATATTCCCTTTGTTCCCTATTTTTTTTGGATGACTTGAATATGCTTGGAATATTCCTTTGTACAAACAATTTTACACTCTATTTCTTCCTTTTTGTATTTTAAACACCCTCTTATGAATTTTCTTCTTCAACAAGATATTAAGATGAAGAAGAAAAACATGAATGTTCAAGAGTTGACCAAGTTTGACCATAAGGCAAATGACCTCTAAATTCAAATTTTATTGTAGATCTAAGGTCCCTTTGACAAACCAAGCACAAATATCTCAAACACAATAACAAAACTTAAAACCCACAACACACCATACGAAATCCACCTTTCAAAAGCTTTAAACTCAAGTTCAACAATAGTGGAATGCTCAAAACAACCCGGATATTGCTCAAATCTTAGATCTAGACTCTATTAGTGCTAGTGAGCAAGGATATAGCACTAGAAACTATCAAAACATAAAAAGAATATGTATTTCTAAAGTTTAAGATTCAGATCTACTACCAAAAACAAGACTCAAAGCTTTTTTTAAAAAAAATTCGGATTTTTTGTCTCTTTTTTTAGATAATTTTCTTAAGGTAACAAAAATCCAAGACTTAGAGTTATTGGAACAACTCTAATAAATGTATTTGATACCAAATGATATGATAATAAGATATATAACCTGAAACTACATCTAAAGAAGGGAGATGAAAAAGAAATAATGACACAAGATGCAAACAACATACGGATTTGGAAACTAAAACACAAAAACTTGCATAAATGAAAAGATAGTTAGTAAGACATAATAACTACAATCCCAAAGGAAACAAGGTGTGTATCAAACACCAAAACCCGCCAAAGTTCTTAGTTGAAACACCACACTTTTATGTTGACACAAAAGGGACTCGAAGCACGCCAAAGCACCAACATTTCTAAGCCAAATTATCAATTCAAGTTAATCCACACTCAAGCTAACCCTAGTTATGGTTTATACTCACTAGAGAGAATAAAAAGAAGTCCACAATATGAGTTCACTCAATATTCATCAATAAGCTCCTGAAAAATAGAAGCCTAAATGTCTATTTATAGTTACCACATACAAGACTAAACTACCCTTAATGAAAGGGTGCTCCTATGGAGTGTAAAAGAGAGGCATAAAAATACAACAATCCCTTAATGAATCTTAAAGGTGAGGAACCTCTTGAGTGTGAGTTTTGAATTGTAAAATACCAAAATACCCTTTAAGTGAGGCACCTATGGAGTGTAAGGCTCCTTCTTCTCTCTTCAAATTAGGAAATCCTTTGGAATGGTTCAAAAGTCTTTCACCAATATTGTAAACCTGAAATTGGTCCTTTGAGAAAGATCTTGTACTCTTTTCACTCATATCAGGTGTCTATATCATCTGGTTTAAGTTAAAGATTCTAGTTCTGAGGTTCCCTCTTTGCAATCTATCCCTGTGGTTAGTGAATTTCCTGAGTTTTTTCCTGATGATCTTCTTGGAATTCCTCTCGATAGGGAAATAGAATTTAGTATTGATATTCTATCAGATACCCATCCTATCTTTATTTCTCTTTATAGAATGGCTCTAGCTGAGTTAAAGGAGCTTAAGGATAATTTCTCCATAAGGTGCTCTGGTTTCATATGTAATAAAGATGGATCTCTTCAGATTTGCATAGATTACCAGTAGTTGAATAAAGTGATGGTGAAGAATACGTATCCTCTTCCTAGGGTAGATTATATTTTTTATCAGCTTTATAGTGTTAGATGCTTCTCTAATATTGACCTTCATTCGGTCTATCATCAGTTGAAAATTTGAGTAGATGATATTCCCAAGACTACTTTTTAAACCCGGTATGGTCACTATGAGTTCTTGGTTTTGTCATTTGGATTAATTAATGCTTTGGTTTATTTTATAGATCTTATAAATAAATTTTTCAGGCAGTTTTTAGACTTTTTTGTTATTTTCTTTATTGATGATATCCTGTTGTGTTCTATGAGAGAAGAGGATCATGCCAATCACCTATGAATTATGTTGCAGACTCTTAAGTATCTAAAGTAGTAGGCAAAATTCTCTAAGTGTGAGTTTTAACTGAATATTGTGGCGTTCCTTGGCCATGTTGTTTCTAGTAAGGGGATTAACGTGGATCCATAAAAATTTATGGAAGTTAAGAGGTAGCCTACACCCATGACTCCAATTGACATTTAGAGCTTCTTGGGATTGGTTGGTTATAATAGGAGGTTTTTAGAGAGCTTTTCTTCTTTGATGCTCCATTGATGAAGTTGACTCAAAAAAGGTGAAATTCTTATGATCTGATGTGTGTGAAGGAATCATTAAGAAGTTTAAAAATAAATTTCCATCTGTGCCAGTTCTAACCTTGACTAGGGTACTGACGTATATATGGTGTATTATGATGTGTCCCGTGTAGGACTGGTTGTGTCTTGATGCAATATGGTAAGGTTGTGGACTATGTTTCTAAGCAACTTAAGGTTCATAAGAAGAATTATCTGGATTATTATTTAGAGTTGGCGGCAGTAGTTCTTACTTTGATAATTTGGCACCAATATTTGTATGGGGTGCATGTAGATATTTATTATGATCATAAGAGCTTGCAATGTGTATTTATTCAGAAGGTGTTGAATCTTTGGAAGAGATAGTTTCTTGAATTTCTTAATGATAATGACATGAGTCTTTATCTTGAATTGCTTAATGATAATGACATGAGTCTTTACTACCATCCAATTAAAGCTAATATGGTTGTTGATACTCTAAGTAGGTTGTCTATGGGGAGCTTATCTCATGTGGATAATGAGAAGAGGGGATTGGTGAAGAATATTACCAATAATCTAATCTAAGAGTTCATCTTTTGGACTCAGAGAATAGGGGAGTAATTTTTTAAGAAGTTGTTACGTCATCTCTAAGTACTGAGATTAGTGAGAAGTAGACATTGGATCCCATCTATTAAAAAAATTAAGGATCATGTGGGTTAACAAAAAGTTATGGATTTTGAAATTAAAAGAGATAGTATTTTAAGGTATCAAGGTAGGTTGTGCGTACTTGATGTTGATGGGATGTGAGAGAGGATTTGTACTGAGGCTCATAGTTGAGATCTACAGTTCATCTAGGTTTGATAAAAATGTAACATAATTTGAAGAAGATTTATTGGTAGAATAATATGAAGAGGGATGTGGCTAACTTCATAGCTAAATACATAGTTTGTCAACAAATGAAGGTTGAGAACTTAAGGCCAGGTGGGATGTCTTAAGAGATTGAGTTGCCTAAATAGAAGTTGGAGAGGATCAATACACACATTGTTGTGGGTCTTTCGTGGTCTCGTAATCAGTTGAATTATAGGCTGACTAAGTCTGCTCATTTCTTGCCTGTGGGGACTACCTACTTTGGAGAAGATTATGCTAAGTTATTCATTAAGGAGATAGTTAGATTACATAGAGTGCTAGTGTCAATCATTTCAAATCGAGGTATGTAATTTTCTTCTCTCTTTTGACATTTGACTTAGAAAGGTTTGGGGATTAAGGTGAACCTTAGCACTACTTTTCACCCTCAAATAGATGGATAAGCTAAATAGACTATTCAGACTTTGGACGATATGCTAAGGGCTTGTGTGATTGACATTAAGAGAAGTTGGGTGGACCAGTTACCTCTCATCAAGTTTGTGTATATTAATAACTATCACTCTGGTATTAGATAGTTACATTAGAGGCATTTTATGGTAGGAAGTATAGGACTTTTATTAGGTGGTTTGAGGTTGGTGAGACTAGGTTATTTGGTCCGGACTTAGTTCACCAATTCATGGAGAAGGTGAAGGTGATTAGGGAGAGACTTAATACCATGCAAAGTCACCAAAAGTATTATGCGGATATGAGCCTTAGGGAGTTGGATTTTAAGGTAGGTGATTGGGTGTTCTTTAAAGTCTCTCCTATGAAGGGAGTAATGTAATTTGGATAGAAGGGGAAGCTTGGTCCCCATAATATTGGTACATATTTGTTTTTAAGGAGAGTGGAGAAGTTTCCCATGAGTTATATTTGCCTGTGATTCCGGGTTCCATTATCTGGTTTTCTATGTGTCAATGTTGAAGAAGTGTATGGGCGATCCTTCTTTGATTTTGACAATTAAAAACATTAGTATTTTGGGTTCCTTGTCTTATGAGGAATCCCCAATTAAGATTTTGGAAAGGCATGTTCATCGATTGAGGACTAAGGACGTCATTTCGGTAAAGGTTCTTTGGAGGAATCAAAAGGTAGATGAAGCTACTTAGGTAGCTGAAGAGGATAATAAGGATATTTTATCCTATTCATGTATAAGAGACTAACACACTAAGGCAAATAAAATAACAAGGGTAAACTACCCTTTTCCAGCCATGCTCAGAAATCTTAACACTATATTGTATATGTGATACCTCAAACTTTCTTCAAGTCTAATTTCATCTTTAGAAGATTTAGGGATGACTTCCAAAGTGAGTAATGTTTAAATAATATATAATTTTCCTAATTTTGACTTATTATCGTATGGGAAATTGAATTAGCTTTCTAACGATATAAGATTCGCCCAAATCCGATAACCGATCAAGAAGTTATGACTAATTTAAGTTCTATTCATAAAACACCATCACTATGGTGTTTAACATATTGCAGAGAAGGTTTATTTAGTAATTGTCAAATTCTAGAGGAACTCCATGATGGTGGCGTATAGCGGAGGATCCCAATTTCCCAATAGTCAATTTCCAGTAGCCTAGCATGATAGTGGCGCGTCGTGCTGAAGTTCCAGGTGCCAACCAGTGGGACAACGCGATGGCTCCACATCGTGGTGCCTCCATATTCACATTCATCAAATTCCAGTGAGCCACCGCGATCTTGGTGCATCGCGATGGACCATAATATCGGACTCCTGTCATATTTTTTTCAATTTCATTCAAAAGTTAAAAAGGGTATTTTTGGCTTTTTCCAAGCCACTTAAATTGTCCAAACACCTAATTTAAGGTCATTACAAGCATCATATACCACTTTTCTAAAAATCCCTCAACCAAAAACTCTAGTTCATCAAACTTCTCCTCCAAGGAACTCAAGATTTCTCCATCAATTCTCCAACTTAAGTCAAGATTCCAAGTTCCTAGTGAAAGAATTCAAAGAACCCTCATCCAAGAGTTCCAATAACATCTCAAGAGCAAGTTGTTCATCTAAGTTTACCAATCTAACGTATGTGGGTTTGAACAAGAACAATCCTTGCATTCTTGTGCCCAAAAACATTCTTTAAGCTATTAATTTCTGAATTTTACTATGATTTCATTTAAATCAAGTTAGGATTTATACCCATTACCATTATTTGCAAGATTATAAGATTTTCCATGGATTGATAGTTGAATTACATAATCTTTTTTATATTTCTACGCTTATTGATGAAATTTCCAGATTGTAAGTTGAATTATGAACAATTGTGTTATAAAGTATGAATTTTTATGGTGTTTGATATGAAATTGAAGCATGGGACATTAAGCCCTAGTATGAATGTTGAACTTCAAGAATGATCATGATTTAAGCATACCATGAATAGCTATTTTTAGTTTTTGATGAAGAAAGTTGATCATTTGAACCAAGCTAAGATTGGAATCCACACTATTCATTCAAGCTATGATTTAAGGCAAAGATAAGCATAATCAGTTTTAACTAAAAACCTTTATACTATTTTAAGGTGGATTTCCTAAACGTTCTGAACAACAAGTATGGGAGTAGTATTTAGCACTGAGTAGGTATTATTCTAAGGTATCACGCCCCAGAACTATAAGCCACCGTAGGTTTTTGAATTTCCCCAAGTGGGTTAAGATAGTGATCACTAAAGTTAAAGGTTCTATTCTGATGGCAAGGATAGAGCATCTCTCCCCAACGTGGGCAAGACGTTGCACTCCATGTCAGCTCACATGGTTTATGTCTGTTAGAAGAAACTCCCAAGCCCAAAGTCCCTAAGTCCTAAAGTCCTATAATCTCTAAGTTTTAAAAAAGTCCCTTACTTTCCATAAGATAAAAGTATAAGTTTTGAAAGTTATTGTTTTAAGATTCCTCTTTCTTAAAAAGTTTTGAGAACAAGATGGAGAATAAAGATTTTAGAAGTAAATATAATGACTCACAAGATATGTACTATATGCTTCATTATACATGATTTATGAGAATCAAATTTCAGTTTTTCCTCAAGCTATGTGAGTCATTTATATCAGCATGCATGTTTTATTCAAAGTTGATGATATTGTTTACTTATTGAATTGCACCCCTATATGATCAGTACATCCTCAAAGTACTAATCCACATATGCATCTGTGTGCTACATTATCTCATAATGTAGGTTTAGGTGCTCAGTATCTGCAGCGTAAGTAGTCCGAGCATCCTTATCTACACTCCCATAGTGGTGATTCCTCATGATTCAAGGGCCTACTTCTTAAGATTTTTAGTTTTGTTTTAGTATACGGACTATTATTTTTAGTTTAATTCGAGTCAGTTGGGGGTCTGTCCCAATGTCTCTCTAGTTCTTTGTTAGTAGTAGAGGCTTGTCAGACTACGAGTTTGTTTAAAGACTACTAGTATTTGTTTTCTAGAAAGTATGTATCATTTATTCATTTTAGTTTTGATATGATAGAATATTTATTCTTGGCTAGACTATCTTAATGTAAGTGTTAGAAGAAGTAGCAGGTTCAAAAGGTTAGCTTAGGGCTACTTGTATCCTTAAGCATCGTGTGATGTATCGGGATGAGATTTTAGGGCGTTACAAACTTGGTATCAGAGCAAAAGGTTTAAGGAGTCCTAGGGAGTCTAACAAGCCGCGTTACGTAGAATCTTGATCATCAGTGTGTAGCGCGCCACATCAATGAGCAAGAGGCTATAAGACATCTTAGGAAAAAGTCACCTCTTTCTTTCATAATCTATCATGCTTATGGTTATCTCTCTCTGCTATTAATTTGTTCTCTCTTATGATAGAAAATACCTCCTCGAAGAGCTAATACCCGTAGGAATTTCGATCATCCACCTCAATCGGCTGATCCTCTGAATGAGAACGTGTCTCACATTGAGTTTCAGGCTGCCTTTCAGGTGTTAGCCAAGGCAGTCACCACTAATGTTTAGGCTAATAACCTGGCTATGGTTCCATATCATCAAGGAGGTGATTCAGCTATAGCCAATATTTGAGATTTTATGAGGATAAATCCGCCAGAATTTTATGAATCGAAGGCAGGTGAAGACCTACAGTTGTATCTTAAAGAGGTGAAAAAAATCATCCAACTCATGTATGTAACTGAAGAGCAGAGTGTAGAGTTGGCCTCTTATAGGCTGAAAGATATTGCTTATGACTGGGTTGCGGAATGGAGGAAAACTAGAGGGGAGAATGTTGCTCTGATGACTTGGCAGGTATTCTAGGATACATTATTGGATAAGTTCTTCCCGCTTGAGATGATGGAAGAAAAGATAGAGGAATTCATGAACCTGAGGCAAAGCTCTATGACTGTTAAGAAGCATTACCTTAAGTTAACCCAGTTAGCTAAGTATGCTCCTAACTTGGTAGATGATACCCGATCTAGTATGAGTAAGTTCATGATCGGTGTGTTTAGTTTCGTGCTGAAAGAGTGTAGGATTGCTATGCTCAATAGGGATATGGATCTGTCTAGATTGATAATGCATGCTCAGCAGATTGAGTCAGATAAATAAGAGAGAGATAGAGTAAGAAGAAACAAGAGGGCTAGGTTAAAGTAGTATGATCATAGTCAGACTAGATCCCATGGAGGGAACTGGCCACAGTTTCAGAGTAATTCGTCTATGCCAGTGCCTTCATTAGCTAGTGCTTCCACAAACAAAAATAGGTAGGATCAGGGGAATAAGTCTTCTATGTCTAGATCCAGCACAGTGTGAGTAACAAGCCTAATATCCCCCATGTGCTAAGTGTGGCAGGACCCATTCCGACGTGTGTTTTGGCCAAACACAGAGGTTTCTTTGGTTTTGGCAAGTTGGACTACAGACTTAGAGAGTGTCCGCATGCTAGACAGGGGAGCCGAGATGTTCATCTCTAGACTCAGGCTACCAGTGCACCAACTTCTTTAGCCCGTCCAGCCCCTCCTCAGGGTGCTTCATCCAGTACTACTAGCGGTCAGTACCAGAATTAATCATATGCTTTTCCATCCCCCCAGGAGCAGGACGATTCACCAGACGTTGTTACTGGTATGCTTCGTGTCTTTCATTTTTATGAGTATGTATTGTTGGACCCTGGGTCAAGTTTTTCTTATATGACACCATTGGTTGCTGTGAATTTTTAGATAAACTCTGAAAAGATCCCTGAGCCCATTCTGGTTTCTACCCCAGTACGAGAGTCAGTTGTTGCTAAGCAAGTTTACAAAAAGTTCCCTGTTACTATTCTTCATAGAGTTATAATTGCTGATTTGATAGAGTTGGACATGGTCAATTTTGATCTTATTCTGGATATGGATTGTCTTCATTCCTATTACGCGTCTATAAACTATTGTACCCATGTGGTTAAGTTTTAATTTCTTGATGAGCTAGTCTTTGAGTGGTCCAGGATTTCAGTATCTACCAATAGTCATTTTATATCCTATATCAAAGCCAGAAACCTAATATCCAAAGGTTGAATTTATCATCTAGTTTGAGTTAAAGACATTAGTTCTGAGGCTCCAACTATCTACACAATCAGTATAGTCAATGAGTTTCCAGACATTTTTCTAGAAGATCTCCCAGGGATACCTCCTGATAAAGAGATAAAGTTCGAGTTGACCTTATTTCCAATACACAACCTATTTCTATTCTCCATACTGTATGGCACCCATAGAGATTAAGGAGTTAAATGAGAAACTCAAAGATCTTCTAGAGAAAGGTTTCATAAGGCCCAGTGTCTCTCCTTGGGGTACACCTATTCTATTCTTGCAAAAAAATAGTTCTTTACATATGTGCATTGACTATCATCAACTTAATAAGGTCACAATCAAGAATAAGTACCCTCGTCCTAGAATTGATAACCTATTTGATGATTTGCAAGGTGCAAGTTATTTATCAAAGTAGATCTAAGATCCGGTTATTATCATCTTAAAGTAAAGGAGTGTGATATCCAAAGGACGTCCTTTCGAACCCGTTATGGTCATTTTGAGTTTCTAGTTATGTCTTTTGGGATAACCAATGCTCCAGTTGCTTTCATGGACCTCACGAATCGAGTTTTCAGTCAATATCTTGATATATTTATAATAGATTTCATAGATAATATCCTTTGTACTCCCGTACTAAGAATGACCAAGCAGATCACCTTAGATTATCCTACAAACTCTAATAGATCATTAGTTGTTCGCCAAATTCAGTAAGTGTGAGTTTTAGCTAAGGTCAGTAGCTTTTCTGGGTAATATTATTTCAGTCGAAGGCATTAAAGTTGATCCCCAAAAGACAGAAGTTGTAAGAAATTGGCCTAGACATATCTCTCCATCTGACAATAGGAGTTTCTTGGGTCTAGCTGGCTATTACCACCATTTTGTCAAAGGTTTCTTATCTGTTGCGTCTCCCATGACCCGATTGACCCAAAAGAAAGTTATGTTCCTTTGGTCGGATTCCTATGAGAAGAGTTTTCAAGAGTTGAAGACTCGACTCACTTCAGCCCCTATGTTTACTTTTCCTAAAGATAGGAATGGCTTGTGGTGTATTGTGATGCCTCTATAGTTGGCTTGGGTTGTGTGTTGATGCAGAGAGGTAAGGTTATAGCCTATGCCTCTAGAAAGTTTAATTCGCATGAAAAGAATTACCCAACCCATGATCTTAAATTAGCTACTATGGTTTTTGCCTTGAAAATCTGAAGGCACTATCTATGTAGTGTTCATGTTGATGTGTTTATGGACCACAAAATCTTGCAATATGTGTTTACTCAGAGGGAGTTGAATCTTACACAGAGGAAATGGTTAGAGTTGCTAAAATATTATGATATAAGTGTGTTATATTATATGGGCAAGGCCAATGTAGTGGAAGATACCCTCAGTAGGTTGTCTATGGGTAGTGTGGCTCATGTGGAGAAGGATAAGAAAAAATTATCTTGTGAAGTTCATTGTTTGGCTAGACTGGGTGTTATGATGCTTGATTCCGCTGAAGGTAATGTTTGGGTTCAGAGTAGTTCCGAATCCTCTTTAGTTTCGGAAGTAAAGGAGAAGCAAGAAATGGATCTTAGTTTGGTTAAACTGAAGAAATCAGTTAAAGACCAAAAGGTAGAGTTTTCTCCCAAGGGGGAAATGGTGTATTAAGGTTTCAAGATAGATTTTGTGTCCCTTATGTTGATAACCTGAGGAAGAGAATTATGGCTGAGGTTCATGGTGCACAATATTCTATTCATCCTGGCGCTACTATGATGTACTGCGACTTGCGGGGAATCTATTAGTGGAGTGGCATGAAGAAGGATGTAGCAGAGTTTGTGGCAAAGTGTGCAACTTTCCAATAGGTTAAGGTAGAGCACCAAAGGTCTGGTGGTGTGATGCAAGAGTTTGGTATACCCATTTGGAAATGGGAATAGGTAAATATTGATTTTGTGATTGGTTTACCTCTTTCGCGTCGTCGTCATAATTCCATTTGGGTTATTGTAGAAAGGCTGACTAAGTTAGCGCATTTCTTTCCCGTGCATGCATCTATACAATTGAGGATTAAGATAGATTATATATCCGAGAGTTATTCAGATTGCATAGAGTTCCCTTGTCTGTCATCTCAGATAGGGGTACTCAGTTTACTTGTCAGTTTTGGAGAGCTTTTCAGAAGGGTCTTGGTACCCAAGTTCATTTGAGTTCCACTTTTCATCCACAGACAGATGGTCAGGCTAAAAGGACCATCCAAACTTTGGAAGATATGTTGAGAGCATATGCTCGTTATTTCAAGGGTAGTTGGGATGAGCATTTACCACTGATTGAGTTTGCGTATAAGAATAGTTATCAATCTAGCATCCAGATGGCCCTATTTGAGGCTTTATATGGGAGAAAATATAGATCACTCATAGGTTAGTTTAAAGTGAGTGAGGCTACTTTGATTGGACCTAATGCAGTCTTTGAGGCTATGGAGAAAGTTAATCTGATTAAAGAGAGATTGAAGATAGCTTAGAGTCATCAGAAGTCATATGTTAATGTGAGGAGAAGAGATCTTGAGTTTGAGGTTGGTAATTTGGTGTACTTGAAAATTTTACCCATGAAAGGGGTAAAAAGGTTTGGGAAAAAGGGGAAGTTTAGTCCTCATTGTGTGGGCCCTTATAGAATTTTGAGTCGTATTGGGAAAGTGGTTTATAAAATTGAGTTTCCTGCAGATCTATTAGTTGTTCATCACATCTTTCACATCTCTATGCTTAAGAAGCATATTGGTGATTCCGTTATAGTGGACTCTTTATAGAGCTCAGATATTTAGACTAGTCTTTCATTTGAAGAGATTTCAGTTGAGATTCTAGACCACCAGATCCGTAGACTAAGGAACAAAGAAGTTCTCTTGGTCAAATTTTTTTGGCGAAAGCAATCAGTTGAGGGCGCTACTTGGGCAGCGGAACCTAATATGCAGACCAAGTACCATCATCTTTTTGTTGTTGATTCAGATTCAGTTTGAGGTAACAAGTTACTTCCGCCCATTTTTTTTCATTCCCAGTTTCAAGCTTTATAGAAATTCATGCGATGTCTCATGCATTTTCAAATCAGTGTAGTCATGCTTATAGTAGCACACAACAGTTATAGCCTCAGTTTTCAGCATCTTAGTTTCGCCATCCACATTCAAGGATGAATGTTCCCAAGGGAGAGATAGTGTGATACCCCAAACTTTATTCAAGTCTAATTTCATCTCTATAATGTTAAGGGATGACTTCCAAAGTTTGGGAAATTGAATTAGCTTTCCAACGATATAATATTCACCCAAATCCGATAACCGGGCAAGAAGTTATGGCTAATTTAAATTCTAGTCATAAAACACCATCATTATGCAGTTTATTGCATTGTGGAGAGGGTTCATTTAACAATTGTCAAATTCCAGTGGGACTCCACGATGGTGGCATGATAACGCTCAAACTACACTTCTCAACGAGAATGTAAGCGATCGTTCTCAATATAAAACCCAACTAGGCTGGGGTCGAATCCCACAGGGAATATGGTATGAACTTAATTCATTTGCGATTTAATCAACTGATAGTTGGATATTTCCAGAAAAGGGGGGTTTTAGTTAACAAGTAATTGTTGGTCACTTTAGTTTAACTATTTGTAATCAAGAGTTTATGAAAAAACCAGAATTAAGTTCACTAGGGATTTTGGTACTTGACAGATGCTTCTAGTGGTTCAAGATTCTCACGGTAGGTAGGACAACAAGTTATCTTTATCAAAGTTATGCTTAAATGTCTCTCAAACTACTTAAGCATTTAATTACCTAATCCTCTCGGACTTAGGGAATTTATATTCACTGCCCAGATTTTACCTCAGGTTAACCAACCTTGTTACAGCGCTGATTATTAAACGAAAGTTTAGTATTTTTAAGTCCCCGTTGATAATTCACTTCCCACTATATTTGATTTCCTTCTCAATCAAATCAAAGCAGGTGTTATCTATCGTTTGCAACAAACAGACAATAATTAAAACATCAGAATTATCAAGGAGTCCTACCACCTTTCGAATCTTAAACACTGAGCACCTTATCAAGACCTACCCCTAGATCCCATAATTCGGGTTAAAGGAATTTAGCTACTCATGACATAATAATCAAAGAAACTAGATTAATTCATGCTTTGAAAGAAAAACTTACCACAAGATGACTAATAACTAGTGAATCTCAGACTAGATCACAACAGAAAATCCCAAAATAATGATTAAATTCTCTTCAAAATAATTATTTTTTCAAGCCTAGAAGTTAGAGAGAGAAAATATCAAAGTATCGTGTCTCAAAACTCAAGGCTCGGAGCTCTTAAGAAAACCCTAAGCAAGGCTTTAAATAGTTCACCCTAATTATGGAAACAAAATAATAAAACTCAGAAATTCTTCAAATTAGGTGACGCCATTTGTGATAGCCTATCAGGAGGCTGACGACTTATCACAAATGTCGTCAGCTTCCTCTTTGTTTTGGACACTTGCTACCTAACGCTGACAACAAATGGTGACACCCTATCAGCTCTTTGATGACTTATCGAAAATGTCATCAAATCGCGGCTTTAATTCTCATGTGCTGCCTTAGGCTGACAGCATTCTTGATAAATTATCAGCTCCTTGACGACCTATCACAAAATGTCATCACAGCTTTCAACTTAGGCCAATTCTCTGTCTATGGATGACGATGAAGTTGATAGCTTATCACAGGGCTGACGACTTATCATAAATTTCATCAGCCATACTTTGCCTCTATTTACTTCAGATTTCAGCTCATTTGCCTTCATTCTTATTGGTTCTCTAGCATCTTAGCTTTTACTGCAAAATCAAACATAAAACAATCAAAAACGACAAAAGTTGCTTAAGACTTTGCAATTTTTCTTAGTTAAAAGCCTCAAATGTGTTAGCATTAGTTCATATATCAACACCCTTAACTTAAAACAATTGTTTGTGCTCAAGCAACTCAGCACAACTAAGAGAATACAAATCACATTAGGCAGTCAATCATCCATATCATCTCAAAATATTTCACTATCTCTAAAGTCAGTTAATTTAAGTATAATGAAGAACATCAATGCAACACACAGGAATCAAGATATGGCATCAATTCAGCTATAACAACCATGCATAGACAAGTATTACACTACCCGAACAAGTTAGTAACTAGAAATATAATCAGTGTACCCTCATAGCAAAGAAATCCCTCTCATATCATATCAAGAATTATATATGTAACCATGGGGACAATTAAAATACTCACTCTCAAAACGAAGTTCCAATTAGTGTATGCCAAGTACCATAGGCTTTCCCTTATTTTCATTACCCAGATCTTCAGTTAGGTCAGCTAAGATCACTATAGGACTTCTCTTAGACTTATAATGTAGGCTAGGGGATGGTATGATACTCGATGGTATTTAAAGTGACTAGGCCTCCTTGACACTACACTAGCTTTTTGGGGTTTTGCTCATTAGCCTTTTCTGCTCTTCCCTTTTATTAATTACAATTATTTAGGATGGATGCAGTCTTTTCTCAGTTACTTATTCTTTTTCACTATTTTTTTCTTGCTCTTTTCTTATGCACCCATCTTCTTATTCTTTTCTTTTATGCTACCTTTCTTTATACTCATTCTATATCACGCACCCCTATAATAGCCACCCTCAACTTAGGCCATTTGCCTAAGTCAAGGTACATAGTGTCCAAGGAGGGACAGGGACAAAATAGGTTCATTATGATCTAAATAAGAAGGTGACAGATGTCATACTCAAAACAGGGATCAAGGGATATGATACACATAGGGAAGGTCATTTAGGCTAAAGTGAGCTAATATTAAAATGACCTATGATCCTTTCCTAACCTCTATCCTTCAACCTAGGTAAGACTAACCGGGCAAGTTCTGGCTTCATAATACAAAGGGAACTGAGTAACATCTCTCACACACACTTGGCACACAGGTATATCGCACTCGACTACTCATTTAGTTCGTGCAACTGTTTAGCAATGGTTATTATGTTACTAGAAGTAATGCCATACAAAGATGCAGGGTGGTCACACTTAAATGCAAATCACTCAGTTTAAAGTAGAATACCACTTGAAGAGGTGTACAAAAATCACAAAAACAATTCAACTGCCTCAAGTACAAGTATTTCTCCTAGTTGACTATAAAATTTTACAACAACTTTACCCTACACCCTCAACTTAAAATCAAAGAAAATCTAAACTAAGGGTTAGAGTATACTTGGATAGATCAATCCTTGGGGTCATGGGTTGCCTCCCATGTAGCGCCTAATTTAATATTGCAGCATGACTCAGGTATCTCAATTACTTCAGACTTTATCGAGACAGATAGTAGTGATACTTTTTATTGATTTTTTTGGACCAATATAAAGTTTGACTTGTTTCCCATTTACCTTGAAGTTACTGCCTTCATTTTCAAGTTCTACCACTCTAGATCAGTAGACTTGACTAACTCTAAAAGGGCCTGACCACTTAGATTTAAGCTTACCTGGGAATAGTTTGAGTCCAGAATTGAACAGGAGCACCAAGTCACCCTTTTGGAAGTCTCGTTTCTCTACCCTCTAATCATGGTATTTTTTCATCATTTATTTATATCGGTATACTTGTTCATATTCCCTGAGACATAATTCATCCATCTCATTCAGCTATCCCAGTCTCAACTCTGTTGCCTCCTTCCAACTTAAATTTAGCCTTTTGAGTGCCCTTAAGGCTTTGTACTCCAGCTCTATTGGTACGTGACAAGTTTTTCCATAGAGTAGCTAAAATGGTGACATGCTAATGGGTGTCTTGAAAGCAGTCTAATATAACCACAAGGCATCATCAAGCTTTCAAGACCAGTCTTTCCGACTAGCATTCACCGTTTTGGTTTTGATAGATTTAATCTTTCAATTTGACACCTCCACTTGCCCGCTAGTTTGTGGGTGATATGGAGTGGCTACTCTATGCATTTTCACCCCATATTTTGCTAACGCCGCTCGAAATGCTTTGTTGTAAAAATGAGATCCTCCATCACTTATAGTAATACGTGGTACTCTAAAGCAAGAAAAGATGTTCTTCTTAAGAAAAGCAACAACCCTCTTTCCTTCATTATCAGACAAGGCAACAACTTCAACCCATTTCGAGACATAGTCAACAACAACCAAAATATACTTTATCTCGTACGAGCTTACAAAAGGTCCCATGAAATCAATGCCCCAGACATCAAACAATTCTACTTCAAGCATCTTAGTTAAAGGCATCTCATGTCTTTTGGAGATTGACCCCTACTTTTGACATTGGTCGTATTTCAGCACAAACTCGTGGGCATCCTTGAACAATATTGGCCAATAGTATCTGCTCTGTAACACCTTCTTAACCGTTCGGTCACCTACATAGTGGCCTCCAAATGGTGAAGCATGACATGCCTCCAATATGCATAATACATCCACCTCTGGAACATATCTCTTTATAATGTTGTCACCACATCATCAAAAAATATACAGCTCATCCAAGAAGTAATGTGTCACATCATACAGGAATTTCTTCCTTTGATGAAAAGAGAGATTTTCTGGAATGACTTCACTCACAACATAATTTGTAAATTCGGTGTACCAAGGAAATTTCTCCACCACAATTGCTAATATCTCCTCATCAGGAAATGCATCATTTATCTCTATTTCATCACTACTTGCTCACTCACCTTCCATTCTAGATAGATGATCTGCAACCTAGTTTTCACAACCTGTCCTATCCTTGAATTTAAAGTCAAATTCTTATAGTAGCAACACCCATCTAGTCATCCTTGGTTTTGTATCCTTCTTAACCATCAAACACCTCAAGGTTGCATAGCCAGTGTGGACCACCACCTTGGTCCCAAGCAGATAAGTCCTGAATTTCTCAAAAGAATACACTACAGCTAGAAGCACCTGCTCAGTGACGATGTAGTTCTTTTGTGCTCTATCAGTGCTTTGCTAGCATAATATATTGGATGAAACAGTTTGTACTTTTATCCTAATATAGCTCCAAGGGTAACACAACTTGCATCATATATGATCTCAAACGATTTTCACCAGTCTAGTGCAACAATAATAGAGTCCTCAACCAGTTTCTTTTTAAGGCATTCAAATGCCTTCAACCAATCATCATTAAAGAAAAATTTCACTTCTTTCTCCAAGAGGTTTCAAAGTGGATTTGCAACCTTCGAGAAGTCTTTTATAAACCTCTAATAAAAGCCAGTATGTCTAAGAAAACTATGCACTCCCTTCACTGAAATGGGAGGTGGTAGTTTCTCAATAACTTCCACCTTGGCTTGATCAACTTTTATCCCTTTTTCTGAAATTTTGGGACCGAGAACGATGCCCTCCTTTACCATAAATGGCATTTTACCCAGTTAAGCACCAAATTAAATTCAACATATCATTGCAAGGCTATGCTCAGATTTGCCAAGCTCACCTCAAATGAATCTCCCACCACAAAGAAATCATCCATGAATACCTCTATTGTGTTCTCCACCATATCTAAGACGATAGACATCATGCACCATTAAAAAGTGGCGGGTGAATTGCATAGTCCAAATGACATCCTCTTAAATGAAAAGGTGCCATATGGATATGTGAATGTCATCTTCTCTTGATCTTCAGGAGCAATACAGATTTTGTTGTATCCAGAATATCCATCCAAGAAGCAATACCATCCCCTTCCAGTCAATCAATCAAGCATTTGGTCCATAAAGGGCTTCGAGGAGTGGTCTTTTAGAGTCCATGAATTCAGCTTACGGTAGTCCATACAAACTCTCCACCCACAGTCATGCCCCCCTTTTGGGGCACGCATTGAACTGGGCTCACCCATTTGCTGTCAGAAATCGGGTAAACCCCTCCTGCATCCAACCACCTACTTAACCACCTCTTACATTGGTGGGTTAAGACAGCGCTGATGATCTATGGTTGGAATACAATCATCTTTAAGTTGTATTTTATGCGTGCAAATGCTAGGGTAAATGCCAATAATATCTGCGATGGTCTATCCTATAGCTATCTTATGCCTCTGAAGTACTAAAATAAGTGTGTTTACCTATTGCTAACCCATATCAGCAATAATAATAGCAGGTATCATGTTTCTATTGCCCAAAAATATGTACTGTAAGTGCCTAGGAAGTTCTTTTAATTCCAACACCGATGGCTCCTCAATGGAAGGCTTGGCTGGTGGTATTGGTCGATTAGCCAGGTCAAGATCTATCTTTTTAGGATCATAAGGATATGAACCCATGCCTGATAGGGCATAAACAGTTTCTTCATACTCCTCAATGCCTTTACGATCGAAGTTCATCAGAACTGTGGATAAAGGCTCGGCAACAAGTTGCTCCTCTCTTGACACCTTCTGTTTATTCTCATAATACACATCAACTACTTAGAACACACTTATTTCTTCCTGCTTCTTCATTGATTTACACATATTAAACCGTACCACTTCATCATTCATCCTGAATAAGAGCTCATTCTCTCTCAACACAATCAATACACTTCCAATTGTGAGAAAAGGTCAACCTAAGATTATGGGCACCTCGAAGTCCACCTCGCAATCTAGAATGAAGAAATCTGCAGGGAATATAAAGTTGTATACCTTCACTAACACATTATATAAAATGCCAACGGGTCATTTTACTGACCTATCTGCCATCATGAGTCGCATGTTAGTGGGTGTGGGATTTCCCATTCCTAACTTTATATATACAGCTAGCGGCATCAAATTAATGCTTGCTCCTAGGTCACATAATTCCTTAGCGAATTTTATAGTCCCAATTGTACAGGGAATAGTGAATGCGCCTTGGTCTAGCTTCTTCTGAACCAAGGTCCTTGTAGAAATAGCACTACAATGATGGATATTATCCTTCAATTCATAGATCACTTCTATTTTCTTAGTCACAATGTCCTTCATAAATTTATCATACTGGCATTTGTTTGAGTGCCTCCACCAATGGTGCATTTATTGTCAACTGCTTGAGCATTGCCATGAATTTGCTGAATTTTGCATTATCAATTTTCTTCTTCAATCATTGAGGAAAGAGAGGTGGTGGTCTTGGGATAGTTTTCAACACTACCTCTTTCTCTTTATCTTTTCATTTTTCTAGAACATCATCAAAATTATCCAGCTTCTCAGAATCCACTAGACTACTTTCTTCCGGCTTATCATCAACTACTTCATCACTTATAGGTTTACCTATAGAAGGGCCAGGTAATATCTTACCACTTCTAGTGTTAATGGCCATGCATGAGCCATTATTTTGTGGATTTTGGACTGTATCACTTGGTAAAGTTCTGCTCTTCCTCTAGTTGAATGTTGTGGAGAGTTGGCTCATCTGTTGCTCCAACTATTTGATTGTGATGGAGTGTGAGTGCACCAACTGACTTATGGATGTCATATCGGTCTTCATGGTGGTCACACCAGATTTGGTAGGTTCCACTCTGTTCAACAACTTAGCCATCATGTTCTCCATAGACATCTTTTTTGAACTTATTGAAACAGTTTCACGATTTTCAGGAGGAACATATAGCCCACTCCTATCATTTTTATTCCTCCAATTTCCTTGCTCCTTATCTTTATAACCAGGCTTATCATGGTAAGTCCGACCTTTATTCCTTTGGATATTGCCTTGAAAACCCTCCTGATTATTAACATAGTTATTCTCTTTATCTGCATCATCCTCACTTCTATCCTGATATCCCACAGCTTTCACCTTTTCAATCTTGCCTGATAGCAAGTGCTTGGTTAGTAAGTCTATTTGTGTTTTAAGGTGATCCATGTATTGGTCACTCTCTCTTCTCTTTTGCATTATTTTGCAGTAATACCTACAAAAGCAGTGGGGCTAGCCACCACAGAGTTTCTGGTATGCCATGCCCGACTCTGTTTGGTCATTCTATCCAGTATCTCTAAAGCCTATGGGAATGTAAGATCAAAAAATGAACCACCAGAAGCACTATCTACAATTGGCTTTGTAACAGAGTTAACAGCCCTGTACAAACTCTCTATCAAATGTATGTTCGTCATGTTGTAGTTCGGACACTGTGTCAGCTTCTTATTGAATCAATCCTAGGTTTCATGTAATGCTTTAGTTTGGAGCTACCTAAAGTTGTTGATCTTATCCCTCAACTGTACCCTCCTGGAAGGCAGAAAGAACCTTTATAGAAAAGCTCATTTCAACTGCCTCCAGTTATTTATAGAATTGGGTCTCATCTTATTTAGCCACAATGTTGCCTCCCTAGAAAAAGACAACAGAAACAATCTCAACTGTATAGCATTCTAGCCTACTCTTAGGTTATCAAAAAAATTGTAGATGGTGACAAAATTCACCAGATACAAGTTTGGGTTATCCCCAAGAAGGCCACCAAACAACCCCTTCAGATTTAGAAGTTGAATCATAGTACTCGTAATGTTGAATTTTGCCCCAGGTGTAAACAGTGAACGAATAATTGCACCCATTTCATATGTTCCATCCATTCCATCATCGTCATTATTGAGATCATACTGGACCGGTTGGTACTCTTGCCTTTCTTGGAACAGATGGTTCCTGTTAACATTACGCCGTACTGGTGCAGCTATTTTCTCTGAATGCCTTGGGTTACCAGGATTCAGTAACTCCTCATCTCCCTAATCTATTCGTCCTTAGGATTTGGATATCATTCTTATTTCCCAACATTATTCACATTCACCTGAGCTCTAGCTAAGGCTTCCAATCTATAAGTCTCTTGCTATCCTGCCATTCTTCCAATTCATTACAGTTCTGGATTAGGTAGTAATAATGGTTCTTCAGAACTTATGGTTCTTGGCATACACTATAAAATATCCTAAAAAATAAATAAAAATAACAAATAAATGTAAAACTAGGAAACTTGACAAATAGTCAATTAGCCCACACAAACTTCAGTTTTTGACCATATTCCCCAGCAACGGTGACATTTTTGATAACGCCCAAACTACACCTCTCAACGAGAATGTAAGCGATCGTTGTCAATATAAAACCCAACTAGGTTGGGTTTGAATCCCACAGGGAATATGGTGTGAACGTAAGTCATATGCGATTTAATCAACTGATAGTTGGATGTTTCTAGAAAAAGGGGGTTTTAGTTTACAAGTAATTGTTGGTCACTTTAGTTTAAATATTTGTAATCAAGAGTTTATGAAAAAACCATAATTATGTTCACTATGGATTTTGCTACTTGACAGATGCTTCTAGTGGTTCAAGATTCTCACGGTAGGTAAGACAACAAGTTATCTTTATCGAAGTTATGCTTAAATGTCTCTCGACCTACTTAAGCATTTAATTACCTAATCTTCTCATACTTAGGGAATTTATATTCACTGCCTAGATTTTACCTCACGTTAACCAACTTTGTTATAGCGCTGATTATTAAATGGAAGTTTAGTATTTCTAAGTCCTTGTTGATAATTTACTTCCTACTATATTTGATTTCTTTCTCAAGCAAATCAAACCACGTGTTAACTATCATTTGCAACCAATAGACAATAATTAAAACATCAGAATTATCAAGGAGTCCTACCACCTTTTGAATCTTGAACACTCAGTACCTTATCAATACCTACCCTTAGATCCCATAATTCATATTAAAGGAATTTAGCTGCTCATGGCTTAATGATCGAAGCAACTAGATGACTTTATGCTTTGAAAGATAAAATTATCACAAGATGAATAATAAATAGTGAACCTCAGATTAGATCACAACAGAAAATCCCAAAATAATGATTAAATTCTCCTCAAAATAATTATTTTTTCAAGCCAAGAAGTTAGAGTGAGAAAATATCAAAGTATCATATCTCAAAACTCAAGGTTTGGAACTCTTAAGAAAACCCTAAACAAGGATTTAAATAGTTCACCCTAATTATGGAAAGAAAATAATAAAATTCAAACAATTTTTGGATTAGGTGACGCCATTTGTGATAGCCTATCAGGAGGCTAACGACTTATCACAAATATCGTCAGCTTCCTCTTTGCTTTGGACACTTGCTACCTAACGATGATGAAAAATGGTGATGCCCTATCAACTCCTTGATGACTTATCACAAATGTCGTCAAGTCTCTGCTTTAGTTCTCATGTGTTGCCTTAGGATGACGACATTCTTGATGGCTTATCATCTCCTTGACGACCTAGCACAAAATGTCATCACAGCTTTCAACTTAGGCCAATTCTCTATCTATGGTTGACGATGAAGTTGATAGCTTAACATAGGGCTGACAACTTATCAAAAATGTTTTCAGCCACATTTTGCCTCTATTTACTTCAGATTTGCTTCCATTCTTGTTGGTTCTCTAGCATCTTAGCTTCTACTGCAAAATCAAATACAAATCAATCAAAAACGATAAAATTTGCTTAAGACTTTTCAATTATTATTAGTTAAAACCCTCAATGTGTTAGCATTAGCTCACACATCATGGCGCATCGAGGAGGATCCTAATTTCCCAATAGTCAATTTTCTATTGCCTAATCCGATTGTGGTGGGTTGGACTGATGTTCCAGGTCCCAACAAGTGGGGCAACACGATGGCTCCGTGTCACGGTGACCCCCAGATTCCCATTCGTCAAATTCCAGTGAGCCACCGCGATAGTGGCGCGTCGCAGTGGCCCATAAAATCGGACTCCCTGTTATATTTTTTCCAATTTTATTCAAAAGTTAAAAAGGGTATTTTGGGCTTTTCCAAGCCACTTTAATCATCCAAAAAACTGATTTAAGGTCATTACAAGCATCATATACCACTTTTCTCAAAATTCCTCAACCAAAAACCTTAGTTCATCAAACTTCTCATCCAAGAAACTCAAGATTTCTCCTTAAATTATCCAACTTAAGTCACGATTCTAAGTTCCCAGTGCAAGAATTCCAAGAACCCTTATTCAAGAGTTCTAATAACATCTCAAGAGCAAGTTGTTCATCAGAGTTTATCAATCCAAGGTATGTGGAGTTTGAACAAGAACAATCCTTGCATTCTTGTGCCCAAAAACTTTCTTTAAGTTATAAATTTTTTGTTTTACTATGATTTAGATGAAAATCAAGTTAGGGTTTATACCCATTACAATTATTTACAAGATTGTAAGATTTTCCATGGATTGAGAGTTGAATTACATGATTTTATTTATATTTCTACGTCAATTGATGAAATTTCCAGATTTTAAGTTAAATTATGAACAATTGTTTTATAAAGTATGAATTTTTATGGTGTTTGATATGAAATTGAAGCATGGGCCATTAATCCCTAGTATGTATGTTGAACTTCAAGAGTGATCATGATTTAAGCATCCCATGAATAGCTATTTTTAGTTTTTGATGAAGAAAGTTGATCATTTGAACCATGCTAAGATAGGAATCCAAACTATTCAATCAAGTTATGATTTAAGGAAAAGATAAGCATACTTAGTTTTAACTATAAACCAATATGCTATTTTAAGGTGGATTTCCTAAAAGTTTTGAGCAACAAGTATGGGAGTAGTATTTAGTACCGAGTGGGTATGATTCCAAGGTCTCATGCCCCAGAACTATGAGCTACTATAGGTTTTAAAATTTCCCCAAGTGGGTTAAGATAGTGATTACTAAAGTTAAAGGTTTTATTTCCGATGGCAAGGATAGAGCAGCTCTCCCCAATGTGGGCAAGACGTTGGACTCCATCTCAACTCACATAGTTTATGTCGGTTAGAAGAAACTTCCAAACACAAAGTCCCTAAGTCCCAAAATCCTATAATATCTAAGTTTTAAAGACGTCCCTTACTCTCCATAAGATAAGAGTATAAGTTTTGAAAGTTATTATTTTAAGATTCCTCTTTCTTACAAAGTTTTTAGAACAAGATGGAGAATAAAGATTTTAGAAGTAAATATAATTACTCACGAGATTTGTACTGTATGCTTCATTTATATTAGCATACATGTTTTCTTCAAAGTTGATGATATTGTTTACTTATTGGATTGCACCCCCATATGCTCAGTACATCCTCAAAGTACTAATCCACACATACGTCTGTCTGCTATATTGTCTCATAATGTAGGTTTAGGTGCTCAGTATCTGCAGCGTGAGTAGTTTGAGCATCTTTATCTATGCTTCCATAGTGGTGAGTCCTCATGATTAGAGGGCCTACTTCTTCAGATTTTTAGTTTTTCTTTAGCATATGGACTATCATATTTAGTTTAGTTCGAGTTAGTTGGGGGTCTATCCTAATGGCTCTCTAGTTCTTTATTAGTAGTAGAGGATTGTCGGACTACGAGTTTCTTTAAAGACTATTAGTATTTGTTTTCTAGACAGTATCTATTGTTTATTCATTTTAGTTTTGATATGATACAGTATTTATTCTTGGCTAGACTATCCTAATGTAAATGTTAGAAGAAGTAGAAGGTTCAAAGGGTTAGCTTAGGGCTAATTGTATCCTTAAGCACCGTGTGACATCTTGGGATGATATTTTGAGGCATTGCAAACTTAGTATCAGAGCCTAAAGTATAAGTAGTCCTAGGAAGTCTGCCAAGCCATATTTCACAGAGTCTTGATCATTGGTGTGTAGCATACCACATCAATGTGCAAGAGGCTACAAGATGTCTTAGGAAAAAGTCACCTCTTTCTTTCATAATCTGTTGTGCTTATGGTTGTCTCTCTCTACTATTAATTCATGCTCTCATATGATAGAAAATGCCTCCCCTAAAGAGCTAATCCCGAAGGAATGTTGATCGTCCACCTCAACCAGCTGATCCCCTGAAAGAGAACGTGTCTCACATTGAGTTTTGGATTGCCTTTCAGGCGTTAGCCAAGGAAGTCAATGCTAATGTTTAGGCCAATAACCTGGCTGTTGTTTTATATCAGCAAGGAGGTGATTTAGCTGCAACCAGGATTCAAGATTTCATGAGGATGAATTTGCCAAAGTTTTATGGGTTGAAGGCAGGTGAGAACCCACAATTGTATCTTAAGGAAGTAAAGAAAATCACCCAAGTCATGCATATAACTAAAGAGAAAAGTGTAGAGTTAGTCTCTCGTAGGCTGAAAGACATTGCTTATGACTGGGTTGTGGTGTGGAAAAAGACTAGAGAGGAGAATGTTGCTCCTATGACTTGGCAAGTATTCCAGGATGCATTTTAGAGAAGTTCTTCCCGCTTGAGATGAGGGAAGCAAATATAGAGGAATTCATAAACCTGAGGCAACAATCTATGACTATTAAGAAGTATTTCCTAAAGTTCAACTAGTTAGCTAAATATGCTCCTGACTTGGTAGCTGATACCCGATCTAGTATGAGTAAGTTTATGACCGGTGTGTCTGCTTTGGTGTTGAAAGACTGTAGGACATCTATGCTCAATAAGGATATGGATCTATCCAGACTAATGATGCATACTCAGCAGATTGAGGCATATAAATAAGGGAGAGAGATAGAGTAAGGGGAAACAAGAGGTCTAGGTTAGAGCAGTATGATCATGGTCATACTAAATCCTATGGAGGGAACCGGCCATATTTTTAGAGTCGTTCATCTATGCCAGGGCCTTTATCAGCTAGTGCTCCTTCACCTAGAAACAAGAAGTATTAGCGGAATAAGTCTTCTATGTCTAGATCCCAGCACAATGTGAGTAACAAGCCTAATTATCCCCATATGCTAAGTGTGGTAGGACCTATCTCGACATGTGTTTTTCTGAATAGAGAGGTTGTTTTGGTTGTGGCAAGTTGGGCCACAGACTTAGAGAGTGTCCGCATACTAGAAAAGGGAGCTGAGTTGTTCGTCCCCATACTCAAGCTACCAGTTCAACAACTTCTTTAGCCCGTCCATCCCCTCCTCAGGGTGCTTAATCCAGTACTATTGGCGGTCAGTGCTAGAATTAATTTTATGCTTTTCCATCCCACCAAGAGCAGAAGGATTCACTAGATGTTATTACCGGTATGCTTCGTGTCTTTCATTTTGATATGCATGTGCTATTGGACCCTGGGTTAAGGTTTTCTTATGTGACACCATTGGTTGCTGTGAATTTTGAGATAAACTCTGAAAAGATCCCTGAGCCTATTCTAGTTTATACCCCAGTAGGAGAGTCAGTTGTTGTTAAGTAAGTTTACAAAAAGTGTCCTGTTGTTATTCTTTATAGATTCATAATTGCTGATTTGATAGAGTTGGACATAGTCGATTTTGATCTTATTCTGGGTATGGATTGGCTTAATTCTTGTTATGCGTCTATAGACTATTGTACCCATATGGTTAAGTTTCAATTTCCTGATGAGCTAGTCTTCGAGTGGTCCGGGAGTTTTTTATCTCCCAAGTCATTTTATATCCTATCTCAAAGCCATAAATCTAATATCCAACGGTTGAATTTATCATCTAGTTTGAGTTAAAGACACTAGGTTTGAGGCTCAAACTATCCATTCAGTCAGTATAGTCAATGAGTTTCTGGATATTTTTCTAAAAGATCTCCCAAGGGTATCTCTCGATAGAGAGATAGAGTTTGGGTTTACCTTTTTTCTGATACACTACTTATTTCTATTCTCTCATACCATATGGCTCCCGCAGAGCTTAAGGAATTGAAAGAGTAACTCAAAGATCTTCTGGATAAAGGTTTTATAAGGCCATATATCTCTCCTTAGGGCACACCTATTTTATTCATCTAAAATAAAGATGGTTCTTTGTGTATGTGCAATGACTATTATTATCTTAATAAGGTCATAGTCAAGAATAAGTACCCTCTTCCTAGAATTGAAGACCTGTTTGATCAGTTGCAAGTTGCAAGTTATTTCTCAATGATAGATCTAAGATCCAGGTATCATCAGCTTGAAGTAAAGGAGTGTGATATCCCAAAAATAGCCTTCTAAAATCGTTATGATCCTTTCGAGTTTCTAGTTATATCTTTTGGGCTAACCAATGCTTCAGCAGCTTTCATGGACCTCATGAATCGAGTGCTTAAGAAATATCTTAATATGTTTGTCATAGTGTTCATAGATAATATCCTTATGTACTCCCATTCTGAGAATGACCTAGCAGATCACCTTAAAATTATGTTGGAAACTCATAGAGATCATCAGTTGTTCACTAAATTCAAAAAGTGTGAGTTGTGTCTAAGGTCAGTAGCTTTTTTGGGTCATATTATTTCAGCCAAAGGTGTTAGAGTTGATCACCAAAAGATAGAAGCTGTAAGAAATTATCCTAGACCTATCTCTCCATATGACATTAGGAGTTTCTTGGGTCTAGCTGGCTATTACCACCGTTTTGTTGAAGGTTTCTTATCTATTGCATCTCCCATGACCCTATTGGCCCAAAAGAAAGTTTAAGTTCTTTTGGTTAAATTCCTGTAAGAATAGTTTTTAGGAATTTAAGACTCGACACACTTTTGCGCTTATGTTAACTTTGCCTGATGGTACGAATAGTTTTGTGGTGTATTGTGATGCCTCTAGAGTTATCTCGGGTTATATGCTGATGTAGAGAGGTAAGGTTATAGCCTATGCCTTTAGACAGTTGAAGCTGCATGAAAAAAATTAGCTAATCCATGATCTTGAATTAGCTGTTGTGGTTTTTTCCTTGAAAATCTGGAGACACTATCATATGGTGTTCATGCTGGTGTGTTTACGGACTGTAAAAGCTTATAGTATGTGTTTACTCAGAGGGAGTTGAATCTTAGATAGATGAGATGGTTAGAGTTGCTAAAAGATTATGATATGAATATGTTATATCATCTGGGCAAGGCCAATGTAGTGGTAAATGCCCTTAGTATCTTGTCTATGGGCAGTGTGGCTAATGTAGAGATGGATAAGAAAAAATTGGCTCTTGAAGTTCATCGTTTGGCTAGACTGGATATTAGGTTGCTTGATTCAGCAGAAGGCAATATTTAGGTTCAGAGTAGTTCTGAATCCTCTTTAGTTTCATAAGTAAAGGAGAAGCAAGACATAGATCTTAATTTGGTCAAACGGAAGGAATTAGTTAAAGACCAAAAGGTAGATGTTTTCTCCCAAGGGGGATATGGTGTGTTGAGGTTTCAAGATAGATTTTATGTCCCTTATGTTGATAACATGAGGCAGAGAATTATGGCTGAGGTGCATGGTGCACAATATTCTATTCATCTCGGCGCTACTAAGATGTACTGCAACTTGCGGGGAATCTATTAGTGGAGTGGCATGAAGAAGGATATAGCAAAGTTTGTGGCAAAGTGTGCAACTTTCCAATAGGTTAAAGTAGAGCACCAAAGTCCTGGTGGTGTGATGCAAGACTTTGGTATACCTACTCGGAAGTGGGAATAGATAAATATGGATTTTATTACTGGTTTACCTCTTTCGCGCCGTCATCATCATTCTATTTGGGTTGTTGTAGATAGGTTGATAAAGTCAAAGTATTTCTTACCGGTGCATGCATCTTATACAGCTAAGGATTATGCTTGATTTTATATTAGGGAGTTATTCAGATTGTATGGAGTTCCCTTTTCTATCATCTCAGATAGAGGTACACTATTTACTTGTCAGTTTTGGAGATCTTTTCAAAAGGGTCTTGGTACCTAAGTTCATTTGAGTTCTTCTTTTCATTCGCAAACAAATGGTCAAGCGGAGAGGACCATCCAAACTTTGGAAGATATGTTGAGAGCATGTGCTCTTAATTTCAAGTGTACTTGGGATGAGCATTTGCCACTTATTGAGTTTGCATATAATAATAGTTATCACTCTAGCATCCAGATGGCCCCGTTTGAGGATTTGTATGAGAGGAGATGTAGATCACCCATAGGTTGGTTTGAAGTGAGTAAGGCTTCTTTGATTCGACCTAATGTAGTGTTTGAGGCTATGGAGAAAGTCAAGCTAATTAAAGAGAGATTAAAGACAACTCAGAGATGGGTGATTTGGTGTACTTGAAAATTTCACCCATAAAAGGGGTAAAAAGGTTTAGAAAAAAGGGGAATCTTAGTCCCCGTTATGTTGGCCCTCATAAAATTTTGAGCCATGTTGGGAAAGTGGCTTATGAAATTGAGTTGCCCGAAGATCTACTAGTTGTTCATCCCTTCTTTCATATCTCCATGCTTAAGAAACATATTGGTGATTTCGTTGTAGTGGACCCTTCAGAGAGATCAGTTATTTAGACTAGTTTTTCATTTGAAGAGATTCTAGTTAAGATTTTAGACCACCAGATCCCTAGACTAAGGAAAAAAGAAGTTCTCTTGGTCAAAGTTCTTTGGTGAAACCAATCAGTTGAGGGCGCTACTTGGGAAGAGGAAGCTGATATGCAGACCAAGTACTCTCATCTTTTCGCTGCAGATTCAGATTCAGTTTAAGGTAACAAGTTACCTTCGCCTATCTTTTTTTGTTCCCTATTTCAAGCTTTATATAGACATTCATGCGAGAGCTCATGCATTTCCAAATCAGTGTAGTCATGCTCGTAGTTGCACACAATAGTTATAGCCTCAGTTTTCAGCATCTCAGTTTCATCATCCACATTCGAGGACGAATGTTCCCAAGGGGGAGATAGTGTGATACCCCAAACTTTCTTCAAGTCTAATTTCATTTAAAGAAGATTAAGGGATTACTTTTAAAGTGAGTAATGTTTAAATCATATAGAATTTTCCTAATTTTGACTTTTTATTATGTGGAAAATTGAATTAACTTTCTAACGATATAAGATTCGCCCAAATTCAATAACTACGCAAGAAGTTATGGCTTTCATTTCTAGTCATAAAACATCATCATTATGGTGTTTAGTGCATTGCAGAGATTTTTTATTTAACAATTGTCAAATTCCAGTCGAACTTCACGATGGTGGCACATCGAGGAAGATCCCAATTTCCCATTTTTCAATTTCCAATAGCCTAGCGCGATTGTGGCGCGTCGCGCTGAAGTTCCAGATCCCAACTAGTGGGACAACTCTATGGATCCATATCGTGGTGACCCCCAGAATCCCATTCATCAAATTCCAGTGATCCACCGTGATAGTGGCACGTAGCGGTGGCCCATAAAATCAGACTCCCAGATATATTTTTTCCAGTTTCGTTTAGAAGTTAAAAAGGGTATTTTGGACTTTTTCCAAGCCACTTAAATAATTCAAACACCTGATTTAAGGTAATTACAAGCATCATGCACCACTTTTCTCAAAATTCCTCAACCAAAAACCCTAGTTCATCAAACTTCTCCTCCAAGAAACACAAGATTTCTACATTAGTTCTCCAAATTAAGTCAAGATTCCAAGTTCCTAGTGCAAGAATTCCAAGAATCCTTATTCAAGAGTTCCAATAACATCTCAAGAGCAAGTTGTTCATCCAAGTTTATCAATTTAAGCTATGTGGGGTTTGAACAAGAACAATCCTTGGGTTCTTGTTCCCAAAAACTTTCTTTAAGTTATAAATTTCTGAATTTTACTATGATTTCCATGAAAATCAAGTTAGGGTTTATACCCATTACCATTATTTGCAAGATTATAAGATTTTCCATGGATTGAGAGTTGAATTACATGATTTTCAAGAATCCTCATTCAAGAGTTCCAATAACATCTCAAGAGCAAGTTGTTCATCCAAGTTTATCAATTTAAGCTATGTGGGGTTTGAACAAGAACAATCCTTGCATTCTTGTGCCCAAAAACTTTCTTTTAAGTTATAAATTTTAGAATTTTACTATGATTTCCATGAAAATCAAGTTAGGGTTTATACCCATTACCATTATTTGCAAGATTATAAGATTTTCCATGGATTCAGAGTTGAATTACATGATTTTATTTATATTTCTACGCCGATTGATGAAATTTCTAGATTTTAAGTTAAATTATGAACAATTGTGTTATAAAGTATGAATTTTTATGATGTTTGATTTGAAATTGAAGCATGGGACATTAAGCCCTAGTATGTATGTTGAACTTCAAGAGTGATCATGATTTAAGCATTCCATGAATAGCTATTTTTAGTTTTTGATGAAGAAAGTTGATCATTTGAACCAAGCTAAGATAGGAATCCAAACTATTCAATCAAGTTATGATTTAAGGAAAAGATAAGCATAATTAGTTTTAACTATAAACATTTATGTTATGTTAAGGTGCATTTCCTAAAAGTTTTGAGCAATAAGTATGAGAGTAGTATTTAGCATCAAGTGTGTATGATTCCGAGGTCTTATTCCCCAGAACTATGAGCTACCGTAGGTTTATGAACTTCCCCAGTTGGGTTAAGATAGTGATCACTAAAGTTAAAGGTTCTATTCTGATGGCAAGGATAGAGCAGCTCTCCCCAATGTGGGCAAGATGTTGGACTATATGTTAGCTCACATGGTTTATGTCAATTAGAGGAAACTTCCAATCCCAATGTCCCTAAGTCCCAAAGTCCTATAATCTCTAAGTTTTAAAAAAGTCCCTTACTATCCATAAGATAAAATTATAAGCTTTGAAAGTTATTGTTTTAAGATTCCTCTTTCTTACAAAGTTTTGAGAACAATATGGACAATAAAGATTTTAGAAGTAAATCTAATGACTCACGAGATTTGTACTATATGCTTCATTATACATGATTTATGAGATTTAGATTTCAGTTTTTCCTTATGCTATGTGAGTCATTTATATCAGCATACGTATTTTCTTCAAATTTGATGCTATTGTTTACTTATTGTATTTCTTCCCCATATGCTCAGTACATCCTCAAGTACTAATCCACATATACATCTGTGTGCAACATTGTCTCATAATGTAGGTTCAGGTGCTCAGTATCCGCAGCGTGAGTAGTTCGAGAATCTTTATCTACACTCCCACAGTGGTGAGTCCTCATGATTCGAGGACCAACTTCTTTAGATTTTTAGTTTTATTTAGTATACGGACTATCATTTTTAGTTCAGTTTGAGTCAGTGGGGGGTCTTTCCCAATGGCTCTCTAGTTCTTTGTTAGTAGTAGAGGCTAGTCAGACTACGAGTTTGTTTAAAGATATTAATTTTTATTTTCCAGACAATATCTATCATTTATTCATTTTAGTTTTGATATGATACAACATTTATTCTTGGCTAAACTATCATAACATAAGTTTTAGAAGAAGTAGCAGGTTCAAAGGGTTAGCTTAGGGCTACTTGTATCCTTAAGCACCGTGTGACATCTTGGGATGAGATTTTGGGGCGTTACAAACTTGGTATCAGAGCCTAAGGTTTAAGGAGTCCTAGGGAGTCTGACAAGCCACATTACATAGAGTCTTAATCATCGGTGTGTAGCACCATATCTATGTGTAAGAGGATACAAGACGTCTTAGGAAAAAGACACCTCTTTCATTCATAATCCGTTGTGCTTATGGTTGTCTCTCTCTACTATTAATTTGTGCTCTCTTATGATAGAAACTTCCTCCTCGAAGAGTTAATGCCCGTAGGAATATCGATCATCCAACTCAATCAGCCTATCCCCTGAATGAGAACGTGTCTCACGTTGAGTTTCAGGCGTTGGCCCAGGCAGTCACCACTAATGTTCAGGCCAATAAACCGGCTACTATTCCACATCAGTAAATAGGTGATTTAGCTGCAACCAAGATTCAAGATTTTATAAGGATGAATCTTCCAAAGTTTTATGGGTCAAAGGCAGGTGAGGATCCACAGTTGAATCTTGAGAAGGTGAAGAAAATCACACTAGTCATGTATGTAACTAAAGAGAAGAGTGTAGAGTTGGACTCTTATAGGCTAAAAGATATTGCTTATGATTGGGTTGTGGCATGGAGGAAGACTAGAGGAGAGAATGCTGCTCCTATGAATTGGCAGGTATTCCAGGATGCATTCTTAGATAAGTTCTTCTCGCTTGAGATGAGGGAAGCAAAGATAGAGGAATTCATGAACCTGAGGCAAGACTCTATGACTGTTAAGGAGTATTTCCTCAAGTTCAACCAGTTAGCTAAGTATGCTCCTGACTTGGTAGCTGATACCTGATCTAGTATGAGTAAGTTCATTACCGATGTGTCTAACTTAGTGCCAAAAGAGTGTAGGACTGCTATAGTCAATACGGATATGGATCTGTCCAGACTAATGATACATGCTCAGTAGATTGAGGTAGATAAATAAGAGAGAGAGAGTAAGGGGAAACAAGAGGGCTAGGTTAGATCAGTATGATCATAGTAATAGTAGATCCCATGGAGGGAACCGGCCACAGTTTCAGAGTCGTTCGTCTATGCCAGCGCCTTCATCTGCTAGTGCTCCTATACCTAGAAACAGGTAGGATCAGGGGAATAAGTCTTCTATGTCTAGATACCATCACAGTGTGAGTAACAAGCCTAATTATACCCCATATGCTAAGATTGGTAGGACACTTCCCGGCGTGTTTTTAGCCAAATAGAGAGGTTGTTTTAGTTGAGGCAAGTTGTGCCAAAGACTTAGAGAGTGTTTGTATACTAGATAGGGGAGCCGAGTTGTTCATCTCCAAACTTAGTCTACTAGTGCACCAACTCCTATAGCCCGTCTAGCCCCTCCTCAGGGTGCTTCATCCAGTAGTACTGGTGGTCAGTGCTAGATTCTATTCTATACTTTTCCATCCCTCCAGAAGCAGGAGGATTCACCAAACGTTGTTATTGGTATGCTTTGTGTCTTTTATTTTGATGTGTATATGATGTTGGACCCTGGGTGAAGTTTTTCTTACGTGACACCGCTAGTTGTTGTGAATTTTGAGATTAACTCTAAAAAGATCCTTGAGCCCATTCTGGTTTCCACCCCAGTAGAAGAGTCAGTTGTTACTAAGCAAGTTTACAAAAAGTGCCCTGTTACTATTCTTCATAGAGTCATAATTATTGATTTGATAGAGTTAGACATCGTCAATTTTGATCTTATTCTAGGTATGGATTGGATTCATTCCTGTTACGCATCTATAGACTATTGTACCCATGTGGTTAAGTTTTAATTTCCTGATAAGCCAGTCTTTGAGTGGTCCGAGAGTTAATATCTCCCAAGAGTCATATTATATCCTATCTCAAAGCTAGAAAGCTAATATCCAAAGGATGAATTTATCATCCAGTTTGAGTTAAGTACACTAGGTCTGAGGCTCAAACTATCCAGTCAGTCAGTAGAATCAATAAGTTTCCGGATGTTTTTCCAGAAGATCTCCCAGGGGTACCTTCCGATAGAGAGATAGAGTTTGGGTTGACCTTCTTTCTGATACACAACCTATTTCTATTCATCCATACCATATGGCACCTATAGAGCTTAAGAAGTTAAAAGATCAAATCAAAGATCTTCTAGATAAAGGTTTTATAAGGCCAATGTCTCTTCTTGGGGCGCACCTATTCTATTCGTGGGAAAAAAAGATTGTTCTTTGCATATGTTCATTGACTATCATCAACTTAATAAGGTCATAGTCAAGAATAAGTACCCTTTTCCTAGAATTAATGACCTATTTGATGAGTTGCAAGGTGCAAGTTACTTATCAAAGTAGATCTAAGATCCGGCAATCATCAGCTTAAAGTAAAGGAGTGTGATATCCAAAAGACCGCCTTCCAAACCCGTCATGGTTATTTCAGGTTTTTAGGTATGTCTTTTGGGATAACCAATGCTCCAGTGGATTTTATGGACCTCATGAATCGAGTGTTCAAGCAATATATTGATATGTTTGTCATAGTGTTCATAGATGATATCCTTATGTACTCCCATACTGAGAATGACCAGGAAGATCACCTTAGAATTGTCATGTAATCTCTTATATATCATCAGTTATTCGTAAAATTCAGCAAGTGTGAGTTTTGGCTAAGGTCAGTAGCTTTTCTAGGTCATATTATTTCAGCCAAAGGCATTAGAGTTGATCCCCAAAAAATAGAAGATGTAAGAAATTGGCCTAGACCTATCTCTCCATCTGACATTAGGAGTTTCTTGGGTCTAGCTGGCTATTACCATCGTTTTGTCAAAGGTTTCTTATCTATTACATCTCTCATGACCCGATTGACCCAAAAGAAAGTTAAGTTCCTTTGGTCGGATTCCTGTGAGAAGAGTTTTCAAGAGTTGAAGACTCGACTTACTTCAGCCCCTGTGTTAACTTTGCCTGATGTACGGATGGTTTTTTGGTGTATTGTGATGCCTCTAGAACTGGCTTGGTTTGTGTGTTGATGCAGAGAAGTAAGGTTATAGCCAATGTCTCTAGACAGATGAAGCCGCATAAAAAGAATTACCTAACCAATGATATTGAATTAGCTACTATGGTTTTTTCCTTTAAAATCTAGAGGCATTATCTATATGGTATTCATGTTGATGTGTTTACGGACCACAAAAGCTTGCAGTATGTGTTTACGCAGAGGGAGTTGAATCTTAGACAGAGAAGATAGTTAGAGTTGCTAAAATATTATGATATAAGTGTGTTATATTATCCAAGGCAGGCCAATGTAGTGGCAGATGCCCTTTGTAGGTTGTCTATGGGTAGTATGGCTCATGTGGAGAAGGATAAGAAAAAATTGGCTTGTGAAGTTCATCATTTGGCTAGACTGGGTGTTAGGTTGCTTGATTCGGCTGAAGGTAATGTTTGGGTTCAGAGTAGTTCCAAATCCTCTTTAGTTTTAGAAGTAAAGGAGAAGTAAGACATGGATCTTAGTTTGGTCAAACTGAAGGAATCAGTTAAAGACCAAAAGGTAGAGGTTTTCTCCCAAGGGAGAGATGGTGTGTTGAGGTTTCAAGATAGATTATTTGTCCCTTGTGTTGATAACCTGAGGCAGAGAATTATGGATAAGGTGCATAGTTCACAATATTCTATTTAGCCTGACGTTACTAAGATGTACTACGACTTGCGGGGGATCTATTGGTGGAGTGGCATAAAGAAGGATGTAGCAGAGTTTATGGTGAAGTGTACAAATTGCCAACAGGTTAAGGTTGAGCACCAAAGGCCTGGTGGTGTAATGCAAAAGTTTGGTATACCCACTCAGAAGTGGGAAGAGGTGAATATGGATTTTGTGACTGGTTTACCTCTTTTGCGTCGCCATCATGATTCCATTTTGGTTGTTATAGGCAGGTTGACTAAGCCAGCACATTTCTTACCGGAGCATGCATCTTATACAGCTGACGATTATGCTAGATTGTATATCCGAGAGTTAGTCAGATTGAATGGAGTTCCCATGTATATCATCTCAGATAGAGGTACTCAGTTTACTTCTCAGATTTGGAGAGCTTTTTAGAAAGGCCTTGGTACCCAAGTTCATTTGAGTCCCGCTTTTCATCAGCAGACAGATGGTCAGACTGAGAGGACCATCCAAACTTTGAAAGATAGGTTGAGAGCATGTGCTCTTGATTTCAAGGGTAGTTGGGATGAGCATTTCCCACTAATTGAGTTTGCGTATAACAATATTTATCACTCTAGCATCCAGATGGCCCCACTTGAGGCTTTGTTTGGGAGGAGATGTAGATCACCCATAGGTTGGTTTGAAGTGAGTAAGGCTGCTTTGATTGGACCTGATGTAGTGTTTGAGGCTATGGAGAAAGTCAAGCTGATTAGAGAGAGATTGAACATAGCTCAAAGTCATCAGAAGCTATATGTTGATGTGAGGATAAGATATCTTGATTTTGAGATAGGTGATTTGGTGTACTTGAAAATTTCACCTATAAAATGGGTAAAAAGGTTTAGAAAAAAAGGGAATCTTATTCCCCGTTATGTTGGCCCTCATAGAATTTTGAGCCATGTTGGGAAAGTGGCTTATGAAATTAAGTTGCCCGAAGATCTGTTAGTTGTTCATCCTGTCTTTCATATCACCATGCTTAATAAGCATATTGGTGATTCCGTTGTAGTGAACCCTTCAGAGAGCTCAAATATTCAGACGAGTCTTTCGTTTGAAGAGATTCCAGTTGAGATTCTAGACCACCAGATCTGTAGACTAAGGAACAAAGAAGTTTCCTTGGTCAAAGTTCTTTGGCAAAACCAATCAGTTGAGGGCACTACTTGGGAAGAAAAAGCTGATATTCAGACCAAGTACCCTCATCTTTTTGCTGCAGATTTAGATTCTGTTTAAGGTAACAAGTTACCTCCGCCCATCTTTTTTCATTCCCTATTTTTGAGCTTTATATAGACATTTATGCGATATCTTATGCATTTGCAAATCAGTGTAGTAATGCTCGTAGTAGAACACAACTATTATAGCCTCAGTTTTCAGCATCTCAGTTTCGTCATCCACTTTCAAGGATGAATGTTCCCAAGTGGGAGATAGTGTGATACCCCAAACTTTTTTCAAGTCCAATTTCATCTCTAGATGATTAAGGGATGACTTACAAAGTGAGTAGTGTTTAAATCATATAGAATTTTCCTAATTTTGACTTTTATCATGTGGAAAATTGAATTAGCTTTCCAACGATATAAGATTTTCCCAAATCTGATAATCGGTCAAGAAGTTATGGCTAATTTAAATTCTAGTAATAAAATACCATAATTATGGTGTTTAGCGCATTGTGGATAGGGTTTATTTAAGAATTCTAAAATTCCAGTGGGACTCCGCGATGGTGGTGCGTCGCAGAGGATCCCAATTTTCCAATAGTCAATTTCCAGTAGCCTAGTGCGATTATGGCGCATCACGTTGAAGTTCCAGGTCCCAAGCAGTGGGAAAACGTAATGGCTCCACGTCGCAGTGATCCCCAAATTCCCATTCATCAAATTCCAGTAAGCCACCGCGATAATGATGCATCTCGGTGGCCCATAAAATCGGACTCCCAGTTATAGTTTTTTCTAATTTTGTTTAGAAGTTAAAAAGGGTATTTTGGGCTTCTTCCAATCCACTTAAATCGTCCAAAAACCTGATTTAAGGTCATTACAAGCATCATATACCACTTTTGTCAAAATCCCTCAACCAAAAACCTTAGTTCATCAAACTTCTCCTCCAATAAAATCAAGATTTCTCCATCGATTCTCCAACTTAAGTCAAGATTCCAAGTTCCTAGTGCAAGAATTCCAAGAACCCTCATTCAAGAGTCCCGGTAACATCTACAGAGCAAGTTGTTCATCCAAATTTATCAATCTAAGGTGTGTGGGGTTTGAACAAGAACAATCTTGCGTTCTTGTGCCCAAAAACTTTCTTTAAGTTATAAATTTCTGAATTTTACTATGATTTCCATGAAAATCAAGTTAGGGTTTATACCCGTTGCCATTATTTGCAAGATTATAAGATTTTCCACGGATTGAGAGTTGAATTACATGATTTTGTTTTTATTTCTACGCCTATTGATGAAATTTCCAGATTTTAAGTTGAATTATGAACAATTGTGTTATAAAGTATGAATTTTTATGGTGTTTGATATGAAATTGAAGCATGGTCCATTAAGCCCTAGTATGTATGTTGAAATTCAAGAATAATCATGATTTAAGCATCCTATGAATAGCTATTTTCAGTTTTTGATAAAGAAAGTTGATCATTTGAACCAAGCTAAGATAGGAATCCACACTGTTCATTCAAGTTATGATTTAAGGCAAAGATAAGCATAATCAGTTTTAACTATAAACCTTTAAGCTATTTTAAGGTGGATGGAAAAAGTTCTGAGAAACAAGTATGGGAGTAGTATTTAGCACCGAGTGGGTATGATTTTAAGGTCTCATGCCCCAGAACTATGAGCCACCATAGATTTCTGAATTTCCCCAAGTAGGTTAAGATAGTGATCACTAAAGTTAAAGGTTCTATTCTGATGGCAAGGATAGAGAAACTCTCCCCAATATGGGCAATACGTTGGACTCCATGTCAGCTCACATGGTTTATGTCGGTAAGAAGAAACGCCCAAGCCCAAAGTCCCTAAGTCCCAAAGTCCTATAATCTCTAAGTTTTAAAGAAGTCTCTTACTCTCCATAAGATAAAAGCATAAATTTTGAAAGTTATTGTTTTAAGATTTCTCTTTCTTATAATATTTTGGGAACAAGATGGAGAATAAATATTTTAGAAGTAAATATAACAATATCAATAACAACACGAGTAACCAGTAGGACAACCAAACACCCAACCAAGCCTATGCATTCCCCCACTACTCCAGGTATGGAAGGTTCAATCAGCATACAACAACACAAGGAATAATTATCACCCAAACCTAAGCAACCATCTTATACGAATGATAAACATAAGCACATACTGGTGATAGATGATGCACATTCAAGAATTAAGGCAAGGTGCACATTCAATATCATAACCTTATCATCATAACCATATCCATCAAAAGTGTCATCATCATGACCATCATCATTATCATAATCAACCTCTAGCCATACTGGGTATCAATATCATCATCATAATAATATTATCCATCCTTGACAAATATCATAATATCATTATAATATCCTATAACCTTGACGGGTATAATTACATCATCATAATATCTAAATCAATGTCAATAATAGGGAGAGAGACCCCATAAGGGCTAAAGTGTAAGCTGATAACGCTCAACTTAAACATCAATTTAAGTGCAAGGCCATCGTCATTAATACATGTATCCAACTTTTGAGTCGGGGTCAAATACATGAGAAATAATGTGAGTGGCTATCAAATTTGCCCGGAACAATGGATACTTGCTAAATTCAAACCTAGAGTACAAGAAGATAAAAATTAGGGGTTTGGAAAATATCACAACTAGTATTTCTTTGTTTTTTTTTGGGGGGGGGGGTGTTCAAGTATTAATTCTGGGCTATGAATAATTAAAGTCTAATCAATTAGGCACGGAACTTGGAATTATGCTTTCCTAGGGGCAACTTATGCATGGGTGTGTGATGACTTAAATGCAAATTCTAATTATTGGTGATGTGGTAGTCTAGGATAGAAATCCTTGAGGCTAGTTTGTCAATAAAACCTCAAAGGTGTCACTCATTGACCCTTTCAAGTACCTAATGAGTGCTTCAACCAAAACCACCTAATCACCCTTATGTCTAAGATAGTGAAAATTAGCAAACTAAACCCAATAATTGTCTACTATTATCTTGGTATACCTCTTTCAAGGATGATGGGGGTTCCTGTAGTTCACCCAAACCCCTCTTTCAAGGATGGTTTGGTCTTTCAAGAGCTTGGGATTTTCATCTATCAAACTCATTTGGATATTTGGGGCTTTCATCCATAAATCCCAACAAATTTACTCAAGAAATATTGGAGTTAAACATCACAAACTAGTAAATGCACAAACAAATCACATCCCATATGTATTTACACCCTAATCTAGCATAATCCAAATAGGAAGAACTAGCTACAAATAGAAATAAAAAGCAAGATATACCCAATAACATCCATTGATTAGATATATGAAAGACTAAGTGAATGTTACTTCAAAATTTGAATATCCAAAACTCTTCAATGGGAGTTAGCTAATACTTCACTTGGAAGTTACTCCAATGTATTCTCCACCCAAAATTAATACAATATTTTTTTCTCCAAGTATAGAGGCTAAGAGCTAGAACAATGTTCAATAATTGAAAATCATAGCATGTATTTGGGATGTTAGGGTTTGACTCTTCTTTATGGAAAATTTAGGTACAACCGTGCTCATTTACATCTTTTCCCTTGGGCAGATTTTCTGCTAAGCCGTGATCACACCAATTTTACCGTGATCACATCTACCACAATCGTGGGAAAGGTTGTTCGATAGCACTATCTTAACCATCTTGACTAACCACGACCTCAGTCTAAGGACCGCGATTGCAATAACTAAGGCCATGCTCTGATCGAGGTCTTCAACTGCACTTCTTTGCTCCCTTTTGTTCCCTTTTTAGCCCTAATACACATCTTTCAATCTTATCATCTTGGTGCCTGCAAAATGTGAATATTAGTGCACTTAATCACAAATTATGTCTTACTTATTCATCCAAAACATGGTAATGTGTAGGAATATAGAGTATAATTGAGTGGTAGATTCACCACTCATCAATACCCATAACTTAAAGCTTTGCTTATCCTCAAGCAACACTACCTCTTAATATGACACAATGCACCTTTATGACTAAAATTGATAACCCAATAATCATATTGACTTTAAGATTAGTCACCACCACAAGTAGATCTTTGCAAATGGGCCAAGCTATTCTCACTTCACCCCTACACATAAAAAGCAATATCTAAGAGTACAAAAGACTTCAAAGGGAAACAAGGAAACAACAACAAATACTCCAAAAATGACTCACTTTTGACCATTACTAAGCTATACTCTTTTTGCCTCATTTGTTGAAAGGTGGAAAAATTAGCCACCTCAACTTGTTCACATGCCTCCTCACAAGAAGAAAAATTTCACATACCAAGCTACCAAGTTTGCAACAAAGAATTTTAAGTTCAAAACTCACTCCCTCACAAGAACTCTCTATGATAACAAGTGTTATACCATAGGCTTGCCCTAACTTTCAATCTCCATTACAATGAAAGCAAATGGTTGGAGATCTTAAAGGTATTATTGAGATTGTAATGTATGTTTGGGTTAGGGTAGGATATAATTTTGGGAACAACATGGTTACAACCTCCTTGAACGTCTACATCACACTATTTGATCAATCCTTTGACTATGGGTCACTTCCCTTTGTTTTCATTCTTTTGATTACATAAGTGCCTACTATTTCTTCTTTGTTTCACCCATTTTATTTCATTTATTTTTCTTGGAAATTTCATGCAATTCCTTTATTTGTTAGGTCCTTTCTTTTTATTATTCATTTGTTTCAATGCTTAAGCACGTAGGCTTTTACTAATACTTCATGGCCTAAAGTTTCTTCCTTTAATCTTCACCACCTCCAACTTAGAATTTTGGTCTCGAGTTGAATTTCTAAGTTCAGGAGGGTATGGTTCAAAAGAGGGATAAAAATTGAATGGAATATGGTTTGTAAAGTGTTTGGCAAAGAAAAGGTTAAAGGATCAATATGGGTAACTAAGGATAACATTATGCAAGGGTAGGCTTTTTTAGGCTAAAGTGGGCTTCCAAGGGTCACAAAGATAGCCTAACATCATTTCACCAACCAAATATAATCAAAATTAGCTTTGAGAGACTAATGGGATGAGTTCTGAATGACACAAGTATACACGAGATTTAGACAAACATACTCACTACACATGGCATGTAAACTGCCAAGGAGGATCAATTTCCACTCATGTTAGAGACAAAAATGGAGTATCTATCAACATGTACAAGTCAATCGCAGTCTCGATGACCGAAATTATGTTATTGCGATTGCGTTCAGTAGTCCGCGATCACCATACCTAAAAGCATGCTTTAATAGAAAGTAAAAATTCTGCACAAACTTTGCTGACCCTAAAACCCTCCATAACACTACCACATGATCCTTTATACTTGTTATAGCATGTTTTTTATGTGATTGCACTAATTTTGGCCTGAGTTGCATTGTTTACAGATTCTAAGCTACCTAAATAGGAGAATTTGATGCCACTTGATTTATGTCCATAGAATACCAACACCAGTACAACGCTGACTTCCACAGAACAAAGATACTCCTAGAAAGGGGTATCAGGCTAGACCATATTAAACAGAAGTTCTCTGAATTCCATGCTAGGCTCACTACAACCAGGTGGATGTGTTTTACCTTTGAACCCTTCCTTGATAATGAGTAATGGTAGCATGAGTTCTATGCAAACCTCTGCATATTCTTCCTCGTAAACCCAGTTATGAAAATTTAGGGGTAAGCAGGTCCACTTCAGAGCAGTGCAAATTAATGTAGTGTATGGGATTCCAAATGTAGACATGAGGGAGTTTGACAACAAGGCATGGGGCCAGGGACTTGGATGGATGGTATCATATATCCTGGAAAGAAAGTCCCATGGGCCACCACCAAATGAGATATTTTAATGAAGGACTTTAAGGTTGAACCCAGGCTATGGTTGAATATCATTTGTAGCAGAGTCTCACCATGCATACACATGACTATTGTTATAGAACTGAGAGCTAAGATGGTAGCTTGCATCTTATCTGGCGTTGCTCTAAATATAGGCGAGATTTCTCTCTCATAGTGTGTAATACCCCATACTTCTATCTAGCTTAAATCCATCCCAAAGATGTCAAAGACTTATTTTAAATATGAATCAACTTTTATTCATATGGTATTTTCTAGATTTTTACTTTTTGTCATGTGGTAAATTCAATAAGTTTTCCATCGATATAAGATTCACCTAAATTCAATAATCAGGTAAGAAGTTATGACTATTTCAGGTTTCAGTTGTAAAACACCGTCATCTCAGTCAGTGGGACGTGGAGCCATAAGCCAAAATGACATTCATCAATTTCTAGTAAGACTATGTGATTTCACCACATCGTGGAGGGCTCCCAAATGCTAATTTTCAAAATACAGTAAAGCTCTGCATTGTCCTCGCATTGAACCATTGTCCAATTTCCCAATTGTCAAATTCCAGTGAAACGGCGCGATAGCGCCGCATCGCGCTAGGGGTCCAGGTTAGGAAATTTTCACAAAAATCAAAAGACGCATCCAAGGTTAACTGGGTCTTTTTCCATGATTTTAGTTCAGCCTTAAACACAAAATTTAACCCTACATGACCTAAGGAAATTATTATGCACTTTATTTTTCCTAAATTGAATTGCTCTCTCTCAAGCCAAGAAACCCTAACTCTCAAATTTAAGGGCCAAATCACAAGAAATCTCTATCAATCCTTCCAAATTCATTAACTCAGATATGTCAAGTGTTGATTCATGGGTCCCTTTGACCCATGAAGCTCAAGAATCTCTTTTTCAAAGTTCAAGTATATGGATTTTTATGAATTCGATATTGGGTTTGCTTTTGCTCATGTTGATAATGACCAATTGAATTCTAATCCATGTCTGGTGATAAATTTTATGTAGAATTAGTTATTATATGAGTAGATTTATGTAAACTCATGATTAAACCCTTGAATTATGAAATTAGAATTGAATCATGATGTTTACTTGTTGTGCAATGTTGTCTCCATATACTATGTTCATTATGTGCTTGATGAATAGTCTATGTGAACTAATAAGAGAAGAAACCATGTGATGATTAGTTTATGTGCAAGTCATTTGATAAATTGTCCATGAGAATGAATTAATGCCATGATATAGTATACAATTATGTATTTCCCCATTCATGTACAAGTGATACACCCCAAGTGTTCGTTGAAATTTCTTAATAAATAAATAGTGAGTATATAGCCATTGTTGGGGTTTTAGGCTTGTGTCATGATTTACATATTATGCTATCAAGTCCTGGAGGTATTTAATACCCAATAATTTAGTTGTGTGCCTAGAGCCTGTGTCATGTTTTCACGATATCCTCAGTCAAGACATGTTCAGTAGAATCCAGTCAGTCATGCGACTCAGGAAAACTCAGTAAACTCAGTAATCTCAGAAAGCTCAGTACTTCAGTAATCTTAATAGTATTTCATCAGTCAACGGAACTCAATGAACTCAGTCTAGTTTAGTTTAGTTAATCATGTTCAGTGTCTATTTAGATGGGAGTAGGATTTAGCACCAAGTGAACCCAAGGATGAGGATACACACTGACAGTTGAGGGTGTGATCCTTAGAAGCAATCCTTGCATTCCAAAACTATGTAGCCAGCATAGGTTGCGATATCAACACTGGTAGATGAGGGTTCATGAGGTGGATAAACACTGTCAGATGAGGGTCCCACTATTATCTTTTGGGGACACTGTCAGATGGTCACCCATAGTTTATCTTTACCAGTGGTGCGGTATTGACACCCTTCTAATTAGGGTTACAGATTGGACACTAACCTAGCTATATTTCTTTATTTGGGTCATATCGGTTAGATGACTACTTCCCACAGTTACAGTTTGAGTCTCAGTCTCAGTAGTAGAACTCAGATAGTTCTTTAAATTTCAGGACTGCCAGATACAGTCAACTCAAAATAGTATGAAACTCAGCTAGTTCCATCAGAACCCAGAATATTGGATACAGTCACTCATTATTAGTTATTTTAGTTAGATAGTTGATATTATCTCATGTTATAAGTACTCAGACTCAGTAATTATGTTATCACAAATTCAGTTACAGTCTCTTATTGATGCATGTATTCTCATGTTCATGTTATATAGTTAGTTAGCATTGTTCATTCATTTGAACCCTTTGCTTTCAGCCTACCTCACTTGCATACCAGTATATTAAAACGTACTGATGCATTTGTGCTATGGTGTTTTATACCATAGGTTCAGAAGTACGAGCACCAGAGCATCACTAGCATCCCAGTACTCAACAATCAGAGTCAGCAGTAAGTCCTAATCCTTCGAGGACATGAGCATTTTTCTATTATTTCAGTCCTTAGTTTATTACAGTAGTTGGAGTTAGTTGGGGACATGTCCCATCAACTTCTTATTCAGACAGTTAGAGGCTTTTCAGACTATCATGATTAGATAGTTATTTTAATTATTTTAGGTATTTTATACCCCACCCAGATGTTTTATTTTATAAGATATTATGTCTCAGTTCTGAACCTTATGGCCTTTCAGCCCTTATTTTTACATTTATACAGTATATTATGCAGTGTTTAGGTACAGATATCAGTCATAGGTTAGCTTGTGGTCTATCAGGGTCAGGAGCATCGTGTAGCAGTCTGGGTACCAGATTCGGGCTATTACAAACTTGGTATCAGAGCCTAAGGTTTAATAGAGTCCTAGGAAGTCTGAAAATAGCATCTAATAGAGTCTTGTGCATTGGTGTGTTGCACGTCATATTTATGTGTATGAGGCTAAAAGATATTTTAGGAACAGTTTCCCTTCTTTTAGTATTCATGTCATGCCAGTGAGTGTGAGCTAAAGTTTAACTTTTATTTATAGAACATGCCACCTAAAAGAAGAAATAGAAATCAGTCAGCTCGTCCAAGCAGACCCCTTAGACAAGCATATTTCATACGCAGAGTTCAGAGTTTCATTCACCACTCTTGATAACTCACTTGCTTCTTAGAATGAAAAACCAGCTAACATTCCATCTAACCCAGTGAACAATTCAGCTGCAGCAAGGATTCAAGACTTTACCAGAATAAATCCTCTATTCTTTCTTGGGTCTAAGTTAGAAGAGAATCCTTGTGAGTTCCTTGATCAGGTTTAGAAGGTTACGAACATCATAAGGGTTACTTCTAGTGAGAGTGCTGAGCTAGCTGCATATCAGTTGTAGGATGTTGCTCACACTTGGTTCAAATTGTTAAAGTTAGAGAGGTCAGTTGATGTAAGGCCCATTGCGTGAGAGGAGTTTGTCACTGCATTCTTAGACAGATTCTTTCTCCAAGAGCTGAGGGAAGCTAAGGTGTTAGAATTTAACAACCTTAGGCAAGGCAACATGATAGTAAAAGAGTATTCTCTTAAGTTTACTCAGTTAGCTAGATATTCTCATCATGTGGTTGAGATAGTAGGGCCAAGATGAGTAAATTTGTTTTTGGGGTAAATGATAGCGTGGTCAATGAGTTCAGGTCCGCGATTTTGAAAAGTGACAAGAACATAGCCAGGATTATGACCCATCTCAACAAATAGAAGAGCAAAAGATTAAGATGAAAGAAAAGCAAAATAAGAGAGCAAGGACAGGTAGTTTTAACTTTTCTCAGCCTAAGTCAGAAAGAAGAAATCATTCTCAATTCTGTCCTAAGTCATCCATTCCATCTGCTTCCTCAGCCAGTGCTCTAATTCCTAAGTTCAGGAAGGATAATAAAGATAGGGTGCCAGGCTCTAAGTCTCAAGGCAGTATTGCAATGCCTGTACCCATCCTCTTTTTCAAACATGTGGCAAGCACCATTAGGGTACTTGCAGGGTTGGTAGCAATGTGTGTTTTGGATGTGGCAAGCCAGGACATAGAGTTAGAGATTGTACCTATTCAAGTTATCAGGGTCAGCAGAAACATTATTCATCTCAGACTGATCGTCCAAATCAGCAGGGTACCACTTCAATGCTACTAGTAGGCAACGCCCAAATCAACTTTATGCTCTCCAGTCTTGGCGGGATTGGGAAAATTCTCCTGATGTGGTTACTGGTACGTTACAGATCTTTCATATAAATGTTTACACTTTGCTAGATCCATAAGTGTTCTTTTCTTTCGTTACTCCTTATATAGCAGTTGATTCAGAGTCAGTCTCAAAATTCTAATAGAGCCTTTTCCATCTCTACCCTAGTGGGTAAAACTATCATAGCTCGATGGTGTATAGGAACTATCCGGTTATGGTATCTCAGAAATTCACCTTAGCAGACTTAGTCGAATTAGAGATAACTAATTTTGATTTCATTCTTGGCATAGATTGGCTTCACTCCTGCTATGCCACAGTCGACTACAAAAATAGAATAGTCCAGTTCTAATTTCTAAATGAACCTGTCCTAGAGTGGAGGGGTAGTACTTCATCCTTCAGAGGTCAGCTTGTTTCTTACCTTCGGTCACGAAAAATGATATCTAAGGGATGTGTCTATCATCTTGTTCATGTTAAGGATTCTAGTTCTGAGACTCCTAGTCTTGAATTAGTCCCAGTCATGAGTGAATATTCAGATGTCTTTCCTGAAGATCTTCTAGGAATTTCTCCCAAATAGGAAATAGACTTTGGCCTTGATCTTCTTCAAGATACTCAGCCTATATTTATTCTGCCATATAGAATGGCACTAGCAGAACTCAAAGAACTGAAATAACAGTTGAAAGATCTCTTAGATAAGGGATTCATCAGACCTAGTGTGTCCCCGTGGGGTACTCCAATCTTATTCGTGCGCAAAAAAGACGGTTCTCTCAGAATATGCATTAATTACCATCAACTCAATAAGGTCACGATTAAGAAAAATTATCCACTTCTATAAATTGACGTCTTATTTGACCAACATTAGGGTGCCAGCTATTTCTCTAAGATAGACCTCAGATCAAGCTATTATCAGCTCAGATTCGAAGAATATAACATTCTGAAAATAGGTTTACGAACTTGGTACGATCACTTCAAATTCATAGTCATGTCCTTTGGTCTTACTAATGCCCTAGCAGCTTTCATGTACTTGATAAACTATGTGTTTAAGTAGTACTTGGTCATGTTTATCATAGTCTTTGTAGATGATATTCTTCTCTATTTCTACAGTGAACGAGATCACGCATACCATCTCAAAATCATACTTCAGACTCTCAGAGATCATCGGCTGTTTGCCAAATTCAGTAAGTGCAAATTTTGGCTAAAGTCAGTAGCATTCCTTGGTCATATCATTTCTAATGATAGTATTAGAGTGGATCCTCAAAAGACCGAAGCAGCAAAAAACTGGCCTCACTTTGTCTCTCCATTAGATATTAGGAGTTTCTTAGGTTTGGCTGTCTATTATAGATGATTTTTTAAGGGAATTTGTTCTATTGCATCCCCTATGTCTAGATTAACTCAAAAAAATGTCAAGCTTCAGTGGTCAGATCCTTGCAAGAAGAGTTTTCAAGAGTTGAAGACTCGACTTACCTCAACCTCAGTCTTAGCTCTCCCAGATGGCCAAGATGGTTTTGTAGTGTATTGTAATGCATCCAGAGTAGGTTAGGGTTGTGTCCTCATGCCACATGGTAAGGTCATACCCTACGCCTCCATTCAACTTAAACCACATTAGAATAATTACCCTACTCATGATCTTGAGTTAGAAACTGTAGTATTTGCCTTAAACATTTGGAGGAATTACTTGTATGGATTTCATGTAGATTTATTAATAGATCATAAGAGCCTTCGGTATATATTTTCTTAGAAAGATCTCAATATTCATCAGAGAAGGTGGTTAGAGATGTTGAAAAATTATGACATGAGTGTCCTTTATTATCTGGGCAAGGCCAATGTAGTGGCCGATGCTCTCAGTAGACGATCTATGGGTAGTGTTGCTCATGTTGAGGATAGTAAGAAGTAGTTAGATCAAGAAGTCAGTTAGCTTACAAGACTAGTTATTTTCTTATTCGATACAGAGGGGGTGATATATGGGTTCAGAGTAGTTCAGAATCATCTCTAGTTTCTGAGGTGAATAAAAAGCAAGATAGAGATCCCAGTCTAGTAAAGTTGAAAAAGTTAGTCAAGGATCAGAAGGTTGAGGTTTTCTCCCTAGGGGGAGATCATATATTATGCTGTCAGGGTCGCCTGTATGTTCCAGATATAGATGACTTGAGGCAGTGAATTCTAGCAGAAGCGTATGGTGCGCGCTACTCTATTCATCCAAGGGCCATAAAGAAATACCGTGACTTATGGGATATCTATTGGTGGAGTGGGATGAAAAGATATGTTGCAGAGTTTGTGGCTAAGTGATGTACATTTCAGCAAGTTAAGATAAAGCATCAGAAGCCTAGTGGGTCTATACAAGAATTCAATATTCCTACTTGGAAGTGGGAATAAGCGAACATGGACTTTGTGATGGGTTTGCCTTGTACTCGTCATCAGCATGAATTAGTTTGGTTCATTGCAGATAGAATGACCAAATTAAATTTTTTCCTTCCAGTCCATACCTCTTATTCAGCCGAGGATTATGCCAAACTCTACATAAGAGAGTTGGTCAGATTGAACGGCGTTCTATTATCTATTGTTTCAGATAGAGTTACCCAGTTCACCTCTTATTTCTGGAAAGTATTATAGAAGGGTCTTGGTACCCAAGCTTATCTCAGTACAGCCTTCCATCCTCAGATAGATGGTCAAGCAGAAAGGACCATTCAGACTTTAGAAGATATACTGCGAGCGTGTGCAATTGATTTCAAGGGTAGTTGAGATGACCACTTACCTTTGACTGAGTTTGCATACAATAACAATTATTATTCCAGTATTAAGATAGCTCCATTCAAAGCTCTCTATGGTAGGAGATGCAAATCTCTAGTAGGTTGGTTTAAAGTTAGTGTGGCCTCAGTTATAGGGCCTGACTTAGTATTTAATATCTTTAAAAAAGTTTAGATGATCAGAGAAAGACTCCGGGCTGCTCAGAGATGATAAAAGTCTTATGCCGATCTGCGCATAAAAGATCTCGAGTTTGAGATTGGTGACTATGTTTATCTACAGATATCTCCCATGAAGAGAGTGAAGAGATTCGAAAAGAAGGGGAAGCTCATTCCCCGACATGTCGGTCCCTTCAAAATTCTTAGTCGCTTTGGCAATGTAGCTTATAAACTCAAATTGCCTACAGATCTAGCCTCAGTTCATCCTGTGTTTCATGTCTCTTTGTTCAAGAAGTGCATAGGTGACCCATTAGTTATAGTCCCTATTCAGAGAATAGATATTCAGAACAACCTCTCTTTTAAAGAGATTCCGATCAAAATTCTTGACTATCAAAATCACAGACTAAGGAACAAAGGATTTCCTTTAGTTAAAGTCCTTTGGCAGAATCAGTCCATTGAGAGAGCTACTTGAAAATCAGAAGCATACATGTGTACTAAGTATCCTCACCTCTTCTCCGCTAACTCAGATCTAGCTCAAGGTACCAGTTCTTCTAAAGCTGTTTAGTTTCACATTTAGATTTCAGTTAAAAACCAGTTTTAGGCTCAGATTCCCATTTTCAACTTAGTATCCATTTGCCATTGCATATTCAACCATATGTTCATATATCAGATCAGTCATGTGTTCATGCATCAGATATTCATTCTCCTTATGAGAAGACTAAGTTAGTAAAAATCTCAGTCATGTATTCATGAGTTAGTTTAGTCATGCATTCATGCATCATATATATGTGATCATCTTATCAGTACTCTCAGTCATGCATTCATGCATCAGCTCAGTCATAAAATCATGTATCAGATATGCATGCTCAGTATGAATCTCAAAAATGCCAGTCATGTAGTCATGTTTTAGTTGTTTATGATCAGTATGTACTTTAGCTTATAGTTTCTCCCATCTTAATTAGTATCACTTGAGAACAAATGTTCCCAAGGGGGAGATATTGTGATACCCCGTACTTCTATCTAGCTTAAATTTATCTCAAAGATATCAAAGACTTGTTTTAAAGATGAATGCACTTTTATATATATGGTATTATCAAGATTTACACTTTTTGTCATGTGAGAAATTCAATAAGCTTTCCATCTATATAAGATTTTCCTAAATTCGATAATCGGGTAAGAAGTTATGACTATCTCAAGTTTCAGTCATAAAACATCGTCATCTCAGTCAGTGGCGTGTCGCTCCATAAGCCAAAATGACATTCATTAATTTTCAGTAAGACTCGATGATTTCAACACGTTGTGGAGAACACCCAAATCCTAATTGTGAAAATCAAGTGAAGCTTCGCAATGTCCCTACATCATACCGTCATCCAATTTTCCAATCGTCAAATTCCAGTGATACCACGAGATAACGCTGTGTCGCGCCAAGGGTCCAGGTTAGGAAATTTTAACAAAAATCAAAAGACTCATCCAGGGTTAAATAGTTCTTTTCCCATGATTTTAGTTCAGCCTTAAATATGAAATTTAACCCTACATGACCAAAGGATATCATTATTCACTTTATTTTTTCCAAATTAAGTTTCTCTCTCTCAAGACAAGAAACCCTAACTCTCAAATTCTAGGGCCAAATCATAAGAACTCTCCATCAATCCTTCCAAATTCATTAACTCAGGTATGTCAAGTGTTGATTCATGGATCCCTTTCACCCATGAAGCTCAAGAATCTATTTTTCAAAGTTCAAGTATATGGATTTTTATGGATCCCATGTTGGGTTTGCTTTTTTTCATGTTGATAATGACCAATTAAAATCTAATCCATGGTTGGTGATAAATTTTATGTAGAATTAGTTATTACATGAGTAGATTTATGTGAACCCAAGATTAAACCCTGTGAAATTAGAATTGAATTATGATGCTTACTTGTTGTGCAATGTTGTCTACATATACTATGTTCATTATGTGCTTGATGAATTGCCTATGTGAACTAATAAGTGAAGAAACCATGGCATGATTAGTTTATGTGCAAGTGTTTTAATAAATTGTCCATGAGAATGGATTAATTCCATGATATAGTATGCAATTATATATTTCCCCATTCATGTACAAGTGATACACCCCAAGTGTTTGTTGAAATATCTTAATGAATAAATTGTAAGTATATAGCCATTGTTGGGCTTTTAGGCTTGTGTCATGATTTACATATCATGCTATCGAGTCCTAGGGGTATTTAATACCCAACAATTTAGCTATGTTCCTAAAGTATGTGTTATGTTTTCACGATATCCTTATTTAATCCATGTTCAGTATAATTCAGTCAGTCATGCGACTCAGGAAAACTCAGTAAACTCAGTAAACCCTGTAATCTTAAAAAGCTCAGTATTTGAGTAATCTTAGTAGTATTTAGTTAGTCAACGGAACTCAATGAACTAAGTCCAGTTTAGTTTAGTTAATCATGTTGAGTGTCTATTTAAATGGGAGTAGGATTTAGTAGCGAGTGAACCCAAAGATGAGGACACACACTAACAGTTGAGGGTATGATCCTTAGAAGCAATCCTTGCATTCCAGAACTATGTAGCCAACATAGGTTGAGATGTCAAAACTGGAAGATGAAGGTTGCTGAGGTGGATAAACACTGCCAGATGAGGGTCCTACCATTCTCCTTTGGGTACACTGTCAGATAAAGGTCACCCACAGTTTGTCTTTATAAGTGGTGCGGTGTTGACACCCTTCTAAATGGGGTAATAGATTGGATCCCAACCAAACTATATTTCTTTATTTGGGGCATGTCGGTTAGATGACTATTTCCCATAGTTACATATTTAGTATCAGTCTCAATAATATAACTCAAATAGTTCTTCAGATTTTAGGACTGTCAGATACAGTCAGCTCAAAATAGTATGGAACTCAGATAGTTCCATCAGAACCTAGACTAATAGATATAGTCGCTCATTATCTGTTATTTTAGTTAATCAGCTATCAGTATCTCATGTTATCAATACTCAGACTCAGTAATTGTGTTATCACGAATTCAGTTACAGTCTCTTATTCATGCATGTATTCTCACATTCATGTTAAATAGTCAGTTAGCATTGTTCATGCATTTGAACCCTTTGCATTCAGCCTACCTCACTTGCACACCAGTACATTCAAATGTACTGACGCATTTATGTATAGTAATTTATACATTTGGTTCAAAAGCATGAGTTCCAGAGTATCTGTAGCATCCTAGTACTCAGCAATCAGAGTCAACAGTGAGTCCTTATCCTTCAAGGACATGAGCATTATTTTATAATTTCAGTACCTAGTTTATTATAGTAGTTGGAGTTAGTTGGGGACATGTCCCATCAACTCCTTATTCAGACAGTTAGAGAGTTTTTAGACTATCATGATTCGATAGTTATTCAGTTGTTTTGGGTATTTCATACCCCACACAAATGTTATATTTTATCAGATATTATGTCTCAGTTATGAACCTTACGGCCTTTCAGCCTTTATTTCTGTATTTATACAGTATATTATGTAATGTTCAGATATAAATATCAGTCATAGGTTAGCTTATGGACATTCAGGGTCAAGAGTACCATCCAGCATTTTCGGTACCAGATTCAGGGCTTTACAAACTTTGTATCAGAGCCTAAGGTTCAATAGAATCCTAGGAATTTTGAAAGCCACATCTAGTAGAGTCTTGTACATGGGTGAGTTGCGCGCCACATTTATGTGCAGGAGGCTATAAGATAATTTAAGAATAATTTCTGCTCTTTTAGTATTCATGTCGTACCAGTTAGCATGACCTCAAGTTGAACTCCCAGTTTAATCCATTTCTACCTTTTTATTTAAAGAACATGCCTCCCAAAAGAAGAAATAGAAATCAGTCAGTCCCTCAGCCCATCAAAGCAGACCCCTTGGAGGAGCATGTTTCGCATCCAGAGTTTAGAGCTGCATTCACTACTCTTGCTAACTTAGTTTTTGCTTAGAATAAACGGCTAGCTGATGTTCCGGCCAACCTAGTGGCCAATTCAGTTGTAGCCAGGATTTGGGACTTCACCCGAATGAATCCTCCATTCTTTTTCGGGTCTAAGTTAGGAGAAGATCCCCAGGAGTTCCTTGATCAGGTTTAGAAGGTTACGAACATCATGGGTGTTACTTCTAGTGAGACTGTATATCTAGCTGTATATCAATTTTAGGATATTGCTCACACTTGGTTCAAATAGTGGAAATCAGAGAGGTTAGTTGATGCAGGGCCTATTGAGTGGGAGGAATTTGTCACTGCATTCTTAGAAATATTCTTTCCCCCAGAGCTGAGGGAAGCTAAGGTGTTAGAATTTATCAATCTCAAGCAGGGCAACATGACGGTGAAAGAGTATTCTCTTAAGTTTACTCAATTAGCTAGATATGCTCCTCATGTGGTTGCAGACAGTAGGGCCAAGATGAGTAAATTTTTTCTGGGGTGAATGATAGCGTGGTCAATGAGAGCAGGTTCGCGATGTTTAATAGTGACATGAACATATCCAGGCTTATAACCCATGCTCAACAAATAGAAGATCAAAAGATTAAGATGAAAGAGAAGCAAAATAAGAGAGCAAGGACAAGTAATTTTAACTTTGCTCAGCCTATGTCAGAAGGAGGGAATCGTTCTCAGTTCCATCCTAAGTCATATATTCCAGCTCCTTTCCTCAGCCTGTGCTCCAGTTCCTAAGTTCAGGGAGGGTAACAAAGATAGGGTTCCAGGCTCTATGTCTCAAGGCAGTGTTAGCAGTGCCCGCACCCATCCTCTTTGTCAGACATGTGGCAAGCACCATCAAGGTACTTGCAGGGCTGGTAGCAATGTGTGTTTCTAATGTGGAAAGCTAGGCCACAGAGTCAGAGATTGTCTCCAGTTAGGTTATCAAGGTCAGTTGAACTGTTCCTCAGCTCAGTTTGGTCGTCCAAATTAGTAGGGTGCCACTTTCAGTACTACTAGTGGGCAACACCCAAATAGACTTTATGCTCTCCAGTCCCGGTAGCATCGGGAAAATTCTCTTGATGTGGTTTCTGGTATGTTATAGATCTTTCATATAAATGTTTACGCTTTGCTAGATCTATAAGCGTCTTTGTCTTTCGTTACTCCTTATATAGCAGTTGATTTCGGAGTCAGTCCCAAAATTCTAGCAGAGCCTTTTTCCATCTCTACCCCAGTGGGTAAAACTGCCATAGCCCGATGGGTATACAGGAAATGTTCAGTTTTGGTATCTCAGAAAGTCACCTTAGCAGACTTAGTCAAATTAGATTTGACTAATTTTGATGTCTTTCTCGGCATGAATTAGCTTTATTCCTACTATGCCACAGTCAACTACAGAAACAGAATAGTCCAGTTCTAATATTTTAATGAACCTATCCTAGAGTGAAGGTGTAGTACTTCATCCTTCAGAGGTAAGCTTATTTCCTACATTCGGGCATGGAAAATGATATCTAAGGTATGTGTTTATCATCTTATTCATGTTAAGGATTCTAGTTCTGAGACTCTCAATCTTAAATTAGTCTTAGTCGTTAGTGAATATTCAGATGTTTTTCCTGAAGATCCTCCAGGAAATCCTCTCGAATGGGAAATAGACTTTGGCATTGATCTTCTTCCAAATACTCCGCCTATATCTATTCTTTCATACAGAATGGCACTAGCAGAACTCAAAGAACTAAAAGAGCAGTTGAAGATCTCTTAGATGAGGGATTTATCAGATCCAGTGTGTCCTCATGGAGCGCTCCAGTCTTATTCGTATGCAAGAAAGATGGTTCTCACAGAATATGCATTGATTACCATCAACTCAATTAAGTCACGATCAAGAAATAATATCCACTTCCTCGAATTGACATCTTATTTTACTAACTTCAGGGTGCCAGCTATTTCTCTAAGATAGACCTCAAATCTGGCTATAATTAGAGAATATAACATTTCAAAAATAGCTTTCCAATCTCGGTATGGTCACTTTGAATTCTTAGTCATGTCCTTTGGTCTTACCAATGCCCCAGTAGATTTTATGGACTTCATGAACCGTGTGTTCAAGCAGTACTTGGACATGTTTGTCATAGTCTTTATAGATGAAATTCTTCTTTATTCTCGCAGTAAACAAGATGATGCAGACCATCTTGGAATCGTACTTCAGGCTCTCAAAGATTCGCTAAATTTAGTAAGTGCAAATTTTGGCTAAGGTCAGTAACATTCCTTGGTCATATCATTTTTGGTGATGGTATTAGAGTAGATCCTTAAAAGACCAAAGCAGTAAGAAACTAGCCTCGCCTTGTCTCTCTATTAGATATTAGGAGTTTCCTAGGTTTGGATGGCTATTACAGACTATTTATTGTAGAATTTTCTTCTATTTCATCCTCTATGTCCATATTGACTCAGAAGAAAGTAAAGTTTCAGTGGTCAGATCCTTGCGAGAAGTGTTTTTAGGAGTTGAATATTCAAATCACCTCAGCCCCAGTCTTAGCTCTCCCAGATGGCCCAGATGGTTTCGTACTGTATTATGATGCATCCAGAGTAGGTTTGGGTTTTGTCCTCATGTAATATGGTAAGGTCATATCCTACACCTCTACTCAACTTAAACCATATGAGAATAATTACCCTACTCATGATCTTGAGTTAGCAACTGTAGTATTTGCCTTAAAGATTTAGAGGTATTATTTGTATGGAGTTCATGTAAATGTGTTCATAGATCATAAGATCCTTCAGTATGTATTTTCTCAGAAAGATCTCAATCTTCATCACAGAAGGTGGTTAGAGATCTTGAAATATTATGACATGAGTGTCATTTATCATCAAGGCAAGGCCAACGTAGTGGATGACACTCTTAGTATACTGTCTATGTGTAGTATTGCTCATATTGAAGACAATAAGAAGAAGTAAGATCAGGAAGTCCATTAGCTTGCCAAACTAGGTGTTCACTTAGTCAATAAAGAGGAGAGTGATATATGGATTCAGAGTAGTTCAAAATCATCTCTAGTTTCTAAGGTGAAAAAAAAGTAAGATAGAGATCCCAGTCTAGTCAAGTTAAAAGAGTCAGTAAAGAATTAGAAGGTTGAGGTTTTCTCCCAAGGGGGAGATGGTATGTTGCGTTGTTAGGGTTGTCTGTGTGTTCTAGGTGTAGGTGAATTGAGGTAGCAAATTCTAGTAGAAGAACATGGTGCGTGTTGCTCTATTCATCCAGGGGCCACAAAGATGTACCGCGACTTGTGGGAGATATATTGGTGGAGTGGGATGAAAAAAGACGTTCTAGAGTTTGTGGTTAAGTGCTTGATATGTCAGCAGGTTAAGATAGAGCATCAGAAGCCTAGTGGGTCTAGGTAAGAGTTCAATATTCCTACTTGGAAGTGGGAAGAAGTGAACATGGACTTTGTGTCAGGTTTGCCTCGTACTCGTCATCAGCATGATTTAGTTTGGGACATTGTAGATAGAATGACAAAATCAAATCTTTTCCTTCCAGTCTATACCTCTTATTCGGCTGAGGATTATGCCAAACTCTACATCGGAGAGTTGGTCAGATTGCATGATATTCCGTTATCTATTGTTTTAGACAGAGGTACCTAATTTACCTCTCATTTCTGGAAAGTGTTCCAAAAGGGTCGTGGTACCCAAGTTCATCTTAGTACAACCTTCTATCCTCAAACATATGGTCAAGCAAAAAGGATCATTCAGACTTCAGAAGATATGTTGTGAGCGTGTGCAATTGATTTCAAGTGTAGTTGGGATGACCACTGTCCTTTGATTGAGTTGGCATAAAACTACAGTTATCATTCCAGTATTAAGATGGCTCCATTCAAAGCTCTCTATGGTAGGAGATACAGATCTCCAGTCGGTTGGTTCAAAGTTAGTGTGGCCTCAGTTATCGGGCTTGACTTAGTATTCGATGCCTTTAAAATAGTTTAGATGATCAGAGAAAGACTTCGGGTTGCTCAAAGTCGACAGAAGTCTTATGCAGATGTGCGTAGAAAATTTCTTGAGTTCGAGATTATGACTATGTTTATCTAAAGATCTCTCCTATGAAGGGAGTGAAGAGATTCAATAAGAAGGGCAAGCTCAGTCCCCGATATGTTGGTCCCTTCAAAATTCTCAGTCACTTTGGCAAGGTAGCTTATGAGCTCAAATTTCCTTCAGATCTAGCCTCAGCTCATCTAGTCTTCCATGTCTGTTTTCTCAAGACGTGCATAGGTGACCCAACAATTATAGTCCCTATTTATAGCATAGATATTCAGAACAACCTTTCTTTCAAAGATATTTCGGTTGAAATTCTTGACTATTTGACTCGCAGACTGGGGAATAAAGGAGTCCCTCTAGTCAAAGTCCTTTTGCAAAATAAGTCCGTTGAGAGAGCTACTTAGGAAGAAGAATCAGACATGCATACCAAGTATTCTCACCTCTTTTCCTCTAACTAAATCTAGCTCAAGGTAATAGTTCTCCCTAAGCTTTTTAGTTTCCCGTTCAGATTTTAGTTAAAAACCAGTTTCATGCTCAGATTTCCATTTCAAACTTGGTATCCATATACCATTACATATTCAATCGTATGTTCATATATCAAATCAGCCATGTGTTCATGCATCAGACATGCATTCTCCTTATGAGAAGACTAAGTTAGTAAAAATCTCAGTCATGTATTCATGAGTTAGTTCAGTCATACATTCACGCATCAGATATGTGTGATTAACTTATCAGTACTCTCAGTCATCCATTCATGCATCAGCTCAGTCATGAAGTCATGTATAAGATATGCATGTTTAGTATGAATCTCAGAAATTCCAGTCATGTAGTCATGTTTTAGTTGTTTATGATCAGTATGTACTTAAGCTTATAGTTTCTCCCATCTCAATCAGTCTCATTTGAGAACAAATGTTCTCAAGGGGGAGATATTGTGATACCTCATACTTCTATCTAGCTTAAATTCATCCCAAAGATGTCAAAGACTTGTTTTTAAGACGAATCCACTTTTATACATGTGGTATTTTCAATATTTTCACTTTTTGTCATGTGGAAAATTCAATAAGCTTTTCATCGATATAAGATTTGCCTAAATCCGATAACCGGGTAGGAAGTTATGACTATTTCAAGTTCCAATCATAAAACACTGTCATCTTAGTCAGTGGCACGTCGCGCCATAAGCCAAAATGGCATTCATCAATTTTTAGTGAGACTCCGTGATTTCAACGCATCAAGGAGGGATCCCAAATCCCAATTGTAAAAATCCAGTAAAGATCCGCATTGTCCCCACATCGCACCATCGTCCAATTTCCCAATTGTCAAATTCCAGTGACCTGACATGATATCGCCGCATCGCGCCAGGGGTCCAGGTCGGGAAGTTTTAACAAAAATCAAAAGACGCGTCTAGGGTTCAATGGGTCTTTTCCTATGATTTTAGTTTAGCCTTAAACATAAAATTTGACCCTGTATGACCTAAGAATATTATTATTCACTCTATTTTTCCCAAATTGAGTTGCTCTCTCTCTCAAGCCAAGAAACCCTAACTCTCAAATTCAATGGCCAAATCACAAGAACTCTCCATCAATCCTTCCAAATTCACTAACTCAGGTATGTCAAGTGTTGATTCATGGGTCCCTTTCACCCATGAAGCTAAAGAATCTCTTTTTCAAAGTTCAAGTATAAGGATTTTTATGAATCCCATGTTGGGTTTGCTTTTGTTCATGTTGATAATGACCAATTGGATTCTAATCCATGTTTGGTGATAAATTTTATGTGGAATTAGTTATTATATGAGTAGATTCATATGAACCCATGATAAAACCCTTGAATTGAAAAATTATAATTGAATCATGATGTTTACTTGTTGTGCAATGTTGTCTACATATACTATGTTCATTATGTGCTTGATGAATTGCCTATGTGAACTAATAAGAGAATAAACCATACCATGATTAGCTTATATGCAAGTGTTTTGATAAATTGTCCATGAGAATGGATTAATGCTACTATATAGTATGCAATTATGTATTTCTCCATTCATGTACAAGTGATACACCCCAAGTGTTTGTTGAAATGTCTTAATGAATTAATTGTGAGTATATAGCCATTGTTGGGCTTTTAGGCTTGTGTCGTGATTTACATATTATGCTATCAAGTCCTGGGGGTATTTAATACCTGAAAATTTAGCTGTGTGCCTAGATCCTGTGTCATGTTTTCACGATATCCTCAGTCAAGCCATGTTCAGTAGAATTTAGCCAGTCATTTGACCCAAGAAAACTCAGTAAAGTCGGTAATCTCAGAAAGCTTAGTAGTCTCAGTAGTACTCTGTCAGTCAATGAAACTCAATGAACTCAATCCAGTTCAGTTCAGTTAATCATGTTCAGTGTCTATTCAGATGGGAGTAATATTTGGCACCGAGTAAACCCAAGGATGAGGACACACACTGATAGTTGAGGGTGTGATCCTTGGAGGCAATCCTTACGTTCCAAAACTATGTAGCCAGCATAGGTTGAGACATCAACACTGGCAGATGATGGTTAATGAGGTGGATAAACACTATCAAATGAGGGTCCCATCGTTCTCCTTTGGGGACACTGTTAGATGAGGTTCACCAACAGTTTGCCTTTACTAGTGGCGCGGTATTGACACCCTTCAAATTGGGGTTATAGATTAGACCCCAACCTAGCTATATTTCTTTATTTGGGGCATGTCGGTTAGATGACTACTTTCTAAAGTTACATTTTTTATCTTAGTCTCAATAATAGAACTTAGATAGTTCTTCAGATTTCAGGACTGTTAGATACAGTCAACTTAGAACAGTATGGAACTCAGCTAGTTCCATAAGAACCTAAACTGTCAGATACAGTCGCTCATTATCAATTACTTCAGTTATACCGTTGTTAGTATCTCATGTTATCAGTACTCAAACTCATGAATCATGTTATCACGAATTCAATTACAGTTTCTTATTCATGCATGTATTCTTACGTTCATGTTATACTGTCAGTTAGCAGTGTTCATGCATTTGAACCCTTTACATTCAGCCTACCTCACTTGCATACCAGAATATTTAAAAGTACTGATGCATTTGTGCTATGCTGTTTTATGCCATAGGTTAACAAGCACGAGCTCTAGAGTATCAGCAGCATTCCAGTACTCAGCAGTCAGAGCTAGTAGTGTGTCCTCATCCTTGGAGGACATAAGCATTATTCAATAATTTCAGTACTTAGTTTATTGCATTAGTTGTAGTTATTTGGGGACGTGTCCCATCACTCCTTATTCAGATAGTTAGAGGCTTTTCAGACTATCATGATTCGATAATCATTCAGTTGTTTTGGGTATTTCATACCTCACCCAGATGTTATAATTTATCAGATATTATGCCTCAGTTATGAAACTTATGGCCATTCAGCCCTTATTTCTGCATTTATACAGTATATTAAGTAGTGTTCAGGTACAAATATCAGTTATGGGTTAGCTTGTGGTCCTTCAGGGTTAGAGCACAGTGTAGCATTTTTGGTACAAGATTCGGGGCATTACAAACTTTGTATCATAGCCTAAGGTTCAATAGAGTCCTAGGAATTCAGAAATCCACATCTAGTAGAGTCTTGTGCATGGGTGTGTTACGCACCACATTTATGTGCAGGAGGCTATAAGATGTTTTAGGAACAGTTTCGCCTCTTTCAGTATTCATGTCGTGCCAATGAGCGTGAGCTCAATTTTAACTCCCAGTCTAATCCATTTCTCCCTTTACGTTTAAATAACATGCCTCCCAAAAGAAGAAATGGAAATCAGTCAGCCCCTCAGCCCATCCAAGCAGACCCCTTGGACGAGCATGTTTCGCATGCAGAGTTTAGAGCTGCATTCACTACTCTTTCTAACTTAGTTTCTGCTTAGAATAAATGGCTAGCTGATGTTCCGGCCAACCCAGTGGCCAATTCATTTTCAGCCAGGATTTGGGACTTCACCCGAATGAATCCTCCATCCTTTTTTGGGTCTAAGTTATGAGAAGATCCCCAGGAGTTCGTTGATCAGGTTTAGAAGGTTACAAACATCATGGGGGTTACTTCTAGTGAGAGTGTATAGCTTATTGTATATCAATTTCAGGATATTGCTCACACTTGGTTCAAACAGTGGAAATCAAAGAGGTCAGTTGATGCAGGGCCTATTGAGTGGGAGGAATTTGTCACTGCATTCTTAGAAAGATTCTTTCCCCCAGAGCTGAGGAAAGCTAAGGTGTTAGAATTTATCAATCTCAAGCAGGGCAATATGACAGTGAAAGAGTATTCTCTTAAGTTTACTCAATTAGCCAGATATGCTCCTCATGTGGTTGCAGATAGTAGGGCCAAGATGAGTAAATTTTTTTCTGGGGTGAATGATAGCATGGTCAATGAGAGCAGGTCCGCAATGTTTAATAATGACATAAACATAGCTAGGCTTATAACCCATGCTCAATAGATAGAAAATCAAAAGATTAAGATGAAAGAGAAGCAAAATAAGAGAGTAAGGACAAGTAGTTTTAACTTTGCTCAGCCCATGTTAGAAGGAGGGAATCATTCTCAGTTCCATCCTAAGTCATCTATTCCAGCTCCTTCCTCATCTAGTGCTCCAGTTCCTAAGTTCAGGGAGGGTTACAAAGATAGGGTGCCAGGCTCTATGTCTCAAGGCAGTGTTAGCAGTGGCCGCACCCATCCTCTTTGTCAAATATGTGGCAAGCACCATTAGGGTACTGGTAGGGTTGGTAGCGATGTGTGTTTCGGATGTTGAACGCTAGGCCATAGAGTCAAAGATTGTCTTCAATTAGGTTATCAGGGTCAGTGGAACCATTCCTTAGCTCAGTCCGATCGCCGAAATCAGTAGGGAGCCACTTCTAGTGCTACTAGTGGGCAATACCCAAATCAACTTTATGGTCTCCAGTATCGGCAGGATCAGAAAAATTCTCCAAATGTAGTTACTGGTACGTTACAAATCTTTTATATACATGTTTACACTTTACTAGATCCATAAGCGTCCGTGTCTTTCATTACTCCTTATATAGCTGTTGATTTCGAAGTCAGTCCCAAAATTTTAGCATAGCCTTTTTCCATCTCTACCCTAGTGGGTAAAACTATCATAGCCCGAAGGACGTACAGAAAATGTTCGGTTATGGTATCTCAAAAAGTCACCTTAGCTGACTTAGTCAAATTAGAGTTAACTTATTTTGATGTCATTCTCAGCAAGGATTGGCTTCTTTCTTGCTATGCCACAGTTGACTGCAGAAACAGAATAGTCCAGTTCCAATTTCTAAATGACCTGTCCTAAAGTGAAGGTGTAGTACTTTATCTTTCAGATGGCAGCTTGTTTCCTACCTTCGGGCATGGAAAATGATATCTAAGGGATGTGTCTATCATCTTGTTAATGTTAAGGATTCTAGTTCTGAGACTCCCATTCTTGAATTAGTATCAGTCGTGAGTGAATATTAGGATGTCTTTCCCAAAGATCTTCCAGGAATTCCTCCCAAATGGGAAATAGACTTTGGTGTTGATCTTCTTCTAGATACTCAGCCTATATCTATTCCACCATATAGAATGGCACTAGCAGAACTCAAAGAACTGAAAGAGCAGTTGAAAGATCTCTTAGATAAGGCATTCATCAGACCCAGTGTGTCCCCGTGGGGTGCTCTAGTCTTATTCGTGCGCAAGAAAGATGGTTCTCACAGAATATGCATTGACTACCTCAATTCAGTAAAGTCACAATTAAGAAACAGTATCCACTTCCCCGAATTGACATCTTATTTGATGAACTTCAGGGTGCCAGCTATTTCTCTAAGATAGACCTCAAATCAAGCTATCATCAGCTCAGAGTCAAAGAATGTGACATTCCAAAAACAGCTTTCCGAACTTGATATGGTCACTTCTAATTCTTAGTGATGTCCTTTGGTCTTACCAATGCCCCAGCAGCTTTTATGGACTTGATAAATCATGTGTTCAAGCAGTACTTGGACATGTTTGTCATAGTCTTCATAGATGATATTCTTGTTTATTCCTGCAGTGAACGAGATCATGCAAACCATCTCGAAATTGTACTTCAGGCTCTCAGAGATCATCGGTTGTTCACCAAATTCAGTAAGTGCAAATTTTGGCTAACGTTAGTAGCATTCCTTAATCATATTATTTTTGGTGATGGTATTAGAATAGATCCTCAAAAGACCGAAGCAATAAGAAACTAGCCTCGCCCTGTCTCTCTATTAGATATTAGGAGTTTCGTAGGTTTGGCTGGCTATTACAAACTATTGGTTGAGGGATTTTCTTCTATTGCATTCTCTATGTCCATATTGACTCAGAAGAAAGTCAAGTTTCTATTGTCAGATCCTTGAGAGAAGTGTTTTCAGAAGTTGAATATTTGGCTCACCTCAGCCACAGTCTTATCCGTCAAGGACATGAACATTATTTTATAATTTCAGTACTTACTTTATTACAGTAGTTGGAGTTAGTTGGGGATATGTCCCATCAACTCCTTATTTGGACAGTTAGAGGCTTTTCATACTATCATGATTAGACTATTATTTTAGTTGTTTTGGATATTTCATACCCCACCCAGATGTTATATTCTATCAGATATTATGTCTTAGTTCTAAACCTTATGGCCTTTCAGCCCTTATTTCCGCATTTATATAGTATATTATGCAGTGTTCCGATACAAATATTAGTCATGGGTTATCTTGTGGTCCATCGGGATGCTGAGCACCGTGTAGCATTTAAGGTACCAGATTTGGGGCATTACATAGTGGCGGCATTTCAAGAACCTGGGAGGTTCTAATATTCTCCTTTCTTCTCTTATTACTGAGTTGTGTAGGAGGGCCAGAGTGGAGACTTATGATATAGACACTTGGGTGCACCCTGACCCCCTCATCTACCCACTTAAATTTATAAAGGAAGGCATATCAGGTCAGAGTAAGAAAAGGAAAATGGAATTAGGCAAATAAGTCCATGAGGACACGGATTCTGGTAGACCCTCTTCAGTTATTGCCTTCAATAATATATCTGTTCAGATGTAGGAGATTAAGGAGTTGTTATCCAGACTACCTCAAGGACAAGGAAAGTCCTCCACTACTCGTCATTCATATATGGCACAATCAGATTATGACAAGTACATAGCAGAGCAAAAAAAGCAGGGTGCAACAGTGGCTAACCTGGAGAGCGCTTATTCAGTCCTAGCTAAATCCCACAGGGACCTCAAAGACTTACATGATGAGCTGGTTAAGAGGGAGAAAAAGAGAGATAAATTCTTTAAAAGGCTCTAAAGGAGGGTAAAAGACATCTTCAAGGTGCTCAAACCAAAACAACCACTACCTTCACCGAGATTAGATAGTGAGGAAGAAGCACCTGCAGAGTGGTCAGCTAATGATGTTGAGCCAACAGGAGGAGATAGCTAGAGATTTGGATATAGGGAGTCCCCGTTACTCTTGCCTTCTTACATGCGCAGTTAGAACTCTGCATTAATTTAGTAGGGGGTTGCCCCAGATTTATATTGTGTTGGGTTATGGTACCAGATATTTCTATTTATATTTTGGATGATGTTATGGATATTACTTCTAATGTTTTTTATGCTACATTCCTGGGTACCTGGATGGTGCCCATGTTTTAAGGATTATCATGTTTTTCTTCTATTTTTAGTATTATTTTAATTTAATTTAATTTTAATTGTATGGATGTATGATTATCTTTGCCCTATGATGGATTGAGTGACGACAGTCTTAAAGGTAAAGCACCGTATTTGGGTTTGAGGCATAAATACAAGGGAAGTTTCAATACCTGTAAGTTTTTGTTTTGTAAGATTGGGATCATTTTGTTTGCACCTATGGTGAAGTTTGAATAGCCATATGGTTGGTTTTCCCATTTTTAGCTAAGATGTGAGACTAAGGCTTTGATTATACCCATATTCTAGCAACTTGTGCATGGTGCTATTGTAGATCAAGAAATTTCTTCCCGCCCACCAAATATTTGAAAAATCAAGGGCATGGACGTAGCAATGTGCAACAAAACTTTTTCTCTTTTTGTGGCTTCATAGATTTTGACTTGTAGATAAGAAACAGAAACTCCATAATTGTTTCCATCGGGAGGGACATTTGAGCTCCCTTAATGAATTTTTCATGCCACGTGTGGTGAGAATATTGTATTCATCTCTTGTATACTTGTGTTATCTAGAACCTGCCTTATTAGTCTTTCAAAACTAATTTTGATTATATTTGGTTAGAGAAATGATCTTAGGCCATCTGTGGGATTTTGGAACACACTCTTACCTAAAAATCCTAATCGTTCATAATTGTAATCCCTAGTACCTATTTTGAGCCTTTTAACCTTTTCTTAGCAAAAACATCATAAGCTGTAAGCCATTTTTTTATCCATCTTTTGAACCATACCCTCCTTGAACTTGAAAATGCAACTTAAGGTTAAAATCCTAAGTTGGGGATGCTAAAAATAGATGGAAGTAAGTTTGGGACCATGAGGTATTATTATAAATTCCAAATATGCCTAAGTGTTGAAAACAAATGTTTAGAAAAAGGAAAGGACCCGACAAAAGGATGACTTGTACAAAAATACAAGGAAATGGAAGTAAGAGGAAAAGTGGTGAACAAAGGAAGAAAAAGATAGGCATGAAGAAAGAAAAAGGATAAAGAAGAAGTGGTCCTTAATTGAAAGAGAAGGATCATAAAGAGTGAAGTAGATGTTCAAGGTAGGGTGTAACCATGTTGTTCCTAAAGGATATCTTACCCTAACCCAAACTTATATTACAAGCTTAGAAAGTCCTTTGACATCTCCAACAATTTACTTTCTTTATAGAGGAGATTTAATATAGGGGCAAGCCTATGGCATGACATTTGTCGCATCGAGATTTATTTTGTGTGGGGAGAATTTTGCACTTAAAATTCCTTGTTACAGGTTTGGTAGTTTGGTGTGTGACACTTTTCTTCCATGTAAGATGGGCATGCAAACAAGTTGAGGTGGGTTATTATTGTCACCTCCTGGATAGTGAGGAAAGTGGAGTATGGTTTAGTTTTAATCAAAAGGTGAGCCAATTATAGAGTATTGGTCTTTGTTGCTTGACTGCTCTTTAAATACTAATGCTTCCTTTGAGTATTGCATTTTATAAGGAGGGTTTTGGGAAACAAGCATAGCACATGTGCAACAAGCTACTTGTGGTTGTGATTCAAATCAAAGTTTCTATGACCTTTAAGGCATAAAGTTAGGCATAAACAATTGTGTCTCTTGGTGTAAGGTAGTGTTGCTTGAGGAAGAGCAAATGATTTAAGTTGGTGGTATTGATGAGTGGTGATTTTACCTCTCAATCACACTTAGTTTTAGAGCACATTACCTTATCTCAAATGAGTTTCGGACATAATTGTGATTTGATGCACTAATAGCCACTTTTTGCAGGTATAGGATTTGAAAAGATTAAGAGATGTAGATTGGAGATTGACATGATCAAAAGGGAGCATAAAAAGTGCAGTTGAAGACCTGCAGTGAAATAGCCTCAGTTACCGCAGTCATAGTACATTGGAGCGGTCACGACCCAGTGGTCGCGGTCACGGTCACGGTCAGTCAAGATGGTCAATTAACTGTGAACACGGAAGTCAATTGTAGTCACGTAGTTGTGGTCACAACCAGACTTACGCGATCGTGGCTTGCAGAAATGTTCTTCCCAAGGGCAAAATTGTAATTGCATGTGTTGATCCTAATTTGAACAAAAGGACTCAAGCCCTAATTTGATGAATCATTCATTCCTTCATATTCCTCCTTCCCCAATTTTGTAGGTTTAGCTTAAGACTTTGTAACCTCCATTTTTGGAGAAGAAAATATTTTATAAATTATGGGTTATATTGAAGAATTTCCAAGTGAAAGATTTTCTCACTTCCATTGATGATATTGTGGAGGATCCAAGTTTGAAGTAACATTCATTAGATCTACCATAAATTAATTCAATGGAGATTATGGGTATATCTATACTTATTTATCTTATGTGTAGTTAAATCTCCCTGTTGGGGTAATGTGTGAATATGGGTATGAGTGTGTATGGGTTTTTATTAGTAGCATCAATTTGGTAGTTCATGTTTATGGGTTCTATTATTGCTGTGCTATTTTGGTTGGGATTTGATGGGTAAAAACTCCAAATACCCACATGGGTTTGATGGGTGAAAACTCCAAGCTCTAAAGAACCTGAGGCTATCTTTGAAAGAATGGTTCTAGGTGAAGTTTAGGAATCTATATCATCCTCGAAAGAGGAATGTGGAGACCAAAGCAATGATAGACAATTATGTGTGTAGTTTGCTAAATTCTCACTATCTTAGAAATAAGGATGAAAGTGAGGTTGACTATGCCTTGGGTGTCATCCTATAAATAGGCATGCCTTGATTGAGGTTGTGGTTACTAATTGTTGAACACATCCATTAGGTATTCGAAAGGATCAATGAGTGAAAGTTTGGTGTTTTGTTAAAAGAATAGCATAAAAATCTATAACCAAACCTACCTATATTTGACTAACTAAATCGATGTTGATGACTAACTCCCACAAGTCACTTCCTTAGTAATGCATAATCCCAAGATCCGGGCATAATTATTAAAACTCTAATTATTTGTAGCCCCGAATTTATACTAGAAAATCCCAAAAAGAAATGTTAGTGAAGGAACTCACCTCCCCCATATTATCTTTTGTACCATTTGTTTGAATTTTACTTGTAACTATCATTTCAAATTAATTTGATCGTCACTCATATTGTTCCTTGTGGATTCGACCCCGACTCCAAAGTTGGGTAAATATATTGATGATGACTGCCTTGCACTCAAATTGATGTGTAAGTTGAGTGTTATCATGTACCACTCTGAATGTTGAAATGCTTCAATTCTTTGAGCTAAATATGGACCACTTTCAGAGCAATACCACAAATAAAATAGGTTACCATGCGAGCTCACAAATCAGTGACTGAAGTCATGTGTGTACATGGCAAAACTATGTTGCATATGATGTTCTACCAGATTCTGGCCTCTACTGTGAAATCATGCATGGAGATCCCTCTTTTGGTGGAAGCCCAGGAAACCTCTCTATTGGGGATTAGAATGCTAGTCATCCAGGTCACTGGCTTAAATCCCTTTGCCTGGAAGTCAGCCATATTTGCATCTGGGAGCACATATATTTTGTTAACCTGTGCAACTCCAAAACACACCTCCTTCCCCCTTATCATCATCACCGGGTTTAAGAGGGAGACTATATTGAGATTTTCATAGAATGCTCTGACCCAGCCTCACAAGGGTCCGGGTCAAAGCATATCCACCCGGTATTAGCAAGCCTATAAAAAAGTCTTAAAATTTTTTGGGCCCCCTATCCATGCAGATACCCCTCTCTGGGAGTAGTTTGGTTTTTGGGAGGTCAGCATAGTAGAGGTTGGGAATTCAGCTGACATGAATCTGGTATTGTCAAAGTCTCCCATTTTGTGGCTAAGTACCTATATGCATTACAGTTTTGACAATTAATAGCATTCTCAAACCAAGACCAAGCTAGGTTAGCTAGATAAGCTCATATTGCACTGTTATAGAGGGATATAGGGTAAAAAAAATGTGCAAAATTTTTTGTTTCAGCAGAAAAACTACCCTCAGTAATGGAGATCGCGGAGTCTTAACCGTGATCGCGGTTCCATGACCGCTGACCATTTACCACGATCATAGTTTCTTCAACATTGCTAAAACACAAGATTTTAACACCAAATTTATGTTCCAACTAGGCATATAAACACCATGTTAAGGAAACTTAAGCATAGAATGTGCGATTATACCCCCAAACTCAAAGAAATTAACATGGAATTCATTAGGGAATTAAATCAAACACATGGTGTACACGTTTATTTCAACAGTTTTAGGCCTATATACGGGTACTCAAGACTTCCCCAATGATGTGTACATGAACTACAACAGCCAACCACAATTATTATCATCAACATGCATAGATTTAACATTAAAAGAACTATTTCGAACCTATTCTTAAACTACAAGCTCAAAGCCTAAAACAACAATAAAAATGAGGGAGTTGAGACAACATAAGATATTAGATGATGCACAAATATTGGAATGCACACTTGGAGCCTCACACAAAGTGAAAAATCATAGAGAATTTGGGAAAGGGGTAAATATGAGTAGAATGTCAGTTAGATGGTCTTTTCAACCCTATCTTTTGTGGAAAGCCAACCCTCCTACTATCGCTTGTGTTTTTACTTAGAATATTTGAATCTCCATTCAAAATTTTGCTCACTATGAGTTGAGAGGAAAAGGGACAGAAGATTCAAATCTTCCAAGGTGAATCTAGATAGAGGTGGGGGCATGATGATAAAGCTTTTACCTCCCCACTCTTAAGACTTGAACCTTTTACCTAATTTCACATCAAATTTTTGTATTAGCTCCTTGGGTAAAGGGAACATCCATAGGCCACTATTAGTATATCGAAAATTGAGTTCCTTGGCCTTTGATGGTGGGGTTTCCATATGCTATTTTGGAATGTATAAGTCCAACATGTTGGGATGGTACTCTTTTTCCCCCATAATCCATCATTTGCAAAGGTAGATGGATTCTCATCACATCCTCTAAGAATAATGTTGTGAATTGGTTTGAATGAGGTTTATCCCTTAATTCCAAAATTGCATCCTTATTAGTATCTTCACCTAAAATGAGCTAGAGTCATCATAAGAAATCTTCTTAGTTTCTTCTTTTGGCTCTAGGATCATTTCCTTGATTTTGGCATCTTTAACACTATTTAGTTTGGTTGGTTGGAAAATCACCAAGGACTTGTCACTACCAAGCACATTATTTAACTTATAGCTTGGTTTGTCTTATTGACTCACCTCCTCTTGGGAAGTGGGCAAGGTGATGGTATTTATAAGATTTTTTTCCTTGCCAATTTCCCCTATCTTAGCGATCTTGTCTTTACATTCCCCTATGGATTGATGTATGTCTTGAACATTCTTCCCCGTTATAGTTACTAAATCCAAAATAGTTTTAAGCATTGCTTCAAAACTATAGGAATTGGCTTATTATTCTTCCCTTATTGGGTCATGATACCTGTCAAACTCATATAAAGAACTAGCAAATGGGTTAACATAATGGGGGAGGGGGAATTTGGACAATTAGTCCAATCTCCATCTCGACCACCATATAAAGAAATACCATACTCCCAATAGGATTGATATGGTGGTTCTATATCTCTCCGGGGAGCATATCTTCAATCTCTTAGAAGGTGAGGTCCATCACAATATTGTCATGGATTATCAAGATGGGACTTTCAACTACCAAAATAATAGTAGTCTCGACATGCCATAGTGAAAAGTAAATAAAAACAAAAATCTACCTAACACAAGAAACAAAAGAAAATCAAAAACACTTATTTACAAGTTTGAATTTAAGCAAGTAAGCTAAAATTCCAAAATAACTCAATATGCCAAATTTTTTGCCAGGAACGATGCCATTTTTTATAACTTTAAACTTACACGTCAATTTAACTGAAAGGCGATCATCGTCAATATATTTACCCAACTTTTGAGTCAGGGTCGAATCCATGAGGAACAATATGAATGGTTATCAAATTATCCCGGAACAATTGATGCTTGCTAAATTCAAACCTAGAATATAAAAATATAAAAATGGGGGGTTTGGAAAATATAACAACTAGTATATCTTTTTTGGGGGGGAGGGGGGGTTCAAGTATTAATTCGGGGTTATAAATAATAATAGTCTAATCAATTAGGCACAGATTTTGGGATTATTCTTTCCTAAGGGCAACTTATACATGGGTGTGTGATGACTTGAATGCAAATTCTAATTATTGGTGATGTGGAAGGCTAGGATGGAAATCCTTGAGGCTAGTTTGTCAATAAAACATCAAGGGTGTCACTCATTGACACTTTTGAGTACCTAATGAGTTCTTCAACCAAAACCACCTAATACCTCAATTAGACACCCCTATTTCTAAGATAGTGCCCTAAGTATAGGAAACTTCATAACCACCCTTATGTCTAAGATAGTGAAAATTAGCAAACTAAACCCAATAATTGGCTACTATTTCCTTAGTTCCACATCCCTCTTTCAAGGATGACAAGGGTTCTTATAGTTCACCTAAACCCCTCTTTCAAGGATCGTTTAGGCTTTCAAGAGCTTGGGATTTTCATCCATCAAACCCATATGGGTATTTGGGGCTTTGACCCATAAACCCCAACGAATTTACTCAAGAAATAGTGGAACCAAACATCACAAACTAGTAAATGCACAAAAACGTCACATCCCATACATAATTACACCCTAATGTAGCATAATACCAAGAGGAAGAACTAGATATTCATAGAAATAGTAAGCAAGATAAACCCAAAAACCTCAATTGGTTAGATCTATGACAGACTAAGTGAATGTTACTTTAAAATTTGAATATCCAAAAATCTTCAATGGGAGTTAGTGTAATACCCCGAGATCCCATCCCGAGACATCATACGGTGCTTATGACCCGAAGGACCACAATCTAACCCTTTTACTGATATCTGTACTTGTGCACTGCATAATATCTGAAATAAATGTGGAAACTAGCCATAAGGTTCAACATATCATGAATACACAAAACTGAAAACTGAATACTAATACATCCGTCTGAAAAGCCTCTAAACTATCTAAACTGTGGAGTTGATAGGACATGTCCCCAACTAACTCCGTCAACGAAAGTAAACAAAATCTGATGTAATAATAGTAAACTGAGATTTGTCCTCGAAAGAAGAGGACTCACTGCTACGACTACTGCTGCTGACTGGGACTGAACTGCTGAGGAAATTCTAGGTCTCGTGCCTCAAAACCTATGGTGCCAAATAAAACACCATAGCACAAATGTGTTAGTATAGGAATGTACTGAGCATATAGACGAGGTAGGTTAAATGCAAGGGACCATGCATGCATAATATCGAAACTAAATAATCATGAAAATACCGCACCAGAACACATATACATACATGAATGCATAGACCACAGTCACAATCATCACAACTATAGATACTGAAACTCGAATACTGCCTTACTGCATACTGAACTCACTATTGACACTGAGATACTAAAATACTTACTTATTTGATACTGATGACTGAGAAATTGGATGTACTTACATCGATGATTGAATTTTTAGCTTACTTCCCTCGACTGACATGATTAAAAATCAACCTCTCTAACGGATGGTAAAGGAAGCTATTATCAATGGTAAGGAAATAATTATATCTGAATCTGACAACAAGAATACTCAATAAAATCTGAGATCGTGATCAAGCCTGTATGGCGGCATATCTCTGATTATGATAAAAAATAACTGTATATGGGACCAAGCCTATCTGACGAATGGTCCATGAATTAATAGAACTATCTGAGTTCCTCATAGAGATAGATGGTTGTATTTGACAGTCCTGATTTCTAAAGATTGATTCTGAGACTGGACTGAATTTGAAACTAAAACTGTGGGAAGTAGTTACTTAACTGATATACCCCAACCTACCATAGGTGGGGTCCAACCTATAACCCCAACTGGAAGGGTGTCAATACCGTGCCATGAGTAAAAACCTCTCTCTGGTCAATCCTCTCTAGTTTATGACCCTTACCAAGAAGTTGACCTAAGGCAATATAATAGTCAAATACTCTCTCTCTGGTGGTGATAGCCTTTTCCTGATGGTGACTCTTGTATCCTACACTGTCTACATATTTCTGGAGGTCAGGGATTGCTACTAATGACTCCGACCTCTCTCTCGCTGACGGGAGGAGCTGTCATCCCTTCTCTCACACGGTGCTAGTTTCTACTCCCAACTAAAAGACTATGACTAAATTCCTAACTGAACACAACTGAACTAAATCTAATACTGATCATGTTTATCAAAAGATCTGACTGAGCTACACTGAGATCACTTAGTTTTGTATCTAACAAAAATGGTATCTGACTGACGATATAGAGCTTGAATAGATTATTCAGTCACTACTGAGATTATAATTGAACACTTGCATAATGTTAAATCTTAGCTGAGTACAGAGTTGAGGCTAGATTTCTAGCGATATGGAGATTACAGAGATTACTGAGATCTCTAAGCTTTTTTATGTTCTGCAATTATCTTAGGATACAGAGTTCTATAGCTCACTAAGTTCCATCCTTTCTTGTGAGCTATAGAACTCTGTATCCTTAGACAAACATGAATTTTGATTTTAACTCAGAAAACATGAATAAACAAACATGAATCAAAACTCAACAACACATGGAACATCAATTTCATCTCACATGAATCATTAACAACTCATAAACATAAAATCTTTGAGTTTTAGAAAAGGGTATTTGAGCTTCTTTGATGAAAGGGACCCAAGAATCAACCTCTACATACCTGGGGAAACTCTTTTCTTGAAGGTTCTTGGAAATATTCCTAATTCTTCTTGATTCTCCCTTGATTTTTTATTGAAGGAAAAGAGAGGATTTGATTTTGGAAACCCCAGTTTTTGGGTGGAAAAAAAGAAAACGAGGTTGAAGGCCCTCAATCGCGTATTTATAGAGGCTGGGGAAAAGGAGAAAAGACCAAAAATCCCTTAGAATTAAACTGAAAAATCCCCAATTTTACATGCTGGCGAGACGCGCCATGCTCGTGCCAGGTCCCTGGAATTTGGACAATTGGGAAACTGCACAACGGCGCGATGCGGTGGAAATCACTTTGCCATCTCGATTGCGAACTAGAACTATACCGCGACGCAGTAGAATCGTGGAAGCTCCCTGGAAATTGACAAATTCTAAAATTAAGCCTTGGAGCGACGCGCCATAATCGTGGAGGCTCACTGGATTTTGATGATTGCCATTTTAGTTGGCTCCGCGACGTGCTAAAGTGCCAGGTGGCACACTGTCACCCTAAAATGACTCTAACTTTTCACCCGAGTGTTGGATTTGAGCGAATTTGGTATTGATGGAAAGCTTATTTAATGCTCTACATAACAAAGAGTTGAAATTAGGTAAATTCCACACGATCCAAAGTATTTCATACTTAGAAAGATATTTATAAAACTTTTAAACTCGAATTTCTGCTTTACTGAATATGCTCTAAGGCTCAGACCGGAAGAGGACTTTACGGGGTATTACAGTTAGCTAAATCTTCACTTGGAAGCTACTCTAATGTATTCTCCAGCCAAAATTAATATGATATTTTCTTCTCTAAGTATGGAGGCTAAGATCTAGAACTATGTTCAATAATTGGGAATTGCAGAATGTATTCGAAATGATAGGGTTTGAGTCTTCTTTAGGTCAAATTTGGGAATAACTATGTGTATTTACAACTTTGCCCTTAGGCTGATTTTTCATTAGGCCGTGATCGCACCAGTTTTGTCGCAATCACATCTATCGCGATCGTGGGAAATGCCATACAATTGTGGTATCTTGACCATCTTGACTAACCGCAACCTCGGTATGAGGACTGCAATCGAGATAAATGAGGCCATGTTCTGCTCTTGGTTTTTAGCTGCACTTCTTTGCTCCCTTTTATTCCCTTTTTAGCTATAATCTATATCTTTCCCTCTTATCATCTTGGTGCCAACAAAATGTGAATATTAATGCATTCAATCATAAATTATGTCTCACTTATTCGTTAAAAGTTTGGTAATGTGCACAAATATGGAGTATAATTGAGTGGTATATTCACTACTCATCATTATCCCCATATGGGCTAAAGTAAATGATCATGAAAAGAGAAGAACGGTAGTGTATATTTCCATAATTCATCCTTTTCCATCAATATCACATTATCAATAAGAATATATAAATATATATACATATATATACATATATAGAGAGAGAGAGAGAGTAGGTGCATGGACTTAAGCCATGGCTAAAAAGTGTGTAAGTTCATAAATCCATAGCCCAGAATGATCTTTGGGACTAAACCATCATAAAGTGTAGAAAGGGTTGGAATATCTCAACCAAAGTAAATAATAGTGTCAAGTCATGGACCGGAATTTGTCTCAGTCAAATCCTTAAAACATCATTATTAACCCCTTTTAAGTATATAAATTATCCATTTAGCTAGGCAATTATTATTGTAAAGAAATCTAATTTTAAGATGAAAAATGGGTTTTAATCTCTTATTTAGGAAGAATAGTCATAAGATCCTAATTTAACTAGAATCACATCATTTAAAGATATAATGATCATGAATGTACCAAATCTATGCATGCCATCACCAGTATCCAAATTAATGAAACCACAAGCATCATCTTTATTTTCCTCTATCCCATACTGGAGGCATGTGTATATAAACATATATATATATATATATATATATATATATATATATATATATATATGTATTCATAGACTATAACTATATTATTTACAAAGGTAATTACTTCCTGTATATCCATCTCACATTATAAAACGACCTTTGGCCCAATCATGTGTTTGAAATCATTACAACATCAATATCTCGGCCTTAGGCCCACATATGTATCCTCAGTACATATCAATAATCATATTAGTAAGCCATCTCGTATCATAATCCATAGTCTAACTATAAGGCATAAAATATTTATAGGTCATAAAACATATTTGTAATCATCACACATCTAGGAGGCATATTATAAGTAAGGCATCTCACATCTATGAGAGATAATATAACACTAGACCATAAATCATAACTAGGAGGCGCATCACACATATGAGGCATCTCATATCTATAGGTCATATATCATTACTAAAAGGAATTTCGCCTCTCTAGGCCAATTATCATATATAAGAGGAATATAATCTCTATAGGCAAAACAACATATCTAAGAGGGATAATATCTTTAAAGGCCCAACATCATATTTAAGAGAAAATAACACTCTATAGGACCAATATCATATCCATAAGCAATTAGTCACTATCTAGGGGAAAATACATCATTATCCATCAATTCACCAAGCAACTCTCAAAAATAAGGCTTATTAGTCCCAACTAGGCCTAACATCCGTAACTCAGTCTACAATGGCTAACACAAGTCTTTGTCTAAATGGGTCGGACAAGCCCACTTCTAATTCTCAATTTCTATATTTAGGCAATCTGCACCCCAAACTAGGAGAAGGCATCTAGTTTAAATTTTAGATGTCAAGTAAGACACAATCAATCCTAAGATAGCAACTTTGACTAAAAATATGGGCATTTGTGTCAATTCTACCCAAATTATGATTTCAAGATAACTAGACTAGCCCAACTAAGGTTAGTCATACTAACCATGATTCCAGCACATAAACCACATACCAAACCTAGCATTATATTATATCCATGCTACAATTTAGTCCAATCTACGGAGAAGGCAATAGGATCCAAAAAGAGTCCTAAACATACCACCTTATGGGTTCAAAACCCACATCTAATCCACAAAGTTCAATAATCAAAACTAAGTTATTCTAATCATAATTAAAATTAGTATTCACATTCATATGCCATATATAACACACATCATCTTTGAAGAAAAATAGGCAAAAGCCTACCTCAAAGCCAAACTTCAAAACCTTATGTCATTCACCACACATCCATCTTTACTTCATAATCCCTTAAATGTCATCACACTATCAAAATAGTAATCTACTCATCAATACGAGTATAACAATACCCATATTGCAATATTATGCTTTGGTTCCACAAATGACAACAAAAATCCCAAGTTGATCCCACTTAAGAAAATCACATTTTTGAGGTCAACCCAATATCCATATCTCATCAAAGAATCATAACCCTTAGGAAATAGGTGAAAACCAAGAAAATTTTGGGCTAAAATCAAGCCTTATGTGAATTTGGGATTTTGGGTCAAAACTAAGAAATTCAAATAAGAATTTGAAGGATTCTTATCTTGAATTTAAAGATATTGGCAATAAAAAATGATAATCAATCTCCTAAGTCACCCACATAACTTAATATTGAGTTATCATACCCATTTAGGGTTATTGGCTCTCTAGGGTAAAGAGAAAATGACCAAAATACGGCCTAAGGGGTTATTAAATATCCCTCCCAGGATAGGAAATATCGTAATCACACTTCTTGGATCATAATCATGATGCTACAATCACCATCCCTATCTCGTAATCGCGTTATCCTTTGCTATGAAATTTTTTCAAAGTTCGACCAATGCCTCGGGACTAGTTCGGAATCCAATTTTTGCAAATAAACTATGTAACCATACTAAATTAGACATTGTAGATATTTTGACAAAGTTTAATTTTCAATCCAAGATTGTTTTGACCAAATATGGGTACACCCATATTTTCAAATTTCTAAATTTCTGGCCAATAGGTCAAAATAATCTTGGATGCATTAGGACCCAAACCAAAGGCCTACCTGGCCTAAAATCGATATTCTAGAGCCATTTAGAACTAGTAAAGACTTCCAAATAGGGAAACTTCATAATAATCAAATCATCAGTCCCAGTAAGATATAAATGACTTTGGGAAGCTATGGATAAGCTCAAATGCAGAAGATAAGAGGAAATACGAGAAATGATTAGAAGGGTCATTATATTTATCCTCCATATTCTTGGTGTTTTCAAAAATGTATCTCTCCCCTTAAACTAGTATTTTATCTTAGCATGCAATAGTTTGGTACACATATCATTTTATTATTTGGTTTTGGAATTTGGGTTGAGGGTTTTGGATGATTATTGTTTAAATGATATTCTCATGGCCTACATGCATTTGTTTATACTTTATGGATCTATTTTGGAACTCATCGAGTGCATGGGCATATGAATGGAATAGGGGTCATGGATTCCCCCAAATTTATGGTTTGTGGTTTGGTGTTTTTACTAACCTCAACCGAATTGAATAATTGGTTTTGAAATATGGACAATTACATGATTTTGCATAATTTACTTAATTATTGCATTGCATTAATGGCTAAATGAATAAAAATAGTTTTTAAAGGCCTTGGTGTCCAGGGATTGATTTTAAAGTAGAACTTTGGAGTCTTATAGCTAATTACTTTGTTTTGGCATAATCGAATTGCTTTACAAGCATAATTAATTAAAATGATGATACTATTCGGTAAATTCCTAAATGGTTTACTCCTTGGTTAAATGGATGGGTTATGTGTATAGGTTTAAATTTAGGATTAAAGGGATTGTATATCTCGTTATGGAAGGTGGAAGTTCTGGAAGGACTGATACTGGAAATCATATTTTTTGGCATAGAGCCTTGGTGGCTGTGTTCATATTTCACACTTTATATACATATTTTTGAATGGTTGGGGTCATAAATTCCCTTGACCTTCCTTGGATTTCTATGGTTCATATGACTAACACGCGTTGGAGCCCTTTCAGTAAGGGGAGTTGTTAGAGATACACAGTCTAGGTTAATAACTTTGAATCTCATGCTAAACCTTGTTCCCTATCCCAACATTATATATACATACATATATATGTATATTTGCATGTATGTGAACATGTACATAGAGTTTTGATTTGGTTTTGAAATGACATTATTTTATCTCTTCCCTGAGTTGCATACTAGTGCTCACCCTGCTAACCATCCCCGGATACTACATCCTTTCATGTCGTAGGGTCATAGTGTTTTTTACGTTGGTATTTGCAGTATTTGGTGGTGCAGTCGTCTATTGACTCTATGGTGAAGTGGTGAGCTTCCATCTTTCAAAAATCTTGGTCATTACATCTATTTCTTTCCATATTTTAGAATTGAAGATTTCATAATAACATTATCATTGCCATTATCACTGTCATGGTCGGGGGCATGTCCCTACCTAGCTTGACTCTTGAATTGGTTTATAGGATTTTGTGGACATGTGTGGGTTAGATGGTGTTGTTGACTCTTAGAACTTATTTTGAGTTACTTTAACTATTTTATCTTTATTCTCTGATTATCTTCCACTTTATTTCTATATGGTTATGCTTGGATTAGACAAGCTATGGGGGTGGTCTCCAGCCCATAGTGGGCTTGAGATACCTATAACAGTCAGGCCCAGGGTTGGGTCGTGACAACATTTTAGTTCATTTATGCACACTTGATACTTAAAAACATATATTTGATTCTGATCTTTAGATTGTTTTTGTAATGATTTTTGTTGATTATTCAGTTGAAGACTTTGGATTTTATTCATTAATTATTGTGATATTGTTTTAATGCTTTTAATTATGAATTCCTTTGATCGTTTCACAATAATGAGAAGCTAATTATCTTAGCTATGGTTGTGGTAACTCAGGCTGAGTAACAAAGTAGAAAGCGTTTAATCCTTCTAGATTGTTGTTGTTGTATGCATTATGATTTTATTTGAGTTTATTGCTTTCTTAATAGTTGCAAACATGCAAACATTAGGATCCAACCTGTATTCACTACAAACTTTAGAGAGAGGTAGATATTAGGAAGAAGATATTGCAATAGTTATTTTGGGTCAATTTCCAAAATAAGATTATTTTCATTATCTACTTAAGATGATAAACTTATCTAATTAGCTTAAGACTGAGAGGAGATAGTTGAAATTAGGGTCCAAGTAAGGGTTAGTAAGGCGATACTCTAAGACCGAGAGGAGATGAGTGAAATTCACTAAATTATGCTGAAAGGCGATTAGTGATACCATACTTCCCAGATTCTACATGCATAATAGTTTGTTTGTTAGATTGAGCACTAGAATCCTATAGAATTAGAAGCCAGGGGAAACACAAGCCTAGTGTTTGTTTCTAACTATTCATAACCAAAGCATTTGAGTTTGTTTACTATTTACAACTGCAAACCCCCATTTACTTTTTTTAGTACTACCTATTGACGTTAGCAAATTAGAGAGAGATAATTCATATATTCCCTTGGGATTCAACCCCAACCTGAGTAGGTTACTATATTTTTTATCGACCACTTTAGCCTTGTGTAGAGGTGTAGCTTTTGGCGACATCAAGGATCATCAGGTGAACCGCGAATCAAAACTCAAACACCCATTGAAGGAATTAGTGTGATGACTCACTTGGAAAACTATCAAGGGTGTGGTAAATCATCACACTGAGCCATCACAACCAAGAAAAATGTAGGATCAATTGAAGTTGAGTGATGATTCAATGTGACAAATTGGCACAGTCTTGGTGAGACGTCGTTTTAGAAGTCATAGTGAATGCAGCAATCCAAATTTAATTTAGGACTCAAACTTTCCTATAACCTATAAATACGTAGTTTAGGGTTTAAAATAGGTATCTTTCATTACTTTGAATATTTTGATATTACTTATCTCTTGTATTGAATGCTCTTGGTTTTTGGAAACGTCTACTTAGGTTTTTGTCAATAATTCAAGTATTGAATTTCATCTTTGTAAGAATTCTTCTTTTAATTATGATATACATTATTTTCTTCATCTCAATAAGCATGTGTGGCTAAAAACCCTATAACTATGACCGTGCGATCCATAGCAAAATAATAACTCCAGGATTGATTTCGCGATAGATTTGAATAATATTAGAGAATGTATTATTACACTATCCATTTTAATAGATTTCTAATGGTTGCAAACATTACAATAAGCTCTAGGTTTAACTTGCTTGAATTAAAAGGTTAAGATCAGGAAAATGGATTAACAACGAGCATTCAAAGTTTCTAAACTATGTCTAATAGGTAATTCTCTAGCAATATTAATCAACTTAAAGCTAGAATTGAATTTCCCATCTCCATCTGCTTAAGTTAAAAAGAATATACGGAAAATTATCTAATTAGGCTGAGAAATATTAGATGTACATCTGAATTCAATTGTCTTACTTACTTGTATTAAGAAAATCTCTTATTGATATCAACCCAAAAATGTTATAAAGTCATGGTGAACATAAACCTAGTTTTCTTTCTCTACCAATTTATATTTCTTTGATTTAATATTTGTTACCTGAAACAAGTTAGACATCGATTCCAAATTGCTTATTACAAACCCCGTAATTTTACAAAAACTGTAGACTGATGGTAATTTAAATCTCAAATGACTTAGTGTTTGATAAGTCATCAATTTGATGACTTTTTAGCACTCTTTAATCTTGAATTATCATTCTTTTCCATTGATTTGGTGTTAATCTCATGTAAAATACTCATTTATGTGGTTAAAGGTGAAAAATAAAAATGGGAAAGCAATTTAAGTCAATGGGAGATGAAATATGCAAGAAAAGGAGTGTTAAAGGTCACATAGATGTCCTAGGAGGCCACCTGCGTAAATGGAGAAAATAATGGATCTATGAACTATACATTTCCACCATTATTGTACTATCATTAAGCTAAGAAACATTGGAGAGACTCTCAAGTGAAGAATTAATAGTTTTTATTGAAGATTTATGAAATTAAAGCTTGGATATTGTATTCTCTTTATTTTCTATGGATTAATTTGAAAGGAATTTGGGTATATCTCTACTTTCTCTCTCTATGCGTCGATAATTCTTCATCTTGGGGTTATGCTTGAAAAGGGTTTGATTAGTGCATGGGTTTCGTTTATTTATCTTTCTAATTAGCTATTTGATATGAGTTTTGCATTTATTCCATGTTTTAACTAAGAATTGGGGGTTGAAAACCCCAATCACCTTTGAATCCATATCATCGTTGATAAAAGAGATATGGATAAGGAATGGGCATGAACAATAACTTGAATTAGTTCATATAATAGCATCTATTAGACATAAGGATGTTATTTGAGGCCAAAGATTGGTAAATTGTTACACTTATGTTGTGTTCAACAAAACCCATTTGTGATATTTGGTGTTTGATTGACAAATTGACACTAAAACCTTTAGGTCTACCCTACCTATGACATCTAGCTAAATTTGGGCAAATAATCAAATAACCATGCATGAACCCACACCTAGTAAGGCATAACCCCAACTTCCATTCTTATGGTTGTGGTTTTTTCCCACAGGATATATCACTTCATAGGTTGATCTCACGAAAGCATTCTTGGATAGGTATTTTCCTCCTTCTCGGATGCAACTAAGAGATGAAATCATCAAGTTTTGCCAACTTGATGGCAAATAATTATATGAGGTATGGAAATGATTCAATAATAATATAATGCAAAATCACAAATCATGAGGTCCCAGACAATACACTTCTTCAAATCATATATAGGGCATTTTATCAATTGAATAAGACGGTAGCCAATAATATGGCCGGATGATCTCTTTTCAAACTAACTTATGATGTTTTGGAACCTTTGTTAGATCAAGTGAACAAGAAAAGTAGATTTTTGCACACAAGCAATATCAAATTGGTTGTGGGCGCTACCTTAACATATTTTGTAAGTTAAGAGTAAAGAATAAAGAATGAGGAAAGAGATGAGAACATGGCTAAAGTGATGACTTAACTTAATCTTCTCACCAAGAATATAATGGGAGCTCCTTCAAAGGTTGTTAAATATGTTGATTCAAAGAGTGTTAAAGCTTATGATGATAAGAAAGTGGAGTCTCTTGATCAAGAAATTTGGTTGTTGTCAAACTAATTGAGGGGTTCTCGTACTACCTATCATAGAAAAGGTGGGAATCAAGGTTGGAAAAAGGGGATTGTGATAAAGATTGGAGAGATAAAGATCATGATAGAGACCATTATTGGAGAGATATGGATTGAGATTATGACCAATACATACCCTCCATATGATTTGCCCAGGGCTAAAGAGTTAAGCTCCGTTGATTCAGAGAAGTTCAGAAGTGAAGATATCCTTGCTTGTATCTTAGGTGTTGAGGGAAGTGATAAGATGTTGAGAGAGTTGAAAGGTGATTTCTCACTACTCAATCAAATGGTGATATCTCTTCATAAGGAAACTTAAAACTCAAAGGACAAATCTTGACTCATCTTAATGCAAGTCCAAAGGGTGCACAGTTGTTAATCCAAAGAATGATGCACATGCCATAGCCATTGTCACTAGGGGTGGTCAGAATCTTAGTATGTATGTTTTGTATGTTGATGAGAACCTAACTTACCCTGAGTATATTTTTCACGACTCGAGACTACATCCTAGTCGCAACATGGTGCCTAGAGTCATAAGTGATCCCAAGCTAACCCATGATATGGCATATGTTGTAAACACTACAAGAAATTGCATTATTTATGACCAACATTTACGGATGAATTAATAATCTCATTTCTAAAAGTACATGTATTAGGACTAGATTATATGTTAGTCCTTAATATTGTATTCTATTGTGAAGGTAAAAAATTTGGTCCCTACAAAAAATTTTAACCGGTCTCAAATTGTAATTTATAGACTTGAGCGGGAGAAAGTACCACCAAAATATAATATTAAAATTTTAAAAATATTTTTTATTTCACTAAATACACATATACACGCGTTAATATCATTTTTATTAATTTTCTAAAAAATTAAAATGCAAGAAAAATAGCTTTGTTATCCTCAAAACACAGTTGGTCGCAGTGTTACCCTAGCCAGTATTGATCAATACATTATACGAACCCATCAGCGATCGATTAAGGGATCGAAGCAGCTTTTGCGAAATTCGCCTGCAGCTATTGTGGCTTCTTCCTTAGGTGATTTTAATTTGCCCTATTCTCTATTCATCTCTCTAGAAGGTATGCTTTATATTCTATTTAGTTGCTATTTTTCTTTCAAAATTATTGTAAATTCATTGTTTCTTGATTGTCGAGCAACTCTTGTTCTTCCAATTCTAACCCATCAGCGATCGATTAAGAGATCGAAGTAGCTTTTGCTAAATTCGCCTGCATCTATTGTGGCTTCTTCCTTAGGTGATTTTAATTTGCCCTATTCTCTATTCATCTCTCTAGAAGGTATGCTTTCTATTCTATTCTCTTCAATAAATGGAAGTGTTGGGTATTAGAGGTGATCTGGTACATAGCTGAAAACCAACTTATCTAATGTAAAATTATCGAACTTTGCATTATCTGGTTTCATATCTCACTCATATTACTTGACCACCTTTGTAGTGAATTTTTCTTTCTCTATAGCTCACTCCTTTATCTCGGATCTATTTTTGGTAGCCCAATTAGATCCCTGATCGAGGGAGGATTTTGTGTAAATAAGAGATCTGATGTGTGGTTATATTGTGGCGCATATAATTTGAAGAGAATGGCCTACCAGGTTTGTTGTTTACTTGCAACATGTAAACAATTACACTCTTCACTGAGGCAGGATAAAAGATGAACATTGTATTTGTTGTCCTAATTTATCTACCCTTTTAACTTTTATAGGATAGGTTTGACAACTGGGCATTCTCTGGGATTAAGGTTGTCCTAGTGTTGCTTAGCCTGATGATGCCTAGACTGGCGAACATGGCTATGTTCAGGTAATAATTATGCTTATATTTGTATCCTCTAATCATCTTATTCTATTTTTATCCATTACTCAACAATAATATTTGTTTTACCATCTGCTTTTAAAGGTTGCATTTGCCCAAGCAAGAAACATTTTTAGCCCTCAATTTGGAGCAGTACTCTGTGGTCAAAAGCAAATGGCTGAGGTTAGTAGTTCACTTACTTCAAAAGATTTGTTATTCCTATTTTGTGTCTTTCCTTACTCTTTCTGCATTTTGGAGATGTTAATGGTCTTTATTGTTGTGCACTTTGTTTTTGTTCTTATTGATACTTGACCCGTCACCATTACTATTCATCTAAGAACCAAGAGAGTTGAGATTTTCTTTTGACAATGCTAAAAAAGTACTATAAATATAAGATGCCTACACAAGTTATGAAGTCACCCAGGCCTAAATTGATTGCAATAAGAAGTTCTAAAGAGCTTTCTATATGTAATTAGAACATTAAAGAGAGCTGAGATTTGATCCCATGAATTCTAGAGTAAAACCTCATGTTTGCTTTAACTCAGTTAACAATAGATGAGGATTAGGAAAACTGATCATGCTAGCATTATAGTGCATTAATTAGATCACCATTGCTAAAAAGTTATGCCCATTAGTAACCCTGACCTGGGAATTCACAAACTGTAAAGATATTTATCTTATAGATTTCCAATGTATGGGAAAATTTTATATTGTAGAATATATTGTTAAAAGATGATTGAGATGGCAAGCAAAAGAACCGTTTCTCATCAGTCATTACAACAATTTTGTGTTGTAGAGTACTTGATAGTTGATACTTTATGATGGTTTTGCCAAATTATATGCATTCTGTACTTATAAAGTTAGCATGTTGTAAATCCTATTTGGTGTACTGCCTATAAAAATATTACACAATGACCTATCCTACATTTAACTGTTAAATTCTATAAACACTTTATTGGTTTACACAACCCATGAGATGTTTTTTGGTAGTTTCTGTAGCGCTACTACTTTTCTCGTGTCATATTGCCTTCATCGATTTAGTATTTTTATTTTTTTAAGATACTCATTGTATTTTACCTTATATTTGGTTTGGACGATTGATGAAACAAGTAGTAGTCGATAACTTATGAAGAAAAAATAGAAAAAAACATTAATTTTGATTGAATAAGAACTCTAATATGAATTGAATTATGCTATAGAAAATTATGAATTCCAAGATTTTTAGGATGATAAAATTTGATAAGAAAGAGTATGTTTTTCATGAGACAAGAGGCTTGCTTGGATAATTTCTGTAAAATAGGAGTGTAAAACTTATTGTTAACTGGTTAGGACTCAGTTGAGGAAAGACTTGTTTGGATGTGTTTTGGTTTTTTATAAACATATATTTCATTTTGGACATGAGAGTGGTCATTTAAAAAATTAAAACAAGTTCACTGAAAAATGTTCTTCTACTTCAGTGCCTACAATTTTCAAGAACATAGATCTGTAATGAGGGTCATTTGGATAAAATTAATTATCTCCTAAAAGTTTGGGCCTACAACATGCCTAAAGAAGGGGAAAATGGAATGATCAACCTTTACGTCAGTCAGCGTTGATGTGGAATTGTGATAGAGACTAATTATATTCTACTTTTAGTTGTTCAATTAGTATTATTCTGGAGAATTAGTAGATATATGTAATGCCATTACATTATAAGTTATTTTTAAGATATGATTGTTTATATAAATGCATTGTTAACACCTGCAAAGCTTATTCTATTTGAATGAGAATAAATTGTATCTGTTTTTGTGGCATTCTCAACCAAAAAAATTCGCTTTTCTACTAAACTGAACTGCAGTATAATAATGTCAATTTTTCGCTACCTTTCACCTTAATCTCTGTTTATTGATGGTTTTGAAATAATGTAGTAGATAGCAAATCCAATTTGATTAGATTATGTTGTAGTGGACGAATAGCTGCTGCATATATAGCATTTATCTTTATTCGTGGTGTTTGAGTGTCAACTTGATATTGATATGACTAGTGATTTCTTTTATGCTTTAAATAATTCAATTGCTACTGTTTACGTTTACTATAGGTACAAGAGAGAAGGCCTAAACTAGCTACACTAATAGGATTTGAAGCTTTAGTTTACAAGTCGAGATGGAATTATGATGATGGTCATTTTTCTAGGATTGTTGAACAAAACATTAGAATGTACGAAGGATATTAGCCTTTGTAGGTGTAATACCCGTGCTTTTTCTTAACTTGAAAATCATCTCAAGGATATTAGAATTTGCTTTGAAATAAAAATTCATTCTTATACACGTGGTATTTCTATAATTTTTACTTCCTATAACGTGGTAAATTGAATAAGATTTTCATCGATATATAATTTGCAAAAATCTGACACCCGGGCGAATAGTTAGGGCCTTTTTAGTGAGACAGTGTTTGACCTGAGCCTACAACGAGCTGCAGAGATAGCTCAAATGGTAATTGTAAAATTCCAGTGTTGCTCAATGATACTGGCGCGTCGTGCCAAACTTCTAGGTCATAGACAAGGTGGCAACGCAATAGCTCCACGTTGAGTTTCCCAATTGTCAATTTCAAGTGACACGGTGCGATAACGCCACGTCTCACCAAGGGCCTAACTCGGGAAATTTTACTGAAAATTTAATGAAGTGTCCAGAGTTAAAAGGGTCAACTTCCCACCCCTATATAATCCCTTTAACATGTGATTCAGCCACTTTTCACCGAAAACATGTTAGTTTTTCTCAAGTTTATCTCAAGAACAAACTAGGGTTTCTATTGGGGATTCAAATTCAGGAAGGTTTCACCATTAATCTTCACGAAATCACGCTCTAAGGTACGCATAGTGTTCATTCATGGACTCCTTTCGTCCATGAAGTCCAAGAATCCCTTTTAACTACAAGTTATGGATTTTCTTCATGTTTTCATGCTTTATATGTTCTCTTTTATGTTGATAAATGAGAAATTAATTTCTATCCCATGATTTGATGATAAATTTCATGTGGGTTGATTAGTATAGATAAAAATTTATGAAATCTCATGACTAAAACCTGGTATGATGGAATTGGAATTGAAGCATGATGTTTAATTATTGTATAATGTGTTTACATGTACTATGACTGCCAAATATTTGATAAAATGCCTAGATGAAGGAATATTGTCTAACTAGCATGATATCATGAAATCCCCATGTATGTACAAGTTCATTCCTATTACATGTTTGATGAAATGATACGCCCAAATTACAGCTCTCGTTAGAAAGTGTAAGTGGTCGCTGTCAAATATAGAACCCAACTGGGTTGGGTGTCGAATCCCACAGGGAATACTTGGTCACTAAGTGTTGCAATTATTAGTAGACTGTTGGTCGAAAATTCCACGGAAAAGGGGGGTATGGTTTAGGCGTGAAATAATACTGACAAAGTAACGATGGAATAATATGTGTAGTAACATTTAATCACAGAGAATGATAAGTTAGGGTTATGTCCACCTTGTAGTTTCTACTTATCTATTAACTATGAGTAATGCGGAATTTAGACATACATGCACTTATAGAGATTCGTATTCTAATTGTAAATCCAAGTGTTTTTCAACCATCAAGGATTTATTTCACTTTAGCTCTCTCGAGCCTAAAGTGTGTAACGAATGGTATAAATTCTCCAAGAAAGTTAATCCGGTTAAGGCATTAACGTGTAAACAGGGGTTGGAAACCCTATTTTCTTGTCACACTCTCTTTTCCAAACATGTAACTTTTCTGTCAAACAAGTTAATGCTATAATGGCGTGTTCTTTATGTTTGCAACCATGAGAATTCAATTAAAACGAAGAGAGTAATGATATAAGTAGCATACACATCAAGAATTCACAAACTCATAGCAATAGATAGTATCTTACAAGGTTTCCATAACCCTAACAGAGAAGTTTTGCTACTCATGAGTACAACGGAAATCACAATAGACATAATCATCATACCACAACCTAGAACAAGCTTGGCGATGGAGATGGTTTTAGCGTCACTTAGAGGTTGATGTTTTTTCCTTTGTCCGTTGCTCTCTGAGCCGTTTTTCTCTGTTCCACAATTACAGAATCTGTAAACTGAATAATGAAAAGTGTCGAATGATAATGATGCTGAAAAATTCAGCAATAAGGTTTTTAATAGCATCCTTGTCTAATAAGTTGCTACTGCATCCTTAAGTCTTTAAAAATACTGGGTTTGCCCGGGAAAAAGTTCCCATGCATCACTTTCAGTCCAAAAGCTGCCTTCCCTCTAATGTGAAGTTTTCCTTTGCTGCTCACAAGTCTATAAAGTGCTGAAATCTTCATCATTAATACCTGAAAAACATGTCAATCACGTAGGTCAGCTCACTTAAAGGTAAATAGACTAAAAGTGCAGGAATTATATATTTTATCCTCAAAACTTAGCTAAAATATGGGTAAATTATGGTTCTTAGGGGTATAAATACGCCCAACATCACCACCCCACACTTAAAGCTTTGCTCGTCCTCGAACAAAATATGACATCCACGCAAACACCTAACTAGAATTTCACAATAGCAACACAAAATTTATCCTCAAGACATGTACGGCAATTATTAACAAAGAGTAGGTTTCTTGATCACTACTAGAAACACCTCAACCTCTAACATAGACTCATTAGGATGGTTAATTCGTATCCATAAGTTAAGCCACAAAGAATCATATAACACTACCCAAAAATCATCAACCATGTGTGTCTCACACAAGATATCACCCATAATCATTCATCGTTTTGCATTTTTCGAAACATGGGTATAAGATTCTCCTTGCTCTCACTCTCACAAAGAATTCTTATATTGCAACTGATGACCATAGGCTTGCCCTTAGTATAATGCTCCACTAATATCAGAATGCTAAGCTTAGGATCAAATAGGTCTTTACAGGTTGTAATGTAGGCTAAGGGACAGGTAGGACTATTTTGGCCAGAAATAGTGACTATGTTCCCTAAGCGCTTTAATACACTACATTATGCTATTTACACTCTTTTTTAACAACCCCTCTACATTCCTTTCATCTACCACCCTTTTTCACCTATTTTGTTATTCAATCATAAACAAAACTATCTTTTTATTTTTCTATTTCTTTTTTATATATATTTTATTTATTTATTTATTTTTTTTTTTTTTATAAAGCACCTCTATGATAGCCACTCTTTTTCACAATATTTCCAAGTATCAATACACTCTGAGGCATCATTCTCACCATTTTCCTCTTATTTTGCCACATGGTTCTGCAATTTAAAGCGCTTAGGAATTTGGATCAAATTATGGTCTTGAAAAAAAATGGATTAGGCTACATATGAGGCTACCAAAGAAGATAGCTAAAGGCTCAAAAGGGGTTAACTAGGACAATGTACAAAGGTAGGTAAAAAGAAGGTAAACAAATTTAGGGCTGCCAAAGAAATGCCTAAATCATCTCCTAAACTCACACTCTTTATTTCGCTTTACACATACACCAGGCAAGTTCTAGAATCAGCACAACACAGAATATACTATAACCTCACACACACAAGGCACATGGTCAACTTAATTGGGAGCAGTATAGATTCTTGACCCATAGATGAATGAATTAAACCACACAATTATCACACAGTGAGTCACACTTAGAGCCTAAATGTCTCAATAGTAATGATTTAGCACAAACTCTTGTTATAATACCATGCCGCCTATCAGAACAATTTCATGCAAAATCTAAAAAATCTAAAATTTAACTAACTAATTACGACTAATTAAAACAAACAAAAACAAGAATAAATGTAGGCAAAGAAGTACAGCATAAAAATACCCGTACCCCACACTTAGACGGGACACACTGCCCTCAGTGGAAATAAATAAGGAAAACCTGATTAGTCGGACTCCTCTTCTATGTCTGGGGTCATACCCCCTGCGTCGGAATCATCATCAGAGTCGTCGTCATCAGAGTTGTCCTCCACATCTGAGTCTGGCAGTCGGTGATCATCGTCAGTCGGCACGTCATCATCGAGAGGTTCCTCAAAATTCACCCCCACAACAAACATAGCCCGCGCATGCTCATTAAGCGGGTAGTCATAATCCAACTGCTGAAGCTCTGCATTAGTTGGAACACGACCCCCACTCATCATGGTAAACCTAGTCATGCCATATAGATGGCGAAAGAAGCTTTCATCTCGAGCATGTCTCTCAGCAGTTGTAAGGTTGATGCCTTGACCAATTTCAGGCTCTTTAAATTTTGTGAGATCAACCTTCTTCGGGTTGTGTGGAAGCTTATGATCTGCAGGTTTCTCTTCAATGTGCTCCTTCCTTAAGATCGCAGTCAACAAATTGCCAAAGCTGAAATGGGACCTTTTGTGTAGCCTTGCTTTATGCATTAACGATCATATAACCGCACCAATGTTGATGGAAATATTCGTCATCAGAGCGTACACCAAGCATACTCAATCACGTGTGATATTTGTGTACTGTGTCCCAGAAATCAAGCAAGAGTTGACTATCGTCAACCATATACAAGCTTCTCTATTCAAGGAAGTATATGGAAACGTATTGTGTCGATCGTTATCCTTGTGACAAATCCACCGTGCCATTGACCTTGTTCCGCACAGTGTATGTCTGATTGCCCTGTAAGGAGATCTGTGATAAAGCTCCATGAGCGGTGATGGATCCACAGATGGATGGCCCAGAAAAGAGTTGAAGAACTCCGCATTCAGTTGCAAGACTTAGCCCCGAATCTTTACTTCACTTCTAGTAGTCTTTCGGGACCAATTGGCAAAAAACTCTCGCGTTAGATCAAGATTGCATTCCCCCATATCTCGGAAAATGAAATCAAGATTTAGTGCCATGATTTTAGCCAAAATGTGGGGCTCTCTCTTTGCTAGACTCTCCTTCTGCACCAAATCCACGTGAACATATTTTTTTACTTTGTTGTTCTTGTACCACTCCTTTCCTTCCTCCTCTAGGACCCACTTTATCCCGAAAGTGCGTCGAGGCACTTGCAAAGAGGCAGACTCAGCCTGATCTTTTCTTGCCCTTTTCTGACCTTTTTGTGAGGTGGACACTTTTTGTTTTCCTTGTCGTCCTTTTGGGGCCATTCTACCTGAGATCACAATAGAGTCATGTTAGCTTCATATCGGAAGATTCAATCTAAAAACAAACAGTAATGGCACCACCCCACACTTAATTTGTTGGCACAGACTAATTAAGTGAGTGATGTCGATTCCTCAGACTTCATCGACATACATTTAGGTGATATGTTCCAACAATATGTTTAGCACAGTCCCACTTTCATGTAATCTTGACTATCCTTTCCAACTCTATTTCATGTAATCTTGACTATACTTTCATGTTTGGATTAATGCACTTTTTGAATAAGACTACCACATAGAGATCGTATAAGGTTATTGCATAGAAATCATCACAACATCTTATGCTTGTGGTCAATCATGATCGGTATCTCGATGAACGATTGATTCAAACATTCAAGCTTTCAACTTTCAAGATTACGCATTAACTTCACAATTTCGACTCCATAAAAATATGACAGTGTATAACAATCAGTACAGGTCGGAACAAAGTCAAGAACACCCACACGTATTCTTTCACTCAACTAGATGTATCATAACAAACCAACCACATTCTTATCACCAAACACCACTTCAAAATCTAATAAATTATTATAAACGTAGCATTTCAACAACTATAGAATATAAAAGAACAACTTACTTGGTGATGGTTTGGGAAGATGAGCTTGCAAGATTAGATGAGCAAAAAGAAAAATTTTGAGAGAATTTGGAAGCTTGGGCGGCGCCTATCTTGAACAAACAATGGAATTGTGTTCTAAGATTAAGGATCTATTTATAGATTAAGCCATGGGTCGGGTTTGATCCATGTACAATCGGGTTAGAAGACAAAAAAGGATAAGTAGGCGGTGCCTATTGCTTTGCTATGCTTAGCATAGGTGGCGCCTATGGTATTGCCTTGTTTGGCATAGGCGGCGCCTTGCCTATTGCCTAGATTGGCATAGGCGGTGCCTTGCCTATTGCCTATGTGAGACAGTGAGCATAGGCAATGCCATAGGCAGCGCCTATGGTATTGCCTAGATTTGCATAGGCGAGCATTGCCTAGATTTGCATAGGCAATGCCTTGTCCGTTGCCTATGTGAGGCAGTGAGCATAGGCAATGGTATAGGCCTTGCCTTGTCCATTGCCTAGATTGGACTAGGCATTGCTTTGTCCATTGCCTATATTAGCATAGGCATTGCCTTGTCCATTGCCTAGATTAGCATAGGCAATGCCTAGCCGATAGCATTGGTCCTTCATTCTTAGCTTACCACCTTTAGCATGGCTCACTTTCAAATCAAAATTTTGCGACTAATCCCCTCCTTTGTACGTCTTGCACCTACACTTAATCAAAAACAACAAAAATGATTAGAAGGATGGGTTGCCTCCCACCAAGTGCCTTAGTTTTGGTCGTGGCTCGACTCTTCTTTTTGAATTTTTATTTAACGAAAACAAACTCCTAGTAAAGCAAAATGATTAAAAACGATGGGCTGCCTCCCATGTAGCGCTTGATTTATTATCGCGGCATGACATAGTTATCTCAATTACTTAGACTTCATCGAGATAGATGATGGCAATACATTTTATCGAGTCGGGTGGACCGATATATGGCTTCACATGTTGGCCATTCACCTTAAATACACCACCATCATTGTTTTCTAACTCCACTACTCCAGACGAGTAGACTTGGCTAATTTTGAATGGACCAGACCATTTAGACTTCAACTTACCTGGAAATAGCTTCAGTCTAGAGTTGAAAAGAAGTACCAAATCACCCTTCTGAAAGTTTCGTTGGATAATCCTCTGATCATGGTGCTTTTTAATCCTTTCCTCGTAGAGATCTACTCTTTCATACGCATGTAGACGGAATTCATCCATCTCATTCAGCTGTTCGAATCTCAGATTAATAGCATCATCCCAATTCAGGTTAAGCCACTTCAATGCCCACAGTGCTTTATGTTCTAGCTCAATTGGCAGGTGACAAGCTTTCCCAAAACTAGTTGGTAAGGTGACATGCCAATTGGTGTCTTCAACGCGGTCCTATAAGCCCATAAGGCATCGTCCAGCTTTCGGGACCAATCTTTCCTACTAGCATTTACAGTCGTAGCAAGGATCAGCTTGATCTCCCGATTAGAAACCTCTACCTGCCCACTAGTTTGTGGGTGGTAAATTGTAGCTACCTTATGTTGCTTAACCCCATATTTCACCAATACGGCTCTGAACAGCTTGTTGCAAAAATGTGATCCTCCATCGCTTATGATGGTACGTGGTACCCCAAAACGAGAGAAGATATTTCTCTTTAAGAACGCTACAACACGCTTACCTTCATTATCAGCTAGCGCAACTGCTTCGACCCATTTAGATACATAGTCCACAGCAACTAGGATATATTTCATCCCAAACGAACTCACAAATGGGCCCATAAAATCAATACCTCAGACATCAAATAACTCTACCTCAAGCATTTTAGACATGGGCATCTCATGGTGCTTTGAGATAGAGCCTTGCCTCTAGCACTGATCACATCTTCTCACAAAATCGTAGGCATCTTTGAATAATGAAGGCCAATATTAGCCACTTTGTAATACCTTCCTGGCCGTCCGATCACCTGCATGGTGACCCCCAACTTAGGAAGCATGACTTGCTTCCAATATGCTAGGCACCTCCACATCTGAGATGCATCGCCTAATAACACCATCAGCACATCGTCGAAAAAGATACGGTTCATCCCAGAAGTAGTGTTTCACATCATGCATGAACTTTTTTTTTTATGAAAGGAGTGATGCTCAGGAATCACTTTACTTACCACGTAGTTAGCAAAGTCTGCATACCATGGTAAGTCTTCCACCATAGTGGCTAGGATCTCTTCGTCGGGAAATATATCATCAATGTCAAGGTCGGGTTGCACTATATGCTCACTCTCAAGTCTAGATAGATGATCAGCTACTTGGTTTTCGCAACCTTTTCTATCCTTTACCTCGAAATCAAATTCTTGAAGCAGTAACACCCACCTAATTAGCCTTGGCTTAGCATCTTTCTTCGTCATTAGATATCTCAGAGCCGCATGATCTGTATGAACCACTACTTTGGTTCCCAACAAGTAAGCACGGAACTTTTCAAAAGCATAAACAACTGCTAGAAGCTCTTGTTCAGTGATGGTATAGTTCTTCTGGGCTTCATTCAAGGCCATGCTCACATAGTAGATTGGATGAAATAGCCTTTCTCTTTTCTAACCAAGTACAACACCCAAAGCTACCCCACTTGGATCACACATAACTTCAAAAGGTAGAGACTAATCGGGCGCTACAATAATAGGAGCTTCAACTAGCTTTCCTTTGAGGCATTCAAATGCATTCAAGCAATCTTCACCAAAGTCAAATTTTGCATCCTTCTCCAACAGTTTGCATAATGGGATAGAAATCTTGGAGAAGTCCTTAATAAACCTCTGATAAAAACCTGCATGATCGAGAAAACTACGAACTCCCTTTACAGAAATTGGAGGTGGTACTTTCTCGATAACTTCAATCTTGGCTTGATCAACCTCAATTCCTTTCTCAGAGACTTTATGCCCAAGAACAATGCCTTCCTTAACCATAAAATGGCACTTCTCCCAATTTAGCACCAAGTTAAATTCAACACATCTCTGCAAAGCCATACTCAGATGTGCCAAGCATGATTCAAACGACTCACCTACAACTGAAAAATAATCCATGAACACCTCCAAGGTGTCTTCAACCATATCAGAAAAAATGAGCATCATACAACGCTGAAAAGTGGCAGGTGCGTTACATAGCCCAAATGGCATTCGTTTGAATGCAAAAGTACCATACGGGCATGTAAAAGTGGTCTTTTCTTGATATTTAGGAGAAATACAAATCTAATTATAGCTTGAATAACCATCTAAGAAACAAAACCATCCCTTCCCTGCCAATCGATCAAGCATTTGGTCTATGAATGGCATTGGGAAGTGATCCTTTAGCATCCACGAACTCAGCTTCCGATAGTCCATGCACACTCTCCACCCTATGACAGGTCTGAGTGGAATTAGCTCATTCTTTTTGTTTGCGACTACCGCCATGCCCCCTTTCTTGGGCAACCATTGTACCGGACTCACCCATTTACTGTCTGAGATTGGATACACCACCCCTGCATCTAACCACTTAATAATTTCTTTCTTCACCACCTCTTGCATAGGTGGATTCAAACGAAGTTGATGATCAATGGTGGGCATGCAATCTTCTTTAAGCTGAATCTTATGCATACATATCCCAGGAGGGATACCAATTATATCAGCAATAATCCAACTGATGGCTCTCTTGTACCTCTTCAGAACAGAGATGAGAGCCGCTACTTGTTGCTCACCCAAATCAGCCGCAACAATAACCGGAAGTGTATTTCCACTTCCCATGAACGCATACTTTAGATGACTGGGCAGCTCCTTCAATTCTAGCACAGGTGGCTCTTCAATGGATGGTTTCGCTGGTGGTGAAGGTCGATTCTTAAGATCGAGGTCCAGCTTCTTAGGAGCATAAGAATAGGACCCCATTCCTGTTAGAGCACAAATAGTTTCTTCATATTCTTCAACATCCTCATGCTCAAAATTCATAAGCACAGCAGCCAATGGCTCAACAATAAGCTGCTTCTCTACAGATACTTTTTCCTCATCTTCATAATAAACTTTAGCTACAAAGAACACATTCATATCTTTAGGCTGCTTTATTGATTTGCATACATCAAACCGGACCACTTCGTCATTCATCCGAAATAAGAGCTCATTAGCTCTTAAATCAATAAGCACACTTCCTGTTGTGAGGAAAAGACGACCCAAGATTATGGGAACTTCAGAATCCACCTCACAATCCAAAATAACAAAGTCTGCAGAAAAAATGAAGGTAGAAACCTTCACCAGTACATCATATAAGATACCAACAGGTCATTTTACCGACCTATCTGCCATCACGAGCTGCATATTGGTTGGTGTAGGATCGCCCAACCCCAAATTTCTGTAAATGGATAGCGGCATCAAATTGATACTAGCCCCCAAATTGCATAATGCCTTAGCAAAATCCAAAGATCCAACCGTGCAAGGAATAGTGAAAGCACCGGGATCTGCCTTCTTTTGTACTAAAGATATTATGGCAATCGCACTGCAATGATGAATATTATCTGCCAGCTCATAGCTTACTGCCCGCTTCTTTGTCAAAAGGTCCTTTATGAATTTGGCGTACCCAGGCATCTATTCCAGTGCCTCCACCAAAGGCACATTAATAGTCAACTGCTTCAACATGGTCATGAATTTACTGAACCTGGTGCCATCAGTCTTCTTCTTCAGTCTTTAAGAAAAAGGTAGTGGTGGAGTTGGAAGAGTTTTCTCCACCACTTCTTTTTTATCTTGCTTCCGATTATCAATCTTTTCAGGCTGGTGACATCTAGGTGTAGTGTCATGAACGTTCTCATTCTGATTTTCAGCTTCTACAGAATCATCACAATCTACTTCAATAACATTCTCTTTTGTATTATCAACCACCTGCTTGCCTTTGGATGGATTTTCCAACACCTTACCACTCTTGGTAGTAATAGCCATACATGATCCATCATTTCTTGGGTTTTGCACAGTGTCGCAAAGTAAAGTGCCAGCCTTTCTTTGGTTGAATGCCGCTGATAGTTGACTAAATTGTTGCTCCAGCTGTTTTATTGCAGTAGAATGCGAGTCAACCAATTGATTTATTGATGACAAATCATTCTTTACCTCAGTTACGCCCATGTTGGTTGCCTCCACTCCTTTTAACAGCTTAGCCATCATATCTTTCATGGACATCTTTCCAGAGCCAGACGCCACAGCCTCACGATTTCCAGGAGGAACATACAAACCACTCCTGTCAGTCTTATTCTTCTAACTACCTTGATCACAGTCCATGTATCCTGATTTATCATAGTAGTTCCGACCATGGTTTCCTTGGGCATTGCCTCAGAAACCCCCTGATTATTCAAGTAATTTGCTTCCTCCTCAGAATTGGATTCACCTCTTCCCTGTGATATCATGGCCTTAACCTTCTCTGTCTTTCCTGATAATAAATGCTTGGTAAGAAGATCCATCTGTATTTTCATGTGAGTCATATCCTGGTCATGTTCCTCTTGTCTTCGCCTCTGTTCTTCAGTCATGCCAATAGATATAGTAGAGCTTGCTACCTCAGAATCCCTGGTATGCCAAGCTCTACTCTGCTTTGTCATACGATCCAGTATATCACTTGTCTCAATAAAAGTAAGGTCCATGAATGACCCACTGGCAGCATTATCAACCACTGGCTTTGTCACCGAGTTCAAAGCCCTGTATAATATTTCCATCAAGTGGATATTGGTCATCTAATGATTTGAGCACCGCATAATCTTCTTCTTGAACCTCTCCCATGTTTTGTGGAGAGCTTCAGTTGGAAGCTGTCAAAAATTGCTGATCTCATCTCTTAATTGTGCTCTTTTGGATGGCGGAAAGAATCTTTCTAGGAAAGCGTCTTTCAGTTGCCTCTAATTAGTAATAGAATCAGGAGTTAGTCCATTCAACCATAGAGTTGCCTCAACAGATAGAGACAATGGAAATAAGCGCAGCTGAATTGCATTCTGTCCAACTCTAGGATTATCAAACGACTTGCATGTTGAGATAAAATTGATCAGATGCATATTCGGATCATCGCCAGCAAGTCTACCAAATAATCCATTGAGTTGCAATCGCTGAATCATGGTGCTAGTGATATTGAACTTGGCTGCGGGTGCCAAGGGCGAAGGAATAATAGCCCCTGTAGCACCAGCTCCATCCAAATCGCCATCATCATCATCAAAAGGAACCTGCACAGCTCACCGTTCAGGTCTCATTCTAGCTTGACGATCTCCCCTGTTCATAGGCGCTGCCACCTAATCTGCACGCCTTGGATTTAGTAACTCATCATCACCCAGATCCTCATTATCAGGATTTGTTACCCAGCCTGGGTTATCAATATTCTATTGATGCACTTGAGCAGTTGCCAACGCAGCTAATCTAGCCTGCTCCTGTTGAGCAGCCCTTCTTTCAATATCTCGTTATGTATCCATTCTGCAAATAAATTGTGGTTCAGGATTTATGGGTAATAATGGCTGACCAGAACGTCGCGTATTTGGCATGCACTTTACCAAACCTGAATAAAACAAAAACAACAACTAAAAGTAAAATTTGAGAATCTTTGACCAAAGGGTCTATTAACTATCACAAACTTAGTTGACAACCGTACTCCCCGGCAATGGCGCTAAAATTTGATACGCCCAAATTACAGCTCTCGTTAGAAAGTGTAAGCGGTCGCTGTCAAATATAGAACCCAACTAGGTTGGGTGTCGAATCCCATAGGGAATACTTGGTCACTATGTGTTGCAATTATTAGTAGACTGTTGATCAAAAATTCCACGGAAAAGGGGGGTATGGTTTAGGCGTGAAATAATATTGACAAGGTAACGATGGAATAATATGTGTAGTAAGATTTAATCACAGAGAATGATAAGTTAGGGTTATGTCCACCTTGTAGTTTCTACTTATCTATTAACTATGAGTAATGCGAAATTTAGACATGCATGCACTTATAGAGATTCGTATTCTAATTGTAAATCCAAGTGTTTTTCAACCATCAAGGATTTATTTCACTTTAGCTCTCTCGAGCCTAAAGTGTGTAACGAATGGTATAAATTCTCCAAGAAAGTTAATCCGGTTAAGGCATTAACGTGTAAACAGGGGTTGGAAACCCTATTTTCTTGTCACACTCTCTTTTCCAAACATGTAACTTTTCCCTCGAACAAGTTAATGCTATAATGGCGTGTTCTCTATGTTTGCAACCATGAGAATTCAATTAAAACAAAGAGAGTAATGATATAAGTAGCATACACATCAAGAATTCACAAACTCATAGCAATAGATAGTACCTTACAAGGTTTTCATAACCCTAACAGAGAAGTTTTGCTACTCATGAGTACAACGAAAATCACAATAGACATAATTATCATACCACAACCTAGAACAAGCTTGGCGATGGAGATGGTTTTAGCGTCACTTAGAGGTTGATGTTTTTTCCTTTGTCCGTTGCTCTCTGAGCCGTTTTTCTCTGTTCCACAATTACAGAATCTGTAAACTGAATAATGAAAAGTGTCGAATGATAATAATGCTGAAAAATTCAGCAATAAGGTTTTTAATAGCATCCTTGTCTAATAAGTTGCTACTACATCCTTAAGTCTTTAAAAATACTGGGTTTTCCCGGGAAAAAGTTCTCATGCATCACTTTCAGTCCAAAAGCTGCCTTCCCTCTAATGTGAAGTTTTCCTTTGCTGCTCACAAGTCCATAAAGTGCTGAAATCTTATCATTAATACCTGAAAAACATGCTAATCACTTAGGTTAGCTCACTTAAAGGAAAATAGACTAAAAGTGCAGGAATTATATATTTTATCCCCAAAACTTAGCTAAAATATGGATAAATTATCGTTCTTAGGGGTATAAATACGCCCAACATCATGAAACGCTCCTATGAATGTAGTATGTATTATGATGATAGTCAAGTCTTCAAGTAAATCATGCTATGTTAGTTTTCTTCTATCGAGTCCTTGGGATACTTGTACCCAAAATATTAGCTGTGTGACTAGAGCGATGCCATGTTTTCATAATACTCTCAGTCAAGCTATAAACTCTTAGACTTCAGATAGTTTTATGACTCAAGAAAAATCTTCATGATCTCATGACTCAGTCATTTGTCAGATATCAGTAATATTCTGTCAGCCACAGAAATTCAGTAACTCAGTCCATGCTCCGTTCAGTTTAGTAAATCAATGTCAGTGTCCATTCAGATGGGAGTATGAATTAGCATCGAGTGAACCCAAGGATAGGGACTCACCTGTTATACAAGGGTGTGATTCCTAAAAGCAATTCTTGCATCCTAGAACTATGTAGCTAGCATAGGTTGAGATATCGTAGCCTGCTATATGAGGATAGATGAGGTGGATTAACCTGTTATGTGAGGGTTCACACCATTCTCGCTAGAGTTACCTGTTATATAAGGGTTACTCATATGTTGTCCTTACCGGTGGTGCGGTATTAACACCCTTCCAGTCAGGGCATAGATTGGATCCCAGCTTAGCTATCATAGCACCTTTGGGACATGTCGATTAGATACAACTTCCCACTGTTTCATGTTATAGAATTAGGGTTGTCAGATACAGTCAATCAGTCTCAGTAATAAAACTCAGATAGTTCTTCAGATTTCAAGACTGTCAGACACAGTCAACTTAGATAGTTCCATCAGATTCAGGACGGTCAGCTACAGTCACCCACATTATCACTTATACTCAGCTACAGTCACCCATCTTATCAGTATTATTCAGATATAGTCATTTATGTTATCAGTCATATCAGTTACTAGCATGTCACGTTATAAGTATACAGACTCAAAAATTACGAAAATCACGTTGTCAGTCATAGTTACATATTTATGCATGTATTCTCACGTTCATGTGAGACAGTCAGATAGCATTATTCATGCATGCAAACCCTTGCATATAGTCTACCTCACATGTATACTCGGTACATATGTACAGACGTATTTGCACTATGGTGCTTTCTTTTTATGTTACACTATAGGTTCAAAGATATGAGTTTCGGATCAGCAGTAGATTTCAGATTTAGCAGTCAGAGTAGAAGTGAGTCCTTCTCCTTCGAGGACATAATTATTTTTTAATATCTCATTGATTATATTATTAGTTGGAGTTAGTTGGGGACATGTCCCATCAACTCCTTATTCAGATTCTTCAGACAGTAGAGGCTTCCAGACGAGATACAGACTATTATGTTTGAGACTTCAGTTTTGTTTTGGGTATTATATTACCCCACACAGATGTTACGTCATTCAGTTATGTTCATGATCAAACCTTATGGCCTTTCAGTGCATGTTTCCGCATTATTATGTTATCTTATGCGGTATACAGGTACAGATATTAGCCATGGGTTAACTTGGGATCCTTCGGGGTCATGAGCACCGAGTAGCATTCCGGTTCAGCAAATCGAGTTGTTACAAACTTGGTATTAGAGCCAGGTTTAATAGAGTCCAAGGAAGTCTGAAAGTCGCATCTAGTAGAGTCTAGTACATGGGTTTATTGCGTGCCACATTTATAGGAAAGAGGCTATGAGATGTTTCAGAACAGTTTTCCTTCTTTCAGTATTTATGTCGTGCCAGTGAGCATAATCATAAGTCAGTCTCTCAATCTAATCTGCTTCTTCTCTTTATTTCAGAATATGCCTCATAAGAGAAGAAATCAGTCAGCCCCTTATCCCGAAGAACCTTTAGGCGATAATGTTTCTCATGAGGAATTCAGGACCATATTTACCACTCTTGCTCAATCATTCACTGCTCATAATGAATGGCCAATAATTGTTTTGGCCAACTCAGCTGCAGCAAGGATTTGGGACTTCACCCGAATGAATCCTCAACCCTTCCCCGAGTCTAAGGTAGATGAAGACCCTTAGGAATTATTAGATTAAGTTCAAAAAGTAACAGACATCATGGGGTGACTACTGTTGCGAGTGTTGAGCTAGTTGCATACCAGTTGCAGGATGTGGATCATGCTTGGTTCAAAAGTGGAAGTCCAAAAGATCAGATGATGCAGGTCCTTTAGAGTAGGAGGAGTTTGTCACTGCATTCTTAGACAAATTCTTTCCCCAAGAGCTTGAAGAAGCCAAGGTGCTAGAGTTCATCAACCTCAGGAAGGGCAATACGACAGTGAAAGAGTATTCTTTTAAGTTTACTCAATTAGCTAGGTATGCCCCTTATGTGGTTGTAGCCAGTAGATCCAAGATGAGTAAGTTCGCTTCAGGGGTGAACGACAACGTGGTTAATACGTGCAGATCTGCATTGCTAAATAGTGATATGACCTTAGCTAGACTTATGACCTTGCTCAGCAAATAGAAGAGCAGAAAATTAAGCAGAGGGAAAAGCAGAATAAGAGAGCGAAGATAGGTAGTTTCAACTTCGCTCATCCTAAATCTAAAGGAAAAAACCATTCTCAGTTTTATCCTAAGTCATCAGTTCCATCTCTCTCTAAGCCAGTGCTCCATTTTCTAAGTTCAGAGAGGGTAACAAAGATAGAGTGTCAGGCTCTAAGACCCAGGGATATTAGTAGTGCCCGAACCTATCCTTTTTGCCAGACTTACGATAAGCACCATTAGGGTATGTGTAGAGCAGGTAGTGGTATTTATTTTGGTTGTGGCAAGTCAGGCCATAAAGTTAGAGATTGTCTGCAGCCAAGTCCTCAAGGACAACAAAATCGCTCCTAAGCTCAGTCCAGTTGCCCAAATCAACAGGGTGCCACTTTTAGTACTACTAACGAGCAATGCCCAAATCGTCTTTATACTCTTCAGACTCGACAAGATCAGGAAACTTCTCCTGATATAGTTACTAATACATTATAGATCTTTCATGTGTATGTTTAAATTTTACTAGATCCAGGAGCTTCCTTATCTTTTGTTACTCCTTATAAGGCTGTTGATTTTGGAATCAGTCTCAAAATTCTAGCAGAACCCTTTTCAATATTTTCCCCAGTGGTTAAAACCATCATATCTCGATGGGTATACAAGAACTACCTGGTTATGATATTTCAGAAAGTCACGTCAGCAGATTTAGTCAAGTTAGAGATGACTGATTTTAATGCCATTCTTGGCATGGATTGGCTTCATTCCTGCTATGCCACAGTTGACTGCAGAAACAAAATAGTTCAGTTTCAGTTCCCAAATGAACCCATCCTAAAGTGAAAGGGTAGTGTATCCGCTTTCAGGGGTCAACTTATTTTCTACCTTCGGGCAAGGAAATTGATATCAAAGGATATGCTTATCATCTAGTTCATGTTAGAGATTCCAGTTTTGAGGCTCCCAGTCTCGAATCAGTCCTATTGGTGAATGAATATTCAGATGTCTTTCCCAAAGATCTTCTAGAAATTTCTCCAAAAAGAGAAATAGACTTTGGTATTGATCTTTTTTCAGACACTCAGCCTATCTCTATTCTTCCATACAGAATGGCACCAGTAGAACTCAAGGAACTGAAAGAACAGTTGAAGGATCTCTTAGATAAGGGATTTATCAGGCCTAGCATTTCCCCGTGGGCTGCATCAGCCTTATTCGTGCGCAAGAAAGATGGTTCACTCAGAATATGCATAGATTACCGTCAACTCAATAAGGTTACGGACAAGAACAAGTATCTTCTTCCCATAATCGATGACTTATTTGAACAACTTCAGGATGCTAGTTATTTCTCTAAGATAGACCTCAGCTCTAACTATCATTAGCTCAGAGTTAGAGAATGTGACATCCCAAAAATAGCTTTCCATATGCGGTATGGTCACTTCGAATTTCTAGTCATGTCATTTGGTCTAACCAATGCCCCAACTGCTTTCATGGACTTGATAAACTGCGCGTTTAAGCAGTACTTTGACATATTCATCATAGTCTTCATAGATGATATTCTGGTCTATTCCCGCACTGAGCGAGATCATGCAGACTATCTAAGAATAGTACTTCAGACTCTCAGAGATCATCAGTTATTCACCAAATTTAGTAAGTACAAATTTTGGCTAAGATTCATAGCATTCCTTGGCCATATTGTTTTCGGTGATGGCATTAGAGTAGATCCTCAAAAGATCAAAGTAGTAAGAAACTAGCCTTGCCCTATTTCTCCATCAGATATCAGGAGTTTCTTGGGTTTGGCTGGCTATTACAGACGGTTTGTTGAAGGATTTTCTTCTATTGCATCTCCTATGTCTAGATTGACTCAGAAGAAAGTTGAAGTTCCTGTGGTCAGATTCATGTAAGAAGAGTTTTTAGGAATTAAAGACTCGACTCACCTCATCTCTAGTTCTAGCTCTTCCAGATAGTTCAGACGGTTTTGTAGTTTATTGTGATGCATCCAAAGTAGGTTTAGGTTATGTCCTCATGCAGCATGGTAAGGTCATAGCCTACGCCTCCAGACAGCTTAAACCCCATGAGAAGAATTATCCTACTCATGATCTTGAGTAAGCAGTCATAGTATTTTTCTTAAAGATTTGGACGCTTTATCTCAACGGAGTTCATGTAGACGTCTTCATAGATCATAAGAGCCTTAGTATGTCTTTTCTCAAAAAGATCTCCATTTTCGTCAGAGAAGATGGTTAGAGCTCTTAAAAAATTATGACATGAGTGTCCTCTATCATCCGGGCAAGGCCAACTTAGTGTCCGATGCTCTCATTAGACTGTCCATGGGTAGTATTTATCATGTTGATGATAGTAAGAAGAAGTTAGCCCAGGAATTCCACCAGCATACTAGACTAGGCGTTAGCTTAGTCGACTCTTCAGAGAGCGGTGTATATGTTCAGAGTAGTTCAAAATCATCTCTAGTTTCTGATGTGAAAGAAAAGCAAGAAAAGGATCCTAGCCTTGTCAAGCTAAAAAAGTTTGTTCATAATTATAAAATAAAGGTTTTCTCCCAAGGGGGAGATGGTGTTCTTCGTTGTCAGGGTCATCTTTGTATTCCAGAAGCACATGGTGCGCGTTACTCTATTCATCTAGAGGCGACTAAGATGTACCGCGACTTACGAGAAATTTATTGGTGGAGTGGGATGAAAAGATATGTTGCAAAGTTTGTGGCTAAGTGCTCTACATGTCAGAAAGTTGAGATAGAGCATCAGAAGCCTAGTGGTTCTATGCAGGAATTCAGTATTCCTACTTAGAAGTAGGAAGTTGTGAACATGGACTTCGTGATGGGTTTGCCTCTAACTCGTCGTCAACATGATCCACTCTGGGTCATTGTAGATAAAATGACCAAATCAGCTCTTTTCTTTCCAGTTCATACCTCTTATTCAGTCGAGGATTACACCAAGCTCTACATCAAGGAGCTGGTCAGATTGCACGGTGTTCTATTATCTATTATCTCAGACAGAGGTACCTAGTTCACCTCTTATTTTTGGAAAGCATTCCAAAAAGGTCTTAGTACCCAAGTTCATCTCAGTACAGCCTTTCATCCTTATAAAGATGGTCAACAAAAAAGGACCATTCAGAATTTGAAAGATATGTTAAGGGCATGTGTAATAGATTTTAAGGGTAGTTGGGATGACCACTTACTTCGATTGAATTTGCATACAATAATAGCTATCATTACAGTATTCATATGGCTCCATTCGAAGCTCTCTATGGTAGGATATGTAGATCTCTAATTGGTTGGTTCGAAGTTAGTGAAGCCTCAGTCATAGGTCCTGACTTAGTATTCGACGCCTTATAGAAAGTTCAATTAATTAGAGAAAGACTTTGGGCTTCTCAGAGCCGACAGAAGTCTTGTGCAGATGTTTGTAGAAAGGATCTCGAGTTTGAGATTGGTGATCATGTCTACCTCAAAATCTCTCTTATGAAAGAAGTGAAGAGATTTGACAAGAAGGGAAAGCTCAGTCCCCGATATGTCGGTCTCTTCAAGATTCTCAATCATTTTGGCAACGTAGCTTAAGAGCTCAAATTACCTTCAGATCTAGCCTCAGTTCATCTAGTCTTTCATGTCTCTTTGCTCAAGAAGTGCGTAGGTGACCCATCAGTCGTAGTCCTTATTCAAAGCATCGATGTTCAGAACAGCCTCTCTTATGAAGAGATTTTTGTCAAAATCCTAGACTATCATACTCGTAGATTGAGGAACAAAGAAGTCCCTCTAGTTAAAGTTCCTTGGAGAAATCAGTCCATCGAGGGAGTTACTTGGGAAGCAGAAGCAGATATGCATACCAAGTACCCTCACCTCTTCCCCACCAACTTAGATCAAGCTCAAGGTAATAGTTCTCCTTAAACTTACTCAGTTTCATGATTAGTGTACATCACCAACGTAGTATTCAGTCTCATGTTCATGTTCCCATGATAAACTTGGTATCAAGTACCACTGCAGATTCAGTTATGTATTCACGTCTCAGATCAGTTATATAGTTATGCATCAGACATACATTCTCATTGTGAGAAAATTTAGTTCTTCAAAACTTTCAGTTATGCATTTATGAATCAGTTACACATGCATCAGATATGCATGTTTAGTATGTTATTTTCAGCTTGTCAGTCACATCCGTCATTAGATCAAGTTCTATTTATTCATGTTCAGCTTATTTTTTCCCTTCTCAATCAGTCTCATTCGAGGATGAATGTTCTCAAGAGGAGACATTGTAATACCCGTGCTTTTTCTTAACTTCAAAATCATCTCAAGGATGTTAGAACTTGATTTAAAATAAGAATTCATTCTTATACACGTGGTATTTCCATAATTTTAACTTCTTATCACGTGGGAAATTGAATGTTTTCCATTGATATAAAATTCGCCCAAATCCGACACCCGAGCGAAGAGTTAGAGTCTTTTTAGTGAGACAATGTTTGACCTGAGCCTTCAGTGCGTCGTGGAGATAGCTCAAATGGCAATTCTCAAATTCCAGTATTTCTCCATGATACTGGCACATCACGCCAAACTTCCAGGTCGTAGACAAGGTGGTAACATGATAGCTCTGCGTCGCGCCATCGTGTAGTTTCCCAATTGTCAATTTACAGTGACACGGTGCGATAATGCCGCTTCACGCCAAGGGTCCAACTCTAGAAATTTTACTAAGAATTTAATGACGTGTCCAGAGTTAAAAGGGTCAAGTTCCTACCCCTATATAATCCCTTTAACACGTGATTCAGCCACTTTTCACCCAAAATATATTAGTTTCTCTCAAGTATATCTAATGAACAAACTAGGGTTTCTGTTGGGGATTCAAATTCTGGAAGGTTTCACCATCAATCTTCATGAAATCATGATCTAAGGTATGCATAGTGTTCATTCATGGGCTGCTTTCGTCTATGAAGTCCAAGAATCCTTTCTAACTACAAGTTATAGATTTTCTTCATGTTTTCATGCTTTGTATGTTCTCTTTCATGTTGATAAATGAGGAATTGATATCTATCCCATGATTTGATGATAAATTTCATGTGGGTTGATTAGTATAGATAAAGATTTACGAAATCTCATGACTAAAACCTGGTATGATGGAATTGGAATTGAAGCATGATGTTTAATTGTTGTATAATGTGTTAACATGTACTATGCCTGCCATATGTTTGATAAAATGCCTAGATGAAGATAAATTGTATAACTAGCATGATATTATGAAATCCCCATTTATATATAAGTTCATGCCTATTACATGTTTGATGAAACGTTCCTATGAATGTAGTATGTATTATGATGTTAGTCAAGTTTTCAAGTAAATCATGCTATGTCAATTTCCTTCTATCGAGTTTTGGGGGTACTTGTACCTGAAATGTTAGTTGTGTGGCTAGAGCCATGTTATGTTTTCACGATACTCTCAGTCAAGTTATGAACTCTTAGACTTCAGATAGTCTTATGACTCAAGAAAAATCTTCATTATCTCATAACTCAGTCAGTTGTCAAAGATCAGTAGTATTTCATCAGCCATGGAAATTCAGTAAGTCCATACTCAGTTCAGTTCAGTAAATCATGTTCAGTGTCCATTCAGATGGGAGTAGGAATTAGCACCGAGTGAACCCAAGAATGGGGACTCACCTGTTATACGAGGGTGTAATTCCTAAAGCAATCCTTGCATTTCAGAACTATATAGCCAACATAGGTTAAGACATCGTAGCCTGCTATATGAGGGTAGATGAGGTGGCTTAACCTATTATGTGAGGGTTCCCACCATTCTCGCTAGAGTTACCTGTTATATAAGGGTTACTCATATGTTGTCCTTACCAGTGGCATGGTAGTGAGACCCTTCCAATTAAGGTATAGATTGGACCCCAGCTCAGCTATCATAGCACTTTTGGGGCATGTCGATTAGATAATACTTCCCACAGTTTCATGTTATAGAATCAGGATTGTCAGATACAGTCAATCAGTCTCATTAATAGAACTCAGATAGTTCTTCAAATTTCAGGACTATCAGACACAGTCAACTCAAATACAGTACGAAACTCAGATAGTTCCATTAGATTCAGGACTGTCAGCTACAGTCACCCATGTTATCAGTTATACTCAGATACAGTCACCCATGTTATCAGCATTATTCAGATATAGTCCTTCATGTTATCAATCATATCAGTTAATAGCATGTCATGTTATCAGTCTACCTACTTAGAAATCACAAAAATCACTTTTTCAATTACAGTTACACATTTATGCATGTATTATCACGTTCATGTTAGAAGATCAGTTAGCATTATTCATGCATGTAAACCCTTGCATATAGCCTACCTCACATGTATACTCAGTACATATGTACTGACGCATTCGCACTATGGTGAATTTTTTTATGTTACACCATAGGTTCAAAGACACGAGTTCCAGATCAACAGTAGATTCCAGATTTAGCAGTCAGAGTAGAAGTGAGTCCTCATCCTTCGAGGACATAATGATTTTCTAGTATCTCAATGGTTAGCTTATTAGTTGGAGTTAGTTGGGGACATATCCCATCAACTCCTTATTCAAATTCTTCAGACAGTAGAGACTTCCAGACAAGATGCAGACAAGATACAAACTATCATGTTTGAGACTTCAATTTTGTTTTGGGTATTCTATTACCCCACACAGATGTTACGTTATTCAGTTATGTTCATGATCGAACCTTATGGACTTTCAGTGCATGTTTTTGCAATATTATGTTATCTTATGTGTTATATAGGTATAGATATCAGTCATGGGTTAGCTTGTGGTCCTCGAGGTTATAAGCACCGTGTAGCATTCTAGTTAAGCAAATCGGGTCGTTATAGTGGGCTAATGACTTGTGTAATAGTATTGTTCCTTAAATATTTTTCTGTAGCATTGTTCGAAGTCATTTTTGGCTATTGGACGAATTATGTGAAAAATAGAACTATAGGTATAGGCCCCACATTTAGTAAAAATGATCTCAGATAAAAGTTTTGATGATTCCATTGAGTCCCAAATGTCGAATTTGGTGTGGTAGAATATTTTATTTACGCGTACGGGGTTCTAAACGAATCCCGAGCACCCGATCGAAGTCCATTCTAGACTTACCAAAATTTGGAGCATTAGGTTATTGATGCAATTGCTTAAGCGAACATATTGTCGCTTAAGCGAACCCCGCGTATGCGATATATTATCGCCTTAGCGACATTAACTATTTGGTTAATGTCTGCTTAAATGATCATTGAGCTCGCTTAAGCGGGTATCACTTAAGCGGCTTGGGGACCGCTTACGCGATACTCATACTCAAAGCCAGATCCATAAGCGATATATGTGTTGCCTACGCGACTGTCGCTTAAGTGATAGGGTGATTGCGTATGCGACACCTATCATAATTTAACCCTCTTTCTGCCCAATTTTTGAACACTTCTTCCACCATTTTTACACCAAATTGAGAGATTGGAGAGAGAAAAAAGTGGAAAATCATCCACATGGGTTAAGGTAAAATAACCTAACGCATCTTGGTAATTTCCCATTAGTTTTCCTATCAATTTTCATCCTAATTCTTGGTAAAATTCTTAGAAATTAGAGCTTGAATTCTTAAATTTTGAGGGTTGATTTGAGACTCGACTTGTGCTTCATTTGTGCTCAACTTTTGCGTACAATTTTTTTGTCCATAGAGGGACCTCATGATAGGGTCAATATTGGATTCCGTTTACTGGCCTCGTGGGTCCGTTCTTGACCCAAAATTTGACTCGACCCTTAATATAGAAATAGGAGTCTCATTTTACTCCTAAAGACGTGTAGATTACTATTTTGATATCATGATGATATTTTAAAATTATGGAGTGAAGACGGACAATTTATGGATGATTCAATGGTGGCGATTCGAATTTGAGGTAGGCTTCTGTGTACTTTTCTTCTTGAGATGGTGTTTGATATATGTTGCATATTAGATTGGGATATGAGGAGGTAATTATGGGTTGAACACCGTGACTTAGCCTACATTGTGAGTTTGGGGTCTAGAAGGGTATTTGACCCTTTTGTTGAATTACTTATTATACTTCTATGAACCTATTATCTTCTTCGTAGATCGAGCTAATTCATAGAGCAGATAGGATATTATCCTAGATATGGAATGAGATTTAGATATTAGAAACATGGTTAATATGATTGCTCTTATTTGGACAATTTAGGCTATCTTAAAATAGTAAATTAGGAGTAATTAGCTTAGTTACTTATGTATCAGGTGAATTTGACTTCGTGGTTCATGTTTGGAGCGGAAATGCCTTAGTTTCTTAAGCTAGGTGAATTGTCTTAATCACCCATGATAGGGTGGAATTGGTCATATTTGCGTAAGTTAGGGGAAATTAACCTAGTTTCTTGTAATTAGGAAAAACAACTATCTTAGGCTATTTATGGCTTATTCAACATCTATAAGTGAATTTAGATACCTTTGCTAGCACGGGATAGAAGCGTGTCTAAAATGGATTTGTAGGGATTAGAAATGGGCTCCTTCGACTCACCTTAGGCCAAGACCTGTGTTACCTTTTGTAGACTTATTTACATATGATTAGACTTAGTTGAGGTTAACGAACCCTTAGTATGATGTTTAAATTAGGGATGCATATCGGTCGGTTCGCTTCGGTTTTGAAAATTATTGGTTTTACATATTAATTATCGGTTCGATATATGCTAAACCATTAAAGAACCGTTAAGATATCGGTTAATCAGTTATTGGTTTATCGATTTTTTATTGCTATCGGTTTGGTTATCGGGTTAACCGTTAACATTAAACATATCTAATTTAAGTCCAAATCTAATAAGCTACTGCTATGCACAAAGTCCTTAGCACAAAGCCACAAATAAAATACAAAACATTACAACTCTAAAGTCACAAATTAATTTAAAAATGCTAGCACAAACAGAATAGAAAAATACAAAGTTAAAGTCACATGCTCACAAAAGTTGAAAATTAAGTTCAAATTCCAAAGTCCAAACATAGTAATAATACTAATTACTACTCAAGTCTAAGCTCGATACTGCATCCTCTCCAAACAACGATTAACATGATTCCTCAAGCACATTGTCCCAGTATGTCGTGGATGATAATTATAAACATTACCACAATGAATACACTTTACTTTGCACCCTCCATCATCATCTTCTTCAAGCTTTTGATAGTGATTCCAAACAGGTGATCGAACTTTAGGACCACGACGTTGAGACATGATGAAACCTAATTAATAGAGAAACAAAGATATTAGAAATACCCCAAACAACTTTAACTATATTAGATAAAATAAAAGGAAAAACCCAAAACCAAAACACTATCTCCTACACCCAAACTATCCCCTAAAAAGGAAAAAACAGAAAGTCTCAACTAGTACCCCTATATCCTATGTTCCAGTTAAGCTGGTTTTGATTTACTCAATAGAAAATCATTTTTTGTATAGTCATATGGGACTTCAAATGTTTGTTTTGTGTTGAGATGAGTTAAAATACACTAAATTAAATATTGACCCATAGTTTATCTCGTCCTATTATGACCAAATTTTGTAGATGTAGTTCCTTCAATTAGTGCAAAAGGAACTTAGTTACTGCTCAAACATGTTACTTCACGTAGATACGATAGCTTATGATACTGAAAGAAAAATACTTTAATAGATATAGCGGGAGCTTAGTGCATCAGGTTGCCTAAACTTTAATGGAACAAGCTGAACTAAATATTGGCTCATAGTTTAACTAGTCAAATTATATTCTGCCTAAATTTTGTAAATGTAGTTCCTTCTATAGGTGCAAAGGAACATTAGCTTCAGGCTTCAGCTTAGACATGTTTTACTACACGTAGTTATGGCATTATGGATTACAATTATTTTTGGAAATACTATAATGGACATGGTCTCTATGAATAGTTATCTTTAGATTATCTGGTTGTGCATAGAAAATAAACTAATCTAATGTACCGTAAATTTTTTTGTTTTTTCAAATTGGCTTGTAGGGAGTGTTGCTTCTCACATTCACAGCAGTTATTGGTACATTGAGACCTCCAAAATTTCTTAATGGTTCCAATGAACCCAAAAGAGAAAAAAAGAAAAAGTTTCAACTAGTACCCCTATATCTTATGTTCTAGTTGAGTTGGATTTGATTTACTCAACAGAAAATCATTTTCTGTATAGTCATATGGGTCGTGGGAGCCAATGATACATGCCTCAATAGAAAATTAGACATGCCTACAACATACATACATATATTCAACATACTGCAAACAGAAAATCAGTGTACAAAACATACTGCAAATTCTAGAAACCAGTGTAAATCCATGAAAATAGAAAATTAGTGCAAATCACTGCAAGCAGAAAATCAGTGTACAAACCAGAAACTACAAAGCAGTGTACATACATACTGTAAATTCCAAAAATAAATACAAATCCATGAAAATAAAAAATCATTGCAAATCACTGCAAACAGAAAAACAGTGTACAAAATAGAAACTGCAAAATAGTGTACATACATACTGCAAATTCCAAAAACCAGTGCAAATCACTGAAAATAAAAATTCTGTGTAAATCACTGAAAATAGAAAATTAGTGCACAAAACTGCAAAAAATTCAGAAACCAGAAACTATACCTTCAATGACCAGTGTGCAAATTCTCTAAGCTTGAAACTAAATGCAACATTCTTTTCTTACCTTACTTTGTTCAAGTTGTTATATGTCATCAATACTAGGTTCTTTTCTAACTTTGGCAAAATCTAAATAAATTAAAGAACAAGTCAAGACTCAAGCAATAAAAATATTAAATAAATAATTCACCAAATACAAGGTTTTTTTTTAACCTTATTCAAGTTGCTCAAGGGAATCTAAATCCTCCTCGATACTTATAGGTTGGGATTCACTTTGAAGCCAATACTGTAGACACACTAGAGCTTCTGCCAATTTAAAAGTTAATCAACTACTAAATGAATCAAGAACATGCCCCCCGATACTGAAAGCACATTCTGATGCTATACTAGAAATAGGAATAGCTAAAATATCTCGAGCCATCTCGGAAAAAAAGGGAAATCTAGCGAGTTATACTTTCACCAAAGCAATACATTAAAATCGGATGTTCCAACTTTAATATCTTGGTGTTTTTTAGGAGTATTCTATAGTGTCGTATGCAGGAATTGAAGATAAAGCAGATTAGCAGAAGACATCTAAAAATGAAATTGAGCAAACAAAAATTCTTACCTGTTGAGTGTTGACCACTTGACTGTTGAGAGAGTCTGAGGTGGTCTTTGAGCTGATGAGCGTGAGTGAGGCAAACTGCAGATAGATTGTAATTCACAGATATGAAAATTGAAAAAATTCACAACGTGAGTATCTGATTGAGGTAGACCACAACAAGAATTTACAAAAAAGACTTCTAACAGTCTTACCTCCGTAGTAATATAGCAGCTTGTTATATGTAGATGGGACTTAGTGAATATCCTAGGGTGATCCACAAGTGTAATTTAGCTCTTGAATGACATTTCACTGTTTATTTTTATCCTTTTTTGTTTGTTATACTGTTATCTATCTTGAGTCGGGGTTCTATCGAAAACCTCTCTACTTCATCTAAGGTAAAGGTATGAACTACGTATAGTTTGCCCTTTTAAGACCCAACTATGTGAAAATACACTGTGTATGTTGTTGTTGTATTACATTGAAGCTCTTGTCATGTCTAGATTAAGTCTTGAGTAATGTTGTAAGAATTCCTATCTTATGGTTATGCTGAATATATATTTGGATTTTATTAATTGTAATAAGACTTTTCATTAAACTTCCGCTTGATAATTGGTTGGACGGTAACATTTCTCCTATCTAATTAGAATACAGCAGGCCTAAATAATCTCATAATTTGGATCGTGACAACTCTTTATAGTTAAAAGTCCAATAGAAGTAACTAACCACATCATGACATGTTAAATTCATTAAAAAATAACCCCAGTGAAAGAAAAGTAATCACATGCTCTACTAATAGAGTTGGACGTTCCAGAAACAGAAAATTTCCATTCCATTGTTCTTTATCTAATCCTGCACTAACATCGTAATGGAGTTATCGGTAGGAAAATCAAGGGGATGACTTAGCTAGTGGACCCAACTTGATCTAGTTATCATTCTAGAAGTTTACATTACCAATTGTTGGTTTCAAAAGTGTATATTCAGGGGCATCCCTAGCATGTGATATGAATTTTAATAACTTGGATCCTTCTTTCCATTGTACTGGAGTAGGAATTTATTTTTTCCAGTATTTGTTCCACATTAAATTAGATCATTGAATGCCTGAAGTTTCAAATTTCCATCATAACTTGATAAAAAAAGCTTTAAAGACATCATAAAGAGATTTAAATCCCATGCCTCCCCCTTATTTTGGCAGCCACATCTTCAGCCACGAAGATCAATATCGACTTCTTCCTTATTATAACAATAGAACTTGAAAGGTATTCTACGAATCGTATTTATATTATATTTTATGGGTTCCTTAGAAGACTAAGTATAGAGGTATCCATCGAAGGATATTGCTGATTCAAACATCTTTACCACCAAAAGACTGAAGCTTTAAAAGACAGATGTTTTCCCATCCAGGTTCATAGCCCTTCTTTTAGATTCTTGATCAATTTATTTAATACACCTTTTTCTTATTGGAATGAAAGAGGTGACATCCTTGGTACTTGAAAGGAAAAATATCTCTTTCAAATATAGTGATATTAGCAACTTCTTAAGATAGAATCTAAGAGGAATTCATGTACATTTAGATAAGTAGTAATAAGTTGCCATGCTCATATTTTTTTAGAGTATTCAGGATATCCTCAATGAATTATTTCTGCCGATGAAAAATAATGGTATCATCAATGTATCATAGATGATTTAGTTTATCACTGCATTTAGGCAAATCAAACTTTTATATCAATCATTAACCAATAAAGAATTTTTTACAGATAGAACAATAAAGCTTGTAAAAGAGGGTCGCCCTATTTAACACCTATTAGAAGAGTGAAAAAAGCCATTAACTTGACCATTAAATAATATTTGGTGTCAATTGTTAGCAATTAATCTCCAAATGATATTTTTAGAAACTCAAAAAAATCCATCTTTATGAGAACTTTATGTTAAAAGTAAGAGAGAGAGAAATATTTAATAATTGAAATATATTTTAAATGGAGAGTGAAAAAAATTGTCTAGTAGTAATTGGCCAAAATAATTAATTTTGTCTATTTGATGTCAAATTTAAGAGATTTGACTACACTTTGACAATTTAAACCTTGTGTGTTACACTATGCCAATTTTTCCGTGTGCACTCCCTAGTCTAGGAGTGTGTATTAGTCGGTTCGATTTATCAATTTTCGATTTATCGACATGCTAAATCATAACCAAACTAATAAGATATTTGTTATCGATTTTGGACCTTAATGGTTCGATTTATCGGTTTAACCCATAAGAAAATGCTTATTTTATTTTTTCCACCTTTTTTTCTTATTTTCATTTTTTCATATATATATACACTACCTTCATACATAAAGAGCTACACAAAGTACACGTAGAAGCAAAGTCAAATATGTTATTATTAAAACAAACTTATTTTCTTTTTGGTTAAGTAGCGAACTTGAATGCAGTAGCAATCGATAGCGATATCTTAAAATAGAAAATCAATGTAGGTTTGTTGTTTATATTAATAGGTTGAACCAACCGACCAACAAGTTTATAAAGAAAATAACAACACCAAGAGAACAACTATAAAGTACAAAAAAATAATAGGATTATGCATTTAAAATATAAAACCACTATTCTATAAGTAAAAATAGAAATATAATTTCAATATAATCTTATTGGATTTATCAGTTGAACTGTTAACTAAAATATTAAAATCCAAAATTGAACCATTATCTCAATAAAAAAATTTCTTAAACCATTTAAAAATCTTTAATTAAATAACCCGATATCAATAAATTAATAAACATTTTTTTTGATTCTATTTATGGTTAATTGAGTTTTCTCATACCCCTTCGCTTGCAACATCGATTGTCGTAATTTAATTCCTGCGCTCATTTTGAAAATTCCCCTTTTCCCCCTTTGTTTTTTCGTTGCCTTTTTCCAATCTCTCCCAGGGTTTCCCCAATTCTTCTTCATTTCCATTTCTGCATTTGAGTAGCCAAACACATTGTCACGACAAAATGAGTGCTCCAATGGAAATCTCCATGGTCAATGCTGCTGAAGTCAACACCAGCGAGCAAAACGGTGTTGTTCCGGACCCTGCTCCACCCCCGTCACTCACATTGCCTGAAGAAAAAGTTCTCGTTTCAGGTGCTCCACAATATTATACATTTGCAACGTTTTTCTATGTGGAATGGACTTTCTTCGTGGATTTAGATAGATGTTGTTTTCTTTTAGAGCTTAAAATTTTCAATTTGTAATTGTAGTTGAAGTTTGCTTGAAGCCTTCAAGTACAGCTCACATCGATGATGTTAGGTTAACCGTTGAGAGGTATATAAATTTTCTACATTTGTATCACAGTTAAGTAAGCCATGAAGTACCCAACCAGCAAAAAGTAGCTTATTTATTCAATAGAGCGAATTGGATGGCGAGGATTCATATCCGGACCCCAACTAGCTCGGGGTTGAGACATAGTTTCTTTTGATATTTTATATTTGTCTTCTCTTAACAGTTAATGCACATGCTCTTTCATTTCAAGACATTTATGGCTACAATTACTTTTTCTTATTACTGAATTTCTTATTCAAAATTGCTTTCTGGGTATATGGGTAAACTATCTTGTACAGAATGCTGGAAAAGAGGAGCATGAGCTATGTGGATGGTCCAATTCCAGTTCCAATGGATGATCTCTTTCTTGCTGAAAATGTGCAGCACATATGTGTGTGTGACACAGGTGTAGAATCTTTTGTTGCTATAGACTCTGTTAGTGTAGAAAAAAGAAGCTAAATAATGTTTACCAAGCTTACTCTTTAGTATAATGCACTGCCACAACGTTGCTTTTGTAGATGTCTGGATGGAGAACCGAGATGTCCTTCTGTTCTGGCAAGTAAAACCAGTTGTTCATGTATTTCAGGTCTGCCTCTATACTTAAAATTTTGTTATTCAAAGTCCCAAGTCCTTTTGGCATTACTATTTCCTACCCTAGCTGGACAGATAGATCCCTAAAGGATTCTTCAAGGCACACTAGAAGTTGTTAGAAACTTTGAGCCCATATTGAATTGAATTTGGTACTCCTACCTGAGACCAATGCAACATACGGTTGTGCTTCTATGAAAGGGTTATATGATGTTTAGTGATTCATATATCTTGTCCAAGTAAACAAACAACAACAAACCCAGTGTATTCCCACAACGTGGGGTCTGGGGAGGGTAAGATGTACGCAGTCCATACCGCTACCTCCGAAGAAGTAGAGAGACTGTTTCCGATAGACCCCCGGCTCAAGTAAACAAAGAAAAAGAAAAAAAGAGAGAAGAAGTGAAGCAGAAATGAAGAAAATTTGGAGGTGTTGTCAGCATGGCAAACACTTAATTAGAATTGATTTGTTCAATTTTATGACCTCCTCCTATTTGATTGAATTGTACATTTTCATTTCTTAGCTTAGCGATGAAGGACCATGTGAAGAATTAAGTGGGGATGGTCAGCTTTCTACATTTAATGAATGGATTCTTCCTGCAAAAGAATTTAATGGAATGTGGGAAAGGTGTGTAACTCACTATTTTAAGAGAACTAGATCTCTTCAAGTAACCCAGACGTGATATATCATTTTATTTCTGCAGCTTAATATATGAATCTGGTCTCAAGCAGAAATTGTTGCGATATGCAGCAAGTGCATTGCTTTTCACTGAGAAGGGAGTTAATTCATTCCTTGTATCCTGGAATCGGTAAGAAACTTATTTACCCAGTGTGCCTACCAGCATCATGTCTGATTGTAATATGTTCATTGTGCATTGTAGTCTTTGCTTGGTGATTTCCAATAGCCAGCTCTTGTTGAAGCTTAGTTCTGTATTCTGTACTTTAGGCATTTGGATGGAATTAGGACTGTGTAAGAGCAGCTTGCATTAAGATAGGTATCTGCAAAATGCACTGCATACTGGTAAAAAATCATCACCAACTTAATCTCCAAAACAATGGAGAATCTAGCATGTTCAAGGAATTCTAGAGAGTTGAAAGAACTCTAGAATGAAAGTTCTAGAGTGAAAAATCTAGAAGAACAACTCTAGAACTAAGTGGAAGTGTAATTCTAGAACTAGATAGTTGGTACCATAAGAACACTCTCACTAGATCCTTTCATCACCGCCTATAAATAGAGGTGGCCCATTTAAGTTGTAAGTGTGCTCAAGAAAGCAGGAAAAAGTGCGAGAGCAAAGGTGAGAAATAAGAGAGCAACAAAGAATAATATGTAAAGATTTGCAAGACCGAAGCTGGTCTTTAGTTTACAATATTAAAATTTAAGTTGTGAGCAACCAATTGTGTTCAACAGTATTCAACATATACATGCTTCATGAAATTGCCATAGGTATATCTCTACAGCCTATGGGTTTCAGATTCCAATCTTGCATGTAATGATGTTGCCTTGTTCGACGTATCATCGTGCTTGCTTAAAATTGACTTAAATCACAAAATCCCTAATAAAACAACATGCCTGTTAGTAGTTTTATAGGCTTACTTAGCGTGTCCTAGAGTGAACTTACTCCTTGTGGATGCGCGTATAGAAAGATTATATTTTAACTTGATAACAATTTGAAGTTTGAAAAGGAGCCTTAGTGTAACTGATAATGCAACCAGGAGGTCATGGGTTCAATCCGTGAAAACAACCTCTTGTAGAAATGCAGGTTAAGGCTGCGTACTATAGATCCTTGTGGTCTGACCCTTTCCCGGACCCTACACATAGCGGGAGCTTTAGTGTACTGGTCTGCCCTTTTATAACTATTTGAAGTTCACTATTGAAAAAGATCAGCATGTTGATTTAGCCAGCCTTCTTTAACATTTGGACTCACTGGGTAATAATACGATCTGGTTTTATAGTTTGAGTGTGTGTTCAGTTCTCATTTATTTTCGTGTCAGTCTGCTCGAATGAGCTGATGTTGGACGCATAGACCAAATGGAAAAAAATTGTTCGCATAGGCTCTTTGCTTTTTAGTGTACTGCTTGTTTTCAAGGGATTATTCCAAATCAATAAGATTCTTTACCATTTAAGAAAAATAAATGCCTTTGGTAAAAAATAATTAGATTTAGGGTGTGTTCAATATGAAGGAAAATGTTTTCCATGAAAAATGACCACAACCTAATCATGACTTATCTCTTCCAAGAAGAAAATGATTGGCAATGATACTGACATGTCCGTGACATTTTTCTTAAGTGTGTGATACAAGTATGATCATGATCATGACACTTTTGAGTATTTTTGAAGACTAGTCACTAAAGGGCCCTTTTGTCATTTTGTCTATTATTGTAATGCAGTATAAATAGTACATTGTAGGGTTTATTTCTTTAGTTGATCATTATTGAAGAATACTTCTCTTAGAGTGAGAGAGAGTCCAATTGAAACTAGGGCATAACATAAGGGTGGATTCTCTTGTGTGTTGCATTTTGCTTGATACGTTGGTGCTTGGGTGGTGGACGCCTCTCTTGTGTCAATTGTAAGAGTTAGGTGTTTGTTGTGTGAAGAGTGGAATATACTCTTGGGTTGTTAAAGACTACATCAACACTTGTCTAACTACCTATCTTGTATCTTGTTTTAGTTTCGGCTTCTTGTGTTATTAATGTAACCCGTTTGTTCTTGTTGCTATTGTAATATTGTGGAGCTTCATCCTGTGTTGCTAAACTTGTTGTTGGCTGGTTGTTTTGGTGTATTAACACCTTGTATCCTCTTCTTTCTTGTTCTAGATAGTGAATCCGAGAGAGGTCCCCATTTGGTCCACGATTTGTTGTGATTTGTGGACTGTTTTGGGGTGTGATTTCGTGTTCCCTTGTTTGTTCTGTATCAGTGTGGGATTTGACTTTTTTTTTTCTTTTGGCCTTTTCCAAATTGACTCAACAAAGTACTGCATCCAACAATTAGCAAACTTAATCAGGTATATATATAAATTGGCTAAGAGTGAAAGAGCAAAGAGGCACCACAGGGAAATCCTAAAATAAACAGAAAAAGGAATCCTGGGATGATGGAGGTAGATAGTGGAAAAGAAAAGCAAAATGAAATACTCTCACCATCCCACTTTATGTGGCACTGTTTGAGTTGGCACAAAGTTTAGGAAATAAAGAAATACTTTTGAAATTTGTGGTCTAAAACAAATTTCAGACATTTGTGTGACTATAAATCATTTCATTAAGGGTAGAAAAGAAATTTTAAAGTTAAATTGCTTCAGTACTTTTTGGAAAACATTTTCTCTAGGAAAACAAATTCCTTAAAAATGATGAAAATGACTTTCTTAATGGAAGTAGTGAAAATAAGTTCTGCAAGTGACCCAATGTTTATTGTATCCTCCCATCCATGCTGTGCCCTAAGCCCTACCCCTTGACCATCTCATCCCTGCCACCCCCAAGGGCCCTCACCCAACCCCCTCCCACCTCTATTGTTAGTCTCTAGATTACATATTGTTAGCATGATGATGTAAATATTGTATATATTAATGTGACCATATATTGTTGTATATTAGTGTAATTACATAGATTTGATTTAGTAATTAAAGAGAATAATAGTGGCTTTAGTAGGTAGATTTGGTGGGATAGAATAACGGATTTAGAGGGATAGAAAAGCTGATCTTTAGGGATAGGAAGACAGATCTTTTGGGATGTAATCATTGAATATTTTCTATTTAATGGCAAGATTCTCAATATTGAGGGGCATTCAACAAAAATTTGACATGGTATCAGAGCCTTCTCTTGGCTGTCTTGTTTCATAGAGTTCATTTGTGGTTCCTTTCAGTCTTTTTGGAAAATTTCGGTTTTTGTTGATTGTTCCTCTGCAATTAACACCTTGGACTTTGATCTTGGTCATTTTGGTTATTCTTTTTGAGTCAGTGTTTCTAGTTTTCATAAGTATGACTTCATATCAGTTTGAATCATTCAGTGTTCGTTTCACTGGAAAGAATTTTTTGTCATGGGAGTTTCAATTTCAGATATTTGTCACTGGAAAAAAACTATGGGGCCATATAGATGGAGCCGATCCTGCTCCTACTGATCCTACAAAGTTAGGTGAATAGAAGATTAAAGATGCTCGGGTGATGACATGGATTGTAGGGTCAATTGACCCTCTTATTGTTCTTATTCTCAGGCCTTACAAGACAGCTAAAGCCATGTGGGATTATTTGCAAAAGGTTTACAACCAAGATAATAGTGCCCAACGTTTTCACTTAGAGTATGAAATTGCTAATTTCTCTTAAGGAGGTCTTTCTGTTTAGGATTATTTTTCTGGATTTCAGAACTTATGGGTTGAATTTACAGATATAGTTTATGCCAAAATACCTGCCGAATCTCTCTCTGTTATTTAACAAGTTCATGAGCAAAGCAAGCGAGATCGATTTTTGATGAAGTTGCGCTCTGAGTTTGACAGTGTTCGCTCCCACTTGATGAATCGTGACCCGTCTCCTTCCTTGGATGTTTGTTTTAGGGAATTACTTCATGAAGAGCAGCTCTTTGTCACACAATGCTTTCAAGCAAGTTGATGATATTGTTGTTGCATTTGCTGCCCAAGGTAAAGGAAAGGGTAGGGATATGACTAGAACTCAACGCTACAGTTGCAAGGGATATAGTCATATTGCTAGCAATTGTGGCAAGAAGTTTTGTAATTATTGCAAACAAGGACACATTATCATAGAGTGTCTCACACGCCCTGAAAACCGTAAGGTTAATGCTTTTCAAGCTGGGACAAATGGTTTCACTACTGAGAACTCATCTTCGGGACAAGTTCTTACTCCTGAAATGGTAAGACAAATGATCATGTCGGCTTTTTCAGCTTTAGGGTTACAAGGTAATGATCTTGCATCTAATTTTTGGGTTGTTGATTCTGGTGCTTTCAATCATATGACCTACTCATCTAGTATGCTAAAAAATGTTCGTAAGTATCATGGTCCATCACAAATTCAAGTTGCCAATGGTAGTAATTTACCCATTACCAAGGTTGGGGATATTACTAAAACTTTCAACAATGTTTTTATGTCACCAAAGCTCTCCACTAGTCTTATTTCAGTTGGACAATTGGTAGATAACAATTGTGATGTGAATTTTTCTCGCAATGGTTGTCTTGTGCAGGATCAGGTGTCGGGGACGATAATTGCGAAGGGGCCTAAAGGTGGACGACTGTTTCCTATACACTTTTCCATTCCTCGTGTTCTATTATTTGTTTGTACTTCTACACCTAGTAAGACTGAGGTATGGCATAAGCGCTTAGGACATCCAAATTCTATTGTGTTATCTCATTTATCAAATTCAGGTTTATTGGGGAACAAAAATCAATTTTCCACTGCTTCCTTTGATTGTTCTACTTGTAAATTAGGCAAGAGTAAAATTCTTCCTTTTTCTAATTTTGGTAGTCGTGCTACAAAGTGTTTTGATGTCATTCATAGTGATGTTTGGGGTATTTCACCTATTGTTTCTCATGCTCATTTCAAGTACTTTTGACATTTATAGACGATTACAGTCGATTTACGTGGGTATATTTTCTTCGTTCCAAATCTGAGGTATTTTCCATATTCAAGACATTTTTGGCCTATATTGAGACACAATTTTCTACTTGCATCAAATTATTAAGATCTGATTCTGGTGGAGAATATATGTCTTACGAGTTCAAAAATTTTTTACTTGAAAAAGGAATTGTCCCACAACGCTCCTGTCCATATACACCACAACAAAATGGGGTTGCTGAACGTAAAATCGTCATTTTTTAGATGTCACTCGTACTTTATTCCTTGAGTTCTCTGTTCTATTTAAGTATTGGGCGGAAGCTTTGTCTACTATTGTTTTTTTAATTAATAGACTACTATCTAAAGTCTTAAATCTTGAATCTCCATATTTTCGTCTTTATCACAAAAATTCAAGCTATGATAATATTCATACATTTGGTTGTATGTCTTGTGCATCTTCCTCCTTCTCAGCGTAATAAACTTTCGGCTCAGTCTACTAAATGTGTTTTTATGGGTTATAGTACTTCACAGAAAGGTTTTCTCTGTTATGATCCATGTTCTAATAAATTTCATGTTTCTAGAAATGTTGTTTTCTTTGAGGACCAGTATTTTTTTCCGACTCATGTTGAGTCATCTCCTGCTTCTCTTCTTCTTTCTACTTTTGAGGATTTGTCATCTTCTTCTAAGAGGTTCAAACCTGGATTTGTGTATGAATGTCGGTGGCCAACTTTATCCCCTCCTGATATTGATCTGCCACCTGAAACTGCTCCACAACTAGAATCTGAGAATTCTTCAAGGCCTGCTCCTCTTGAGCGCACTCGGCGATCTACGAGAGTATCTCATACTCCTAATTGGTATGACTTTTCATCTACTTTATCCACCATTTCTGTTCCAACTTGTTACTCACAAGCTTCCAAGAATGAATGTTGGCAGAAGGCAATGGAGGCAAAACTTTTGGCTCTTAAAGAAAATGACACATGGGATATTGTTTCATGTCCTTCAAATGTCCATCCAATTGGATGTAAATGAGTTTATTCAATTAAATTTCATTCTGATGGAACTCTTGATTGGTACAAAGCTCGGTTGGTTGTTCTTGGTCACAAGCAAGAGTATGGTGTGAACTATGAAGAGACTTTTGCACCGGTAGCAAAAATGACAACGGTGCGAACTATTATTGCCATTGCTGCTTCACAAAACTGGACTCTTCATCAAATGGATGTCAAAAATACTTTTCTTCATGGTGATCTCAAAGAGGATATTTATATGAAACCTCCACCAGGTTTGTTCTCATTGCCTACATCAAATGTATGCAAGTTGAAGCGGTCTTTGTATGGATTAGAACAAGCTCCCAGAGCTTGGTTTGACAAATTTCGGTATACTTTACTACAATTCTCTTTTGAGCAGAGCAAATATGACTCATCTTTGTTTCTTCGGAAAATATCCACAAGTTGTGTTCTTCTTTTAGTATATGTAGATGACATTATTATTACAGGAACTGATTCTTCACTAATCACTAGCCCGCAACAACAACTTAAGGATTCTTTTCATATGAAAGATCTTGGTACTCTTACATATTTCTTGGGTTTGGAAGTTCATCGTGATTCCTTCGAGGTGTTTCTAAATCAACACAAATATACCCAAGATTTGATTTCTTTGGTAGGTCTTCAGGATTCCTCCTATGTAGATACTCCATTAGAATTGAATGTAAAGTATCGCCGGGAGGAAGGCGATCTTCTTCCTGATCCAACTATATTTCGGCAATTATTTGGGAGCTTAAATTACCTTACTATTACCAGGCCTGATATCTCTTTTGCAGTTCAACAAGTTAGTCAGTTCATGCAAGCTTCCCGTCATCTTCATTTGGTGGTTGTCCGTTGCATCATTCGATATCTCCTAGGAACATCTACTCGTGGATTATTATTTCCTAGTGGTTCGCCTATTCGTCTTAATGCTTTTAGTGATTCTGATTGGCCAGGATGTTCTGACACTCGTCGTTCGGTTACTGGTTAGTGCATGTTTCTTGGAGAGTCTTTGATATCTTGGAAGAATAAAAAGCAAGACCGCGTATCAAAATCTTCAACAGAGGCTGAATATCGAGCAATGTCTACTGCTTGCTCTGAGATTGTGTGGCTTCGGAGATTGGATTTCCTCAATCTAATCCTACTCCTCTCCATGCTAACAATACAAGTGCTATTCAGATTGCTACTGATCCTATTTATCATGAGCGGACCAAACACATCGAAGTAGACTGTCATTATATACGAGAAGCTGTAGATAATGGTGTCATTACTCTTCCGCACGTGTCCAGTGATCTTCAAATAGTTGATGCATTTACAAAATCAATGGCACGACGACGAGATCAGTTTCTAGTGGGCAAATTGATGCTTCTTGATCTACCAACATCAATTTAAGGGGGATGTTAGCATGATGATGTAAATATTGTATATATTAATGTAACCATATATTGTTGTATTTTAGTGTAATTACATAGATTTGATTTAGTAATTAAAGAGAATAATAGTGGCTTTAGTAGGCAGATTTGGTGGGATAGAATAACGGATTTAGAGGGATAGAAAAACTGATCTTTAGGGATAGGAAGACGGATCTTTAGGGAAGTAATCATTGAATATTTTCTATTTAATGGCAAGACTCTCAATATTGAGGGGCATTCAGCAGAAAATTGACACATATAAATGCTCTTGAGATAACAATTTTTTGATTACTTACATAATATTAGAAAATAGGTAAGAAAACAACTTGTTTTCCAAGAAAACATTACATACCCTAGTTTGATGATTTCACTAACCTTCACATTTCTGGCTATTGAGGTGTTTATAGCAGTATCATGGGCAAGAAATGTGAAGGATTTTCCTATAGGCTTAGAAATTCATATTGTAGCTGTAAAGTAGTTGTTTGTTTTCCTCTGAATAATGGAGAATTAAACTTTACTGGTTTTATGTTGAACTTTTTTCCATGTCTGAATGTATTGTTTATATTTTATGAATCTTTTCCTGTTGGGAAGAAAAACCCTCTGAGTAGTTTCTGAATGTGCCAACATTTATTAAAGAACTAGATTAATTACAGATATTTTGAAACATGTTAAGTGCTTGTTGCTGTCAGATAATATAGCGGCTCATTACTCCATTCCTTTTTGTTTGACCCAAGAGTCAAAACATATTTTCTTTGAACGTGATCTTTCTCGTTTCTTATCTGTAGTTAATAGCAATTTCTGACAGTTTCTAGACCCAGAATTTATTTGAAAAATTAATGTCAAATGTTGAACTGAAAATTGATCAAATCTACCTTTGTGAACATGACTTGGGTATTTGGGGCAGTAGTAATCAGATCTTGATTTTCTGGCTTCTTCTCCCTCACAACTCTTTCCTTTATAACTTCTATTACCTTGTGGATGTATCAAAACTGAGTTGTCCTCAATTGTGTTTATCCTGTCCTGATTCAGTATCTAGTTATCTCACTGGCCGACTTTCTAATTGTTTGTAGCATTATTCTTCTGCATGGACCTCCAGGAACCGGAAAGACATCTTTATGCAAAGCATTGGCGCAAAAACTTTCCATACGTTTTAGCTTTAGGTTTGTATAAATATAAGGATTTACTGGATGAAAAATTCAGCACTTGGATACTTTGCTGACCTCTTTTTCCTGTTGAATTAATACTCTCGTAAATCAGATACCCTCAAAGCCAATTGGTCGAAGTCAATGCACATTCATTGTTCAGTAAATGGTTTTCTGAAAGTGGCAAGCTGGTATGTTTCAAAGCTCACTTTGAGATATCTATTCAGCTCTTGTATAGTCAATGCTCTGATTAAGTAATGAACCACTTTTTTCAGTAAATTGTTAATGTTCATGATATCATGCTTAACAACTCAGTAATGAACCACTTTTTTCAGTAAATTGTTAACGTTCATGATATCATGCTTAACAACTCTCTACGTGAAGTCAAGCTTGGACCTGGAGATGAATTTGAAATCCATACATTTAAATCTACACAATTTAAGACCAATTTGGTTTGTTGGAATGGGATATAGTGCTGGCGATCGGGGATCCTGCTTTAGGCATTGATCATACTAATAGGAAATTCCCATTACTTGATTATGATAAGATTTCTCAATTACATCTATTCATGAAGAATCCAAAGGCTATTCGACATCATAGTCTGAGTGAGCAATTGTCAGTCGGTAGAAGTTATATAGACTATAAGTAGTGTTGTGAAAGGTGCTCGCCAATGGCGAATGGCGAGGTGAGGCGAGGCATAGTCGCCTCTTGTCATCGTGGCATTGCGACATCCAAAAGGCGACAAGGCGAGGTGAGGCGACAATGGTTTCGCCTTTTTAATTTTTTTTAAAAATTAGGGTTTTAGGGATAGAAACTAACTGTAGGGCTTATTTTCCTATTTTGGCTCCAACAGTGATTTCTATTATTTTTTTTCTTCTTTCTTCTTCTTAATCCGGTGACTGAACTGGTGTCATAGTATTTTTTTTTTCTTCCTCTTTTTCTCTTTTCTTCTATTTTTCTTCCCCTGTAACAATAATTACACTGTCACTCTAACAGTAAGATAAATGTATATTGTGAAAAAATCTTTTTTGTAATAACTTATAAACATAGTATGATGGTAATATACTAATTAAATGGCTTGATCATTAACAACTATTTCAATGGCGTCTCAATCTACTTGATCTATTTTTAATTCTTAACTTGAAATATTTTCTAATATATTAGTGCTATTGAAATTTTGATCATTTATATATTATTTTAATTTTTTTCAAATTAGTTGTCGCCACACTTTAAAAAGGCGATCGCCTCGCCGCGTGGTGCAGGAGCCTTGTAGCCTCTTGTCGCCTTTCGCTGTCCAAAACACTGACTATAATTCTTCACACTGTTGAAATTAAGAGTAAGATATTCTTTATATTGGCTCTTATCTTTGGTGCTATTTTCTGCCACTTGGCAGCAACTGAGTACGTGGATGACAACTAATTTGGAGAGCTCACAACTAGAGTTTGGAATAGCTGGTTAACAGGATTGGATATTTGAGGATTTTGTTTCTATACTTGAAATGCTAGGATTTCTTTTGAAATGTGAACTCCACCATAGGATGTGTTTCCTAATACCATCGTCAGTTTGACCTCCACATTTAAATTATATTTTTCTCTTCATACTTTTTGATGATGCTTGAATAATTGCAATAGTGGAGGCTACATGTGCGATTGGCGAGAGAGTGAACAATGGTCAAATAGTTTAAACAAACAAACATAAGAGCCTAGCTTACTGTAGAACTAGGGGACCTTCACATTAGTTATGTGGATTATCATGTAGGAATTATTTATACAATGAATGACAGTGGAGGGACTTTCACATTACTTATGTGGATTATCATGTCGGAATTATTTATACAGTGAATGATAGGGAAGGCATTGTTATGGGATGAATATTGTTGTAGGGATTTTTATGTGGTTGTGAATAATTATGTAGGGATTGCTACATAAGGTACTTATTTTAAGGTCATTTTTATTTTAAATATTTTTAGCCCTATATTGCTACTACATGTTTTTTTATTTCACATTCTATCTCGCATAAACTTATCTAGAAACTAAATTGTAACGACCCAAAAACTAAGGGTCATGATGGCACGTATTGCGGCAAACCTTGTCTAAGCCAATCACCTAAACTGATCTGAAATGAGAAAAACAACATCAAATCTCAAGGTAAGGCTTCTAGAACGAAGTCGAACCACACATGTACAATAATAGCGAAAAAATACATAACAATGATACCATAAATCACCCCAAAATTTGATGTCACAGTGTAAGAACCAATTAAGTACATCTCAAAGTCAAAATACACAACTGATAGTCCAAAAAGAACATAATTTGTCTCTGAGTACAAAAACAAGATATAAACTAAACAAGAGGAGGTAGTAGATCAACTCTAGAAGCAATAGACCGATCGCTACCTCAAAAATACTCTAAACACTGTCCGAATCAGCTATCATGCGACGCACTCGTACCTGGATTTGCACCGAAAAGGCGCAGTAGGGATGCGTATGGTCCACTTGTACTCATTAGGTATCATAGGCCGACTGTGCAAAGTAGAAAATAGAGTATATAAAATACATACTATGTCCCAAACGGTAGCCCACACCGTCTCCATTAGTAGTTCTAAAGTATATACTTACCAAATACAAGTACAAAAAAGAAGCAAAAGACAAATAGACCTTAAATTAAATACGCAAGTACAACATAGGAAGTGCAAAATGTATAAAATGCAATGAGAATGATAATGCCGATGATGATGATGCGATGCACGAGATTATCCCGGAACCTTCGCATACACCTGTCAAGCTGTGCTCTCGAGGTAGGACCCATGAAGGGGTTCGTCAACCCATATGCAATCCAATAACCAATACCAATCCAATATCTATAACTCTTCTTCGGCACATACATCAGTAGAGGGTTTTTAAAGATGTCATATTTTCTGTTAGAAAAGCCATTATTTCCATAGTTGTACTAATGTTTCATGAATGTATATGATATGAGGATGTAAGGATCATAACCAACCAGAACGAGAATTTCCAAATCCAACTAATATACCATGCATGTGAGCCAAAAATCCACATAATAAGCCAACCATCCATGATCCAATATAATCCATATACCACCACCATCAACAACAAAAAACCCATTGTATTCCCACAAAGTGGGGTCTGGGAAGGGTAAGATGTACGCAGTCCATACCGCTACCTCCGAAGAAGTAAAGAGGTTGTTTCCGATAGACCCCTGGCTCAAGATAAAGAATAATAAACAAAGGGATGGATGGCATAACAGAAATAAAGAGTAAGAAATAATAAAATAGAAATCAGAGAAATACGAAATACGAGAAATAAGGGCAACACGAAATAAGAAAAAGGGAACTAAGAAATAAGGAATAGGACACCCACCTAGTAGTAACATACACTCACAAACCACAGACCCCTATGCACAGAGTCCTACGATTCCTAACCCGGCTACACAAGATCTCTCCTAACTGCTTGCTACAACCCCCACACTCACACTAGCCTACTACCCTTATCCGCGACCTCCATACCTTCCTATCTAGGGTCATGTCCTCAGAAAGCTGTAGCTGCTCCATGTTATGTCTAATCACCTCCCTCCAGTATTTGTTCGGCCTACCTTTATTCCTCCTGAAGCCATCCAACGCTATCCTCTCACACCTACGAACTGGGGAATCTGCGTCCCTCCTCATCACATGTCCAAACCATCTCAGCCTTTCTTCCCGCATCTTGTCCTCCACCGAAGCCACTCCCACCTTCTCCCGGATAATCTCATTCCTAAGTCTCATATCTGAGTTGCATAGAACCATGCATCTTTCTGGTGACTTCTCAGATTTAATTTACATAGTTCCGTACGTCTTTTCGGTGACTCAGATCTTTTTCAGTAGGGTCGTTCCATCATTCCGACCCTGCCCATATAATTTCTCTTTTCCAGTAGGATCGTGCCGCCACTCAGACCCTACTCATATAATTTCTATTTCTCAATAGGGTCATGCCGTCATTCCGACCCTGCACATATTTCTCCTTTTCAGTAGGATCGTGTCATCATTCCGACCCTACCCATATACTTTTTTTTCCTCAGATTGTAGTCACTTTTCAGCCATCAAATCTAATAATCCGGCGTGTGAGCATGTTTCGGCTAAGTTTCCGGTGACTTTAATGTTCAAGATCTACTCGTCTCTGGATTTCAAGATGACCCGTATATTTTATACCAGTTTTCGGCAATTTTTCAGCGACACATCGACTTTACGACAATATTTACTACTTTTCGAATCATTTTCTAAGTTTGTTCCGTTTCAATTGAGGTCTCCCAGACGTCCAAAGCAGTCCTTATCAGTTTTCTTGCAGATATCTTCACCAAGTTCCTCACCGATTCTCATATTAGTTACATCCATAACAAGCTTGGTACATATGTCTTCAATGTACCAGCTTGAGGGGGAGTGTTAGAATATGAGTAGGAATAGGAATAGCATATAAAATCCTACTTGAAAAAGGATTGTAATGTAGTGTCCTATTAGGAAAATGATTGGAATGTATTGTCTATAAATAGGGCCTCAATGTAATAATGTAGTTACAACAATTCAATAATATTTTTCTCTTATATTTCTTCACAAAAACTAACAGCTGGTTCCTTCTTTGACCTCATGATTCTGTCAGGAGCAACACTACAACCCCTTTTTTGAAATGGACCCCCATCACTAGTCATATTGTTCCTTATACTCTCACCTGTGCTTGCAACTGGGATTCAATGTTCCTAGCCAACTGATAGGCCTGAGGTAGTGTGAATAGCCTATGATTTTTCACAACAAATCCAATCTTTGTTTCAAACCGGTGATGAACCCGCTGATTGAATGTTCAGGCAAAATAGTTAATCTAGCCATAATTCTATCAAATTCTTTCATATATTCCTTCACAGTTCCATGTTGCTTTACCAACTTAAACTCTGCCATGGGGTCCTCATATTCTCCCCCAAATCTGTCCATTAAAGCATATATATATATATATATATGCCTCCTAGGTTGGAAATGACAGGTGTAGCCTACTCTTAGGATAAAATAGGTGCAATTCAATGGCTATGTCATCAAAATGCAGAGCAGGTACTCGAACCTTCTACATTATAGAGGTATCATCGTACGAAAGAACTGGTCGGCCTTATACATCCAGGTTCGAAGATTAGTACCATCAAAGCGAGGGAACATAACCTTAGATGAGTCATGGATCAATTATGGTGGCTAGATGAGGGTGGATTTGCAGCGTGATGAATCCTACTCCTCCTTGACCTGTGGAAGGTATTTGGCCTGCGCTAGTAAAAAATTATTGACCTCTGCTGCAACCTGCTGCAACCTTGTGCTGATAGTGCTCACTTTCTGAAGTTTGGAATTGTTGGGAATATTGAGCACCATATTGGTAGCTAGCTGGAGATAGAGATTGAAACCCTGGTGGCTGTCCCGTAGAAACAGAGGTAGCCTATATCATGGGGTTACCTTAAAGAGTGTAGATCTCAACTCCCTCACTGATAGCGTTCCCTTTACCTCTATCTCCTTTTTGGATAGCGTTTATGGACTCGCGCAAGCTATTAATAGCCTTCTCGTGCTGTTCTTCAGTCTATTTCTGCCTTATGGAAAAATTGGCCATCTCCATCGTCATTCGATCGAACATCTCTTTAATCTCCTTCATCTCGTCCTACATGATTCCCTCATAGCTCAGGACAATGCTTTAATACCAAATGTTGCAAAATGAATTTGCAACAAGTGAAAATGCAATGGAATAGTGAAAACTAAAGGAAAAACTAGAAGAAAATTACTTGTAAGCTAAGAAAAAGAGATAAATTAAGCTAAAGGAAATCATTCATATTCTTCTTTGCAATAGTTGGTATTATTAATAGGCCTTGGCCAACTGCAGGAATCTAGCTGACACATGGTACTAATTACAATTGAGCCACTTAAGGACTAAACAAAAATACTTAACAAACCAAGAGGACTAAACTGTATACTTCCTTTCTTCTTTCTAACTAACTTCTTCTATGGCTGTTGAGAATTGCAAGTCCGCAAATGCTCCTCATGGTCAGCCTCACTCTTGGAGTAAATCAAGATATCATCTATAAATACAATGACAAAGAAGTCGAGATACAGTTGAAATACTCGGTTCATCAACTCCGTGAATGCGGCTGGGGTATTGGTCAACTCAAAGGATATGACCAAGAACTCATAATGATCGTACCGAGTTTGTAAATCCGTCTTCGGAATATCCAAAGCTTTAATCCTCAATTGGTGATACCCGAACCTCGAATCAATCTTCGAAAACACCGAAGCACCTTGAAATTGGTTAAACAAATCATCAATACGAGGAAGAGGTCACCTTGTTCAACTGTCGATAATCAATAAACATACTCGTAGGCCCATTTTTCTTCTCCACAAACAAGACACGCACACCCTAAGGTGATACATTAGGTCGGATAAATCCCTTATGCAACAACTCCTGCAACTGGTCCTTCAATACCTTCAACTCTGCCAGGGCTATCCTATAAGGAGGAATAGAGATTGGCTTGGTGCCTGGCTCAACATCAATGGCGAAGTTTAATATCGCGATTCGGAGGCATACCAGGCAAATTCGTAGGGAAAACATCCTTGAACTCACGGATAATGCGAACGGAATCCAAAGAAGGTGGCGAAGCAACATTAGTATCATGAATATAGGCCAAATAAGACAAACATCCTCGCTCAACCAAGCGACGAGCCTAAAGGAAAAATGACTCTCTTGGGACACAAATAAAACACACCATTCCGAGCTATCCTTTGGACACCCGAGGAAGCTAAGGTCATGGTCTTAGCATAATAGTCTAGGACAACATGTTAAGGAGCTAACTAATCCATACCCATGATGACATAAAAATCTACCATATCTAAGATAGTTAGATCTACCCAAGTTTCAACTCGGCAAAGGTCACAACACAAGATTGATACACCCGATCCGCCACTAAAGAGTTTCCTACAGGGGTAGATACACAGATAGGCATGACAGTAGGCTCACTAGTAGAATCAAAACCCAAAGTAAAATATGCAGACACATAGGAGAAAGTTGATCCCGGATCAAATAATAAAGATGCAGAGCTGAAGCAAACGGGGACGATACCTATGATGACAGCGTTGGAAGCCTCTGCCTTTGGTCTGGCGGGTATAACATAGCACTATCTATGTCCACCACTTGATTGAGTTGCCTTGCGACAACTACTACGGGCACCACTACCTCTGCCTCGCGCACCTCTAGTAGAACCTCTACCTCTCACTTTTGATATAGGAGTAGGCCTGAAAACACGGAGGTGACAGTCCTTGACCAAATGGCCAGCCTCATCACACACAAACCCTGTGGCCCGACTCAATAGAGGGAGGTACGACTGTGCTAGAACGACCACCCAAAATTGTTGAACCAGCTGCTTGACCCATTCAAAGCTGCCTGCATGGGTCTGCCTGTAGGCTGCCTACAGAAACCTCTAGAATCTCTATCTCGAAGAGTGTGACCTCTAAACTCGCCCTGTTGGCGCCTCCCTGAGACGCTCGAAGAATGGACTCAGTCATCTTAGCATGATTCATTATACTCTGAAATGATGCTCTTGACACTACTATTTTGGCAGGCTGAAGCGAAACATCCAACCCCTTCACAAACTTCGGAATCTTCTCAGACTCGGTGGCACGGTGGCAGTACTGACATAAGAATATCTGGACAAGGCATGGAAACGTGCCTCATACTCCACAATCATGTAGCCCTGCTTCAAGTGATCAAACTCATCTTTCATCTGATCCCTCAAACTATAAGGTACAAACGTGTCCAAAAAGACCTCAACAAATTGATCCTAAGTCATCTTTGGTGAACTAAGAGGTCTGCAACTAGCCAGTGACCACCAATCCCCGGCTGCATCCCTCAACTGGTAAGTAGTGTAAGCAACTCCATGAGACGCAAGTGATCCAAGATTATGAACTTCTCATGACAATTAATCAAGAACTCGTAGACATCCTCGCCAACAAAACCACTGAACCTGGGTGCACCCAAACGAGTGAATCTCTCAAACCTTTTCTGATCTTCAGAAGACATAACTGTACTCGCAACAATATGAGACAGTGAATCTGGCTGGTTGAGAACCCACCTGAGGGGGTAATATAAATGAAAGTTGAACCCCTGATCTCGGAATACCATACTCGAATACCGACACAGAAGGAGGAACAATACTCGGAGTGTGTGGAGTACCATAAGCACCATACACAGATGTCGGTGCCACGGGAGGATCTACACTCGTAACTGGAGGAACACCATAGGAAGGCTCTAGCACAGATGGAGGTACAATACTCGGAGCTGGAGGAACACCAGGTACACTTAAAGGAACACTTTCCAAATGAGTCAGCAAGCGAATTAGTAACCCCTCCAAGACTGGGTAGAAGAACACTGTGGAACTTGAGTAGGCACCATATCTCCAGCATGCTCGACTCGAGGCTCATGGTAGAGCCCCCTAGTACTACCTTTGGACGGGGCAGATCCTCGTGCTCGTCTTCTATCTCCGGCATGTCCACGACCTGCAACTCGCCCTCTAGATTGAGCTCTCTCCTTCTCCTTGGATGATGGCTCAACATCTCTAACCTCACGAGATCTAGTCCTCACCATCTGCGCAGAAAAAAGAGTAAAATATGATTTAGAACACAAGGTATGAAAGATCTGCACGACAAGGAACAAAACAAGGCAGTTTCTTAAAGATATCTTATAGCCTTTCGAAAATAGATATAGATAGCACCTATCGATCCACGAGACTCGGCTAGACATCCAGTTCTTACATCGGTGAGACCGATGAACCTGACTGCTCTAATATCAATTTGTTACGATCCAAAAACTAAGGGTCATGATGACACTTGTTGTGACAAGCCTTGACAAGTAAGCCAATCACCCAAACTGATATGAAATTAGAAAAACAAGACCAAATTCCAAGGTAAGGCTTTTAGAACGAAGCCGAGCCACACATATACAATAATAGCAGAAAAATACATAACAATGATACCATAAATCACCCCAAAATTCGGTGTCACAATGTAAGAACCAACGACGTACATCTCGAAGTTAAAATATACAATTGATAGTTCAAAAAGAACATAATCTGTTTCTAAATACAAAAACAAGACAAACTAAACAATAGGAGGTAGTGGATCAACTCTGGAAGCATAGAGCGATCGCTACCTCGAAAATACTCCAAACATTGCCCGAATTAGCTACCGTGTGGCGCACTCGTTCCTGGATTTGCATCGAAAGGACGCAATAAGGATGAATATGGTCCACATGTACTCAGTAGGTATCATAGGCCGACTGAGCAAAGTAGAAATAAAGTATATAAAATGCACACTATGTGCATGTCACTTGTAATCAGAAAATGTCTCAGATGGTAGCCTACACCTTCTCCATTAATAGTTCTAAAGTATACACACTACACATATACCAAATACAAGTACAGAAAAGAAGCAATGGACAAATAGATATCAAATTAAACACGCAAGTACAACACATGAAGTGCAAAATGTATAAAATGCAATTAGAATGGTAATGATGATGATGATACAATGCACGAGGTTGTCGTAGAACCTCCGTATATACATACCGAGCTGTGCTCCCAAGGTAGGACCCATGAAGGGGCTCGTCAACCAATATACAATCCAATAACCAATACCAATCCAATATTCATAACTCCTCTCCGACACATACATCGGTAGAAGGTTCTTAAAAATATCATATTTTCTGTCAGAAAAGCCATTATTTCCATAGTTGTACCAATGTTTCATGAACGTATATGATATGAGGATGTAATGCTCACAACCAACCAGAATGAAAATTTCCAAATCCAACCAATATACCAAGCTCGTGAGCCAAAGATCCACTTAATAAGCCAACCATCCATGATCCAATATAATCCATATACCAATAGAGTAAGATATGCAATAATATGACATTTATACCTCATAGATCCCAACTTATGTAATATCCACCAAAAAGAGTACAACCAATTACCATAAATACCAGACCAACATCATATAAGACCCTACACGGTCACACAACAAATAATGTCTCAAAACACCAAATTACAACATAGGCCCCCATACCGGAACAAAACAATAATAAAGCCATTTTCTTGATTAGTTCCCATATCCGTAACACGTTTTCATATCAGTACTAAGTTCCCAACCCAGTTTGAAGAAAATTAAGTCATAACCTACCTTGAATGAATAAAATCTGGTCCAAACGCCTTCAACACGGAGCCTTCCCCTTAGGAACGGACTCGAAATCAACCAAAACATACAAATATATAATCTATGCGTCAAAAGCAAGTCGACAATACCTATATTGCCTATTTTTGAGTTGTGGTAAAAATGGAACCACGAAATGAGTTTTTGAGAAAGAAGGGTAAAATTGAAATTTTAGTTCATAAATGCGTTACCCATGGTTAAAGGAAGCCATTGGTGAAAATCCAAGTGAAAACGGGTTGAAATTGGTGTTTAAATTGAAGAAATAATAATTTAGGCCTTTTGGGCCAACATTCTCATATTCTGCTTTTGAAATTGAGTTTTAACAAACTTTAAATGACAAGAATCGAAGAAAAATAATTGAAATAGGGATTTTAAACTTAGCCAAACTTGAAAATGGAAGAAATCACCCAAAGATTCTAAAATCTGAAGCTCTAAGTCTCAAAAATGATGGGCTGGCTTAAGCGATCATTGCTCTCTTAAGCAACCAGATAGTCGCTTAAGCGGCATTGACTACTGTCAGCATGGTCGCTTAAGCGACATAGGGTAGATCAAACATGGCTGCTTACGCGGCCTCCTGGCCGTTTAAGCGACTGCCTCAGTTGGTGATACACCAACAAACTTGGAACTTTTCCAAGTTTATGTGGGGCCCTCGGGATTCGTTCGGAATCCCTAGAATACAAATGAGATATGCTACTAAACTAAATTCGACGTTCTGGACTCAATGATGATATCGGATTTTCAAAAAAAATATCGTTTTCACAAAATTGACCCTTGCAACTTAATTTCATAACTTTACTGAGGGTCCAAATGAGATACAAAATTTGTAAAACCACACCAACCATGTTATAAACCTAAAATCGATGTTTTGGATCTACCGTCTTAGTCCGTTTTGCCTTACAACGCACAACAACAAATGTTGACCGAAGTCAACTATAAATCCCTTTTAACCTCCTAAAACCACCAACTTGCACAAGTTATAGCAAAATGCATTAGGAATCATGCCAATCATCTCCACACCCCAGAAATACCACAAAGCAACCATGAAGGGGGGTAAAATGGTCAAATCACACAAATGAATAATTCACAAAAATCACTAAAAATCAAGTCATTGCATAAACTGAATGTGGTTATTATTTTATCCACCAACCAAACACTAAATTAGTTAATCAAGGAATTTTTTTCTTATACAACCAACTAAATGCTAAATTTACGAAGTAATGGTTGTTTTGCTTAATCCCTCCAGCCAAGCGACTCCTTAAATACTAGAGTTTTCATAATAAGCTATATCTCTGAACTTTGTCTTGGTCATACTTGTCTTGCATGGGTTGAATATTGACAAATATTTTCAAGCAATCAATTATGTCAGTCAAGGTGTCTCTAATAGTGCTGGAGTTGTTCTTCAAGAAAGGATAATGCTATTATAATCTTTCATAGTGGCTTTGAATACAATACTTCTTAAATTATCGTTCCTTTTGTTTTAATTAACGTGAGGGCATTTTTACTGCGTATGAGTTTAAGGAAAAAAGATACTCGTGAACTTGTTGTTTTGAATATGCCATGAGATTTCTATGGCTATAAAAGCACGCCACTGTAAAATAACATGTTTTTTTTTTTTAATTCGATAAACAATTTTATTAACCGCAAGGCCAAAATTCGTTGTATACAAAACGTATACCAAAAAAGTAAAGAATTTACAAATATATATGGTTTTCTACAAAAGAAACCCAATTTAATGTTAAACTGTTAAAAAAAAATAAAAGACACCCAATTCTCTATATAACCTGGAACTACAAGGGTGTACTAAAACTATATAAGGGATCGAAGACTACTCCTCAACTGCCCAAAGCTCATTTCCTCCCTTGCGAAAGCCTTCTTGTTTCTATCTTTTCAAATAATCCACATCAATGCCATTTGAACAACATTCCATGCCCATTCTTCTTCCGGCCTTCCCACAAAACAACAGGTTCTTCACAGATTTAAGCATCATTGAAGACATACCAAAGGGGCTAAACATATCCTACCATGGTCTCGTGACCAGTAGGGGTGTGCATAGGTCGGTTCGATTTTAAATATTATCGATTCGATTTATTAGTTTTCGGTTTTTAAATATGCTAAATCAATAACCAAACCAATAAGATATTTTTTATCGGTTTTCGGTTTATCGGTTTTTAGTCCTTAACGGTTCGGTTTAATCGATCACAAAATACTCCTAAAATAGATTTAGTAGTAACTAACATGAAAAAATATTGAATCTTAGTTGCAGCCAAAAATCCTACATGATGTATTTTAATTTACAAAAATCTTCAAGTTTGGACAAAATGTTTTTAGGAGAAATTAAGAATTTGTATAATTGAATAATATATATATATATATATATATATATATATATATTCTTATTGGGGTATCGGTTTACCTAATAACCCAATAAGAAAAAATCGAACCGAACCAATAACCCAATAATTTTTTTTATAAAACCATTAAAAATCCGTTAACCCAATAACAATAAACCAATAACATTTTTATCGGTTCGGTTTATCGGTCGGTTTGGTTTTTGCACACCCCTAGAGACCAGGTCATAAACATACTTTCCCTTTTCTAAGATTTTTTGCCGTCAAGATCACCCCTCTAGCACCTAACCATGTGAAAACCATACCTTCTCGACACCTCTGGAATCCAATCACTTTTTCAGGAAAAACCTCTTCACCCTCACCAAAAGCTTCTCGTAAAAGGACTTGATAGAGAATACGCTATTGTTCTCCCATGTTCATCTCATTGTATTGGGTCTATCGATTGACTCATAATGTTAATAGAGTAGTGCCAACATCTTTTGAAACTCATTAGACGGCGGCTTGGCTTCGTTCTCGCTCATGACTTGGTATAGAGCTGTGTAATCGTCGGTTTTACCACCAGAATGCCTATGAGATAGTGGTCGGCTTGGTTAGATCCCACAAAGGGTGTTGGTCGATTAAGACAACAGGATGGAGGCCATGAAAGTTGAAATTCGATAAGGAGTGTAACAATGCACTAATTGAATCAACTAGCCCTGAAAATGGATGACACTTAAGCGCGTAACCTACACCTGTTCGTTGGGACAAGTGCCAGGCCCCAATGAGTAGGAGGGAGCGAAGTTGCTTCAAAACCTTAGGCGTGAACCTGGGCGGAGCGACTGTCGGTGCATATCTTGGTGCTAGAACTTTGAAGGCCGAAGAGGCCAACGGTTCCATGTGAATATCACTTGCACATATCTTCCCCTTATGTCCTCTGTATCGTTGGATTACCACCTCCCTTTGACATGGTTCCCTGTACATGCTCGAAATTCATCTGAGGCCATACATTTCTCAAAAAAGACTTTTAATGTCTATCGAGAGCTTCTTATCTCACGAAGCTTAAAAATTTCAAAAGTCAACCTTTCGAGAAATCTTTGTCATCTCTTGCCTTTCTCTAGGCGGAGGATGTAGAAGATTAAAGGGAGAAGATGACCTTAGGTTCAAGTCATCGTCGGGTCACATTTTGATACAAAAATTAACCTACTAAGATGAAATTAATAAAGAAACAAAAACCAGCAACTAAAGAGAAAGAAAACAACACATAGAAGAAAGGAAATGAAGAAGAGAATGTATAAAATGAAATGGACAGTAATGTGACATACACCAACACCAAAGAATAGCGCCAAGGTGTGTTTCAAACACCCAGACACACAACTCCAATGGTGGATAACACCACTCTTTGGTAGACACAAAGGAAGTCACTTTCCCAAAGCACCAACCTTTCTTGCCAATTTGTCAACACAAGTGAAATCCATCAATTATGCTAACCCTAATTTCGGTTTCTACACTAATTTAGAAGACTAAAATTACAACTAAGAGTATTCTTTCAATATTCATCAAAGCTGATGAAAAATAGAAGCTAAAGGTCTATTTATACTATTATAAGAAAATGTCTAAAATATCCTTAATGAAGGGTGCTCCTTTGGAGTGTAAAAAAGGAGTCTCAAAAGACTATAATATCCCTAATTTGAGGCGCCTTTGGAGTGTATTCAAAGCTCTTTTTCACGTTTTAGCAAATACACTCCCTCGGTTGAAGGCATTATGCTCTCATAAGCTCCCATTTGCATGAACAAGGCTTGAAAAGGCTCTAAAAGGGTCTTCAATCCGAAACTTGAACCTTTAACAATACCTTGTACTCTTTGTGCTCTTCGTACTTGTATCATCCTCTCCATCTTGAAAGAAATTTGTCCTCAAATTCACACCTTGCAAAACCAAAGAGAGAAGAAAACAAGCACACAATCATCTTGGTAGGAGGGTTAGTATTAGTGCCACACTCATATCATCAACCCATGGTTGCTCACGCTTGACATACAACCACGTATCTTTAAAATTTGACATGAAAAGCTTTGCATAAGAGGGTGTAAAGAAGTGGATGGCGTAAACATCAAAAGGAATTAAGCATGAACCGAAACTACACCTTCCACAGCTCAAAAGTATTCCGGGGTCAAATGGGAGTAGAAGGCAAGGGGTTAATCCAAGGTGACCCACTCCTTTCATTAGGCTACCAAACTCACAATCATCATCATTCAAACAAGGAAACCAACCACCAAACTTACTACCTCTACATAATACCAATTCAAAATTAACATGGTTATCATCATAGGCAAAGAGGTAGTATAGGAAGGAATCATGTGTGAAGACATCACCCAAGGTGCTATCATCTACAAGAGGGTCACTTGGTTCAAAAGATATAGCACATGAGGCACACAAGGATGGAATTAAGTTATGTTGGAACTTATTTTATGTTATGTTGTAATTTAACATGAGTACTAGTTCCAAATAGTTTTTAACACTAGTATTAATAAAAGTATTAGATTAACCTTTTTTTTATTTTTTTTTGAATTTATGTTATTTTTTTGTTCCAATTTAGCTGCTTTAGTAGTATTGGCCTGTTATTTGACATTGCATGCATCTTTTTGTTAAATATTTGAATAATTTTGGAAAAGGGTCAAATTTACCCCTTAACATTGAAAAATTGGCTAAATATACTCTTCGTCATAATTTAGGGTCAAATTTACCCTTACTGTCATATTTTGGGGCCAAATTTACTCCTTTACTTTGAAAATTGGCTAAATATATCCTGTCATATTTTGAGGCCAAATTTGCCCTCGATGTCATACTTCGAGGTCATATTTATCCTCGTTGTTAAGAAACTTTTTATTTGTACCATTTCTTTAATAGAAAAGCCCCAATTAATGTTAAATGACCTATTTTTTAAAAATAAACACACCGCCTGATCTAACCTACAAAAAATACACAAATAAATATATCCCTCCCTCAGTTTTGTTGGTTGAATTTTTCCAACGAACAAATATACTTCTCTTTCAACGTGCAACGTTGGTAGGTTGTTTCTAAATGTAAAAAATAAAATAGAATAGGATAACACGAAAGTATGAAACTAAAGAAAATGTCTATTACAAACTTTGCGCTTGCTCTGTTATGTTCAAAATTTGGTATACAATTCTATGTGCATCTAGATTCTAGAATCAATGGATAAGTTTTCTGAGCAAATGACATGATGAAAAATTTGTATGGATCCAAATTATATATAAAAACATAAGAATGAAGAGATGTCACGATTGGAACGTAGGGAGACCTCTTAACTCAATCATTCAGAGAAATATCCAGTGGGTTTAATCTGTTGCATTTCATCTAGTGTCATTTTTCTTGAATTCTGCACTGATGCAAATCCATGAACTGATGAAGAGGTATATTTGTTTGTGTTTGTTGATGCAAATCCATTTTTATGAGTTATGCACTGATAAATATTCAGTGTCTTTTAATTTTGTTGGGAAAATTTGACCAACAAAACTGAGGGGTATATTTGTTTGTCTTTTTTGTGGCTTGAGTCGGGTCCGGAGGATTATATTAGGGTATGTCCTATTTTTAAAAAATGGGGCATTTAACATTGATTTGGGCTTTTCTACCTAAGGAAGGGTACATGTGAAAAGTTTCTTAACAATGAGGATAAATTTGACCCTTAAGTATGACATTGAGGGTAAATTTGACCCAAAATTATGACGAAAGGTACATATTTAGCTACTTTTTCAAAGTAGGGTAAATTTGGTCCAAAATATGACAAGGATAAATTTGGCTCCAAATTATGACGGAGGATATATTTAGCCAAATTTTCAAGCAGAGGGGTAAATTTGACCCTTTTACCAATAATTTTATGGTATTATATTTATAATGTTAATATTTTAGTCAAACGTGCATTCTATGATGTTTTTAAAGTTTTGTACTTTTAGTTTTTGTGATTAATTAAATCAAAATATTATTAAATGAAAAATATATATAGTTATTTAATATGTTTTATAATATTAGTTAAAAATATTGTTTATTAATTAATATATTTTCAAGAGACAGTTGTATCTTAAATACGTAATTTAATATCATTATAAAGACACATATTTGTCAAATATTAATTTTTAATTTTGATAATTGACTTTTATTTTAAAAATTTAATCTGACTGTGTAATTACACTTGCAATGAAGCAATAGCTTGTATTAACATTATGACAGACAAACATGTCATTATAATTACTGTACTGTGTAATTAGTATACTATAATTCTACCCTTGTAATTGCATCAATTCTATCGTCAGGTGGTTTTTCAAACCTAAGAGACAGTTCATCTATTTACTAAGTATCTAAACCGAGATCATATTAAACCTGAGGGAGGAGACAGAGAACATTTTTGAGAGTGAGATTAGAGTAAATAGGCACATCACCCAGACGATTTGCCTTGACTTCATGTGAATTAGGAACATTGACATTTTTTGGACTTGATAAAGGTAGCAATTTAGAAATAAAATGGGGAATCAGCGGTCATATTTCAATAGCTCTAGAATCTAAGATCCACGGCGTAGATTTTAGTAAGTCAGAAGAAAGCTGAATGTGAAGATTATACCAGAGCAGTTAGTGGCATTGACAAGGAGTTCTGAAGATGAAGATCCTGGCTGTCCAATCTTCACTTGTTAGAGAAGCTGCACTAGTAGGGAAAACTGCTTCTGAGTGAGCTGCTGTCCCGTGTTACCTGCTTCAGTCACATTGATTTCACCATTTCCTTCAGCTGAAAGGACTGCATTTCTCTTCACATCCTTGATACCTTTTGTGTTTTATAAAATTAAAATCTGAAGGAAATCCAATAATCCTATAGCTACATGGTGCCCAGTTTTTTTTGCACTGAGAGCAAACAAGTTACTCCTCTTTTCTTTGAATTCAAAATTTCTCAACTTCCTTCCATTAGAGTTCTGATTTGCTGCCAATAAGGAGTATCCAGGGAACTGCGAGTTCACATGAACGGTATAGGGATTAGGAAAATAGCTCTGATTATTTCTGTACAACGTATATTTATACAAACTATGAGGAAGTAATTTTTTTTATACGTTTCCTTCCGACACAGAGCAAAAAATAACTGCTAATAAAGAGGAGTATCCAGGGAACTGCGAGTTCACATAAACGGTGTTAGAGTTGTGACCCTAATTTTGTTTATCCGGCCCAGAAAGTTTTGCGGTGCGATCCATGTTTGTGATTTTCAATGGGGCCTGTGGTGGTAGTGTAGGGATAGGGCCGACAGGCCCGTGGACCTTTATGTTTATTGGGCCTAGGACTTATTTGTATGCACATATTATATAAGTGCATTTAGTGGGTTGTTTTGTGTATCCAGAAAATACTCATTCTCCACATTGTATTCCTCTCCTTTCATTATAGTGAAACATCCTCTGCCTGTGCCCGTGTTTTTTCCCGCAAGGGTTTCCACGTAAATCTGTGTGTTCTTGTTTTCTTTCTGCTTGTGGTTTATTTTATTTCTGCCCGATTTCTAACAAACTGGTATCAGAGAGTGTTCGATTATTTTCTTGGGGATGACAACTATGAAGTATGATATTCCGTTGTTGGATCGCAACACCAGATTTTCGTTATGACAGATTATGATGCGGGCTGTGCTCGCACAGATGGATTTGGACGATGCTTTATTATGGTTTGAGAAGATGCCCTCATCGTGGACGGACGGGGACAAATGATGTAAGGATTGGAAGGCTCTATCTCAGATCCACCTTTATTTATCCAATCAGATTCTACAGGATATTTTGAAGGTGACCACAACCGCTGCGTTGTGGTTGAAACTGGAATCGCTGTGTATGGACGAAGAGCCTACCAAGTAAGTTGCATTTCAAACAACGATTTATTCCCATCGCATGTCTGAGGGTGCGTTTTTGGAGGATCACCTATCTGTATTTAAGTAAATCATCTCTGATTTAGAGACTGGAGGTTATGTACGATGAGGAAGATTTAGGGTTGATTTTGTTGTGTTCACTACCTGCATCATACATGACCTTTAGGGATACGATTTTATATAGTCGTGATACCCTGACGATTGACGAAGTCTATGATGCGTTGTTCTCTAAAGAGAAGATGAAGTATCTTATGAATGGGTCGAAGACTCAAGGAGATGGTCTCATTGTTCGAGGAGGAAGGACTCGTGAGAGGAATTCTGGGGTGATGACAGGAATAGGTCGAAATCTAGAAACAGAAACAAAATCTGTAATTACTGCAATAAAAAGGGCCATATCAAATCCGAGTGTTGGAAGCTACAGAATAAAGAGAAAAGAGAAGTTCCAAAACTGAAGGAAAACCAACCAGAGAAGTCCGGTGAAGCCAGTTTTGTGGAAGATGGTGGTAGTGATGGAGAACTCTTGGTAGTTTCTGATGGTAACTTCAAACCCTGTGAGGATTGGATTCTTGATTCAGTTTGCACGTTTCATATGTGTCGTAATCGGGATTGGTTTACAACATATGAAACAGTCTCTAAAGATGCCGTGATGCCGTGTTGATGGGAAATAACTCACGTTGTAAGGTAGCTGGTATTGGAACAATCAGGATCAAGATGTTTGATGGGGTTGTGAGGACAATTGGTGATGTACGGTATGTCCTAGACCTGAAGGGAAATCTTATTTTCTTGAGTATCCTTGACTCGAACGATTATAGGTACACAGGTGAAGGTGGAGTCCTTGGCTCAGCGGTAAGCTTTCTTACCGTGGTGTGCCAGGGTCGGGGGTTCGAAACGCCCCTCCAGCAAAGCTGGGGTGAGGGCGCGTAGGTCAGGCCCGGAGTGGTCCCCCCCCTCCCCGACACCTACGGAGTAATTATGAACCGGGTCGTCCCCAGGTGAAGGTGGAGTCCTGAAGGTTACTAAAGGTGCTCTTGTGGTGATGAAGGGACAAAGAAAGTCTGCAAATTTGTATGTCTTGCAAGGCTCTACTGTTACAGGTGATGTTGCTGTTTCTACTTCTCTATCAGAAATTGACGTTGCTAAACTTTGGCATATGCGCCTGGGGCATATGAGTGAAAGCGGGATAACTGAACTAAGCAAAAGAGGACTTCTTGATGGGCAGATTATTACCAAATTAGAGTTCTGTGAGCACTGGGTTTTCGGGAAGCAAAAGAGAGTCAGATTCACTAAAGGCATCCACTCAACTAAGGGCACACTTGATTACATTCATTCTGATCTCTGGGGTCCTGTTAGAGTACCTTCTAGAGGAGGTGCTAATTACTTGACTATTATTGATGACTATTCCAGAAAAGTTTGGGTGTCCTTTCTGAAGCTAAGAATGATGTGTTACTTTCAAAGAGTGGAAGACTATGATTGAATAGCAGACAGGAAAGCAGGTAAAATGCCTTCGGACCGATAATGGTTTAAAGTTCTGTTCTAATGAATTTAATGCTTTGTGCAAGTCAGAAGGAATTGTGAGGCACTTGACAGTTCGTCATACTCTGCAGCAGAATGGTGTGGCCGAACGAATGAATAGGACTATAATGGAGAAGGTGTGTTGTATACTCTCTAATGCTGGTTTACCCAAGTCTTTTTGGGCTGAAGCTGCTTCCACAATTTGCCTTCTTATTAACCGCTCTCCCTCAGTCGCGATTGATAAAAAGACTCCACAAGAGGTATGATTTGGTACTCCTGCTAGTTATCTACTTGAGGATATTTGGATGTCCTGCGTATGCTCATGTTGATAATGGAAATTTGGAACCTAGATCTGTCAAGTGCTTACTTATGGGTTATAAGCCTAGTGTTAAAGGTTATAAGCTTTGGTGTTCAGAAAACAGAGAGGTTATAATTAGTAGGGATGTTGTATTTGATGAAACTGCCATGCTTCGGGCTCTTTCCAAATCTAGTGCTTCGCCCCCAGATTAGCTTAGTGACATGAATCAACAAAAGTCTAGTACCCATGTTGAATTGCAGATTGGAGCAAAGTCTACACCATTGCCTACTTCTCAGTCTAGCCCAGAGATACAGAGTGATACTATTTCTTCTTCACCACCAGTGGCACCACAATATTCAATTTCTAAAGACAGGCCTAAAAGAGATATTAGACCTCCTCAGAAGTTTGCTGAAGCTGATTTGGTTGTTTATGCATTGAGTGTAGCAGAAGGTATTGATTTCGGTGAAGATCTTTCTTCTTACTCAGAGGCAGTTAGTTGTGATGATTTCGGCGAATGGATGATTGCTATGGAGGAGGAGATGGAATCACTTCATAAGAATGACACATGGGATCTGGTGAGATTGCCTAAAAATAAGAAAGTTGTCCACTGCAAGTGGGTATTCAAAAAGAAAGAAGGAACATCGGGAGTTAGAGATGCTAGGTACAAAGCAAGACTAATTGCTAAAGGGTACAGTCAGGTTCCAGGTATCAACTTCATAGATGTGTTTTCTCTAGTTGTAAAGCATAGTTCAATTCGAGCATTGGTATTGTGGCCATGCATAATCTTGAGCTTGAGCAGTTGGATGTCAAAACTGCATTCTTACTTGGAGAACTTGAGGAGGATATCTATATGCAGCAACCAGAGGGCTTTGTAGTCTCAGGAAAGGAGCACTATGTATGCTTGCTGAAAAAGTCTCTTTATGGCTTAAAGCAGTCGTCCGGGCAGTGGTATAAGAGGTATGACTCTTTTATGACCACTCATATGTTTCAAAGGAGCAGTTATGATAGTTGTGTCTTCTTTAAGGAGGTAAATGATTGTTCATTCCTGTATCTTCTCTTGTATGTTGATGATATGTTGATTGCGGCAAAGGATATGAGAGAGATAATAAAAGTCAAAGTCCAACTCAGTAAGGAGTTTGATAGGAAGGATCTAGGTGCAGCAAAGAAGATTCTTGGCATTGGCATGGAGATTCTGAGGGATAGAAAGAATTATAAGTTATACTTGAGTCAGAAAGGATATATTGAAAAAGTGCTTCACAGGTTCAATATGCAAAATAAACCTGTAAGTACTCCATTGGCAGCTCACTTCAAACTCTCGGCCACTTTATCTCCAAAAACAGATGATGAGCGTGAATATATGTTTCGAGTTCCATACTCTAATGATGTTGGGTCTCTTATGTATGCGATGGTGTGTTCTCGACCAGATTTATCTTATATCGTTAGTGCAGTTAGCAGATACATGACAAATCCTGACAAAGAACATTGGAAAACAGTTCAATGGATTTTTAGATACTTGCATGGATCTACTGATGTTTGTTTACAGTTTGGGCAAAATAGAGATGGAGTAATTGGGTATGTTGATTCTGATTTTGTAGGAGATCATGATAAAAGTAGATCCCTTACAGGCTTTGTTTTCACCATTGGTGGTTGCGCTATTATTTGGAAAGCTACCTTACAGACTACAGTTGCTTTGTCAACTACTGAGGCAGAGTATATGACTATTACAGAGGCTTTCAAGGAAGCTATTTGGTTGAAGGGTCTGTTTGGTGAACTTAGCAAAAACTTACAGATTACTACGGTCTTTTGCGACAGTCAGAGTGCTATCTTCCTTACAAAAGATCAGATGTTTCACGAAAGGACAAAGCACATCGATGTTCGGTATCATCTTGTGTATGAAATTATTGCCCGTGGTGATATTGTGGTAAGCAAGATTAGTACTCATGATAATCCTGCTGATATGATGACCAAGACACTACCAAGTGCCAAGTTTGAGCATTGCTTGGACTTGGTTAGTGTTAGCTGTTAAGATGTGCCCTTAGAGGCTTTTGTGGAAGAGGTGGAGAGTTTGTTTTGAAATTGATTTGAGTTCTGAATTAAAATTCGTGTCAAGGTAGAGATTGTTAGAGTTGTGACCCGAATTTTGTTGATCCGACCCAGAAAGTTTCGCGGTGCAACCTATGTTTGTGATTTTCAATGGGGTCTATGGTGGTAGCGTAGGGATCGGACCGATAGGCCCGTGGACCTTTGTGTTTTTTAGGCCTAGGACTTATTTGTATGCACATATCATATAAGTGCATTTAGTGGGTTGTTTTGTGTATCCAGAAAATACTCATTCTCCACATTGCACTCCTCTCCTTTCATTATAGTGAAACATCCTCTGCTTCTGCCCGTGGTTTTTCCTGCAAGGATTTTCACATAAATCTGTGTGTTCTTGTTTTCTTTCTTCTTTCTGCTTGTGGTTTGCTTTATTTCTGCCCGATTTCTAACAAACGGTATAAGGATCAGGAAAATAGCTCCGATTATTGCTGTACAACGTATTTATACAAACTATGAGAAAGTACTTTTTTTCTATACGTGTCCTTCCTATACTTAGAGCAAAAAATAAAAAATTGTACATTATCTATTTAATCATGAAATTTCCCCTCGTGGATAATTTTTGAATATCCATTATGCTTCAACTGTTGAAGATGACCAGACGACTATAAGAAGCTCTAGAAAATCTTTGATCAATGGTTGAGATGGCTCCATTTGTCCCAGCATGCTTTGTACCTAATTTAGTGTTAGGTCCTTCAATTTTTAGTTTGGCCTGAATGGAATTAGAATTCCCAATTTCTTCTATGTTCTCCCTTTTTCTTGTCTGCTCGTTTTGTTTGCTCAATTTTGTGTCACCATTGATGCGTGAGTTATTATTTCCAATAAAGTGATAACACTCTTGTATTTGGATCTTAGGTTGCCAAGCTGTTCTTGAAGATCCAAGAAATGGTAGAGGAAGAAAACAATCTGGTATTTGTTTTAATTGGTGAGAATTATAGTAACTGAAGAATTCAGTTATGATGGTGAACTATTTAATTATATTTTAGCACAGTAACTCCTTATCTTATTTCAACAGATGAAGTTGAAAGCCTCGCTGCTGCTAGAAATGCTGCTTTGTCTGGCTCTGAACCTTCAGATTCTATCAGGGTACCGACATCTTAGTATTACTAACTAAATTGAAACTTGTTGGGATTTCTTTTTGTCAAAGAACAAATGTTTTATTTTTTTACGAAGCTGTATATTGCTTTGTCCTTTGACTCATGCTATATCTTCTCAGGTAGTGAACGCTCTGTTGACCCAGCTTGACAAGTTGAAGTCCGCACCAAATGTCATAATTCTGACTACATCTAACATCACTGCTGCTATTGGTAGGCCTGTGATTAAATTCAGATGCCATATGAGGATAGTTCATTTCAGCCTCTTCATTCTAATATTCGTTGTTTAACATTAGATTTCTGGATATCAATCAGAAATTTAAAGATTTATGCACTGGCTAGAGAATATGACATTTCCATTTTAGCCTCCAACACAGTGTAATCAAAAGCGAAAACCGAAGTAAAGCTCTAAGGCTTGTTGGGGTGTAAAGCACAAAGCGCAAATAAATGCATGGGTTTCAATGACAAAAGGCGCAAAGGGAGAAAAATACAATTATTTATGTTTAGTCTAAGACTAATAATTATAGGCGTGAATGACAAATATATGAAAAAAGATATTGAAAAACAATTACGATAAAGTGATATATCAATTGTTTAGCATCGCCTCTTCAAAAAAGACAGTGAAAAGGACATAAAGCGAGGGGAAGCGCTCAACACATTTTGAGCCTAGCTTCGGGCTTAGGTGTGCCTTTGATAACACTGCTCCAACATTGATGTTATGCCCATATTTTTTTTTTAATTCTAATCCCCCGTTCTCAATTTATGTGGGGTGTTTGACCGCGCATGCGGAGGATCCATCGAGAACATGTCTACCCCAGAAAGGTAGGTGCAAGGTCTGTGTTCATCCCACTCTCTCCGACCTCACTTGTGAGAAAGGCTATTGAAAGTTGTGGTCCATAACAATGGGGTAGGTATCTTAGTAGATGAAGAGCTTAGGGGGCAGGTAGTGGAGGTTAAGCGGATTAATGATAGGTTGATGTCGATTAAGTTGATCATTGGAGGGTCTACCATGAACATTATTAGTGTCTACGCTCCGCAAGCAGGATTAGACGAGGAGAACTTTTGGGAGGCTTTGGATGAGGTGGTGATTGGTGTTTCGAGCACCGAGATGCTTTTTGTTTCGACCATGACGGACTACTTGGAATGTAAGTTTAGTGATTTATCACAGGAGGCCGACGTGGTAGTTGATACCGGAATAACAAGGAAGTATCAAAAAAACACTCCAAACAGTCCACAAATCACAACAAACCGTGGACTAAATGGAGACCTCTCTCGAATTCGCTACAGCTACACAATAACGAGATAGAAAGGGGTGTTTTCAACACCAAATTAGCCAACCCAAACTATGATTAACAATAAAAATATGAAGAACAAGATGAACTTAACAATGGAAATAACAACAACACAAACGGGTACAATGCGAGAAACAAACGTTACAAGATTGCAAGAATAGAAAGGATAGATAGAGTGACATACACTATCTCATAAACTAAGAACCTAAGTGTATTCAAGCACTTAGACCTTTAATACAATGATAATAGGAACACCTACTCTCTTCGGCGAGCACAAGAGAGACCTCAACCTCCTCTAGCACCCAATGTTCTAAGCAAGAATGCAACACTAGTGATTCCACCCTAGTATCACCCTAGTTACAAGTTTCGGATTTGTGCCTCAAGGAGAGAGGACTTGTCTTTCAATGTTATACAACATTCATTATCATCTAAAATCTAAGACTAAAAACCCTAAGAAGTTCTATATATAGTGTATTACAAAATAAAATACAAAATGACCACAATACCCTTCAAGGGTGAGGTGCCCATCAAGTGTAACTTAGGGGTTGTTTTTAGTGCATTTAGGCCCTCTTTTACACTTCACTTGTGCACTTCCTTGGAGGGATTCAATACGCACTCGTTCTCGTCCATCCTCGTGGTCGTACTCGTATCAGTAGTGAAGCTGGATTCTCAGGCTGTTCAGAAGAGGAGAGTTTTAAGTATCTTGGGTCTATGATCTAATGAAATATTGAGATTAGCGAGATGTCACGACTGTATTGGTGCAGGGTGGTTGAAATAGAGGCTCGCTTCATCCTTCAGGAGTCTTGTGTGATAAGGTGTCCAAGTTCTACAGAGTGGTTGTCCAATCGACTCTGTTGTGTGGAGTGGAGTGTTGCCTAGTTAAGAATTCCTACATCCAAAAATTGATTGAAGGTGCCAGAGATGAAGATGTTACAATGGATGTGTGGCTTTACCAGGAAAGATAAGGTTAGGTTATAAATGAGATTATTCGGGAGAAGGTGAGAGTAGCTTCAGTGGAGGACAAGATGCAAAAAGTGAGGTTAGGTTGGTTCGGGCTTGTGATGAGGAGGTGCTCAGATGTACCAGTACAGAGGTGTGAAAGACTGGCTATGGATGGTTTTAGGTGGGGTAGATGTAGGCCGAAGAAATATTGGAGGGAGATGATTAGGCATGATATGGAGCAGTTACAACTTATGGAGGACATGACCCTTGATAGGAAGGCGTGAAGGTCGTAGATTAGGGTAGAGGGTTAGGGGGTAGGAGTTCGTCTGTAACAGTAGGGAAGAGTGCTTTTTTGGTGTCTATGATTCTAAATGGATAGTTTATAGTATTATCTTGTGGTTGTCTTGTTTCCTGTATTAGCTAGCAGTTTGTTATTCCATTCGGTGTGTTTTTATATTTTGTATTTGTTATATTGTTATCTGTCCTGAGCTGAGGGCCTATTGGAAACAACCTTTCTACTTCATTTGAGGTAGTGGTATGGTCTGCATACAAAATACCCTCCCCAGACCCCATTATGTGAGAATATACTGGGTATGTTGTTGTTGTTGCTTTTATTTTACCATTACAGGTAATTCAAAATAAAGTTCAAAAAAGTTTCTTTAGGTAAATTTGTAAAAGTACCCCTATTTATGATTTCTTAAACATGTAAAGGGAAAAATGTGTATGGAGAAAAAATGGCTTAGGTTAGGATTAGGCCAACTTGGGCCGAATATGAGAGGAATCGGCCCAGAACATCTTCTTGAGAACAATGTCAAAACGATGAGACGCCCGCTTGGGCAAGGGTAAAGGCGCTCGAGACCAATGTTATCAATAGCGAGCGCCAAGGCGAGGATGTGTCGCTATTTGTCTTTGTGGCGATGCGACCTGCGAAAGGCGATGCCAAGGCGAGATTGGGGATATGGCGACGAGGCGAGGCGAAGCGTCGACACTTTTTAATTTTTTAAAATTAATATTCAAGGATAAAAGGCAATTTTAGGGCTTTTATTCCCATTTTGCTTTGACTGCTACCACTGAGAGGCAACTGTGACTAAGGTGACTGCTAGTGATTCCGGAGACTCCGGCGGGCGGCGACTGGTAAGTTGTTTCTCTATTTTTTCTTTTTCTACTTATTTTCTCCACTGGTCAATCTTACTCTCAGTCTACTGATATCTTCTTGATTTTTCTTCCTTTTCTACTTTCTTCTCCCTTTGTTTTTCTTCTTCTATATCTTCCTCAGTTTTTTTCATAAAGAGTAAAAACTCAGTATCTACTATCTATTTTTAGTTTTGACTTGAAATATTTGCTAATATATTATTGCTATTGAGATTTTGATTATTTATATATTCAATTAAATATTTTAATTTTTTGGTATTAATTGTCGCCGCACTTTCAAAAGGTGATTGCGGCGAGGTGGAACCTTGTCACCTCTTGTCGCCGTTCAAAACATTGCTCGAGACTGTCTAAGATGTTGATTGCCCAGTAACAGACAAACAGAAGGACATTGTGTTAGGGATTCTAAAAGCCATCGACAACCCTCGACCGAATCGCGTCTGACACACGCTAGTGGGCTGGCCATTCTCCAATGACACAAGGACGGGTTGGCAGTCTCCTATTGGCCATAGGAAATGTGGGCACCCTATAAATAGATACCTATTTCCCCATTGTAAAAGGATCTGATTTTTGCTTTCTTATCCTATAAGCAATAAAATATTTATAGCAAGCTTCCTCGGTTTCCTTAGCTGCTTTACTGTGTTCTCGTTGTAATACTCGTGCTCGGTCACACCCTGCCTATAACCAGAAGGACTTAGTACACGAGCCTTCCCCGGACACCGCGCATAGCGGTAGCTTTAGTGCACCGGGCTGCCCTTTCTTAATCTTTGCATTGTTCAAATTTGATTGGTCTTTTGCTTATGCTATTTATTTTTCTGCAAGCATTTTCTACTAACTCGAAACTAGCCATAACATGTGCTATTGACCCACAAACAAATCTAACTGTCCCAAATCGATGGTAAGAGCAACTACGTCAGTTTTCAGCTTCGTTTCTACTTGCTAGTTTCTTTTTGTGATTTTGCTTTGCCTAGGGATAGGTTATGGCTTGCAAAAGGGTTGAATTGAATATGGTAATCACTCCCACAAGAGGACAACAAGCCCAACAACTCGGGCCTGTTAGCCAAAAGGGTAGAGGGGCCCAGGAGATGAGGAGTCATCCCGAGCAAGGGTCGTTTCGGATAGGGACGTGTTGAAGTGTCATGGAGAGCATGGCTAGACATATAGGAAGGCAGAGACGAGAGGCGTAGAGGAGCTGTCGGAACTTTTGGGGGGATTCACCGCTCTTCTTGGGAGGTTTGCTGCTCTTATGGAGGCTCAAAGCAGAGAGGTCTTTGCGTTCAAAGCGAGTCTGACTCACTTTGCCTCGCGGATTTCGAAGAAAGACAATGGGAATGTTGAAATGGCCTCGAAACCCCTACAGTCTCTTATGGCGTGACACGAGTTGGTGATATATTGAAGATAAGGCAGGGTGACACAGAACCATTGTGGGTTTTTGTGGCCAAGTTTCACAAGAATAGGGCACAACTCCTGATGGTCCCCGATAATTGCCCGACTGTAGCTTTCTTAAAGGGATTAAATCCTAAGTGCTCAATCGCCTCGTTCAAACTTAGGAAAAGCATGAAAAAGTTTAAGGATGCATCCTGGGATGAGACACGCGCTAGATACAAACACATGATCCATGAGAGTCGTGACCACTGTTGCAATAATGATAAATCCCTGATATCCTATGAGGGAAAGGCCGACCTGATTACAAAAATGTTTAGCAGGTCTGTCTCATCCCCGCTCCCCCTATAGGGAAAGTTAATGTGGGAGAGGAGATGCACCCAAAATGTAGGCTCACATGAATCGACTCCTCAAAGGTTATGTTTATTGCTTTGGGTGGTCCTACTTTGATGTGGTGAGTGGGCCGACAGGGGCGTGGGGACGCCCGAAATCAAAGGATCTGGCACCCCGGGCCTACCCCACAATGGGACAAAAATGGGAGAAGGAGCAACGGGAGACATAAGGTCAAATGGATCCGATCGCGAAAGGCAGGCTCCCGAACAATCTTTAAAGAGCTCTCGGGACTTAATCACAACAATGCCCGTGTTAAGTATTTTCCTTTTTAACTTTTACCTTTTATGTATTTTTTGGATTCGTGATTGTTGCACAGGTTTGAACTGTAAGTAACCTCTCGGTGCTATGGACGTGAGCAACGAATGCCGCGAAAGCCTGGAAGAGCGAGCTACTGTTTTTTTCCTTTGTATATGTTTTTTTGGCCCGAATTGGGTTTTTCCTTACAAGGTTTTTTAACGAGTTAGCAATAAATTTTTTGGGAATGACTTAGGCGAGCATCTTTGTAAGGTCTGACGACCAAAATGAAAGATTTTATGAAAATTATTGTTATTTACACTTCTATTTGCATTGTCATTACATTTAAGTTACCTGAGCAAGTCCTTTAATTGGACTACGCCGTTCTGCAAGTGAGCAGGACCACTCAGATCAGGGACTATCGGTGTTCTGGATGCCCAAGCCCTAGAAAAGGAAAAATCGAGGCTAGCACTTTGAAGTCTGCACAAGGGACGGGCAAAGTTTAAGTATCCCAACAATGAAACGGACCTTTGTCTCACGTCCACAGGTGCGAGCGCTCTCGTCTTGTGATCTCCCCGAGAAGAGCATCTATGGAAATCATTGATTGATCATTTGATCGTGTGGAAACCTGATGCCTGGTCACCACTACTCGACTTAAGATGCCCGGGCGAGAAGCGTAATTAAATTTATCCCAAGTGATTAGTTTTAATTATTTCCAAAGAATGGTCCTGTAAGTCTATACTGACTATTCAGAGTTTAACACTTGAAGGCTACGTACTAAACTGTCTAGGAGTCGTCCAGACTTAGACACTCAACAAATTTTAATTTATGGAATCCTTCCTCGAATTGTCGAGGTTTTGAAAGGCCTAAGATGCCTCTGGTTGAGTTTATAACCGACCCAACTGAATGACCTGAAATACATGTGAGAATGAATAATCAGTCAGCGCTTGTCTATGTCATCACAAGCCCAATGGGCCGTAAGACTGGCCAGAGCCTCCCACTAATTAATAAAAAAAGATGGGGGAAAAAAAGAAAGAATAAATTTGTGTGTGGAGGGGGAGGGGACCTCTTGAAAGGACTAGTGGATGATGCCTTTTCGGAGGAAATGATAAATGCTATCACACAAATGAGCGGTCGAGCAGGCTTGGGCTCTAAATTATAAGAGGCGAGATTTTTGCAAAATAGTACGGGAGATTTTTTTCTTTTGTTGTCAAAAAACCGACACTCTTGGAAAAAGTGAATATAAGCAGCTATAGTTCTCCTATTTATTATTACATCAGAATCCCTAGACGGGATGCGGGATTACACAATAATAAAAAAGAAAGATGGAAAGCCTCGCTTCAAGTAGCATTCCAAGGTTTGAAGGCTCCTGAAGAAGTACACTCGAGCAATCTTTAGAGAATGTGCCTTGGAGCAAGCTTTCCTTTGGAAGGTGCCTCTATCAAGTTCAATCGATAACTTGATGAGCGCATCCGGAGCCAAAGTGCCTCCTCAGCTGATTGGGGTGCAACTTTCAGCACTGTATGATGGGAGATGAGTCGGTGAGCCTACACCCATGAGCATTGACTTTGACCCCAATGAATAGTCCCTACCCTATTCTTGAAATAATATGCTGTATTTAGGATTCCTGGGTTAAAGGTAGTGTAAAGTCGGAGATGGGTGGGATAATTATAAACGGTTCTAGTATATGGAAGAAGGCCCCATTAAGAAACTTTCTGTCAAAACAAGTGGTTGTGAAAGGATAAAAAATGGGAAGATAGCGTAAGCGAGGATGTATGGAGAATGCATCCTTTTATTAGGGTGAGCCAGGAAGGGGAAAAGGTGCAAGCATCATGGATACCTGCCAAGTGGACGGTTGTATGTGCATAAGCATAACACAGAAGCCAAGGCGACCTATTCAACCCATTGTCTCCCTAGGTTGTACTGTCCCAAGATTGACCAATGGTCAATGTTTGCCATTAATTGCTTTAAATGCATTAAGTAAAACAGAAATGACAACCAAGAAATAAGGAACGCTAAGTTTTCTTTAAGGAAAATATACATTAAGGATATGCCCTGAGGCAATAAACCCAGAGTGACTAAAGTAGAAATAAAATTATCTACTTAATCTCGTAGGCATCGTCTGGCACAGATATGACTTCCTTCGAAAAAGTTGGTTTTGGCACCCTTCGGTCCCTTCCTGCCAAAGTCAGTGACCAGGTCTCGAGACTTGGCAATCTCCTTTATATCCAATTTGCCTTTTTGAACCTTGAGGACACATGTACAGGTGAATTGGGCATCCCATGCTGCTCTAATCAGGCCGAGTCCCTTTTTCGTCTTTCTTCTCATGTGTCACTAAGGCATTCGCTTGCTTCTTCAGGCGACAGATCTCGACCTTGGTTTCACCTAGCCGGTGAAGGGAAAAGCTTCCTTCGGAGTGGGTGAGGTGTAGACGAGAGGTGTAGATCTGCTTTTAAAGCTCACCTTGTTCCTTTAGAAGGTGCCTATTGGAATTTGCGAAATTCTGCCGACGAGAAACATCCTCTTGGTTGGCCTGCATGATGGCATCCTTCTGATAATTGTCCCTGTCAAACTGAATTGCATGTAGCTATGAGCATCTCAACCTCTAACGTTCGATCGGCCAAGGCCTCACCAAAGGTGGTCGACCCTCGTAGAGTAGCCAGAGAACCCTCGTAGGGCTTTGGCCCAAGGATAAAGAAGGCAATATTTGGTCATAAGGAAAGGCAAAGAGAAGCAGAGGATGGGTTAAATTAGGAGAAACTCACCCTCGAAGCATAATGAGCGACATCATTCATCAAGCACACAATAGTGGCCCTTTCCACTCTTTTGCAATCCTTAGGAGATATAATAGTGCTCGAGTAATTGGCCACCCCAACTGGCCTCGAAATGAGGCTCAGCTCCTTTGGGACGACCAAGGGTGTTGAATGATGGCCTAAGGATGCAAGGTTTGTATCAGCCTTAGCCTCCTCTAAAGCTTTGGCTCCCTCCGACGAAGAAAACACAAAACCTAGGTGGTTGGAGAGGACACCAATGGCACAGTTGGGTGAGATGGCTTGACAGAAGCACACGGAAAGGACCTCCTTTCGTCCTATTATTTTCCATCGAGCGAAAGAATTTGGTTGCTTTGAACTCCGAGGGGCTGAGGTTTTTTCTCGAAGTGTCAAAACTCCACTATGCATGTTCTCTCAGTTCCTTCGAGGCGCCATGGTCTCGAGGAGCCCACCGACAACAGTAGCTGCAGAAGCGTTAAAGTCGTCTGTCAAAAGATCAAGGTTCATAAGTCAGGGGCCCGTCCCATGAGGTTGAGAGCCACTACCCGGGATAGAAACAATATGGAACTCGACTTTAAACCTGCAACATAGAGCCAAGATGACGCCCAGAGGTACCATGAAGTAAAAAGTTGCAGTTCGTGACTGCCCAGAACTAACCAAGGTTGTGATTCTTTGCCTTCCAGCCACACCAATTGGATAGATGAGGCCAAGTTCGATCATCTGGAGTGGTAGATTCAAGGATATGAGCCACCTAGAGACGGAAGATATGAACTTTTTTAGAGAGACCAGCGTTCAGGAATGGATGCCACCGAGGAGTTGTGAAAAGTAAGGGAATGGGTCAAAATACAAAGGCAAAGGAGGAAGCAAAAGAGGGTAGATTTTTCTGAGGCGCTTATTGTGGGTATTTTAAGAAAAATGTGTAGGCCCCCAGAAAGCTCCTCTTAGGGTATGACGATAAAGCGGCTAGTCCACTCGCGATGTTGAGGATCATTTAGGTTGCTTATTTCACTTTCTTTCCTCGTGGATTCAATTTGATTACCCCTCCTCCCTTCCCCCCAAAACAAGCAAGGGGAATAGAGCAATAAAAGATGTGTTAGGGAAAAACTGAAACATGACATACAGGCGAGAGCATGGAGGCAGGCTATGGTTCACCACACCCTTGGGTTTAATTGACCTAGGGACAACCCAAAGGTATTGCAGAAAGAGGAAATCACCTCATCGATAAGATCACCGAGACTAACGCTAAATGGGTATGTGTAGATAAAGAATAGCGCAGGTGGTTGGAGATGATGTTGTCTGTGGATCCTAGGGCCCTTGCATACCGCCTTTTCAACCCAATCACAACCCTTGATAATGTTTGGAACGATATCATCTCTTACAAGGGAGCCCAACTTTTAAACTGGCATAAGGGATTCATTGATTGCCTGTTCGTAAAATCTTCTGGAAATTTAAAATTGATAGTCACTATATCGTCAACACGAGGATTGCATTGGGAGGTGGTTTGTTTCTTCTTGCCCTTCAGCAAGTCAGATATGGGAGGTGGATTTTTCTTTTTGCCATGGGTAAAAGGGGGAAGCGAGAAAAACAGGGAGAATTAGTTTTTGCAAGAAAAAGGAAGACGACAAAAGTGTAAGAAGGTGGAATTGTGGAGAGGAAGGTATGAATAAATGAGTCCATACGAAGTGACGACCCGGGAAAAAGACTTTCACGGGGATGGGACACGTTGGGAAAGATCCTACAAATAAGCAATGTTTTGGAAAGCAAGAGGCATAAAAAAACGACGAGGGCTCGCTTTACCAAGGTGAGAAGTGTGAAGCAAAACACACTTTTTTTCAATTAAAGCGCTAATTAGTACAAAATTAAAAAATGCTTAACACGCAGAGATAACATATTAAGCAAACCTATCAATTCTTAAATTAAAAATAGACATTTGATTTTTGTGTTACTGCCTATTGGATTTTCATATGCCCAAGCTGGTTCTCTTTTTTGTGCGATTGAATAAAGAAATAGAATTTACTACAAGAAAAATAGAACAGTGAAAACAGAAACAAAACAACAAAAAACTTAAAAAAAAACAGAGAGAAGATTGTAGAACAGAAAAAACAGAGTATTTCAGCATATTGCAAATCAAGGAAAAAAAGAAAAGTAAACAAAGAATTGTAGAACTAGAAGAAGAAGAGAAAAAGAGGAGCCGGAGATGAAAAACTTACTTGAAAAAGAAGTTGCAACAGTTGCACTAGAGTCGAGCAGTTGCAGGGAAATATTTTTGATAAGAGTCCTTAGTTTTAACTAGAATTTAAAAACCTAGTAGTGGTTAAGCAAGTTTTTCTCGCTTTTAATAAGGTTGCGAGTGTTATCAAAAGCAAAAAGTGCAAAAAAGCTCTAAGGTCCATTGGGGCTTTAAGCGCAAAACGTGAATAAAGTGTGGACTTTAGTGAAGAAAAGCCCAAAGGGAGAAAGCAATACAAATATATATGTTTAGTCAAAGATTAATAATTATAAGCATGTATGACAAATCTATGAACAAAGAAATTGAAAAAATGTAACGATAAAGTGAAATATCAATTGTTTAGTGTTGTCTCTTTAGAAGAGGCCCATTCGCAAGGAAAAGTATGCCTTAGAAAATTGATGATGACATTGAAGCGCACATTAAGCGAGACGAAGTGCTCAACACGTTTTGAGCCTAGCTTTTGGGCTTAAGCGCGCCTTTGATAATACCAGGTGATGCTTCTCGCTTTAGTCCCAAAACACACACTTTTTTGTCATAGAGTCTCTTCAAGGCATTAAAGCAATAGCTTCAGGCTTCGCTTCACTCTGCGCTTTAAGCGAGCGCTTCATTGTTTTAATAACACAACGAATAAGTAGGAAGCAGTCGCCAATGGGTACATGGAAAGGAAAGAGCGAAAGGAGAAATGACCGTGTCAAGTTGGATCGTTTGCTTTTCTGTCCTTCGGTCGTAGCAGATACTGCGTCCAAAATACGGAGGGACTATCTGTAGGGGGAGAAAATGTATTAGGTTAGGATTGGGTCGATTGGGCCAACTTGAGCCGAGTATGAGACGAACCAATCTGCAGCATTGTTGTCTCGAGAGTAATGTCAATACGACGAGACACCCACTCATTTAAGGGCAAAGGCTCTCGAGATCGACTAAGATGGTGTCTGCGCACTAACAGACAAAAGGAAGGACATTGTGTCAGGGATTCCAGAAGGCACCGACAGCCCTTGGCAGAATCGCATTTGACACGCTAGTGGGCTGGCCATCTCCAACTGCAGAAGGATGTGTGGCAGTCTCCTATTGGCCATAGACAATGTCGGCGCCCTATAAATAGATACCCCCACCCCCCCAAAAAAAAAAAAGAAATAAAAATTGTAAATGGATTTGATTTTTGCTCATCTTTATCCTATGAGCAATAAAATACATCTAGCCTCGTTCTTAATATTCCTCGGTTTTCCTTTAGCTGCTTTACTGTGTTCTCGTTGTAATACTCGAGCTTGGTCACATCTTGCCTATAGTTGGAAGGATTTAGTGCTCGGCTATCGTTTTAGATTTGTTCTTAATCTTTACCTTGTTTGGTTTGTTTGGTCTATATAACTTAAGCTATTTAATTATCTGCAAATGTTTATTACTAACCTGCAGCTAAAGCCGTAACACGTGCTCTTGACCTGCAAACAAATCTAACTGTCCCAAATCGACGATAAACAAAGAGGACAACTAATATGAGACGGAGGGAGTATATTGACTGAATTGATTAATAATTAGGATAATTTCGTGTCACCTCTTTAGGGTTACACTCATTGGCAAGTAAAAGTGTCTTAGAGCCTTGATGATGAGATTGAACTGCTCCATTAACCGAAGCGATGCGCTCAACATGTTTTGTACCTCACGTCAGGGCTTAAGCGCCCTTGAAGTGCACCGTTGACAGTGACAACACTGCATTACGTTTTAATTCATACTTGTGTGATTACTTCTACAGGGAAAGTTCTTTTGCTACCCAAATTGATAGGATAAAGCAGGAAGTTGAATTAGTAGTCCTGCTCTCCTATCATATTTGTGGTTTTGATATGGGCCGCTATTCCTATCATAAGTTTCTATTATTGGTCTTTACCATCACCCAATATTGATCTACCCAGAACATTGGAATGTTTAGTGCCTTATTGTCAAATTATAGGACAAGATGGCATCTACACTTTTGTTTAATATCAGGACTAAGAAGCTGACCTATCCCAGCTGATAGACAAAATTGAGGTATTTGAATAATATGATGTAGATGTCGGGTTCTCCAAGTATTCTACTGTTAGTAGTTGTGCAAGCTGAAATATAAAAGGCAATAGATTGCTTTGACAACAGAATTGCAAGCACGGTGACTTGAGTTTCTTTAATTGTCTGAGATCACTGTGTATATTAATATCAGCTTCAGTTTGTTGTTTTTTCCTTGTTTTTACCTTTCAAAAAGCATGTGCAGATCATCGTGCATGTGTTTGTTCTTCTCTTTTTGAATCTTGTTCATGAGTACAACCGTAATTGTGGTTCAGAAGCATTTAGTATTTTGAATTTTTCTATCATCGGTTTCTTCTGCTATTAAATTTAAAATCAGTACCAGCTGTGCCATATGTAATGCATGTTTGGCAAGCTAGGACGAGTATCTTCATTTGAAAGCTATTGGATCGTAATGCACAATAGAAGATGAAAGATTTGATTTTTCATGAATAGTTAATACTAATTTTACCGATGTTACCATGCAATTGGTGCATTTTCCTTTTACTTCACCTTTTCTGCCTGGTGACATGCTTTGCACCATATCCTGATCAGATTTGCATACGTTACAATTTATTTCTAAAAGATGTACCTTCATGGGATTGCAGATATAGCATTTGTGGATCGTGCTGATATTAAGGCATATGTTGGACCACCAACTCTTCAAGCACGTTATGAGATACTGCGATCGTGCTTGCAAGAGCTATTGCGTACTGGAATTTTGTCAAATTCACAGGTACTGGTTGGCCTTGGTTTGCTTTAGGCTTTGATTTGAACAGTTGGATAATAATGTAGCAATCTCTACAAACGACTGGAATGTATGCAGGATGGAGATCATCTTGTTCTTCCAAATTTTGTTATTTTGAAGGAGAACCTGCATGAAGTAGTTCCAACTGAGCCTCAAATGTCGCTTCATCTTGGTCAACAATTGCTTGAAGCTGCAGAGGCATGTGAGGTAAGGACTTGCCCTTTATTTCCAGTGAGTAAATGCAACAGCATATAATTGTGATAAACATATATGCGTATCTTTCAGGGTATGAGTGGAAGATCACTTAGAAAGCTACCATTCTTGGCACATGCTGCACTTGCTAATCCTTACAGTTGTGAACCTGGCAAATTTTTGCATGTAATGATGCAAACAGCTAAGGGAGAATGGTCAGGACTGGCCGCCTGAATTTTTTCCCATTCAATGTCAGATCCTGCTTCTGTTGCTAGCCCTGTTACCAAGCTCAACTGTAGAGCAAATGTGATGACTAGCACTGCTAAACTGCCAAGAGAAATTATCTTATGCTTACCTGAGCTTGACAGAAACAAGCTCTTTATTATCTCTTTGGGAAGAGTGGAAGGGTTGGGAAGAGTGGAAGGGTTTCTGGGCAATGTGAATTATGTAACAGCAATATATTTGAAAGTTATTACATCAATGTTCGGGATTCTTGCATGTTATAACATCAGTTGCCCTATGTACATCACATCACCATCTATATCTCTATCTCCGTCAAATATTCGTCGAACTAGTCATCTTGGGCGAATTAGCTTTGGTTTACCAAGCAGGGTTAAGAAGTTTAACACTCAGGTTATGTCAGGCACTGAGCTTTGGGAAGTGGATAATGACCTCGTCTTATTCTGACATCACCAAATTGTTGCGTATTATCGAGAAAAACCATGAAATAATGTCAAAATTCTATTATATGTACTATCTGTCGAGTAATTAGGGTAACTAGCGAGTTTAAGTTGTATCAACTGGGAAGTAAAGAAATTTTCTTAATCATGTCTCTCAATGGGTGATTATAAGTGTGCTAGTAACTTAGAATAAGGAAGATTAACTTGGCGGAGTTAGTCAAATTGCAACAAACCCAGTAGACTATTTTGGAATGGGAAGCGTGATAATATTACAATTTCTTAAAAATAAGTTCATTAGGGGTATAGTTCAGAAAGCGTCACACCCTGAGTTTAAGGAGAAAAATAGTGGGTTAGTAAGTCTCAGTTTCATAAAAATTTTACACAAGATGCTGACTTTTTTCAACGAGTGACGACTTTGGAGGCTTGGTGGGTGTTCGGAATGAAGAGATGAAGCTCAAGAACATTGATCCGATTTACAACGGAATAAGAGACGGAGCGGTTAGAAGTCATTAAGGATATTTATTTCAATTACAATTAAGTCCCTCAAGTCAAGTTTTTAGTTATTTTATTTCCTTGTTAACCCTAGAAGTGGTTATGCCACATCAGCTCTTTTCTTCCTTATATTCTGTATTGGAGCAAGGGGAGAATAATGAAGAATGAACGTTATTTTGCTCTAGTTACATTATATCTCTTTTCTTCTGTTACTGCTTATTGCTATCAGTGGTACCAAAGCACTGTCCCGTCTCTGTGGCTTGTTACCATGGATGGGTGAAATTAAGAAAGTCTTAGATCGGTTGGATCGAATGGCGCAAAGGCAAGATCAATTAGAAGCTGTACATGCAGCTTCCTTTCGCGAATTGAAGGAAGCTCTGCATTCACACGTTCCCCTCGAGGGTAGACAACCTCAATGACAGTCGACCTTGGATCCTTTTGAGCTTTATTCTCCGATCGTCGGACCTGGGACACTATCAGGGTTGCCACTCACAACTATACTTCCACCGGTACCTTGTTCCCTTTTGAGTCCTAATCCCCAATTCTCTCCACCTGCTCCCTTCAATCTTAATTTGACTTTTCTACAAATTTCTAATACAATAGTAACCCATATTCCAAACTCAAATCCCCATATTTTCAAGAAGCTTGTCCAACGATGCCTGCACCACCCTTCTCAACCCACCACGTTTCTCCTTCTACAGGTTCAGTTCTAAGCTCATTCAACCCTTACTCTTCTTCCCCAACGCGTCCCGTTGCAGCTCTTTATCAGACTGTTTCCATTCCTCAATACCCACTTCATAATGGCTATTACTACCTCTAAAGTCACCCCCTACCTCCCCTAACCCCTAATCACGGCTTAACCACATTGTCGAGAGTGGAATTGCCTAGGTTTAATGGGAAAGGATTTCAGGATTGGTGGTATAGGGTCGAGCAATTTTTCTCTCTAGATGAAGTACCTCCACACCAAAGGATCACCATAGCAGCTATTCATTTTGATGACATAGCCGTCCAATGGCATCAAGCTTATCTGCGGAGTAGAGGTCCTCTTCCATTTCTATCTTGGGATGAGTATTTGAGGGCTTTATCAGACCGATTTGGGACAGAGTATGATGATCCCATGTTTGAATTGTTGAAGTTAAAACAAACAGGTGGCGTGGCTGAATTTCTGGAAATTTTTGATAGATCTACGACACGGCTCAACTTAGATCCCAATCATGCTATTAGCATATTTCTAAATGCTATCAAACCTGAGCTTAGTGATGCAGTTCGGATCCATAAACTTTACTCACTACTCCATGCCTACCACTTAGCAAGATTGCAGGAGTCGGTTTATCTTAAGCAGTCAAAAGCTATGAAGAGTTCTTTTAATTATCCTTACCACTCCAAAACCATATCTTCTACACTCCATTACCCGTCTTTCCGACCTATTAACCAACCCAATACTCACTTGCCACGACTCTCAGATGATCGAAATAGGAGAACATAGATTAACCTTTACGGAACTTAACGAGAAGAGGGCTAAAAGACTTTATTATCTCTGTGATGAACCATTCCAACCAGGTCATGTTTGTAAGCACAAGGGTCAATTGTTCTTATTAGAGATTGAGGAGGTAGATTTTGAAGAGCAAGCAGAAGAGGATCCAATTCTATTAGAGGCCTTATCGGAGCCTTGTGAAATTCCCTTCAATGCTCTTGATGGTACAGTGGGGCATCGAACAGTGCGAGTGACTGGGTGCTGTCACAAGACGCAATTGAACATTCTGGTGGACAGTGGCTCCACTCACAACTTCTTGGATTGTGATTTGGTTTCTCGACTGGGGTGGGCATGGAAGAATGTAAAACTATCTGTGTGAGCTTAGCAGATGGTAACTCAATGCAAATTAACAAGGTTTGTAAAGGTTTAGAGTGGTTATTGCAGGGCACAACCTTTAAGGCTGATTTTTTACTATTGTCCTTGGGTTCTTGTGACATGGTCTTAGGAGTTCAGTGGCTTTATGAATTAGGTGGTATCAAGTTCAATTTCAAGTTGCTGACAATGGAGTTTCAACATCATAGCAAACTGCTCTCATTGAAAGGGGTGACCCCCAACTTGAAGATGATTGACTATGATTCTGTCCTGAAGGGGTCAACTGACCAGGTTCAGTTATTTATGATTAAAGCCTATGCTTCTAGCCCTGCGAAACAATCAGTGAGGAGCTCAAGCACTGAAGACAGGATAGTTCAAGCTGTCTTGCACGACTATCTTGACTTATTTGGAGAGCCTACAAAATTACCTCCTTCTAGAGCAATGTTTGATTATCATATACCTTTATTAGATGGGGCCACGACACTGAATCACAGGCCTTATAGGTACTCTCCCATGCAAAAAGATGTTACAGATAGGATGGTTCAGGAACTATTAGACCAAGGATTAATCAGACACAGTTCTAGTCCATTTGCTTCACCCTTCGCCTTGGTAAGTAAAAAAGATGGAAGTTGGAGGATGTGTGTGGATTATTGAGCCTTAAATCGGGTTACAATTAAAGAAAAATTTCCCATTTCTGTCATTGAAAAGTTCTTGGATGAGTTGGGAGGTTCCAAGGTGTATTCTAAGCTTGACTTAAGGTCCGGATATCATCAAATTAGGATGGCACCGGAGGATATCCATAAAACTGCATTCCGAACTCATGCTGGTCATTTTGAGTACTTAGTCATGCCCTTTGGGTTGACTAATGTCCCTTCCAGTTTTCAAGGCCTGATGAATCATATATTTTCAGCTCTTTTGCGAAAGTTTATATTATTTTTCTTTGATGATATTTTAATATACAATAAATCTTTCTCTGATCATATTCATCACCTCCGAATTGCCTTTGATATCCTCCGAAAACATTAACTCTTTGTCAGGGAATCCAAGTGTGTATTTGCAGCAGTCGAAGTAGAATATTTGGGTTATTTTATTTCAGCTGCAGGGGTGGCTACTGACAATAAAAAGATCTAGGCTGTTAAAGAATGGCCAATTCCGCGAACAATCAAACAATTGAGAGGGTTCTTGGGCCTAGCCGGTTATTACCGACGATTTATTAAAGGGTATGGAGTTATTAGCAAAGCTCTAAATGATCCCTAAAGGATAGTTTTGTGTGGACTGACGAAGCTACGCAGGCTTTTGTTGCTTTAAAAGAGGCATTGACTTCAGCTCCTTCACTCACCCTGCCTGATTTTACTATTCCATTCACTGTTGAGACTGATGTTTGTGATGTTGGGATCCGAGCTGTCCTGATGCAATTGGGCAAGCGTATTGCCTACTTAAGCAAAGGGTTGGCTCCTAAACATCAAACCTTATCAGTGTATGATAAAGAATTGTTGGCCTTAGTGATATCCGTGTCTAAATGGAGCCAATATTTGCGATACAACCCATTCATCATTAAAACTGATCAGAAGGCCTTAAAATTCCTTTTGGAACAAAAGCTACACACTGGCTCACAACTGAAATGGGTCACTAAGTTGTTAAATTCAATTTTGATATTGAATACAAAAAGGGATGAGATAATAAAGTGGCTGATGCTTTATCTAGACTACCCGTTGGTGAACTAGCAGCTCTAACCCTTTCTACTGTTAGAGCAGACTTGCTGCAAGATATAATGCACAGCTAGCAGGATGATCCTATACTTAAGAGTTTGATTGAGCAATTAGAACAGCCTGGAGGGAATGTCAAGGGGTATACTCTTATCCACTAATAACTCAGAAGATATGGAAAATTAGTAGTTGAAGCAGATTCAGATTTGTGACATGATTTGATCCACTTAGGCATGCCTCCCCTCAAGGTGGTCACTCGGGCATAGATAATACTCACATGATATTGGCTTCTTTATTTTATTGGAAGGGTATGAGAGATGATGTCGTGACTTACGTCAAGAATTGTGCTATCTGTTAGAGAAACAAAAACGAGACCATTTCTTATCCTGGCTTGTTACAAGATCTTCCTATTCCCTCTACTGCGTGGAGTAGTGTGAGCATTGATTTTATTGAGGGATTGCCTAAATCTACGGGTAAGACTACTATATAGGTGGTGGTAGATTGATTAACCAAATTTGCTCATTTTTTTTGCCTTATCTCATCCCTATTCTGCCTGTGATATCGCCCACCTGTTCATGGATAATATCTTCAAACTTCATGGTATGCCTGCTGAAATTATTAGTAATAGAGATCCTATCTTCACTAGCAAGTTTTGGCAAGAACTTTTTGCTATTCAAGGAGTGTCTCTCAATACTTCAACGGCCTATTATCCACAATTTGATGGCCAGACTGAAGTTGTTAATAGATGTCTCAAAACATATCTTCGATGCTTTTGCTCTGATTCTCCTACTACTTAGGCTCAGTTCTTGAGTTATGCAGAATGGTGGTGCAATACATCCTTCCACTCAGCTACACATGGTACTCCCTACGAGGATTTATATGGACAACCACCTCCCATCCATTTGCTTTACTTGGCTGGTAAATCTGCGATAGAGGAGTTGGATAGGAGTTTGATTACTCGGGAGTTCGAATTTCAACTACTTAGTATCATCTGGCTCGAGCACACCAAAGGATGATAGATCAAGCTAACAAACACAGGACGGACAGAAAATTTCGTGAGGGAGATTGGGTTTATGTCAAGCTTCAACCTTACCGGCAGGTCACTATGTCTCATTATCATTTTAGCAAGCTTTCCTCTAAATACTATGGCCCATATATGATAGAGCACAAGGTTGGGGCAGTAGCCTATAGACTAGTTATGCCTCCGGGCTTGCTCTTGCACCCAACTTTCCATGTTTCTCTTCTCAAACCTTGCCATGCTATTCCTGATCGCATTGGTCAACAACAACAACAACAACAACAACAACAACAATAATAATAATAATAAAAACGACGTCGTTTTAACAAAAAAATAAAACTTTGACAGTGCATAAATATGACCTTTAACTATTCAAAACTGCACAAATATGACCTCTCTCCAAGTCAGCCCTTTTAACGATGTGGCATCGTGTGATTGGATTACCTTTCCACGTAGGCGCGAGTGAGACTCACGCATGGGGTTGCAAAATCAGAGGTCATATTTGTTCAGTTTTTGAATAGTTAAAGGTCCTATTTGTGCACTATCAAAGTTTAAGGTCAAAGTTATAATTTGGTGTCAAGTTTAGGGTCATTTTTATGTATTAACTCTTAGATATTTGACCCCAAATAAAAATGTCTTTGAAGAATAGTCTTCCTTACTTTTTAATATACTAAAAGTACCATTTTACCCCTCCACACCTCAAATATATTTTTAATCTTTCCATACTCATTTATCTCTCAAATTTTATTTTTTATTATTTTCACTTTTTAATTTTTCCTTTACTTTTATTATTCTACTTTTTTTCACTCTTTTTTTTCCTTTAAATTTATTATTGTGATTTTTATTATTTTTATTTTTTTTTTAAATTTTATTTTCATGGTTTACCCATTGTAATAAGCTCAGGTGACAAGAAATTTCATAAAGCTACAAAAAAAGTTTATTTCAAAGCTTGAGCTTCGAATTTCTCTCTTCCCATTGGTGTAATTGCATTCTAACTTTAGAGTTTTTGATTTTGCCATTCATCTCTCTACACTTTAGGTAATTTCTCTCATTTTATCTTAATCTTATTGCATGCATTTGAAGTATTTGTTACGTAGCAATTTTTTTAAGCTGAAAACTACTTTTCTTTTCCGTGAATCACATTGTATAATGCATAGATTAATTTATAAACTCTATTTTTTTCTATCTATATCACCTGGATGAAAATGGATTTTGGCTGGTTTCTCTACTCACTGATCTCACTATTGTTCAGTCAGTAGGTTGTTTAGATTTGGATTTTGGATGTTTTGTGTAGCCATTGAGTCAATTTTTTTGTCTAATAAATTTTATTTTGCAGCTTGATTGTTGTTTTTTTGTTAATTTTTAATTTGATAGTTGTTTTTATCTTTATAACTCTGCAGATTTTGGTAATCATGTCTAGCAAAACAAATCGTGTCGAGTATTTTATTGATCCTAATGATTGGTTTAAGTCAGACCCCCGTTGGAGAGGGGATTCAAATTATCATACAACGATAACAAGCTTTTTGGATGACACACAGTGGTCATTGGTAGAGAAAGGATTTTTTGGAAATTTGATGAAATTAGGTACCATATGTGGTAGATTTTGATTCGGATGCTTCGCAATCCATTTTTTATCAGAAACATCCTTTCATCTGTGACATTGAAGCATTTGATAATCTGTCGAGCTTGAACACTGATTTTTAGGCGTTCATCGAGTGTGGATTGAATACGTTGAAATGGTAGGTTTACTAACTTAAAGCTTTTCATTTTGTCATTTTTGTACTTATGGTAACACATATATTCTAATTGTATTCATTTTTCATGTATTTTAAGTGCCAAAAATATATACGTTAAAAAGAATGTGCTGCCCGAAGGTTTAGTGTTTGTGTAAGGCCCCGAAAAATGGGTTCCGGAGCGTTACAGGGTGCTTGAGGCTACGAGTAGCCCCAAGCTAACCCTTTGAGCCATTTTCACTCAGTTCAACACAAATCAACGGGGTTTCCATAAATAACCCTCAAATATCAATAGAGTAATCATCATCCAAGAATAAAAGAATTCCAGAAAGATAACAAAATACGACTTATTAGTCAACTCCCAACATCTATACTAGTCTGACAAGCCTCTAAGAAAATCAATAAAACCAGCAAGCCATTGAGACATGCCCCAACTGACTCATACTCAGTTATTAAATGTAAACAATTCCGTGAAACCAACATCAGACATCACGTCCTCGAAACTTGAGGACTCAACACAACAGAGGATGTAGAACAGCGTGCCCGAAGAATCACTGTCGAACCTGGAACTGAGCACCTAAACCTACATTTTGAGAAAATGCAACCCATATCCGAAGATGTGGGTCAGTACCATGGAAAGGGACCGAGTATATGGGGTGTATGCAGTTGTATAAACATCATCATCATCATAAATATTTATAAGAAATATGCAGGATGTATGAAAGACTCACATAACCCAAAGAAAATCATCATAATCATGAGAGGATTAAATAAGTATAATAACACATGTGATTCATCATATAATTTGTCAATCACTTTCAGTTCATCAAGAATATCAATTCTCATAATGTAAATATCATTTAAATCTTTCGAAAGAATGACTTTCACAATTCCACTTTCAAATCACTTCACCATTCACCATAGACACAAGGAAACACACACACTGGGAGATCCTATAACTGACATAAACCATGTGAGCTACATGGAATCCAACGTATAACTCACGTTGGGGAGAGCCGTCCTATCCTTACCATCGGAGTAGGACTATCGATATTAAATCCACACAAACTAGTGATCACTATATAAATCAGCCTCAGGCTCACTCCTACGGGGGCACGTAGTTCTAGGGAAGTAAGATTGCTTTATACCTCCCACTCGGTGCTAAAGATTTTTCCCGGACTTAACATAGATCATTTCAAAGATAATCCACAACAAAATAATTTCAGTAATATATAAATATACATTGGGAGCCATCACGCTTTTGTGGATTTCTTTCACACTCGAGTTCAAAACAACTCCATTAAGACCAAAAGATCAAATCATTCAAAATATCTCAAATATTCAACATCAACGTGCTTATAACACACACTTTCTCAAAAAAACATAATTTCCAATGGGGATTCACAACCCAAATATCAAAATCATGATAAATATCATTCAAGATTCATGCTTTATATCTCCTCACATGTAAATTCATCTTTCAAAATCATAAACTTTAAGATTTCATAATAATCATTATAAGATATAGGTTTATGCTTCAAATTCGTAAAAATCAAATAAAAATCATGCCTTTGTAAAGAAAATTACTTTTGGGCACAAGAACGAAAGAGAGTTCTTGTTGAAAAATTCCACATACCTTGAATGATGAACTTTAGATCGATAATCATTTTTGAGATGTTAATCGTGCCTTTGAATGATGGTTCTTGGAGTTCTTGAACTAGGAACTTGGAATCTTGAATAAATTTGCAGAATTAATGGTGAACTTTGGAGGTTCTTAAAGTTGGATGTAGGAGCTTAGGGTTTTCTTTTTGAGGGAATTTGATGAAATATAACATATAATGCTTCTAATAGGCTTTAATATAGGGTTTGGATGGATTTTGGGTGAGGAGGAATGACCAAAACGCCCCTAAAAATGAAATAATTATCGAATCTGTCCTTTGATGGACTATTTTGATAGTCTGAAGTAGATCAACCATAACGTTTTACTTCGATATCTAAATTGGATGAAACCAATTTCATTAGAAAGAGGACTCTCATATCTTTCCGTTTATATATAGTATCTCACCCAGATCATTATGTAAGCGGAGTTATGATCGTTTGAAGTTGACCTAAATATTCGCTTTTGATAGGTTGAAGTAGATCGACCATAACTTTTTGCTCCGAAAGAAAAATTGGATAAAACTAATCTCATTGGAAAGAGGACTCGCAGATATTTCCGTTGATATATAGTAGATCAGCCAAATAATTGTGTACAAGGAGTTATGATTATTTAAAGTTAGAGCAAAAATACGCCAGGCCTCAGTACTTTTTTCTGCACGTTTTACTGTTCACTACTATTCACGGTTCGATCGGAATGTTCATAACTCGTCGTTCGGGTGTCCGTTCTGGATGATCCACATATAGTTGGAAAGCTTATTCGATAATATAAGCAATGGTGGGTTATAATCTAAGACATTTTGCATGAACAATTTATAATTTATTCTAGAAGATAGAACCCAACACGTTTATGCATAAAATTTCAACGAAAAATTTCCCGGAGTATTACATCATCCCCCCCTTGGAAACATTCATCCTCGAATGACACTAGACATGCCAAGATAAGATAGGGAATAGAGTATACAACCGAAACCATTCGTTAGACTCATCACCACATCGTTTCTCACTCCGAATGCAACATAGAATGCATAAATTCAAGAAACTACAACTGAACACATAATAAATGACAGTTGAACTACTGTAACTTTTATCAAAAGTGCATGATTTAGGAAAGAACGGTACCTTCGGCTTGATCGGAGTTCACAAAAAATAGGTGCGGGTACTTGGATCGCATATCCGCCTCAGCTTCCCAAGTTGCACCCTCAACAGATTGGTTTCGCCATAATACCTTGACCAAGGGAACTTTTTTGTTCCTTAGTCTTCGGACACTGGAATCAAGAATCTCAACAGGAATCTCATCAAAAGAAAGATTTTCTTGAATGTCAGCACTCACAGAGGAATCCACTACCACAACATCGCTAATATGCTTTCTAAGCATGAAGACATAGAATATTGGATGAACAGAGGACAACTCGGAAGGCAACTAGACCTCATAAGCTACCTTACCAACACAACTAAGAATTTTGTAAGGACCAACATAACGGGCACTAAGCTTTCCCTTCTTTCTGAATCTCTTCACCCCCCTCATAGGTGAAATTTTCAGATACACTAGGTCACCAACTTCAAACTCAAGGTCTCTCCTTCTAATATCCGCATATGACTTCTGACGACTCTGCGCAGTTTTCAACCTTTCCCTAATCAACTTAAATTTTTCCATAGCCTCAAATACCAATCAGGACCACTCACAGCCACTTTACCCACCTCGAACCAACCTATAGGTGATCTACACTTCCTCCCATATAAGGCTTCAAAAGGAGTCATGCCAATACTAAAGTGGAAACTGTTATTGTAAACAAACTCTATCAACGGTAAGTGATCATCCCAACTTCCCTTAAAGTCCAGTGCACAAGCTCTCAACATATCCTTTAAGGTCTGGATGGTCCGCTCAGCCTGACCATCGGTCTGCGGATGAAAAGCAGAACTCAAAAGCACTTGGGTATCAATACCCTTCTGAAAAGCTTTCCAAAATTACGAAGTGAACTAGGTACACCTATCCAAAATGATAGATAAGGGAACTCCATGCAGTCTGACTGGCTCTCGGATATACAATCTAGTGTAATCCTCAGCAGTATATGAAGTATGAACAGGGAAGAAATAAGCAGACTTAGTCAACCTATCAACCACAACCCAAATAGAATAGTGATGGCGTCGGGAAGGAGGTAAACCAATCATGAAGCACATAGTTATCTCTTCCCACTTCCAGGTGGGAATACTAAACTCTTGCATCATACCACCAGGTCTTTGGTGTTCAACCTTAACCTGTTGGCACGTTGCACACTTAGCTACAAACGCTGCTATATCTTTTTTTATGCCACTCCACCAATAAATTTCCCGCAAGTCTCGGTACATCTTGGTGGCACCAGGATGAATAGAATATCGCGTCCCATGCGCTTCAGCCATAGTTCTCTGTCTCAGATCATCAACATTCGGGACACATAATCTACCTTGAAATCTCAACACACCATCTCTTCCTTAGGAGAAAACCTTTACTTTTTGGTCCTTGACTGACTCCTTCAGTCTGACCAAACTAGCATATAAGTATTGCTTTTCCTTCACTTTCGAAATCAATGAGGATTCAAAACTACTCTGAGCCCCTATACTACCTTCAGCAGAGTCAAACAACCTAACCCCCAACCTAGCCAAACGATGTACATCACGAGCCAAATCTTTCTTACCTTCTACCACATGCGAAACACTACCCATGGACACTCTACTTAGGGCATCCGCCACAACATTGTCCTTGCCCGGATGATACAACACACTCATATCATAGTCCTTTAACAATTCTAACCATCATCTCTGCCTAAGATTCAATTCTCTCTGGGTAAACACATACTGCAGACTCTTATGATCAGTGAAAACATCAACATGGACACCATACAAATAGTGTCTCCAGGCTTTCAAAGCAAACACAACAGCAACCAACTCAAGGTCATGGGTGGGATAATTTTTCTCATGGGATTTCAACTGTCTAGAAGCATAAGCTATCACCTTACCCTTCTACATCAATACGCAACCCAACCCAACTCTCGAAGCATCACAGTACACCACAAAACCATCAATACCATCAGGCAAAGTCAAAATAGGGGCTGAAGTGAGTCGAGTCTTCAACTCCTGAAAACTCTTCTCACAAGATTCGAACCACAAGAACTTCACTTTATTTTGGGTCAATCGAGTCATAGGAGACACTATAGAGGAGAAACCCTCAACAAAATGGTGTTAATATCCAGCTAAACCCAAGAAACTTCAGATATCAGTTGTAGAAATAAGTCTAGGCCAATTTCTAATGGCTTCGGTCTTTTGGGGATTAACTCTAATACCCTCGGAAGAAATGATATGACCTAGAAAAGTAACTGACCATAGCCAAAACTCATACTTACTGAACTTGGCAAAGAACTTATGATCTCTAAGGGTTTGCAAGACAATTCGGAGATGATTAGAATGTTCATCCTCACTACGGGAGTACACCAATATATCATCGATGAACACTATGACAAACATATCCAGATATGGTCTGAACACTTGATTCATGAGGTCTATGAAAGCTGTTGGGGCATTAGTTAACCCGAAAAACATAACAAGAAACTCAAAATGGCCATAACGAGTTCGGAAAGCAGTTTTTGGGATGTCAAACTCCCTAACTTTGAGTTGATGATAGCCGGAATGAAGGTCTATCTTTGAGAAATAACTTGCACCTTGTAATTGGTCAAATAAATCATCTATTGTCGGAAGGGGGTACTTATTTTGACGATGACTTTATTCAGTTGGCGGTAATCAATGCACATACGCAAAAAGCCATCTTTCTTTCTCACAAACAACACAGGAGCACCCCAAGGAGAAATACTAGGCCTTATGAAACCCTTATCTAGTAGATCTTTGAGTTGCTCTTTCAACTCTTTAATATCTGCAGGGGCCATACGATAAGGAGGAATAAAAATGGGCTGAGTATCGAGAAGAAGATCAATCCCGAACTCTATCTCTCTATCAGGAGGTATCCTTGGGAGATCATTCAGAAAGACATCAGAAAAATCATTGACGACATTAACAGACTGGAGAGTTGGAGTCTCAGACTTAGTGTCTTTGACTCTAACCAAATGGTAAATACACCCCTTGGAAATAGGCTTTCTAGCTTTGAGGTAAGAGATAAAATGACTCTTGGGTGACACAGAATTCCTAGACCACTCAAACACGAATGCACTCGAAAACTAAAACTTGACCACTTGGGTCTGACAATCAATAGAGGCATAAGAAGAATACAACCAGTCCATACCCAGAATTACATCAAAATCTATCATGTCTAACTCAATCAAATCAGCCAACAAGACTCTATGAAGAACAGTAACAGGACACTTTTTATACACTTTCTGGGCAACAATCGAATCACCCACTGGGGTAAAAACTAGGATAGGCTCAGGAATAATCTCAGGACTCATTTCAAAATTCAAAGCAATCAAAGGTGTAACATATGAGAAACTGGATCCAAGATCCAACAAAGCATACACATCAAACTGAAATATATGAAGCATACCAGTAACAACATCGGGAGAGTCCTCCTATTCCTGGCGGGATGGTAAAGCATAGAACCTATTCTGGCGCTGCCCGCCAGCATTGCTAGAAGAGATGCCCTGGACTGGGGCTGGGCGAGTCGCTGGAACTGGAGCACTAACAGTCTGAGTCTTGGTCTGAGGGCGATAGTCACGACGCCCTTGTCCATCTTGTGGACAATCTTTAACTCTGTGACCTATGTCACCACATCGAAAACAACCCCTCTTCTCACCCCAACACTCACCCAAATGAGCCCTACCACACTTAGGACACAGGGGACAATTTGGCTTACTGCCAGCATTGTACTGGGACTTGGATACATATGACCTGCTACTTTGCTCCTGCCTACCTCTAGGCATGGGAGCACTAGCAGATGGCGGTGCTTGTATAGACGAATGATTCTGATACTGAGGGCGACTCCCTCCTTGCGATCTGGTCTGACCCTGTCCGTGCTGCTCGAACCTAGCTCTCTTATTCCTTCTTATTCTATCTCTCTCCTTAATTTTGTCTACCTTAATTTGTTGGGCATGAGTCATTAGCCTAGAAAGATTCATCTCACTATTCAGCATAGTAGACCTACACTCCTTAACCACATAACTAGACACTCCAGTCACAAACTTACTCATACTAGCCCGATTATCAGCCACTAAGTCAGGAGCATACTTGGCCAACTGATTGAACTTTAGACAGTACTCCCTAACAGTCATAGAGCCCTATCACAGGTTCATAAACTCTTTCACCTTTGCGTCCCTCATCTCCAAAGGGAAAAACTTATCCAGGAATGCATCCTGAAACTCTTGCCAAGTTGTAGGGATAGCTCCCTCACCTCTACCATTCCTCCAAGCAACAACCCAGTCATAAGCAAGGTCTTTCAACCTATGCACAGCCAACTCCACACTATGTTTCTCAGATTCATGCATCACCTGAGTAATCTTCCGCACCTCCTCTAAAAAAACCGTGGATCCTCATAAAACTTGGACCCATAGAATTCTGGCGGATTCATCCGCATAAAGTCACGGATCCTGGTAGCAGCTGAATCACCTCCCTACTGCTGTAGAGCCAGGGTCGGGTTGGCCTGAACATTTACAGTAACAGCTTGGGCCAGCGCCTGAAAGGCTACCCGAAATTCAGCATGAGACACGTTTTCATTCAATGGGTCAGCGGGTTGAGGTTGTTGACCATCATTATTTCTTGTTGCTCGATGTGGAGGCATATTTCTGAAAGAGGAGAGCACGAATCAATAGCAGAGAGAGACACTTTAAGCACGATAGACTTCTGAAAGAAAGAATCACACTTTTTCCTAAAATATCTTGTAGCCTCTTTCTCATAGATGTGGCGCGCTACACACCGATGATCAAGACTCTACTTAACGTGGATTTTCAGACTCCCTAGGACATCTTAAAACCTTAGGCTCTGATACTAAGTTTGTAACGCCCCAGAAAACAGGCCCCAGAGAATTACACGGTGTTTGAGGCTACGAATAGACCCAAGCTAACCCTTTGAGCCATTTTTACTCTGTTCAACACAAATCAATGGGGTTTTCATAAATAACACTCAAATATTAATAGAGTAATCATCATCAAGAATAAAAGATTTCCAGAAAGATAACAAAATACGACTTATTAGTCAACTCCTAACATCTCTACTAGTCTGACAAACCTCTAAGAAAATCAATAAAACCAGCGAGCCATTGACACATGCCCCAACTGACTCATACTCAGTTATCAAATGTAAACAATTCCGTGAAACCAACATCAGACATCACGTCCTCGGAACATGAGGACTCACCACAACAGAGGATATATAACAGCGTGCCCGAAGAATCACTGTCGAACCTGGAATTGAGCACCTAAACCTATATTTTGAGAAAATACAGCCTACATCCAAAGATGTGGGTCAGTACCATGGAAAAGGATCGAGTATATGGGGGTGTATCAGTTGTATAAACATCATCATCATCATAAATATTTATAAGAAATATGCAGGATGTATGAAAGACTCACATAGCATGAAGAAAATCATCATAATCATGAGAGGATGAAATAAGTACAATAACACACATGAGTCATCATATAATTTGTCAATCACTTTCAGTTCATCAAGAATATCAATTCTCATAATGTAAATATCATTTAAATCTTTTGAAAGAATGACTTTCACTATTCCACTTTCAAATCACTTCACCATTCACCATAGACACAAGGAAACACACACACACTGGGAGATCCTATAACCGACATAAACTATGTGAGCTACCTGGAGTCCAACGTACAATCCACCTTGGGGAGAGCCATCCTATCCTTGCCATCGGAGTAGGACTATCGATATCAAATCCACATAAACTAGTGATCACTATATAAATCATCCTCAGACTCACTCCTATGAGGGCACGTAGTTCTAGGGAAGTAAGGTCGCTTTATACCTCCCACTCGGTGCTAAAGATTTCTCTCAGACTTAGCTCAGATCATTTCAAAGACAATCCATAATAAAATAATTTTAGTAATTTATAAATATACATCGGGAGCCATCATGCTTCCCATCTATCAAAATCAATCACGTTGTGGATTTCTTTCACCCTCGAGTTCAAAACAACTCCATTTAGATCAAAAGGTCAAATCATTCAAAATATCTTAAATATTCAACATCAACATGCTTATAACACACACTTTCTAAAAAAATATAATTTTCAGTGGGGATTCACGACCCAAATATCAAAATCATGATAAATATCGTTCAAGATTCATGCTTTATATCTCCACACATGTAAATTCATCTTTCAAAATCATAAACATCAAGATTTCATAATCATCATCATAAGATATGGGTTCATGCTTCAAATTCGTAAAAATCAAATAAAAATCATGTCTTTGTAAAGAAAATTACTTTTGGGCACAAGAACGAAAGAGTGTTCTTGTTGAAAAATCCCACATACCTTGAATGATGAACTTTAGATCGATACTCATTTTGAGATGTTAATAGTGCCTTTGAATGATGGTTCTTAGAGTTCTTGAACTAGGAACTTGGAATCTTGAATAAATTTACAGAATTAATGGTGAACTTTGGAGGTTCTTAAAGTTGGATGTAGGAGCTTAGGGTTTTCTTTTTGAAGGAATTTGATGAAATATAACATATAATGCTTCTAATAGGCTTTAATATAGGGTTTGGATGGATTTTGGGTGAGGGAGGATGACCAAAACGCCCCTAAAAATCAAATAATTATCGAATCTGTCCTTTGGTGGACTGTTTTGATAGTCTGAAGTAGATCAATCATAATGTTTTACTCTGATATCTAAATTGGATGAAACCAATTTCATTAGAAAGAGGACTCTCATATCTTTCCGTTTATATATAGTATCTCACCCAGATTATTCTGTACGAGGAGTTATGATTGTTTGAAGTTGACCCAAAAATTTGGTTTTGATAGGCTGAAGTAGATCAATCATAACTTTTTGTTTCAATAGATAAATTGGATGAAACCAATTTCATTGGAAAGAGGACTCGTAGATCTTTCCATTGATATATAATATCTCACCCAGATCATTATGTACAAGGAGTTATGATCGTCTAAAGTTGGAGGAAAAATACGACAGGCCTTAGTACTTTGTCCTGCATGTTTTACTATTCACTACTATTCACGGTTCGATCGGAATGTTCATAACTCGTCGCTCGGGTGTCCGTTTTGGATGATACATATATCATTGTAAAGCTTATTCGATACTCTATGCAATGATGGGTCATAAACTAAGACATTCCACATGAAAAATTTATAATTCATTCTAGAAGATAGAACCCAACACTTTTACGCACAAAATTTCAATGAAAAATTTCCTGGGGTATTACAGTTTGGGTATTGTGCTGTGGATTCGAAGGGGTGGTTTTATTTATTTGAAACTTGTGGTGGAACTTTGAATGACACGGTATTATCATATCCTATCCTAATATATATTTGGATTGGCTAATATCTACCTGCTATTTTTGTAACTTTGGTGTAAAGTTGTAACTTTTCTATTCACTAGTTGAGCCAGGTGTATAGTTAGAAGGGCGAAAGGGGGTCATTCAATTTTTAGTTTAATCTTGATTTGTCTACCTGTTTTAAATTTATTTTCATTTTATTGTAGAAACAAAGCCAATGCTATTAACAAGATCCCTCCTGTTCCGATTCATCGACCGATCACAAGGTTTGGATCATTTCTTGATTGCATGATACTATGTAGGTGCTTTGCCGTAGAATTTATAAAGTTGGAGTTGAAGATAGAGTAATGTTTAATTTGTATGTGGGGTTACTGACATTTCAGAAAGTTAGCTGCACAAATCATGAACAAACAACAGAAATCAACAGTTGAGGTACAATGTCTATCCCTTCCTGGTTTATTTTATAATTTCGTTGCTGTTAACATTGTATATCCATAGATAAAAAAGCCACCAATCCTAGTGGCACCAATTAGAAATGAAATAGAAGACTGCATTATTATTGATGCTGAAGATTACAAGGCCACTGGTTATTCTGACGTGCCAATATTTGTGCAATATACTGAAGCAATGATGGAGGAAATTAATAAAATGGTAAGTTTATATGATCTATATATCTTGGTTATGAATATAATTCTTGTGGATTGCCATTGATGTGTTAAATCTTTGATTCAGGATGAGGAAATTGAGATAGAAGATGCAGAAGATTGGTCAGTTGTGGACATAGATAGTTCTGATAAAAAGAACAAACCGCTGTAGTGGAATACATTAATGACATCTATGCTTACTACAAGAAGGCTGAGGTAGAGATATTATCTCCACTCTCCCTATTTGTTTGTCAGAAGTTTTTTATTGTTTACAACTTATACATACTCATTACCTCACCGTGTGGGAATACACTGGGTTTGTTGTTGTTGTTGTACATGCTCATTAGGATTATGGCGTGTAGAGTTAGCAGGATTCCCATATTTTTCAATTGATTATCTAATTCTTCTGGATAGGATCTCATTAAGCTTAATATATTGCCAAATTACTCACAAAAGCTAGTCTAATTTCAACATTGACTGCAATTTTTAGTCAGTAAAATAATAGGTGAAGAACATAGGATATATAGACACACAAAGGGTATACTTGGGCTGTTTCTATTGTGATGCTATTCTATCAAGGATGATTACTGTTTTAATTTTAATTGAAAATAAGGAAAGAAATGGAGGTGCATTTTTTACCCTTTTCTTTTAATGTCATTTTCAATTGCAAATCACTAGTTGCATCCCTCCAAACTATATGAAACAATAATTTGATATCAATGACAGGATAAAAGCCATCCTCATTGACTGACTGATTGAGGTATGTAGTGTTTGCTGTTGAATGTCATTTCTAAGTTTTATGATGAAGAATGTGATAATTTTAGGTGTCATTTAATAATTTTAGGTGTTATTTAACGTCTAATCCAATTTATAGAAGTTTGAAATGATGGAGGAGACCTTGTTTTTGACTATGAATCTCATCGATAGATTCCTGGCAGTTCAGTTAGTGATTAGGAAAAAACTTCAGCTTGTTGGAATAACAACTTTGCTTCTTGCCTGCAAGTATGAAGAGGTATCTCTACCTGTATTGGAGGATCTAATTATGATTTTTGACAAGGCTTATGCCAGAAAGAAGTGCTTGAAATAGTTAGTTTAAAGACCAAAATCTTACATTATCAGGACTTGTATCTGCATTTTGTTCTTCCTCGCTAAATGATTTCTATCGTTTTCTTATCCACAAGAGAAGTTGATGGTTAATGCCTTACAGTTCAACATAATAGTACCTACAACTTATGTGTTTATGCGGCAGTTCCTTAAAGCCTCTCAGTCTGATAAGATGGTCAGTTAAACGTCTTTGTCACATGATGAAGTAATGCAATAATCTGAATCACTACTCATACAACTTTTTGTCATTGTTTAAATCTGGTAGAGCTCATGTCTTTCTTTTTGATCGAGCTATGTCTGGTTGAATACGCAATGCTTAGATTCCCACCATCAATTCTTACTGCTGCAGCTGTCTTTACTGCTCAGTGCACTCTTGGTGTGTCCAGGGAGTGGAACGCAACTTGCGAGAAGCATAACAGCTCCTTGTAAATATATTTTGTTTTTAAAGATACTTGTAAATGTACATTCCTTTATCGAATAGACAAAAATGTGTAATTGTATGCCTTATTTTCTACAATAGGGAATGCTCGAAATTATTGGTTTCTTTCCATCAGAAGGTAGCAGTTGGAAAGCTTACTGGCGTGCACCAAAAGTATAGCACGTCTAAATATGGCAATGCTGCAAGATGTGAACCAGCTTCTTTTCTGTTAGAAGCCTAGTTCTAGGATAAGAAGAACATATGAGGGTGAACAACATGCTTTTCCAGTAGTTATGTTGAATGAAATTGTTGATATGTCCGCAATATATGTTTCCCCAGGCTTTGGGAAAGGGGGAAGGGTGTTTTTGAGTTCTTTTGCTACTGAGAAAACCATGTGTTCATTTGCTTTTTTCATGAACATTATTTGACATTGTTGGTGTTTTGTGAAATATCTTGCTTTCCATACTTTTTCTTGAATACAAACATTAGAAAGTTAAAATTTCTTCTTAACAATATAAAACTTAAGTGATTAGAAGCTTGGACACATGACACACTTAACAACTAATGTGACTAGAAGCTTGGTGGACACACTTAAAAAGCCTTCATATATATATATATATATATATATATATTTATATGTATGCTCTAAAATAATAAATTTATCAGTTGGTTTTGAGAATAAGGAGTGTCAATGTCAATAATACTAGTGCGAGAGAGGTAACAAATTCGCATATTAGACCAACGTATTTATTAACTAGGTCCCTATTTTAGCTCATGCAATATTATTTGGGCTAAACATGTAACTCAGTGATTGAAGTGCCATAATCAAAAAATGCATATTGAAACCTGTGTTGAGCAAAAGAATATTAATAAAAATTTATATTTGATGTTTATAATCACAGTACAATAATTTTCTAAATTAAGTCTTGTCCATGAGGCAAGAGTTGCATATATGTTATAATCTAATCAGTGCAATTAAAGAATAAACTTTTGCCTCTTGAGAAAAAGTTTTCAATTTAAATAGTATAACATTTGTACAATAATTTTCTAAACTAAGTCTTGCCCATGAGACAAATGTTGCATATATGTTAATAATCTAGTCAATGCAATTAAAGAATAAACTTTTGCCTCTTGGAAAAAGGTTTTCAATTTCAATAATTTTCTAAACTAAGTCTTACCCATGAGGCAAGAGTTGCATATATTTTAATAATCTAATCAATGCAATTAAAGAATAAACTTTTGCCTCTTGGGCAATGGTTTTCAATTTCAATAATTTTCTAAACTAAGTCTTGCCCGTGAGGCAAGAGTTGCATATATGTGAATAACCTAATCAGTGCAATTAAATAATAAATTATTGCCTCTTGGGTAAAAATTTTTAATTTCAACAATTTTCTAAAGTTTTGCCCACAAGGCAAGAGTTGCATTTATGTTAATAATCTAATCAGTGCAATTAAAGAATAAACTTTTGACTCTTGGGCAAAAGTTTTTAATTTCAACAATTTTCTAAACTAAGTCATGCCCATGAGGCAATAGTTGCATATATGTTAATAATTTAATCAGTGCAATTAAAGAATAAATTATTGCCTCTTGGGCAAAAATTTCCAATTTCAATAATTTTCTAAACTAAGTTTTGCCCATGAGGCTAGAGTTGCATATATGTTAATAATCTAATCAGTGCAATTAAAGAATAAAATTTTGCCTCTTGGACAGAAGTTTTCAATTTCAATATTTTTCTAAACTAACTCTTGCCCATGAGGCAAGAGTTGCATATATGTTAATAATTTGATAAGTGCAATTAATGAATAAACTGTTGCCTCTTAGGCAACAGTTTTCAATTTTAGTAATTTTCTAAATTAAGTCTTGCCCATGAGGCAAGAGTTGCATATATATTAATAATCTAATTAGTGCAATTAAAGAATAAACTTTTGCCTCTTGGGCAAAAATTTTCAATTTTAATAATTTTCTTGACTACGTCTTGCCCATGAGGTAAGAGTTGCATATATGTTAATAATCTAATTAGTGCAATTAAAGAATAAAATGTTGTCTCTTGGGTAAAAGTTTTTAATTTCAACAATTTTCTAAAGTCTTGCCCATGAGGCAAGAGTTGCATATATGTTAATAATCTAATCAGTACAATTAAAGAATAAACTATTTCCTCTTGGGCAAAAGTTTTCAATTTTAACAATTTTCTAAAGTCTTGCCCATGAGGAAAGAGTTGCATATATGTTAAAAATCTAATCAGTGCAATTAAAGAATAAACTTTTTCCTCTTGGGCAAAAGTTTTCAATTTCAAGAAAAAGGAAAAGATACTCAAAATAGAATCTATGTCATAGATAGGGCTGTGATTGTTTTCATGTGGATTTACAGGTATGAGAATATCTTCAAGAATTGCCTGATTTGGCTGCAGACCAATGCGCCTCTCTAGATCAGACTTGCAGAAAGTCGATGCTGATGCTACTATTGCAAATTTTAACAAACTTGAAAGAAAAGCCTTTGGAACTGTGTTTTTCCTGGATTATGTTGGTAGTAAGCCAGCTATTGTTTCGACGATGATACTTTGTATTTTCTACAAATCTAAATCCAAGAAATTTTCTTTAACAAACTGAAGGTCCTTGATGAACAAGCCCTGAAGAGAATTTTGGGCATAATTTATCAACATTCCGCTGATAATGTCTTGTTTAAGACCTTTTGTTTTTACTCCTGATAGAACTTTCTGAAAGAAATTCAAATTTAGCACCACGAGTGATTTTCCCCACCAGTCTGATGGTGTCTCAGAATCAACACACTGGACAGGTTTTGATGGAAAATTATACTCTAGCTTTGACAAACCAGATGTTAGTTTCTCTTTACAGGCATTGTTTGCAATTGCCTTTGTTAACTATCTAACAAGATTGACTTCTTCAGATACCGGTAGTAATTTTTCACAGCGATGAAGAACAGATATCGAGTTGGATATATTTGTAAATATCGCATCCTTAAGGAATACCTAGTACGAATTTCCAGAGTTTTCTTGGAGATTTCTTCTGTCATTTCCATGAACCTGGCTGCGCATCTGAGTAACGCCACATTTGATATGGTAATCTCAACGTTCACTCTATAGCAAAACTTTGCAGCAAGTTCAAATGCATTAGATCCTCCAGGAAGACCAGTAAGATTGCTTCTTGAAACCTGTGTATCCTTTGCCTCTAGTAGCAACTTTCTAATTCTTCCACTTCGTGAAACCAGAGGGAACTGCAAATAATGATAAATTAGCAATAACATTAGAAATATATCCAAGATATTCTTCTTTCATTTTTCTTAATTTTAACACGAAGCACATAACTTAAGTTTTGTAGTTCTATTTTTGCATCTGGCTATTGACTTTTCTTTTCTCCTTAACACAGGTATTTTGATATCGGTAGCCTACTTATAATGACTAAAACATCAATCTTTTTCAAGGTACTTTAGACTAGCCATATGTTTGCGCAACTTCTGTTTTTCCATAAACTTGAGCATTGCAATGATGATGAAATGTGGTAGATTAAATTATACGAGAGGAAGAAAGATTGCACACTTCATTTTTGCACCCTGTGAAGAGCAAAACTGGCTGATCCAACTTCTATAGTAAGATCACTCAAAACATCAGATATTGTCCTGCAATAGAAGTATAGTCAATAATCAAAAGTTTGAAAATTATATATTTTTAAAAATTTTTTTAGCCTAAGGTTTCATGCACGCGCAACTTACATCTCAAGAATACAATGCTGGATGTATGGAGTCTTAAAGCTATCTAAATTTAAACGATGAAACCTTAACTCTTCGAAGAGCATAAGCCATCCTGATTTTTTGCTTGTACATATGACCGTAATTTAGAACCAAAAATAGCATAAAAACACAATCTTGAATGGATAAAAATGTTGAAACAAATTTAACAATACTTTATGTGTGCTGTTTTTGGATTCAATCTAGCAAAGTGCCAGATATTTTCTGGTGTCTTTAAAATATGGTGTGGAGTAATCTAACAGCTAATTCCAAAACTCATCTATACTAACTAGGGGGCCCTCACAAGATACACATTGGAAACTAGGAAAATAATTATTGATGTCTACACCATTCACACCACATCTTGAACAAGAAAATTGAACATATTGGACTTTAGATGTTTGAAAGATCAGCTATTTGATTTATCATTTTCAATGATTGTAGCCTTAGAAACTGCTCATCTATAGTCATTATCTAGAGTATATGATATTAACTTTATGAAATGATAGAAACTGTACAATCTTAGGGTTTAAGGTAAGTTCCATCACAATCAGTTTCCAAAGCTAAAAGTATTGCCATTTTTTCACTTACCCAACACTTGAACGTGGTCTGTCATCAGTGGAGAAGTTGGTACTTTTACTAAGGGAGTTCCGAATATAAAAAGGTGAATACATGAAATAAATCAAGGAATTCAGTATCTACTATATATACATAAAAATATACTTTTCCCCTTATATATATAGCGTAATTCTTTCATGAAAGCCCTTGTGATATACGACTCTGGCTCCACTCGTCTTTCATAAATGCATTTATTATTCAGATATTTTTTGGTGGTTGTAGTTCTATTCTAGTGCCAAATCCTACTACCATTAGAGAGTTTAAATCAATTGCCTGTTGCTATATTTTATACAAGCTAATAGCTAAGGTGCTCTCTCTTAGAATCAATAAGTTAGTGCTTCTTTAATCTCTAAAACATAGGCTGGATTCATCCGAGATGAAAAACACAGCCTTTACCTCCAAGACCAAACCCTTGCAACTACTCAAACACAATTATAATCACAATAACAAAGTCCCCACAACCTGTTCGACACAATTCCGCATCATCTTCTAATGCTAATTATACCACTAGTTTGAAATACTTGGAACTAATTTCTTGTACCACCGTGACCTTATACGTTTGGCCTTCCTAACATATATTGCAATCAACATCAACTCCCATATTAACGGCCTTTCCCTCCAAGACCAACCCCCATAACTACTCAAACACAATTATAACCGCAATAACAAACTCTCCACAACTTGTTCGATGGAATTCCTCAATGGTAACTATGTTACTACAACAATAGCATATCCCAAGTTTAGGTTACGTTCACCTCCCCAAAAATCAAATCAATATGCAAATTATATAACGAGCTAAAATTACCACAATGCATCAATAAGCTAAAATTACCACAATGACTTTTGATGATGAATTTTATACCTGAAGAACCCTTATGACAAAAGTCGATTCTGTGAATATTTGAAAGTGGATTCTGGAATTGGGAAAAAAGAGAGAAAGAAAGAGATTTAGTGGTTTGGGAAACTTAGCCTCGAGCTTTAGAGAGCCATCACATTCTGGAATTTGGAATAAAAAGATGAAGAAAGAGATTGAACAACGAATATTTTAGAGGAGGATATTTTGGTCCAAAAAATATGACTTAACAAGTAAAGGCTATTTTAACAAAGCCATTTTATTTGGGGATAAAATTTGAGAGCCACTCTAATTTGGGTCTATTTTTGAGAATAACCCTTCTTGGTCAACAACCAATCACATCTCTAACAAGCTTTTCATGAAAATTGTTTGAATCACTAGTATCATTAAGAGGATGGCTTTTATGGCCCCTAAGGCGTATGTACGATCCATAAAGATGGCATATCCTTCGTAAAATGATTAAATAATTCAAAAAGTACTAATTGTGGAATTCCTAATGTAATGACCCTCCATGTAATTTTCTCTATTTTCATTTGTTTTTCTGTATTTTGAGCTTTCCTACAATTGTCACAGGTCATTTATGACTTGCTGGCATAGGTGTTTCGGTTCCCAGATAATTCATTTGAGTCAATTTTTCTATTTTGGAGCTTTTGAACTTTAAAAATTTGACTCTGCTCAAAACTTCTAGTAAACTAATAACCAAAAAACTACGAAAGCTAGAAATCAACTAAGAAAGCAATATATAATTGATAGATGTAAAATTGGATATAGGAAGATGTGTAATAGAGAACAATAGGATATATTAAACCCTAGAACCCCTAATTACATGCATCAACCAATACCTAATTTCTATGGTGACCAAGAGGAAATTGATTGCCCTCATAATCACTCGTTTCTAAGCAATTCATCAATAAACGCTCACCAAAAACTCTCAATAGACATTTATTCACCAATAATCAATGAAAAACTAAAGAAAATAAAGCATGGTTTAGGTATTAATACCCAGGGTCAATTATTACAAACTTGGGCCCAAAAGTGACCCATTTTCACCAAAATAACAAGTTTATCCACCAAGGGCCACCTACCTACGCAGGCCAGGGGCACAGATGCCATTGCCCGTCACCTGCTCGTGCATGAGATATACCTACAGGCATAGGTGAGCTCGTAGGTGCACTCAGTGTGACAATTTGCTCATATTCTATTTTCTTTGACCCCTCCAAGGTCCCTTGATCCTTTTTAGTTGCAATCACCAACACATAGCACCCTTTGGATGGTAGTCAAATATCGTTAAGCACCTGTTATTTCACGAACATTCCTTGGAGAAGGGCTTTGAGAGCATTTGGATTGTATCATCTTCTCCATCTTTAGAAGAATTTTACCTCAAATTCATGGGGTTATCATCCTATATCATATCAAAGAGTGAGAGATCACACACTAAAGGTGTTGTGCAATTGATACTCTAGAGAAAGGTCAATCTTGTAGGCATTATCATTTATCCTCTCAAGTACTTAAAATGGAACATTACCTTGAGGCATCAACGTAGATTTTCTTTGGGTTGGAAATCGAGCTTTCCTAGGTGTACCCACACCCAATTGCTCGATTCAAGTACAAGCCTTTTTAGCCCCTTCTTCACTCTTTTGGCTACTGGTTGATGTTTCTTCTCAAGTCATAGCCTCACCTTCTTATGCATCTTCTTCATTGATTCTGACTTTTTTCTTTCATCTAAGCTAGTCTTAACATCACTAGACAAAGGAGTGAGATCTAAAAGGGTTGGGGGTTAAAATCATAGACACATTTAAATAGAGTCTAACCAATAGTCAAGTGGATAACACGAATATAAGCAAATTCGACTAATGGTAGGCGATCCTTACAAGATGCCATTTTTCTTTCAACCAAGGTGTGTAGCATATAACCCTATGTATTATTTACCGCCTCTATTTGACCATTATTTTGTGGGTGGAAAGAAATTAAGAAAAGCAATTTGGTGCTAAGCCAACCCCACAATGACCTCCAAAAGTGACTAAGGAACTTAGATTTCCTATCATTAATAATGGCCCGAGGAATCCTGTGTATTTTGTCAACATGCTCTATAAATAAAACTTCCACATTCGGGGCATCATCACACGTATGACATGAAATGAAGTAGTCTATTTTTGAAAACTGATCAACCATTATAAAGATACTATCTCTTCCCCTTCCCGTCCTAGGTATATCTAAAATAAAATACATAAAAATGTCTAGCCATGGGAGTAGGGAAGTGGGAAGTGGGGTATATAATCCTTGAGTGAGAAGGCACAATTTCATAATTCTACAATCCATACATTGACCACAAATTCAAACAATATCATGACACATCTTTGGCCAGTAAAATTGTTCCTTTAGGATTCCAAGGATTTTGTCAATTCCAAAATGAACCATCATACCACCATTGTGTACCTCTCTCACAAACAACTCTCTCTATGAGCTAGAGGGAAAACATAATTGTTTTTTCTTTACACAAGAAATGATAAAACTTAGAATAGGGTATAAAAATTCTATCCCTAAGCTATCTTTCCCTATCCCATTCTTCACAATCTTTGAAGATTTGAGAAAACATGGGTTCCTCAAGATACAATGTCTTCAAGCACTCAAAACTAATTAATATAAAAGAGAAGGTAGTAATCAAAGCATGTTTTAGGGACAAGGCATCGACCACAATATTCTCTTTTTCCTTTTTTGTATTGGATAACATAAGGGAAAATTTCTATGAATTCAATCCACTTGGCGTGCCACTTTTCAACTTTTCTTGGAACCTAAGGTGTTTTAAAGACTCATGATCGGTTTGAATAACAAATTCCTTAGGCCACGAATAGTTTTTCTAACTCCCAAAGCTCTAATAAAGAAATACAACTCAAGATAATATGTAGAGAGTTCAATGTTAATCCTTTGAGCTTTTCTCTAAAGTGTAAAATGAGATTTTGATCTTGCATTAAGAAGGATCTAATTCCTACTTTGCTAGTATTGCATTCAACTTCAAATATTTTTCTAAAGTTGGGCAATTATAACAAAGGGGCAGAGCTAAGCATTATTTTCAAATTTTCCATCACCTTTGCTTGATAATCACCCCACTTGAAGGGATTATCCTTTTATATTACCTCAAACAATGGGGAAACTATGGTGATAAACCCTTTGACAAAACTTCTATAAAAACTAGCTAATCCATAAAAACTTCTCACATCTCTAATAAATTATGGAGTTGGCAAGTTTGTTATAGAGTCTATCTTGGATTCATCCACTTCAACACCCAGAGAGCTCACAACAAATCCCAAACAGACAACTTAATCAACACAAAAGGAGAATTCTCAAGGTTAACAAACAATTGCCCCTTACTGAGCACCTCAAAAAACAACTCAAAAGCTTAGCAAAATTATCTATGAACTTGCTATAGACTAAGATATCATCAAATTAAACCACAAAATTACTTGTAAACAGTTTCATGACATGGTTCATTAACCATAAAAAGGTACTAAGAACATTGGTGAGTCCAAATAGAATAACCATCTTTTCATAGAGGACAAATTTAGTTTTGAAGGTGATTTTCCATTCATCACCGTGATTCATTCAAATTTAATAATATCCACTCCTAAGATTGATCTTTGAAAACATACAAGAACTATTTAATTCATCCAACATATCATCTAATCTAGGGATAAAGTGGTGATACTTTATCCTTATCTTATTGATCGTCCTACAATCAACACAGATGCACCACGTCCTATCTTTCTTTGGTACCAACAATACCAGAATCCACATAGACTCATGCTTTCCTTGATGTACCATTTGTGGAGGAGTTTCTCAATTTTCCCCTAGAGCTCCTTGGTGTTTGTTGGGTGACTTCAATAAGTTAGTATGTTTGGAAATTGAGAGCCCAACATAAATTTTATTTGATTCTTAATTCCCTAAAGTAAGGGTAATCTTTGTGGTAGTTCCTTTGGGAATACAACTTCAAAGTCCTATAAAATAACAAAAATAGAATGGTGGATAGGAGAAATAGAGTGCTTAATAAGAAAAACATGGGCTAGGAGGATCATGGGTTCCTTATCATCATATTCCTTGAAAAGATCCTTATTCCTAGACAACATCACCGCTGGACTCTTCTATTTCAATCTCTTTCTTTCCTTTCCTTCATTGTTCTTTTTTTATGGGGTTCTTCCTTCCCTTCTTTCTTACCCTTCTCTTTTAACTCTCTTATTCATTAGTAAACTTGAACTTCCGACCAATATACCTATTAGTTTTTCCATCATTTTTGGTTGAACGGTCATATTTACATGGTCTTCTAAGCAAAATATGAGAATCTTGCATGGGAATCACATCGCAAAACACCTCATTGTGATAATTTCCAACCTTTAATCAAATCACAACTTGCCTAGTCAGTTTCAATCTCCATATTCATTTAACCTTTGGATCTTGGATGGTGTGAAATACTTGGTGGTGGGTAACTTTAAGAAATAAACCATGGTATAACTAGTTATATTAGCACAAATCCCACTGTCAATGACCAACGAGCACAAATTATTCTTGATAAGATATTTAGTACGAAATAGATTCTCTCTTTGACTTAGGTTATCTAATGACTTACTTATCATTGATCATTTTACATAAAGTTTGGGACCTTGAAATCTGCATGTTGAGGCCAAGCATCCTTATTTCCATCCTCAACATGCTTATCTTCTTCAGACCTTTCTCCTTTTTGGTTTTCTCTTTTATTATCATTATTTTCCCTCACATCTTCTCCAAGGTAATGAATTATCCCTCATCTAAGGATAACATTCCTCTGGTTAGGATATTTATTTTCCTCGTGTCCCTAATCTTAACTTTTAAAACATTGAAAACTTTGGGATTAGAAGTTGGATATTTGTTAGCTTCATTCCTCATTGGGTACTTTGGAGTAGTCTTCTCCACGAATTTCTTATCATCGGACTTGTTGATGTCCTTTCTTTTGTTCTACCCAATAGAAGGTTGAGATACTTATTTATTCTTACACCAAGAATTAGTCTATGAGTACCATTTGAGTTTGATAGTTTTCCTCTTCTTGAGATCCTTCTCAACTCCTAAGGCTGTTTGAAAGATTTCTTTTAGGTTAGAAAACTTATGAAAAGTCATAGATGAGGATATATCCTTATACAAACCTAACATTGTAGTGGATGATGAGATGTTAATATTTCTCATGATGCTCAAGATTCAAGATCAATTGTTGAAATTCATCATGGTAGGTTAAGACATTCTTGTTTCCTCACTTTAGGTTGTATAATTTGGTATTTAACTCATGTCTATACCTTTATGGTACATAATTCCTTCATAAGAGATCCTTTAATGCATCCCACGGTGGTGGTTTTCCCTAATTTAACATGTTTTCAAATCTCTTGGCATATTCCTACCATGTAATAGCAAACCCTTTGAATTGGGCTATGGCATAACAACTCTTCTTGTCATCGGTGAGATTATTGACTTGGAAGATCGTTTCACAAGTGTACTCCCATGTAAGATAAGATTCAAAACCATTTTCTCCTTTTAAAGTTAGAAGGCTAGTCTTGAATGAATTTATCTGAACATCTTAACCTCCATTGCCATTTTGGTTCTCATTGTAGTTCCATGGTCATCACTTTGGGGATGACTTCCCAAATTTCCTCTCCCATAAGAAACCAGACCAAATCTTCCTTCCCGACATCTATTACCTTATTAACCCATTGGTATATTCCCCATGTGATTCACCCACATGACCGCTTCATCATATGTTTCAAACTATACTTGAGGCTCTTCTCTTTCTATCTTTTTGACTTGGATGGATTTGTTTTGGTTTAGGGGTAATTGAGTGGGGGATTTTGGTTTAGTGGAGGCTGATTTATATCTTGGTTTTAAGGTATTTGGATTTATGGTTCTTATTGGTTGAATTAGGGTTGTAGTGGACAAATAATATTTCAGTTATGTGGATAGGTAGTGTTTTAGATAGTGGGGTCTTATGCTTGTTTCAGTTGATTAAATATTTGGTGAAGTGTTTTCAAGGACATAGTAATGGATGTGTTTTGAGCATGTTCACTATATGAGGCATGGAGGTTTTGGGGAGTAGATATGGTGGGTTCTAGATGACCTTCTATGTTCACTATCTTCCCACCTATGGTTAACACAATTCCTTGGAGTGTGGTCATGCTAATTTTCATGGATTCTATTTTACGGATCAAAGATTTAATTGGTGCCAAAATTTCTTTTGAAGTATTAACTTCCATGGTTGGTGGTGTTTCATCTTTTGAGGATATTTTACCTATTAAAAAATACACTAAATGGTTTATACTCAAGGTAGTGGAGGAAGTGTTGATTGCTACTCATGATATGAATGGATTCTTATCTGAAAGACTCAAAATAAGTACTTACAGACTTAAACCAAGAATTTACAACAAAGTGAAAAGTAGAAAACCACAAAGATATAGGAAAAAGAAAGAAAATGAACTCAAAAACTAATCAACAAACTAAGTGGGTGAATTATTAGTTGTTAATTAGTTTAGGAATTGAGAATTAAAGTTAGGAATCAAGAATTGAAACTAAGATGATGAAATCTAAGAAAAATAGGGTTTGGGACCATTGAGGTGCATTTGGATGAGGTGTGGACGTAGGTGAGGACATTTTTTCTCGGGTTTAGGTGCACAGATGAAAATAAAAGGCTACCTTGTCGTTTGCATTAGCCACCTGCATGCACAGATGGACCTTCTGCATACGGAGGTGAAGGACGTAGGTCACTGGGAAGAATACTTGGAATTTCCATATTTCCTCTTTTTGTGGGACCTTTTGGGTTCCCTCTCCAAGAATATTCCTTTTTATTTTGGGATAATCTTTTGTACCAACACCCAAACACTTTCTCTTTCTTTCTTTTTGGATCAAAAATATTTTTTCAAATGTTCTTCTTCTTAAAGATTTAAAGATCCTTAAAAACACTAAGAACTTCAAATTTCCCAACTATTTTATTTTGACCCAAAATTTCACGAACTTTAGATCTAGGGACCTTTCAATGTGAGAAACACTTTTTCAATAATTTCAACTCTCAAATCCATACCGAATCAACAATATCTAAAAGTCACTTCTATTTTAATTCAAGCTCAAGAACAAAAATGGTATTTTTTCTTCATTCCACTCAAAAATCAAGATTCCAACTCAAAAATACTAGAAGAAATAATATCTGGAATAGAAACAATAAAAAGGACTCAAAAACACAGAATTTTTTTTGCCTTTTTGGGCTAAAAATCAACTTTCTATTTTCTTTATTTTCTAGCTAATAAAAACCAAGATTGAATTTGTGGGAATGAAATAAATCTCAACTTTGATACCATATGATAACTTCAAAACTACGAAAGCTGGAAATCAACTAGGAAAGTAAGAGATAATTAATAGATGAAAAATTAGAGACAAAAAGATGGATAATCAATAATAATAGGATTTATTAAAGCCTAGACCCCTAATTACATGCATCAACCTACACATAATCCTATGGTAACCAAAAGGGAATTGATCGCCCTTAAAATCACTCATTTCTAGGCAATCGGTCAACAAATGCTCACCAAAAACTCTTACTAGATTTTTGTTCATCAATAATCAAAGAAACAATAAGGAGCATGAGACATGGTTTGGATATTTATACCCATGAGTTAATTATTACAAATGTGGGCCCAAACGTGACCTATTTCCATCAAATAACAAGTTCGCAAATGCCATTGCCTGTCACCTACTACTCATGTGACTTACTTGAGGGCATAGATGAGCTTTTAGGTACACACAGTGTGCTAATTTGCTCCACTTTGCTTTTCTTTAACCCCTCCATGGCCCCTTAATCCTTTTTAGAGGTAACATTAACACGTAGCATCCTTTGGATGGTAGTAAAACACCTTCAAGAACCTCTAATTTTATGAATATTCCTTGGGATACGTGAAGTTCTCTAGCTTGGATTATACTGAAGGGCTTTGATTGCATTCAAATTGTATTATCAACGGCGTCAAATAAGAATTTTTATGGTTTCTTGAGCTCCAAATGTAGTTTTTAGTCTAGGGGAACCTTTAGTTCGTGTGCTTTAAATATTATCATATAAATTATGTCGGGATATTTACTTACATTTTTACTCATTTGAATAGGTTGGCCATTTTTGTCCTTTTTCTAGACTTATTTGATTTAGCATAAACTATATTCACATTTGGTTATTATACACACACACACACACATATATATATACACACATACATACAACAACAATAAAAACAACACACCTAGTGTATTCCTTCAAAGTGGGGTCTAGGAAGGGTAAAGTGTATGCAGTCCATACCACTACGCTAGATGAAGTAGAGAGGCTATTTTCAAGAGACCCCCCTCAGTAAATATTTGATTCCTATAAAGTAAGATATGTTTTTCTTCTTATACTACACTTCTACATATTTTTTTCTTGATTTGGATCCTAGTACAAACCATCATCGTTGACGTCCCTCTCATGCGGAGCCATTTTGATTGGAGACTTGGGGGTAATATGATTTTAGGAGTTGTTCCATCTTCCTTTTGTTTTGGATTTGTCTTTATTTTGTACTTTAAGATTCAATTTTGTATGTTTGTATATATCTAGTCCTACAAATCGGTATGATAACGTCGTATCATATCTTTAGGAGGCTATAGGGAATTCTTAGGAAATTTTCACTTTTTGATTCCTTATTGTGTGCTCTTATTACTATTAGTTTCAGAAATCTCACTTGTTACTTTTGTAGATGGTTAGAATATGGGCTGAAACATCAAAGGTGAGGGCCTAATGTCGGCACCTAGGGTTCCAACTAAGCTCTAAGGTAGAGGTCAGCTATTTTACCCCAAAATTTAGACAGTTTTATTTTTACAACTCCTACATGTTTTATTGCAATATTTGAGATAAATAATGATAAGGAATGTTAACAATACCATTATTAAGTGTTTTAGAATTTTTGAAATGATTTTTGGGACATTTTAGGACTTCAAAATTGAGATTAGGGCGTGCAAATGAGGCATGACATACTGTGAAGCAAAAACCAGTGGCCTGGATTGATATGGGCATGCCATGCCTACTGCTTTCTTCATTAAGGGCATGACATGCCATTTACGTGGCGTGATAAGGGCTTTTCACACCCATGGTCAGACGACGCCCAAAGTTTATTTTCTCTTCAATTTCTTAAGGGTATTTTGGTCTTATATGTTCTAATTACTCCTACAACTAATGCTAAATGAGTTTCTCCCCCCATAAATCAAAATACATCATTCCTCTCCTTCCAAGCTCTCAAGAAAACACAAGAAGGGTCTCTTCGACAAAATTCAAAAATCCAAGGCTCCAATTTAATTTTTCTTCAAACAATTCACTAAGTTCAGGTATGTGGGATTAGAACAAGGATCACCTTTCATCTTTGTGCCCAAAAGTTTTGATTTTTACAGTTGAATTTGTGAAATTTCAAATTAAGGTTCATACTCACTTTACATGATTTTGAAGTTATGATGTTCCTTTTATACATTAAAGTACATTTAGCTAAAAAATTCACGGTTTGATCATATTTTTAAACCCATAGTAGTTTTCTTGAAGTAAATTTTAGTGTTTATACAAAAGTACCATCATTCGGCAAAATTATATGATTTTAGTATGATTCACTCAATTTACAAAAAAACTTAGTATTTCAGATCATGGGCTATTATAGTATTATTTTGATTCAGTTTGATCTTATGATCTCAGACAAGATATGAAATTCATGCAAATAATTATGATTATCCGATGGAAATAGAAGCATATTGCGTTTTTAGACTTATCAGCTCTTATGCTTATTTGAAGGTGAATTTCACATATTTTATAAGCAATAATATAATTTGAGAGTAGTACCTAGCACCAAAGAGTGAGGGTTTTGCATACCCTAGTTTTATAAACTATGTGCTACCGTAGGTTTTTATTTAGCTGATTTAAATGGACACGAATTTCAACTCATCCAAATAGGCATGTACATGAATTATTCAGCTTTTTCAAAAGGAAATGTATAGGTGATCACCCTATTTAGAGTTTATACAGTGGCAAGGTGTATCAAGCCCTTTCAATGGGTATGTCACTAGAAGTTTTGTATTTTCTATTTTTGTGGGCCCTTTTGGGTTATCTCTCCTAGAATATTCCTTTTTTCCTTTTGGATATTCTTTTGTACCAATTCCCAAACACTTTCTCTTTTTCCTTTTTTTGATCAAAAATATTTTTTCAAATATTCTTCTTCATGAAAATTTTAAGATCCTTAAAAACACCAAGAACCAATTTCCCAACTATTTCATGTTGACCCAAAAATTCACAAAACTTTAGATCTAGGGTCCCTTCAATGTGAGACACTTTTTTCAATAATTTCAACTCTCAAATCCATACCAAATCAACAAGATCTAAAAATGACTTCTCTTTTTATTCAATCTCAAGAACAACAATGGGTTGTTTTCTTCAATCCACTCAAAGATCAATATTCCAACTCAAAATTACTAGAAGAAACAAAATCTAGTATAGAAACTACAAAAGAGACTCAACAACAACAACAACAACCTACCAGTGTATTCCCACCTAGTGGGGTCTGGGAAGCGTAGAGTGTACGCAGACTATACCACTATCTTAGGTGAATTAGAGAGGCTATTTCCGATAGACCCCCGACTTAGGACCAATAATAGTACAACAGACACAAAATATAAATGCATATAAACTTGTACAAGAAAAGTAAACTAACAACACTAGCCATAAGATAATACTAGAGCCACAAGATACTACTAAAAACTATATATCCAAAACCATAGACAACACTCCACCCACGAATAAAAAACTTTAGAAACAAATAAATAATTCCCCTACTATTACTGACGCACTCCCACCCTTTACCCATCTACCCTAAACCATATCCTCCACACCTTCCTATCAAGGGTCATATTCTCCGTAAGTTATAATTGCTCTATCTCATGCCTAATCAGCCCCCTCTAATATTTCTTCGGCCTACCTCTACCCCACCTAAAATTATCCATAGCCAATGTCTCACACCTCCGCGTTAAAGCATCATAACCCTTCCTCATTACGTGCCTGAACCAATGTAACCTCACTTTTTGTATCTTACCCTCTACTGAAGCCACTTCCACCTTCTCCTGAATAATCTCATTCCTCACCATATCTTTCCAGGTATGACCACACATCCATCACAATATTCACATCCCCCCACCTTTAAATTTTAAATGTGGGAGTTCTTAACTGGCCAGCGGTCTGCTACATAAACATAGATGGTCGGACTGCCACTTTGTAGAACTTACCCTTAAGCTTTGGGGGAACCTTCTTATTACATAAAAATCCTGAAGAGAGCCTTTATTTAAACCATCCCACTCCAATATAATGTGTGACATCCTCTTCAATCTCCCCATTGCCTTAAATTATAGACCCTAGATAATTGAAACTCTCCCTCTTCTGAAAGGCTTGAGAGTCCAGCTTTACATTCACATTAGCTCCTTAGACACATCACTAAACTTACACTCTAAGTACTCCGTCTTGGTCCTACTCAAACGAAATCCTTTAGAATCAAGGTTCTGTCTCCAAATCTCCAACTTATCATTAACTTCTCCTCGAGTCTTGTTAGTCAATACTTCATCGTCAACAAAAAACATATACCAAGGCACCCCTTGAATATGATGTGTTAAAACATCCATTACCAAGGCAAATAAAAAAGATATAAAAACACAAAAAAAAATTTAGTCTTTTTTTTGGCTGAAAATCAACTTTTTATTTTTTAATTTTCTAGATAACAAAACCCAAGATTAAATATTTGGGAATGAACTCAAGCTCAAATATGATACCAAATGATAACTGCAAAACTATGAAACTTGGAAATCAACTAGGAAAGCAATAAATAATCAATAAATAGATGAAAAATTAGATATAAGAAGATGGATAATCAAGAATAATAGGATTTATTAAAGCCTAGATGCCTAATTACATGCATCAACCAATACCTAATTCCTATGGTAACCAAAAGGGAATTAATCACCCTTGTAATTACTTATTTCTAGATAATCAGTCAATAATACTCATAAAAAACTCTTGATAGATTTTGGTTCATCAATAATCAAAGAAAAACTAAGAATTATCAGACATTGTTTGTGTATTTATACCCATGGGTCAGTTATTACAAATGTGGGTCCAAAACTGACCTATTTTTATCAAATAACAAGTTCAGCCACCAAGGGCTACCTACCTACATAGTTCAGGGGCGTAGATTGTGACTCAACTTCAGGCATAGATGAGCTCGTAGGTACACTCAGTGTGCTAGTTTGCTCCTCTTTGCTTTTATTTGACCCCTCCAAGGTCCCTTGATCCTTTTTAGAGAGAACATTAACACGTAACGTCCTTTGGATGGTAGTAAAATACTATTAAGCACCTTTATTTCATGAATATTCCTTGGATTACTTAAAGTTCCTGAGCTTGGCTTATATTAAAGGGCTTTGAGTGCATTCAGGATGTATCATCAATGGCGTTGAATGAGAATTTTGATAGTTTTTTGAGCTCCGAATCATGGTTTTACAATTAGGGTGACCTTTAGTTTGGGTGATAAAGCTTCCAAACCCATCTTGTGCTATTGGGTGGATTTTAGTTAAAACAAAAAAGAATGGGCATGGACACATTTGTTAAAATGACATTCATTAGGAATAATCGATTCCATTGAGTTTGAAATATAATATTTGTTAGGGCAGATTTTTTGGTTTGTATGTGTGGGGTCTGATTGAATCCCCAGGACCTGTTTGGAGATATTTGCAACATGGGAAAATTTTTGGTGCAAAACACTTAGTATAGGTCCTAGTTTTCTTCACGTTCACGACCTGGTCATTATGATTGTGAAGGTCAAACTTTATTAACCTTCCTAATCATGACAAACCCATTATGTTTGCAATGAAGGGTCAACAGGATCCGATTGGATCTTTTTTTATATTTGCAAATAGGTCATCACGTTAGTATGGTCTGGCCTAGTGGATCTTTGAATTCGCAATATGTGTCCACATTTCCAATGAAGGGACCCTTGGTAATATAAATACTCATCTTTCTTAAATTTTAAACCATTTCTCTTGATATTATACCATTATTGAGCTAAAATAAACTAGTATTAGTGAAGGAATATAAACTCTATCTCCCCTATTTAATTTTTCATTAATTTTACATCAAAGTTTTTCCTAAATTATGTTAAACTCCTAGTTTTAGGACTTGTTTTATTTTGGATTTGGTGGGTTATTTTGACCTCCCATATGCATTCCTTGTTCTACGAGGCAGGTAATTTTGGGTTTAATTTTCAAATTTCATTATCGGGCCCCACAACTTAATTTTTGACCTAAAGTAGTAAATTACATTATGGGTATATATTTTCTCAACTTAAAGAGTATATTATTATTTTGATAGCATCAAACAATCATAGGCTACTCAGAATAGAAAAGCCCCATTGTGATTGATCATATGTGCGCTGTTCAACCTCCAAATAGGTTACCACTTTCCTTTGTTCAAATTTTCTTGGTTGAGGTATGTGTATTATAAATTTCTATTAGTGGTGGGTCTTTAGGATGATAAATGCATTATAGTGGTATTTTGGGAACTTTTTAACATATTTTGAGGCTGTAGATATAGGTTTTTACTTCAAACCTTAATTTAGGTAATTGCTTCTCGCTTGAGACTAAATCTAGGGTGCTTGTTAGTGTTAGAAGCCTTGACTAGGTTTTAGGTAGATTTATTTGTTTAGGTTGGGTTCATCTGGGAATTTTAACCATAATATTAATCCTTTAGGTAGTATGATTGTAGGGGCCTATAGGTCGGGTATATGATAGGATGAGGTCCCACTTTTGTTATATAGTCCTTTTTAATGATGAGATAGCCTTTATTTACTATGGTACTTGCTATTTTGGTTGGGCATAAGGAGATCAATTGGTTTTTGCTCTATTTATGTGTGTTATTCTTTCATCCTCATGGTATATGATTATCTTGTTTTAAAACCATGGTTTTTAGTTTAAAAGGAACTTGAGGAGCTTTTATTTGGACACTGGCTTTCCAAAAAGAAAAAATGGATTATTTTAGTCACAACTCGAGTTCGGGCACCTGATATTACTTATTTTTGCTTGAAACCCTCAGTTAACCTTGAGTAAGGTATACTGATATTGTGAGTCCCTCATGAGTCCTTGTTTTGTGAGCCACATGTGTTGGTGGAAGAGTATACAGTAGCATGGTTCATGACATTCACCTCATACTTCATCACAAGTTATTTATTCTAACTTAATTATTTATATACACTACTTGTAGTTGATATTATCTGTTGTTTGTACTTGCTGAGCTTATGAGGTTTGATTGGTTTATATTTTCTATTGATTACAACCTTTGGTCTTTTGGAGGCTTGATTATGTTATTGTTTAATTATTATCATATAAATTATGTTGGGATATTTACTTAAATTTTTACTCATTTCTTTAGATAGGCTATTTTTGTCCTCTTCCTAGACTTATTAGATTTAGCATAGACTATTCACATTTGCTTATTATTATATATATATATATGTATATAGACTGTATTTCACATTTTGATTATTATTATTATTATTATTAATATATATATATACATACATACATACATACATACATAATACAACAACAATAACAACAACACACCCAGTATTCCTATAAAGTGGGGTCTGGGAAGGGTAAACTGTATGCAGTCCATACCACTACCCTAGATGAAGTAGAGAGGCAGTTTTTCAAAGACCCCCCTCAGTTGACATGTGATGCCTATTAAGTACCACATGTTTTTCTACTCATACTACACTTTTGCATTTTCCCTGATCCGGATCCTAGTACAAACCATCATCGCTGACTTCCTTCCTATGCGGTGCCATTTTGATTGGAAACTTGAGGGGGTAATATATTGATGTTTGGAGTTGTTCCATCTTCCTTTTGTTTTGTATTTGTCTTTATTTTGCACTTTAGATTCAATTTTGTATATTTGTATATATCTAGTCATATATATTTGTATAATGATGTTCATATCATATCTTTAGGAGTCTATAGGGCATTTTTAGGAAAAATTCACCTTTTGATTCCTTATTGTGTGCCGTTATTACTATTTCTTTCAGAAATATCACTTGTTACTTTTGTAGATGGTTAGAATATGGGCTACAACATCGAAGGCGAGGGCCCCATGTTGGCAACTAGGGCTCTAACTAAGGCTTGAGGTAGAGGTCGACTATTTTACCCTAAAATTTAGACAATTTTATTTTTATATCTCCTATGTGTTTTATTGAAATTTTTGAGTTGAATAATGATAAGAAATATCAACGTGACCAATATAAAGTGTTTTAAATTTTGAAATAAGTTTTGGGATATTTTGAGACTTCAAAATAGTAAGGGTCAGCGATTGGGGCGCGCAACAGAGCTATGACACACTCTGATTTTAAAACTAGTGGCCTGGATTGATAAGGGTATGCCATTCCTGCTGCTTGCTGCATTAAGGGTGTGCCACTCCATTGACATTGCGCGATAAGGGCGTGCTACGCCTATGGTTGCAAGATGCCCAAATTTTATTTTCTCTTTAATTTTTCTAGGGTATTTGTTCTTTTACATTCTAATTACTCCTACAACTAATACTAAATGAATTTCTCCACCCCATGAGTCAAAATACACCATTCCTCTCATTCTAAAATCTCAAGAACACATAAGAAGGATCTCTTCTACAAAATTCAAAAATTCAAGGATCTAATTCAAGTTTCCTTCAAACAATTCACTAAGTTCAAATATGTAGGATTTGAACAAGGACCAACTTTCATCATTGTTCTCACAAGCTTTGATTTTTACAATTGAATTTGTGAAATTTCAAATTTGGATTCATACCCACTTTACATGATTTTGAAGTTATGATGTTCCTTTTTTAAATTAAAGTACATTTAGCATGAAAATTCATGGTTTGATCATATTTTTACACCCATTGTAGTTATCTTGAATTAAATTTCAGCGTTCATACAAAAGTACCATCGTTCAGTAAAAGTTTATGATTTTAGCACGATTTACTCAATTTACAAGAAGACTTCATATTTTAGATTGCGTGCTATTACAGTATGATTTTGATTTCATTTTGATCTTATGATCTCAAACAAGATATGAAATTTACTCAAGTAGTTATGATTATGAGGTGGAAACAAGCATATATTGTGTTTTTAAGACTTATAAGCTCTTATGATTATTTAGGGTGAATTTTATATATTTTATGAGCAATAGAATGATTTGAGAGTAGTACCTAGCACCAAAGAGTGAGGGTTTAGAGCCCCCAAGTTTCATAAACTACGTGCCACCATAGGTTATTATTTATCTTGTGCAAATAGGTTTGTATTTCAGTTTATCAAAAGAGGCATGTACAAACATTATTCAGCTTTTCCAAATAGACATGTATAGGTGATCACCCTAGTTAGAGTTTATACCCTGGCAAGGTATATCGAGCCCTTTTGATGGGTGTTTTTTATATCAAACTCCATGTTGCTCGCAAGGTTTATGTTGGTTAAGAAAATCTCTCTAAAAATGATGATTGTAGAAACTAAGTGTAATGACTCCCAAACTCTATCTGATGTTGCTTTGTGCCTCATGGTTTATGATATTTAAGCTTTTAGTTTTATTCATGATCATAGTGAGTAAAAATACACTTAGTTGCATATTTAAAGATTATGGTCTATATCAATTTTTACTTATTTGTATTTACCCCATATGCTCAGTACATTCCAGAAGTACTGGTTATATATATATATATATATATATTTATATGGATATATTATTTCATAATGTAGGTTCTGTTGTTCATCTGCATCAGTACAATTTGCCACGATCACTACCTCCCACGTCCCACCAGTTGGTGAGTCCTTATATTTTGAGGGCCAAGTCTATGATTACCTTTAGTTGTTTAGCTACTATAAGTTTAGACTTTATACTTTTAGTTTAGGTCAACTGGGGTTTGTCCTAGTGGCTCTTCAATACACTTATAGGCTTGTCAAAACCAGTTAGTTGATTTGTTTTCCTTCATATTCTCATGAGTTTCAAATGATGTTGAGTTTATAGTGTTTGAGATAATTCATACACTTGAACCCAATTTATAGTTTTTTTTAGTTTTTGTTCATGTTTTAAGTTTATTTTATCATGGTTCAGTGATGAGTATATATCATGATGTTAGGTTTGGGGACACTTATAGTCTTATGCAACGTGTGATGTTCAGGGGTATCCTCGGGTCATTATAAAATTGGTATAAAAGACTAGGATTGTAAGAGTGTGAAATGTGCTGCAATTATAAGCGAGAGACTACAAAATATATTAGGAACTATTCTTTCTTTCATGATCTCTCTCGTACTTTAAAGTTATCTCTATCTACTTTAACTTACTCTTTCATATGATAGAGAATGCCTCCTTACAGAGCTTCCACCCATAGAAATAGGGACCAAATAGCCCTACCCCATCTGCAGACCCTGTGAATGAGAATGTCTTCCATGCTTATTTTTGGGATGCATATCATGTGTTAGCTCAGGATATGAATTCTTAGTGTAATATACCAACAAAAGTCCCAATTAAATAGAATGGTAACTTAGCTGTAGCTAGAGTTTAAGATTTCATATGAATGAATCCACCTGAGTTCTTTGGGTTAAAGGTTAATGAGGAACCACAATTTTTCATTGATGAGGAAAAGAAAATTACTCAGATTATACATGTCACAGAAGAGGAGAGTGTAAAATTGTTATCTTATCAATTGAAGGATATTATTGGAGACTGGGTTACCATATGAAAGGAAAGCAAGGGTGAATATGCAACTTTAATAACTTGGAATGTATTTTAGATGACTTTTTTTGACAGGTTCTTTCTTCCTAAGATAAGAGAAGCTAAGACAAAGGAGGGGTTCTATGTCAGTGAAAGAATAATTTCTCATGTTTTCCCAGCTATATAAGTATGCACCAGAATAATTGTCGAATTCTAGGGCTCATATGAGTAAATTTATCATTGAGTGTCTAAGATGGTGGTCAAGGTGTAGGACTGTCATTCTGATTGGGGATATTGATATTGCTTTCTTGATTACTCATGCTCAACAAATTGAGCTTGAGAAACTAAAGAAAAAGGATAAGGAAACTAGAAAGTCTAGGAATGGATAGTTAAGTTCACCAACAAAAGTTAGGAGGGGAAATCATTCTCAGTTTTAGAGCCATTCATTAGCACATGCATCATCTTCAACCATCACCCTCGAACCCAAGACTAAGTAGGAATAGGGGGGTAGAATGCTGGCCATCAGATCCTAAGGTAGTATCACTTTGGGATCCAGTTATCCCACTTGTAAGAGATCTAGTAGAAATCACCAGGGTGAGTGTTTGGGTGGTAGGACAAGGTGTTTTATATGTGGAAAGATAGACCATAGGTTGAGGGATTGCCCTTCGTAAGAGTGGGAAACAGGGATACTCGCCCACAGGCTCAACCCATAACTTTAATAACTCAATCTGGCCGCCAATGTAATACCATGTAAGATCCTAGGCTTAGTTCAGTTGTAGTTGAATGCTTAAGGGGTCCAAAGCTAGAAATGTTCACTAGGTTTTAAGGACTTTGTAATTTTCAAGACCCCTAAACTTTATGGATTTTAATTTTGGTCTTCTCGACCTTGAGACATGGGTTTTTGAGATGATTCATGTTTAAGGAGGTTAAGAGTATGTGTCATCAGGGTTTTGGTATTTTTGTATGATGTTTGGGATGTGTTTGGATGGTTGAAACAGTGATCCAATAAGGTAAGCCCGCGGCACGTTGGTCTCTCCCATGGTGCCAATGTCCGCAATGCATTGCTTTCTCCCCCAGAGTAAGTGATGTAGTGCATTTCTTTTTTCTCTAAGAGAGAGATGCAATGCATTGGTTATTTCTGCACAACTTCTAGGTTTAAGTGCCCATGGGGTAGTTCAAACATTCCCTCAATCCAATTCATCCTTAACATAATTTGGAACTCCCATAGAGGCATTATTTGCCCCTTTCTCTCAAAATTACTCTAAAAAACCTCCCTTCTTACCCAAGAACAACATCCAAGCCCCTTTATCAATAAATCAAGAGTTCAATCTTCCAAGTTTAATAAACCCTCAAGAAATCTTCAAGAAACTATCGATGAGGTATGTGGGAATTAATCAATGAGTCCCTTTCACCAATTGAGCCCAAAGACCCTATTTTTACTTACAAGTATAAATCTTATCCTGCTTTGTGAAATTAATCCATGATTTCATGCGAAATAGATTAAAAGTTATGTCTACAAGTGCTTCCAAGTAAATTATGCTATCTCAGGTTTTGAATTGCAAGTTTCCATATCATAGTCTATTGATTTCATGTTAAATCCTCAAATTATGAATTGAGCCATGTAATCATATTGTTGTCTAATGTTTAAGACATTCCTATGTTTAAGTTAATGCTTCTCACATGTTTTGGTGAAATGTTTATGTTTTGGGTCTTTGAACCATGATTCCATACTACAATTTTAAGCTTTGATATTTGATTTTATGATCATGCAGTGCTGGATGGTTATGAACACCCGATACATATGTGTTTGACACAATTTTAGATTTCAAGTAATAAGTCAGTTAAGACATGAACCTTATCATTATACTCAAATATTTATGATCATGCTGAACACTATCAGAAATAATGTCCAGATAAACTTAGTTCAATTCAGTACTAGTGTTGTTCAGTTAGGAGTAGGATTTATCATCAAGAGAATCTCGGGATGGGGTCTCACCTGACAGTTAGTACTAGGTCCTTAGTAGCAATCCCTAAGATCCAAAACTACGTACCCAACATAGGATTATGAGATATCCCCCACTAATTTAGGACGGATACTCTCTTATGGTTTACCCACTAGTTTAGGACTGACTCCTTAGTACTTTGAGACATCATAATAGTGGATCCAAATAGCCAGTATTAGTACCTATGGCACGGTATGACACCCTTCAAATTAAGGTTACAAGTTGGACCCCAATTATCTCAGATTGGGGCATGTCCGTTACGTAATACCTCCCACAGTTTCATTCAGTATTTCAATGCATCTCAGCTCAGGTTTACTTGTCCAAGTGTATAGATTATCAATTATTCAGTTATATAGATTCAGTCTTTCAAAGTTGAGATTATCTCGGTAACATATTTGTTCTCGGTCTTTCATTCTTAGACATTACATGATTATGCATTGATGCTATGTTATCCCATGCATTTATCTCACATACTAGTACATTTAAAGTATTGACCGCATATTTTTCCTTGTACTATATTGTCTTATGGAATAGGTTTGGACACCCTATTTCTTGACTATTCTTAGACAACTCAGTATCACCCAACAACTGTAGTGGTGAGTCCTCATCCATTGAGGGCATGATATTTTTTCTCAGTTATATTAGTATTTCATTATGTTCAGTCAGTTAGAGTTAGTTGAGGGTTTGTTCCATTAACTCCTCATGATGTTTAGAGGCTTTCAGACAATCAGTTACATAGTCAGTCGGTTCTTTTAATTTTTATCAGTTGTTTCAGATAGATAGTTTAGTTTTCAATATTTTTATCAAGTATTTTAGACATCTCATTTATACATATTCTAGTATTCGGATTTACAGTATCTTATCAGTTTATCTTCCATGCATATGTTGTATTACTATTTTATTCTGTGCTCACAACAGGTACCAGTTCATGGGTTCGCTTGTGGTTAGTTGTGTCCATAAGCACCGTGTCTCGACTATGGGGTAGCCTTGGGTCATGACAAAACTTTTTATTAGAGCCTAATATTTTAATGTGTCCTAGGGTCGTTGTACACTTATGGGCAAGAGGCTACGAGATATTTTAGAAAAGTTTCCCTTCTTTCAGTGTTTATGTTGTGCAAAAGAACATGAGCTCTATTTAATTTCTCTTTCTAACTCATCATTCATTCCATCTACAAACAATTCCTCCTAGATAAAACAACAAAAGAAGGAATGGGGATCATCCCGCACCACCTATTCATGAAGATTCGCTGAATGGGCATGTCTTTCACGTCGACTTTAGGGCTGCTTTCACTATTCTGTAGCTGCTCAAAATAACCAACAGGCTATTTCCCCATCCAATCCAGTGGTAAATACAACTATAATTAGGATTTGGGATTTTACTTTGATGAATCCCCCAATATTTTTTGGATCCCAGTCTGAGGAGGATCAACAGAAGCTTATGGACATAGTGTAAAAAGTGACACATATCATAGGCATCACTTCGATTAAGAGTGTAGAGTTGGCATATATCAGTTGCAGGATGCAACTCTCACCTAGTTTAAGTAGAGTAAGGAGAACCGAGGTATTGATGTAGGATAGGTAGAATAAGAGGAGATTGCCACAACTTTCTTTGACAGGATCTTTCCCCTAGAGTTGAGGAAAGATAAGGTTTAGGAGTTCATCAATTTGAAGAAGGGTAATATGAGCGTGAATGAGTACTCGCTTAAGTTCACCTAGTTGCTGAGGTATACTCATACTATGCTGGCGGATAACAGGTCTAGAATGAGTAAGTTTGTATCTGGTGTAGCTGATAGTATGGTTAAGAAGTGTTGGACTACTATATTAATTAAGGAGAGGGAGAGAAAGAGAATAAGATGACCAGAATAGGTAGTTTCAACTTTTCTCAGCCAAGGTCAGGAGGCGATAATCATTCTCAGTTGTATTAGAAATTTTTATCCCTGCTCCATCTTTAGCTAGTGTGCTAGTGCCCAAGTTCAGGAAAGACAGTTGGGATAGTGGTCATACTAATCTGCTTTGCCAAAAATATGGTAGGAATCATCAGGGTGAGTGTAAGGATGGTAGTGATATGTGTTTTGAATATGGCAATCCAGGCCACAGAATCTAGGAGTGTCCAGCGGTTTACCATATGGGAAGGATTTTTGCCAATAGGGCCAGTCCAATCTTTTATCAGCTCAAGCAGGTCGCCTAAATCAGTAGGCTACGACTTCTAGTGCAACCGGTGAGCTACGTCAGAATAGGTTGTATGCTCTCCAAACTCAGCATGATCATGAAAGTTCTCCTAATGTGGTTACGGGTATGTTATAAGTCATCCATATTTATGTTTATGCATTGTTAGATCCCAGAGCTTCACTTTCTTTTGTGACTCCTTATATAGCGATCAACTTTGTGTTAGTCCCAAAATATTAGCAGCACCTTTCTCAGTGTCTACGCTGGTGGGTAAATCTATCATAGCCAGGTGGGTATACAGAAATTTCTCGATCATAGTATCTCAAAAAATCACTTCAGTTGATCTTGTAGAGTTAGCGATGACTAATTTCGATGTCATTCTTGACATGGATTGGCTTCACTCATACGATGCCTTAGTTTACTATAGAAATAGAGTCGTTCAGTTTCAGTTTCCTAATGAACCAGTTATTGAATCGAGGGGTACTACTTCAATACCTAAATGTCAGTTTATTTCCTAACATAGAGCAAGAAAGATAATATCCAAGGGCCGTATTTACCATTTCGTTTGAGTTAAGAATTCAAATTTTGAGACTTTGATTCTTGAGTCAGTTCCAGTAGTAAATGAATTTTCAAATGTGTTCCCTAAAGATCTTCCTAGAGTTCCTCTCGAGAGGGAAATCAACTTTTGAATATTTTTCCTTCCAGATACCCAGATCTCCTTCCAAATACCTCTCTATTCACCCTTACCGAATAGCTCCAACTAAGATAAAGAAATTAAAAGAACAGTTGAAAGATCTCTTAGATAATGGTTTCATCAGGCCTAATATTTCTCCATGGGGTGGTCCGATCCTATTCTGTGTAAGAAAGATGATTCCCTCAAAATATGCATTGACTATCGTCAGTTGAATAAAGTCAAAATCAAGAATAAGTATCTACTCCCCAAAATCAATGAATTTTTGACCAACTTTAGGGTTCCAGTTATTTCTATAAGATAGACCTCAGATCTGGCTATCATCAGTTTAGAGTCAAAGAATGTGACATTCCAAAGCCAGCCTTTAGAACTCGGTACGATCACTTTGAATTTCTAGGATATCTTTTAGACTAACAAACACCCTTGAAAATTTCATAGACTTGATGAATAGGGTTTTCAAGCAGTACTTAGACATGTTCGTCATAGTATTTATTGATGATATCCTAGTCTATTCCTGTAGTGAGAATGATCATACAAATCATCTGAGGTTTGTGTTGTAGACCCTTAGAGATCATCAATTGTTTGCTAAGTTCAGTTAGTACAAATTTTGGATAATATTAGTAGCTTTCCTTAGCCATATAGTTTTCGGTGATGGCATCTGAGTTGACCCTGAAAAGACCAAAGTAGTGAGAAACTGACCTAGACTCATCTCTCCATCAGATATCGGGAGTTTCTTAGGTTTGTATGGCTATTACAGATAATTTGTTAAAGGTTTTCTTCTATTTCTACCCTCATGCCTCGATTGACTTAGAAAAAAGTCAAATTATAGTGGTCAGATTCCTGCTAGAAAAGTTTTCAGGAGTTAAATACTCAACTTATTTTCACCCTTTCTTGACTTACCAAATGATTCAGATGGTTTTATAGTTTATTATGATGCTTCCAGAGTTGGTCTTGGTTGTGTGTTGATGTAGAGAGGTAAGGTCATAGCCAATAGCTCTGGACAACTTAAACCCCATAAAAAGAATTATTCGACCCATGATCTTGTGTTGACAGCTGTTGTATCCACCTTGAAAATTTGAAGGAATTATCTTTATGGGGTTTATGTTGATGTGTTCATGGATCATAAGAGTTTGCAGTACGTGCTCACACAGAAAGATCTGAATCTTCATTATAGGAGATGGCTTAAGTTGTTAAAAGATTACAATATGAGTGTGTTATATCATCTGGGCAAGGAGAATGTGGTGGTGGATACCCTTAGTAGGTTGTCTATGGATAATGTTTCCTATGTATAGGATGATAAGAAGAAGTTAGTCCATGAGGTTCATCAGCTTACTAGATAAGGCATCCAGTTGGTTAATTCAGCTGAGGGTAGTATATAGGTTCTGAATGGTTCAGAATTTTCTTTGGTTGCCAAAGTAAAATAAAGGCAAGATAGGGATCCTAGTTTAGCTAAGTTGAAGGAGTCAGTTAGAGTTCAGAAAAACGTTTTCTCCCAAGGGGGAGATATGGTGTGATACAAGCTCAATGGTCTCCACGTTTTTAGGATCGATGCTTCAAGAATCACATCTACGGATCCAAGACTTGGTCATTTCAAGGGATCAAATGAGTGAATAGAGTATATCTTGGAAAGAATCTATATTTGATGATATCCTCTGAGAAAGGAATGAGCAATACTACATTTATAAGATAGTTTGGGCTTCGAGAGAGTATGGGTGCCAATTGCATTGTTTTGGATCTTGGGTCACTTTAGGGCCCAAGTTGCATATATGGTTACTTTTAGGCCCAAGTTGTAATAAAGGCCTTTTGGCCTATAAATAGCTAGGACCTTTTTATTTTTTAGCTAGTTGATGAATGATGTGTTGATATACACTTGCGAGTGTGTTTTTATTGAAACTTGACTAAAGTTTCTTTGGTTGTTTAGAAATGTGGGTGCTAGGGAATTTATTTTTGTTTATGTCCTCGTAAGAGGTTGGTGTTATCGGTAATTGATAGGAAGGTCTAGGGTTTAGTATACCTTTGGTTGTCCTCTCGTTAACGACTTATGTCAATCTATCTATCCTTTCTATCCTTTGCTTTATCATTCCATTTCTTTATTTTTGTGTTTTTATATTTAGTGGTTTTCCTTTGTTTTCATGTCATTTTTTTATTTTCATCTCGTATCAGTTGGTATCAGATCTGATCTTGATTTCGTTCCCACAAAGTCAATCTTAGGTCTCGTTGTGTTGAAAAATTAAAAAATCACAAAAAATCATTATTCTGGTTATTTACCCTAGGTTAAATTTTTAGTCTTTGATTTTGTTCCTTTCTTGTGTTTCAGTGTTAAATTCTTGATCCCTAACATTATTTGAGTCTAAATCTGAAATTTGAGCTCAATCGGAGTTAAATCGGAGGATCTATTATTGTTGAGGATATCAAGTTTGAATATTAAATGTGGGTGCTAAAATCTAGAATTTTGGTTAATAATTTGAACAAATTGATGCTTGGAATGTGTTTAGAAGGTTGAAAATAGCCTTGTTTCAAAATTTCATCACATTCCAACCAACAGTTTAAGAGTTAGAGATTTCTGAAGTTTTTGGTGTTCTTGAGTTTTCTTGGAGGAAATCAAATGTTCAAGAGGAATTTTATTCAAAAAGTGGCTGTTTGATCCTCAAAAGTAAAAAAAGTGTGAATCACCTTTTGAAGATCCAAAAGAATATTCCAAAGAGAGGATAAAAGGGGGGACCATTTGGAAGTATAAGTGATACAATGCAAGCTGTTTTTCTGCTGATCTGCCTTTAAAGTGACCTTGAAGTGCATCCAAGGTACTGAAGCACCTCAAAATAGTGGCCAAGGCTTCTCACCTGCGTCCAAGGTGCTCCAAACCTACTGAGGAGGTCCCAAAGAAGCCCCAAACACAGATCACCTCTAGTGAACACAAAGTAGCCTCAATCGGATTATACAAGCTCAATGGGCTCCCCTCCTTTGGGATCGATTCTTCAAGGATCACATCTACGGATCCAAGACTTGGTCATTTTAGGGATCAAATACGTGAATGGATGATAGCTTGGAAAGAAGCTATATTTGATGATATCCTCTGAGAAAGGAATATGCGACCTTGCATTTGGATGATAGCTTGGGATTTGAGAGTGTATGGGCGCCCATTGCATTCTTTTGGCTCTTGGTTTACTTTTGGTCCCAAGTTTCATTTAGGGTTGCTTTTAGACCCAAGTTTTAATAAAGGTCTTTTGGTCTATAAATAGCTAGGAACCTCTTCATTTTTAGGTAGTTGATGAATGATGTGTTGATATATACTTGCGAGTATGTTTTTATTGAAACTTGTTGGGAGTGTTTTTGGTTGTTTAGAAATGTAGGTTCTCGTGAATCCATTTCCGTTTGTGTCCTCATAATAGGTTGGTGTTATCGGTAATTGATAAGAAGGTTTAGGGTTTAGTATACCCTTGGTTGTCCTCTCGTTATTGACTTATGTCATTCTATCTATCCTTTCTATCCTTTACTTTATCATTCCATTTCCTTGTTTCCTTGTTTTTGTGTTTTCATAATAAGTGGTTTCCTTTGTTTTTGTGTCATTTCCATTTTCGTATTTTTATCTCATTTTCGTGTCATTTCCAAGACCAATTCAAGTTCTCAAACACATATCAACTTCAAGAACTCCATTTGCTTATGTTTAATTCCTGTAATTTCATCTCTTAATTCCTCCTTTCATTTCTTTGATTCGTAATACTAATTAACAACTAAATCGTAATCTACTTAGTTGTTTAATTAGTTCATGTTCGTTCTTCTTTCTGTGTCTTAATTCCTTGTGATTTTCTTTCTTTTTATCCTTTTTTCCTAGTTTAACTCTTGAATTCAAGTCTCTCGTGTTATATTTCTTGTCGTTTTGTCATTTTGATTTGTTCTTTTCTTATTTTGATCCTTGAATTCAAAGTCCTTACCTTTATTTTTAAACGAGTCATCAATTATTGTTTCCTCTCTTTTCTCAATTGTGCTAAGAAGCTATGGGTAGAGCAACCTTGGATACCTTAATGGAAGCTCTCTTGGGTATACAATGAATTATGGATAAAATAAGTAGAACCATGACACGAATTGAAGATATATTGGAAGACATAGATAAATAATTCATCAACCTAACACCAGGGTTGAATCATTAAAATTGTACTCCAAGACTTCAAGAACATGTCCCCTCTACCTAAACAAAGACAAGACAAGCTCCACAAGACACTGTTCAACCAATCCAAGTCCAATTAAGCTATGAGTCTCCCAAATTGAAAAGACAATTCCAAAATGGATCCTTTGTTGCTTTCTAACAATGATGATAGCATTTTACCTGGCATCACTCCTTCATTTTTGCAGGTTCATGAACAAACTATCTCAAAGGAGGATGCAAGGAGAATGCCTTATGAAAATGAGCTTAAAGGCTTAACGAAATTCTTACCAAAGAATTCCAAATTTGAAAGGTGCAACAACAAGTTGATAAAGGAGTTGGATTTAAGAACAAATCCTCTTAAAGAAAGGGAGAATGATACAAGATCAATGAGCTCCACTCCTTTGGGATCGATACTTCAAGGAACACTTCTACGGATCCAAGACTTGGTCATTTTTTGGGATCAAATGCATGAATGGTTGATATCTTGGAAAGAATCTATATTTTATGATATCATCCAAGGAAGGAATATGCAACACTGCATTTGTATGATATCTTGGTGTTCGAGAGGGTATGGGCGCCATTGTATTATTTTGGCTGTTGGGTCACTTTTGAGCCCAAGTTGCATTTAGGGACACTCTTAGTCCCAAGTTGTAATAAAGGCCTTTTGTCCTATAAATAGCTAGGACCTTCTTTATTTTTAGTTAGTTGATGAATGATGTTTTGATATACACTTACGAGTGTGTTTTTATTGAAACTTGTTGGGAGTTTCTTCGGTTGTTTAAAAACATGGGTGCTCCAAAATCAGTTTCCTTTTGTATCCTCATAAGAGATTGGTGTTATCGGTAATTGATAGGAAGGTATAGGGTTTATTATACCCTTGGTTGTCCTTTCATTATCAACTTGTGTCAGTCTATCTATCCTTTATCATTCCATTTCCTTTTTTCCTTGTTTTTGTGTTTTCATATTTAGTGGTTTTTCTTTGTTTTTGTGTCGTTTCTATTTTTGTATTTTTGTCTTATATCAGTGTGCTCTGTTGTCAGGGTAGGTTATGTGTTCCGTGTGTAGATGGTTTGAGACAATGAATTTTAGTAGAAGCACATGGTGTGTGGTACTCTATTCATCCAGGGACCACTAAGATTATCATTACTAGTGGGAAATCTATTGGTGGAGTGGTATGAATAAAGTTATTACAGAATTTGTGGCTAACTGTTCAAATTGTTAAAAGGTCAAAATTGAGCACCAAAGGCCTAGTAGTACATTGTAGGAGTTTAGCATCCCCACTTGGATGTAGGAAATGGTGAACATGGTTTTTATGATAGGGTTGCCTTGTACGTGTCGTCAGGATGATTTGATTTGGGCCATTGTAGATAGAATGACCAAATCAACTCATTTCTTGCCAGTTCGCATATCGTATTCTGTCGAGGATTACGCTAGAATCTATCTTAGAGAGTTGGTTGCATTTCACGGGATTCTTTGTCTATCATTTAGATAGAGTTACTTTGCTTACCTCTCACTTTTGGAAGGCTTTTCAGAAGGGTCTTGGTACCCAAGTTCATATCAGTACAACTTTCATCCTCAAACAGATGGTCAGGCAGAACGGACCATTCAAATATTAAAAGACATGTTGAGGGCCTGTGTTATTGACTTTAAAGGTAGTTGGGATGACCACTTGCCTTTGATTGAGTTTGCTTAAAACAATAGTTATCACTCAAGTATTCAGATGGCTTCGTTTGAGGCTCTCTATGAAAGGAGATGTAGATCTCCTATTGTTTGCTTTGAGGCAGGTGAGGCTGCTTTGATAGGGCCAAATTCAGTATTTGAGGCAATGGAAAAGGTTTAGTTGATTTGGGAAAGGCTAAAGACAACATAAAGCCATCAGATATCTTATGCATATGTGAGGAGAAGCGATCTTTAGTTTTAAGTTGGTGATCTGGTTTATTTGAAGATTTTGCCTATGAAGGATAAATATATTTGGCAAGAAGGGGAAACTCAGTCCCTGCTATGTTGGTCCATATAGAATCTTGTACCTTTTTGGGAGGTAGCTTATAAGCTTGAGTTGCTTGCAAATTTGGCATCAGTGTATTCGGTGTTTAATGTTTCCTTGTTAAAGAAATGCATCGGTGATTCCACTATTGTTGTTCCTTTAGAAAGCATGGATTTTAGAATCGTCTTTCCTACGAAGAAGTTCCAGTTGAGATCCTTTATCGTCAGATTCGTAGGCTAAGAAATAAAGAATTTCCCTTGGTTAAAGTTCTATGGCGAAATCAGTCTATTGAGGGAGCTACTTGGGAAGCAGAAGAACATATGCAAACCAAGTACCCTCATATTATCTATGACAACTTAGACTCATCTTGAGGTAACAATTTTTCTTAGATTAAATCTTTTCCATTCTCTATTTCAACTATGTAACCAATATCATGTCATTGATTGCATCTATAGAATTAGTTCAGTTCATGTATCATACTTCAGACTCAGTTATGTAATCATGTTCTAAGTTATGCATGTTCAGTAAATGGTCTCAGTTGCCTTAATATTCTCAGCCTAACCAGTCTCATTCGAGGACAAATGTTCCCTAGGGGGAGATATTGTAATACCCTGTAAGATCGTAGGCTTGGTTCAGTTGTAGTTGCATGCTAAAGGGGTCCAAGGGTTACAATGTTCACTAAGTGTTAAGGAATTATGACATGACCCGACCTGGGGCCTTGTCGTAATAGGCGTCCCAAGTCCAATGGGACCGGAGACCACTCCCATTACCCAACCCAACCTCTAGTCGTGTACCCTGAGTTGGCTGAATTTCAAACATATAACAAGCTAGTGTAACTGGACAAGGACTAACTTTGGGATAGGTTTATTCCAAAACCAACCCTACCAAGTCAGCCCATCTACCAAACCATACCAACCAAATCACTAAGCCAAACCAATACTGAACAAAGGGCCATAAACCAGACCATAACCAAATGAGTTCCAAAACATAATAAGATTAATCCTAAAATGAAATACGACAGAACAATGAGAAATTATGTCCAGTGATGTCAGACCTAATACTAATGCAGATATTAAGGCCGATATCAATACTGATCTCGCCCATACCAACCCATAGCAGTACCACAAAGCCTCAAACCAAAAAAATACCAAAATACAGTTGGGACATTCCCCAAACCATAGACAAAACCAATATCCATAGATAAGTCAAAGTATGAAATAACATCCATGAAATGGAGACTTCCGAATAGATGGATACTCACCACTTCAATCCAAATGCTGACCCCGAATATTTGAATGCTATGCATAAGGCTTGAACGGCCGATTTCTACATCATGTGGGGATACAATGCCCAAAGATGGGTTAGCGGGTAAAAACTAGCATGGACTCAGGATAATGATAAAATAATGCCAATTAGAAAACCAAGTACAAACATCCATAATGCATACAAACCATACATATATATATCCATGCCAGGAAAGGGAACCAGGTTTAGCATGATATTAGAACCTTTGCCTAGGTTGTATAACTTTACCGTCCTATACCACCCACGACCTATATGGGTTCAGCTCCCCCTGTTGAAAGGCCTTCTGCGTGTGAAGCCACACGACCAGAGAAGAAACCTGGGATGACTAGTACATCTGCCCAATATAAAGAGTGACATCATGCACACAGTCACTTGGACCAAAGCTCACATTGAAAAATATTTTCCAGTTTTGGTCACCCCAGGACCTCCAACTTCTACGGCTTTTCTATACACCCTGCAATTATTTCCCAATTAAAACCATTACCAAGCAACCAACCAATCCATTAACTATTTATTAACCAAGGCCATTAGTCGTGGTATCGTCATACCGACTATTCTTGCAAGTTTTGTCCATATTCAACCATATATATGTTTAAGAGATTCTATGTACCCTTCCATTAACCGTATTAAACCACTTGGGGGACTCCTATGTACCCTACAAGCATAACCATTTAGCGTTTTTAACTTTCCAAACCATGTAAACTATGCATAATTCCTTTACCAAGTTTTAAATAAGCAAGAGTTCCACGAAAAATAGTAAATGCAATGAAAGTATCCTTATAGGCATTTTGCCAAACACATTGAGGGCATAATATAACCAAAACCTATTCCAATTACCATTTAACCATTCTCAAGCAATCCAATTATACAAATAAACAATTAATCATGTAAATACATAATTAAAACCATGGGAAACCATAACCATTCATTTATAATCAAAACCCCTAAATCATAGTTGAAAACCCAAAATCATACAATAATGAAATCATGAAAATCATTTATAAAAACTATGCCTTTAGTTGAAACTAATAGTGAGGGAAGAGAACATGCGTTAATTGACGAGGTATACGGAGAAAGACCTCCCAAAAGATCCCAAATTAGTCCTATAGTTGAAACCCAAGATTATTTGCCCAAAATCTCTTGAGGGAATTATAAAGTGCTTAGGAAGAGTTTCTAAGTGTTAATGAATAGAATAATAGGGTGATAACCTCCCAGGTGAGAAGTTATGGGACATTATTAGGGTGATGAGTGGTGATTTCACCACTCATTTGCACCAAACATTTATGCACACTACTATGTTTTGTATTAGAAAATGAGACATCATCATGATTTAAATACACTAATATCCATATTTTGTGGGTATATAGTTGCGAAGGTGAAAAAAAGGGATTGGCGCTAAAAAGGGATCAAATAAAAGCAAAAGGTGTAAAGCTATAGACCTAGAGCAGTTCAGCCTTAGTTACCGCAACTGTGGTCCTCAAGCCACGATCGCGATCAGTCATAAAGCTTAAGAAAATATGATCGTGGGACATAATTGTAGTTGCATTGGTCATGATCACGGAAAACTTCACGCGATCCTGACTAAGTGGGAGTATGACCCAGGGCAGTTTTGTAATTTCTCTGGGATGAATCCCCAATCTTATATAGACAAAAATCCTTTCTTCTTTGGGTATTGCTTACCTCATACATATTTTTGAATTCAAAGCAAGAAACCCTAACTGGGTAAGTGTGTAACTAATTTTGGAGGCTCAATTTCTTAGTTATTTTGTGAAGAATAGGTGCTTTGGATAATCTTTATGTTATATCTCTCTTTACTCTTCATGAGTAGCTAGGTAATTTAGTCTTGGGATTATTTTGAACTAAAGTGTAATTGTTTGTGGGTATTGTTGTATTTTCATGATTGTTAGTTGTTGAGTATGGATTCCACCATTTTTTGAATTTATGAGATTGAATTTGTGGATGAAAACCCCAAATCTCCAAATGGGTTTGATGGGTGAAAATCCCAAACTCTGGAAACCCTTCATCATCCTTGAAAGAAGGATAAAGGTAAAGATGAGGTAACCTATAACCTTCTTGAAATAGTGTTATAGGGGGACAAAATAATGGTGGTATCATCATACTAGCTAGACTTGCAAGTTTTTTCCATATCCAACCATATATAGGCTTAAGGGATTCCATGTAACCTTCCATTAACCATATTAAACCACTCGGGGGATTCCCATGTACCCGACAAACATAACCATTTAACCTTTTTACCTTTCTAAACCACGTAACCCATGCATAATTCCTTTACCAAGTTTAAAACAAGCACGAGCTCCTTTAAAAAGAGTAAATGCATTGAAAATATCCTTTTAGGCATTTTGTCAAACATATTGGGGGCATTATATAACCAAAACCAATTCCAATTACCATTTAACCATTGCCATGTAATAAAATTATTCAAACCACAAATTAAGAATGTAAATACATAATTAAAACCATGGGAAACCATAACCAATTATTCATAATCAAAATCCCCAAATCATAGTTGAAAACCCAAAATCACAAAATAATAAAATCATGAAACCATTTATAAAAATTGTGCCTTTAGTTGGAAATAATAGTGAGGGAAGAGAACATTCCTTAATTGACAAGGTAGATGGATAAAAACAACCAACAAGATCCCCAAATTAGTCCTCTAGTTGAAATCCTAGCTTCCCTGCCTATAAGCTCTTGAGAGAATTATAAAGTGTTTAGGAAGAGTTTCTAAGTGTTAATGAATAGAATAATAGAGTGAATAATCTCCCAATTGATTTAGAAGTCCTGGGACCTTATTAGGGTAAGTGGGTAAATATCCAGATTATCCTCACTTAAGTTGCACAAAAATTCTATCATAGGGGTACGACTGACCCTCACGAGTCATACCCTTTGATACGATTGGTACCCACCACTCTTATCCAAAGCCTCAAACCTTCGACCCACCACTATATCATGTACAAGTCATCCTACCCAAGTTGTATTGAAAATACATGATTCGTACTTTTTACCTGTATCCCTGGCAGAATAGAATCCTTAAAGGTTTGAACACTCACCACCATATGAGTCCTAGGTATGAGTCATACCCTAGATTATAGATCATGGTGATCACTAATACTCAAATCCAACTTAAGTTACCAAGTATAACATTAAGCTAAGGAAAACCTAAACCAAATGATCTGTATCCAACCATGCGACTCGTACCATTTAAGTCGTACCTATTTTAATGACCCAAATCCATCCCACCAGCCAACATTGACCAGCATATAACTGGACCATACCATTCATACCCCAATATATGGCTCATACCCATGAGTTGTATTAGGTCCAAAGATCATAATTCCAGAAAATTTTCTAAGGTCCAGAAACCAGGGCCTTTTAACTTTGTCATGTTCAAGACCCCTAAACTTCACAATTTTTTATTTTGGTCTTCTCGACCCTGAGACATTGGTTTTTGAGTTAATTTTTGTTTATGGAAGTTAAGAGTTTGTCTTAGGAGAGTTTTGGGATTTTTGCATGAGGTTCAGGACGTGTTTAGATGGCTAAAATAGTGAGCCAACGTAGTAAGCCCATGATGAATTGGTCTGTCCCATGGTGCCAAGGTCCATGATGCATTTTTTTCTACCCCAGAGTAAGTGATGAAGTGTGTTGATTTCTCCCTAGGAGAGAAAGACCTGAAACATTGGTTAATCCTACACCACTTTTGGGTTTAAGTGCTCAAGGGACATCTGATTCATTTCCCCCAATCCAATTCATCCTTAACATAATTTGGAACTCCCATAGAGGAATTATTTGACCCTTCCTCTCAAAATTACTCTAAGAAACCCTCTTCCTTTCCTAGAACAACATCCAAGCCCCTTTCTCAATAAATCAAGAGATCAAGCTTCCAAGTTCAAGATACCCTTAAGAAATCTTCAAAAAACTATCTTTTGAGGTATGTGTGTATTCATCAATTGGACCCTTTCACCCATTAAACCCCAAAACCATATTTTTACTTATAAGTATAAATATTATCCTACTTTATGAAATTAATCCATGAATTTCATGCTAAATCAATTAAAAGTTATGTCTACAAGTGCTTCCAAGTGAATTATACTATCTCAGGTTTTGAATTGTAAGTTTCCCTATCACAGTCCAATGATTTCATGTTAAATCCCTAAATTACGAATTGATCCATGTTATCATGTTGTTTTCTCATGATTAAGACATTCCAATATTTAATTTCATGCTTCTCATTTGTTTTGATACAATTTTCATGTTTTGGGTCTTTAAAAAATGATTCCATACTAGAGTTTTAAGCTTTGATATATTATTTTATGATCATGTAGTATTGAAGGGTTATAAACACCCAATACCTATGTGTTTTACATGATTTTAGATTTTTAAGTACTAAGTCAGTTCAGACAAGAACCTTATCATTATACTTAGATATTTATGATCATGATGAACACTATCAGAAATAATGTCTAGTTAAATTTAGTTTAGTTCAGTACAAATGTCATTCAGTTGGGAGTAGGATTTAGCATTGAGAGAACCTAAGGATGGGGGCTCAGCCACCAGTTAGGATTGGGTTCTTACTAGCTGTCCCTAAGTTTTAAAACTACGTAGCCAGCGTAGGATTATGACATATCACCCACCAATTTAAGTCTGACACTCTCTTAGAGGTCACCTGCCAATTTTGGAATGACTCCCTAGTCCTTCAGGACATCATATTCATGAATCCACACAACCAGTATTAGTACCCGTGGCATGGTATTGACACCCTTCCAATAGGGCTTACAGTTGGACCCTAATTTATCTCAGATGGGGCATGTTGATTACATGAATATCCTATAGTTTCAGTTAGTATTTTAGTGTATCTCATCCCAGGTTTGCATGACTAAGTGTACAAATTATTAGTTATTCAGTTATACAGATTTTAGATTATCTCAGTAACATGTTTGTTCTTGGTCTTGTATTCTCAAATATTACATCCTTATGCATTCATGCTCAGTTCTCCCATGCTTTTCAGTCAATTCTTATCTCACATACTAGTACATTCAAAGTACTAACCACATACTTTTCTTTGCGCTATATTATCTTATAACATAGGTTAGGATGCCCAATTTCCCAATTATTCTTAGATAGCCCAGTGTTACCCAGTAACAGAAGAGGCGAGTCCTCATCCATTAAAGGAATGATATATTTTCTCAGTTATTTCAATATTTTATTATGTTCAGTCAGTCAGAGTTAGTTTGGGGTTTGTGTAGTGAACCTTCAAGTCATTATTCGTATTCTTGCTTGCTTCCTCCAATAGAGATTCTCAATAGCCATACCAAGTCATTAATGACTTTTGATGGCCGATAGTTCGGTAACCTAATGGTCTATTTGGGTTTTAGAACCCCTTTTTTGAATTTGAAGTCTTCGTTGGTCCTAATTCATTACTAAGATAAAACTTTAGTAAGGTAGCTTTGTATGCAAAATCTAACTTTGCCAATATGGCTGAAACATTGAAAACTATGGGGTTTTATATATTATTTGTTTGAAATGGACCCCGAATGCATTTTGAGGCATTGGCTAAAGCTTGAAACTAAGTTCAAAGCTTCAGCCATGTATAGCATGCAGTGAGGTGTCGTGGCTACCGAAAAAGAGGTACGATTACAAAGCCGCAACCATAATAACATGAGGTCCACGAACACACCATAAGAGGGATGGTTGGTCCATATTTAAGTACTATCTTGCATGAATTTTGGCCATTTTGTGCCTCCCTCTAAACCTTAAAACCTTAGTAGAGTGTAAAAACTTCAAAGTGTGTGTTGCGGGTTGAATTGGAGCTTAAAAACTCGTGTCATTGATTCATGGTACAATTTAAGGTAAGAATTCCTCTAATTTAGTATTGATTTCATAGTTTCTTAACTTAAAACCCCTAAATCATTGTGGTTCAATTGTAGCCCCAAAATTAAGTGATTGAATCAAATCACTTAAGGGTTTTAACTCCCTAAGGATAGTTAGGCTATGGGTTGGTCTTGGAAACTCCTTTCCAAGGGTGAAACTCAATTGGGATTTTGGTGTCCATTTGAAACCCATGGCACAATGGTGATATAATGGTATTATTATTCTTATTTTAATTCTTAGATTATATTGTTGATAAAATTGTTTGTGGAAGAGGAAGCTTTACAAAAAGGTAATTAAAAGCTCATTTATTCATGAGTTGCTTGGATTCAACGTAGGTTGGGCTTACCCATAGACTAGATTGAGCTTGTTTGTAATGTAATTTTTGATATATTACAATTGAGTAGGGAATTTAGATGATAGTTGATTAAATGGTGAACTTTGGATTTGTTGATTGCTTTAGACTATTAATTTTTAAGGTATGATATTTGACCCGTAGTCTAGGACCTTAGTAAGCTTATTTGTGGTCTCATGACTAGTTAGATAATACTATAGTTGTTCTTAGTTGACATGAATGGTATGCTTCTCTATCCTAATGCCTAGATAGGAGATGAACTTGGTGTTGGGTTGACTTAGGATAGATTTTTAAAGAGACTTTCCCTATGGACCTAGAAAGGATTGGTAAGACCTTGTGGTGAGGTATGAATGACTTAGCCTAATTCTGGGTAGAAGCTAGACTTGTATTAGTAAGCTTGGCATTCTCGGGATTTAGATGTGGTACCTGACCCACCTTAAGCTTGAACTAGGTAAATGCTTAGTGACCTAAATACGTGGTGATTGTCTAAATTATATATACACATCAGTCATGATGGTTGAACTCAATTATCAGATTTTCTTGTGATCTTGACTTGAATAATCTTGTTAGGTGATTATTGTGCATGTCTTGTAAAAACTCATGCTCTTGTTTATGCTCATATTACGTGTGAAGCTTATTAGTAAGGTGAAATTGCAAGTGTTATCCTACATCCCTAGATCCTTATATTGTGACCCTTTGTGTATGTTTATTATTTCGTCTATGCATATGGATGTATGTTGTTGTATTGGAAATATGTGATATTATGATTATGCCCAATGAATTTGGTGAAATATGTTAATATTATGATGATGCTCAATGAATCTGGAGGAATATGTGATATTATGATAATGCCCGGTGGATTCGAAGGAGTATGTATCACTATGATAATGCCCGATGAATCTGGAGGAATATGTGATACTATGATGATGACTGGTGAATTCAAAGGAATGTATGATATTGTGATGATGCCCGGTGAATCCAGAAAAATATGTGATATTATGATGATGCCCGGTGAATTCGGAGGAATATATTGATATTATGATGATGCTCGATGAATCCAGAGTAATATGTTGATATTGTGATGATGCTCGGTGAATCCAAAAGAGGTAAGAACATTATGACGCCATGTGGGGAAAATTTACTTATATACATTGATATTTGTAAGGTTAGGACATGTGGGGCCAACCACCTAGGTGCATGACATATGAGGTCTCTCTTGGTATATTGCTATTCATTTCTTATTCCAAATCACTAATTAAGAGGTGTGACCCTTGTTAATGTTAAATTAGAAACATGGGGAAATCTATGCCTAATATTGGGTTAAGACTTAGTGTTATGTGTTATATTGCATAAAATCAAAGTTATGTTATAACTTGAAAAAGAGGTTATGTTATGAATCCTTGCCTAGTAAAGTGGCTTATCTGACAATTAGTTACTTCTAAAATATATGATTACTATTTGGAGGCTAGAATCCTAGTAAACTAGTTGGTGGACTTTACTTGATTAAAATACAAAAATTAGTCCTTAAGGTTGTGACATGCTTAGTGATGATGGACCTAGTATTGCATGATGGTTAGTTAAATTATCTTCTAATATGTGAGGTTGAGATGGCTTAATTGATAACTCATATAATGACTATGTTAGCTAAAGAATGGCTTTGTGATAGATAAATAGCCTATAATATGGGTGGCTTGTAGTTTTCCTTATTTGATGGCTAGTAATAGTACGACCTGTAATCTATTGATTCATGGTACAATAAGGATAACTAGTATCGACTTCACACGGTGTCATCAATGAATTATAGAATTAATGGCTACATGTCTATGCTATGACAATGTTGCTTTCTTTATGCTAAATTATGGTATGGGTATTTGGAAGTGGATTTCAGTAATGAGCTATGGCGGGATTGAGCTACCTACGATTTTGGTCAATTGATGGAATAGTTATGCTTTACTGTATTATTAGTTATATTCTTTTGGTGTACTCTCCGGTGGAATGGGATGTCGTGATGAGTTCCTATTTGATATTATTTTATGTATACTCTGATGGTATGGGATGTCGTAATAAGTTCTTTGTTGTTCTCTCTTTTGTGTATTTACTAATGGTATGGGACGTTGTGGTAAGTTCTGGTGCTTATTGTTCTAAAGATGGTTTATGATGTTTATGGCACTCAAATGTTTTGCTATTGTGTTTATGGCTTTACACTTTCGAAATGGTATTCGGTTGTTATGGCAATTATGGAGTATTTTGAGATATTATGTCATGTTATTGGTTTTGTAGTATAGATGTTGTTACAGTGGTAACAAAGTAGATTCAGGTTTGATCCTATCCCTTGACTTTAAGGTAATTGTCTTACTTTTATCGTCTTTACATTATATTTGAGCTCAGTCGGCCGATGATGCCTACTGAGTACCCGTGTTTTGGTACTCATACTACACTTCTGCACCTTTTTGGTGCAGACCTAGGTTCTAGTTGCCGCCATTGAACTAGTTCATGGGAGTTGACTATTCAGATATAGGGTAAGCTCTTGCAGATAAAGTTACCCTCTTTCCCCTCTATCCTTATTTGTCTTTTACTTTTGAGACAAATGCATGAGACTATTTAAGACATTATAGATTCTAAGATTGTAAATTCCTCTTATCAATTTTAGAAGCTCTTGTATTAATACTATCAGGTCGTAGGATTTGTCTTTGAATATTGGTTGTCCTTAGTTGTGAAATATTGTTGTTATATATTATGTTCACTTATAGGGTCTATGTTGGATGTTCTTACCAAGGTAACCCATTGCATAGTCCTCACCCTTCGAGGACAATTATGTTATTATTCATATCACTCTTTCAGTTTTCAGTTTATTTCAGTAGACGGAGTTAGTTGGGAATATGTCCCTTCAACTCCTTATTCAGTTCAGTTTAGAGGTTTTCAGACTACAGCATATCAGACAATTATTTCAGATTTATGTTGGTATTTGTAATACCCCACATGTTTCTAAGCTAGGAAGTGAATAAGTATTCCTACATATGAAATGTCCTATCCTATGATTCATACTTGAGTACATGACTTACAATGAATATCCTAGTGATAGCATAGCTTATGAAGCATTAAACATGTTTATATGAGTCACTTAAGATAATATAAGCTAAGAGTTTTTGAATCCATCAAGTTATAGTGTTTGATTTTGCAAGGGTCATCTTTAAATAAGTATAACTCAATATTAATATGGTATTTTGGTTGATTTAGACCCACCAAATTGTAGAGAATCGAATTAGCTTTCTAACGATACCAATTTCGCCTTAATCCAATACCCGAGCGAAAAGTTATGCCCATTTTCGTGAGAGACAGTAAGGATAGGCGATTGGTTAGGCGCCGCCCAACCCAAACATAGGCGATTGGTTAGGCACCGCCCAAACATAGACGATTGGTTAGTCACCGCCCGGTATGTGTTGACAATATGATTATGCAATGAACATGATATTAAGATTGTACAAGTACTTCCATGTGATATGAAATCCTTTCCATGCAATACATTGTTGATAACCATGCCTAGTATGAGATCCCTACTTATGATATTATAAATTATGGACTCTACTCTTATGATCAAGTCAGTCATGTGTGTCAGTTTTCTTCCATCGAGTCCTGGGGGTACTTGTACCCAAAAACTATAGCTGTGTGCCTAGTTCCATGTCATGTTTCACAATATCCGAACTCAAGCTATGATTCCATAGACTTCAGTCAGTCATGTGACTCAGGAAAACCTCATGATCTTAGTCAGTTGTCAGATATCATTAACATTCCGCCAGTCAATGGAATTCAGTAAGATTAAGTCATGCACAGTCAGTTATTCATGTCCAGTCCCTCCAGATGAGAGTAGAGGTTAACACCGAGTGAACCCAAGGACAGGAACTCACCTGCCAGTTCAGGGTGTGATTCTTAGTAGTCATCCTTGTGTTCCAGAACTACGTAGCCATCATAGGTTGAGACATCTTAAACTGTCATACTAGGGTTGATGAGGTGGCTTAACCCGTCAGTTTAGGGTTCCCACCGTGCTCATTGGGTACCCACCAGATAAGGGTCACTCACAGGCTATCCTTACCCGTGGCATGGTATTGACACCCCTCTAGTCGAGGCAGAGATTGGACCCCAGCTTAGCCATAGCGGCATACATGGGGCATGTCGGTTAAACACTACTTCCCATAGTTTTAGTATCAATCTCAGTAAAAGAACTCACGACGTTCTGCAGATTTTAGTATATACAGGACTGTCAAATACAATCGTCTATGTTATTAGTTTCAGTATCAGTTATGAAAGTTATTAGTAAACCATGTATTAGCTTACAGGTCATGCTATCACATATTCACGGTTCCAGTTTCTATATATGTGTGTTTGCACTACCACGTTCATATTAGTCTGTCAGTGTAGTTCATGCATGAAACTCTTTATGTTCATCCTACCTTCCTCGCATACTCATTACTCCAGTTGTACTGACGCATTTGTGCTATGGTGCTTTTTGTTCATGTTACACCATAGGTTTTGAGACACGAGCTCCAGCCTAGCAGTAGCGGTAGCATTCCTCGCAGAGACACAGTGAGTCCTCATTGATTTGAGGATAATATGATTTGATTTATTTATTTATTTCTTCAGTTCAGTTTACAGAGTTAGTTGGAGACATGTTCCTTCAACTCCTTATTCAGATAGTTTAGAGGCTTTCAGATTTATGTTCAGATTGAGTTATGTTTGGTATTTTCACCCACATAATTGTATTCAGTTGAACCTTATGGACTTACAGTTCTATGTATTCCGCATTATTATATCAGATTTGCAGTATACAGGTATAGATATCAGTCATGGGTTAGCTTGTGGTCCCTCAGGGTCCTGAGCACCGTGTAGCATTCCGGTTTAGCGAATCAGGGTGTTACAAACTTGGGATTAGAGCCTAAGCTTCAATAGAGTCCTAGAAAGTCTGAAAGCCGCATCTAGTAGAGTCTTGTACATGGGTGTGTTACGCGCCATATTTATGTGTGGGAGGCTATAAGATGTTTTAGGAACAGTCCCCTTTCTTCATTATTCATGTCATGCTAGATAGCATAATCATAAGTTAAACTCTCAGTCTAATCCATTCTTCTCTTATTCCAGACCATGGCCCCAAAGAGAAGAAACTAGCCAGCTCCTCAGCCCAAAGATCCTTTGGGCGAATATGTTTCCCATGCAGAGTTTAGAGCCGCATTTACCACACTTGCTTAGTCCATGGCTGCACAGACTGAACGGCTACTAATCATTCCAGCCAATCTATTGGCTAATCCCAAAGCAGCTAGGGTTCAGGATTTCACCCAGATGAACCCTCCATATTTCCATGGGTCTAAGTATGATGAGGACCCTCAGGAGATCATTGACCAAGTCCAGAAGGTCATTGACATCACGGGTGTTACTTCTATTAAGAGTGCTGAGTTAGACGCCTACCAGTTACGGGATGTTGCTCTTGATTGGTACAAACAGTGGAAGTCTGAGAGGTTAGATAATACAATCCCTATCGAGTGGGAGGAATTTGTCACAGCCTTCTTAGACAGATTCTTTCCCTAAGAGTTGAGGGAAGACAAAGTTCTTGAGTTCATCAACCTCAGGCAGGGGAATATGATGGTTATGGAGTATTCTCTCAGATTTACTCAGCTAGCTAGGTATGCTCCTCATGTGGTTGCAGATAATAGAGTAAAGATGAGCAAGTTCGTGTCAGGGGTCAATGATAGCGTGGTAAATGAGTGTAGGTCTACGATGTTGATTGGTGATATGACCTTATCCAGACTCAAAACCCATGCCCAGCAAGTAGAAGAACAGAAGTTTAAGACTAGGGAGAGGTAGAACAAGAGAGAAAGGTCAGGTAATTTCAAATTTGCTCACCCCAAGTTAGATGGAGGAAACCGTTCATAGTTTCTCTCCAAGTCAGCCATTCTAGCTCCTTCCTCTACCAGCGCTCCAGTACTGAAGTTCAGAGAAGAAAATAGAGACAAAGCGCCAGGCTCTAAATCTCAAGGCAGTGTTAGTTTTTCCAGAACGAATCCCCTTTGTTAGACTTATGGTAAGAACCACAAGGGCATTTGAAGAGCCGGTAGTGATTTCTATTTTGGTTGTGGCAAGTCAGGCCACAGGATTAAGGAGTGACTGCAGTCAAGTATTCAGGATCAGCAAAATCGTTCTACAGCTCAGTCCAGTCGCCCGAACTAGCAGGGTGCCATTTCCACTGCTACCAGTGGGCAACGCCCAAACAGACTCTATGCTCTTCAATCCCGGTAGGATCAGGAAAATTCTCTTGATGTCGTTACTGGTACGTTACAGATTTTCCATGTTCATGTTTATGCTTTGGTAGACCTAGGTGCATCTTTGTCTTTTGTTACTCCATACATGGCAGGTGATTTCAAAATCAGTCCCGAAGTCCTAGCAGAGCCCTTCTCAGTCTTTACCCAAGTGGGTAAAACCATCATAGCTCGGTGGGTATACAGGAACTGCCCGGTTATGATATCTCAGAAATCTATGTTAGCAAATTTATTAGAGTTAGAGATGGCTAATTTTGATTTCATTCTTGACATGGATTGGCTTCATTCCTGCTATGCCATAGTCGACTGCAAAAATAGGATAGTTCAGTTTCAGTTCCCGAATGAGCCCATCCTAGAGTGAAAGGGCAGCATTTCAGCGTTCACGGGTCAACTTGTTTCCTACCTTCGGGCAAGGAAAATGATTTCTAAGGGGTGTGTGTATCATCTCGTGCATGTTAAAGATTCCAGTTCTGAATATCCCAGCCTCTAAACAGTCCCTATTGTTACTAAATACTCAGATGTCTTTCCCGAAGATCTTCCAATTCCTCCCGAAAGGGAAATACACTTCGGCATAAACCTTCTTTCGGATACTCAACCTATTTATATTCCACCATATAGAATGGAACCAACAGAACTCAAGGAACTGAAAAATCAGTTGAAGGATCTCTTAGATAAGGGATTCATCAGACCCAACTTTTGCCCATGGGGTGAGCCAGTATTATTCGTGCGCAAGAAAGACGGTTCTCTCAGGATGTGTATTGATTACCGTCAACTCAACAAGGTCCTGGTCAAGAACAGATATCCTCTTCCCAGGATTGATGATCTATTCGACAAACTTTAGGGTGCTAGTTACTTATCCAAGATAGACCTCACATCAGGCTATCATCAGCTCAAAATTAGAGAATGTGACATTTCAAAGACAGCTTTCCGTACTCGGTATGGTGACTTTGAATTTTTAGTCATGTCATTTGGTCTTACCAATGCCCCTGCAGCTTTTATGGATTTGATGAACCGTGTGTTCAAGCAGTACTTGGACATGTTTGTCATAGTTTTCATAGATGATATTCTGGTCTATTCTCGCATAGAGCGTGATCATGCAGACCATCTTAGGATTGTTCTTCAGACTCTCAAGGATCACCAATTATTTGCTAAGTTCAGTAAGTGCAAATTTTGGCTAAGATCAGTAGCATTCCTTGGCCATATTGTTTCCGGTGATGGAATTAGAGTAGATCCTCTGAAAACTGAGGTAGTAAGAAACTGGCCCAGACCCGTATCTCCATTAGATATTAGGAGTTTCTTGGGTTTGGCTGGCTATTACAGACGGTTTGTCGAGGGATTTTGTTCTATTGCATCTCCCATGTCCAGATTGACTCAGAAGAAGATTAAGTTTCAGTGGTTAGATTCATGCGAGAAGAGCTTTCAAGAGTTGAAGACTCGACTTACCTCTTCTCCAGATCTAGCTATTCCAGATGGTTCAGATGGTTTAGTAGTCTATTATGATGTATCCAGAGTGGGTTTAGGTTGTGGCCTCATGCAGCATGGTAAGGTCATAGCCTACGCCTCTATACAGTTAAAGCCACATGAGAAGAATTATCCTACTCATGATCTTGAGTTAGCAGCGGTAGTTTTTGCCTTGAAGATTTAAAGGCATTATCTCTATGGAGTTCATGTAGATGTCTTCATAGACCATAAAAGCCTCCAGTATGTCTTTTCCCAAAAAGATCTCAATCTTCGCTAGAGAAGGTGGTTAGAGCTCTTGAAGGATTATGATATGAGTGTTCTTTATCATCCGAGCAAGGCCAATGTTGTGGCTGACGCTCTCAGTCAACTCTCTATGGGTAGTATTTCTCACGTTGAGGATAGTAATAAAAAGATAGCTCAGGAGATCCATCAGCTTGCCAGACTAGGCATTCGCTTAGTCGATTCTTTAGAGGGTGGTGTATGTGTTCATAGTAGTTCAGAGTCATCTCTAGTTTATGAGGTAAAAGATAAACAAGACAGGGATCCTATCCTTGTCAAGCTCAAAGATCAGTTCAGAATCAGAAAGTCGAGGTTTTCTCCCAAAGAGGGAGATAGTGTTCTTCGTTGTCAGGGTCTTCTATGTGTTCTAGGTGTAGATGAATTGAGGTAGCGAATACTTGCAGAAGTGCATGGTGCGCGATACTCTATTCATCCAGGGGCCACTAAGATGTACCACGATATGCGGGAGATCTATTGGTGGAGTGGGATAAAGAGAGATGTTACAGAGTTTGTAGCTAAGTGCTCTATATGTCAGCAGGTTAAGATAGAGCATCAGAAACCAATTAGTTCCATGCAAGAGTTCACCATTCCTACTTGGAAGTGGGAAGAAGTTAACATGAACTTCGTGATGGGTTTGCCTAGAACTCATCATCAGCATGATTCAGTCTGGGTCATTATAGATAGAATGACCAAGTCAGCTTATTTCCTTCCTATTCGTACTTCTGATTCCGCTGAGGATTATTCCAAACTCTATATCAGGGAGTTAGTCAGGTTACACGGTGTTCCACTATCTATTATCTCAGAAAGAGGTACTCAGTTCACTTCTCACTTTTGGAAAGAATTCCAAAAGGGTCTCAGTACCCAAGTCCATCTCAGCACAGTATTTTATCCTCAGACAGATGGTCAAGTAGAGAGCACCATTCAGACTCTTGAAGATATTCTAAGGGCATGTGCAATTGACTTCAAGGGAAGTTGGGACGACCACTTGTCTTTGATTGAGTTTGCATACAACAATAGCTATTATTCTAGTATTCAGATGGCTCCATTCGAAGCTCTCTATGGTAGGACATATAGATCTCCGATTGGTTGGTTCTAAGTTAGTGAGGCCTCAATCATAGGTCCTGACTTAGTATTCAAAATCTTAGAGAAAGTTTAGTTGATTAGAGAGAGACTCCGGGTTTCTCAGAGCCGACAGAAGTCCTATGCAGATATTCGTAGAAAGGATCTTGAGTTTGAGGTTAATGACTATGTCTATCATAAGATCTCTCCCATTAAGGGAGTGAAGAGGTTCGGCAAGAAAGGGAAACTCAGTGCCCGGTATGTCGGTCCCTTTAGAATTCTTTGTCGCTTCGGCAAGGTAGCTTATGAGCTTGAGTTGCCTTCAGATCTAGCCTCAGTCTATCTGATCTTCCATGTCTCTTTGCTAAAGAAGTGCATAGGTGACCCAGTAGTTTTTGTCCCTATTCAGAGCATCGACATTCAGAACAGCCTCTCCTATGAAGAGATTCCAGTCAAAATCTTAGATTATCAAACTCGTAGATTGAGGAACAAAGAAGGTCCTCTAGTCAAGGTTCTTTCACGAAATCAGTCTCATGAGGAAGCTACTTGGGAAGTAGAAGCAGATATACGTACCAAGTATCCTCACCTCTTCCCCGCCAATTCAGATCAAGCTCAAGGTAACAGTTTTCCTTAATCTTATTCAGTTTTACGTTCATGTTTTCAGTATAAACTTGTTAATTATTAACCATTTCATACTCAGTCATACATTCATGTGTCAGTTCTCCATGCATCAGATATGCACGAGTTCAGTATGTTTAGCATGTTAGTCATGAGATCAAGTTTCAGTTCAGGTTCCCAAGGGGAAGATATTGTAATACCCCGCATGTTTCTAAGCAAGGAAGTGAATAAGTATTCCTACGTATGAAATCTCCTATACTGTGATTCATACTTGAGTACATAACTTATAATGAATATCCTAGTGATAGGATAGCTTATGATGCATTAAGCATGTTCATATGAGTCACTTAAGGTAATACAAGCTAAGAGTTTTTGAATCCATCAAGTTTTAGAGTTCGATTTTGCAAGGGTCATCTTTGAACGAGTATAACTCAATGTTAATGTGGTATTTTGGCTGATTTAGACCCACCAAATTGTAGATAATTGAATTATCTTTCCAACGATACTAATTTCTCCTTAATCCAATACCCGAGCAAAAAGTTATGCCCATTTTCGTGAGAGACAGTAAAGATAGACGATTGGTTAGGTGCCGCCCAACCCAAACATAGGCGATTGGTTAGGCACCGCCCAACCTAACTTAGGCAATCACTTAGGCGCTTCCTAAGTCAGTTCCAGGTGCCAAAAACCCTCTGTTTTGAGTTATTTTAAGGGTAATTAAGTCTTTTAACACTCCTTACCCGTCCCTAAACTTAACCCTATGAAATATATAGCTTCTAAAGATATTACAACCCTATTATCATCTCAAATCTCATCATCCAAGAGCACTAAAAGAGAAAAACAACTAGGGTTGCGTAACTAAGCTTGAAGATCCAATTTTAAGGAAATTTCTCCGTCAATCATCAAGAACCTTCCTTCTAAGGTATGCCTGAGTTGATTTATGGATCCCTTTCATCCATAAAGCTCAAAAACCCTTTTTTTCATTATAATGTATGATTTCTATATTGGTGGGTATTGATGATCATGTTGTTGATATTGGGTGATTCCCAAGATGGAATCTTTATATGTTTTTTTGAATTTCATGATATCATATGAGTTGGAAACATATAAATTTAGTTGTTCATGATGTATAATTTGATGATTTCACCTATTCTTAAGATGTGCATGTAAGGTGTTTGATAAAATGCCTAAGAAACTAGAAATCATGCAATATAGCTAAATTGTGACTAAGTGAAGGATTCATGATATGCCCTTACGTTCCAATGACTTCTATGTTGACAATGTGCCTTGTAGATGTTGTTGGAATACTCATGAACTATTCTTATGAGATTATGCTATTTTTACTTGCAAATCCTACTTATGAACAAGATGTATGATAACCATGCAATCCACATGAACTTCCATACTATTGGCATGCGTTGCCAATATGATTATGCAATGAACATGATATTAAGATTGTGCAAGTACTTCCATGTGATATGAAATCCTTTCCATGCAATACATTGTTGATAACCATGCTTAGTATGAGACCCCTACTTATGCTATTATAAATTATGGACTCTACTCTTATGATCAAGTCAGTCATGTGTGTCAGTTTCCTTCTATCGAGTCTTGGGGGTACTTGTACCCAAAAACTACGGCTGTGTGCCCAGATCCATGTCATGTTTCACAATATCCGAACTCAAGCTATGATTCCATAGACTTCGTCAGTCATGTGACTCAGGAAAACCTCATGATCTTAGTCAGTTATCAGATATCAGTAACATTCTGCCAGTCAACGGAATTCCGTAAGATTAAGTCATGCAGAGTCATTTATTCATGTTCAGTCTCTCCAGATGGGAGTACAGGTTAACATCGAGTGAACCCAAGGATGGGAACTCACCCTCCAATTCAGGGTATGATTCTTAGTAGTCATCCTTGTGTTCCAGAACTACGTAGCCAGCGTAGGTTGAGACATCTTAACTCATCATATTAGGGTTGATGAGGTGGCTTAACCTGTCAGTTTAGGGTTCCCACCGTTCTCATTGAGTACCCGCCAGATAAGGGTCACTTACAATATATCCTTACCCGTGGCATGGTATTGACACCCCTCTAGTTGGGGCGGAGATTGGACCCCAGCTTAGCAATAATGGCATACATGGGGCATGTTAGTTAAACACTACTTCCCACAATTTCAGTATTAGTCTCAGTAAAAAAACTCAGGGCGTTCTTCAGATTTCAGTATATACAGGACTGTCAGATACAGTCATGTATTTTATCAGTTTTAGTATTAGTCATGATAGTTATTAGTAAACCATGTATTAGCTGATATGTCATGCTATCACGTATTCATGGTCCTAGTTTCTATATATGTGCGTTTGCGCTCCCACGTTTATATTAGTCAGTCAGTGTTGTTCATGCATAAAACCCTTTATCTTCATCCTACCTTCCCCGTATACTTATTACTCCAGTTGTACTAATGCATTTGCACTATAGTGCTTTCTTTTCATATTACACCATAGGTTCCGAGATACTAGCTCCAGCCCAGCAGTAGCGGTAGCATTCCAATCGCAGAGACACAGTGAGTCCTCATTGATTTAAGGACAACATAATTTGATTCATTTATTTATTTCTTCAGTTCAGTTTTATAGAGTTAGTTGGAGACATGTTCCTTCAACTCCTTATTCAGATAGTTTAGAGGCTTGCAAATTTATGTTTAAATTTACTTTCAGATTGAGTTATTTTAGGTATTTTCACCCATATGAATGTATTCAGTTGAACCTTATGTCCTTATAATTCTATGTATTCCACATTATTAAATCATGATTTGCAGTATACAGGTACAAATATCAGTCATGGGTTAGCTTGTCGTCCCTCAGGGTCATGAGCACCGTGTAGCATTCTGATTCAGCGAATCGAGGTGTTACAGTATTGTTATAATATTTTTAGATATTATTTTATCAGATATTTATTCATATTTGAACCTTATGGCCTTACAGTATTATGTTTTCACATATTTTACAGTATGGTTATTCATTGCTCAGGTACAGATATAAGTCATGGGTTAGCTTGTGGTCTTTCGGGGTCATGGGCACTGTGTAGCATTTCGGTTCAGAAAATTGAGGCATTACAAACTTGGTATCAGAGCCTAAGGTTCAACAGTGTCCTAGGAAGTCTGAAAGATTCATCAAGTAGAGTCTTGTACATGGGCGTGTTGTGCACCACACTTATGTGCAGAAGGCTATGAGATGTTTGAGGAATAGTTTCCCTTCTTTTATGTCTCAAGATCGTGCTATAGAAATGTTCTCTAAGGAACCCATGTAGATTCACATCAGGCTCCCTTCATGTCAACCTTACCTTACTTTCAAGGTAATAGAAATAGTGAAGCTCAAATCCTAAAGATAGGGCTTTCTCATGCAGTCCCTGGAGACAGTTATGGGATTTGCCTTATGCTCAGATAATATCCCCTCAGTTTAGTCATGTTCCAAAGTTGTACATATTTTATATATGATCGTGAGAACTCTTTTGTAAACTCAAATCCAATTTTTGATATGCCATTAGATCCCTTCTCAGAACCTATGATAGTATAGACCTAGAATTTTAAGCATGAACCCAAGAGTTTAGTAGTACATGAGTTGGGATAGTGTTATCCAGTTTGATTAGATTATGTATTCATGGGGATAGTTGTACCAAGGTAAATTAGGAGGCTTGTACAATGTAAGCTAGAATTTAAGTTTATTTACTTAAAATTAAGCATGAAGGTGTGGATGTGATATTAGTAGTATATGAGGAAACATAAGCAGCTGATGTGTTTAGTAGGATGGACAGGTGTCGAACAGAGTATAAGTATGTGATGATAGATTAAGTGACTAAGTTAGACTCTCAAATTCTAGTAGTAGTGACAGTATGTATAGAAAAGCAGTAAGGGAAGATGATTCCCAACCCATCCTCTTCTTAGTACAAAGATTTGTACTTCAGCTATTATGAAATCCACTTAGGTTTTATATATCAACTCTAAGGTCATGAACCACGATCATGCACTTTTCCATAAATCATGTACGATTTCAGTTCCCAGTATAAAAAATCTCAGTTTACCTCACAGTATGAATCAATTCCATGAACACGACTTATGTTCACACGTTTTCCATAGAATCGTGTGCGCTTTCAGTTCCCAGCATAGGGAGTTAGATCTAAATCACTCAATGTTATGAATCATGTCTCATAAATACAAAAATTTGAAACTTAGGTCATGCAGCTCATGAATCATGTACACGTATCATTCTTTACAGTATACTCAGCTTTCATGACTCATGCTATGCCCCTACAGATCAGATAAATTCAGACTACGTCATGTATATCCTCAGTTCATTCCTTTTTGGTAAATTCATGTTGTTGATATTCTATTACTCAGGTTTTAGTCATGTGTCAAGTTCATTTTTTGTAGATTCATGCTTCAGTTCCTCCTGATTTAACCCTTTAGTGACTCTCTTTATGAAAATAGTGTAGTGATGAGTGGTTGCTTAGATAGGAGAGATAAAATATTTCATGTTAAGAGAAGATTGTTGTACGCTTATTTTATATAAGGGTGTAGTATTAATGATAGGCTTGTATGTAACTATTCCAAGATAGAGTATCCTCGTAGTTGCGAATATAACCCAGTTCATGTATCATGCCTCAGTTTCAGATATCAGATAATTATGTCACGATTTAGTTCCCACATGCCTTGTGCATTGCCTTAGTTTTCCTCAATATTTCAGCAAAGTCAGTCCAACATTCTTTTAGGGACATAGTGTCCCAAAGGAAAGATACACTCTAATCCCTTAAACTGTTATAACATAAACATATCGGTCTCTCTTCACGTTATGAATCTAGATTATAGGAAGGGTTACTTATAAGATGGCCTTCTAACTCTAAATCTCAGTCGTAAGCTATGTACTCAATGGATAAATTTAGTTTACGATACTCTATCCATGTCACGCATTACAGACTCAGTTCATATCATGATATTCAGTTCATGTATCATGTTCCAAACTCAGTTATGTCCTCATGTTTCCGCTCATGCATATTGAGTAATTAATCTCAGACTCATAGGTATTTTAAGTTCAATGTAACAGTCTTCCTTAAACTTACTCATTCTCATGTTCATATTTCAGTACCAAACTTGGTATTTAGTTTCATGCCCATTTTTTAGTTAAACTTGACATCTTTTACTATTGCATATTCAGTTGCATGTTCATGAGCTAGTTCAGTTATATAATTATGCATCAGATATGCATGGATTCAACTTATCAGTTATGCACCAGATATGTATTCTCATTTTGAGAAACTTAGTTCATTAAAACACTCAGTCCTTCATTCATAAATCAGTTACACATGCATCAGATATGTATGTTTACTTTGATACAAATTCAGCTTATCAGTCATGTAAGTCATGAAATCATGTTTCAGTCATTCATGTTTAGTATATGCCTCAGTTGGTCTCTTCTCCCCTTCTTAGTAAGTCTCATTCGAGGATGAATATTCCTAAGGAGGAGATATTGTAAGACCCCATAAAAATCCTAAGTCAAATTCAGCTCCTTAAGGCTTGATAAGGAAATCCAACACTTAGAAGAATTTTACTAAGTGTTAAAAACACTTAGTTTCATCTTATACCTCCGAACTTTGGAGGATTTATTTAACGACCTTCCCGACCTTTATTTTTGAATTTTCAAGTTGCATTGTGATCGGGGAAGTCAAGAGTACATCTCAAGTGAGTTTCGGAATTTTTAAAATTCATTTAGAGAATGTTTGGATTTCAAAACAGAAGCACCATGCGATTTTCATGCATTGCATACTCTATACCATGCTCTAGAAATTTTCAGCATTTCAGGATCAACTTAAAATGATCATAACTTCTTGAATATTTTGAACTGTGAGAGCTGCTATATATAGATGAAAATATCTTTGAGTCCTCTTTCCAATACAATTAGTTTCATCCAATTTAAATATTGGAGAAAAGAGTTATCATAAATTTACTTCAGCCTATCAGCCTGAAAACAACATAGGACAGCTGTGTCTTTCTATCTTTTTCCAGGGGTATTTTAGTCTTTTTCTCATCCTATATATGCTCAAACATGGTATTAAGCCTAATTTAGAGCAGAATATACTCCCTTTTTCTCAAATTCTCTCAAAAATTATCAAGAACAAGGGTTCAATTGTGGGTTTCAAGATTCAAGCCAATTTCACCATTAACTTTCACGGATAATCAATCTAAGGTATGCATAGCATTCATTCATGGATTATTTTCATCCATGGAGCTCAAGAATCAAGTTTTGAGTTATGTATCATGAAGATTTTGTTGTGAGATATTTATAATCATGTTGTTGATGTTAAATTGAGTTTTAATTCCATGAGTTATTTCAAGAATCATGAAAACTAATTTATTTGTGGTATTATTCATATGAGATTTATGTTGAGTTCTTGGGATTTGCAAGTTGGATGTTATACTTATAATATTGATATATGTTAATTGATGAACGAAATATCCATGTTTCCCATGTGTGTTGAATCATGACCATCGTATGTTGAAAACCTTGAGATGTGAATTGGTGGTTATGGTCATGAATTGGGAGCATGTTATATATGCCTAAGTATAAAATCATGCCTTTCATGTGTTTGTGAAAATGTTCAAGTGAATGAATTGTGCCTTGTGCTCTATTGGTGATCTAAATAATGAATTCATGTTGATACTGCATGATCTAAATGATTTCCATGTTGATGCTATGTCTTGCAAGTGTTTGACAAATGGTTCATGAAAGTTAAGTAATGAAACTATATTATGTTAGCATGTATACAAGTTCATGTCATGCAAGTGAAATTAAAATTGTGAAATTATGATATGTTAGGATACATTCCTATTCATGTACAAGATTATGATTATCAAGTGCTTTCATGGAATCCCCAACTTATGGTATTATGAATTGTGGTCTTTAGTCCTATGATCAAGAATTTTCATGATGTGTTAGTTTCCTTCCATTGAGTCCTGGGGGTACTTGTACCCGAAAAATATAGCTGGGTGCCTAGAGCCATGTCATGTTTTCACAATACTCTCAGTCAAGCCATGTTCAGTAGACTTCAGTCAGTCTTATGACGCAGGAAAACTCATGTAAAGGCAATATCAGTTCAGTTAAACAGAATAATCGATAACAGTTAAGTTAATTCTAGTATGAACTAAAGAATCAGTTCAGTATAATCAGTTCAATGTCATTCAGTTGGGAGTAGGATTTAGCACCGAGAGAACCTAAGGATGGGAACTCATCTACCAGTAGAGGGTGTGATTCTTAGAAGCAGTCCTTGCGTTCCAAAACTATATAGCCAGCATAGGTTGAGACATCAATACCTGTCATTTAAGGGTAGATAAGGTGGATTAACCTGTCATATGAGGGTCCCACCATTCTCATTAGAGTACCTTCCAGATAAGGGTCACTCGCTGCTTGTCCTTAGCAGTGGCGTGGTATTGACACCCTTCCAATTAGGGCAGAGATTGGACCCCAGCTTAGCTATTATAGCATATTTGGGGTATGTCGATTAGATAACTACTTCCTATAGTTTTAGTATTAGTCTCAGTAAAAGAACTCAGATAGTTCTTTAGGATATCAGGAATGACAAATATAGTCAACTCAGATACAGTACGGAACTCAACTAGTTCCATCAGATTCAGGACTGTCAAATACAGTCATTTATGCTATCAGTTATCAAAACTCATGTTATCAGATATATTAGTTATCGGAATTTAGTTATTAGTCATGATATGTTATCAGTAAATACATATCATCAGTATTCATACTCAGTAGTCATGTTATCACGAACTCAATTTTAGGATTGTTATATATGGTCAATCAGATCAGTTTTTTATAATCAGAACTATCAAAAACAATCATTTTCTTTATCAGTAATATAACATCAGTTTCTCTTTATTCAATAAAATCAGATGTCAGTAAATTAGTACACAGAATTCAGTATCTAGTACTAGTACAGTTTTAGTTACAGTTATTATGTATTTATTCATGTATTATCATGTTCATGTTAGTCAATATTGTTCATACATATGAACCCCATGCATTCAGCCGACCTCACTTGCATACCAGTATATTTAAAGTACTGACGCATATTTTTCTCACGTTATGGTGTCTTATACCATAGGTTTGGATGCACGGGATCCAGAGCATCCTTAGCAGTTTTAGAGTCAGCCAGCAACAGTAATTAACAGTGAGCCCTCATCCTTCGAGTACAATTATGTTATTATTCATATCACTATTTTAGTTTTCAGTTTATTTTAGTAGACAGAGTTAGTAGGGAACATGTCCCCTCAACTCCTTATTCAGTTGAATTTAGAGGTTTTCAAACTACAGCATGTCAGACGATTATTTTAGATTTATATTGGTATTGTTATAATATCTTTAGATATTATTTTATCAGATGTTTATTCAGATTTGAACCTTATGGCCTTACAATATTATGTTTTCACATATTTTACAGTATGGTTATTCAGTGTTCAGGTACAGATATAAGTCATGGGTTAGCTTGTGGTCCTTCGGGGTCATGGGCACCGTGTAAAATTTTAGTTCAGAAAATCAGGGCATTACACTCGGATCCAATGAGAGTTTGGCAAGGTCCTTCCTGTTTGAGCAGATTTGTGATCGTCAGTTTGAGGATGATAAGTTATGCTTTTTCCATGACCAGGTAGTGAGCGATGAGTCTGGGAGACACACCATGGATTCTGAGTGTATCTTGAGATTTCAGGGTCGTATTTGTGTTTCCCGACTTGATAATTTGATTCGGTCTATTCTGCATGAGGCTCACAGTTCTATATAATCTATTCACCCCAGTTTAACCAAGATGTACAGAGATTTACATTAGTTGTATGGTGGGATGGTATGAAGAGATATATGGTAGACTTCATAGCCTATTAGTTGTGTTGTTAGTAGGTTAAGGTCGAGCATCAGTATCCCAGTGGATTGACTCAGAGATTTCCCATTGCCGAGTAGAAATAGAAAAGGATTACCATATTCTTTATTTGTGGTTTGTCTCATACTTCCTGTGCTCACGATGGAATCTAGGTTATTGTGGATCATTTGACCAAGTTAGCACATGGCATTCCTATTTCGATGACCTTCAGTTCTGAGAGATTAGCCCATATTTATGTTTGGGAGATAGTTCATTTGTATGTTATTCCCATGTCTATCATATCAGATCATAGTTCTGTGTTTACTTCGAGGTTTTAGAGAACATTTTTGGGGGAATTAGGTACTCGAGTGGATTTGAGTATAACTCTTTATCCGCAGATGGATAGTCTATCTGAGTGAACTATTTAGGTTCTTGAGGATATACTTTGAGCTTATGTTATGGACTTTGGAGGACTGTGGGATAAATACTTAGCTTTGACAGAGTTCACCTACAATAATAGTTATTATTCGAGTATTGAGATTGCCCCTTATGAGGCATTGTATGGTAGGAGGTGTGTTTACCTTATTGGATGGTTTGAGATATCTGAGGTTAGACACTGTGGTATAGATTTTCTTTAGGACTCATTGGATAGAGTTAGGGTAATTTAGGATTGGCTGAGAGCAACCTAGAGTAGGCAGAAGGCCTATGCCGATCGTAGACTCCATGCCTTGGGATTTAGAGTGGGTGATCGTGTGTTCCTTCGAGTTTCACCTATAAGAGGTATGATGAGGTTTGGAAGGAAGGGTAGGCTTATCCTTACTATATTGGTCCTTTTGAGATTCTACGTGTGGTTAGCGAGGTAACCTATAAGTTGGCTCTACCTCTAGACTTTGTTGCAGTCTATCCAATTTTCCATGTCTCTATGTTGCAAAAGTATATTCCATATCCTTCTAATGTGCTTAGGTGGGACTCGGTCTAGTTGGACGATCAGTTGACCTTTGTGGAGAAGCCTGTGCTTTTTTGGCTAGTAATGTGAGGCGATTACGTACTAGGGAGATTTCAATGGTCAAGGTTCAATGAAGGGATTGCTCAATAGGGGAATATACTTGCGAGATCGAGAGTGAGATGCGGGACCAGTATCCTCAATTGTTCGAGACTTTAGGTACTTGCTTGTCTTTAACTTTCGAGGATGAAAGTTCCTTAGCAGTGGATGCGGTAATGACCCTTCATGTCATTATCCGTATTCTTTCTTTCTTCCTTCGATAAAGGTTCTCCATAGCCTTCCCAAGTCATTAATGACTTGCGGGGACCGATAGTTTGGTTACCTGACGGTCCGTTTGTGTTTAAGAACTCCTTTTTTCAATTTAAAGTCTTCGTTGGTCTTAATTGACTTCTAAGCAAAAACTTTAGTAAAACAGCCTCGTATATGAAATTTGACTTTGCTAATGCATTTGGAACATCAAAAACTATGGGGATTCATATATTATTTGTTCAAAACGGATCCCAAAGGCATTCTGAGGCATTGACCAAAGGTTGGAACTAAGCTCCAAGGACGTGACTGCGGTGAAGGAGGTGTGATCTCAAGGCCATGACTGCGGTGACATGGGGGCCGTGACCGAGCTATCAGAGGGATGCTTGGTCCATATTTAAGTTCTATCTTTCAAGAATTTTGGCTATTTTATGCTACCCTCTAAACCTAAAAACTCTAATGGAGTGTAAAACCTTCTAAGTGTATGTTGTGGGTTGAATTTGAGCTTAAACAACTTGTGTGATTGATTCGTGCTATAATTCAAGGTAAGAATTCCTCTAATTTGGTATTGATTTCATAGTTTCTTGACTTAAAATCCCTTAATCATTGTGGGTCAATTGCAGCCCCAAAATTGAGTGATTGACTCAAATTACTCAAGGGTTTTAACTCTCCAAAGATAGTTAGGCTATGGGTTGGTATTGGAAACTCCTTTCCAAGGGTGAAACCCAATTGGAGTTTTGGTGTCCATTTGAAACCCATGGCACTATGGTGCTATAATGGGTATTGATATTCTTGTTGTAATGCTTAGATTGTGTTGTTGATAACATTACTTGTGGAAGAGGAAACTTTACAAAAAGGAAAGGAAAAGCTCATTTGTTCATGAGTTGCTTGGATTCAGGGTAGGTTAGGCTTACTCGTAAACTAGATTTAGCTTATTTATAATGTAATTATTAATATCTTGCGATATTAGGAGGGTAGTTTAAACGATAGTTGATTAAATTGTGAACTTGGGATTTATTGATTGCTTTAAACTATTAATTTGCAAGGTATGGTATTTGACCCTTAGTCTAGGACCTTGGTTAGCTTATTTGTGGTCTCATGACTAGTGTGAGAACACTATAGTTGTTCTTAGTAAACATGAATGGATTCTTCTCAATATTTAGAAGTGTATCGACTATATAATGCCTAGATAAGAGATTACCTTGGTGTTGGGTTGACTTAGTAAGGCAAAATGGCAAGTGTTATCCTACTCCTATTTCCTTATATTGTGAACGTTTGTGTATAGTTATTGTTTTGGCTATGCATATGGATATATGTTGTTGTATTGGGAATATATGATGCTATGATGATGCTCGGTGAATCAAGGAATATGTGATATTATGATTATGGCCAGTAAATCCAGAGGAATATATCGATATTATGATGATGCCCAGTGAATTCGGAGGAATATGTGATATTATGATGATGCTTGGTTAATCCAGAGGAGTGTGTGTTACTATGATGATGCCTGATGAATCTAGAGAAATATGTAATTCTATGATGATGCCCAGTGAATCCAGAGGAATATGTGATATTATGATGATGCTCGGTAAATTCGAAGAAATATGTGATATTATGCTGATGCCCGGTGAATACGGATGAATATATTGATATTGTGATGATGCCCGGTGAATTCAGAGGAATATATTGTTATTGTGATGATACCCGGTGAATTCGGAAGAGGTAAGAACATTATGATGCTGTGTGGGGCAAATTTACTTATATATATTAATATTTGTAAGGTTAGGCCATGTGGGGTGAACCGCCTATGTGCATGAGATATGAGGTCTCTCTTGGTATATTGCTATTCGTTTATTATTCCAAATAACTATATACAGTTAATAATGTCACCATCAAGAACAAGTATTCTATCCGTAGAATTATTGACTTATTTGACCATCTTCAGGGTGCCTGTTGTTTTTTATAGATTTATCTTAGGTTGGGATACCCTCAGTTGAAGGTCAAAGAATGTGAGATTCCGAAGAGTGATTATAGAACTAGATATGAACACTTTGAGTTTGTTGTTATGTCCTTTGGACTATTAAATACTCCTACAGATTTTATAGGCTTGATGAATAGGAGTTTCAAGAAGTATTAGAATTGTTTGTCATTGTCTTCATAGATTATATACTTGTCTTTCTCGTACTAGGGAAAAGCATGCAGACCATTTAAGGATAGTATTATAGATCCTTAAAGATCACCAATTGTTTGATTTTGCAGATGAGTGTCATGCATTTTGAACAGTAAAGATTTCCTCTCGAATTGTCTAGTTGAATTATGACATTGACCATGTTTTCGTATAATAATTTTCTACATTTCTTTATAGTGTATGAACATAGTGTATGATTTCAAGATACAAAGGGGCGCCTGGGCCTCCATGGTTTAGGATTCCCATCGCGGCTAGGGTCTCGACTCGGGTCGTGACAGGTATCATATTATGCATGAGATCTACAGGGTTATAGCTTGAGTTAATATACTCATCTATTTACTCCTAGCATAGAGTCAGTTTGAGGTAAGAAATCCCTTCACATTTGTTTCCTAAGCAATACTATACTCATATAAGTCGAACCTATGAAGTTCATATGTGGCTTGTAGTTTTAGTTTTATGCATGTCTTGGGGTGAGTTGTTTTGGTTTCAAAGCAAGATAAGCTTTAGATCATAGCCCAATGCACCCATAAGATAAATATTTTCCCATTCCAACCTTTATTTAAGGATGAATGGTCCTATGTGGGAGATAATGTTATACCCCAAAATGTAGATGACTTTATTTTGATAGATCCTACTTCTTATAATGTAATTTTTGAGTTGATTAATGATAAGTAATGTTAACAAGACCATTAGTAAGTGTTTCAAAATGTTTGGAATGAGTTTTGGGACATTTTGGGACTTCAAAATAGTAAGGGTCCTAAATAGGGCGTGTCACGGAGGCATGGAGCACCCTGACACGAAAACCATTGGTTTGGTGTGGTAGGGGTGTGCCAGCGTGCTGGTTGCTGCATTAAGGGCATCCCCTTGGCATGGAATGATAAAGGTGTGTCACACCCACAATCACTACAATGACTAAATTCTATTTTCTCTTCAGTTTTTGAGAGTATTTGTCACGACCTGAACTAGGGCCTAGACGTAATGGGCATCCCAAGTCCAACCAGGATCGGGGACCCTCCCTTAACCCAACCCAACCAGCTTTCACAACGTCAGATGAGTTGAATTTCGAACATATAAAAATATAGCATTATTGTTTGCATCAAGACTCTGGGATAGGATCACGACCGTGATCGACCCAACCGAGTCTAGCCGTATCAAACCCAACCATCTATACCATTCCAAACCAAAGAGAATATCAAAACATAATATAATAATCAATCCTAAAATTTAATATGATAGAGAGGTGAGAAATTATGTTCGATAATGCCAGCCTCTCAGCTTATTCCAATGCAAGGTCGACACCAATATTGATCCCGCCCATGCCAACCCCCAGAAGTACCACAAATCCTCTATCCAAAAGAATACAAATATCCAGTTGGGACCTGCCCCCAACCATGACCAAATACAATATCCAAAACAAAAGCAAAATATCTAAGAATGTCCATATCAAGAAATAGAGCCTTTCGGAAAGATGGATGCTCATCACTTAAATCTAAATGTTGTTCCCAAGTCCATCACTATGTAGGAGGAGTCGAACGGTAGGTTCCTTCATAGAATGAGTATACAACCACAAGTAGACAGGTTAGTGAGTGACCGCTAGCATGTATCTCATGATAAGGATAAAGTAATGCCATTTAAACAACCAAGTAAAACTATCCATTATGCTTAAAACCATACATATATATAAGTTTAAAGAAATGGAATCCGTATTTAGCATGCATTTAGAAACTTTTACCTGGGCTATGTAACCTTGCCATTTAACTACACCCATGGGCCATATGGGTTCAGCTCCCCCTGTTGAAAGAGTCCTATTGCGTGTAGCCGCACGACCAGGAAATATCCCATGGGATGACTAGCACATCCATACAATATAAAACATGATACTCATACGTGGCCATTAAAGACCAAAAATCACAGGCAACTCCAACTCATAAGAAACATTGCCTACTCTCTGCAAAATCCCATAAGGACCAATAAACCAAGGACTGAGTTTCGCTTTTTTGCCAAACCGCACTACTCCCTTCAAGGGAGACACCTTTAGGAACACCCTGTCCCCAACTTCAAACTCTAAGTCTCTATGCCTAACATTCGTATAGGAGTTTTGGCAACTTTGAGTAGCCTTAAGCCTATCCAAAATCACCTTTACCTTTTCCAAAGCTTGATAGACCAAATCTGGACCAAACATATTTGCCTCACCAAGCTCAAACCGTCCAATAGGAGATCTACACCTTTTATCATATAACGCCTTGAAAGGAGCCATACTAATACTATAATGATAGCTATTGCTAAAAGAAAACTCTAGAAAAGGTAGACGCTCAACCTAGCTGCCACCATAATCAATCACGCATACCCGAAGCATATCCTCCAATGTCTGAATAGTTCTTTCCGCTTCCCATCCGACTGTGGATGGAAATAAGTAATCAGACTAACCTTAGTCCCCAATACCTTATGGAAAGACCTCCATAAATAAGAGGTAAACTGTATACCACGATCAGAAATAATCGAAACATGCACCCCATGCAGTTTCACAATCTCTTGAAGATATAACTTTGCATAATCCTCCACCGAAAAGGTATTCTTTACTGGCAAAAAGTGATCAAACTTGGTCATCCTATCCATGATGACCCAAATCAAATAAAAAAGATTTCGAGACCGAGAAAGATCGGTAACAAAATCCATATTGATCATCTCCCACTTCTATTCAAGCAACTCTATTTCTTGATACAACTCACCAGGCCTGATGTGCTCAACCTTAACCTATTGACACACCATGCAGTTGTCCACGAAGTCAACTATATCTCTCTTTATACCATTCCACCTATAGATTTCCTTAAGATCATGATACATCTTTTCCGTTTGAGGATGGAAAATATAGCACGACTCATGTACCTCAGCCAAAATCCTTTGTCATAACTCGTCGACAATTGGGAAACACAGGTTTCCTTGGTACCGTAAAGTATCGTCACCACTAATCTCAAACTCTGCCACCTTTTGCCCACCAACATCACTCTTGATTTTTATCAAGATCGGATCCAACACTTCCTTCTCCATAATCTCTGCACCAAGAGACAACCAAATCACTTCTTGCACCATCACACCATTGTCTTTGGAATACAAGAGACGAACTCCAAGATTGGCCAAGTGGTGAAGATCCTTCACTAATTCCCACTTGCCTTTCTCTACATGAGCCAAACTGCCTATAGACAAACTGCTAAGAGATCAACAACCACATTATTCTTACCTGGGTAGTAGTAAAGACTCATATCATAATCCTAAAGAAGCTCAAGCCATCTACTTTACCTGAGATTAAGATCCTTCTGCGTGAACAGTTACTGAAGACTCTTATGATTAGAAAATATATCCATATTTACACCATATAGATAATGCCGCCATATTTTCAAAGCAAACACAACCACCAACAGCTCCAAATCATGAGTAGGATAATTTCTCTTATGTACCTTCAACTGCCACTAAAGCATAGGCAATCACCTTCCCATGCTTCATCAAAACACAACCTAGCCCTACCAGAGACACATCACAATAAACCACAAACCCATCACTGCCTTTCGGCAAAGTCAAAATTAAAGTCGATGTCAACCTATCCTTCAATTTCTCAAAACTCCCCTCACAAGCATCCAACTAAGAAAACTTAACCTTCTTCTGAGTTTACTTACTCAAAGGAGCAGCTATCTACGAGAAGCTTTCCATGAACCGCCTATAATATATAGCTAAACCTAAGATGCTTTGAACATCAGATGGAGTCGTGGGCCTAGGTCATTCCTTCACCACAACAACCTTTTGAGGATAAACCATTATCCCCTCACTAGAAATAATATGACCCAAGAAAGTCGCAGCATTCAACCAAAACTCACACTAGAGAACTTGGCAAATAACTGCTATTTTTTAAGATATGCAATAGCACATGGAGGTGATTAGCATGATCCACCTCACTCCTCAAAATACACTAGAATATCATCAATAAACATAATGAAAAAGATATCTAAATACTTCCTAAACACCCTGTTCATCAAATCCATAAATGTTGCCAAAGAATTTGTAAATCCAAATGACATCACCAAGAACTCAAAATGCCCATATCGAGTACAAAAAACCATCTTATGGATATCCACCTCGATAGTCTTAAGATGATCGTACCCAGATCAAAGATCTATTTTGGAAAAGAACTTGGCACCCTGTAACTGATCAAACAAATCATCTATCCTTAGGAGATGATTCTTATTCTTGGTCGTTACCTAGTTCAACTACCTGTAGCCAATGCACATCCGAAGGGAACAATCCTTCTTGAGCATGAATAACACCGGTGCACCCTATGGAGAAACACTAGGAGAAATAATCCCTTTATCCAGAAGATCCTTAATTTGCTCCTTGAGTTCCCTTAACTTAGTCGGAGCTATTCTATACAGAGGAATAGATATTGGACGAGTATCTAGAAGTAAATCAATACCAAACTCTATTTCTTTATTCGAAGGAACACTAGGAAGATCATCTGAAAAGACCTCTGGAAACTCATTACTACCGAAACTAACTGCAATGAAGGAATTCTGAGTTAGAATCTTTAACTTGGACCAAGTTATAAAGACACCCTTTAGTGATTAACCTTCGAGCGCTAAGATAAGAAATAAATCTTTACATTGGAGCTAATGAATAACCCCCCATTCTATTTTTGCCTCCCCTTGGAACCTAAAGATTGCCTTATGAGTCTAACAGTCTTAAGACACATAACAAGAATGCAACCAATCCATACCCAAAATCACATTAAAATCCACCATTTCCAACTCAAACAAATCTACCAAGGTCTGCCTCTCTTCAACAAATACCACACACTCCCTATAGACCCATTCAACAATGATTGAGTATCCTATCGGGGTGGAAATATAAAAAGGATCCAAAATAATTTTTGGATCAAAACCAAAAGACACAACATAAATAAGGAGTGACATAAGAAAGAGTGGAGCTCAGATCAAGAAAAAAATATACATCATGGGAAAAGAGTGATAACATACAGTAACAACATCATGTGATGCCTCAGATTCCTGCCGGCATGCCAAAGCATACAACCTGTTCCAATCAATACTAGAACCAGGAGCAGTAACAAAAGCAGATGCTACACCACCAGGTGTAAGAGAAGAAGATAAAGCTACCAAAATCTTATTTGCCCTTGTAGCAACCTTGTTGACTGGATAATCCTTGAGCATATGACATACCTGGCCATACTTAAAGCACTTATCTCTACCTTCATAAAAAGATCTCCAAAATCTGCCCAACTTTTCCTGCCTGTCCCAAAATTTTGCCTGCTTTCTCTTCTCATCCTCAACCTACTGTATATGAACAATCAACCTAGAGATGTCCATATCACTAATGAGTAAAGCAGTCTTGATCTCTAAAACTAGATCTCTATTCAGTACAGAATCAAACTTCCTTATTCTCGACCTCATATCTGCCACCAAATAAGGAGCATACCTTGACAACTGATGAAACATCAACACATATTCCCGTACAGGAATCCTCCCTTGCCTGAGGTACATAAATTTTTCAATCTTAGTTTCCCTTAACTCTTGAGAAAATAAATGATCCATGAAGGCATTAGAAGAGGCCTCCCATAACCCTTCCTCTTTCATATCACCCTTATCTCTATCCCACTCCTCATACCACTGATAAGCAATATCTTTGAGATGATAAACTATAAAGATAAATCCTTCCACATCAGACGCTTGCACAACCCAAAATATCTTTTCCAGTTTATCTAAAAAGCCCTATGTGTCTTTCTTTACCTTCACTCTTATGAAATTAAGAGGGCCCATCTTCATAAACTGACCAACCCTTATGGCCTCAAAACATGGATAGTCTGATAAAACTCTTCATTTGTCATATTACCCTAAGGGACCAGAGAAGTTGTAGGAGGAATTAAAGGAACTCTAGCACTATCAAGAATAGGACTATGACATCAAAGATAAAATCTAAACATAGGAGGTACCCCTTCAGTATTATCCCCAGATGAGGAAAAAAGATACCTTTGCACTCCAGATCTAGGAGGCATGATCTGAAAGAAAATAACAAAGGATTAGAGAAGATTCCAAGACTGAGAATTTCAAGAAAGTGAAATATTCCTAAATGTCTTGCGGCCTCTCTCTTATGAGTGTGGGACACTACACACCCTTAAAAGAGACTCTACTCAACATGGCTTTGTGGACTTCCCAGTTGACCATGAACCTAAAGCTCTAATATTAAATTATCAAGACCCAAACTAGGACCTAGATATAATAGGCATCCCAAGTCCAACCAGGACCGGGGATCGCCCCTTACCCCAACCCAACGACCTTTCACAGCTTTAGATGAGCTAAATTCAAACATATAACAAGATAGAATTATTATTTGTATTAGGACTCTAGGATAGGATCACGACCATGACTGACCCAACCGATTCTAGTTGTACCAAACCCAACCATCCATACCATTCTAAACAAAAGAGAATATCAAAACATAATATAATAATTAATCCCAATATGTAATATGATGGAACAGTGAGAAATTGATCCTAGCCTCCCATCTTATTCCAATGAAAAGGACCATACCAATACCGATCCCACCCATACCAACCCCTAGAAGTAACACAAAGGCTCTATCCAAAAGAATACAAATATCCAATTGAGACATGTCCCCAACTATGGCCAAAACCATTATCCAAAATAAAAGAAAAAGGTCAAAGAATGTCCATATCATGAAATAGAGCCTTCTAAAAAGATGGAAGATCCCCACTTTAATCCAAATGCTATCCCCAAGTCAATCAGTATGTGTGAGGAGTAATATGGCCGGTTCCTTCATAGCGTGGGTATACAACCGCCAGTAGATGGATTAGCGAGTGACCGCTAGCATATATCTCAGGATAACAATAAAGTAATGTCATTTAAACAACAAGGTAAAACCATCCATTATGCATACAACCATACATATATATAGGTGTCTGGAAAGGGAATCCATGTTCAGCATGCATTTAAAACCTTTTACCTAGGCTATGTAACCTTACTGTTTAACCACACCCATGGGCCGTATAGGTTCAGTTCCCCCTACTGAAAGAGTCCTAGTGCATGTAGCTGCATGACTAGGAAATAACCCATGGGATGACTAGTACATACCTCCAATATAAAATGTGACACTAGCACATGGCCATCAAAGACCCCTCATATTGGCAAATATGAGATTCCAGTTTTGGTCACCCCAGAACCTTCACCTTCCATGACTTAGTAACACATCCCGCCATTAATTCCCAAATTAAAACCATATCCAAACCAATCTAATTACCATTTATTAACGAAGGCCATTTATTAGTGGTATTGTCATACGAACCATATTTGTAAGATTTATCCACAGCCAAACCATTTAGGTTAAGGGGACTCTCAAGTGCCATATCTGTTTACCATATTAACCTTTTGGGAGACTTCTATGTACTCCTCAAGAAAAACCAATAAGCCTTTAATCTTTGTAAACTATTTAAACCATTTATAGTCTCATGCATACTTTGAAAATAAGAAAGAGTTCCATTTAAAGAAGTCAATGCAATGAACATATTCTTAGAAGCATTTTATCAAACACCTTGGGGGTATAATATCACCAAAACTAATTCCAAAAACCATTAAACTATTACTATGCAAAAACCAATTGCCCAAAACCACCATCAATGCATATAAAAGCACAATTAAACCATAGGAAACTATAACCAAACTATTTACACCAAAACCCCCAATTACTAGTGGAAAACCATAAACTATGCAACATTGAAACCATGAAAACAACTATAAAATCCATGCCTTTTTAGAAATAAAAAGTATGGAAGAGACACAGTCCTTAAATCGAGCAAGATGATGGAATGAAATCACCAAAGAAGTCCCCAAAATAATCCGTAAGTTAAAACCCTAGTTCTATTACCCAAAAAGCTCTTGAGAGAATTATTAAATGTTTTGGAATAGTTTTTTATATGTTAATGAATAGAATAATAGGATAAATAACCTCCTAAGTGTAATAGAAGTCATGGGTCATAATTAGGGTAAGTAGGGAAATGTCTAGAATACCCCCACTTAAGTCCCTTAAAAACCTATCATAGGGATGTGACTGACCATCTTACGAGTTGTATCCTTTCTTACGATTGGTTCCCACCAGTCATACCTAGGCCTTAACCTTGGATTAGACACTGTCTAGTATATGATTCATTATACCAAGTCATAACCTCAGTTTACAATCCATACCCATGATTTGTCTCCTTGGTAGAATTATTACCAAGTGGATCAAACACTGCCCACCATACGAGTCACCAATATGAGTCATATCCAAGCCTTATGACTTATACCCTTACATCATGACCATTTTAGGGAATGTATATACTTTATTCACCTTGCCCAAATAGACATGTATAAATTATCATGCTAGTGAACCTTTATACCCTAGCAAGGTATATCAAGCCCTTGTGATGGGAGTTTTTATATCAAACTCCATGTTACTCGTATGGTTTATGCCGGTTAAGAGAATATCCCACAGAAAAGATGATATTAGAAACTCAGTGTAATGACTCCTAAACTCTATCAGATACTTTATGATATATTAGCTTTTAGTTTTATTCATAATCATGGTAAGTTTACTTACACTTAGCATATATGTTTAAGGATTATGGTCTATATTAGTTTTTAATTATTTGCATACACCCCCATTTACTTAGTACATTCTAGAAGTACTGACCATATATATGTCTGTGTGGCTACATATTTCATAATGTAGGTTTTGTTGTTCATCTGCATCAGAATGATTAGCCAAGATCACCATCTCCTACATCCCGATAGTTGGCGAGTCCTCATATTTTGAGGGCTAAATTTAAGATTACTTTTAGTTGTTTAGCTACTATAAGTTCAGACTTTATGCTTTTAGTTTTGGTTAGCTGGGGTCTATCCTCGTGGATCTTTAATACACATAGAGGTTTGTCAGTAGATTTATTTTTATTTAGATTCTCATGAGTTTTAGATAATGTTGACTTTATAGTGTTTTATTGATATTGTTCATCCACTTGAATCCAATTTATAACTATTTTAGTTATTGTTCATATTTTAAGTTTATTTTCTTATGGTTCAATGCTGAGTAGATATTATGGGTTAGCTTTGGGGATACTTTTAGTCCTAAGCACCACGTGATGTCCAGGGGTTACCCTTAGGTCATTATATCTACCCCAAGGTCCAAGTTGAGCTCAAGATACAACACTTGCTCGAGTCCAGTATAGAGAGCCGTCACTAAATCTTGTGATTAATTTAGACCTAGGGCTAGAGGACTTAACCTCAAAATTTGGTGGGTCAAGGACCGACCAAGACTCTCCCCAAATTCATGGCTATGCTAGTATTACATGATGCTCTAGTTTTTACTAAGCATTCTAGGAGGTTTGCCATAGATATTAGCCCAAGGAGTAATACAAGGTGTTTAAGGTATTGAAGCATAGCCTGTCGATGTGGCTTCTCGTGTAGAGGTACCACCAATGTCAATTTGCTTAGTTGATAGTAACCCAACTATCTATGACTTCAGAGGAGTAAAATATGAGGGATTAATTTATTAGACTAGATCCTTCTAGTTTTTCAGGTGCTTCATGAGAACATACATATCAATTATTAGGAGAGGTTGCATAAGCTTGGTCTAATGGAGTTTCATGGAGTGGATTACACCATGTTTTAGTTGATGAGTTGGTGAAGTAGTGTTGGAGATGTTATGTTGAGTGAAAACCAGCTATGTCCCCTCCCATAACTTGGGCACAATAATTTAAGGCTTTCCTATGGAAGTATATGCCTTGTAGCACACATGAGCTATTGAGGAATAATGTGTTGTAGATATATGACACTTAAGACACTTAAAAATATGAATATTCGCAAGTACAAGGGTATTTTTATGTGGAGGTGATTGTTTTTTAGTGTTTGCGGGTTAAATAGACTCAGAGAGGGAAAGTCCTGAAAATAGGGACTTAAAGGCATTAGATGATTGATAAAATGATGATGGAATCTACCATAGTCAAACAAAGGGTATTTTGACAAGAACTACAGTATGATTCTTGAAAGCATCCTACGATCATGGCTTGATGCCATAACTGTACAAAGTGATTGTAGAAAGGAGACTTAAAGTTAATGTTGCAGAAATTAAGTACATCAGAGATCAAATGAGTGTAAACCATGAAAATGAAATGATTGTACGATCATACCATGCTAACATGGGAAGAACTCTAGATTTACAAGTTCCATAAGTCTTAATGAAAGAGCAATCAAATGATTACATTATACAATCATGAATAGAAGATACAAAGGTGTACTAAGAATCTTCATAACCAAGATTCGAAAGATTGCAATCTAGTGATAATTATGAGCACCAAAGGAAAATCTTGGGTTCTAACCAAAATTGTACCTTTATTTTGTCAAAGGAAGCCATCCCTAATTTCCTATTTAATTTAGGATAGGTTTTATATCACTCCTCAAATCCTATTAGGGCGGCAAGCACCCATAGCCGTGAAGGCCTGAGAGAACCAATCCAGAACCTTGTACTTCTCATGCATGTAACTATAAAAACTAAAGGTTTTTCCATACATGGATATAAATGCATTGATGAGAAATAAACGACAAGCCCAAAACCATATATACCATACTTGTCCGTTTAGGCTATAACATCTAAAAGATAAGACACTATCATGCTTAACTTTACATTGGTCTGCAAAGCCTCTAAAAATACATAGACACTTAGTTATAGTTGGGACAAACCCCTCTATACTCTTAGCTTTTTTACAATACCAAAATATATAGAATAGACTTAAAAAACCATGAATCAATCTGAATCTCACCAATAGCAGCTGGATATCCTAGGATCCTACTGAGAAGGTGTATTAGCTAAATCAGCTATACCTGCAGCATGAAATATAGGTCCCCCTTAAAGGGAGTCAGTACAAAAATGTTTACTGTATATGTAAGGTTAAAAGTTACCACACATGATATAGGAGCTCAATGAAAATCAGATACAAGTGTACAAATAATGCTAGTAGACCACCTTTATATATACTTGTAGGGTTAGGTACATTACATTTTTTTCTTTATTTTACCTTTCTTACTTCATAATCTTTGTAAGACATATGTTACAAATGACCAGCTGATCAGTGGTAAATAGACAAAGTGGGATCTGCTGATGCTAGGCTTACACTTATGAGTTGCCACACATATATAAACATTGGAATAGGCCCATTCTAGAATTATTCCCCTAATATTCCTATAAAAGTATTGATATCAACCCATGCTAGGCTTATGCCCCTGAGCTTCCACCCGTTCAATTCAAATTTTCTTTACTTAGTTTATTTAGCCTTTGAGATTATTACTTGGGTGGTCATAACATTATGGTACCTTGAAACAATAATCTACTAATAAGATACATGTGAAAAAAACACTTAATGTAATGACAAAGAGGTCTGGAGCAGATTGTATACAGATGAAAAGTTCAGGAGCTGAATCTAACATATGAGTCTTAATTGACTTAAAGGAGAACTATTGAGACTTGCTAGTGAATGTAAAAATACAAACTTGATAATAAGCATGTGGTGAGGTATTTTAACACATTGGGGAGCGGGAACAGGGTCATTAGCTATATGGGAGGTCATGTGCTGCCACTAGGTATCATTTTTTATGGGATAGCTTTAGAAGCTTACTTTGTACCACAAGTGTTGGATTTCATGCCAAAGAATACGACATAGAGTAGCCTTACATACCTAGTTGTATAACTCTGCTATTAATCCAACTTAACTTCCAATATTTTGGATTATTTCTCAATAATAAAGTATATGGAAAAACTAATATCAATAAGTAGCCAACACATTGGGCTACTTAACTTTGCCCAAAATAGTAGCAGGGTATTAAGCCCTTAGTTTATCAATCAAGGGTGTTATTTTAACCCTTTTATCCCATAATGTCACCCACATACCATACATATTCTTATAAGATACCCCAAAATAACTTTGGCTTCATTACACCCTCTAAATAATACACAAAATAGCATGGGTAATAAATATATACAATAATTAATTTAGTGGTGTACCGCCACACCTTTCTTCTATATTTTAATATGAACTAATCAAAAATTTCCCCAACATCAATGTGGTAACTCCCAACATATACACACCAAACAGTCTTCAAAATATCCCCAAATCGCTTTTATTGTAGCAATCAAATATGGAACTCATCATTCGTTGAGTTCTTAATAACAACACATCCATAATTCTTTCACAACTTCATATATAAGGAGGACAAAATAAAGCAGTCACCTTACCTCTATTTTTTATAAATTATAATTTTAATATGGACTCTTTAAGAACTTCAACTTTCCTTTACACTTTAAACCAAAGAAGAAAAGAGGTCTCTTAATAACCAAGAAAAGTGAGCAGTTAGCTTACTTTATATTCTGCCATGGAATTATAATTAAACATGAATAGCATGTTTTCCTAATCTTCTATGGGAGAATTAAGCTAAACCATAATTGTTTTGCCTTATTTAGGTAAGGGTTTATTCAAGAACCCTAAAAGAAAAATTAGGGTTGCTCCTAGCTATTTTAGAGAGAAGTACGGAGAACTTTATGAAACATTATACTTTTTGTGACTTAGAATTGAAATAAATGGCCAACAACTTGTCTTTATAAAGGCCTTATTTTGGTCCATCTATTTAGCTATATTTTGGACCTCAAAATTGGTCAAATGGGTCCAAGTAGGTAATGCACCTACTTAAAGAGATCAAGTTGCTCAAAAGGTCAAAGTAAGTGATGCACTTACTTGCTTACATTCTTATTTGGCTTAATTAACTTAGGCCTTTGGCAGATTTTAGTGTTGGGCTATTTCTCCATTTCCTTTTCTTTTACTTTAGGCACAAATAAGTACATTAACATAGGACCAAGCATGATCCATATCCTTGGGTCAATTAACTTGGTTCATATAGCTCAAGTAGGTGGCTCACCTAATAGCTTAGTTAAGTCAAGCAAGCACCTCAATATTTTATTCCATTTTCAGTCTTTAACCCTTTTAATCTAACTTTCAAATTGTATACACTTGGCCACTTTAAACTTTAGATTCAAATACTAGCTTATGATCCCAAGTTTGATTAGTTGTATTGATGTTAACTTGGTTGCATCACACTAAAATGTATGGGAAATATCTATCAATCTATCTATACCACTAATACTCGCATAACAAATCTCGTCCATTATGTATACCAAGGCTATACTATGTTCCATATAAATAGAACCAGAACCTGCAAAATATGGGGTGTTATATCCTCCCCCCTTAGGAAGATTCATCCTTGAATATTAGCATAACTGTCCAACCTAAACAAGTTCAAGCCTAGGTTAATATTCCAATTATTTCACGATACTTATATATTATACTTGTTATTATTCTAATTCGGGATCTTGGACTTTCTCTTCGTATTTGATAAATGGGGGTACTTGGATTTCATCATGTCTTCAGCTTTCCATATGATCTTTTCTACTTGTTGGTTCCTCCAAAGTAATTTTACAAAAGGTATTTCCATATTTCTTAACTTCTTAACTTGTCGATCTAGAATGGAAATAGGTATTTCTTCATAGGTGAGATCTTCCATAACTTGTACATCTTCAGTTGGAGTTATATGAGATGGATCTCCGATGCTCTTTTGAAGCATTAAGACGTAAAACACTAGGTGGACTATTGAAAGATCTTAGGGTAGCTCTAAATCATATGTGACTTGGCCAAACCTTCGAATAATATTATGTTGGCCTATATAACATGGACTTAGTTTTCCTTTCTTACCAAATCTCATTACCCCTTTTATTAGGGACCCCTCTAACGGATATGATTTGTATCGACTTTGGGTTGTCTCCAGCTGCTATCGAATCACCTTAAGCTTTTCCATAGCTTGATGAACAAGATCTAGGCTAAATAAGACAGCTTCACCCACTTCAAACCATCCAATTGGTGATCCATGATACTTAAAGGGTAGCTATTGTTGTAGGCAAACTCAATAATAGGTAATGATCATCCCAACTACCTTTAAAGTATAATACATAAGCTCGTAGCATATCTTCAAGTGTTTGGATGGTACCTTCTGCTTGTCTATCTGTTTGAGGGTGAAAAGCTGTACTTAGATTCACTTGTGTTCCCAAATTTCTCTAAAAATCCAAAAATTTGTGGTAAATTAAGATCCCCTATCTGATATAAGATAGAATGGTGCTCCATGTAGCTGAACTATCTCTTTAATATATAATTTTGCATACTCTTCAATTGTGTAAGTGGTCCTAACCAATAGAAAATATGCTGATTTAGTAAGCCTATTAACTATTATCCACATGGAATCAAACCTTTGAGATGTATGAGGTAAACCAATCATAAAATCCATGTTGACCATGTCCCACTTCCAAATTAAAAGATCTATACATTGTATATAACCCTTAGGTTTTGGTGCTTTACTTTAACTCTTTGACAATCCAGACACTTGGCTAAAAATTTTGCAATGTTCTTTATGTCACCCCACCAATACACTCCATTCAAATCATGATACATTTTAGTTGACCCCGGATGGATGGAATATCTTGAATGATGTGCCTCTGTCATAATCCTCGTTCTTAGCTCATCTATATTAGACACGCACAATCTATTTTGGCATTGAATTACTCCCTCTTGTGTAATCTCAAATGCCTTTGTCATACCACATTGCACATTCCCTTTAAGATATAATAGAATAGGATCTATATATTGCTTCTCTTTCACTTCAGATACTAATGAAGATTCAGCCGCATTATGCACAGTAAGCCCCTCTTCTAGAGTTTCAAGAAGGCAAACCCCTAAATCTACTAGTTGGTGTAGATCCTTAGTCATCCCTTGTCATTTTGTAGGATGCACATAATTGCACACCATAGCCTTATGACTTAACACATCAACTACCATATTTACTTTCCACAGATAATACTAGATATCATCATCATAATCTTTTAATATCTCAATCCACCTTTGCTTCCTCAAATTTAGGTCCTTCTAGCTAAAGATATATTGTAAACTGTTATGGTCAGTATATATTTCAACATGAATTCCATACAAGTAATACACCATATTTTTAAAGCAAATATAACTGTTGCTAGCTCATGATCATGTGTAGGATAATTTTTCTCATGTGGCTACAATTGTATTAAGGCATATACTATTGCTTTACCATGTTGTATCAACACACATACTAAGCCAATTCTTGAAGCATCATAATATACTGTATACCCATTTGTGCCTTCTAGAAGTACTAATATGGGTGTAGAAGTCAACTTATTCTTTAAATCTTAAAAACTCCTTTCACATGCATCATTCCATTGAAACTTGGATGCTTTGCGTATTAGCTTTGTTAAAGGTACAAAAATTGAATAAAACCCTTCGAAAAACCTCCTATAATAAACGGCTAACCCAAGGAAACTACGAACCTCCATAGATGTTATAGGTCTTGGCTAGTTCTTCACATCTTCTATCTTTTGATTATCGACCTTTATTCCTTCATTAGATACAATATGACCTAAGAATGGCACAAATTTTAACCAAAACTCACATTTAGAGAACTTTGCATAGAACTTACGATCATGAAGAATCTGTAACACCTGTCATAAATGACTAGCATGATCCTATTTTGATCTCGAATAAACCAGAATATCATTTATAAAGACTATGATGAACACATCTAAGAATAGCTTGAACACCCTATTTATCAAATCCATAAATGTTGTGGGTGCATTAGTGAACCCAAAAGACATGACTAGAAACTTATAATGACCATACCGTGTTTGAAAAATAGTATTAGGTATATCATTCTCTTTGACCCTTACTTGGTGGTAACCCGACCTCAAATTAATCTTCGAGAAACACTTGGGGCCTTGTAACTGATCAAATAAATCATCAATTCTTGGAAGGGGATATTTAATCTTAATAGTCACCTTATTTAGTTGCTGGTAGTCAATACACATTCTCAATAAGCCATCTTTCTTACGCATAAATAACACCGGTGCACCTCAAGGGGACATACTAGGCCTTATGAATCCTTTCTCTAGAAAGTCTTTTAATAGCTCTTTCAACTCTTGTAATTTTACCGGGGCCATTCTATATGGAGGAATTAATATTGGTTGAGTACCATAATCACATCAATACCAAACTCTACTTCTCGTTCTAGAGGCAAACCTTGAAGATCTTCAGGAAATACATTGGGAAATTCATTTCCCACCAAAATAGTTTGAAGAGTTAGTAGGTTCGCATCTGTATCCTTCACTCTAACTAGATGATATATGTAACCCTTGGAAATTATCTTTTTTGCCTTAAGATAAGAAATAAATTTACCTCTTGGTGCACCAATTTTAGCCCTCTATTCAAGGACTGCCTCTCTTGGAAAATGAAAATATACTCTCTTAGTTCGACAATCTGTTGTGGAATAACAAGAAACCAAGCAATCCATACCTATTATAACATCAAAATTTACCATTTCTAACTCAACAAGATCAATCATTGTATCAAAACCACAAATAGTTATTATACAGTTTTGATACATTCTCCTAGCTATAATAGATTCACCAACTGGCTTAGATACTTGAAATAGCTTAACTAGTAATTTCGTGGTTCTTTTGAACTTTCCAGCAACGAATAGAGTGACATTTGATAATGTAGAACCCGGATCAATTAATGCATTTACATTATGTGAAAAGGTGGAAAATGTACCTATAATCACATCAAGAGAAGCTTCTAAATTTTGTTGATCTGCTAGAGCATATGTACGATTCTGAATGCCCCTAGAACTAGATGCTCCTTTAATATCTCTACCATTACCTATATGTTGTATGCCCCTACCTAAAGAAGGTATCGATGATGATGATAAAATGACTGATCCAGTAGGTCATGCCATATTGTGGCCATTGTCTCATCATATGCCCCGATGCACCACACCAAAAACAAGTATTTATGGCAAATTACATGTACCCAAGTGAATTTTTCTATATTATTTACATGTCTATTGAAGAGGCCTTAATTGTATTAATCTCCTTTGCTCTTGATACCCTGCTGTTTGTGAACTTTGACTCTCACTTTTTTGCCCAAATTGATTGGCCTTAGACCCTTGAAACCATGATGGAACACTAGCGGTAAAATATGGAAATTATGGCCTAGGTGGTCCATTAGAATACCAAGGCCTAAACTCTCCTTGAGATGCCATAAAATTCCCCATAGATCTAGCCCTCTTGGAATACCCTTTTTCCGATTCTTGTGTTCTTCTTATTTGCCTCTGATCCTTTATTTTTTTTTTTGCAAAATCTTGTATACTTGCTATATCTATGTCTTTGTTCAAGGTAACAATAGTATAATATCTAACCAGATATGGATAAAATCTATCCATATATCAATAAAATCTATCATCCATAGTAGCTACTACATTAGGAGCATGCCTAGTCGAAGAGTTAAATCAAAGGTTGTACTTCATCACGCTCATATTCCTTTGGCAAAGATTCAGTAACTGATCTACAAGGGCCTCTTGAATCTCAAATATAAGGTAATAATCAATAAATTTCTCTTTGATCTCTTTCCAAGTAGCTGAAGGTGCATCGATACCCCTAGATCATTTCCATTCTTTATACAAAAATATAGCCTCCTATTTGAATCTATATGCTGCTAGCTCAACTATCTCTTTACCCGATACATGCATGACATCTAGATCCCTTTGGATTTTGTTAATAAAGTCTTATGGGTCTTTATTAAGATCTGATTCGGTGAATGTGGTAAGATCTAACTTAAGAAAATCCTGCATCCGTAGGCTAGCTACCCTATCTTACCACTGGAACCTATGGTTGGAATAGTTTTTCCAATAACTATACGAGCTGGAAATTGCACCACATTTATTAGATCTTGCTCAGTAGAATTAATAGATGGTTCTGAGGATACTATTCTTCCCCTCCTTAGCTCTTATGGAGATGGAGGAGTAGAAGAGGTTCATGATATAAACTCAGCTTAAGCCTTACTTTGATTAGCTTATCTAGGTGATGACTTGTTGTCCCCTTCTCCGGCAACCATTTCTACTTGCTTACCTATATTCTTACTCCTTGTAACCAGCATCCTTACTAAAATTAAGAAAAAAATAGATTCAATGGTTAAATATTACTTCACCCATGACTTGGGCTCTATTGCACGATCTATGATATGAAGAAAGAGAGACAACCCCTAAATGTCCCATAGCCTCTTATTTGTATATATGGTACAAAACACACCCAAAATCAAGACTATGCGTAGACACGGTATAATACCCTGTACTTTCTCCTAGCTTAATTTCACTCCTAGAATGTCAAGGGTTAGATTCAAAATATGAATAAAAACTTTTTCATGTAAAATTTTCTAGATTTAGACCCTCCACTGTGTAGATAATTTAATAAGCTTTTCGTCAATACCAATTTTACCTTAATCCGATACTCGGTTGAGAAGTTATGGTATTTTTAGTAAAGCAGTACGCCATCTGGACAAACACCGCATCGCAGTGAAGGTTAAATTCCCATTCGTCAAATTCTAGTTGGCCTCTATAATAAAATCGCATTGCAGAGAATCCCCAATTCCCAATTGTCAAAATTTAGTAGGGCACCGCGATTGGATCGCTTCCCAATTGTCAATTTCCAGTTGCTCACTGTAATGGTGGCATGTTGCGGTGATGGACCAAATGACATTTTAGTAGTGCACCGCAATAGCTCTACATTGTATTGAACTTCCAGTTCCCACTCGTTCTTTTTCCAGTGAGCCACCGCGATAGTGGCGTGTCATGATGGCATTTAAAATTAGGAATATTTTATTGTTTCCAGTTTCGATTACAAGTTAAAAAGGGCACTTTGGTCAATTCCCAAGCCCCCAATTCATGTAAAACAAAAGATTAAGCTCATTCTAAGCACTTTATACTTATTTTCATCCATTCTCTCTCAAAAGAAAAAAACCCTAGAGCTCAAAACTTAAGCTCCAAGAGTCAAAATTCCTCCATTGTTTCTCCAAAGCTCTAAATTGAGGATTCCCAAATCAAGATAACCAAGAGTTCATCTTCAAAGGCTCAAATAGAGATCCAAGTTCAAGATTTCTTAGAAATTTCTTCAACTAAGGTATGTGGAGTTTATGAACGAGGATCCTCTTTCATCCTTGAGCCCAAACTAGCTTTTAACTACAAATTTACATGATTTTCTATAAAATTGCATGACATTTAAATTAGGGTTCATACCCATTATTGCTAATTGCAAGATTATGAAATTTCAAGTGATTTATAATTTGAATTACATGCCTATTTTCTTATTTACATGCCTATTGTAGTAATTTTCAGCTTTTAAGATGAATTATCATTATTTTCATTACTAAGTATGATTATTATGATGTTTTGACATGATATTGATGCATGGGTTATTATTCCTAGACTGAACATTATAATTTCTAGAAAGAGCATGCTTTAAGCATCAAATGATCAATTTATTTTAGATTTTTAGTAAAGATTTGATCTTTTGATCCTCAGATAAGATTCGAAATCCACTTTATAGATTTATTATAGATTTTAGAAGGCAAATAGTTTTATTCACAGATTGAATCAAATAAATGCATAATTGGTTTCGTAATAACCCTTATGCTAGTTTTTAAAGTGGATATCCAATAGAATGAGCATACAGATTAAAAGGGAGTAGTATTTAGCATCGAGATAGAAGTGTGTGATTAGCGTGCATTATCTTCTATAGAACTATTAGCCAACATAGGTACAAATTCAGATTATTCCCATTTCTGTATGAATGACAGATACAGATATAATCACTTAGATTAGGTTATACTCCTTGGCAAAAGTATGACACCTCTCCCCATCGTGAGGATTTCCCCATAGAAGAACAAGACATTAGACTTCATGTTAGCTCATATAGTTTATGTTTGTTAGAAGAACCTCCCTTCAGATAAAGTATTTTCCTTGCAGAATAGTTTTTAAGAGAATTTCCGACTAAAAAGAAAAGGTTTTAGAAAACTAAGGGTAAAGACTCACAACTTTATTCAGCTTATAAAATATAAAAAGATATTAGCTACAAACTTCAGCTTTCAGATTTTACATATAAAAGTGAGTCCTTTCTACACTTAGGCAACATGATTTACAAAAAGATAACTAGTATAACATTTAGAACTAAATGTTATGACTCACTAGATTTACATAGTATGATTTGCTACTCATGAATATAGATTTTAGTTTTCAGATATTCCATCTTATGTGAGTCATTTACATTTAGAATGCATTGTTTACAAACTATGATGATAATTGATATTATATTTTACTTATGCATTCATCCCCATATACTTAGTACATCATCAAAGTACTGATCCACATATATGTCTATGTGTTACATTGTCTCATAATGTAGGTTCAGGTGCTCAGTTTCAACAATGAGAGTGATTTCTAGCTTCTCCATATACATCCCCAAAGTTGGAGAGTCCTTATAGTTTGGGGACTTAGTTATTCAGATTTTCAGCTTATCAGATTAGATGATTCAGTATTTTCACACATTTCAAGTTAGCTGGGGGCTAGTCCCAATGACACTCTAGATATTAGTAGTAGAGGCTTATCAAACTACTAGTTTTGATTTAGATTATTTAGAATTGAGGTTTAGACATTATTTTCGAATGTTATATTCAGACAAATTTCTACATATAGTATGACTCTTATGTCCATATTTCCATTTTATGAGATTCAGACTTAGTAGAAGGTAGATAGGGTTAGCTTAAGGCTTTTCGTAGTCTTAAGCATTGTGTGACATCTCAGGGGCCTATTTTTGGGGCATTACAAACTTGGTATCAGAGCCTAAGGTTTATAGGAGTCCTAGGGAGTCAGACAAGTCGTGTTACATAGAGTCTTAATCATGGGTGTGAAGTGCACCATATTTATGAGCAAGAGGCTACAAGCCATTTTAAGGAAATCATATCTTTTATTCATGATCTGTCTTGCTTATAGTATCTCTATCTACTTTTAACTCATATATTACGTGACAGTTGAATATGCCTCCTCATAGATCTAACACCCACAGAACTGGTAACCAACGACCCTAGCCCGCCGATCCTCTAAATAAAAATGTATCCTATATTGAGTTTAGGTCTTTCTTTTAGGCATTGGCCTAAGCTATGACTGCTAATGTTTAGGGCAACCATCAGGCTGTAGACCCACTTCAGCAGAATAGTAATTTAGCAGCAACAAGAATTAGAGACTTCATGAGAATAAATCCACCAGAGTTCTTTAGGTCAAAAGTAGGTAAGGACCCATAGATTTATTTAGATGATGTGAAAAAGATCACCCAGATTATGCATGTTTCTAAACAAGAGAGTGTAGAGTTGGAATCCTATAGATTGAAGGATGTAGCATATGATTGGATAGTCATGTAGAAGAATAGAAGAGAGAGAGGAAATAAAAAGGCTAGAACAGGGCATTTTAAGTATGGCTAGGCTAGGTCTGGGGGGGAAATTGTTTGTAGTTTTAGAATTGTTCATCTATGCCAGCACCATCTTCAGCTAGTACTCCTGCTCCTAAATTTAGATAGGAGTAGTGGGGTAAGTCTTCTATATCCAGATCTCAGAATAGTATGAGTGGAACACCAAGTTATCCTCCATGTGCTAAGTATGGTAAGAATTATCTTGGTGAGTTTATGTTGTGATAGAAATGTTTTTATGGTTATGGTAAGTAGGTCATAGAATTAGAGAGTGTCCGCATGCTAAGCAGGGGAATAGAGATGTTCGTCCCCAGACTCAGGCTACTAGTGCACTAGCTCCTCTAGGTCACCCAGTCCCTCCTTAGGGAGCATCATCCAGAACTGGTGGCGGTCAGTGCCAGAATTGGTTCTATGCTTTACCATCCTATCTGGAGCAGGAGAATTTACCAAATGTTTTCACTGGTATGCTTCGTGTCTTTTATCTTGATATTTATGTGTTGTTAGACCCTAGGTCAAATTTTTCTTATATGATCCCGTTAGTTGCAGTAAATTTTTAGATAGGTCCTGAAAAGATCCCTGAGCCCTTCTTGGTTTCTACCCTAGTAGGTGAGTCATTTATTGCCAAGTGAATCTATATAAAGTGTCCTATCATTGTCCTTCATAAAATTATGTTAGCATACCTAATATAGTTAGATATGGTTGACTTTGACCTTATTTTTTGTATGGATTGGCTTCTTTCCTGTTCTGTATCTATGGATGGTCACACCCGAGTTGTGAAGTTTTAGTTTCCAGATGAGCCAATCTTTGAGTGGAAAGGTAATTCAGTGTCTCCCAAGTCATTTCATATCCTATCTTAAAACTAGAAAATTGATTTCTAAAAGGGGAATCTATCATCTAGTTAGAGTCAAAGACACTAAGTCTGAGACTCCAACAATTCAGTCAATCAGTGTAGTCAATGAGTTTTCTGATATTTTTCCCAAAGATTTGCTAGGGGTACCTCCTAATAGGGAAATAGAGTTTGGTATTGACCTTCTCCCAAATACTCAGCCTATTTCTATTCTTCCATATCGTAAGGCTCTGGCTGAGCTTAAGGAGTTAAAACAGCAGCCCAAAGATCTTTTAGATAAAGGTTTCATAAGACCTAGTGTTTCTCTATGGGGCACTCTCATCCTATTCGTGTGAAAGAAAGATGGTTCTTTGCGTATGTGCATTGACTATCATTAGTTGAATAAAGTTATTGTCAAAAACAAATGTACTCTACCTAGAATTGATGACTTATTTGATCAACTCCAAGGTGCAAGTTATTTCTCAAAGATAAACCTTAGATCCGGCTATCATCAGCTTAAAGTAAGGGGACGTGATATCCCAAAGACTATTTTCAGAACCTATTATGGTCACTTTGAGTTTTTAGTCACGTCCTTCAGGATAACCAATGCCCCAACAGCATTCATGGACTTGATAAATAGAGTGTTCAAACACTATCTAGACATGTTTTTCATAATCTTTACCGATGATATTCTTTTCTACTCTCGTAGTGAGGATGATCATGCAGGCCACCTTAGAATTATGTTGTAAACTCTTAGAGATCACCAGTTATTTGCCAAATTCAGCTAATGTGAGTTTGGGCTAAGGTCAGTATCTTTCCTTGTTCATATTATTTCCAGTGATGGTATTAGAGTTGATCCCAAAAAGACAGAAGCCGTAAGAAACTAGGCTAGACCTATTTCTCCATCAGATATTAGAAGTTTCTTGGGTTTAGCTAGATATTATAGACATTTTGTTGAGGGTTTCTTATTTATTGCGTCCCCTATGTCTAGATTGACCTAAAAGAAATTTAAATTCTAATGGTCAGATTCCTGTGAGAAGAGTTTTCAAGAGTTGAAGACTCGACTTACTTCAGCCCCAGTTTTAGCATCACCTGATAATACAGGTGGTTTTGTTGTGTATTGTCATGCCTCTAAAATTGGATTGGGTTGTGTTCTGATGTAGATAGGTAAGGTTATATCCTACGCCTCTAGACAACTTAAGCCTCACAAAAAGAATTACCCGACCCATGATTTGAGTTAGCTGCTGTTTTGTTTGCATTGAAAATCTGGAGACATTTTTTTATGGGTGCATGTTGATGTGTTTACGGACCACAAAAGCTTGCAATATATGTTTACTCAGAGAGATTTGAATCTTTGGCAAAATGAATTAATATGGACCTTATAAATCCTCTCACTTTACCACCTTTTTTAACCAATTTTCAGCCATATTTTGGTCAAGTAGGTGATGCACCTACTTACCATTCTAAGATGGTCAAATGTCATAGTAGGATATATACTTACTTGGCCACTATTTTATGACTAAAGTGGGCCTAAAACTTGTTGGAATTTGGGAAGATTTGTATCTTGTGTTGCCTATTCTTCTCTTTTCCTTTCACATAGTTGGGCTGCGAATTGGTTACTTAATATAGGCCTCACTTTAGTCCCTTAGTCTAAGTAGGTTATGCATCTACTTGGTACCTACTAGATTAATCAAGTCAAGAAAGAATCTTACTTATTTTATCACATTTATCCAAAATCTTAATCCCTCTACATTAACTTAAGACATAAGTTTAACTTTAAGCTCAAATACTTCCTTACTCTCTCATGTTAAAATACATTCATCAATTCTAAGTTGGTCGTATATATTATTAAATGTATAGACGTTGCAAAGCCCCTAACATGGGCACCTCGATAGTAAAATAACCAAATAAAACACCAATGGAGTTAACACAACCCCCACTAAGGTATCACTAATAAGCTCTCTAATTGATGATAAGGTTAGACCAAGACCTCACTTGGGCATCACAATGATAATAAGAATAATAAAGTCAACAAAATCCCCCCACTTAGGCATCACAATGATAATAATACCCCAAATCAACAATAATGTTCACACAAGCCCCATACAGGCATCACAATATTGATAAACATTCTAAATAAGGTAAACATTTAGAATTCACTTATCCATTGTATGCTTTATATGCTAAGATTTGTACCTTTTTACACCTTTCATACAATTAGACTCAAAAGCTCACAAGGGAAATATACTCATCAACAAGCATGTTAGAAGCTCACTTACACTCAGATTACTTAGCAATTATGCCTGAATTCTTCTTTTTAACTTTTTATTAATAGCCACAATCTCTTTATACATTAGTTAGTTACTAAACCCGAATTTTGGCATCAAATTCAACTAGGCATGGTTCAAACCCTCAAGTATATAATCACTATTAATTTATTCATGATCAATAAGTCATTTATCAATATAATTTATCATTATTATGACAATAGGCAGATAGAGAAATAAAGATACTTATTTTATTAATATAAACCTAAAATTGACGTAAACTATGTTTTATCAAAGTTATACACACAAGGTTGAGCTAAGGAGTTGGTAGATTTATCATCAATCCATGACATTGGAGGCTTTACGGGTTCTAAAATTAAAGGCATAAAGCTCACAACTCAAGTTTGAATAATAGATTAGAGCCTTGGATGAACTTTGAAGTGAAATGAGAAATCAAAATCTACCTAGCCATAAGGGTTTAAGTAATGCTATATGAAGTACTTGAAGAACTGTAACATCATCAGTTGTCTTAAGCATCATAATGGGACATGAAGTCTTAATGTGATAATGTAAATGATGGACTTTTGTATTTCTCACAGTCCATCGTGTTGACTGTGGATCATCTTTAGTGGTAACTTGTAGCTACTTTTATAAGATCTTTAACGTGACACTTTTGGGCTATTTATGTAATGCTAAACCTAGATTATAAATAGGAGCCTTAGTCATTTTATCAACTTAGTTTTTTATTATTAATGAATTGTGTATCCTTGAGAGCATTGAGAGAGGTTGGAGAAGATTTTGTTGAAACCTTTTTTAGAAACACGGGTTGGAAGGACATTCAGTTATCCTTGAGGTCCTCATAAGAAGTTAGATGCTTGTTGTTGGATTATTCATTTGAGGTTATAAGGTTTACTATACCCTTAAGTTGCTTATAGTTTCCTCTTTTTGTTTCTATTTATCAATTTTTTATTTTCATTATTCTTGTAATTGTGGTATAGTTTACATCAATAATAAACACCAGTACCCTCATAAATGTTTTCCATATCATCTTTTGGGATGTCTAAATACATATTTATTCACAATATACAAGCAACTATCACATAGAACTAAACATCTCAAAAAAGATTGAAGGTAAATCTCAACTTTCGTTAAATAAGATCCGTAACCAAATCATACTCAAAAGAATCAGTGAAAAGCTCCACTCTCCTAAAATACCTCTAAACAAGCCTAATGATTCAAATATGATATCTTGTAATGACCTTTTTGTTGTTCTGGTTAAGCCTAGCATCTAGAGTTTAGGTTAAGGTTTTTCTTAGTTAAAGAGATTGAAATTTTAGGCTAGTCTACTACTAGTTTAAATCTAAGTATAGTATGGTCTAGGGTAATCCAAGAATGGATTAGTTGAAGTTTAAGTAATTGGGGTGATTTTATGATACTAAGATGATATGGAATTAATAGAAACTTTCAAAAGTGAATTAAAGTTAGTAAAATTTTCAATATTAAATTTGACATAAAGGGGTTGGTACAGGATGCCAAAATCTGAGTATGTACTGTAAAAATGACAAAACTAAGGAAAAATACAAAGTTTATGCTTCGCCTACCCAACAATAACGGGAGGCAAGTTTATACCACTAGCCCACTATGGTGGGATTCAACCTAGGTTAATCCCACCATAGCGGGAAAATCACACTATTGATTGTTACAGTGGTATAGGGCCACTATTAGCAGGATAATCACCAATTAATGCAAAAAAATCCCAAGAAATGTTATTTTTATCCCACATTCATCCAAGGGAAAAAATAGGAAACTTTAGGCTTTTCCAACCTACTTTCCATCAATTTCCTTCATTAAGGTAAGTTAATTTATCCCACTAATTAGTTTTTCAAAATCAATCCTTAAAATCACTAGTTTTTGAGTTTTGGGAAGTATGTTAACTTGACCAAGATAAATTTTTTGGTGCAATTGGGTGAATGGGTGGAAAACCCCTGGATTTATGTTAAAAGTTATTAAATATAATTGCATGATTATAATTCATCATTATATTCATAAAATTAGTAGAATTAAGGTGGAATGATAAGAGAAAACCCTAAAATTGGAGGAATGATCATGATTTTGACCTTGGAGTTATGGGATTAGGTTTTAACCTATAATAAGTTAGGTCATTTTCTGAATTGTGATTAGGTTATTATTTGCAAAAAACAACTTTGCCAAAATTGCATGAAAAGGCAAGGCTCAGGATCGTTAAAGTGGTTCAAGCATGAATTGAGATAGGTGATGGTCAAATGTAATTGAAACTCAACTTGGTTTATGTATACATGTTAATTCTTTGTTTTATACTTGTTCAATTCTTGCTTAAGGATATTTACACTTACATAAGTATATTCTAAACGTTAATCACATATGATGGTGACATAATAAGGGATTGTTGATTTACAAGTATGGTTGTTTATACTTGTATATTGTGATTGTTGTGCTATTTTCTAGTATTGTGAAATGAGCGGACAATGGATATCCTCACGGGATTTGCTATTATTGTTAGATGGGCCAATAATATACATCTTTATCGAGATAAACTATTATTGTAAGATGAGCCAATAATGAAAATCTTCATAAGATTTTGTGGCATAAGGTTTGTAGACACTAGATGTCTGGAATGATTGGTAAATGGATAAAATCTCATTCCTTGAAAGTTGTGGCTATTGGGTGACCATAATACCTTTAGCACATGTGTACAATGTATTGGTGAGTGTGGCAGTTCCCTGAGTAGATCGAGTTTTGTGATTACTTTTATTCTATTGTTATTATTCTTTTGTAATATTGTATCCTTGAGTATATCAAGCTATGGATATATAGGAATGGCATATATTATGTATTATCTACTTATGTATCGAGACAAGAATTAGGTTATTATTTTTGAGTCATAGTCATTGCATTAATTAATGGTTTGTGGTTGTGGTTGTGGTCTTGACCTAGTTTAATATTTATATTGATTTGTACCTTGATTGAATTCTTTGGTGTGGGTTGAAAGAGGATAAATAGTTTATAAAAATTGAGCTAAAGGTACTTTGCAGGTGTTCATGGGTGTACTTGTTCTTGTCATGTGTTTACATTTAATATTTTGGGTTGGTCAATAACCCTACCAATACATAGTGGTTTTGTACTAATACTGTCTATGTTTTTGTGGTTGGGCGCATAACATTTTCTAGTGTCTACATCGAGACCTTAGCTATAGATCAGATGTCATTCTAATTCAAGGGTGAGATACACCTTCTAGAAAGACATGGGTCCTCTCTTTTATTCTTGTCAATCTATTTCAGATATGGATACATTTCCTATTTGTTTTGGGTTAAACCCATTTGTTGAAATTATAATATTTTGACACAATGACTTTCAAATTCTTATGGTTTTTTTAGACATTTGTATATATTTGAATTTAATATTATTGTTAGAATATTTTGAGATATTGGTTTGATGACGAATGTATCCTATCTTTAGGAGGCTATGGGATATTTTTATGGAAAATTCATTATTTTGATTCCTTGTTGTGCGTCTACATTAATGTTAGTTTTTAAAATCTCATTTGGTTCACTCTATTATAGATGGTTAGGATAAGGAATACGAATGGTGAGGGCAATGCCATCGCACCTTCAGTTAGGGTCCTCGCTAGGGGATGAGGTTTGGGCCGAGTATAAGGTCAGTGCCTGGATATATTGTCATCACCGTATCAAGCTATTATGCAAGAATCAACTATTGATCTATAATCAACACCAACAAATTTTCCACTATAGTAGTGTATGGGCCAGGGACCATCCCAAGGTCTACTTGAATTTATTGCTACATCAATTATACAGAATGATCTAGTTAATTTATCAGGTATTGTTTGAGGTCAGTCGATATAAGAAACATATACATCTACCCTGAGGGATGTACAGGGTGGACAAGTTATAAGAGTGCAACCTACTACTATGTCTCCTCTAGTAAGTTTCTATAGTATTGATGGTTTCCCAGCCAATGGCAGTTTAACCAACCATGACTTCTGAGGGGTAGAATATATTAGATAGATTTATTACATTTTATCCAATGGGGTTTTCAAGTATGTGAGGGGAAAATGCCTATTAGTTTCATATTAAATGTGAGGAAAAGGTGTATGACTTTACAAATATGGAGTCTTACAAAATGGATTACTCCTCCTATCAGCTAGATGACTTAGGAAAATAGCGGTGAAGGGCAATTTGATGTATAAATAGTAGGATCCCCCCTTTGACCTGGGAAAAATTGTCCAAGGCATTCTTAGGGAAGTATTTTCCCTATAATGTGCATGAGCAGCTGAGAGATGAGTTCATGAGATTGGAGCAGGGTTCCATTATTGTATTTGACTATTAAGCCCAAATTTATGAGTTATCTAGACACGCTACAATTATCATGCCTATAGAACATGAGCGATTGTGCTAATTTTTCAAAGATTTGAGGTTTCAGATCTTCCAAGAAATAGAGCATATGGTATCAATTGGACATCAATTCTTAGAGGTCGTTGATCATGCATAGACTATTGATGATTTGCATTGTGAGGCCCCTGTGGGTCATCATAAGAGATCGCACCACCATGGTATTTTTAGAAGCTCTTGATATAGCATCATATGATATTATTGTAATTGTTAGTAGTAGTATATATAGTTTAGTAGAGCATGTCAAGCATCATATTAGATTATAGATAAGGTTCAAACACCTCTTAGTGGCTATAGTGGCTAAATCATCAAATTGTCTTTTCGAGGTTCTCATTTTGAGTGTATAGGCCATAGGGATTGGTTTGGGTCAATTTATGCTCTTTATTAGGTCATGTCATCTGTAAGCTATTGTTATAAGAAAGGTTGGTGATTATTCTAGAGAGTACCCTAAGTAGGGGATGATTGAACGATCGGTGCAGCTACTATAGTGTCACAATCCGAGACTACCCCTTGACTTAACATGGTTCTTAGAGACATAAGTGACCCCAAGCTAACCCATGGTCGAGTGTAACACTAATAATACTGAAGAGATAATATACTTCATAGAATCTAAACTAAAATATTGTGGTAATAATGATAAAAAAATCAATACTGAATAAGAATATGAAAATTAGAACAGTCTAACAAAATCCAACGTGTTAAAAACTAACTATCTGTCTTTCTAAAAACCTTTACTCATATAATTTATTGATACATGCCCCCCATGAAATCCAACTGACTAAAATGAAAAAATATGAAAAATAAATACTGATAACTATTCATTAAATGATGAGGACTCACCAAACACTATTGCTGAATGTGGTATCGAATTGTACTAAGCATGATCTATATGCTTAGTGTCAGAACCTATATTATAAGATAATATGGCCTAGGAAAAGTATGTGGTCATTACTTTGAATTTACTGACTATGTGAGATGGGAAAACAACTAATATTACTGAAACATAATGCATGAAGCATAGTGATCTGAGGCAAGAAAAAGTATGAACATGTGTTGTAAGGTAAACTTATAACTGAATACTAGGTCATGAAAAATCTGAAACTGAAACATAAACGGTGGATTTTGGGAGATAAGAATAATCGATATACCCTAGTCTGAGAAAATCAAGGTCCAACCTATAACCCCAATAGGATGGGTATTTAGTAGCTTGCTAAGGGTGCAAACATTGGCTAAAAAGGATCCACTAAACTAATATCCTGAGGGACTAGGGTGTCATTCCTCAAAGGGTGGGTGAACCCTTATAACGTATAGTGGCACTATAGTTCTTGAACTTAGAGACTTCAACTAAAGATCTCAATCCTAACTTATGGGTGATCCTTTATCCCTGCGTTCTCTCGGTGCTAAGTACTACTCCCAATAGAATGGCACTGATAACTGGTAAGTGCTAAAAAATAATTACATTTTCCAAATATCAAAAATGGATAATCTGAAGTGCTCAAGAACATGTAAGCTGATGTATGCATGAACTCCTAGGTATCGGTTGTTCATAATCCACCAGCTCTAAATAGGATAACATTAAACTGAACATCATGAGAAATTTCACAATTCAAGCCTAAAACTTAATAATTTATCAATATAAAGGGGATTCATGATTATGGGTATGGGAAAATTCTCATATTATCAAAAAACATGTACTCATGGTTTAGTTACAAGAGTAAACTAAAGTAATTAAGAAAACTCATATTTGCCATGGAACCCTAAACTTGAAGGGGAAATTAAACTTGATAATTTGAGAAGTCTTTAGGATTCAATGGGTTAAAGGAACCCATTGATGAAATCCAACATGCCTGGAGATAAAATCCTTAAAGAATTCCTTGAAATTTGTTCTTGAAGTTGAGGAACCCTACTTTGCCTTTTGAGAAAAGAAAATCGTCTGTTTTCTAAGTGTCAACTAAATTTATGATTTAATAAGGAATTTAGTGCCTTTTCCCTTATATTCCATCCTTGGTAAATCCTATACGATGTGGGTTAGGTGTTAAGAGAGTGGGAAAATCCCAAACAACCCTTTTGAAAATATTTAGAAATCTTCTGGAAACAATCGTAATATTTTAGGTACAAACTTCTTAGGTTTGATCAGGAGTTATGGCCTGAGTCATGACTTGAGGACCTAAAACTTGGGTCATTACTATTATGAAAATGACTCCTCTTTTGAGGACTTGATTAGTATGACCATGTGTGTCATAAAGGGTCATTGTCAAGTGGCTAAATTTTTGCTCCTTCGCTGCCATGACAACGAGTCTTCACTATGACTCATTGTGTCTGATAATGAGTTATTACCAAAATTTTTGTAAATTGTAGTTTGATAGTTCCTCTATTTGTTTGCCTCAACTTTTTAGAACTGATACAAGTCAAATAGGCATCAACGCTTTTGATCACTCAACTCAAGGCCAAATCAAGGAGGTCCAAGCCATGATAACCCTAAGGATTCAAGAATGTTCTTGGAAGACCATTTTTGAGATCCTAATTAAATAATTTCATATTCGGAAGATAGCTTGGAGCCGAGGAAAGCCACGGCTTAAGCAAAAAAGAGAGCCCTTATTGTTTTTTTTTTTAAAATATCCACTTTGGGGCTATTTTGTTATAGTTTATTTGTGCAAAGGAAAATACAATAAATAGGTGCCTTATCCATTTTATTTCCTTAACTATTAATGAATTATGAATGATTACTCCTCTGTGACTGAGTGTCAAGCTTGCATTATCTCATACCAAGCATGGATTAGGTTGTGTTGATCTTTCATTTAGAAATGTTCGTTGATTGGGAATCTGAGTCCCTTGTGGCCTACGTAAGAGCTATGTGCTTGTAGTTAATCATTAAGGGAGGTCTTTGGGTTCGATACACCTTTTGGTTCCATTTTGTTATCTTCTTGTGTCTATCTATCTATCTTCTGTTCCTATCGTTTACTTTATTATTCTTTCATTTTTGTATCATAGTGTAGTTTTCATTTCCGTAGATTGTATTTGTATCATTTGGTATCAGAGATGAGCTTGATTTCATTCCAACAAAGTCAATCTTGGGTCTACTCGTCTTAGAAAATTGAAAATAACAAAAGGTTACTATTTACATTATTGTTATTAGGTCAAATTTTGAGTTATTCTTATGTTTCTAGAGTTACTCTAACTGTGACACCCCAGATTCTTGGTCCTTTAAAATTTCTAAAATTTTATCCTCACTTTCCAGACTATGACTCCTTATTACGAGTCATATGGAGTCTTGACAAGTTGAAGGACTGTAATTGTAGCATGACTGATGTACGAGCCTCAATTTCCAATTTCAAGTACTAGTGTCTCCCAATGAGTCGTATAGACTCATTATGAGTTGTAATGTCCCAGCCTTAGTCAAAATACTATGTGTTCCAAGTGTTGTTGTCCTAGTGATGACTAAGGCCATATGAGTTGTAGGGTCCACTAACGAGTCATATGATGCAAGTCATAGGGTCAATAGTATGTGTGCCTAATGACACTATCTTGGATATGACTTTTGGTGATGAGTCATAATGTGTCGTTATGATCTGCAGTGTGACCTGTAGTCACTGGTGACAATTTATTTTTTAAGTTGAGGGAAATTTAGAAATTTCTCGCTTTTCCCTACTTAATAAATACGAACATTCTTTCCACACTTTAACATATCAAATACACTCTTTATTCTCTCTAAGTTCCCTCATGCAAGATACTTCTGGTTTCCATGAAGTAGGTCATATAACGGTTCAAGGGTTGAATTCCCTCCATTAAACTTTGTATTTTAGGCATGCTACTCTTCCAAAATTTTTACTTTATGAAAAGCATGAATTTACATGGTTTAATTAGATGGTTTTAAAGGTGGGTTTTCAACATAGCTAAGGGTTTTGAGACTGGTTTATTATTAAATTGATTTACCATGATTTATTTTATGTTTTATTAATGGTTTTGAACTTATAGGGTAAACGGTTAAGGTGAATAAACTAAGGGATCATGGCTTCCCCAAATTGATACTTTGAAATTGGAATTGGTATTAAATTATTCTGTTTCCTCAACCCACTTGTGTAAGGGGTTTTGAATTGTGAAATTGTCACTTGGTTTGACTTACTCACCTATATTAATGCATTGCATTATGGTAAAACAATGAATATGGATTTTGAAAGCCTTGTTCGCTTTGGTTTCATTTAATGAACAAAAAGGGCAAGGAGTTCCCCCAAGATTTAATGTGATTGTTATGACATAGATATAAGCTTGCAAGTGCAAGGGTATTGTGATAACCATGGTGTGCCTTAATGGATTATTTTGTTTTTAATAAATGGATTATATGAAATCTGTTTTAAATTGGGATTAATGGGGCTTATGTAACTAAGTCGTGAAGGTGGAGGTCCCAGGGGGACCGATACTGGACACACTTTTGCCGACATGAGGGTTGGTTTTAAAGAGGGTGTACATATTCACCCTATATATATATATATATATATATATATATATATATATATATATATATATATATATATATATATATATATATATATATATATCTTGGACTAACTTATAAGGGAAACAAAGCTAAAACAAAACTACAACTAAAAGAAAGGGGATGAATAAGAAACTACAGCACTAGAAGCAACACAAACGGAATAAGGAAACAAAAACTCAAACACTTGCATAAATGAAAGATAGATAGTCAGACATAACAATTACAACATCCAAGGAACTAAGGTGTGTATCAAACACCAAAACCCACTTAAGCTTGAAATTGGAACACCATACTTTTACGTTGACACAAAAGGGACTCGAAGCACCCCAAAGCACTAACATTTCTAAGCTAGATTGTAAACTCAAGTGATTCCACACTCAAGCTAACCCTAGTTACAATGACTTTTTTACGTCCTACACTACAATGGCTTTTGCAAGCGCTACACTAAAACACTCTCTCTTAAGAGAAGAAAATGTTCTTCACTACCATTCAACAACTCATGATAAATAAGCCTAAGGAAATCTATTTATAGTTTATTACATAAAAGACCAAAATACCCCCTTAATGAAAAGTGGCTCCTATGGAGTGTAGAAAATGGCACAAAAAGACTATTACACCCTTAATGAAGGGTGGCTATGGAGTGTCTCTTGAGCATGTGAATTCCCTAAAACACCCTTAATAAAGGTGTTCTTCAATGCTCCAAGGCCATAGCTTCAAAACATGGGATCCCTTAGGACTCTCGGGTAGGCATCAAGGCAAGCTCCCAAGAAACCTTCAACATACAACATTTCTTTTTAGTGTGCTCAAACCGAGTCCTCCATGCATATTATTGTGTCCTCAAGGTTAACAAGTCTTGAGTCTGTAGGTGTTGGCCTCGAATAATGTCTTTAAAAGATAGGATATCCATTTGGTATGTATCATCCTCCCTTTCTTCAAAAGGATTTGACCTCGAATCTACACCTTGCAAAACCAAAGAGAGGATGAACTTGCACAAAATCCTCATGGCATGAGGGTTAGGGTTAGGGTTAGTACAACAAAGAACATCATCATGCCAAGGTTGTACACACTTGAAACATAGCCACAAATCCTTTGCTTTAATCATGAAAAGTTTAGTGCAAATGTTATAAAGGATTTGACTAAGGGAAGCACAAAGAGGTAAGGAAACCACAAAGGTCATAATGGCTTCACTAGAGACAAAAGGTAATATTATTTTTACCTTAGGAACCATTAGACATAATTTCTTCATCACCTCCTTAAAAGACCACATCAAGAGTGGTTCCTTAATTGAAATTAAAGTTTACAGAGAACAAATAGCAATGTCACTCGAATAAGTGGACCAACCAACAACTATCCTACCCCCACATACGACTATTCCACAACTATCATGGAAGTCATCATAAGAAAAGAGGTAGTATAGAAAGGAATCAAATGTAAAGGTTTCATCCAAGGTGCTATTAACTATGAGAATGTCATTTGTCTTACAAGACTTAGCTTGGGATGTGCACAAGGACGAAAACAAAGTATTTAAGTACATACAAATTCTTCCTTTGAGGCAATTCATGCTAACATACGATGTAGATTCAACAAGATCACAAATATCATCATATGCATAAAGGTAATTAAGAAAGGTACTAAGGATATTTTTTTCTTCAAAAATATATTCACAAGTAGGAAGAAAAAGACATTGTAAGCACGTAGGACATCTCCTTTTCCATCAACTTCCGTGAGGGAAGGTATTCCATCAAGGGAGCCATGCAATTAGGGAGATTAGAGAAACTACTATGCAACCAATCAATCCAAGATGAGTAGTTTTTCCAAGAACTTTGTTTCCCTCTACTAATGATGTCAAACATACTCCCAAGAGTCCCACAAGATACTTCAACTTGTCCAACTCTGTGAAGGTGACAAGAAGTCTTTAACATCGTTGGACTCTTCCACAAAAAAGAATTCAACTGGGCATCATAAGTTGGGATTCATGCAACTTAAACACAAGTGTGTTAAACAAGGATGCACATTTCGTACCATTACTCCAAGGAGATAATGACAGTTTTTCTCTCGGGTTTTCAAGAATGACACTTTGATTGTCATGTAGACCAAGCAACAAGTTGGGTACGCCAACATCACCATTTCCATATATGGCAATAGGGTCAAATGGAAAGAGTAGCCATAGACCCGAATCTAGACAATACTCCTATTCCTCATAGGCTTTACCCAACCTACAAGATATGCTCTCTATAATGGCATACATATCATCAAAAGAAAATAGAGAGTGGAGAAAAGTATCACTGAAGTCAACTTCAACTAAGGTGTGCTCATGTATGTACTCACCACTAGTTTTAACATCATCACCATGAGTACTATCAACAATAAAGTTACACATAGTAGAAGAAGTAATTTTGAAACAATGGACACTATCCTTTTCTATGGAAATACCCTCAAGTAGACATATTCCACCACTAAAGTCCAAGGAATTGTTACTTAAGTCTTCACAAGAAGCAAACAATTCATCCTTATAATCATAAAACATTGGTGAGGTGTCATACAAAGGATCACAACCACAATTAATTTTCAAGGAACGATCACTTATTAGGTTTCTTAAGGATTCAAGACAATCAAAATTATCATCACCCAATTGATTATCCTTTTTCAAGACCTCACATTCTTTTCCCTTAAGAGTACTCTCATCTTTCAAGAAGAGATTTCCATCTTTAGGAGGAATTTTGTCACACCATAGTGGGTTAGCATATAGGTTATAACTTTCAAGACAAGCTATACCTTAAACTTTATTCTCACCACGAGGTTTATTAGGAATGAACTCATCATCTTCAAACAAGATATTGTCCTTAAAGAGAGAAGGATATATCCATGAAGAGGATATATAACATGAAAATCCATGCTCTAAAAGATCATTATCAAGTATAAAAGATGTTTCAAACAAATTATTATCCCTATAAGCACAATTAAGAGTAGAACATTCACTAGAGGTCATGCTAAAGGGGTCACTCCTATTCATTTGATAAACATTTTCAACATCATCACTCAGTTGATATCCTTTAAACATATCAAACACATCCTCAAGTGGTGGACAAATTTCACACATAAGTTGATCAATACAATTCCCATGAGATAATGTACTATCATTCTACATATTGGCTTAGACACTAGGTGGACATAAATTGATCGTACAAGAAGAGTCAATTCAGTAATCAATAGGATCAACTAGTGTATCCATACTTACAACATGTGCATCATCATCAAGAAGCAAAGAATCAATAGATGATACACTATCATTCAACACAATGGCTTCAATACTAAGTGGACTTAAATTGATCTTACAAGAAGAGTCAATTTGATCACCAATAGGATCAACTAATGTATCCATACTCATAACAAGTACATCATCAACAAGAGGCAAAGAATCAATAGACTCATAAATAGGTAAGCTACTACTCACACTCAATGGTCCACTAGCTACATAATCACCATTCACATGCACAAAAATATAAGAGTTAGCTATTTTACCATGAATTTTTTGAGTATATTCTTCTTCACCTTGTAGTGTGTCTTGGCAACCCACTTGTTCCTTTGGGATGCTTTCATCACATGAGAGTTTGTCAATTCTTCTCCCTTGATTTATCTCTTCATCACTTAAGAAAGCATGGTAGTTTTGAGGAGTGGAGTGATTGGAGTTATTTTGACTTTCCACACATTCCAACCTTTCTTTCAAAGTAGACATAACTCCTTTCATTGATGACAACTTAGTTTCTAGCCTATCAAAAACTGTTTGCATTTTTTCCATTACTCGGGAAAGAACTTAAAGATAGGACAAAATAACATTTTTGCCCATGGTACCTAAGAAAAGACACTAACGAAAAAAACAAAAAATAATGTTAGTTCAACCTCACCACACTCTATCAGATTTTACCTCACACTTGGCTTCACAAGTATTGAAAGTCGGTTTGTACTTTGTGAGTGATTGAGGGATAAGTCTACTTTTCCTAAAGTAGATTTTTTATTTAATGACTCAAGGAAATATTGTTCAGACTTGAACCAACAAAACACAATGAATTCAAAATGAAAATAAAGCACACAAAGAACAAACACGAAAGAAAGAACTCTAAACTAATTCTAAACCTAGTAGATAGTTACTAGTTTGCCAATTAGTGATAGAATCAATAAAAATGAAACTATTAACAAGAATAGAAACTAAGAATCCAAAAATTTGAGCTAAAAATATAGGTTTGCAAATTGATGATGTGGAATCTTATGATTGAATGATAATTTGCAAATTTTTTTGTGTTCTTCACCTTGAGTTTTGGCCAATCTTCAATCCCAAGAGTGTATATTCGGTTTTGGAAGGGAAATTGCCAGGTTTTTGGAGCCTTTTCAAGCTTCAAAATAATTTGAATTGAATTGGTCCCCCCCCTTGTATTGTACTTGTACTTGCACTTGTAGTTGATTATTCCTTCCCTTTTGTTGTTTTCTTTCTTTTGGATGGCTTAGAAGGTGCTTGGAAATTTCCTTGAACAAGTATTACACTCTCTTTTTTTTATTTTTCAAGATCAAACACCCATTTTTGAATATTCTTCCTCAGCAAGATATAAAGATGAGGAAGAACACCAAGAATATTCAAGTGTTAACCAACGTTGACCACAAGGAAAATGACCTCCAAATTTAAATTTTCTTGAAGATCTAAGGTCATTTTTCCAACCCAAATACAAATATCACAAAATTAGTCCAAAATTTCATAACCACAATAGCCCAAAATGTGACCCACCCTAAAATAGCTTTAAACACAAGCTCAACAATGGTGGATGGTTCAAAACACTTTCAATTTAGCTCAAATCTTGGATCTAGACTCTATTAGTTCTAAGGAACAAGGATATAGCACTAGAAACTCAAAAACACACAAAAAAAGTAGATCTAAGATCTAAATTCTACTCAAACACAAAAACTTGAACAATAATTTTTTTTAATTTTTGGATTTTTGACACTCTTTTTGTGTTGATTTTCTCTAGGTAACAATAATACAAGACTTAGAATTAAAGGAACAATTCTAAAATGTGGATATTGATACCAAATGATAAGTAAAACAAAGCTAAAACCAAAACTACAACTAAAAGCAAGGGGATGAAGAAGAAACTACAACACTAGAAGCAACACAAACGGATTAAGGAAACAAAAACTCAAACACTTACATAAATGAAAGATAGATAGTAAGCTATAGCAATTACAATACCTAAGGAACTAATGTTTGTATCAAACCCTAAAACCTTCTTAAGCTTGAAATTGGAATACCCCACTCTTATGTTGACACAAAAGGGACTCGAAGCACCTCAAAGCACCAACGTTTCTAAGATAGATTTTCAACTCAAGTGAATCCACACTCAATCTAACCCTAGTTACAATGAATTTTCCAAGTCCTACACTACAATGTATTTTCTAAGTCTTACACTAAAAAAATCTCACTTAAGAGAAGAAAATATTGTTCAATACCATTCAACAACTCATGAGAAATAAGCCTAAGGAAGTCTATTTATACCTTATTTCATAAAATACCCTTAATGAAAAGGGTCTCCTATGGAGTGTAAAAAATGTCACAAAATGTCTATTGCACCTGTAATGAAGGGTGGCTATGGAGTGTCTCTTGACCATGTTAATTCCCTAAAATACCCTTAATGAAGGTGTTCTTCAATGCTCCAAGAATGTGGCTTTAAAACATGGGATCCTTTAGGAATCTTGGGTGGGCATCAAGGCAAGCTCCCAAGCAACCTTCCACACACGACATTATTTTTTGGGTGTTCTCAAAACAAGTCCTCCATGCATATTCTTGTGTCCTCAAGGTGACAAAGTCTTGAGTCTTTAGGTGTTAGCCTTCAATAATGTATTTAAAATCTAGGATGGCCATTTGGTTAGTATTACTAATGTGGGGTCAAGGTATTCTCTGGTCTTTCTTAATTTCTCTGATTTGTGCGACTAACATACACCAGGGCCCTTTCATCCATGGATCTGAACCTACATAGCTTGTGAGTTCCATTTTATGTTGGTTAATCTACATATCCTAGGATAAAGTTTTATTTTATGTCAATCCTTGTTCCCTATCTATGCATATCACTTATTATGTATATAATATTGTTCACAAGGTTAGAATTGGATATGACTTAGAATTATTTTATACCCTATCCCTGATTTATATACTAGTTCTCAGTCCACTAACCACCTCTATATGTTGTATCCCCATAAGGTGCAGGACCAGAGATACCTTAACTTTTCCTGCACAATGTTAGGTAGATCAGCTCGGTTCGACGGTTGTTGGTGGTGTAGTGGTAAGCTTTCATCCTTTGTTATTTCATTATTTTTCTCTCATAGAATAGAATTAATAGTTCATATTATATTTAACATTGTCATTGTCATTGTCATTGGCATTGGCAGGGTAGGGGAAATATCCCAACTTAGATTAGGTTTTTGTTATTATTTGAGGCTTTTTTGGTATTATTATGGTTGGGTATTGAATTATTGGTTGATATATCATATACTTGGAGCTCTATTTATATTTGTCTACGAAAATAGGGTGGTCTACAGTCCTCAGTGAACTTAAAATACCCATCTCTGCTAGGCCCTGGTCTGGGTTATGACAAAATTAGGATCAGAGCCTAGGTTTGGCATCATTGGGTATCCGCAACGCCATATCAAGTAGAGTCTGTTTCATAGGTATGTAGTGTACCACAATTATCGAGAGAGGATAAGATGTATTTAGGAATGATTCCCTTTCTTGTGATCAATTATCAAGCTATAGAGTCTATGGTCTTTAAATATCTTCTAATTGCCATTTTTCATTTTTCAGAAGATGCCTCCCATAAGATCTGATATCTATGGAAACTTCTCTATCCCACTTGAGAATAATATGGATAGGGCTCATCGTACATATGGAGTTCAAATCCAAAATAGGGTCCCTGCTCCTTATTGCTCCCGTAGGGTTCCAGCGATTCCTATTAGTCCTTCTTGGACTTCTTGGGCTGAGGACATTCATACCACACTACCCTAATGGGATATTTCTAATTTTGAGTTTTTCTATTCTATTTATCTTCTAACCTAGATAGTGTCCTCTCTATTATGCCAACCTGGTCTTATTTATCAGATAAAATTTAGGCAAGGATAAGAGAGAGGCAAAATAAGAAGTTTAGATATCCAAATTAAGGTAGAGGTCTAAAAAATAATAGTAGACATGAGAAACAGTGGACTAACAATAGAAAATGGGTAAGTTATCATGCAACTGTAAGTGATCCTTATCGTAAGTCTCCTGGTGATCATCGCTTTCAGGCCAACAATAGGTTTAGCATACAAGGAGCCCAATTTTAGGCCAGTAAAGCTCATTCAGCCCTGCCCAATGCTCCTTATCAGTTTTATGATCAGTGGCATTTTGGCTAGTATGATGAGGGGAGGAATTAGTGTTATAAGTGTGGTCAACTTGGTCACATACACCGGCAATGTCCTTCAAGAGTCATTACAAAAGCCAATAAGGTTTCGATTGCTATTTCTTTCATTTTTACACTAAAGGGCGCTACCCCTTGTACCGATGTTGACTGGAGTCATCTTTATGCTCTTTTGAATTATCTGGACTTTAGGCCTCTCCTAATGCCTATACTGGTATGTAACATTTTTTCTCTCATGATGTTTATTATCAACTTCATCCCTGTTCTACCCCTCTTATGTGACCCATTGTATGGCTATTCATTTTGGTTTTAATCCTGAGTGTATTTTGGATCCTTATCTTTGTCCACCCCAATTGGTTACTTTATTAGTCTAGGAGAGATTATAGGGGTTGTGTAGTATCTATCTATGATAGGGAGACCTTGGTGGACCTGATAGAGTTGGACATGTTAGATTTTGATGTGATTTTGGGGATGGATTAGTTGCACTTGTTCTATGTGTCACTTGATTATCAGATTTAAAGGGTTAGTTTTCAATTCCCAAATGAGTCAGTGATTGAATAGGAAGGTAGTTTCCTAATGCCTCAGGAAAGGTTCATTTCTTATCTACGGTCCTGAAATTGATTTCCAAGTGGTGTCTCTACCTTTTAGTGCATGTTAAGTATTTCGGATCTGAAGGTCCTCCATTTCAATCGATCCTGGTGGTCTGCATATTGCCCGAGGTGTTTCCTGATGATCATTTTGGTGTTCCTCCCAATTAGGAACATGATTTTTAAATTGATCTTCTTTTAGACACTAGTCCTATTTCTATCCCTCCTTACAGAATGGATCCAGTTGAGTTGAAAGAACTTAAAGAGCAAGTGAAAGATCTTCTTGACAAGAATTTTATCTACCGTACTATTTCCTATGGGGTGATCTTGTGCTTTTTGTGCATAAAAAATATGGGTCCTTTTTGATATGTATACATTATTTTCAATTAAATAAGGTTACTTTGAAAAATAAGTATCTTTCTCCTAGGATTGATGACCTCTTTGATCAGCTTCAAGGAGCTATGTACTTTTCAAAGATTTATCTTTGGTTTGGTTACCATCAATTAAAGATTTTGGAAGTGGATATCCATAAGATTTCCCTCCAAAGCCATTATGGTCATTTTGAGTTCTTAGGGATGTCCTTTGGTTTGACTAATGCCCGGTGGCATTTATAGATCTTATGAATCAAGTTTTTATCAGTTTTTCAATTTTTTTGTTATTATGTGTATTGATGATATTTTTTTATATTCTAAGAGCGAGGAAAATAATGTCGATCATCTCCACATAGTATTGCAGACCTTGAATAATCAGCGGTTATATGCGAAGTTCTTAAAGTGTGAGTTCTGGTTGAAAGTTGTGACCTATCTAGGTCATGTTGATTCTAGTAAAGGGATCATGGTGTATTAACTAAAAGTAGCAGTGGTTATGAAGTGGCCTAGACCCATGACTCCAACTAAAATTCAGAGCTTCTTAGGTTTAGCTTGTTATTATAGAAGGTTTGTGGAAATATTCTATTATAATGCTGCCCCATTTACTAAGTTGAATCAGTAGAAGGTAAAGTTCTTATGGTCTGATTCTTGTGAGAGTAGTTTCAAGTAGTTGAAGGATAAGTTGACTTTATCTCCAATTTTAACCCTACCCCAGGGTACCGATGAATTTGTTGTTTATTGTGATGCATCTCAAGTGAGACTGGGTTGTGTATTGATACAGCATGGTAAGGTGGTTGCGTATGCTTCTAGTTGGTTGAAGGTGCATGATAAGAACTATCTGATACAATATTTGGAATTGTTGGCTGGGATCTTTGCTTTGAAGATTTTGCTATAACTATTTCTATGGGGTTCATGTTGACATCTACTAAGTGCATAAGAGTTTGCAGTATATGTTAACCTAGAAGGAGTTGAGTCTCAGGAAAATGATATGTCTTAAGTTTCTTAAGGACTATGACATGAGTCTTTATTATCATCCAAGTAAAGCTAACAGTGTTGTTGATGCTCTTCACAGGTTGTCCATAAGAATCTTATCTCATGTTGATAAGGAGAAGTGCAGTTTGATGAAGGATATTCCCTATTTAAATAATCTTAGAGTCCATCTCTTAAATTTCGATGATGGTGGAGTGATTGTTCAATAGGTGGAAAAGTTATCTCTAGGTTATGAGGTGATTAAAAAATAGGTCTTGGACCCTATCTCAATACAAATTAAGGATGATGTGGGTCACCAAAGGTGATGCATTTGAGATTGGTGGTGATGGTATCTTAAGGTACAAAGGTAGATTATATGTAACTGATGTTGATGGGCTATGAGAGAAGATCTTGGCTGAGCTCATGAGTCAAGGTACACCATTCATTCGAGTTTGACAAAGATATATCATGACTTGAAATAGATTTATTGGTGGAGTATCATAAAGAGGGATGTGGTCGATTTTGTGGCTAAGTTCATGGTTTGTCAGCATGTGAAGGTTGAGCACTTGAGGCCTTGTGGCTTGTCTCAAGAGATTGAGTTGCCCATGTGAAAATGGGAAGTGGTTAATAAGGATTTTGTTACTGGTCTTCCATAGTCTCGTCATCAGTTTGATTCCATTTGTGTCATCATGGATAGGATGAATCAGTCCGATCACTTCTGGCTCGTGAGGACTAATTATTTGATAGAGGATTATAAAGTTACAATGTGCTCCAGTTACCATTATATCTAATTAAGGTACTCAGTTCTCAACTCGCTTTTGGCGTTCCTTTCAGAGAGGTTTGGGGTCAAAGGTGAACCTTAGCACCACTTTCCACCCTTAAAAAATAGATAAGTGAAAAGGACGGTTAAGACTTTAGAGGATATTCTAAGGTCTTGTTTGATTGATTTTTGGGGTAGTTAGGTCGATCATTTACCACTTAATGAGTTTGAGTATAATAATAGCTAACACTCAAGTATTGGGTTGGCTCTATTTGAGGCCATGCATGGTAAGAAGTGTAGGTATCCTATTAGATTATTGGAGGCTAGTGAAAATAAGTCATATGGTCCTTACTTGGTTCCACAAGCTATGGAGAAGGAGATGGTGATTCAAGATAGTCTTATGGCCTCTCAAAGTCGCCAAAAGTCTTATGCGGAAGTAAGAAAAAGGGACTTGGAATTTGATGTAGATGATTTGGTGTTATCAAAGGTATCTCCCATGAGGGAATGATGCAATTTGGAAAGAAGGGAAAGCTCAGTCCATGTTATTTTTGTCCATACTGTATTTTGAGGAGAGTAGGCAATGTGCCTTATGAGTTTGAATTACCTTTGAGTTTGGGTTAGTAATACCCCGTATATTTCTAAACTAGAAAATGAACTGTTGTTCCTACACATGAAACCTCTTATCCTATGATTCATATTTGAGTACATGAATTAGGATGAGTATCCTAGTGATAATATAGCTTATGATATGTTAAGCATGTTCATAAGAGTCACTTAGAGTAAGCCAAGCTAAGAACTTTTGAATCCACCAAGTTTTCGTATGTGATTTCACATGGGTCATCTTTGAAAGAGCATAAGTTGGTTTATAGGTGGAATTTTGGCAGATTTATACCCTCCAAATTGTAGAGAATTGAATAGGCTTTCTGTCCATACAAAATTTGCCTAAAATGGACACCCGGTGAAGAAGTTATGGTGATTTAAAGTTTTAGCAGTGTCATTTCAGTTTGTGGCGCGTTGCTCCATAAGACAAAATGATGTTTGTCAATTTCCAGTGTCTCTCCACGATTTCACCGCATCGCGGTGAGTTTCCAGGTTACAAACGGGGGCAATGCAATATCTCTGCGTCGCTCCGGGGGACTAAATTGGGTAATTTTCATAGAAATTAAATGACGCATCTAGAGGGATATTTGGGTCATCTTTCCACCCCTATATATTCCATAAACACGAAATTAAGCCCTTATTTCACCTAAGCATACTCTTTCTCTCAAAATCCTCTCAATAACACATTAGGGTTTTCAATTGGGGATCAAGTTCAAGCAAATTTCTCCATCAATCATCAAGAATCTTCCATCTAAGGTATGCGTAGTGTTCATCTATGGGTTCATTTTGTTCATAGAGCTCAAGAACCATGTTTTAAATATTATATTGTGATTGTCTTGTTGTGATATGACCATGTACATATTGATGATTGTTGTTTAAGTTTCAAGATGATATCTAAGGGTGTTTTCATGAAGTATATGTGTTCATTAGTTGAAATCCAGGAACTTTATGTGGTTTAAAATGAGGAAATTCATGAAAACACACCTAAGCAAAAATAATGCATGCAAAGTGTTTGATAAAAGTCCTAGGATGATAGAATTCATGTCCTATGATTTAATAGTGCTTAAATGACAAGTCCATGCTCTAAGCTTTATGATTTCACATGAATTCCACGTGATTGATATGCGTCGTTGTTGTGATACAGATTGAGCATGATATTGAAGCTATGCAAGTATATACATGTTGTATGAATGTCCCTTCCATACGTAAGATGTTCAGAACTATGCTTAATGTGAAATCTCCTACTTATGATATGGTGAATTGTAGACTCCATTTTATGATCAAGTCAGTTATGTGTGTTAGTTTCCTTCCAACGAGTCCTGGGGGTACTAGTACCCAAAAAATATAGTTGTGTTCCTAGAGTCATGTCATGTTATCATGATAATCTCAGTCAATCCATGATCTACAGAACTCAGTCAGTTATGTGACTTAGGAAATCTCAGAAATCTCATGATCTCAATAAATTCTCAGATAGTAGTACTATTCTATCAGTTAACGGAAGTCAGTTACTCAGTCCATATACAGCCAGTTAAATCATGTTCAGTCTCATCAGATGGGGGTAGAAGTTAGCACCGAGTGGACCCAAGGATAGGAACTCACTTGCCAGTTTATGGTGTGATTCTTAGTAATCATCCTTGTGTTCTAGAACTACATAGACAGCATAGGTTGATACATCTTAACCTACCAGATTAGGGTTGATGAGGTGGATGAACCTGTCAGTTTAGGGTTCCCACCATTCTCATTCGAGTAACAGCCAACTAAGGATCAATCACATCTGTCCTTACCAGTGGTGCGGTAGTGACACCTTTCCAGTCGAGGTAGATATTGGACCCCAACATAGCTATATGTGCTATTCGGGCATGTCGGTTAATCAACTACCTCCCACAGTTTTTGTCCCAGTCTCAATAAAAGAACTCAGATAGTTCTTCAGATTTTAGTATACGAGGACTATCATTTACAGTCAATTCAGTTACAGTACGAAACTCAGGTAGTTCCATCAGATTCTAGACTGTCAGACACATTCATCCATGTTATCAAAATTTCAGTATCAGTCATGTTAGATAATGGTAAACCATGTATTAACGTATAGATCTAGATATCATGTATTGGTGATTTTAGTTACTATGTATGCATGTTTGTACTCTTACGTTTATTTCAATCAGTCAGTTAGCATTGTTCATTCATGTAAACCCTTTTGCATTTAGCCTTCCTCACTTGTATACTCAGTAATCCCAGTCGTACTGACGCATTTGCGCTATGGTGTTTTCTTTTATGTTACACCATAGGTTCAGAGACACGAGTTCCAAATCAACAGTAGCATTCCAGTTGCAGAGTTACTGTGAGTCCTCATGTATTCAAGGATGATATAATCTTATTTCATTTATTATTTCAGTTCAGTTTCTCTAGACGGAGTTAGTTAGAGACATGTTCCTTCAACTCCTTATTTTAGACACTATTTAGAGGCTTTCAGATTTAGTTCAGATTTTAGATTTAGCTTTCAGTTGTTTTGGGTAGTTGTTACCCTATATGGATGTTATTATTTATCAGATATTCTATACAGTTGAACCTTATGTCCTATTGTTCATGTTTTCCATATTCTACAAGTATATTATGCAGTGTACAGGTACAAATATCAGTCATGGGTTGGATTGTGGTCCCTTGGGGTCATAAGCTTGGTATCATAGAATATGGTTCAATAGAGTCCTAGGACGTCTAAAATCCACATCTAGTAGAGTCTTGTGACATGATTTTGTTGCGCCCCACATTTATGTGCAAGAAGCTATGAGATGTTTAAGAATAGTTTCCCTTCTTTCAGTATTCATGTTGTGCAAGTTAGCATAATCACAAGTCAGTCTCTCAGTGTAATCCGCTTCTTCTCTTTATTTTAGAATATGCCTCCTAAGAGAAGAAATCAGTCAGCCCCTCAGCTCGAAGAACCTTTGGGCGATCATGTTTCTCATGCAAAGTTTAGGACCGCATTTACCATACTTGCACAGTCTGTGGCTGCCCAAAATGAACAGCCGCCAGTTATTTTGGCCAATCCAGTGGATAACTCAACCGCATCTAGGATTTGGGACTTAACCCGAATAAACCCTCCATCTTTACTCGAGTCTAAGTCTAATGAAAACCCTCAAGTATTCATTGACCAAGTCTAGAAGGTCATAGACATCATGGGAGTTACTTCTTGTAAGAGTGCCGAGTTAGCCACATACTAGTTACAGGATGTTGCTCACACTTGGTACAAACTGTGGAAGACCGAGAGGGTAGATGTTGCAGGTCCTATAGAGTGAGAGGAATTTGTCACAACTTTCTTAGACAAATTCTTTCCCCAAGAGCAAAGGGAGGCAAAAGTTCTGGAGTTCATCAAACTCAAGAAGGGAAATATGACGGTTTAAGAGTATTCTCTTAGATTTACTCAGCTAGCTAGATATGCCCCTAATGTGGTTGCAGAAAACAAGGCTAAGATGAGCAAGTTTGTGGCAGGAGTGAATAATAGCGTGGTAAATGAGTGTAGGTCTGCGATGCTGAACAGTGATATGACTTTAACCAGGCTCATAACCCATGCTCAGCAAATAGAGGAGCAGAAGATTAGGACTAGGGAAATGCAGAACAAGAGAGCAAGATCAAGAAGTTTCAGTTTTGCTCAACCCAAATCAGAAGGAGGAAACCGTTCGCAGTTCCATCCTAAGCCAGCAGTTCCAGTTCCTTCCTCCGCCATTTCCCCAGTGCCAAAATTTAGAGACAGCAACAGAGATCGAGCACCAGGCTCTAAGTCTCAGGGAAGTATCAGCAATGCCCAAACTAATCCTCTATGTCAGACTTTTGGTAAGAACCACAAGGGTACTTGTAGAGCTGGTAGAGATGTTTGTTTTGATTGTGGAAAGCCAGGCCACAGGATTAGAGAGTGTCTGTAGTCAGGTCTACAGGTTTAGCAAAATTGTTCCACAGCGCAGTTTGGTCGCCCAAATTAGTAGGGTGCCACTTCAAGTGTTGCTAGTGGGTAATGCCTAAACAGACTCTATGCTCTTCAGACCCGACAGGATCATGAAAATTCTCCTGATGTCATTACTAGTATGTTACAGATTTTCCTTGTTTATGTTTACGCTTTGCTAGATCCAGGTGCATCTTTGTCTTTTGTTACTCCTTATACAGCAGGAGATTTTGAAATCAATCTCAAAATTTTAGCAGAGCCCTTTTCATTCGCTACCCTAGTGGGTAAAACCATCATAGCTCGATGGGTATACAGGAACTGCCCGATTATGATATCTCAGAAACCCACATCAATAGATTTTGTCAAGTTAGAGATAAATGATTTTGATATCATTCTCGACATGGATTGGCTTCATTCCTGCAATACCACAGTCGACTGCCAAAATAGTATAGTTCAATTTCAGTTCTCGAATGAGCCCGTCCTAGAGTGGAAGGGTAGTACTTCATTTTTTAGGGGTCAGCTTGTTTCCTACCTTTGGGCAAGGAAAATAATTTCTAAGGAATGTGTTTATCATCTCGTTCAAGTTAAAAACTCTGGTTCCGAATCTCCAAGCGTTGAATCAATCCGAATGGTTAACGAATATTCAGATATCTTTCTCAAAGATCTTCCAGGCATTTCTCTCGAAAGGGAAATAGACTTCGGCATTGACCTTATTCCAGATACTCAGCCTATTTCTATTCCTCTATACACAATGGCACCAACAAAACTCAAAGAACTGAAGGACCAGTTGAAGGATCTCTTAGATAATGGATTCATTAGACCTAGCATTTCCCCGTGGGGTGCACCAGTCTTATTCGTGCACAAGAAAGACAGTTCTCTCAGGATGTGTATTGATTACCGTCAGCTCAACAAAGTTACGGTCAAGAACAAGTATTCTCTTCCCAAAATAGATGGCTTGTTTGACCAACTTTAGGGTTCCAATTATTTCTCCAAGATAGACCTCAGATCAGGATATCATCAGCAAAGAGTTAAAGAATGTGACATCCCAAAGATCTCTTTCCGTACATGGTATGGTCACTTCAAATTTCTAGTTATGTCCTTTGGTCTTACCAATGCCCCAGCTGCTTTCATGGACTTGATGAGCCATGTATTCAAGAAGTACTTGCATATGTTCGCCATAGTCTTCATAAAAGATATCCTGGTCTATCCCACACAGAGCGTGATCATTCAGACCATCTCAAAATTGTTCTTCATACTCTCAGAGATCACCAGCTATTCACCAAATTCAATAAGTGAGAGCTTTAGCTAAGTTTAGTAATATTCTTTGGCCATATTATTTCCGGTGATGGCATTAGAGTAGATATTCAGAAGACCGAAGCGGTAAGAAATTGGCCTCACCCTATATCTCTATTAGATATCAGGAGTTTATAGGGTTTGGCTGGCTATTACAAGCAGTTTGTTGAGGTATTTTCTTCTATTGCATTCCCCATGTCCAGATTGACTCAGAAGAAGATCAAGTTTCAGTGGTTAGATCCTTGCGAGAAGAGTTTTCAGGAATTGAAGACTCGACTCACCTCAACTCCAGTCTTAGCTCTTTTAGATGGTTCAGATAGGTCATAGTATACTGTGATGCATCCAGAGTAGGTTTGGGTTGTGTCCTCATGCAGCATGGTAAGTTCATAGCCTACGCCTCCAGGTAGTTAAAGCCCCATGAGAAGAATTATCCTACTCATGATCTTAAGTTAGAAGCCGTAGTATTTGCCTTGAAGATTTGGATGTATTATCTATACGGATTTCCTGTAGATGTCTTCATAGATCATAAGAGTCTCCAATACGTCTTTTCTCAAAAAGATCTCAATCTTCATCAGAGAAGGTGGTTAGAGCTCTTTAAAGATTATGACATGAGTATCCTTTATCATCTGGCAAGGCCAACATTGTGGCCGATGCTCTCAGTAAACTCTCCATGGATAGTGTTTCTCACTTTGAGGATAGCAAGAAGAAAGTAACTCAGCAAATGCATCAGCTTGCCAGAATAGGTGTTCGCTTAGTCGATTCTTCAGAGGGTGATGTATGTGTTCAAGATAGTTCAGAGTCATCTCTAGTTTCTGAGGTGAAAGAAAAGAAAGACAGGGATCCTAGCCTTGTCAAGCTAAAAAGGTCAGTTTAGAATCAGAAAGTAGAGGCTTTCTCCCAAGAGGGAGATGGTGTCATTCATTATCAGGTTCATCCCTGTGTTCCAGGTGTAGATGATTTAAAGTAGCGAATTCTTGCAGAAGCTTCATCAAGGGGACACTAAGATGTACCGTGACCTACGGGAGATCTATTGGTGGAGTGGGATAAAAAACAATATTGTAGAATTTATGGCTAAGCGCCCTACATGTCAGCAGGTTAAGATAGAGAATCAGAAACCTAGTGGTTCCATGTAGGAGTAACTCATTATCAGGTTTGCCTCAAAGTGGGAAGAAGTGAACATGGACTTCATGATAGGTTTGCCTCGAACTCATCATCAGCATGATTTAGTTTGGGTCATTGTAGATAGAATGACCAAGTCAGTCCATTTCTTTCTAGTCCATACCTCTTATTCAGCCGAGGATTATGCCAAACTCTATATCAGGGAGTTGGTCAAATTATATGATGTTCCATTATCTATCATCTTAGACAGAGGTACCCAGTTCACCTCTCACTTCTGGAAAGCATTCCAAAAGGGTCTTCGTACCCAAGTTCATCTCAGTACAACTTTTCATTCTCAGATAGATGGTCGAGCAGAAAGGACCATTCAGACTTTTAAAGATATGCTAAGGGTGTGTGTAATTGATTACAAGGAAAGTTGGGATGACCACTTGCCTTTGATTGAGTTTGCATACAACAATAGCTATCAGTCCAGTATTAAAATAGCTTCATTCAAAACTCTCTATGGTACCAGGTGCAGATCTCCAATTGGGTGGTTCAAAGTTAGTTAGGCCTCATTCATAGGGCCTGATTTAGTATTCGACGCCTTAGAGAAAGTCCAGTTAATTAAAGCAAGACTCCAGTCTTCTCAGAGCTGACAGAAGTCATATACTGACATTTGTAAAAAGGATCTTGAGTTCGAGGTTGATGACTATGTATATCTAAATATCTCTCCCACAAAGGGAGTGAAGCGGTTCGGCAAGAAGGGAAAGCTCAGTCCCCGATATGTCAGTCCCTTCAAGATTCTCAGTCACTTAGGCAAGGTATCTTATGAGCTCAAATTTCCTTCAGATCTAGTCTCAGTTCATCAAGTCTTTCATGTCTCTTAGCTCAAGAAGTGTATAGGTGATCCATCAGTTGTAGTCCCTATTCAGAGCATTGACAGTCAGAACAGTCTCTTCTATAAGGAAATTCCGGTATAAATTCTAGACTATCAGACTCGTAGACTGAGGAACAAAGAAGTCCCTCTAGTCAAAGTTCTTTGGAAAAATCATGCCATCGAGGGAGCTACTTGGGAAGCAGAAGTAGACATGCATACCAAGTATCCTCACCTCTTCTTTGGTAATCCAGTTCAAGCTCAAGGTAACAGTTCTCCTTAAGCTTATTCAGTTTACCGTTCACTATTCTATACAACTTGGTATTTAGTTCATGCTTACGTTTCATCATAAATCTAGTATCAAGTACCATTGCATATTCAGTCATGCATTTATGTGTTAATCATGTTCATAAGAGTCACTTAGAGTAAGCCAAGCTAAGAACTTTTGAATCCACCAAGTATTCGTGTGTGATTTCATATGGGTCATATTTGAATAAGCTTAACTTAGCTTATAGATTTCATTTTAGAATATTTATACCATTCGAATTGTAGAAAATTGAATAAGCTTTTTGTCAATACCAAATTCTCCTAAAATGGACACCCAGTGAAGAAGTTATGGCGATTTAAAGTTTTAGCAGCGTCATTTAAGTTAGTGGCATGTCGCGCCGTAAGCCAAAATGACGTTTTTCAATTTCTAGTGTCTCTCCACGATTCGACCAAGATGCAGTGAGTTTCCAGGTTTTCACAAACGGGGGGCAACGCGATATCTCCGCACCGCACTGGGGGCCTAAATCGAGTAATTTTCACAGAAATTAAATGATGCTTCTAGAGGGGTATTTGGGTCATGTTTCCACCCCTATATATTCTATAAACATGTAATTAACCCCTTATTTCACCAAAACATACTCTTTCTCTCAAAATCCTCTCAAGAACACATTACGGTTTTTAATTGAGGACTCAAGTTCAAGCAAATTTCTCCATGAATCATCAAGAATCTTCCATCTAAGGTATGCGTAGTGTTCACTATGGATCCATTTCGTTCATAGAGATCAAGAACTATGTTTTAAATATTATATTGTGATTGTCTTGTCATGATATGACCATGTACATATTGATGATTGTTGTTTGAGTTTTAAGATGATATCAAAAGGTGTTTTCCTGAAGTATATGTATTTGTTAGTTTAAATCCAGGAACTTTATGTGGTTTAAAATGGGGAAATTCATGAAAACACACCTAAGCTAAAAGAATGCATGCAAAGTGTTTGATAAAAGGCCTAGGATGATAGAATCCATGTCCCATGATTTAATAGTGCTTAAATGACAAGTCCATGCTCTAAGCTTTATGATTTCACATAAATTTCACGTGATTGATATACGCCATTGTTGTGATATGGATTGAGCATGATATTAAAGCTATGCAAGTATACACATGTTGTATGAATTTCCCTTCCATACGTAAGATGCTGAGAACTATTCTTAGTGTGAAATCCCTTACTTATGATATGGTGAATTGTGGACTCCATTTTATGATCAAGTCAGTTAAGTGTGTCAGTTTCCTTCCATCGAGTCATGGGGGTACTAGTACCCAAAAAATATAGTTGTGTACCTAGAGTCATGTCACGTTATTATGATAATCTCAGTCAAGCCATGTTCTATAGAACTCATTCAGTCATGTGACTCAGGAAATCTCAGAAATCTCATGATCTCAATAAATTCTCAGATAGTAAAACTATTCCCATCAGCCAATAGAAGTCAGTTACTCAGTCCATGTACAACCAGTTAAATCATGTTTAGTCTCTTTAGATAGGAGTAGAAGTTAGCATCGAGTGAACCCAAGGATGGGAACTTACCTGCCAGTATAGGGTGTGATTCTTAGTAGTCATCCTTATGTTCTAGAACTACGTAGCCAGCATAGGTTGAGACATCTTAACCTGCCAGATTAGGGTTGATGAAGTGGATTAACATGTAATTTTAGGGTTCCCACCATTCTCATTCAAGTACCTACCAGCTAAGGGTCACTTAAAACTGTCCGTACCAGTGGCGCAGTATTAACACCCTTACAATCGGGGTAGAGATTGGACCTCAACCTAGCTATATGCATTATTAGGGCATGTAGGTTAAGCAACTACCTCCCACAGTTTCAGTCCCAGTCTCAGTAAAAGAACTCAGATAGTTTTTTAGATTTCAATATACCAGGACTGTCAGTTACAGTCAATTCAATTACAGTACGGAACTCAAGTAGTTCCATCAGATTAAGGACTGTTAGACACAGTCATCCATTTTATCAAAATTTCAGTATCAGTCATGTTAGAAACAGTAAATCGTGTATTAGCGTATAGATCCAGATATCATGTATTCATGATTTTAGTTACTATGTATGCATGTTTGTACTCTTACGTTCTTTTCAGTCAGTCAGTTAGCATTGTTCATTAATGTAAACCCTTTTGCATTTAGCCTACCTCACTCGTATACTCAGTACTCCCAGTTGCACTGATGCATTTGCGCTATGGTGTTTTATTTTATGTTACACCATAGGTTCAGAGACACGAGTTCCAGATCAGCAGTATTATTCCAGTCGTAGAGTTGCAGTGAGTACTCATCTATTCGAGGACAATATAATTTTATATCATTCATTATTTTAGTTTATTTTTGCTAGACGAAGTTAGTTGGAGACATGTTCCTTCAACTCCTTATTTCAGACAGTATTTAGAGGCTTTCAAATTTAGTTCAGATTTTAGATTTAGCTTCAGTTGTTTTGGGTATTTGTTATGCTATATGGATGTTATTATTTATTAGATATTATATTCAGTTGAACCTTATGGCCTATTGTTCATGTTTTCCGCATTCTACAAGTATATTATGCAGTGTACAATTATAGATATCAGTCATGGGTTAGCTTGTAGTCCCTCGGGGTAATAAGCATTGTGTAGCATTCTGCTTCAACAAATTGGGGAATTACAGGGTTCTATTCATCCGCCTTCTATATTTTAATATTGAAGAAGTGTGTAGCTGATCCTTCCTTTGTTTTTCCCTTTAAAAGTGTGGGTGTCTCAGATTCTTTGTCCTATGAGGAGGTCCCTACTGAGATTTTGGATCAGCAAGTCTGCCGATTGCGTGCAAAGGATGTGTCTTCAATTATGGTTATAAGAAGGAACCAAAAGCATGAAGAATATACTTGGGAAGATAAGGAGAACATAAAGTCCAAATACCCAATCTTGTTACCCACTTTGAATAGTCGTGCATGAGGTATGTGTATTTCTATCCATCTTTGTTTTCTGACTTTTTTAAAGGAAATTTTAATTTCCTTGAAATCTTTGTTTTCTGTCTTTGTTAAATGTAAGCATGGTTGTGTTTGGAGTCAAATCGTTCTAATAAATCCCTTGTCATATGATTCGAGGATGAATGATCCTAAGGGGGAGGTATGTAACACCCCAAATTCTTGGACTTTGAAAATTTCTAAAATTTTATCCTTATTGCCAAGACAACGATTCCCCATTATAAGTCGTAGGGAGTCTTGACGAGCCATAGGACCCTAATCGCAGCCTGACCAGCTTGTGAGGCTCATATTCTTATTCTTAGTACGAGTGGCTCCCAAAGAGTCTTATGTACTCATTATGAGTTGTGATGTCCTAACCATAGTAAAACCAGTGTGTGTTCCAAGTTTTGTTGTCCTGGTGATGACTAGGACCCTACGAGCTGCAGGGTCCCCTAATGAGTCATAAGATACAAGTCGTAGGGTCAACATTATGTGTGCCTAATAAAACTTTCTTGGCTACGTCTCGTGGTGACGAGTTGTAATGTGTCGTTATGAGTCGTTGTGCGACCCATAGTCACTGGCTATAATTTTTTAGTTTTTAAGTTGAGGGAACTTTAGACCTTTTCCTCTTTTCACTACTTAATAACCACGACCATAAAACACCTTTGGGTCATTCTTTCCATACTTTAACACATCAAAGACACTTATTATTCTCTCTAAATTACCTCGAGCAAGATACTTAGGATTTTTAAGAAGTACGTCAACCAAGGGATAAAGGGTTGAATTCTCTCCATAAAACTTGATATTTTAGGCATGTTACCCATCCCAAATTATAACTTTATGAAAAGCATGAATTTAAATAGTTTACTTAGATTGATTTGAATGCGTGTTGTCAACGTGGTTGATGGTTTTGGAATGGTTTGTTATTAAATTACTTCCTATGATTTATTATGCATTGTTTATGCTTTATTAATGGTTTTAAACTTATAGGGTGCATGGTTAGGGCTAATAAACTTAGGGATCATGGTTTCCCCAAATTGATATGTTTAAATTGGAATTGGTTTTGAATAATATTGTTCCCTCAACCCACTAGTGTAAATGGCTTTCAATTGTAAATTGACACATGGTTTGGCTTAATCACCTATATAATGCATTGCATAAATGGTAAACTAATGAATATGGATTTTGAAAGTCTTATTTTCTATGGTTTTATTTAATTAACAAAAGAGGCAAGGCATTCCCCCAAGTTTAATATGATTGTCATGACATAGAGATAAGCTTGCAAGTGTAAGGGTATGACGATACTCATGGTGTGCCTTAATGGTTGGTTTAGTTCTTAGTAAATGAATTATGTTAAACTTGTTTTAAATAGATCTTAATGGGGGTTATGTATCTAAGCAGTGAAGGTAGAGGTCTTAGGGTGACCAATACTAGAAACTAAAGTTTGCTTATGTGAGGGTTGGTCGTAATGATTGTTTATCTTGGACTAATGTGCAGTCGGGGTACGCCCTGTTCTTCTTTTATACCATTAGTTCATGCGACTAACACACACCAGGGTCCTTTCAGCAAGGGGAGTTGAACCTACATAGCTCGCAGGTGCTCTTTTATGACTGTTAAGCTACATAGAAAAGGATAAAGTTTTATTTCATGTAAGCCTTGTTCCCTATCCTAGCATATCAGTTATGTATGTATATGATATGGTTTACATAGATTGAATTGGATTTTACTTGGAACTATTTTATCCCCTATCCCTGAGTTACATGCTAGTTCTCAACCTAGTAATAATCTCTGGATGTTTTATCCCCACACGATACTGGCACTGGAGATACATCTACTTTTCTTATGCAGTGTCAGATAGATTTACTCAATTTGTCGATCATTGGTGGTGAAGTGGTAAGATTTTATCCTCTGAAATACTTGGTCATTTCATCAGTTTCCTATCATAGACTAGAAATTAGAGTTCACATTATCATTAATATTATCATTGTCATTGGAATAGTAGGGTCGGAGTCATTTCCCTACCTATATTGTTTTTTCGGTTTTGTTAGATGCTTTGTATATATATCTATTGTTGGGTATTGTATTGTTGCTAATATTTACGTGCATCATGCTTCCATTTGTCTAGTTAAAGAGGGGGGTCTCCAGTGCTCAGTGGACTTTAGATACATATCACGGCCAGTCGTTGGTTTGTGTCATAACACTAACACTATAGGAGTCATGGTTTCAAATTTGATCTTAATTGGAGTCTATTAAGGGAGCTACCATTGTTGAAAGCTTGGGCTTGAAGAGACATTAAGTGTATTGAGAAATCTCTAAAATTTTTGAATAACTTAAGCCAAATGATGTTTGGAATGAGCTTAGAAGGTTGAAAAGTGCCTACTTTCAAAATTCAACTCATTCCGAGCTCTGGAGAAAAAGTTACTAAAATTGGTGTTCTTTGTGAAGCTTGTTATCTTTAAGTTTTTCAGAAAGTTGCTTGTTTTATCAAAAATAAGGAAGAAAAAAGAGTGAAAAGCTTTTGTACAAAAGAATCTAAGAATATTTCAAGGATATTCCAAGAGAAAGGTACAAAATGGGGGATCATTGGAGGGAAAAATCACCCATTCACCGAGGAGTGGCAGCCATCTTGCTTTGCATGTGTACCCCAGGTCCGTTGAGAGTTCCCCAGATCTGGTCACACAGATAAAACAAGTAGAGTTACATCCCACCTGCATCCAAGGTGCTGCACACCTGCTAAAGCAGGTCCTAATGCATCCCAACACTGATCAACCCCAATTGAACACAAATCAAGCTTCCAAACACATTTAAAGCTTTCCAATTCCTTTTTTCTCAAGGTTTGATTTAAAAGTTTCATATTTTTTATTCATAAACTCTTTTTTTTATTCTTAAAATACTAATCAAATAGTAATTCATCTACTAAGTTTATTGATTAGTTCTTGAGTCCTATTTCTTTCAAGATTTTCTTGTTTTTAATTCGTCATAGCTTCTTGACTCAAATCTGTACAATTTTAATTTAAGTTGTTTCAAACGAGAATCCATTCTTAATTCAAGCCAAAATTTGTACCAATCATTCTCATTAGAGTATAAATGATCTATCAATGCTTGCGACGACAATTGAGAGACAACACAAATATGTGAACTTTGAGAGTTTGTGAGGTTGATTTCCTCACCTTAACTTATTTGTTGTTTTTGTTTTGTTTAGTATTACCTTTATCATGTATCATGGATGACAACATCTCAAATTCTATCTTACAATACCTTGATTATCTCAACCATAAGATAGATAACATTTGTGGGGGGAAGGATAACATAATAGAGTGGCCAAACTGTCGTAACTCTAACCTTCAAGCTCCCTTGAGTGGACATGATCCAAATGAACTTCAAGGTTACCAAGCTAACTCTTGCACTGTAGTGAATATGAAAATCATTGTGAGGCTAGTATCCAACAAAGTGTGAGTGATAGCTTATCTTAGTGATAGCTTATCTTTAGATGAGCCTAACGTCCGTTTACTTCATGATTATAATGTACAAATTAAGAGCGTGGATACACTAGTTGATCCTAATAATGACCAAATTGAATCTTCTAGTAAGATAAATTTGTGTCCACTTAGTATTAAAGACATTGTGCTGTGTTATAGTGTATTATCTTATGGACAATATGTATACCAACTTGTGAGTAAATCTAGTCAACCACTTGAGGATATTTGTGATGCGGTGATTGAACATCAAGTGAATGATGATGTTGCAAAATATTGGTCAATCAAATAATATTAGCCCTCTATTTGACTTTAATGATGCTCATTCTAATGTAAAGAGTATAAAGTTTTGTAATGGTGGTACTCTTTGAGGATAGGAGTGTTGCCTAAACCTATACGAAATGTGGTAGGTCTTATTCACCCTACTTGGTGCTTGGTAATTATGAAAAGCAAACTATGGATGAGGTAGTTGGAACTCATCCCTATGATGGAGTCTATCTTGAAGATTTCCAATCAACTTGAGGAACCAAAGTTATGTAAGGGAAGGATCTCCAACATAGATGAGTGTTATAGAGGGGCTATGTGTTTATTGAGACATGGATCCTATGTGAGCCTTCATGAGTGGTTGATTGATTACCATAGTTCCTCTAGACTTCCCCATTCTCCAAATCTTTTGAATGGCCAAGTAGCTTCTATATTATAGGGTTACTTACCGTTGATTGATTATTTTGATGCTTTGTTATATCTTAAGTGTGTGCAACCTTGGCATGATGTTATGATTGATTGTTGCAGCTCTCATGATGTTATGATTGGTTGTGCTAACATAACCTTCATTCCATAAGAATATTGTGTTTTCTTGTCCTTTTTTAAGTTTTGCAAGGTTCAGATTTGATGTCGAATCCTTTTCAAAATGTGTAGGATGATACAAGTCAAATGGGCGTCAACATCTTTTATCACACAACCCAAGGCCAACACAAGGATGCAAAATCCATGCTCACCCTAAAGATTCAAGAATGTGGTTACAGGACCTTTTTTTAGCTCCTAATTAAACAATGTTTTATTTCAAAGATAGCTTGGAGCCAAGGAAACCCATGGCACAAGGAATAAAGAGAGCCCTTGTGGGTTATTTCCATAATAGCCACTTTTGGGCTATTTTTGTAATAGGTTATTTGTGCAAAGGAAAATACTATAAATAGGTTCCTTAGAAATTTTATTTATTTAATTATTGATGAATTATGAGTGATTACTCCTTTATGAGTGAGTGGAAAGCTTGTATTGGCTTGTGGAAAGCTTGGATTAGCTTGTGTTAATCTTTCACTTAGAAATGTTAGTTTCTTGGGAATCCGATTCATTTGTGTTCTACGTAAGAGTTAGGTGCTTGTAAGTAATCATTAAGGGAGGTCTTTGGGTTTAATACACATTTTGGTTTCCCTTTTGGTATCTTCTTGTGTCTATCTATCTATCTATCTTTTCTTTCTATCATTTACTTTATTGTTCTTTCATTTTCATATCTTAGTATAGTTTTTGATTAGGTAGATTGTTTTTTATCAACTACGATATCATATTAAGGCCAAACCGATGCCATTACGAAGCTAACCCAATTTTCTTTAGGATGGTAGTCTATAGCTTAATACATGGGGTATTACAATATATCCCCCTTGGGATCATTAATCTCGAATGAAACTGACTAAGCTGAAGTACTAGGGGTTTGCATTGAACACTTATGAGATGAACCGTGAACTGATAACAGAATTTATAAACTGATACATAGACTGAATCAAACTCATGAATTCATGCTATGACATGAAAATAGTTGGATATCCTTAGATGGAAAGAATTATTTAATTAAGGGAACTATTACCACAAGTTGGGACTTAGTTCGAAGAGAAAATATGAAGGGTACATGTTTATTATATCTACCTCTACTTCCCAAGTAGCTCCCTCAACTAACTGATTTCTACAAAGAACATTTACTAAAGCAACCTCCTTATTGCTCAACCTCCAAATCATACAATCAAGGATTGAACAAGGGTCTCATTATAAGAGAGACTATCTTTCATGCCCACACTTTCTAAAGAAACTACTGATGCTGGGTCACTAATGCATTTCTTCAATAAGTAGACATGGAAGATTGGATGCACTAATGCTAAATCTGTAGCCAACTCTAGTTCTTAGGCTACCTTACCATAATGAGTCAAAATCTAATAATGATACACATATCAGGGACTGATCTTTCCTTTCTTACAAAATTTCTTCACCACTTTCATCAGCAAAACCATCAAGTAGACAAAATAACTATTATCAAACTTGAGCCCGTTTCTTCTCACATTTGCATAATATTTCTAATGACTTTAGGCAGTTTTCAGCCTTTCTCCAATCAGCTTAACTTTTCCCATTGCCTCATGTACTGAATATAGCGCTATTAAAGCAGATTTACCAACCTCTAACAAATCAATAGCATACCTACACCTCCAACCATACAATGCTTCGAATGGGCTATGTATCTGAATACTGGAGTGATAGTTATTGTTAGAAGAAAAATCAATCAAAGGCAAATGATCATCCTAGATACCCTTGAAATCAATCACATATTCTCTCAACATGTCCTATAAGGTCTGGATGGCCCAAACAGTGGGACCATCTGTCTGTGGGTGACAACCAAAACTTAGATGAACTTGGGTAGTAAGACCCCTTTGAAAACATTCGAGAGGCGAACTGGATACCTATATCAGAAATAATAGTCAAAGAGACTCTATGTAGTTTCACCAACTCACTAAGGTATAGGTTAGCATAATCTTTGACTGAATCTGAAGTTCTAAAAGGCAAGAAGGTGGCTAACTTAGTCATTTGGTCCATGATAACACAAACAGAATCAAGTTGAGGACTAGTATGAGGCAACCCTGTAATAAAGCCCATATTCACCACTTCTCACTTTCGGTAGGATACTGAATTCCTAAATCATACCATTAGGTATCTGGTGCTCAACCTTAACTTTTTAGCAATTTTGACACAGCCAAAAATTTTGCAATATCCTTTTTCATGCCTTTCCACCAATAAACTTTCCAAAAATCATGGTACATCTTAGTTGTTCTTAAGTGAATAGAATATCGAGAACCGTGAGATTTTCCTATCATCCATTATCGAAAGTTATCCACATCAGAAACACATAATCTACCTTGACAACAAGGAGCACGATCTCCCTCATGGGAGAAAAATTTAACTTTTTAACTCAAAACTGCTTTTTTAAACTTAAGAAAAATGGGATCACTATCTTGCTTTTCTGTTACGCAGCTACTAAAGAATATTTCAAACCATTAAGAATTAAGGCATTACCTTTAATTGAGTCAACTAACTGGACTCCCAACCTAGCAAGCTGATGAACCTAACAAACTTAGTCCTTCTTATCACCCTCACCATGAGCAACACTCCCCATAAACAACCTGCTAAGGGCATTAGCCACCATATTGGCCTTACTCTGGTGGTATAGGATGCTTATATCATAGTCCTTCAACAACTCTAGAAACTTTATCTATTAAAGATTTAGATCATTTTGACTGAACACGTACTGAAGACTCTTGTGATCAGTGAACACATCAACATGAACCCCATAATGATAATATGTCCAAATCTATAAGGCAAACACCATTTCTTTCAACTCAAGATCATGAGTTGGGTAGTTTTTATTATAAGGTTTGAGTTGTCTATAGGCATATGTTATAACCTTGCCCCCACTACGTCAACATACAACCAAGACCAACTCTGGAACCATCAAAATATACCATAAAACTATCTACACCCTCTGATAGAGTCAAAACTTGATCGGAGGTAAGTTGATTCTTGAACTCCTAAAAACTCTTCTTATAAAAATTAGGCCACTAGATTTTGAATTTTTTCTAAGTCATCCCGAACATGGGAAAACCAATAGAGGAAAATCCTTCAATAAACCATCTATAGTAAATGGTTAAACCTAAGAAACTCCTAATATCTAACGAAGAGACGTGTCTAGGACAATTCCTTACTACTTCGATCTTTTAAGGATCAACTAGAATGTCTTTTCCAAAAATAATATGACCAAGGAATGATACTAACTCCAACTAAAATTCTCACTTGCTAACTGAGTGAATAGCCAATGATCCTTAAGAGTCTGTAAGATAATCCTCAAATGATCTACGTGTTCACTCTCACTACAAGACTAAAGGAGGATTCCATCCATAAAGACTATAAAAACATGTCTAAGTACAACTTGAAAATCCTGTTCATCAAGAACATAAAAGATACAAGAGAATTTTTTAGTCCAAAAGACATAACTATAAATTTAAAGTGACCATACTGAGTTTTGAAGGCTTCTTTTAGAATGTCACAATCTCTTACTCTAAAGTTGATAATAGTTGGATTTGAGGTCTAGCATACATAAACCATTAGCACCCTGAATTTGGTCAAACAAGATATTAATCCTGGGGATGGGATACTTATTCTTGACTCTGAACTTGTTCAACTAATTGTAGTTAATGCACATTCTGAGAGAATTATCTTTTTTGTACATGAAAAGAACTGGAGCACTTTATGGAGAGACACTAGGTATGATAAAACCCTTGTATCAGAGATCTTTCAATTCCTTAAGATTGACTGAAGCTAATTTATAAGGTAAAATTAAAATATGCTAGGTATCTTGAAGAAGATTTATTTCAAAGTTAATTTCCCACTTGGGGGGACTCCGAGAAGATCTTCAAGAATCACTTATGGAAATTTTTTTACTATTGGAAATTACTCAAGACTTGGGATTTCAGAACATGAGTCCTTGACTCAAAAAAGATGAAATATGCACCCTTTAGAGATTATTTTTCTTTCCTTAAGAAAAGTGAAAAATTGACTAATAAGCACTGAATTACTACCCTTCCATTCTAATGTTGGTTCATTTGGAAATTGAAACTTGATTACTCTATTTCTACAATCAACTGAGGCATAAAAAGAATAGAGCCAATCCATGTTAAGAATAACATCAAAATCAGTCATGTCTAACTTTATACGACTGACTAAGGTGACTTTCTAGGATAATGTGACTGGGAATTTTAATATACCTATCAAGATATGACTAGACTATTGACTAGGGTAAACATTAAGAAGGGTTCTACAAGGATTTAAAGGTTGACACCAAAGTTAGTATTATATGGGGAGTCACGAAGGAAAGTGTGGCTCCCTGGTCTAACAATGCACAAATACTAATATCAAAAACTTGTAACATATTAGTGACCATATTAGGAGAACCCTCCTGATCTTATCGAGTCAGAAGAGCATACAACCTATTGTGACATTTCCCACTAGTTGTACTATAAGTGTCACCCTACTGAGTTAGGTGACCTACTGAAACTGCAGAAGAGCTAGATTGACTTGGATGATAAACATCCTTACCTTTCTGCACAACCACTGGGAAATCCCTCACTTATTGGCCTGGCTTACCACACCCAAAAAAATATCATTACCTTCTAAACACTCATTTGGTCCCTAGAGTCAGTAACCATAGTTGGATCATACCTCTCCAGTTGAATAAACTTGAGTGAATACTCATTCACTCTCATATTACCCTTCTTTAGGTTTATAAAATCCTGTGCCTTGGCTTCACTCAACTCAATGGGAATAAACCACTTATCCCATTCTGCTAACACTGCATTTGCACCTCTATCCTTCTTTTATTACTTGAACCATGTATGAGAAACTCCTTATAATTGATAAGTAGCCAAATTAATACTCTTAGTTAAAGTGATACACATGATTTTAGTGACCATTTGAATACTATCCTAGAAATTCTATGGACCCTCTTCTGGCTTAGACTCAAATAACATAAGAGAATTCATCTGAGTGAAGTCTAGGAATCTAGTAACTATCATATTTGTAGATGGATTGGCTGATGCAATAGCCATTTGGTTATTCTAAGTTGTCATAGATTTCACTAATTCCTTGAAAGTATCCCTGAACTCGGCATATGAGACTTAATCATTCAGAGAGTCTTTATGAACTGAAGGTGGTGCTTGTTGATTTCCATTCCTCCTTGTGAGGCTTTTTCCTTTAATGAGTAGAGGACAATTTAGATGAAGAATTTTAATAAAGTTCACACTCTATCACATGATATGTATAATTAATGAAATGACAGTTTCCTAAAATATTTTATAGCCTCTCACATAAGTGTGGTGCACTTCACATCCATGAATAAGGCTCTACTTAATGCGAATTTCATACACCCTAGGACACCTTAAATCTGGCTCTAATACTAATTTAGACACAACCTAAGATAGCCCTCTAGTCGTAACACGGTCCTTAGAGTCATAAGTAACCCTAAGATAACCCATGGTCTGGCATAACACTAATAATACTAAAGGAATAAAATACCATGTGGAAGCTATATAGATATAGTATGGTAATAATGATAAAAGAATCAATACTAAATAAGAACATTAAAACTAGAACTGTCTGAAAAATCCAACGTGTTTAAATCTAGAAAATTGTTTGTCTTTATAAAAGCCTCTAGTCATATGAGTTATGGGACATGCCCCAACTAACACCAACTGACTAAAACTAAAATAAAATTAGAAATAAATACTGATAACTAGTCCTCAAATGATCAAGACTCACTAAATACTGCTTCTGAATGAGGTAAGTGATGTGCTATGGTTACATAGAAATTGTTATGCTTAAAACGATGAAAATATACAAGTTAAATAGGTATTTTTGTTAGATATAATGTGTTTTGAGTTATGATTTGTAAGAAATTAGGTTTTGGAACTATTCTGAAGAAAATGAGTGAAAATTAATATTTTGGACCACTGAAGTTGGCACCTATGAACTATCAGTACTACCTACTTGGCATAGGTCCCAGAGTATGTGTCAGAAAAGCTAAGAAATAGAGAATCAAAAGCAAAAGAAATTGACTCTACCAGCTATAGAAGGAACCTATTTCCATAGGTGCCACCTACGGTCCTTAGGTACCACCTATGGTCCGTAGGTACAAAATGTTATCTCAGAAGCTGAAGTCCATACCAGTATTCAGAAGATATTTTGGCCCTAGAACCTACATGGGACCACCTATGGTCGGTTAGTGCTACCTATGGCCCATATGTGGCCCAGTATATAGCCATCGACCTCAGTGTTCCTTCTTTTTTCAAATTTTATTTCCTACAGTTTTCTTGTAATCTATATATACCATTTTGATGCTTTTTAGTTAGGTTATGCACTCTTAATACATACAAACATATATTTGATTCAAGGATTTGATTTTGATCTAAGGATTGTTTTGTATTTATTTTGATTGATTATTCAATTGAAGAGTTTGGGTTTTATTTGTTGAATATTGCGATATTGTTTGAATTCTTTCATTTATGAATTACTTTGATTGTTTGACAACAATGAATATCCAATTCCCTTAGATAGGGTTGTGGGAACCTTGGATGAGTAATAAAATAGGGGAAGTGTTCAATCCTTCAAGATTATTATTGTTGCATGCATTGTGGTTTTCTTTGAGTTTATTTCTTTCTTAACTATTTCATATGTTAAGATCTAGCCTGTATTCCCAAAGAACCTAAAACGGAGGTAGAGATTGGGAAAAGGAGATCATAATACCGATTTAGAGTTAATTGCTGAAATAAGCTTATCTGCATTATATACTTAAGACAATTAACCTACATCTAATCAACTCAATATCAAGAGGAGATAGTTGAAACTGGGGTCTAAGATAAAGGTTAGTATGGTGACCCTCTGAGACCAAGAGAAGATGAATAAAATTCACCAAAGTATACAGATATGTGGTTGATGATACATAACTTTCCAGATTCTACATGAACAATAGTTTAATAGTTGGATTGAGCATGAGAAGCCTAAAAAGTTAGAATCCAGGAGGAACATAAGCCTAGTGTTCATTTTTTATTGTTTACAACAAAAGTATTTTAGTTCAGTTACTATTTATAACTACAAACCCTCCCCCCCCATTTAATTTTTATATTGCATGTTGATCACAATAAATGAGAGATATAATTCCATATATTCTCTTAGGATTAAACCCTAACTATAGTTGAGTTACTATACTTTTCATGGACTGCTTTAGCTTTATCTGGAGTCATAGCTTTGGACATCAAAATTGTGGCACTGTTGTCAAGGAATACAGAGTGATTGTTGAAGTTTTTGAGTTTTTATTTTCTATTTTTTGTTATATATACTCCGGTGTATGGCTAACACCAGGATTCAAGGCAATGCCTTAGTCCTACTACATCCTAACCCAGAGAAAATTCTATAACCAAATCATATGATGGCAAAACACATATGTGGCAGTCAACTTGAAGGGGTTTGGGATCTTTCTAATATTGTGCCTCCTCCTCCTAGAGATGTTCAGTGCATTACTGATCAAAGAACTAAGCTATTACTAGAAGAATCGGCTAACTAGAGGAGGGATACTGAAGACCAGTGTATATCTTTGGAGGCAGACCTAGCTAGGCGAAGAAAAAAAGTAGATCCTCAAGCAGTACTCGAAAGAAATTGAGACAGAGCTAGAAGTAAAGCTCAAGAAATCCCAGCCTACCAATACTTATTTCCATATGATGATCCAGAGAAGGATATATGTTAATTTATGACTGTTGAGATAGGTGCCATCATTTCTCTTACTTTGCCACCAGGTGTGAAGCTTGACATTACTAATGTGATGATCCAACTATTAAATCTAAAAGGTGTGTTTTCGGGCTTGAACATAGATGATGCAAACATACATCTTAAAATTATTATTGGGATATGCACTTTATACACTATACCTGGGGCAGATCAGAAAGCACTCAGACTCAGGTTGTTCCATTTTGCATTGATTGGTAAAGCTTTATTATGGTTGAAGGAACTTTTTCGAGGATAGATTACTACTTGGAATGAGTTACACTAGCAATTTTAGACCGTTTATTCCCTCCATCTAGAATATAGCAATTGTATGATGAGAAATATAACTTTAAGCAGCTACATTCTAAGTTGATATATGAGGCATGGTTTCGATTAAATAAAAAGTTGAGCATGGTACCCAATCATTGCATTTTAGGGACTAATTTGCTTGAGATATTTAATCAAACCCTGACTATCAGTTCCAAAGCTATGGAAGATTGGATTAGTGGTACAAAAATCATGCATGTATACTGGGAAACAACATCAGAGATTGTAAACTAGATATCTATAACAAAATAAGGATGGCATACTCTGAAGGCAGAGAGATATGTTGGCACTTATGCTATTACGGCTTCCAGCAAGTATAGAGTTGTGGATAATCCTATGATGAAAGAGATTGAACATCTTAGAAGTGATATTGGGCTCCTAATAAAGTAGTTCATAATAATGAATTAAAAGATGATAAGTGTTGTAGGTTCATATGGTAAGGAGTCTAAATCTTATGATTTTGATTTTTAAGGAAAAGCAAAAAACCTAGATCATGAGTTGGCACGTTTCTAAGCCAAGGGGCAAGGAAACCATGGTCCAAACTATTAGGGAGATAGGTACAGAGATCAGAGTAGAGAGTGTGATGGTGACTAGATAAAAAAGGATCACTACAAGGAAAAGGGGGATAGTTATGTCCCACTAGGCTATCATGATACTGAGTCAAGGATGAAGGTTATGTTGTCCAAGAATGTTAAGTGTGAAGAAAGTTAGGAAACTTTCCTTAATGAGATTAGGGTAGATATTTCAAGACTGACCCAAAAAGTAGAATTGCATGGTACTGTGATAATGAAATTAGAGTAGAAGTTTGGGAAAATGTCCACTATATTAAATCAGAGGAAGTCTGGCACCTTTCTAAGTAATACATTTCATAATCCTAAGAATGATGGTCATTGTATAGATAGAACCACTCGGAGAGGTAATTCTATATTTGATCCACCTTTTCCTACTGTTGATAAGTAGAGAAAAAATAGTGATGTGGTAAATGAGAACTTGAAGCAGAGTTGGAAAATACGATAGGAGTTGATGCGAATACTGAGAAGGACAAAGGTAAAGACAAGGTCAATGAGCGTATAGTAAAGATAATTCCATAACCTCCCTCACCTTTTCCTCAAAGATGAAGAAGAAAAATGAAGAATGGAAGTTCAAAAGTTCATCTCTATGCTAAAAGAGTTGATCTTAAAAATCCCATATCTTGAGGCTTTGGAGAAGATGCCTGGGCACGCCAGCTTTATGAAAGAATTTGTGACAAAAAAGAGAGTGGTTAGTTTTAAGGATGTTGGTGGTTGAAACATTATGGTGAGATCACTTCTAAGTCTCTGACCCAAAAGAGGGTGATCCCATAGCGTTCACGATCCCATAAACCATTAGGACATCCAAGTTTGCCAGAGCCTTGTGTGACTTAGGAGCTAGTATTAATTTGATGTTGCTAGTTGTGTTCGAATAGTTAGTCTTGATTCCTCCATAACCAATGACTAGGCGATTGTTGATGGCAGATCTTACAACAAAATAAATCCATGGGCATATAGTTTGATGTTTTGGTGAAAGTTGACAACTTGATTTCCTACAAACTTTGTCATCATGGATTGTGAGGTTGACTTTGAAATGCCCATCATATTGGGAAGACCATTCATGTCCACTAGTATATGATGATAGCTATGGAGAAAGGAGAGCTCAATTTCAGTGTTAATAATAAGAAAGTCACATTAAATATCCATAATATTATGAATCAACCAGTCAACATAATGGTGTCGTCAGTTATTTATTGTGTTGATGACCCAGGAGGCTACTTCTTTGGGTACCTTCAAAAATTTTGAGTAATCAAGGTACCCACGTCATGCCACGACATTAAATCAAATATTTCATATGAGGTGACTCATGGTTTTGTTTGTGAAGTCTGTGTAACCAACTTTGCCATATCATGCCATGACATAAAATCAAGAATTAGGTGGGTGGCAACCTAATATTTTAGTGTTAGAATTGTTTTTTTCTTTGTAGGTGAAATAGCATAGAGAACAACCTATAACATGGTAATATATTGCTAAATTTAGAATATTAAAGGGAAGAGGACTTTGTGACCAACTCATGCAGGTCATAAGTCCCACATGGGCCAGGTAAGTTGTGCATTAAATGGTAAAAATAAATTTTGGAGATTTTTGGGAATCTGTGGACTTAAACTTGCGAACATACTTATGATGTCATAAATACCACTTACAACTTCATAAGTATAATAATAAGTGTCAAAGTGAAAAGTCCAGAGAACAAAAATAGGGCCGGAAAAATTTTTCCTACCTACGACCTGTAGGTGGTGCTGTAAGTGCAAAAATTTTGGGACTAGTTTTTTTTATAAAATAGGACTAACCCAGCCTTTAGTGACCCAAAATAGGCCAAGCTAGGGCTATTTAATCCCCATACATATCCATAAATCCTATAAACCTCAAATTTCTAAACTCCATCAAAAATTCAAACCTCCCCACTTCCCCTACACTTCATATAAGTCAAAAAAATAACTTGAGCTCGGTACCAACTTGTCCATATTGTGCGTATTGCACATTAAAGCTAAGGTTTCTTCATTTTTTCAATCTTAACTTCTAGTTCTTGAAACAAAAGGTAAATATTCTTAGCTCCTAATAATAGTACATTGTGCTAAACTTTAAATAAGTGAGTTGGTATGTTTATTTTTATTCAAAATACATAGAAATCAACATACTTATGTGTAGGATCCTAGAATTATCCTAAATTATTAAAATACTACATTGTTCGTAAACAAATACTCTATGATCATGCCCTAAATATAAGTAGAATTTTAAAAGCTTAGGGAATCCCAAGAACTTTGTAGGCTATATTTCTGTTTAAAATTTGATCCTAGCTGAATGTATAAAAATTAGACTTATTGGCACTAAGTACAGGTTATAGGGATGTAAAATTTAGGAAAGATTCAAACTCTCATAATTTTGAGTTTTGTTTTTAAAATTTTGCAATCCCTTACTATCTTTTGGGGACTAAAACTTAGTTTTTCAGGTACATATGGCACCAACATCTTCCAAAAAAGGCAGGACCAGTGAGGCAATGGGATGAGTCCTCTGAGAGAAGTGGATCGGTGGAGGAATAGTTGATTGCCCCGATCAGAGCATCAAGACCACAGACTATAGCTCAAAAATAGGCTATGGATGAAATAATTATTAGACCTACTTTTGGCATACGATTCCCAGTAGTGTCATAGTGGGGTATACTGCCTCCTTTTACTTGGCCTAAGTCTTAGCCAAAGGCCAATATCCCTGATGTTGGGCGTATTTATGCATGCTAGCATATCTATTCTAGCCTATTAGCCTTATTTTTAGGATGATTCATGTGTTTTACGTGTTAATAATGATATAAATATGTATCTTAGTATCCAATTATGTGGTTACTATGTTTTATAGTTTTTTCACAGGAGTTTGGATTCAATTTAAGCATTTAAAGTCGAGATGAGAAAATTAGTGTTCTAGTTTGAGTTACTAGTTCATCATTATGATTGTTGGGTTGTTTTGAGCTTTAATTTGGGGTGTGTAATATTATTGGTGGCTTGGTGAGATGATAATGATGATATATGAAGGATTTACAAGCCTCAAATCAAGTGGAAACATCATAGCAAATCTTGGAATAGACCGATGAAAGCATAAGACCACATGAGGACAATGTAATGCCTGGGAGTATATCACTGCGATAGGGCTCTAATAGAGATGGAGGGAATGGTGCATCATGGGAATAGTCCAATCTATAATATTCACTTTCAGAATCTCAATGTAATTAAACTGCGTCGAATACTTAAAGCGATTGACACCCTAGCACGACTCGATAATGAACTAAAGCAAGAAAATTATGCCAAGCTATAAAAAGAAAGCGTGGAAACCTTATCCTATGCGGTTTATGATTGGTCTCTTAACAATATAAAATGTTAAAACCCATTTTAGATATCTTGGAATACCTATATCATCTTAGACAATATTGGAGGCTACCACAACTTTATTTTTAGGTTTCTGCATTATTTAATTTAGTTTCTTTATGGTTTTAATCACTCATACAATTATTTGGATGTTGATTATGGCTATGAGTAGCTAAAAACACCCTTTCTAGGGTCAAATCCAAGAACATGACTACTATTGTTTTGAATTAATTTCGTTTGATTTTCTTATCATTATTGGTTGTTTGTTTATTCTTGTTTTAGCTATTTTAAGGATTTATCACCCTTATAAAAAATCTATTGTAACCCTTGTGATCTCAAGAGAGTAAATAGGGAGATAGAAAATGGGAATGAAAAAATTATGGTTTTAATACTTGTATGAAATAAGGAATTCAAATTAGCATCTAGGATAGGGATGCACCTAGAAGCCTTACTTGTTTCATATGTAGTATAATAACATAAAGAACTTAATTTTATTATTATATCCCCTCTCAACGGTGTAGTTGTAATGTACAAGTCAGGTAAATAGTTAGTGGTCGAGAGACCATGATCTTGCAATTAACCCAATGAATTAACAACAAAGATAAGCAAATTAACGAATGAAGTTCAATAATGTAGTATGATTGTTCAAAGTGCTTTAACCCTGAGCTTTACTCTATTAATTTCTTCATGTACTTTATTTTAAGAACTGTTTACTCTACTTGGAATTTATAATATTCAAAACTCTATTTTGGATACTCTTGCATCAATTGAATCTAAATTGTGAACTAAAATCAAATAGTTGTTAGAACAAGTCCCTTTGGGGTTGATATTCATCTTTATTGAAGGCAACTACATTACTTGATAGACCACGTACACTTGTGTATATGCGTAGGCACTGTCAGTACCATTACCCAAGCTGAGGATAAAGTCATCCAGTATTTCACTAACATACTTTCCTTAGTCTATATAGAGGGAGAATAATGATGACGAGGAGATAGAGTCTGATCCACTTCTAGAGCAAGCTACATAGGACCCCCAGTTTGAGGAGGGTTCCAGGATAAGTCCATAGCACTAGTTCCGAGGCTATCTTCTACATTACCCCAGTCTGAGGAAGGTACAACATAAACATCCTATCAGGAGCCATTAGTCCAGACAACCCAAGTTTTTGACCCTACTCACATCTCGATCGATACTATTAACAAGTTGAACCTGAGGTAGTCGGTTAAGGGTCTACAAACTATTTATGAGTGGGACAGCTTTATCACTAGGACCAAATAACCTAAGAGGACTATTTGGAAGGAGAGACAAATTTAGTTATCCGGGTTGGCTAAAGTACCTTTTTTGTAGGCTGCATTTGATAGGTATCAGCTTGGGTAGATGACTAAGCCACAGGTTTCATACAGCCAGGCATTGGTGCATATGTTATATGTTATCTATGTTGCGAGAATATCTTTGTACATTCCCAGAGGTGGTAGGGTTGTTAAAAAAACTTAATTAGAGAAGATACGGGTGAGAGAGGCCATGGTTGATATTTCAGTAGCAAACATCTATCGAGTTCTATTCAAACTAGATTATATACCTCATATGTGTACAATAAAGGGTAGGAGTGAGAGGGTAGGTTTGGTGAGATAGATCTCTTGTTATATTTCACCATTTTATGTGGATGCCCCATTAGTTGAGAGGCAAGGTATGATTAAGAAGGCAACATTAATTTTAACCACAAAGCTTAGGTGGATGGTAGTGCGTTATTATGTATATTCGACTGTAGCAGACAACATACTTATATGGGATTTTACATCACTAATTACGAGCATAATGGATAATTATGATATTAATTTTGTAGCCATTATAATACATGTGCTTTATGAGCAAGTATTTGGTGGTATGATGACACTGCCCATTCCTTGCTTGGTACAATTGTTGTGTGATGAGGCCTGTATGCCTGACATTCCAGAAGTATACCATAGGGTCGAGGCAATGGGTGTGGCCCAAAGATGTATGATCAAGGATACAATAAACCCAATCCTTTGCTAGAGATCTTGTGCTTCTTCAATAGTAATTCTAACACAGTTTGAGGGCCTATAAGTTCTTACAGAGCTGAGTGATAGATAGGGTAGAGATGTTGATGCAGGTATGGATTTTGAGAAGAGAGAAGCCCCAAATATTGGGACCCTAACCAGATCTACTTCAGTCCTGACTTCCACTTCGAAGATAGTTGAGACATCTTTAGTGCCCCCTTAACCCCCCACTTCAGCTGCTTCCATAGGTATAGTGTTAGTATCCCATGAGTTTTTGCTAAGCTTAATATAGAGTCAGTAGGGATATAGAATATGGGAATAATAAAATAGGGTTTTTATTCTTTTATAAAATAAAGAATTAAACTTAGCGTCTAGGATAGGGATGTACTTAGATACCTTACTTGATTCAAATGTATGATGATAGATTTAATTCACTTAATTGGATTATTACATCCCCGCTAAACGATGTAGTTGTAATGTCCATATTAGGTAAAAGATTAGTGGTTGGGAAACCATGATCATGCAATTAACCCTACGAATTAACAACCTAGATAAGCAAGTTAACGAATAAAGTTCAATAACATAGTATGATTGTTCGGAGTGCTTTAACCCTGGGCTTTACTTCATTGATTGTTCCAAGACTTTTACTTTACGCATTAGTTTAGTTTATTTTTAATTTTTTATTATAAAACTCTATTTGCTACTCTCCTCAATTGGTTAAACTAGAATTAGATAGTCGGCGAACGCAAGTCCTAAGAGATTGATACTTGGATTTTCTTGAAGCCACTTTACTACTTGATAAGACCACGTACACTTGCGTGTACACTTGGGCGCTATCAAATTTTTAACTCCGTTGCCGGGGATTTGTAAATTCTCAAATATCTTACTTTTAGTTTAGCTATATTAAGTTGTAAATAGTTTAGTTTTTTTTAGTTTTTCTTTAGTTTCTTTTATATCTATTTTTCTTACATTCTTCTTGAGATATCATTCTTACACAAATGGTTTTCGAGGGATGATAATTGTTGTCATTATTGTGGAGGACCCCACCTTGAGGCTTTTTGTCCCAAGTTTAATCCAAGTATTTGGAGGGGACCTGCTTGTTTCTGACCTGTGCAGAAGACTACAAGTTGGTGTGTGGCTTATGGTAATTTGTATGACTCTGCAGATATGTGTCCTTCTAATCCTGATTCAGTCATATTTGTGGGAAATGATCAACAAAAAACTTAGAAGGTTTAGGAAATACCATCACCACCATCTCCACAGAGGTAGAGAAAAGAACAAGAATCACAGCCACTCCGTTGTCATCTTTATCTTGAGACTAAAATTGATTAAGTGAATGAGAGTGAGTGTGTTACTGATAGAGTAAATCTATAAGTGGGATTGGTTGGTCCTCACTCAAAGAACTTTTCTACATTATGTTTAGATGATATCTTATTTGTGGAATTGTTTAAAATAGTGAAAAAGTGTGAAGATGAGGAACAAGCATCCGATATTCTTGATTTTTCACCGGAGAAGCAATATAAAAACACACCTCACGTCAAGGTCGTGTGTTTTATCATGCACATTCTATTACTCAGTTCTTTAATTTTTTACCGCCTCGCTATGATCGAGAAAAGAAGATGGATAAGAAGTTGGGGCTGAAATTCATATCCTCAAGGTGGAGGAAAAAGCTGATGTAGGTCGTGCTGCGATACTAAATTAGGTGCTTCTTGGGAGGCAAACCAAGATAAGGTATGTTTTATATTTAATATTTTTAATTTTTTAATTCATGTAGTTTTTGTTTTTGATTAAGTCGCAGGTTGATGAAAAGTCTGAGAACTTGAAATATGAGCTAAGGAGCATGGAAAAGACTGAATGTGGGCTCCCCAGACCTTCTTGATGCAAAAAAATACTACTATCTAGGCCTAGAGGCTTCAGGGAGTATATCTATCTCTTACTCTTAAATTCACTTTGGGGACAAAGTAGATTTTTAAGTGTGGGGTGAAGAAAATTCCCAATTTTTGGCTCAATTTAAAAAAATTTAGGAAAGGAATAAGTGAGATATTCTTGTTGGTGCTATTTTTGATTATATGATGCAAGTGTTTTGTTTGGTAAAAGCATGTTTATTGAGGGAATTTCTACTTTTGAGACTCTTAGGCTCATGTTTGTGACTCTTGTTCTTGTTGGCTTAAAATTGAATTATGCTATTATTTGGTTTAGAATCTATGATGATCCTATTGAGTTGAGCATGTGCCATGTGTGTGTGATATTTTTTTATATTTCTTGTTGTATGTTATGTCTAGAACTTGTCCGATGTGTGTGAAGCAAAATAAAGAATGTGGGTTTAGGAGATGATTTAGGCATTTCTTTGATAGCCTTATTTTATACCGTCTTTTACCTACCCTTGTTCATTATCCTTGTTAAACCCTATTGAGACTTTATCTTTTTCTTTGGAAACCTTATAAGTAGCTAATCCCTTCTTTGATAGACCATAATTTGATCCAAAAAATGCTCCTAAGTGCTTTAATGAAAAGTTAATTAAATAAGAAGTTGAGAAATAAGAGGAAAAAGGTAAAATTGATGCCCAAAAGTAATATTTATTGGTGTTAATAATTGATGTGTGGTGGATGGATGTGATATAATTGATTTTAGAAATATTGCCATGATTGTGAAAATCAGAAAAATTGATTTATGAGGTAGTAAACAATACATCCACCAAGTGTTTGTGAAAATGCTTAAAAGAGATGGGGAAAAATAAAAGTGATGGGTGGATGGAAAAATTTTAATTTGATTGTTAAAGATTGGTTTTAAATGTATGATGTAGTGTATTAAAGCACTTAGAGAGGTTAGTAACTATTCTTGGCCAAAATTATTTCTACCTGTTCCTTAGCCTACATTACAACCCGGAAAAGACCTATTTGATCCTAGGTTCATCATTCTAATATTAGTGGAGCACTACACTAAGGTCAATCCTATGGTTCATTATGTGTAACTTGTAAATATTTTGTGAGAGAGAGCGCAATTTAATTTTTGTACCCCTTATGTTATAAAGTGCTTTATTGTGAGTGATTATGGGTAACTCTCTTGTTGTGAGGGCACATATTTGATTAATGTGGGTGATTTGTATGATGCCCTAGATTGAATGATAAGAATGATTTTGCCACTTAGATGAGTCAATTCTTAAGGCTAGGATGTTTTGGAGTAGTGTTCCTGAGCTTTCAATTGTGTATATAACATGTTTTGTGTAGAACTTTCATTTCATGTAATCATTGTAGTACTAGCTTGAGTGTCTTTATTTTTGTAGAAGTGTAGCATCACCTCAGTTTTTTATTCTTAAAGTTAAGAGTTGTTCGAGGATGAATAAGGATTTAAGTGTGGGGTGATGATCTCAGGTGATTTTATACACTTTTGTATCATTATTCTAGCTTATTTCGCCTTGTTTTGAGAGAAATTTGTGTGCTTAACATGTTCATATTGATACAAATAAGCATTTAAGTGTCCAAGTGCATGATTACAATGTTCAAAGTACTTTTCAAACAAGTTTGTATTTTATTGAGTAATTTAGAGTTCAACCCGAAAAATAAGTTTTACTAGCTTGAGCTAGGCGTGTGTCTAGTTGGTTTCGATGGATTCTTAAGTGTTTAATTTGTTCCAAATGGTCTAAATGTGTAAGTATGAGTGGAATAACTTGTTTGTAATGGACAAAGTTCAATTTGATTAAGTCAAGAGTAGGAATAATAAGTGGAAGATCATTGCGAATTTGCCTTACATTAGCTCTTGTTTTGATTTATCGTTGAGAATATTGTGTTGTTTTGATCTTTAATATGTGTTGTGTGATATTGTAGGAGGATTTGTGAGCTAAATATGATGATATATTGATGATTTAAAGGCCAAAAATTCATTCCAAATACACTACAAAAGGCATGGGGAAAGAATTGAATGTACAACACTTAACCAAAATTTTAGAAGCAAATTCTAGTGCACCAACACAACACAGTGGATATTGTCCTATTTTAATTCAATTTACAATGACACGGTATATTTCATCTTAAAAGGTGGCTTGTTGCATGGGACCTCGTGCATTTCCTAACCCAATAAGGATTAGGATAGTATATATAATATTATATACATGCAAACAGATGGACAGCTTGGGAGCATTATAAAAACAACTGGACACGTAGGGAAATTAGAGAATTCTTGGAAAAATTGTGGACATTGTTTTGGAGAAAAGAGACGGAAGTTGCTAGACGGTTAATTTAAGTTTTGTTAATTTTTTATTTAGTTTTTAATTTTTCATATCATGTAATAATTATTTGGATCATGATTATGAATATTATCGGCTAAAAGCCCTCTTTCCGGGGATAAAACAAAGAACATGAGTACTATTGTTTTGTATTAATTTCGTTGGATTTGCTTATTATATTTGGTTATTTGTTTATTCTTGCTTTAATTAGTTTATGGATTGATCACCCGTAAAATACATATGTTGCCGACCTTTTGATCTCGGAAGAGGGAATAGGGAGATAGAACATGGGAATAAATAAACTAGGGTTTTTATTCTTTTATAAAATAAGGAATTAATCTTAGCGTCTAGGACAAAGAAGTACTTAGATGTCTTACTTGATTCAAACATAGGATGATAGCTTTAATTCACTTAATTGGATTATAACATCCCCACTCAAGGATGTAGTTGTAATGTCTATATTAGGTAAAATATTAGAGGTTGAGAAACCATGATCATGCAAGAATCAACAACCAAGATAAGCAAGTTAACGAATGAAGTTCAATAACATAGTATGATTGTTCGGAGTGCTTTAACTCCGGGCTTTAATCCATTGATTATTCCTAGACTTTTACTTTACGCATTAGTTTAGTTTATTTTTAATTTACAATTCTAAAACTCTATTTGCTACTCTCCTCAATTGGCTAAACTAGAATTAGATAGTCAGTAAATGCAAGTCCCGGAGAGATCGATACTTAGGCTTTCTTAATTCCACTTTTCTACTTGATAAGACCACGTACACTTGCGTGTGCGCTTGGGCACTGTCAGTAAACACATACTGCAGGCTCTTATGAACAGAAAAGATATCCACATGCACTCCATACAAATAGTGATGCCATATTTTCAATGCAAAAATTATAGCTAATATTTTCTCTCATGCACCTTCAATTGCGTAGAGGCATAAGCTATCACCTTACCATTGATACGAGAAAAACAACGGAAACACAAAACAACTCCAAAACAGTTCACTAATCTTAAGGATTTGAGGACTAATATGGATACCACTCTCGGATTCACTACAACAACAACAATACGAGATAACAACGGTGCATTTGACACCAAAAACAGCAGCAACACAATAATAACAAGATGAACACAGTGAGAATAAATTGTGGATTCAAGAAGGACACAAAACAGTCCACTATGAATCTACAAAGTCCAATAAGATAAAAATAGATAGATAGACCAAATGAGGGAATAATATTAATAACCCAAGAATTGTTACACCCTTGGACCTTTAATACTACACACAACACTAACCTATATCCTACGTAGGCACAAGAGGGATCTCGATCTCCCAAGGACCAATGTTTCCAAGCTTGAATCCAACACGAGTGATTTCATACTCCAGTTGATTTCCCTAGTTACAATTTCAGATTTGTGCCTCAAGGAGAGAGGACTTGTCTTTCAATGTTATACAACATTCATCATCATCAAAAACTAATGAATGAATCACTAGAAGGTTGTATTTATAGTGTATTACAAGAATAGTATGAAATGTCCAAAATGACCCCTTAGTCAAAGTCTTCAAGTGGGCTCCTATGGAGTGCATTGTATGGACTAATTTTTTAGCCTAGTTAGGCCTTCCTTTGCACTTCACCTGTACACTCCAAGTCTCGGGTTCATTCACTCTCGCACTAACCCACCTCCGAGGTCATACCCGTATTATCCTTCCCTTCTTGCAAAAGATTTGACCTCAAATCTGTACCTTACAAAATCAAGAAAATACAAACAAGCACACATCCTCAGGACATGAGGGTTTAGGGTTAGCAAAAATAACACATCACATGCCATGCCAAGGTGGGACAAACTTGAAGTATACCCATGGGTCCTTTGTGTTGAACATGAAAACCTTAGTATAAATGGCACAAAGGAAGAGATCATCATCAACAAAAAGATGCAAGGAAGAACCTTGCCTTTCTTTATTAGCACCCACAATCAAGCATTGCTTGTTGTTTTGACCAAGCATAAAGTAGGAAGTGTAGAAAATCCCACATTCTCGGAGGGTGCCAGGGTCAAATAGGAGAAGTAGCCAAGGGTCTAAGCCGAGGTTAGCCCTTCCTTCCCCTAGAATGTTACTCCCACAACTACGTATGACATTTTCCTTTAAGAGAAGACTAACATTCAAGAATAGAGAGACACGGCCTAGAAGTCCTACCTCAAAAAGACATATGCCATCATTTACAACATTTCCATACACATGATCTCTATGAACAAAACTACTAGCAAGGCTTTTACCACACAAGATGTTCAAAGAGTCACGTGCGCCATCAAGATCAACTCTATAAACACCATCACTAACTTGAGATTTTTTAAGCACGCCACACATATCTCAAGTAGTGGAATACATTCATGAGAAAGTTGATCTTCATTAACATCCTCACTAGTTGTTGGCAACTCACATACCAACGTAGACTCACCTTGGTTCGCACAAGGGTCAACTAGTGTGTGAGTACTCTTGTCAATTGGTAATAGCACTAGATGGACATAAACATTCTTACAAGAAGAATCAATTTCGTCATCTAAAGGATCAACTAGTTCTTGCGTACATACAATAAGAGTTTGTTCCTCACGTAACCTAACATCACCAATAGTATCACCATAGGGAGACTCAAATACCTCTACTTAGGTAAATCCGCAACTACATCCAATTGGCCACTACTACCCACAACACAATATTCTAAGTTCATAGGAGTGTAGGGAATAGTGTTTTTACCTCGTAGCTCACATGAGCTATGACCTTCCTCTTGACGTGTGTCCAGCATCCCACTTGCTCCCTTTGACCTATCATATGATCCAACCTTTGATTTGCCATAACTAGGTCTCGGGACATAGTGTCAAGGTAGGCTAAAATGACATTGGTGGCATTGTTGTCCATGGGTTGAGAGTTGGAAGCCGCGGATTTTCTTGTAATTGTACCTAAAAAAAGAAAGAAAAGAACACCTAAAAATCAAAACAAAAGTTAGTTCGAAACAACCTCACAACACTCTCGCACACTTGATCGTCTCACACTTGGTTTCACAAGTGTTAAAAGTTGGCTTGTACTTCGCGAGTGATTGAGGGTCGAGTCTACTCTTGCCCAAAATAGATTTTCATTTGAGTTGACTCAAGCAAAATTTGTTACGGACTTGAACCAACAAGATACAACGATTTCACAAAAGAGAAAAGCACACAACAAATGTGTAACATGAATGAATGAACACAAAAACTAACTATCTAATAGATAAGTACTAGTTTGCCAATTAGTATTGGAACCAACGAAATTGAAACTAAGAAACAACAAACGAAAACTAAGAAATATAAAATTTGAGCTTAAATATGTTGCGTCAACAGTAAAACATGATGATGTGGCAGCCACGTATTGGTCTCGGTGGCACACAACTTTTGTTGTCCAATTTCAAGTCTTGGTCAATTTTTCAATTTGGACTTTGGTGGAACTTGTTCAATGGAGGGAAACACAAAGTAGTCTTCAGAGCTTCTTTTTCAATTAAAATTTCAAAACTTAAAGTCTTGGACTAGACTTGTACTCCTCCTTAAAACATGGATCCTTGTTTTATGGGAAAATGGTTGAGATATGATTGACTTGTTGATGAGTGATGGTAAGTCTTTCAAGACTAACAAAGTTCTCACACTTTTTCCGTCACCTTTTTGTATCTAACTCTCACTTTATTTTAACAAGGTATGAAGGTTTGGAAGAACATCAAGAACACTTCAACAATCACCAAGAAAATCAACAACAATCTCCCAAGAACAACAACAAGTTCAACTACAAACTTCCAACAAACGGCCAAGTCCTTTAGTGTGGTGTTTTGGTCTTAACAAAGGGTGAAGATTGTGATAAAAAATAAAAATACAACAAATTTTCAAGAATAATAATAAAACCAACAACGTTCATCCCAAGTCCACAAGAAAGGTCACCACATGGCCAAGAACAACAACATCAATACACGGCCATTAACTTGTCACAACAACAATCTCAACAATTCAAGCTCAACTCAAGATATAGACTCAATCTGTTAGTGATGAAAAAAACTAATGCTTAGAGACAAAAAAGACAAATAAAAATCTTGGACAAGACACAACAAAAACACAATTTTCGGCCAAGAACACAAAATGGACAGATTGCTCTCTTTTCTAGAATTTTCAGTTTTCAACAATTTTTTTTTGTAATTTTCAAGTCTCAAGACCAAGATTGATCTTGTTAGAACAAAATCAACGATGGCTTTGATACAAAATGATACGGGAAAAACAACGGAAACACGAAACAACTCCAAAATAGTCCACTAATTTTAAGGATTTGAGAACTAAGAGTGAGACCACTCTTGGATTCACTACAATAACAATAATACGAGATAACAACGGTGCATTTGAAACCAAAAACACCACCAACACAATGATAACAAGATGAACACAATGAGAACGAATTTCAGATTCAAAAAGGACACAAAACAGTCCACTATGAATCTACAAAGTCCAATAAGATAAAGAGAGATAGATAGACCAAATGAGGGAATAATATTAACAACCCAAGAATTGTTACACCCTTGAACCTTTAATACTACACACAACACTAACCTATCTCCTACGTAGGCACAAGAGGGATCTTGATCACCCAAGGACAAATGTTTCCAAGCTTGAATCCAACATGAGTGATTCCACACTCAAGTTGATTTCCCTAGTTACAATTTTAGATTTGTGCCTCAAGGAGATAGGACTTGTCTTTCAATGTTATACAACATTCATCATCATCAAAATCAAATGAATGAATGAATCCCTAGAAGGTTGTATTTATAGTGTATTACAAGAATAGTATGAAATGTCCAAAATGACCCCTTTGTCAAAGTCTTCAAGTGGGCTCCTTTGGAGTGCATTGTATGGACTGATTTTGGAGCCTATTTAGGCCTTCCTTTGCACTTCACCTATACACTCCAAGTCTTGGGTTCATTCACTCTCGCACTCACCCACCTCCGTGGTCATACCTATATCAACTATGCTTCATTAAAATTCACCCAAGCCCCACACGGGATGCATCACAGTAGACCATATACCCATCAGTGCGTTCACGCAAAGACAAAATTAGAGCTGAAGTTAGCTTATAATTCAGCTTCTTAAAACTACCTTCACAAGCATCAGACCATAAGAACTTTTCCTTCTTCTGGGTCAATTTAGTCAACTGGGAAGCTATAGTCAAAAAACTCTCCACAATCCTCTTATAGTTGGCAACAAAACCCAAGAAGCTCCAAATATCGGTTGGAAGCATGGGTCTAGGCCACTTCTTTGCCATTGCAATTTTTTGTGGATCCACCATGATCCCTTTACTAGAAATGATATAACCTAAAAAAGTGACAGTATTCAACCTGAACTCATATTTCTAGAATTTGACATACAATTACTGCTCCTTTAAGGTCTGCAATACAACACAGAGGTGATCGACATGATCTACCTTTTTTTTAGAGTACACCAAAATATCATCTATGAACACAATGACAAACAAGTTTAGAAACTGATGAAACACCATACTTATCAAATACATAAATGTCAAAGGGGCATTGGTCAAACCAAACAGCATCACCAAGAACTCAAAATATCCATAATAGGTTCGTAAGGCAGTCTTAGGGATATCCACCTCCCTAATATTTAAGTGATGATACCCAGATTGAAGATCAATCTTGGAGGAAAACTTAGCACCTTGTAACTAATCAAACAAATCGTCTATCCTTGGAAGAGAATACATATTCTTTACGATCACCTTATTCAACTACCGTTAATCAATGCATATATAAAGGAAACTATCCTTCTTACTCACAAATAACACCAGTGCACCCAACTAGGACACACTAGGATGGATGAAACCCTTTTTAAAAGATCCTTTAGCTACTTCTTAAGCTTCTTCAACTCAGTTGGAGTTATTCTATATGAGGGAATAGAAATTGGACAAGTGCCCAAAACAAGATCAATCCTAAACTCAATCTCCCTATTAGGAAGAACAATAGGAAGGTCGCCAGGGTAGACCTCAAGAAATTTATTCACCACAGGGATAGATTGCAAAGAAGGACCCTTCGAGTTAGAATCTTAAACTTTGACCAGATAATAAAGACGTCCCTTGGAGATTAATATTCAAGCTCTAATATATGATATGAAATTCCCCTTAGGACCTAGGGAGCCACCCTCGTACTTAATGATGGGCTTATTAGGGAAATTAAAAACAACCTTACGGGTCTGATAATCTAGAGATGCATAACATGAGTGCAACTAATCCATCCGTAATATAACATCAAAATCTATCATATCTAATTAAAAAAGATCATCCACAGTTTCTTTACTATAAATATATACCACACACTACTTATAGAATCGTATAGCAATCAGAGAGTCACCTACTATGGTAGAAAGTGAAAAAGGTTTGAAACACACTACGAACCAAAATCAAAATACAAAGCCATAAATATGCTCACATAAGAGAGAGTGGACCCAGGATTAAGTAAAGAGTACACATCATGGGAAAAAAGATTCAACATACTAGTCACAACATCAGGTGATACCTTAGACTACTAGTGGATAGTAACAGAATAAAGACGATTTTGGCCAGTGCTGAAACTAGATAATGCACCCTTGGGTGCCAGAGCTGAAGAAGAGTCAAAAGGAACCTTACCAGCAAGAGTGTTTCAAAGTATATGCCCAGGCTAACCATTGTTTAAGCAACTATCACTTCCCACATCAGAAAAACCTCAATGCAATCTACCACAAAACCTGAAGAGAGGATATAACGGAGCTGACCAGGCGCTACTAGCTTAGGATTGGTCACCCTGTGCCATAAAGTTATCACTATCATAGAAGCATATGTCACCCGATGGATTTGGGTAGGGAACACTAGCCATCGAGTAAGACCCAGAGTTGCCTCACTTACTCTTAAGCCACTTACCACCATCCCTGGAACTCTGTTGTTGGCCACTACCCTACTTAGAGAACCTAAAAATTCTTTCCCTTTCCATCCCCTAACTTAACCTAAATTTTTTTCACTTTCTTAACCTACTACATATATACCACTAACGTGGATATATCCATGTTCGTGATCAACAAGGTTGCTTTACTTTTTGAAATCATGTTCCAGGATAAAATTAAGGAGAACTTCCTCACTTTCTCCCTTATACCAAAACATAACTCTAGAGCATACAATAATAATTGGTGAAACTGTAAGGCATTCTCCTTGATTGAAAGCTTACACTTCTTTAGATTAACAAACTCTTTCGCTTTTGTTTCCCTCAACTCTTGAGCAAAGAAGAGTCCAGAAAAGCATTAGAAAAATCCTCCCACAGAGATGACTCAGAATTGTCACCCCTTGACTAATCTTATTCCTCGTACCATTGGTACGCCATATCCTTCAGCGGGTAGGCAAAAACCTCCACGCCCTCTACATTAGTGGCATGCATAACTCAGATAATATTTTCTATTTCATTCAAAAAACCCTGAGGATTTTTCTCCACTTTAAAACCAATAAAGGTCAAAGGATTCAACCTTATGAACTGGACAACCCTTGTAGCCTTAAAAAATAAAGTAACAGGAATTCCATGCTCAAACTGAGTAGCAACAAACTGTGAAAACATATGAATGGACTAACAAAACTCAAAGTTCGATATTTCAGCATGAGAAGTTTGGGATAAACTAGAGGGAACTAGTGAAACTCCAAGACAATTAGAAACATACCCCTAGATCGGGTATGGATCCCATGAGTAGAGTGTGTCCCATCAATATTGTACCCAGTTGGGATGAAAGATTTTTCATGAACATTAGATCATCAAGGCATGATATGAAAAAACAAACAAATGGGAATTAGAGAAGCTTTCAATGCTTAGACTCTACTACTTGAAAATGGAACACAAGAAAAAAAAACATTCCTAAATGCCTTATAGCCTCTTTCTTGTTAGAATGGTGCACTACACATCCTTAAAAGAGACTTTACTTAACATGACTTTGTGGACTCCCAGTTAACCATAAACCTAGGGCTCTTATACCAATCTTACACAACCCAAAATAGGGCCCAGTCATGTCGGTACCTCAAGTCCAACCGGGACCAGAAACCACCCCCAATACCTAACTATAACTGCCCTACAACCTATGTTGGATAAATTTTGAACATATAACAAGATAGAACAATTTTAATTGAAAGACATTAGTAAAATCCATAACTATAACCAACCAAATGTCCAATCAATTTCAACCCCAATACCAATATCAATGCCAAGGTTGACACCCATACCTACACTGCCCATGTCTATAGTAGTCAAACGAAGCCTCTATCCAATAACCAATGATATCCGATTGGTACATACCCCCAACCATAGTCAAAACCAATGTTTAAGAAACAAAAACAGTGAAAAAAAGTTCATAGAATTAAATGAAGTCTTCTAAAGTATGGAAGTTCACTACTTCAGTCTGAAACAAAGTTGTAACTAAATCCAAGTCACTAAGTAGGATGAGTAATATAGCCTATTACTGCATTGTGTAGGGATACAACACCCGAATATAGGGTTAGCAGCAAAATCTAGCTTGCACTCAGGAATAAGAATAAAATAATGCCAATATTGAAAAGCAAGTAAATAACTATTTGCAATCACATACATATATATTATGACGAGAAAGAGAATTGGGTTTAGCATGTATTTAAAGCTTTAACTTGGCTGTGTAGGTTGACATCCTAAAGCCACCCAGGGTCTATATGGGTCCAATGTTACCCCTCCCCCCAAATAGGCTCCAGTATATGTAGCCATATGAACTAGAGATATCATAAGGGCCGGGGATTTTTGTATACCCTTCGCCCGCCATGACACATATATACAAGTGAAAATTTAGGGGATTCCCATGTACCCCATAAGTAAATGGTCACCATGACCAACCCTCATGTAGGCAAACATGAGCTTTCAGTGCCCGTCCATTAGACTCAACCATTTATGATTAGCTATCACAACCCACCATTGTAGCCCAATTAAAACAATTAGCATATAATCAAACCACGGTTTCTAGAGATAATTACCAAGGAATTATGAAGTGGTATCGTCATATTGATTATATCTTGCAAGCAATGTCACTAGCCAACACTTAGGGGATTCCCATGTACCCCACAAGATTTCCCATTAAACAAAATCCATGGTCACCAAGGCCTTTCCAAACCAGTTAAAACCAACTAAACTAATTTAAGTTCCATTACCATATTATGCAATGCAAAGATTTCAATTAAAAAAAAACATGTGACCAAATAGTTCTCATTGGCATTTTATCAAATTTTTTGAGGGCATGTATTTTCCAAAACCAAGCATTAATTTACCATTTCCATACAACCATATTTTCAAACCACAATTACAACATTAAAACCATAAGAAAAACATGGAAAATCTAACCAAGAACAACCAAAACCCCATTATATATTTCTAAACCAAATCAATACCACAATATTACCTTGAAAATCATTCATTAAAACATGGTTTTAGTTGAAATAATAATGAGGGGGGAATAATATACCTTAAACAATAAGGAAAATGGAGAGAAACCACCCTTGAGAGCCTTAAGTCACCACCTTAAGGAAACCCTAGCCTCTTTTTTAACCAAGAGATTGAGAGAGATTTAAGAGTGTTTTTGGAGTGTTTGATTTGGGAATAATAGGTTAATAAAGTCCCAAGAGTATTTTTAGTCGTGGGATCAAAATAGGTTAAGAGAGGAAATGTCCAAAATACCCCTAACTTAAACTATAAAAATTTCTATAGATGGCACAGTAGGACCCCTCCACTCATTCCCATATCATACGAGTGATACTATTTAGTCGTACCCAGAATAGAAGGTTGGAAATATACACAGAGTCCACCATATTACTCTCCTTGCCCCACTCGTACCCATACCATACAACTAGTACCTTTAAATTATATCCAAGATAAAATCATCTAGGCTAGACACTAGACAATATACAGTTGGACCCTAACTCTCGTATAATATATATATAGGATTCGTATGAAGTTTTCTCATACTAAGAATAGAACTTGTAAAACATAATACTAAAAAATATATGACTAGGGCCCCTAGACCCAGACCACACCATATGACTAGTATGGTGAGTCATATGATCAACATAAGAGTTAAAATAAATGAAATTTCCAAGGGCCAATACCCAGGGTGTTTCAATTTATTTTAGATATAGACACATTTACTTTTCTTATTAGTTGTATAGATTGTACCTATGGATTTGTTCGTTAGATGTTCAGGAATGATGACCTTATATTCTTTTGGGCATTTTAGAGTTAATGTTATACCCTTATTTGTTTAAACCTTTAGAAATATTGCTTATGAAAAGGTATTGATTTTTTGCATTATAAAATTATTAAGTGTTGGTATTGGTTAATTATGTTAGATGGTTCTCCAACCCGAGGGTTAGTGTAGGTTCTATTCATAAAGTTTTAGGTCAGAAAAATCCTTTTTTGGGCATATGGTTTTGAAGGAATAGGTTATGGTGGACCCATACAAGATGATGCAGTTAACAATTAGACTAGTCCTACCTGTATGAACAAAATTCACAGCTTTATAGGTTTTGCTAATTGCTAACATAGGTTTATGACTGGGTTTTCTTGTATTTATTCATATTTGACTTGGTTAACTTAGGAGGAGGTGCCTTTTATATGTACTTATGAGTGTGAAGATAGCTTCCAAAATTTCAAGACCTTATTGAATTTAGCTGTTATTCTTGCCTTGTTAGTGTAGGGTAAAGACTTTATTATGTTTTATGCCTCACATTCTGGTGTAGATGCTATTTGACATAGGAAAAGAATGTGATTGCATAAGATTTAAATCATTTGAAATTTCATAAGAAGAACTTTCCTACCTATGATTTAGAGTTGACAATGGTGGTGTTTCTCTTAAGATATGGAAGCATTATTTGTTTGGTGTGAAGTCTTAAGTATTTACTAATCATCATTTACCTACAGACATCTAAATTTAAGATAAAAAATATGGATTGAACTACTCAAGGATCATGATATTTTAATTCTTAATCATTTATGAAAGGCTAATGTTTTAGCATATGCTTTGATTTTTAAGACAGAAAGTATAGGTAGTTAGTAATGTTTAGGTATTTACAGATGGTCGTTGGCTAAGGAGGTTCAAACCTTAGCTAACAATTTTATGAGATTACAAGTGATCGATAAATAAGGACTATTAGGTAATGTAGAGGTGAGGTCTACATTTCTTGAACAATTTAAAATTAGAAAGTTTAAGGATATAAAGTTGAGTAAGATTCTTGGCAAGGTTTTGCAAGGTGAGGCAAGATTAGGGAATGAGTTTATGTGCCCCATGTGGATGATTTGTTTTCGACCATACTTGTTGAGGAACATAGTTTGAGGTACTCCATACATCCTAGCACAACCAAGATGTACCACTATTTGAGGTAGGACTTTTAGTGGCGGCGAATGAAGTAGGATATAGTGGATTTTGTGGATAAATGCCAGAACTACCAGCAGGTGAAGTGAAAACATCAGAAACCAGGTGGTACTCTTTAAAGAACTCCCATTCCTAAATAGAAGTGGTAAAGAATTAACATTGATTTCATTGTTGGTCTTCCCAAGACTTTGGGAAAATATGAATCAATATGGGTGATTGCGGATTCGATGACTAAGTCTGGACACTTTATTCCAATATAGGTGATGTATAAGGCAATCAACTTGGCTAAGATTTATGTTAAAAAGATCGTCTGTATACATAGAGTTCCTATTTCTATTATTTTGTATAGAGGTATGCAGTTTACCTTTAGCTTTTAAGGATTTTTTTATTAAAAAGTTGGGTGCTAAATTAGATATAATTACAATTTTTCACCCTTATGCTAATGGACAGTCTGATAAGATCATCCCTGTGTTAGAAGACATTCTTTCCATAGTGATAAGATTTTGATTACGAATTGAAACCACTCAAAATCAAATACAAAATTTTGTAACAAAAATAAGAATAGATAAGAAATTAGTAGATGAGAAGCAAAGAAAGAAGGGCAAATTAAATCCATAATTGACCAAGGAAGAAGAGATTGAATTTCTAAAAAATTGAGAAACACAATTTGTATCCACAAATAACTAAGTCAATACGAAAATCTGGATAATGAAGTCAAAGATCAATCAATAGTAATCCACCCAATTAACTAATCTCTATAGCTAATCAAAAGTTAAGCCTAAGGTATTCCCCTATTTAAAAGATCAAAGAGTTTCTTCAAATATCGATAAAACAAAATTAAGGAATAAAATTTCTAAAACACCTATTTATAGAATGTCTCTTACAAATGTGGCCTTTTTATACAAATAACCCACAAGTAGCTTATTCAAACTATTTAAAATATAACCTAAAATGAGTGTCTTCCCATCAAATCCTTATCTTAGATCAACAATGTTTGAAAATGGCATGGTCACTTTGGCGATGCTTCCTATGCTTGCCAAAGTGAATAGTCCACTCGATCATTTGAGAGATGGGCCTCCTACTTCAGTGAGTAAACTATAACTTTGGTGATGTTATTCTACCTTAACAAAGTGGCTAGATCGTTGCCTCTTTCTTCTTCACTCCATTTAACCTTCCACATTTAAAGATATAATCCATATGTAGAATACCTTACATTAGTCATTAGTAAGATCTTCCTATGCTAATATATATGTCATCTTGGCTTTTAAACCTTGGGTACTCTTTAATAGACCTTGAAGCATAGTTCTAGCATGATTGAGCTAACCGTTCTTATATTAATTAGGGCTAATTCTTTACCTTGTATGAGTTTGTGTATGAAAACAATTATTACTTAAGTATGGATATGTATCCTTTTAAGGATTTGTACGGGAGTAGGTGTAGACCTCCTATTAGGTGATTTAATGCCTTTAAGGTGAGACCTTAGGGAACTAATTTATTAGTGAAGTCGATAGAGATACTTACATTTATACAAGACAAACTTGTGGCATCTCAAAGTCGATAGAAAGAGAATGTAGATAGAAAGTTGAAAGATATGTGTTTCATGGAAAGTGAGCAAGTGTTGCTCAAGATTTCACCTATGAAAGGTGTAATGTAGTTTGGTATGAAGGGTATCTTAGCCTAAGATACTTTGGTCCATTTGAGATATTAAATGGTGTAGAGCCTGTGGCTTATAGGTTCAAACTACCTCATAGTTTATTAGGAATCCATCCCATGTTTCATGTTTTGATCCTTAAGAAGTATCATGGGGATATTGATTATATCAATAACTGGGATTTAGTGTTACTTAATAAGAATCTCTCATATGAGAAGCCTATTACCAATCTCTATTGGGATATCTAGAATTTGAGAACCAAAGAAATTCCATCTGTGAAGGTCCAATAGAGAAACCATCTTATTGAGGAGTCCATTTGGGAGACTAAAGTAGATATGTATAAGAAATATCTATAGATGTCCATTGATTTACTTACTTGTTTTGCCCTTTTTCTTCTAGTTGTTCTTCAAGATAAATGATTATTCGATTGGTATTTGATGTAATTACCTATCATGTCATTATAGAATTGCTTGATATGTATGAGTCTGGGTAGAGAATTTCTTAGGATAAAAGGTATAAAAATCTTAGGCTAAGGTGTTTCAGACAAAAATTAAGGGTTGTATGGTGTAGAGACAATTTGTGTCTCGTTGCAATATATTTGATGGTTTTATGGGTGTGATGTGATAGATAAGAGATCTAGTAAGCCATTGAAACTTTGGAATGTATTTGGGTTTTTAGAACTCTGGTTATGGTTTTTTCTATAGTGGTTTATATCTATGTTGTCAAAAAATCAAGCTTGTATTTCAAAATAGTCAAGTTTTTTAACCCCTCCCCCCACTCCAATTAAGTACAAGTCGTTGTTGCAGTAGAATTTTTCTTGTTGTAGCACACATGTGTAATGAAGTGCTAACTCCTTTAGCTATTGGTGAATATATCATTAATACCACTATAGTGGGTCCTAATACACTATAGCGAGATTGCTTTAGTGGGCATAAATAGTAAAGAATATGCTACTTTGAGATTTTGCCTTATTTCATTTAAAGCCTCAACATTTTTAACTAAGAGCTTAAGAGAGGCAATTTTCTTCCTTCTTGGTCAATCTCCATTTTTGAGGTAAGGTTGTTACCTATTCTAACGAGAATAATTTACTTTAATCTATAGAATCATTAGAACAAGTGTTCTTGGTGAATTTTTGGGTTTAGTCCAACGTTGATTGAAATTATAAAGAACTATCATGGGTAGTAGTTCTAGGATGTTAGTTTATATTTCTTAGTATGGAATCACTTTCTTTTTACATCATTTCTTAGTTTGAGTTGTAGTTAAAGACTTGAATTTGGCTACATGTCTATTCATAAGTTATATGATTGTAAATTTGCCTTTGGCCATACTTGTGATTCTGTGAGTTACTAGATATAAGTTGTCTACATGAAATTATGAACTTGAATTTGTCTAAGTTTCTTAACAAAGTGTGTACTTAAATATTTGATGCACTACATTATATCCCAATTGATAATTTGTTGACATTCATACATCATATTATTTGGAGGGTCAAGTACTATGTCGATATATAATACTTATATTTGGAGTGTCGGGTACCATACCAGTACATAGATGAAGCTGGTCCCCTACAGGCCATGACTATAACGCATATAAGTTCCTTCAATATAAATATACAAATCTAAGACAGTGTGATGGTTTTGATGTATTTTTATATGTGCATATCCATTTGATTGTTCTTTTGTATTTCATAATATGTTGTATAAAAAGTGAGGTAGCATAAGTCTACTCTTGTGATGAATTGGTGAAAAATGGTTGATGTATTTACATTTGGTACTTAGGGTATTCATATACCCTCCCCTTTGTTGTTGTACTTGTGTGCTTTAAGGATGGTCTAGTTAAGGTTAGAGTTAACAAGTATTATCTGTGGATTGGTATTTTTTAATTTAAATTTTTTGTTATGTGATGAATGCTAATTTTCTCGTACATGATTTATGCTTAAGTGTGGGCCTAAGTAGAGTTAGCTGGTGATGCCTACAAGTACATTGTGTTTACACTGATATTACTCGTGCTCTTCCTTTATTAAGCGCAGATAATATTTTAGCAATCGACACAAGACTTCCGATATAACATTGACTATTATCTTTCCTAAATAAGGGTTAATATCTATCTTTAGAATGCCATTGGATCATCTTATTTGACCATGTCCATTCTTCTAGAAAGTGATACACTTGTTTATTTTATTTCTAAATACTTATCTTACACTTCGGTTAGTTAGAATGTTCTTGCATAGTGAATTTTGGATATCTAGGAATTGTAATAATTAGGATGAATTAGTTCATATTTTTACTTAGCAGTTATCTAGATACTTATGGTTATCATTGTATTAGTGAATATTACTACCTTAAAGATGACTGTATTTGGATTTTGATTCTCTCACTGACGGTTAGTGTGGGTGCCACTCATGACCATTTGGTCCGTGACACATTTCTTTTTAATGAGGAAGGATTGAAATCCGATAGTTGATTCTTATCTTTTGAATATCTATCTTTGATTCATTCTGAAGATGTCAATCTCATTGTTTACAGAGGTAGTTTTGTATTTTTTTGTAGATGAATAATTTGTTTTACATCATACATTTGAGGTAATCTCAATGATAAATGAACACACTTCTCAATTAAAGGCATATTCCATTTATTTTATCTATTCACTTAATTTTTTGATATATGCTAGTAAAAAATATTTAGTACTCAAAGGAAAATTTTTATCTAAGGAATTTAGCATTTAGATAATATTGATATAGAATTTGTGAACTAATGGACATGAAATTAGTAAAAAACTGATATTCACTAGTCATTCTATGTAGAAAATAATAATGCTGAGTACGTCAATATATATGAATATTTTTATAAGAGGAAGTTGGATACTGAGTTTAAGGTTTATAAAAAAAATAGATGAGGTCAGTAATATTTTATATCCAAAGATTTTTATGGGAGACACAGAAGCATAACGGAGGGGTGTTAAACTTTAAGGAAAAATGAATTGAATTTAAAATATTGATGGTTTAATTTTCTGGGTTGATAGTAAACTATGTTCTTTATGATAAGTATATTAATATTTCCAAGCACCATTTCACACTCAAAAGAAAAGTATTGAAATTATCAAGTTTGTATCTTTATTTAGATATCTTAAAATAGAGTTAAATATCTATTTATCAGATATTATATAGAAAAATTATGGTAATGATCCAAAACATTGTTATTTTAAAATAAGAAGTAAAACCTTCACCTTGTTTCCCCTAATTTAAGGTTAATTTTTAGCGTGTGCTGGTCTATGAAAATCTTATTGTCATTAGAGTGTTGATTTGTGTTTTTAATGTATTTTGTTTTAGTGGAAAAGTTTTGGAAGTTTTAGAAACTTTTGATGCTTAGGACGGGTTAGTAAAAGTTTCGTTGTTATGATTACTATGAAAGGGTCAGTTTGTCATATCAAAAATTAAGAAATATATTATGAAATGGCTAGTAGTGAACTAAATCCCAAGCTAATGTTTAGTATTGTTGAAGTGGTAAAAGTTCATCCACAATGATAGTCCCTTTTGGCCTAGGTGTCACTATAGCGGTAAATCCTCCACTAAAGCAACGAAAATGCAAAAAATCAATTCTATCAAAAACTTCATTTTCGTTCTCATTATTTCAAAAATTCATCCCAGAGCTAGGAGAAAGAAATTTTGAACTATTTTGGATTTTTTTCATCTTTGAGGTAAGATTCTTACTCCTTAAACTTGAATTTACTCCCTTAGGTTCATAGGATTGCAAGAATCAAGGCCTTAGATGAAATTATGGTTAGCCCATTTGATCCTATGAAATTGTTGTTTTATATTTTGTTAATGATCGTAGGGTATTAGAAAACACTTAACCAGATAGAATCCATTCTTGTATGTTAAAATATGGGGAATTCAAGAGACTAAATGGTACAAACACCCTAGAGTGATGAACTAGATCAAGTTATAGGTTGAATTTGATGCTTATAAGTTTCTAATGCTATTAAAGGGTGCATTGACCAGTAAAGAATATGTATTTGTTGTTTATAGATCAAAAATGGGAAAATTTCTTGAAAAGGCAAGTCTACGTCTTACTAGTATTTTTAAGCAATAAATTAAGGTAGGTCTTGGTTTTATAGTAGTAAAGACTTGCTTGACTATGAGTTGGATGTATGTGATTAGCTTTCTGGGATAACTTGTGATTATTTACCATATCATACATTAAGAATTGGATTTTGAGACGATATTCAGATATTACATAGATTTGGTGTCACGCTAACACTATAATATGTATTAGGTGTCATGCGACACTATTATATGGATTTGGTATCATTCCTGTACATGGACCGAGCTCATCCCCTATACGTCATAGTTGAGAGTGTTTACTTACTTTAGTACGTGTATACATCTTGCATGAATAATATCATTATTTTCATTGCACATATATCGTGATGACCATAGTTTAAAGAATATGGCTAAGTGTAATTGATGTACTTGTATGTGTATATCTTGATGAGATTAAATATTATGACTGTACTTGCTTTTCAACTAATTGTTAGTTATGTTTCGATTTTTGTTTACCTGCTTTTCACTTGCTTATTTGTATGGTATTGAGTTGTGTCGACCGATTATGCCTACCAATAGTTAATTGTTGTACAAATACTATATGTAATCTTCTTTTGTTTATTGTAGAGTATGTTCTAGCATTTGAGATGATACCTCAGCTCGAGTTCATGACTCATACATCGATTCAATGGTGAGCACTATGTCTGGGCAACCATTAGATCATCTTTATTTTGTTCATGTCCTTCATAGAAACAACTTGGTGTCTAGGTAGACTATAGTTTTAGTAGTAGACTATGATTAGAAAATATACTTTTAATATAGATTTGATGGGATAAGTCATGCTTAATCCTGCAAGCACGGTGTTTGGATGGATAAAAATATGAAAATTGCTTAAAAAGAGGTAGTTGTTTGTTGATATGAACAATGTATGAATTTCTTGATAGGTGCTATGTATTTGTCAAATTGTAATGTATTATGTGATCGTAAGTAGAGATAATGAGATCATGTGAGTATGTAATCTAAAGACCCCAGTTTATAACTTTAAAATGGGTGACACTTTTGTTAAACATTGCTCAAATATATGATTATATGAATGCAAGGCTTATGAGAGGTGATTACAATAGAGAAATATGGCATTGTAAATTAAGAAGTCTAAGAATGGTGTTGCCAAGTGTCAATGATAAAAAGTGTAAGGGCGTATAACTAGAGTTAGAGCCGTAAAGACAGAATAGGATCAAATAGTTGAACTACTAAGTAATGATATGGCATTTCAAACCTAACAAAGTGTTGATTTTAAGGGTTATTGGTTCGGAAAACATAAACGAACAATCTTGAGGATAGTAGAAAAGGCGTAGTTCAATCGATAAATGTATGTTATGGTTTAATTGGAGTTCAGACTAAAATTGATTATATATATGTTCCTAAATTAGATGCTTCATGATTAGTCATTAAAAATCCATGTAATTTGATGATAGTTGGGTTAATGGTACTTGTTTGAATAAATTATTGATTATTAAAATTGATCAGATTGTTATAATTGTAAGTAAATGTGTAAATATAATATAATGTGTTATATCCAAAAAGATAGTATAATTGATAATACATACAATATGGTTATGGACGAAGCCAATGCTAGTACAAGTAGTTATATTACTACTACTTTTAATATTATTTTTATGGAGGATCGTGTGCCACGCCGATATGGTACATGAATTTAGGTTGTCCCCTATGGGTCAATACTATTAGGCAAGATAAGACCCTTAGAATATGTGTACAAAATAAAAAGTGATAATGTACCTATACATATACATATATAATTGAGGTAAGCTTATGAATTTGGGTCCACATTGTGATGAGTGACTACCATTGTAGGACCTGTGATGGTTGATTCTGAATGCTATGTTTTCTAATTGATGTTTTGATGTATCTTTCGTCATTGTGGAGTTTAAATTACTATGTTGTTTGTTGCTACTTAGTACTCTTATTGTGATTATTGTATATATGGTTTGGGCAGTGGGGTTGTAACAACCATTCCATCATTATTGAAATATTGGTAAAAGCATAAGAATTTTAATTGTTCATACATAATAAGACACTTTCATCATTGTGGGATGCATTATATCTGAACCAAGGTCATATGACACCCCTAGAACTATATTGGGTTAAAAACATCTACCAATTGAGTTTTTGATATAAGTTTTACAAGAGTCAACATCTAACAAGGACCCCTCCCAGAATATAAAGGGTTACTAGGCCTAGGACCTACCTAGTTAAAGGTCTTTGAGTCTCTTTCCAATTCCATCATCCATTTGTTAATATAACTATGGAGTAGAATGATATGTTCATTTTACTAAAAATTGCCCATGCTGAAAAACTTAGATCCATTGTCCCGAGTTTGTTGCAGTGAGTCTACATCCACACTACCAAGTATGAGTAGTAATTTAAGTCAATTTTGTCGGGGTTATATCATAGACGCAGAGACTTTGTTTTGAAGCCCTTAAAGGGTGATTTTATAAGGGCAGGGTGAACTTTTCTTTGAGGTAAGAATATCCCTCCTTTTTAGTATCTATTGATCTGTTCTTCTTGTAGAATCATTAGAATGGGAATTGTAAGTGAATCTCTTGGGGGTTAGAACCCTAGATTCATGAAGTTGTGGGGAAAACCTATGGGTAAGAGGAATATCACCTAAAATTCCTTCTAGATTGTAAACTAATACTTTGTAGCATAAATTGGTTGTTGTAAAACATTAATTTTAAGGCTGTTAAAAAAGATTCCACAAAATTGGTGAGGGAACGCAAAAGCGTATTCCTCCACTATATATTAAATTCACAAAAGAGGCTCCAAATCTACTTAAGTAGATGTCGTATAAGTGAACCAAGTTCCACCAAAATAGCCAGACCCGATACATTTCACTATAATTTTTAGCTTGGTATAAAAAACATTGACAAAGTGCTCAAGATACATTCAGAACACCATGAATACAAACAAAATATGCTACCTTACTAGAAACGATATTTCACACTTAATAGAAGCAACTAAACTTCAAACATAGGTGGTTATAACAAAATATGGGCCTCACACATATAATCCATTTTCACTTATATCTAACAAATAATCCAAAATGAACGTGAAAGCCTAGAAACATGAACCAGAGGTTCTTCTATCCAAAAATGAGGTACTGAAGCTAATGTAATTGTCAGAATTCTTATCCAAGGTAATTTACTAGATGTCTCGGTCAAAGACAAGTTTTTCAACTTTAAAAGCTCAAAAAAAAGGAAAATTTACATAAAATCAAACAAACATCCCCAAAACCAAACTACCAGTACCAAAATTCATAAATGGCATAAGGCAACTATATGAAAGCTCTCAGTACAAAAAATGTCTAAAACAAATAAAATGACCATAGCGGTCATTATAACATCCACTACTTAAAGAATTTACTAAAATGTCAAGTGACAAAATATACTTAAAGGCTAGAACAACTGAGGGTAATAGATCATCATGCCATTCTCGATCTTCGAGGTATCCTTCATAAATGGATGATGACTCCATTGAACCTTTACCATCGAGGTCTCCATAGATCACAAACGTCTAATATCTTGGGTTGGAATGGAAACTATCTCCTCCTCGAAGGTCAACCTATCATCTAACTAAACCAAATTCGTTTGGAGAACATAGGAATCATCTGGAATATACAACTACAATATAGATATGTAAAAGATAGAATAAATTATGGGAAAAGATAATGTCATGGCCAAAGCATTCGCTACATCACCAACCCGCTACAATATTTTAATTGGGCTAACATACCTGGGGTTGAGCTTTCTCCTACTACCAAACCTCATCATACTTTAATTGACAACACCCGAAGATGAAATACGTACATACCCTAATCCTATTTCATAAATTTCTACCTACTCTAGCCTACCCATAGCCAATCTTAAATCACTCGGACCCTATCTAATAAATCATGAAATAGGTCCATACCCTGACCCTTGATTTAAGGCAAATTGGAACTACATTTAAGGATAAAATCCTAGGGGTCATTGATGCCATACGGGATAAGAGTTGGAGAATGTACTACTAAGATACTCTAAATGTTAACTTAGAAGCTTGGTGGATGCCTGGAAAGGAGGATTAAATCTCGTTCATGCTTGGGAGGAGTTCCTAACTAAGCGATATGGTGTTTTGATGATAGCTTAAAGCCAAAAGAAAGCTATGTCAGAAGGAATAAAGAGAGCGTTAGCAGGTTATTTTTAAAATATACACTTATGTTATATTCTTATAATAGGTTATCACTACAAAGGCAATAACTATATATAGGTGCCTTAGCCATTTTATTAGCAAGTTTTTAATTATTTGTGAATAGAGATTCCTCATAAAAGAGAACTGAGATCTTGGAATAGCTTATGTTGAAACCTCGTTTTTATATATGGTTTGCAAGGAGCAATCTCCTTGAGGTCTTTATAAGAATAAGATACTTCTTGTAGGATCAATTCATTGGGGTTTTAGGGTTTGATATTCCCTTTAGTTTCATTGATTTCCTCTTTTTGTGTCTTATTATCTATCTTTACTTTATCATTATTTGATTTCCACACTTTTATTCCATCCTTTTGGGTTGGATCATATAATTTGGTATCAAAAGTCACGTTATAGATTTTTTCCTTAGAATGTAATCTTATTTTTTTTATCACAAAACAAGAAGGAGAATAAAAACACCTTTGAGGATTATGAAAATTTTGTGTTTTGATTTTTGTGTCTTCTTGAGTTTCTCATGCTAGATTAATGTTCTCTAGAATGACTTGAGTCTAGATATAAGATTTGAGCTTTGTTGGAGTTTATTTAAGGATTCCATAATTATTGGGTTCTTGAAGCTTGAAGAAGAAGAATTGGGTTGTTAGGTTCGAGCTAAATAGGAAATTTGTTTGTATTGGGCTTTGTTCTCCTAATAGTTTTGAGCTTGGATCTAAAATTTGGACTTTAACGAAGTAGAAATCCATTGGGTTTGATTTTAGGTATTCTTCATGTTCATGTGATCCTTTATGACTTGAATAAAATTTCAAATGGGTTTAAATATCATAAAATCTTGGCTTAGAATTAGAATTCTGAATGTGTTGGAGATTGTTTCCTATGACGAGAGGAGCTTAGATCTTGAATTTTGTATAATTACGAGTTAAAATGAAGAAGTTGTGATTTTTGGAAGTTCATAGTATTCTCGAGTATTCTTCATATTCTTCATGTATTGAATAAGGAGAATATTCAAAAAGGTGGTTTGGATAAAAAAGGGAAAGTAAAAAGTGTACTTGCTTATGCTAAAAGATATTCCAAAAAAGAGAAAAAATCCGAAGGAAGGAAGTATAATAAGGCCCATAAAAGCTTAAATTTTGAGGCTCCAATTTAGCTGTATGGGCAATTGTACCCCCATCTGTTTGGGCAGTGACATGACCTGACCCCAGCCCTTGTTTTAATAGGCATCCCAAGTCCAACCAGGACCATGGACCGCCCCCTGTTACCCAACCCAACCACCTATATCTAGCCTTAGATTGGTAGAATTTTGAACATATAGCAAGATAGAGTTATTGATCTCATTAAGACTCTAGGATAGGGTCACAACCGTGACCGACCCAATTGAGTCCAATCGTACAACACCAACCGACCAACCGCACCAACCAAACCATTGACCATAAACTAAAGGGAATACCAAGACATGATATAAAAATCAATTCCAAAAAGCAATAGGATGGAATAGTGAGAATTATGTTTGATGATGCCATCCTTACAACTTATTCTAATCCCAAGGCCGACACCAATACCGATCCCACCCATACCAACCCCTAGAAGTACCACAAAGCCTCTATCCAAAAGAGTAAAAAAATTTGGTTGGGACATGCCCCCAACCATGGACAAAACCAATATCCATAATGAAAGAAAAGTGTCTAACGAAATCCATAACATGAAATGATGCCTTTTGAAAGGATGGAAGATTAATACTTCAGTCCAAATGCTGATATAAAATCCGTGTGCTAAATAAGATGATTAGAATGGTCGGTTCCTGCATAACATGGTATACAGCCGATAGTAGATGGGGTTAGTGTATGACCACTAGAAAAGACTCATAAATCTAAAAAATTAAATTTTGTAAACATTATTTACAAACTCAAAAACCTACCTAGCATTACTATAGTTTGAGTCTTTTCCATTATAAACCTCAAGAAACTTTGATTTCTCCACTACTCCTTCAATATTTCTTTGGAAAATACCTTAAAAATTGATGGAAACAACAAGCAACAGAGAACTATCTTCTAGTACCCAAAATATGCTACAAAATTAATATAAAGCTAATAATTATTTTAAAATAAATAAATTGATAAAATAAAGTAGAAGATATATAGAAAAAGAATGAACAAGGGCTGGCAGTACCAAGTCTCAATACTGAATCATTGAACGTTGCCTTATCTTAAAACTTCTTATTGAGTAACCATCATATTCTTCAAATATTACTAAGAGGTTTGTACTTAATTTCATCCCTGATCATAGAACATGGTATATAAATTAATAGTTTCATAAAATTCTTGGTACAAATGGAAGTTAAAGAGTACCATATTTAACTGAAGTTATAAATTTAAAGGAAAAAGTTACAGGAGTAGGCAATATGCTTTTGAGCACTTTCTTGGATCCTTCATATTACCTACATCTGCTTACATTGTTACAATGAGATTCACATCAACCAAATTCTCAAAATTACATTGTAGATACTAAAAATTCATATTTTATCATACCATGATCATTTAGCAACCACTGATAATAACATTAGGTGATTGGGGAGATTATTTATCTAACCCAAATTAACAACGATAACACAAAGATCTCATTTGGATCACATTATGTAGCTTGAACTCTTCTTTTCCTTTTACTCTTTATGATGGCCTTTTCCAAATGTGTACATGAATGTATGTTTTTGTTTAAATCCACTTTTCCTCACTACATCCTCATTTCATTTTTTTGAATTATTTATATGTTAGTTCTAACATAACAAGCTGGTATGTGAAATATTTCTTTTAAAGTGTTTTCACCATTTTGCCCTTCCTCGTAGTCCTTACATGTTGATTTTGAGGTGTAGGGATGGTCGGTGTGGTTCTTGATGCTTTTGGGAGTTATTTGGGAGATTTTAAGACTCTTAGAGGCTTTAAAATCCGTTATTTTGATCTCGACTAATAATTTGTGTTTCGACCATTGAATAGTTTTTTAGATTGAGAATGTTAATTTTGGGTTAGCAGTGTGGATAGTTTGGGCTCGGATTCTTTATTTTGCAGTTTGACCAATATTTTAAAACTAGTTAAATTAAGCTTTTAGAGCTCTCAAGGCTAATTTGTAGAAAAAAATATCTTTCCAAAATCTAATATTGTCATTGAGTTTTGAATGTCAAAAACCGCATATATGATTTATTTATATAGGGATCCAAATGAATCTTGAGGGTTCGTTTTAAGAGATTTCAACTTGCCAAAAACATAGCCTTTGTTGATATCTGGTGCAGGTACATTCCTTCTTTGGGAATGCGGGCCTCTAGCTATGAATAAAAATAAGGACATTATCCTTTATTGTGATTTCAAGGAGATATCCATTAACTCAAAGGGTCCTTGGGTCTGGGTTGGGTTATCTGCTTTATCATAAATGTGGTGGTTTGAGTCATTGTCCTTTGAAAATGCAAGGTCTTAGATATGAATGAGATGGCCAGTTATTTTTCAAAGTCATAAACCCTCATGAACGTGATGAGTTGAAAACATTTATGTGGTCCTACTCACAGAATAGTATAAATAGTCACTTTTGTGAATTCCACCATTTTGGACCTAGGAGCTTTGGAAAGAGGCAATTTTAAGGGTTTCTACATCATTCTTACTTGGGTAAGCTTCTAATTCATATTCACATCATTTTGTTTTTATTATAGCTTCAAGAAATATTTTTAATCATGATTTCAAACTAGAATTTTGAGGCTTTTTCCAGTAAACTCTTAAATTAATTTTTCTTTGATTTAAGCATTATTTTAACTCATTTTTAACCCATTTTGGGCTCATCTTAAATATAGTTAACATGGGTATAGTTTTATTCTTTTTATGCATAAATGATTCTTTTTATAGTCTTATCTCATAATGAGGCTATTCAAAGTGGAAAAGCTTTGTATTGAGGGTTTTAGGCTTGTATTCTAGCACTTCGAGGTAGGTTATGGTATAGCTTTCTTCATACTGGTCTAGGTAGTTAATTAAATTGTAAAGCATGCTATAGATTAAGGATTTAGATATCAAAATCATATTTTTAGAGTACTTTATTTTATCGTGTTTCCCGTGAAAAGGCTTGTATGTACATTATTGTTGACTTGAGAGGTGGTAAATAATGTGATGTTTCTGTGAGGGCTTTATTTGATGATTTTAGGCCTTACTTGTGGATTATTTGTCATACTTCTTGTTGTGTCTCTCAAGTGGGGGCTTGACTCAATATAATAGGCCTTATTTAAGCATGAATAATGATGTCAAATAAGTTTAATGTTGTCTTACATGGATATACATACCATTGGTGCCCTATAATGGCTTATATCATAAGCCATCATCATATGGGGTAGATTTTGAATTCATTCATACTTGTATAAAATTGAAATTTATCTTCATACTTATTTTGGTTATGAACATTATACCTTTATATCATCTACACATGTTCATGAGAATTGATACAACTAAGGCACTATGATTTTAAAAGAAAATGGAAATTTTTATATAAAACCCTTGGCTAAGGTCATTGTCAACAAAGTGGATCGTGAGGTACTAGAAAACCTAGGCTGAGGTCATTTGATGGTAGGTTTATTGAGATTATGAATGCATATGAGTTGTGAACCCCTCATGGGTACAGTTGGAATGTGTATATGCAAAATCCACTATTATTGCATTATTGCATTGTATTTCAGTGTATTTTTTGTGTTTCCTTACATATACCATTTATATGTACTTAGATTTTCACATATAATTCATGTGTAGAAGTTTATCTTTGGTTTTATATTATAAAAATTATTAGTGGAGATGGTGTGAGCTACTATTTTAGAACTTTTCTGCTTATAGGTGATGCGCTCATAGTATATTTTACTTGTCTTATTTTCTACTTTGCTTAGTCATCCTATGATACCTATTGAGTTCAAGTGTGCCGTACTCACCCCTAATATGCCCTTTTGAGGAAGATTTTAGTGCAACTATGATTTATGGTAGCTAATTTGTGCGGTAGCAGTTGATCTTTTAGAGTACCTGGTGAGCTCTCTATTTGCAGCTTTGTTCTAATCTCTATCTATCCTTATTATGTCTTTAGTATTTTGTTTGGATTTTTGCAATGTGTTATGTTATATCTTGACTTTATTTTAAAATTATCATTTGATGGGTTTCTTTCTTATTACTCGCTTGTTTAATTTTAGATGGGCTTTCGCTTACTTACTAAGGTTGCATTTGTTTTTATTAATATTCAGATATCTAAATCTTAATGCACATTCGAATAATTAAGATGTTGTCTATAGATTTAAAAATTAAAAGATTAAAAATATTTGTTTTTCAACATCAAAATATGCAAAATTTATATATTTATATATATAATACAAAATACAGTTCAAATAAAAAGTTACTTTTACACTAGAAAACTATTTAATTTAATATAATAAAATTGTTATTTGATTTAAAAAATAGTTATCTTTTTTAGTGATAGTAGAGATGGATTATAATATTGGTGGTGGTGGTCATTTTGGTAATGATTGATTTAGTACTAGTAATATTAGTGGTGATAGTTGAGATGGTATAGATGGTTGGTATTATAGTGACTATTATGATGGTGGCAATTAGTAATGGTAGTGGTGGCTGTGATGTGAAGTTGGTTGATGTTAGTAGTTGGAGGTGTTGATTGTGATGGCTGAAAAATGAATGCATGATGGTTGAAAATGTGTTCGTGGTAGTTGGAGATGCTATTAGTTGTGATGGTAGAAATGGTTGTTAGTAGAGATAGATTGTAGCAATGGTAGTTGTAGAAGTGGTGGTAGAGGTGGAAACACTGGTGATAATGGTGGTGCTAGTGGTCGAGAAATATATGGAGGTCGATAATATATTTGTGGATAGTTATCAGTGGTTCTAGTTATGATAAATGAGTTGGTTGATAGTAGGGATTATCCAGTAGTGGTTGATAATGGTGGTGGGATTGGAATTGGCTATAATACCCCAGGTTTTGGTCTTTGAAAATACCAAAATATCGGCAACATTGCCGAGACTATGACTCAGGTGATGAGTTATCAACACTCATCACGAGTCATAATGTGAGACTCGTGGTCTCACCAGTAAGATTTCCCGAGGTTTCTGCCTTGACCACAAGTCGACGTCACAAATCATTAGGTTAGGTCATGACTCATAATGAGTGACTTATGACCACACTACTGAAGGGATAAGATTTGAGCCCTCAGGAATGAGTCTAGGTAATGACTCTTGGTCAGAGTTCAAGAGTCATTACCTGAGCCATAACGATTGGGCCTAGTTTTTCTATACGTTTTAAGTAGGGTAATTTTGGTTCTTTTCTCCCATCGAACTATTATCCCACAACTTAAAACACCTCAAATAGTCTCTTTTCCATTAGTTAACAAAATCAAATACACTTCTTCCCTCTCAGACTCCCAAAGTAAGAGGTAATTAGGGTTTATAAGAGATTTAATCTCTAAGCTTCAAACTCTGAATTTATTCTGAATTCTTGTGTGCTTCAGGCATGTCTCTTATCTCTACCTTGATTTTATATAAAGTCATATTTTTAACCATTGTTCATGTGAATCAAATTATTAGGTTAGAAATTTAGGTTGAGGACTTTTGGTTGTTTACTGTTGGAATTGTTTTCCCATGCTTTGAATATATCATTCATGTTTGATAAATGGTTTTTGGGATCGAATGGATGCACTTTTATGGGAATTTGGAATGGGGAGCATGGGCTTCCCAAATTTTTGGGATTTTGGCTAAATAATGACAATAACCTCAAACCACCTTTATGAACTTTGGTTTTAAATATGGAATTCATACGGTTCAACTCACTTTTGGAACTATTGCATTGCATTAATACACAAAAAAATAAAAATGGATCAAAAGGCCTTGGTGGCCATGTTTGGATTTTAAAGAAATCTTAGGAGTCAAATCGATTAATTTGAGGGGAATAGAATAATTAGATTATCTTGCTAGCAAAATTGGTATGACGATACCAAGTGGGAAATTCCTTACTAAACAAATTCTTGGGTCATGGCTGGGATTAAGAGTAATTATTTTAATTTTGGCTTAAATGGGGTTGTGTAGCTCTCCATGAAGGTGGAAGTCCCAGGGGAACTCATACGGAAACCATATTTGCCAGCATGGGGGTCTTTATGACCATGTTCATAGATCACACATTATATATTTTTGGGATAATAAGAGCATTAGTGTCTCTGGCCATCCTACAAATTTCCTCGATTTGTGCAGCTAACACGCGTTGGGACCCTTTTAGCAGGAGAGCTAAGCCCATATAGCTCATGGGTACCCTTATGATGAATAGAGCTACACAGTCTAGGTTAATGTTTATAAACTCTCATGTTCATGACCTTTTACCATATCTTGGCATCCTATATATATGTATATATGAATATGTGCATGAGGTTTGACTAGTTTTGGACGTGGCATTATTTTATCACTTTTCCTGAGTTATATGTCAGTTCTTATCCAACTGACCATCCCAATACGCTGCATCATTTCATGATGTAGGGTCCTAGGGATCTTTTGTTATTCCTATGCAATGTTAAGTGGTACGGATAGTGGTTGATTTGTTGTAAAGTGGTGAGCCTCCATCATCTAGAAAGCTTTACCATTTCATTAGTTTTCTTTTTAGATTTTGGAAATTTTAAACTCTATTTGTCATGGTCGGGGTCATGTATTTGATGCATTTGCATTTAGAGACTTTTGTAGACAAGTATGGATTGGATGGTTGTTTTTATTCTTAGACTATTCTTGATTTATCTACATTCATGGTTGTCTTCTGTTGTTTATCTTTAGTGATTTCTAGATATTAGTCCAATGGGATAGTCTCGGGCTCATAGTGGGCTTGAGATACCCGTCACACTCGGCCCTGGTTTGGGTTGTGATAAACTTGGTATCAGAGACAAGTTCAGGGTCTTTCGGTGTCCATAAATCTATGTCGAGTAAAGTCCCTTTTATGGATTTGTAGCACGCAACACTTATAAGGGGAAGGCTACAAGGTATTTAGGAGTGTTTTTCTTTCTTGTGTTCTATTTTGGGCTATAGATTTTGGTTTCATGAATTTTCCTAACTCCCGATTTAGTCATATTTCAGATCATGCCTCTCCAGAGATCTAATGTTCATAGAAACTCTATTTGACCCTCTGTCCTTCCTGAGGACAATATGGAGGAAAATCACCCTACTTATGGAGTGCAGACCTAGTCTAGGGTCCCTGCTCCAGATAGTACTACTCTATGTGGAGTCCCACCTGACCCTACAAGTCCTCTTCAAGCTACCTAGGCTGGTGACACTTATGATTAGCCTCCTCAATAAGATATCTCTAATGCAAAGTTCCTCAGTCGATATCTCAGTCTCACCAGTCGAATCATGCTGGTTCTATTTCTCCTTTATTTGAGGTCACTCAGGTTGACCAGTTCATAAGGTTGAATCCCCCAACCTTTATAAACTTTAAGGTTGAGGAGTAACCTTAAGGGTTCTTAGATGAGATAGAGAATATTTTTAGGATGATGAATGCTACTGATTTGGAGGGTGCAGAGTTCGCTATGTATCAACTTACGGACAGAGCTTATGAGTAATATGAGAAGTGGGAATAGCTGAGAGGTGATGATATTGAGTTGGCTATGTGGGATGAGTTTTCAAGTACCATCTTTGATAATTTATTTCCCTATGAGTTGAGAGAAGCTAAGGCAGTGGAATTTGTGAATATGAAGCAAGATAAGATAAGTATTAAATAATATGTATTTAAATTTCAATAGTTGTCTCGTTATGCTCCCGAGTTTGTGTATACGATGAGATCTAAATTGAGGAAGTTTACTTTTGGTTTGTCCCATGACTTGTTATTGGAGTGTAAGCCTGCAATATTGAATAATGATATTGACATCTCCAGGATGGTGGTTTATATGCAGTAGGAAAAAAATAAAAAGAAAAAATAGGCAGAGATAAGAGAGAGGCAAAACAAGAAGTTTAGGTAATCAGAGCAGGGTACAGGTTAGCAGAATAGTAGGAAAGATGGTAAATTGTGGACTAAGAAAAAGAATTAGGGAAATTTTTAATCGACATCTAGTGCTCCCTATCATATGCCTTCGGGTGATCGTCGTTTTCAAGATAGCAGTGGTCCTAATACATAGGGTGCCCAGTCTCAGGCTAGTAGAGCTCTGTCAGCCCTACCTTAATTTACTAGTCCTTTTTATAGTTAGCTTCACTATGGATATTGTGAGAAAGAGGGTAATTAGTGCTATAATTGTTGTCAGCTTGGTCACATAAAGAGAGATTATCTTTCAGCCAGGTTTTCTACTGGGGCTAATAAGGTTCCATTTTCCACTTCTTCAACTTTTGTGCCAAAGGGCGCAACTTCTGGTATCAACACTGGAAAAATTGTCTCTATTCACTTGCTACTTATTAGGAGTCTGAGACATCCCTAGAAGTTATTAATGATATATCATAGCTGTTCTCTCGTGATGTTTATTGATTGCTTGATTCGGGTTCTACCTTTTTTTATGTGACCTCTTATATGGCTTTGCATTTTTGTTTTGGTCCTAAAATTATTTTTGACCCCTTCTCCTGTCTACTCCAATGGGTGATTCTACAATTTCTAGAAAAATCTACAAATGTTGTGTAGCGTCTATCTTTCATAGGGAGATATTGGTGCAGTGTTGGATATGGTGAATTTTAATATTATCTTGGGTATAGATTGGCTTTATTTGTGTTATGCTTTTCTGGATTGTAGGACCCAAAAGGTTAATTTTCACTTTCCCAATGATCTGGTAATAGAATGGGAGGGGAGGTCTGTAGTACCCAAAGGAAAGTTTATTTCTTATCTTAGAGCTCAAAAGTTTATTTCTAAAGGGTGTTTGTATCATCTAGTTTGGGTTAAGGATTCTGACTTTAAAAATCCTTCTTTGCAATATGTCCCTGTGGTTAATGATTTTCCTGAGGTGTTTCTCGATGATCTTCCTAAAATTTCTCCCTATAGGTAAATAGATTTTGGGATTGATCTTCTATCATATTCTTATCCTATTTTTATTCCTACTTATAGGATGGCTCCGGTTGAGCTAAAAGATCTACAGGAGCAGTTAAAGGATCTTCTTGATAAGGATTTCATCGTCCTAGTGTTTTTTCATGGGGTGCTCTGGTGCTTTTTGTGTGGAAAAAAGATGGTTTTCATCAGATGTGTATAGATTATCGGGAGTTGAATAAGGTGATAGTGAAGAATAAGTATCCTCTTCCTAGGATTAATGATCTTTTTGACTAGCTTCAGGGTGTTATGTGTTTCTCTAAGTTTGATCTCTGCTTGAGCTATCATTAGCTAAAAATTAAGGAGATGGATGTTCCCAAGATTGTTTTCCACACCTGGTATGGCCATTATGAGTTTCTAGTTATGTCAATTAGGTTGACTAATGCTTCTGCTGCTTTCATGGATTTTATGAACCGGGTTTCTAGGCAGTTTCTAGACTTATTTGTGAAACTGTTCATTGATGATATCTTGGTGTATTCTATGAGTGGGGAGGATCATGTCAATCACCTTTGAATTATGTTATGGATTTTTAACGACCAAAGATTGTATGCTAAATTTTCTAAGTGTGAGTTTTGGATAAATATTATGACTTTTCTTAGGCATGTTTTTTCTTGTGAAGGAACCAAGGTGGTTCCACAGAAGGTTAAGGTAGTTAAGAGGTGGCCTAGACCTACGACTGTAATCTATATTAAGAGCTTCTTGGGCTTGGATGGGTATTATAGGAGGTTTATGTAGAGTTTTTGGTCCATTGCTTCTCTATTGATGAAGCTAACTCAGAAGAAGGTTACATTTTTGTGGTCCAATGCTTGTGTGGATAGTTTTGAGAAGTTGAAGGAAAAGTTGACTTTTGCTCTTGTTTTAACCCTGCCCAAGGATACTGATGGGTTTGTTGTATATTGTGATGTGTCTTGTATAGTACTAGGTTTTATCTTGATACAGGATGGTAAGGTTGTGGCGTATACTTCTCGGTAGTTTAAGGTTCATAAAAGGAATTGTCTGACTTACGATTTAGAGTTGGCGGCTGTGGATTTTGCTTTAAAGATTTGGTGTCATTATCTATATAGGGTGTACATAGATATCTATTCTGACCATAAGAGTTTGCACCATGTGTTCATTCAAAAGGAGTTGAATCTCAGATAGAGGCGATGGCTTGAATTGCTCAAGGATTATGACATTAGTTTGCTCTACCATCCAGGTAAAGCTAATGTTTTTGCTAATGCTCTTAGCAGGTTGCCTATGGGGAGCTTATCTCCTGTGGGTTAAGAAAAAAAAGAATTGGTAAAAGACATTCACAAGTTGGCTAACTTTGAAGTTTGTCTTTAGACTTCCAAGATGGATGAGTGATTGTTCAAGAGGTGATTAAATCATCTTTTAGTGCTAAGGTAAAGGGGAAGCAGGCCTTGGAACCTAAACTTATGCAGATTGAGGAAGATGTGGATCAGCCAAAGGTTAAAGAACTCGAGATTGAGAGGGATGGTACTCTAAGATTTCAAGGTAGGCTATGTGTTCTTAATGTTGCTGGGCTATGAGAAAGGATTTCGACTGAGGCTCATGAGTCAAGATATATAGCTCATCCAAGTTCAACAAAGATGTACCACGACTTTAAAGAAACCTATTTGAGAAACAATATGAAGAGAGAGGTGGAAAATTTTGTTGTTAAATATATGGTTCGTCAGCAAGTTAAGGTTGAAAATTTAAGGTCTAGAGGCATATCTCAAGATATAGAGTTGCCTATGTGGAAGTGGGAGATGATCAATATGGATTTCATTAAGGTCTTCCACAGTCTCGCAACCAGTATGATTCCATTTGGATCATTATGGATAGGATAACTAAGTCTGCTTACTTCTTGCCATTGAGGACTAACTACTAGGAGAGGATTATGCTAAGTTGTTCATTTAGGAGATGGTAAAGTTGCATAGTACGCTAGTGTCCATTATTTCAATCCGAGGTATGCAGTTTTCTTCTTACTTTTGGTGTTCATTTCAGAAAGGTTTGGGTACTCAAGTGAACCTTAAAATCGCTTTCCACCCTCAAAAGGATGTACAGGTGGAACAAACTTTTCAGGCCTTGAAGGATATGCTAAGGGCCTTTGTGATTGATTTTGGAGGTAGTTGGGTTGATCACTTACCTCTTATTGAGTTTGCATACAATAATAGTTATCATTCAAGAATTCAAATGGCTCCTTTTGAGGCTCTATATGGTAGGATTTATAGGTCTCTTATTGGGTAGTTTAAGGTTAGTAAGACTAGGTTGTTTAGTCTGACCTAGTTCACCAAGCCATGGAGAAGGTGAAGGTGATTAGAGAAAGGCTTAAGACTGTCCAAAGATTCCAAAAGTATTGTGTGGATGTGAGGTGAAGGGAGTTAGAGTTCAAGGTTAGTGATTGGGTATTCTTGAAAGTGTCTCCTATGAAAGGAGTCGTGAGGTTTGAGAAGAAGGGGAAGCTCAGTCCCCGTTATGTTGGTCCATACCAGATTTTGAGGAGAGTTAGGAATATTGATTATGAGTTGGATTTGATTGCAGGCCCAAGCTCCATTCATCCTGTTTTCTATGTGTCTATATGGGAGAAGTGTGTGGACGATCCTTCTTTAATTAAACTTGTGGATGATGTTGGTATTTCAGATTCCTTGTCTTATGTGGAAGTCTGGATTGAGATTTAGGATAGACCAGTTTGTAGCTTGAGAATCAAGGATGTGTCTTTGATAAAGGTGCTTTAGAGAAATTAAAAGGTGGAAGAAGCTACATGGGAAACTCAAGATGATATGAAGGCTAAATGCCTGTTCTTTTTTCTCGAGTTGGATGAAGATGCTTGAGGTATGAGTTTCTTTCTTTCTTATCTCTTTTCAGATTTGCTCTTGATTTTTGGTTGCATTTTGTCTTGTATCTTTCTAAAGGTACCCCTAACTTCTCATTTAGGGACGAAGGATCCTAAGGGGGGATAATGTAACACCCAAGGTTTTGGACTCTAAAAATTTTAAAGTGTTGGCAACACTACCAAGGCTATGACTCAAGTGATGAGTCGTTGACTCCCATCACGAGTCGTTAGGTGAGACTCATGGTCTCACTGGTAAGATTTCCTGAGGTTTCTTCCTTGACCACAAGTTGATGTCATGATTCGTTACGTCAGGTAATGAGTCTTAATGGGTGACTCATGACCATACTAGTGAAGATCTTGGATTTGGGCCCTCAGGTAACGAGTCTAGGTAACGTCTCGTGGTCAGAGGCCATGAGTCGTTACCTAAGTCATAGCGATTAGGCATAGTTTTCTTTCTTGTCTTAATTGGGGTTATTTTGGTCTTTTCCTCCCATCCAACAATCATCCCATGACTTAAAACACCTCAAATTGTCTCTTTTCCATCAGTTAACAAAATCAAATACACTTTTCTCCTCTCAAACTCCCAAAGCAAGAGGAAACTATTGGTCCTAAGGGATTCAATCTCCAAGCTTTAAACTCTAGATTTCTGCTAAATTCTTGTGTGTTGTACGCATTTCTCTATCCCTAACTTGATTTTATATAAAGGTACACGTTTAACCACTGTTTATGTGAATTAAATTATTGGGTTTGAAATTTGGGTTGAGGTCTTTTGGTTGTTTACTATTGGAATTCTTTTCACATGCTTTGAATATATCATTTATGTTTGATAAACGGTTTTGGGGATGGAATGGGTGTACTTTTATGGGAATTTTGAATGGGAACATGGGCTTCCCCAATTTGTTGGATTTTAGCTTAATAATGGTAATAAGCTCAACCCACTTTCATGAACTTTGGTTTTAAATATGGAATTCACATTATTTTACTCACTTTTAGAGTTATTGCATTGCATTAATGGACAAACAAATAATAATGGATTAAAAGACCTTGGTGGCGATGGTTTTGGATTTTAAAAAGGAATCTTCGGAGTCAAATTGGTTAGTTGGATAGGATGGCATAATTGGATTAGTTTGCAGGCATAATTGGTATGACGATAACAAGTGGTAAATGCCTGAATAAAAAACTCCTTGGTTAACGGTTGGGATTATGTACAATTGTTTTAGTGGGCTTAAAGGGGGTTGTGTAGCTCTGCAATAGCCTAGATTCTTGGTCCTTCAAAATTTCTAATATTTTATCCTCACTACCCAGAATACGGCTCTCTATTCAAGTCGTAGGGAGTCTTAACTGGTCTTAAGGACCCAATCATAGCCTGGCTAGTACATTGGCTTGGATTTTTTGCTAATACTATGACTGGGGTTTATGAGTCATAAGAACACAAAATAGGTCATATGGTGTCTTACGTAGCCTAACTAGGGTAATGCCCCATTTGTTACTGCTTTGACAGTGATTGGACCGTGTGATTCATAACAATTCATGTTCAATGATATTCGTAACCAATGATATGAAGGTATAATGTTCAAGTGCTCTCACAAAAAAGATCTCCCACTCACTCATATGAAATAATTCATGTCAATACAGAGACAGTCAAGAGACACTCGCTCTCAGAAGAGAAGTTTCAATCAATACATGTCAAATAACATAGGATTGACCTTATTTTCTTTATCTTAGTTTTTAGATAATCAAGCTAGGATCACTATAGGACTTTTCTTAGCTTGTAATGTAGGCTTGGGGGTTGGTATGGTATATATGGACATATCAAGTGACTAAGTGATACAACATCTAACCTAAAACTTGAATAAAAACAAAAAAGCACCACTAAAGAAAAGAGATAAATTAGAGATGACACAAAGACAAGAACATAAATGGATTTGAACACAAAAGAAGAAAGAAATGCATTAAAGTAAAGGGATATAAGAGATACATACACCTACACCAATGAATAACACAAAGTTGTGTATAAAATACCAATACACACAACATAATACAAGCATGAGGAGCACCAAGAGCACAAGATATTGTCCAAGGTTCAAGCTTTGGAATTGGCAAGCAATTGAAGTCTTTTTTGGAGTATTTTGAAGCCTTGTTAAAGAGAATGAAAGGAGGAGGATCTATACACTCAATAGGCACCTCAAGTTAAGGGCATTAAAGAGATTTTTCACTCCAAATTAACACTCAAGAGGCGCCCCAATTCCCTCCCTAATTAAGGGTATTTTTGTTAATTGGCATGTTATAGTATAAATAGACAAGTAGGCTTCTATTTTCATTATATTTGATTAATATTGAAAGGATACTCTTTATTTAGTAGTTTTAGTCTTCCTTATCTTATAGAAACCGAAATTTGAGTGTTGAATGAATTTGGAAGGATTTTCACTTGTATTGAACATTTGGCATGAAAGGAGGAGTTGAGGGAGTGTTTCCATTAGTTCACCTAAGAGGGTGGTGTTATCTCTCATTGGTATTGTGTGTATTAGTCTTTGATACACACCTTTGTGCTATTTATTGGTGTGGGTGTATGTCTCTCTACTATCTTTACTTTTTGCATCTCTTCTTCATCTCTTTTCTCCTAAGTATGCGTTTTTCCTTTTGTATGCTTGCTGATTTTTCCTTCTAGTGTTTAATTTCGTGTTTTTCATAGTCTTTAGGTTATCATTTTTTATCAAAGACTTGTTTAGTCTTGTTCCAACATCCCTAAATCTTGGTTTTAGTGTCCTTATTAAGAAAGTCTCACCAAAAAGAGTCAAAAAATCCGAAAATCTCAAAAAACATTGTGTTGTGTTGTAGATACGAACCTAAAAACTTAGATCTACATGATTTTAATTTGTTTTGGATGTTTATGGTGGTAGATTCTTGTTCTCTAGCACCTAGGGAGTCTAGATCTACACTTGGAACAAGATTTGGTTGAGTTTGAGCTAAGAACCTCTATGGATATGGTGTTTGAAGCTTTGGAGCTTAGATCCGTGTGGGTTTTTAAATTTTGGATGTAGTTTGTTGCTGATTTTTAGATATTTGAGTTCATCTTGGACTAAGGAACCTAGATATAAAAGAAAATCCAAATTCAGAGTTCATTTGATAGGGGGTCAAACTTTGGTCAACTCTTAAATATTCATCTTGTTCTTCAATGTTCATCATATCTTGTTGGAGAAAAATATTAAAGAGGTGAATTTGATCCAAAATAAGGAGTAGAGAGGGTGTACTTGGTGTTTGTAAAGGAATATTCCTTGGTATATTCATAGTCATCCAAAAGAAAGAAGAGAAAAGGAAAAATCAAAGTACAATTCCAAGTACAATCCAAGTACAAAGGGGGACCATTGTTTTTAAATTCATTTGAAGCTACAAAAAGGCTTTCAAACCTTCAAACTTTCCCTCCCAGATGAAATTCTTCCTCTCCAAAGGTATTCTTGGCCGAGACTTGGAATTTTGGGTTGAAAATTTTTGAAAACTCAACGGCCAATCATTAAACATAGCATCATCATAGCTCAACGGCCAAATTGAGTTCTTAGTTAGATTTCTTAGTTATCAATTTTTTATTCTAATTTATTGTGTATTAAATTCTATCACTAATTAGCAAACTAGTAAGTACCTACTAGGTTGGTAATTAGTCTAGAGTTCGTTTATTTCGTGTCTTCGGTTTTTGTGTGCCTATTCTCATTTTTAATTCGTAGTAGTTTGTTGGTTCAAGTTCGTGCATCATTTTATTTGAGTCTTATCAACAAAAATCAATCTCGGACCAAGGCTTATTCACCACTCAATTCACTTACCAAGTATTGCCAAGTATTCAACACTTGTGAGACCAAGTGTGAGTGTGGTGAGGCTTTTGAACTAACATGTTTGTTCATTTTGTAGATTTTCCTTTTGCGGTATTTTTTTAGGTACCACCAGTCAACTCTTGGGTAATGATGTTATGGAGGTCTTGATGGCTAGGATTGAGTCCTTTTCCCGAGATATGAAGAGTGATAATGATGCTTTGAGGAGTAATATAGATGCTATGAGGAGTGAAATGTCCACTTTTAGTAGGAGGCTTGATTGTGTTGAAAGTAGGAGGAACTCACGACCTTCTACTCCTAACCCCTACCATGCATCCTCGAGTGTCCAAGCTAACAACTCTTCCATTACCATAACACCCGAAACTTTCCACCAAATACTCCCCCACCACCTCTTCAAAACCAAGCCCAAACCACTCCTAACCTAAACATACCAAGACCCCTACTCCCTCAAATGAACCAAGTTCAACAAGAAGGACTTGGAACCCAAAATACCCCACCAAACCCAAACCTTCAAGTACCAAATCCCTTTGACCAAAGACTTATTACCCTACATAACCAAACACCTCCACAGTATCCCAACCACCAAATACCTAATCCAATTTACCAAAGGCCTTATCCTCCACAAGACCCAATTTCTCAAATCCAAGTACCAAATAACCAAAGACCTTATCCTTTTCACCAAATGCCACAAAATCAAAATCTCCCCATCCAAGTAGTAGAAGAAAAAGAGTTAGAACCCAAGGGGAGTGAGGATGATCCTTAAGGTGGAGAGGAAATGGATGGTTAGATACAAGGAGGATGTAAAGTAAGGAGGGAAAAAGGAAAAGGAAGCCACGGGTAGTGAACTTGGAAGGGAAAAAGAACACTTGATTGTAGATCTTGTCCAAAAGGACCCATAATATTCACTAACCCAAATACTAGCATTTTGCCTAGTATTTTCTATTTTGTGTGCAGGTTCAAGACCCTATAAACCCCAAGGAGAAGCCCAAGAAAGTTTCCTTCAAGCCCTTGGCCGAAAGTCCCAATTTTGGGATAAGTGTTGAAGAAGTGAGTCCAAAGGGAAACATTGACATATTCCCGTTTAATGTGTAGCATGATGGCTTCCATGATGCAAAACCAAGTGAAGAACACACTTCCTATGATCTACAAGGTAATAAAGCTACCTTTTACACCTCTAGAAACTTGAATTGTTGTGATGTGGCTAGTAGTGGCCAAAGTGGTGTAGTTTTGGATTTTCTTAGTGAAGAAGTGTGTGAATCTTCCTTTTGTGATACTCTTGGTGTTTTTAGGTTGCATAAGTACCAAACTCTTGTTTTGGGTATGCAAGCACTAATTGATCCTTTAGATGATAAAATGAATTCTTTTCGTAAGAATGATTTGTGTCCATCTAGTGCTAGCACTTATAACTTGAATAAGGTTCCATTACCAAGTAACAAGAGTATTTACACACTAGTTGACCCTTGTGGAAACCAAGGTGAGTCTACGTGGGTATGTGAGTTGCCAACAACTAGTGAGGGTGTGCAAAATAATCAATTGGGTGGAGTTGACCTTGAATTGCTTGAATATTTAGGAAACCCGAATTGTGATTGTTCTTGTGAGCATGTTTTTGTGTGTGATCCCTTTGATGCTCATGGTTATTTATATCTATGTGGGGATTACTCTCTTAAAATAGATAGTGGTTCATGCTTAGAAATTCCATCTATTTCTTCTTTATGTGTTTCCTATGTTGAGCATCCTAGTGATGATGAATTTGGAACTAGTGAGTACTTGCATAAGGGAACCATATTTGAAGTTGATTTGTGTGACACTTTTCTCTATTCTCTATTTGCCTTTGATGATGTATATGATATTGTAGAGAGTTTGTCTTTTAGATTGGGCGAAGCCTATGGGGAAAAAGAGTGTTGTCTAGATCCATGTCTAAGGCCACTCTTTCCATTTGACCCCAGTGCCAAATATGGATATGATGATGCTGGAACACCTAACTTATTGCTTGGTCTACATGACAAGCAAAGTGTTATTCTTGAAAACTCAAGGGCAAATGTGTCATTGTCATCTTGGGATAATGCTTCTAAATGTGAATCCTTGCTTGACATACTTGTGCTTGAATTGAATGAATCCCAACTTGTGGATGCCAAGTTGATGTTTAACTTGAAAGAAGAAAGCCATATGTGTTTAAATGACTTAATTCCAACCTTATGTGATAAACCTATTAAATTAATTGGCATTCTTATTGAAGATAGCACCCTGGATGATGTCTTTATACTTGATGCTTTCCTTATTACCTCTTTACTTATGATGATATCCATGCAAGTCTTAGATTTGTTTTATGTAGGGGTAGGACATTAGTTTGTTGGTGTACTTGGAGTTACAATGTTATATGGTTTTTGTGGACCTTTGTAGTTGTGTTACCTCTTGATGCTTGCCTTAGCTGCGTCCTTTGTGATATTTATGGTAGGTGCTTCATGATCATAATGAAGGAAGTTGGTTGTATTTCAAATATGTACCTCCTTGAAGTGTTTCTTTGAACTTGTGTGTTGAAAACCATGACATTAACCTTGTTCATAGTGGCCTTGTGTATGGAATAGTTGTGTGTAATTTCTTGGATGTTTTTGAGCTGGATCCCTTAGTAAAAGGGATGATTAGTCTCGGCTTATGCCCTTGGTTACTTCGACCCTTTGATCTCGATGAATTATTGAAGTATAGGAGGGATAGCCTCGGATTATGTTCATCCATTTTTTATGTTGATCCTATTCACTTTCTTTGTGCTATTTATGCTAAGTCTTTCATGTCACAAACAAAGGACCCATGGATGTATGTCAAGTGTGAGCAACCTTGGCTTATCTATATAACTTGTGGTACTAATGCTAACCCTCTTCCTTTGAGGATTGTGTTCTTGTTTTCCCTCTCTTTGGTTTTGCAAGATCTGAATTTGAGGATAAATTTCTTTCAAGATGGAGAGGATGATACAAGCATGAGGAGCACCAAGAGCACAAGATATTGTCCAAGGTTCAAGCTTCGGAATTGGCGATCAATTGAAGTCTTTTTTGGAGTATTTTTAAGCCTTTTTCAAGAGAATAAAAGGAGGAGGACTTATATACTCAATAGGTGCCTCAAGTGAAGGTCATTGAAGACATTTTTCACTCCAAAGTAACACTCAAGAGGCACCCCAATTCCCTCCCTCATTAAGGGCATTTTTGTCAATTGGCATGTAATAGTGTAAATAGGCATGTAGGCTTCTATTTTTATTAGATTTGATAAATATTGAAAGGATACTCTTTAGTTAGTAGTTTTAGTCTTCCTTAGCTTATAGAAACCTAAATTTGAGTGTTGAATGCATCTGGAAGGATTTTCACTTGTATTGAACATTTGTCAAGAAAGGAGGAGTTGAGGGAGTGTGAATTCCCTGGGTTCACCTAAGAGGGTGGTGTTATCTCTCATTGGTGTTGTGTGTATTGGTGTTTGATACACACCTTGGTACTATTCATTGGTGTGGGTGTATGTCTCTCTACTATCTTTACTTTTTGCATCTCTTCTTCATCTCTTTTCTTCTAAGTGTGTTGTTTTTCCTTGTGTGTGTTTGCTGATTTTTTCTATCTAGTACCATTTTCGTATTTTTGATAGTCTTTAGGATATCACAACACCAATGGATTATAACACCACACTCTTAGGTGGACACACAGGGATCAACTCCTTAAGCACCCACCTTTTTGCCAAAATATCAACCCAAGTGAATCCGCACTCAAGATAACCCTAGTTTCAATGTCTTTTTCAAGACCTACACTACAATGGCTTTTCCAAGCCCTACACTAAGGAAAGAAAATAAAATTTGAGTTTCACTCAATCAATTCGTAAAATCTTATGAAAAATAGAAGTCTAATTGTTTATTTATACTTATTACAAATAAAGACTAAAATACCCTTAATGAAGGGTGCTTCTTTGGAGTGTAAAAAGAGAGCCATCAAAGACAATACTGCCCTTAATGAAAGCCCCTGAATTAGGTTCCTATGGAGTATTGTTTTGGAGTGTAAGTAGTCCATAATGATCTTAGAAGTAAGCGCCTCTTGAGTGTAGAACCCCTTCTTCTCTTTTAACTTGAACAAGGTTTTGTAATGGTTGTAAAAAGGGTCTTCAAGCACTTGCAAATCCGAATCTTGAACCTTTGACAAGAACTTGTAATCCTTGTTCTCTTTATGCTTGTATCATCCTCCCCATCTTGAAAGGAATTTTTCCTCAAATTCACACCTTGAAAAACCAAATAGAAAGAAAAACAAGCACACAATCCCCATGGTAGAAGGGTTAGCATTAGTACCACAACTTATATACCCATGCCAAGGGGGTACACTTTTGGAATACAACCAACAATCCTTTGTTATGATCATGAAACACTTACTACAACCATCACAAAGGACTTGGATAAGATAGACATCAAGGAAAGAGGAGTGAAACCCGAGACCATCACGTATATCAACAAGCCAAGGTTGTTCACATTTGACATACATCCACTGGTCCTTTGTGTGTGACATGAAAAGCTTAGCATGAATGCCACAAAGGAGGTGGTTTTGGCAAATATCAAGAGATAAGGAAACTACAATGGTCTTAATGGTTTTACTATGCCCAAAAGATAAGACTACCTTTGGATAAAAACCCTAAGATACATTTGTTTTCTACAAAGGACCTCATCAAATATGGTGACACTATTGATCCTAAGGTTCACCTCACTCACATATCATTATCATTTAAACAAAAAACCATCCACAAACTTACTACCTCTACTATAATACACATTCAAAATTAAGATGGTTATCATCATAGGTAAAGAGGTAGTATAGGAAGGAATCAAGTGTGAAAACATCACCCAAGTTCCTATCATCTACAAAAAGGCCACTTGGACCAAAAGGTATAGTAAATGAGGCACACAAGAATGGAATTAAGATAATTAAGCATATTTGACTTCTTTTTCTCAAGTAAAACATTAACTTGGCATCCAAAAGTTGTGGTTCATATAACTTAAAGCACAAGTGTGTCAAACATGGATGCAAGTATATAAGCAATTCCCCAAAGAGGCAATGACACATTTTCCCTAGGGTCTACAAGTATGAAACCACCTTTTAGAAATAGGTCTCTCATAGTCACAAGGTCGCAAAAAAGGGTATTACATGAATGGAATTCATGTAAAGTGTTTTCAAGAGACAATTCTCTTCTTGACCTACAAGTAGTGATACCTTGGTCAAGAATGGAAACACTCAAGAGTGAAATCTATTGGTTCCTTGTATTGATACCCTTCTTTGGTGAATATCTAACATTGTTGGAAATTCCCCCCATGCACAACTTGGGTCTATCAAGTGGGTTGTAAATACATAAGAAAGAATTTCCATCATAGGGAAGGATACCAACATTCACAATCAAACCTTGCTTGTCACTTTGGCCAAGCATCAAGTTTGATGTGAAGAAATTTCCACACCCCAATAGGTCACCGGGGTCAAATGGGAGAAGTAGCCAAGAACATGGGTCAAGGCTATACTTACTTTTCCCTAAGGTGCCATTCTTATCACTAAACATACCCTCAGTTAGACACAAACCACCATATCATCAAAGTTATCACAACTCAAGTTAACTTAAGTATCAAGCAATTCATCCCCATATTTATCACACAAAGGTGAGGTGTCATACAATGGATCACAATTACAATCACTTTTACAAAAACAATCACAAATTGGATTTCTTAAACACTTAAGCAAATTAAAGTTATCATAACCCAATTGATCATTATTTTTCAAACTTAGGAGTTCACCATCAAGAATAGGATGGTTAACATTATCTTCACTCAACCCTATATTCTTAATGGATTTCAAGAAATAGGGTAACAAGTGATCTTAGGATACCGCCTTTCTTTTTAAACACATCATATCTCACTTCACTAGGTGCCATGCAAGGAGTGATCTCAGTATTTTCACACAAGACATCTTTCTTTGAGAGAAATTCACTATTCAAAGGTAATAAGTTTAAGCATACAAGTTCACTCTCACAAAGACATATGCCTTGCAACATTTTCATCCACATGATATCTTTGAGCAAAACTATCATTAAGGCTTTCATCACACAATATGATCAAAGAAATATCTCCATTCTCATGATCAACTCTATCAACATTATCACTAATTTGAGGCTTACCAAACACACCACACATATGCTCAAGTAGTGGACTACATTCGTGAGTAAGTTGATCATCCTTCAAAACCTCACTAGTTGTTGGCAACTCACATACCAACGTAGACTCACCTTGTTTTTCACAAGGGTCAACTAGTGTGTGAATACTCTTTTTACTTGGTAAGGGAACCTTATTCAAGTTATAAGTGCTAGCACTAGATGGACACAAATTATTCTTACTAAAAGAATTGATTTTGTCATCTAAAGGATCAACTAGTGCATGCGTACTTACAACAAGAGTTTGGTCCTTATGCAACCTAAAAACACCAAGAGTATCACAATAGGAAGATTCATACATTTCTACACTAAGAAAATCCAAAACTACACCACTTTGGCCACAACTAGCCATATCACAACAATTCAAGTTTCTAAGAGTGTAGAAGATAGCTTTGTTACCTTGTAGATCATGGGAAGTATGTTCTTCAATTGCTTTCGTACCATGGTATCCCTCATTCTCTCCATATTGAAGCTCGGCCTCATTTTCCATGGAAACCAAAAATTGGTAATTCGAATTTTGAGGTAAAATTTGAGCGCTAAGTCCTTCCTGTTGGGCTTGGCTCAATAGGGGATATATAGGTCTACTTCACTCTCGAGTTGATGGACTTTGGTTTTGTGGCGTCTTTGGTGGCTATAGTCTATCAACACCCGCTTTCATTCTAATCATGTCACCCTCCATTTATCCGAAATCACCCTTCATTGAACCCAAACCACCCTTAATTGAACCCAAATTCGTATGCATCCTAGCCATGTCACGAGATAAGGCCTCAAGACAAGCGAATATAACTCCACTAACATCATTACCCAAAGGTTTAGATGTGGTACCCTCGAGTTCCATGATTCATGTACCTAAGGAACAAGCAAAAATAGCAAAGGAAAACCTACAAAATGAGCAAACAAGTTAGTTCAAAAGAAATCCTCACCACTCTCACTCTCGGTTCTTACCTCACACTTAGTCTCACAAGTGTTGATACTTTGGCATGTAATTGGAAAGTGAGTGAGGAATGATTATAATTTGTCCCAAAATGGATTTTCTTTTGATATTACGCAAAGAACTTGCTTACAGACTTTAACCAACAAGTTTCAATGAATTACAAATGATAAAAGCACAAAAGAAATGTTGACACGAAACAAAGGTCTCAAAACTAATTATTAACCTAGTAGGTAGTTACTAATTTGGTAATTAGTGATAGAATAACCACAAAATAAACTAGAAAAAATAAATTAAAAATTAGAAATCTAATTTAGAACTCAATTTGGCTGTTCATAAAAGCGATAATATGGCAGCTTATGATTGGATGTCACTTTTCAAAAAATTTCAATTCCCAAATTTTTGTTTTGGCCAAACACACTTTAGGGAAGAAGAATGAACTAAATTGGGGAGAATTTGGAGGGTTTGGATCAACTTTTCAAGTTCAAATGGATTTAAAAATAATTGGTCCCCTTAAGTGTACTTTCAATTGTACTTGTTTGTCCCCTTGTCCCCTTGTCCTTTTTGGAAGACTTAGAATATGCTAGGAAATTTTCTTGTACAAACACTTAGTACACTCTATTTATTCCCCCTTTTTGAATCAAACAAGCTACTTGAATATTCTTCTTCAACAAGATTTGAAGATGATGGATAAACAAGATGAATATTCAAGAGTTGACCAAGGTTTGACCATAAGGCAAATGAACTCTAAATTCGATTTTTCTTTTAGATATAGGTTCCCTTTGCCAAGACAAGCATAACCAACACAAAATCATCCATAAACACCCACAATATGACAAGGTCACACATTACCACCTTCAAAAAAAGCTTCAACACGCCATAACCATAGTGGATCTAGCTCAAAAACAATCAAATCTTGTTCCAAACGTGGATCTAGACTCCTTAGGTACTAGGTAACAAAGATATAGCACTTGAAACCAAAAAAATGTCACAAAACTTAGTGGATCTAGGGTGCAAGGTTCGGATCTACTACAAAGGCACAAGATACCACTTTTTTATTTTTCTTAACGCTAGACTCTTTTTTTATTAAGATTTTCTTAGATCCAAGGCTTAGAGTTGTGGGAACAACTCTAATACATGGCTCTTGATACTAAATGATATAAGATCTAACCTAAAAAGTGAATAAAAACATGAAAACAGCCACTAAAGAAAGGATATGAAGTAGAGACGACACAAACACAAGCACACAAATGGATTTGAACACAAAAGAAGAAATAAATGTATTAAAGTAAAGGGATAAAAGTGAGACATACACCTACACCAATAAATAGCACCAAGGTATGTATGCAACACCAAGACACACAACACCAATAGAGGATAACACCATAATCTTAGGTGTACACAAAGGGATAAACTCCTCAAGCACCCACCTTTCTTGCCAAAATGTCAATTCAAGTGAATCCACACTCAAGCTAACACTAGTTTCAATGTATTTTCCAAGACCTACACTACAATGGCCTTTCCAAAACCTACACTAAGGAAAGAAAATACAATTTGAGTTTCACTCAATTAATTCTTCAAAGCTTATGAAAAATAAAAGCCTAATTATCTATTTATACTTATTACAAACAAAGACTAAAATACCCTTAATGAAGGGTGCTCCTTTGGAGTGTAAAAAGAGATTCATCAAAGACAATATTTCCCTTAATGAAAGCCCTTGAATTAGGCACCTATAGAGTGTTGTTTTGGAGTGTAAGTAGTCCATAATAACATTAGGAGTAGGCACCTCTTGAGTGTAAAACCCCTCCTCCTTTTTCCACTTGAACAAGGCTTTATAATGATTCCAAAAGGGGTCTTCAAGCACTTGCAAATCCATAGCTTGAATCGTTGACAAGACTTTGTAATCCTTGTGGTCTTTACACTTGTATCACTAAGCCTCCTTGGCACTACATTAACCTTGGGGTCTCACTTATTAGCTAATTTCTATTTATTCTACCCTTATTTCTCCTTTTTTAATCTTTATTGCACATTTAGGTTGGGTGTGGTATTTTATTCTTTTCTTTTTCACTATTCATGATTTTTTTATTTTTACCATACCCAGCCTTACTGACTTTTCCTCTAATTATACCCTTCTTTATACCTACTTTACACTATGCACTCTTCTGATCACCACCCTCAACATAGGTATTTTGCTTGAGTTAAGGTGCATAATTTCCAAGAAGGACCAAGGCCAAAATAGGTTCATTATAGCATAAATAGGAAGGTGAATAGGTGAAATAAGAAAAATAGGCTACAAGGTTCAAAATAGGGATCAAGTGATACACTTCACACATGGAAGGTCATTTAGACTAAAAGTGGACTGAAATCAAAAATAGCTTATGATCTTGTCCTAACTGACTATCTTTCAACCTAGGCAAGACTAATCAGGCAAGTTCTAAATTCAACACACAAAGGGAAATAGATAGTATCTCATACACACATAGCATAGAGTCAATATTACCAACTACTACTTATCCAGTTCATCCAATTGTTAGTAAGTGATTATCATGCCCCTAATCCTAATGCCATAACAAGATCCACAATGTTCACACATATATACATTCACACATTTCTTAAACATAAAATTTTAGAAAGGTATCAAAAATCAATAAAAACATGACTACTGCCCTAAATACTTAAAAATCTATTGATTATACAAAAACACCACACAATATGAAATAAAAAACAATACGACACAAAATTATCCAAGACATGCCAGTTATACAACCATATCATGGACAACAGGAACAAAATCACAACAATGAAAACCCGCGGCAGCATAGTATGCCCACTCCCAACTAAACATTGTGCACTGCCCTCAATGCATTAAAATAAAGAAAAATAGAGGAAATTAAGAACATACCTAGGATGCACTAGGTACCTAAATTATAAGCATCCCCAGATGTGGTCATATCAACTGGTAGAGGTGGAGGTGGTGGTGGTAGTAGTGCATACTAAATAATGCAACTACTGCTATAGTTGCGCACATCTGCCTATCGATGAATGTACTCTCCATTAAATCATGTCTGGCCCTTTGAAAAGCCTGGTCATATGGCATATCAAGATCCTGCAAGCCTCTAACATGACTTCTCTTGTCCCCAACTATTCAAACCTCCTCATTATCCTCTGCAAAGAAATCAAACTATCTCAATATGCGTTGTGGTTATATCTGAACCACTAGGGTATAGCTGAGGGAGTGGCTGCTACAGGACTCTCTGTAATAGAGGGTACCTCTACTTGTAGTATATCAAAATCCTTCCTTATCTTTGCTATATTCAGAACATTAATCTTTGAGAATAGATTTGTAACCCGTATCTCAAACTCTTCGAGCCTTATTTGGAAATCAGCATGTAGCTCAGATAGTGCAACTCTCCGTGTAGCCTCCCATCTAGCCTCTACCTACTCGAATTTGGTTGTAACCCCTGATATTATCTACGCATAGAGAGTAGTCATCTTAATTTTAACAAATATCAAACTTGTATCGGTGGCCCTCTAGCTATCCACTAAGATTTATAAAAACTTGCTATATATAGTAATCAAACCTTAGCAAGAGTTGTAGTATATGGGCAAGTAGGCTCTGAAGATACACCCATCGGCTTTAAGATCAAATTCGAGGTTGAAGAAAAAGTGGTTGGTTTCCCATCGCCATGCGTACTCGAATCTGGAGCCTCTCCCTGCTCCCCTATCTCCATATAAATACCAATACCCATATCTTCTTAATATGCCTCACTAGGATCTATGGGAACTATTGGGCCATCAGTCTGGTTATATAGTACTATTTTCTGCTCTCACAATCTCCTAGAAGGTCCTAAACATTCCAGATACTTCATAGTCTTTGTATGTGCAGTCATCATTATGAGTACCCTCTCATTTAGTCTCAATATATCAGGTACACCGACCTCATCATATAGCCTCTAAATTATGTAAGGGAATGGTAGATTAGTTAACTCCCTAAATGCTCTATCATTTAACTCATATCGAGGAATGGAAACAAAATCTAAAGCATATTTGTGCATCATACAAGCAACCATTGTTGTTCCATCCTAAGTCAACATATTATCTGAAGCCTTGGGTATCAGTCGGTATCTAATCAGAAACTACCAAAACATAGCCTCAAGTGTCAATAGGACCTTCATTATCATACCATGTCCCTCAATCTATGGGGTCTCATCACCCAAAGATAAAATATAACTGGCTATCCACCTATCCATCTCTGTAATACCCGTACTTTTCCTAGCTTGAAATTTTTCCCTAAGAATGTTAGAAGCTTTCTTTGAAAGATGAATCCACTTTTCTAGATGTGTTGTTTTCAATATTTTCACTTTTTATCATATGGAAAATTCAATAATCTTTCCATCGATACTATATTTGCCCAAATCCGACACTCAGGCGAAGAGTAAGAGCCTTTTTAGTGAGACAGTGTATCACCTGAGCCTTCAACGCGTCACAAGATAGCTCAAATGAAAATTGTCAATTTTTAGTGTTGCTCCACAATAGTGGTGCATCTCTCCAAACTTCCAGGTCACAGACAAGGTGGCAACGCGATAGCTACACGTTGCACCACCATGTAATTTCCCATTTGTAACTTTCCAGTGTTGCTCCGCGATAGTGGCGCACGTGCCAAGGATGAAAATCGGAAAATTTTCTCAGAAATGAAAGACGTGTACTAGGGTTAAAAAAGTCAATTTTCCACCCTATATATTAGCCTTATAACATGATATTTGTCCATAATTCAGCAACTTATACTCAATTACTCTCAAAAACTCTCAAGAACAAGCCCTACAGTTTTTATAGAAGGTTTAATTCCAAGGGAATTCATCGTCAAATTTCAAGAATCTCTCCTTTAATCTTTATAGGATCAAGAACTAAGGTATGCACCGTGTTGATTCATGGACTCCTTTCGTCCATGAAGCTCAAGAACCCTATTTTAAACTATATGTCAGGATGTTCTTGTTTTGAATTGATTATGTTCATGTTATTATTTTTGTATGATTGCCAAGATTGCATCTTTATCATGTTTTTATGAAACCATGTTCGTATAGGGTTGAAATTCATGCAATTGAGTTTAAATTGTGGAACTATGTTGTATTAAATTGATAAATCATGCATATGCCCTAAGTGTGCATGTAAGGTGTTTGATAATATGCCCCAATGAATTAATGATGATCAAGTACTTAGTTTCCATGTGTCAAGATCATGTCATGCCTCTTAAGTTATGCTATACGTACTTGATTAAGATGATTCCCATGCAACACCTATGCATTGTGATTGCTTGATGAGATGTTCATACAATTAGAAGCATGAAATTATGCCATGTTTATACGTATTACTATCTATGTACAACATTATGATTATCATGTTCTTCATGAAATTCCCAACTATGAAATTCTGAATTGTTGATATTGGTCATGTGATCAAAAATGTCAAGCTTTGTTAGTTTTAGTCTATCGAGTCTTAGGGGTAATTGTACCCAACAATCTAGTTGTGTTCCTAGAGCCATGTCATGTTTTTATGATACTCTCAGTCAAGCCATGATCCATAGAACTTAGTCAGTCAAATGACTCAAGAAATACTCAAGACTCTCAGTGATCCCAGTACTCTCGGAAATCTCATAATCTCAGTTAATTATCAAATAGCAGTAGTATTCCTTCAGTCAACAAAACTCAGTGAACTTAGTTTAGCTCCACTAAACAATACCATTATTATCATTTCAGTTAACTTAATCAGTTTAGTTCAGTGTCTTTCAGATGGGAGTAGGATTCAGCATCGAGCGATCCTGTGTAGGTTAAGATGCACCCTATGCATTTAGGGATATATATATATATACATCTTATTTAGGTTACCTACCAGGAGGGGTTGATAGAAGACCTCCTTATCAGAGAAGGAATACCCACAGCAGGCCTTTACCTATGTCATGGTATGGATACTCTTCCAGTTGGGGTTACAGCTTGGACCCCACTAGTTCAGTTTTGGGGTTTGTTAGTTAGATAATCACTTTCCACAGTTTTAGTTACAGTTTTAGTCTCAATCTTAGCCTCAGGAAAAGAACTCAGCTAGTTCTATCAGATTCAGGATTGTCAGATATAGTCACTTATGTTATTAGTTATATCAATTCTCAAAACTCATATTATTAGTTATATTAGTTATCAGAACTTCTATTATCAGTATTCAGCTTTAGGACTATTAGAAACAGTCAACCAGACCAGTTCTACATAATTAAAACTGTCAGAAATAGTTATTCTTGTATCAGTAACATAGTATCAGTCCCTCAGTATTCAATAATATAGTATCAGTCTTTCTCACTTATTAGCGACTCAGGGGTCAATATCATGAGACTCAGTATTCATTCCTATCATGATCTCAGTTATATTTATGTAGTCATGTATGTATTCTCACATTTCTGTTAGTTAGTTAGTTAGTATTGTTCATGCATATGAACCATTTGCATTCAGCCTACCTCACTTGCATACCAGTACATTCAAAGTACTAATGCATTTGTGCTATGGTGTCTTATACCATAGGTTTAGAAGTACGAGCTCTAGAGCATCAGTAGAATCCAAGTTCAGTATTCAGAGTCAGCTGTGAGTCCTCATCCTTCGAGGACATAATGATTACATTACTATTTTAGATTTCAGTTTAATTCAGTTGTCGGAGTTAGTTGGGGACCTATCCCATTAACTCTCTATTCAGACAATTTAGAGGCTTTCAGACTATAGCATGCCAGATAGTTACTTTAGATTTGTTTTGGCATTTATTATACCATTTCCAGACATTATTTTATCAGATGTTTATTCAGTTTTGAATCTTATGGCCTTACATCTTTTATGTATTCTATATAATTTCAGTATATTATTCAGTTCTTAGTTACAGATATCAGTCATGGGTTAGCTTGTGTTCTTTCAGTGTCATAGTCACCATGTAGTATTTCAGGTACCATATTCGGGGAATTACACTCTCAAAACTCTTTTATTAGTGCTTATCCTCCCACGTGATATGTCGATCACGTACAACCCTCAACCTATGGTCACACTTAGCTATAGATACATGAGTAATATAATTTGGGATAAAGATAACTCTGCTGATAGTCCCAACTGAAATATCAACTCTGACCCTCTGACCAGTGTACGATCAAGTTGTGGTTGACTCACGAATTTCACTAGGCCTAGAGATCTATGCATAGGATGGACTATTATAGCTTTGTAGGATACATTAAATTCCCGTACCATAGTCGAGTTGTAAGAACCAAGTGCTCGAGTCATCCACTCTAACTGATATCGATCATATTCTATCTAAACCTAGTACTCAACTCATCCTTAATAGATCAATCTATCATTTCTCATAAATAACTCCTGTAGGACTATCTGCCTCTTAAATTTGACTATTGATATCAAATATCTCCTAAATACGAGGCCAAAATTTTGATGACGTCTAAACTACACCTCCTTTTAGAAGATAATACGATCGTGACAAAATATAGTAACCCAACAAAGGTTAGGGTAAAATCCCAAGGGAACACATAGAATTATGGATCTCAGCAATTGTAGTCAATAGGTAGAACTGGAAAGAAAGTAGGGGATTTTGTGTAGTATTCTCAAGAAAGTAACTATATTAACTTTGGTTGTAATCAGTTGTAAGTTAACACTGTGATTGTGCTCCCCTTGCTTCTCAACTCTGTAGGCTTATCATTTTTTGTTGAACCAACCTGATACTTTGCATGCAAAATCGATAAGTTATGTACCTTCTACAGTCATTTGGACGAGCAGAATGATTTCACTCTTACCCTTTACCTTTTGAGTCTCAGGATGTCACCTTACTTAACTATTACCTTTTCAGTCTCTTGTTAGTAGATGAAATCTAACCATCTTACTTATATAAAACCTAAGAGTGTGGATCGATAGTTAAACACTAAATTACTGTTGTCTTTATCTATTCTTAGTCATTACTCCTCTTTTAGAGTAAGTAGAAATATCTAAGTAGTATCCTAACATGTGCACCAGTTAAGAAAACTATTATAATAGAGATAAAGCAATACATGCATGGCAAAAGTAGCACTTTCCCTACTTTATCAATCCACCAGGGTTTCCACAACCCTAGTTATGGGATTTTAGCCTCTCATGCTTATGAAGAGATTAATAACATTCATAATCAAAAGCATATGTGAAATCACAATGATAAGATTCATAATAGCCCACAACCATAACTTAATTAATCAACAGAAGTCAATACAAAAGAATCCTAAGATCAAAATTGAATCTTGGAATCAAAATATGTTTACGTGTATCAAAAGTGTGTTCCTCTTACTACAAAACACATAAAGGGTATTTATAGTACATAAGGAAACTCTAAAACCAAAGCCCAAATAAAATTGGAGAAAATTGGGTCAGTGGCCACTTATGGCCCCTACTTATGCCCTTACCCTGGGCACAATTAGTACTTGTGGTCAATAGGGTGGGCGCAGGTACCATGATAAAAATCTTCCTGGTCGGCTCTCAGGATATTGGACTTCTATACTTACTTTGCTTGCTTGCGGTCTATAGGTCCTACTTGCGGTCCACATGTTGAAAAAGTAAGTGTCGGGAGTCATGTTTTCAGCTCTTCTTCAATTCTCGAACATGCTTTGATCACGAACAAGCCAGAAAGTATCCTGAACATCCATAATTTCTCCAAAGAGTAGCCAAAAATACCTTTTTCATCTTTTTCACGGACTTAGCATCCAAAACATGATTTCCTACAGAACATACCCAAAATGCATCATATCTAAAAAAAATTAACCATAGAAACTTGCATATTTTCCTTATTTTAAGCTTCTAAAGTTCTATATTTCTATAGCACATCAATTAACATTGTCCTTGTTATTGTCATTATTAGAGTTGGGGGCATGTCCAGTCTTAGATTGATTTTTGATTTTATTATTGGGTTTCTGGATATTACTGTGGATTGGGTTGTGATGATTGACACTATTTGTTAACTTGAGTTATTATTCTCTATCTTATTATATGTTTAGATTTCAACCGCTACTAGGCATTATATTATGTTAGGCTAGATATAGAGGGTGGTCTTTGATCCTCGGTGGACTCTAGATACCCATCATGGCCAGGCCCTTGTTTAGGTCATGACAAGCTCATTGTGAAGGTGGAGGTCTCAGGAGGACCACTACTGGAAGCCACATTTTTTGATGTGGGGGTCTTTATGACCGTGTGCATATCTCACACATTATATATTTTGAGATGGTTTAAGTCTTGGTATCTTTGGACCTCCTACGGATTTCCTTAGTTCGTGTGGCTAACACATGTTAGGGCTCTTTCAGCATGGGGATCTGAACCTATATAGCCCGTGGGTTTCCTTAGGAAGGATAGAGTTATACAATCCAGGTTAATGATTTTAAAATCCTATATTCACTGGTTTTTGACATGGCATTATTTTATCACTTTTTTGAGTTATATGCCAGTTTTTATCCCACTGACCTACCCTGAATGCTGCATTATTTCATGATGTAGGGTCCTAGGGTTCTTTTATTACTCCTTTGTAGTGTTAGGTGGTACGAATAGAGGTTGACTTGTTATGAAGTGGTGAGCCTCCATCATCTAAAAATCTTTACCATTTTATTTGGTTTCTTCTTAAATTTTGGAAATTGTGAACTCTCTTTGTCATGGTCGGGGTCGTGTCCCGACCTTGTTTGGTACTTTGTTATTTAGAGGCTTTTGTGAACAAGTGTGGGTTGGGTGGTTGTTTTGATTCTTAGACTATTCTTGATTTATCTACATTCATTTCTATTTATGGTTGTCTTCCGTTGTTTATCTTTACTCTATTCTGGATGTTAGTCTAAGGGGGTGATCTTCGACTTATGGTGGGCTTGAGATACCCGTCATGACTAAGCCCTAGTTTGGGTTGTAACATTGGTGTTGGAATTGGTGGTAGTTGTGCTAGATTAGAATAGTGAAGGTGGAAGGTGTGGTAGCAGCTAAAAATAGTGGTTGATAGTGATATTGGTTGTCAATGGTGGTTGTGATGGTGGAGGTGGTTGGTGGTGGTGGTTGGTAGTTGGTGATTATGGGTGCTGGTTGACAATGATTAGTGGTGGTGACTGGTAATTGTGGATGGAGTCCTGGTGAATATTATCTAACATAAGAATACCTCCTAGTGAAATTAAGACTTTGTTCCAAATCTGAACTACTAAAACTTGTTAAGACTTATTAAGAGATAAATCTTAATAAAAACTAATGCACTTAATTGTCTAACATCTGAACCATCAAGATTCAAACCTCCATAAAATGCAAACAAATGTGGCTAGTCTAGTTCCAAGGTAAGTGCCATCATGACCACAACATTTAGGTCATGACATCTTATAACTCCATAAACAAAATATGTGGGCTTTGTTATGGTCCAATGTAATACCTATACTTCAATAAATATACTTCACCATCCTCTCTTTGTCTTCTATTCTCTCTTCTCTATTACTTACTTTAAGAACATTTTTGTGTGCATCGCTACCTAAATTCATCATCATAATTGAATAGGATTTTTTTGTTTTTCAACTCTCGAAAGCTAGAGATTTTTGGATAAATATAAACTATCTTAATTCATTTGTGGATAAGTTTTTGTTTGAGAATGATAATAAACTAGTTATGACAATTAAGTCCCTTTTGAATGAATACCTATACAACAATTCGGAGGTTGACCTCACTTCTTTGAAATCTTCACGCTAAATCAAAATCTAGTTCAGTAGCTTTTCAAGTGACATATGCAACTTTTTCTTCCAAATAGATTTCAAAATGAATATTCTGTCATTTCTTAACCCTACAAACATCTCCATCTATTTTAAAAAGTGTTTGAACGATACTTCACTCTCAGTATTTATGTATAGTCAGAATTGGACTTGTTAATAGAGTTATGCTTAGAATGTTCTTTTAGAAAATTTCTTTTTTCATTTTCTACTCAATGCATTATAGTTAATGAAATTTCCCTCTTATTGAGTTACTTTTCCCTTTCATCAGTATTAGACTTCTAGCGAACTATTGCTCATGTCATATAAGAATAGAACCACATTTTTCATTTAAAAAAGTTATCCCTTCAACTTTTTGACTATAATTAGGTTATGCCAGATCATAATTAGAAAACAAATAAAATGTACAACAATTATGCTTTCTACATAATAAATCAACTATTTAAGCTCAGGTAGATATATTTTCCTGATTGGTGAATGTACAACTTGGATAGGCAAACACTTGAATATTCCAAATGTCATGGCTTCTCCCTAAAAATTATTTTTTCCTCTAAAGTTATAATCTACAATATGCATTCAAAATATGAATTAAACTATTTCTTAGACAGTCATTCTTTAAGTTTACCTTAAGCAAATAAGGAGGGATTAAAGTTTTCATGGCTCAATTTCTTAGGTCATTATGGCACCTACTATAATCCACCAGTAGGAAAGCTAATCAATAATCCAGAATAACTAGTGAGGACTATCAAGAGAAAATAGTAGAAAATAATCAAATAAAGAGGCTAAAATAAGATTAAATCTCACCTGGTGAATTCGGTACAAGAATTTCTAATATAATCATAGTACAAAGGGAAATACAAAAGAAATATACATGTACAAACCTCTCCAAAATTAAAATAAAGATAAGTTTAATCAATACAAGGGAGAGTAGGTAGATAAGTTTAATCAATACGAGGGAGAGTAGGAATACTCCAAACAAGATCTCACCCTAAATCTCCGATCAATAGTTTCTCTGCACGATGCACATGTTAATCATGAGAACTCATACTATGATCTATATAGGCTGCAAAAGTATAGTTTGAGTACCAAACACATGGTACTCCATAGGCATTGTTCTATTGAGCTCCAAAGATAGTGTAAGCATAAACAACATATAAATTAGGAATATAAATTATAAGCAATTAACCAAAAAACTAAACATAATAATGCTAAGGGAGAAATAAGGATAAAATATCCTATGCTAATAGTATTTAGAAACTAAATTTCAGTACTGTATATCACTAGCCAATATATAAGTGAAGAGTGGAACAAGAATATATAGTAGTAATATATGGCTAAAGAATATATATATATATATATATATATATATATATATATATATACACAATATGAATAGATAAGAAAAGGGAAGAATATATATATAAAGGACTAAACTCAAAGGTAATAACCAGAGGGATCTAACCTAACATCTTAAGGAATCCTAACTAAGTAGGAAAGATAATATTAGCCTAATTAATCCTCTAACAAAAGTATGACTAATCATGAGGTAGCCTAATAATAATTTAACTTACCAATAATATAGAAATATAAGGAATTAGAAATGTACCATCAATCTCGAGTGCCAGTCCACAACCATCCTGCCACAAACCAACCATAAACCAACAATAAAGTAATCGACTAGTACGGATAAATAGTAACCTAATCAGGTCCTCATAAGTCTGGAATATTCAATCAAACACTCAGCAAATAACAAACATAACTTATTCCTATACAACCCCCCATAAGGTCGATAGGTATAAGCACCAAATCTTTATATTAGTGATAGGCAATGCATATGAATGAATGAATAACCATAAACTAATAGTAACCAATATCTTAACCGAGTTCAAAATATACCAAGTGTATATACCTCCTCTAGCTTAGTAGGTCATAAAGGCAGGACCTATGGTGACAATCTTTCTCTAGCACTGTGGCTCACTGATGAAGAGGCCCTAGGGGACCCGAGATATCCGTATACATTGCCTAGTCCCAAAAGAGGACTTCTAATAACCATCATAATAAATCCACTCTATCTAATACTATATATATATATATAAATAAAATAAGTGTACAGACTCAAACTGTGGCTAAAAGAATGCTAATTTATAAATCTATTACTTGAGATCAACGTCGGAACTAAATCTGTATAATAGCATAGAAAAGGTTAGAATCTTTCTCGGCTAAAGTAAATAGTAGTGATAAAAGAGTGAAACAATAATGGAAAAAATATATCTTTATGTAATTTTAAAAATAGAACATTTAGTTCTAAAAGCTCATAATGAAGGGAGGGAGGAAAACATGGCAAAAGTAATTATGCAATTGGTGCTTTTAACTAAGCATGTGATGGGTGCACCCACAAAAGCAGTGAATGTCATGGAATCCAAGGCCTATAATGTTGAATAAACCAAGAATCTTGATGAAGATATTTGGCATTTGGCTAACTATTCGGGGAGTTCCCTCTTTCCCTATCAGAGGCAAGGTAGGAATATAGGTTAGATGGATTGTGATAGTAACATTGATTGGAGAGACAAAAATCAAGAGTATGATAATTATGTTCCTTATCATGATCAAGATAAAAACAAAGATGCAAATCCCATTGACCCCGACACAAAATCAAAGATGTCTTGGCAAGAATGTTGATAAAAGTGGAGGGAACAGACAAGATGGTCTGTGAATTGAGAGGAAAATTTTTGCAAATCAACCAAACAATTGTGTCCAACTCACTTCTATTAAGAAATTGGAGACTCAAATCGGGCAAATCTCCACTCAACTTAATGCTTGGCAAAAAAGAGGACTTTATAATGCACCGTTGTAAATCCAAAAAATAATGCTCAAGTTTTAGTCATAGTCACTAGGAGTGGCAAGACCCTCAGGGAACATTTGGGAAAAGTTTAGAGATAAATTATGGGTACAAATGAGCCCAACATTAAGCACATGACTATGAATAAAAAGGTTATGGTTGACCTAAAAGAAGAAGCTCTGAAATCTCAAGAAGATAGGGATGAAAAAAACCAATGGAAATTGATGAAGAGGTGGTAGAGAATGATAAGCCATAAATTGATGTATTTACCATCATTCATATACCTCATTCCTTGCCCAAAATTCTTAATAAAAAGAGGAAAATTAAAACCTCAAGAAATTCCTGGCTAAGCTTAGCAGCCTCTTTATCAATATCTCATTATTCGAGGCTATCTAAGAGATTTTGGGGAATGCTAAGCTTATGAAAAACTTGACGTTGAAGAATAAACTTGTTCAAGGAGACACCTTTAAAGTCACCCATGGTTTTAGTTCTATCATGAGTAGAGCAATAGCAAAAAAAAAGGAAGATCCGGAGCCTTTTTCAATCCATGCACCATCGAAATGCATAGTTTGAAAAAACATTATGTGACCTTGGTGTGAGTATTATTATTATGCCCTTTTAAATTTGAAATAGACTTGTATTGAGCACCTCTACTGCAACATCAATAAGGCTTTTGATAGCAGACCAGTCTATCATTAAAATGGTTGGTATTTTGTTTGACGTGATGGTAAAAGTGGATAGATTCATCCTTCTGGTGGATTTTGTGGTTCTAGATTGTGAAATGGACCAAGAGGTTCCTACTATACTTGGTAGACCTTTCCTTGCCACTAGTAGAGCCATAGTCAATTTGGGTCTTAGGGAAATGAGGTTTAGAGTTTATGCTAGTGAAGTGTCTTTTCGGGTATGCAAAACAAAAAAGCAATCTATAGAGATTCAAGTGGTATCGATGATACATTTTGAATATGAGAAAGTGAAGTATGGCTCCCTTGAGGATCCAACTTGAAAAATATGAAGAACTTCGTACCATGATGATAACTAAGGCGCTATGTTGGAGGCAACCCACAAATGCGATGAATATGGCTCATATCTTTTGTTTTAATTTAGTAGTGTAGATTTTAATTTTATCATTGATTAATACATGTGTTTATGGCACTTTGGAGTGTTTTTGATTGATTTGAGAAGGGGAAGTGTGAAATTTTTGCATGTTTAACTGAATAGGAAAAAGTGTGTCAAAATAGAAACAAAATTGAACTGGGGAAAATGGAGGTGAAAAAATGACCTAAGTTACCGTGATCGTAAGCCTCGTGTCTTCACAATTGAGGTCATTGAATGTCTATGATCACGTACCTTGGACCGCGATCGCGATCAGATCAGTTTAAATAACCATCCAACTACCATTTTTCTCACACTCCCTCTCCAAATTCTCTCTCAAATTGTACCCACTCCTAGGAGTATTTTGGGCATTCAAAAGCATTTAATCATCTCTCTTGCATTATTTCCTTTGGTAAGTGTATTGAATTTATGATTTAGTTATGGAAACAGGTCATAGAATGCATGAAATATGGAAGACCTAAAACTATAATTTTTATTGTTAAATTTGTGTAGATTTATACTTGTGTGGTAATTAGTTACTAAAAATGGTGTGCATACATGTGGGGAAGTATTAAGTACTCAAATTATGTATGGAATTGAGTATAACAAAGGGTGAACACTAAGTTCTCGTCAAATGCCCGAATGAGTTCATAGCTTATTGTCTTCACATTCTAAGGGCATAATTGAGTACCTAGTAACCTTGTTAAATAATTTTAATGTTAATTCTTGTTTTGGAACATATTTTGGCTTAGAATTTAGATTTTTGAGTTGTTGAAATTCTGTGTTGAATCAACCTTGAATACTCAATTGCGGTCATTGGGATCGCAATTATGATCGGCGGCTCTATGGCCCGCGATCGCTATATCTGAGGCTGAATTCTAGCTTGGGCCAAAAATTTTGCACTTTAAATTCTTGTCCAAAAACCACCAAGCAATTATCCTATGAGCTTTAATGGACAACATGTCATAGTTTATGCATGAAAATGTCGATAATTAATGATGTTGTATTTTTCTCATGATTTTTAGGATCATATTATGGAATACTATGATCAAGTCTGATTCATGGCCCCAGAGTGCCACACTCTATACTATGGTGATCTTTTGAGAATAAAGTTGCTTGGAGAAAGTGCCAGAAAAGTTATCGGCATTTCATGACAGACTCATGGCCACTGGGTGGTGGCGCTTCACCTCGGATCCTTGCAAGGTGAATGAGCAGTGGGTCTAAGAATTCTATGCTAAGTTTAGCGTAGTATATTTCTTAGACCCATCCATCAGGATTATTAGAATCCAAGAAAAAGAGGTGCATTTTGAGGCAAATCAAATTAATGACCTCTATAGGATCCCAAATGTAGATATGGTTGACTTTAAAAAAAAGGGTCTAAGTCGGGTAGCTGGATGGTGGAGAGGTTGCGCCCGAGCAAAGAGGTCTCTTGGGTGGCTCATAACAGAAACATAACAATGAATGATTTCACTGTCGAGGCCTTTATTTTGTTGAGCACCATCTGTAGCTAAGTCTCTCCTTGCACCTACAAGATAGCAGTTCCATATTTGTAGGCTCGGATGGTTTCTTTCATACTAGAAGACATTCCTTTAAATGTTGGTCAGTTTGTGGTCTCCGACATGAAATTCTTCAAGATTGATGGTGGTACGTATCTCCTACTTCTTTCCTTGATTAATAATCTTTGTAGGGGAGCTGGAATTGTGGAGTACCCTAGAGACATTTAGGAGTGCCCTATAACGCTCAATCTACAGCTCTCGTAGGAGTGTAAAGCGGTCGTTGTCAAATATATAACCCAACTGGGTTGGGTATCGATCCCACAGGGAATAGCTTGGTCAACAAGTAAGCAAGGATTACTAGACTTTTTGGTGCAAGTCTCGTAAAAAGGGGGGATTTTATCGTGCAAAATAATGTAAACAAAGTAATAAAGTAAAAACGGAAAATAGCAAAGTAAAAAGAAAGAATGTTTGGTAAGATGTAAAACAATGAGAATTGAGAAGTTGGGGTTATGTCCACCTTATGAGTTGTACGTCTCTATTGGCTATGAGTTGTGCGGAATTCAGACATGCATGTGCTTATAGAGAATTGTATTCGATGGTAAATCCAAGCGTCTTTCGACCTAAACAAGGACTATTTCACTTTAACTCTTTCGAGCTTAAAGCGTATCTGACGGTACAAATTCTCCAAGAGGTTAATCCAGTTACGGCACTAACTTTTTAATAGGGGATGGGACCCTATTACCTTGACATTATCTCTTTTCTAGACATATAACTTTTCTTTCGAACAAGTTAATGCTATACTGTCGTATTCTATGTGTTTGCAACCACAAAGAATTTAGATTAAGATGAAGAGAATAATGATATAAGCAGCATACGTGTCACGGATTCACAAACTCATAGCAATAGATAGTATCTCATATGGCTTCCATAACCCCAACAGAGAAGTTTAGTTACCCATGAGTGCGAAGGAAATCACAATCGACATTGTTATTATACCACAATAAAGATCTCGTGTAGTAAAGTGTGGTAGGCGTTTAGGCGTGACTTCTTTGCAAAGTAACATTTCTCTTGTTGCAGAAATTAATAATTGAATAGATGAATAGAAAAAGAATAAAAATTTATTGAAGAGAATTGTTTAGAGTTGTAGATGAAAGAAGAATAGTAGTAGAATGGTTAATTGAAGAATGAATTAAAACTAGAATGAATGAAAATCTCTAGCACAATAGGGTATTTATAATACCCATATCCTATTCCTACTAAGCTAATGCATTACTTAACCCAATCCTACTAGGTTAATGTATCATTATCCTAATCCTAATAAGTTACTGCTAGTCCCCAAAGTCTTCAGAATTGTTGTTTTTGCCCGGGACAGATTTTCCATGTGCCACTTTTGGTCCTTGGCGTCCAAGATTTCCCTTCCTTCTTTCGTGAAGCTTCCTTTGGCATCAAGTTATCCATAAAATGCTGAAATCTGCATCATTTATACCTAAAAACTTGCTAATCACATTTGTTAGCTCACTTACAGGAAAAAGGACTAAAAGTGCATGAATTATATAATTTGTCCTCAAAACTTAGCTAAAATATGGGTAAAATATGGTACTTTAGGCGTGTAAATTCGCCTATCATCAACACCCCACACTTAAAGCTTTGTTCGTCCTCGAACAAACTATCATGTCCATCTAAACATCTAATTAGGGTTTCACAGTAACAACACAAAATATTCGTCAAGACAAGCACGGCAATTATTAACCAAGAGTAGTTTTCTGATCATTAGTAGAAACAATTCAACCTCCAACATAGACTCGTGATGGTGATCAACTCATATTCAAAAGTTAAGGCACAAATAATCATACACAACTATCCAAAACTCATCAACCATGTGTGTCTCACAATATATTACCCATAATCACTCACAAGTATAGTATATTTATCGAAACATGGGTATAAGATTATCCTTGCTCTCACTCTCTCAAAGAATTCATATGTTGCAACTGATGACCATAGGCTTGCCCTTAGTGTAATGCTCCACTAAATATCAGAATGTTAAGCTTAGGATCAAATAGGTCTTTTACAGGTTGTAATGTAGGCTAAGGGACGGGTAGGACTATTTTGGCCAGAAGTAGTAACTATGTTCCTAAGCGCTTTAATGCATCACATTATGCCATTAATACTTTTCTTTCAAACAACCTTTCTACTTTCTTTTATTCTACCACCCCTTTTCTCCACCTTTGTTTTTCAATTTTAAACATAACTAACTTTTCAGTTTTCCTTTTCTTTTTCTTTTTTCTCATAACACCTCTTATGATAGCAATTCTTTTTTATAACAAATTCAAGCACCATTACATTATAAAGCATCATACTCACCCAATTTCCTCTTATTTTGTCACATGACTTTACACTTTAAAGCACTTAGGAATTTGGATCAAATTATGGTCTTAAAAAAATGGATTAGGCTTACATATGAGGCTGTCAAAGAAAATAGGCTAAAGGCTCAAAGGGAGTTATCTAGGATGATGTCCATGGGTAGGTAAAATGAAGGTACATAAGTATAAGTTGCCAAAGAAATGCCTAAATCATCTCCTAGACTTGCACTCTTTATTTCGCTTTACATACACACCAGGCAAGTTCTAGCATCAGCCACAAACATAGAATATACTATTATCTCACACACACAAGGCACATGGTCGACTTTATTGGGAGTAGCATAGACTATTGACCCAACAGATGAAGGAATTGAACCACACAATATCACATAGTGAGTCACAATTAGAGCCTAAACGTCTCAATAGTCATGATTTTAGCAAGAACTCTTGTCATAATCTCATGCTGCCTATTAGAATAATTTTATGCGAAGTTAAGTAAAAAAAAAATTTAACTAATAAAAAAATTAACTAAGAAAAACAAAACAAACATAAAAAACGCAAATGCAGATAGAGAAGTATAGCATGCAAATACCAGCACCACATACTTAGACGGGACACACTGCCCTCAGTAGAAAATAAATAAGAAGAACCTAGTTAGTCGGACTCCTCCTCTATGTATAGGGTCATACCTCCTTCGTCGGAATCATCATTGGAGTCGTCATCATCAGAATTCTCCTCCACATTGGAGTCTGGCATTCTGCGATCATCATCGGTTGGCACATTATCATCAAGAGGTTCCTCAAAATATGTACCTACTCCACACATCGCCTTTGCGTGCTCATTCATTGGGTAGTCAAAATCCAGCTGTTGGAGCTCTGCAGCAGTTGGAACACGGCCACCGCTCATCATTGTAAACCGAGTCATGCCATAAAGATGGCAAAAGAAACTCTCATCTCGAGCATGCCTTTCTGAAGTGGTAAGGTTGACGCCATGCATGGTTTCAGCATCTTTAACCTTCGTGAGGTCAACCTTCTTTGGGTTGTGTGGGAGTTTATGATTAGCCAATTCCTCTTTGATGTCCTCCTTCCTTAGTATTGCAGTCAACAGGTTGCCAAAGCTGAAGTGGGACCGCTTGTGTAGCCTAGCCTTCCGCATTGTAGATCGAATAATTGCCCCAATGTTGATAGGGACATTCGTCATCAATGCGTATACCAAGCACACTCTATCTCGTGTTATCTTGGTGTACTGGGTCCCTGGAATTAGGCAAGAGTTGACTATGCGCAACCATATCCTTGCTTCCCTATTCAAAGGAGCATATAGGAAGGTGTTGTGTCGACCGGTGTCCTTGTGTCTGCTCCATCGTGCCATGGATCTTGTTCCACAGAGTGTGTGTCGAATGGATCTGTATGGAGGTCTAGTGTACAGCTCTTTGAATGGTGATGGTTCAGCAGCAGGCAAGCCAAGAAAGGAGTTGAAGAAATCCGCATTGAGTTGTAAAACTTGGCCCCGAATCTTGACTTCGCTCCCTATGGTTTTCGGTGACCAGTTGGCATAGAATTCTCTTGTTAGATCGAGATTGCACTCTCCCATGTCTCGAAAGATGAAATCAAGATGTAACGCCATGATCTTGGCCAACATTCGCGGTTCTTTCTTTGCTAGGCTTTCCTTGTTTATCAAGTCCACATGAACATATTTCTTCTCTTTGTTGTTCCTATACCATTCCTTTGCTTCCTCCTCTAAAACCCATTTAATTCCGAACATACGGCGTGGTAATTGCATCGAGGATGATTCTCCTTGCTCTTTTCGGCCTCTTTTCTTGCCTTTTTGTGAAGTGGTAGCCTTATCTTTGCCTTGTCTTGCTTTGGGTGCCATTGTACCTGAGACAAATAATGTTCATGTTAGTATCATCTCGATGTATACAATCTATAAACAAGCAGTAGTGGCACCACCCCACACTTAGTTTGTTGGTACAGACTAGTGAAGTGAACGATGTCGATTACTCAGACTTCATCGATATACTTTTAGGTGCTATATTCCAACAATAAAATCAGTGCAGTCATACTTCTTGTAATCTTGGCAATACTTTCATGGTTGAGATATCAAGACTACTTCATAGGGATTGAATCAAGGTATAGTATCTAAAAATAATCACAACCTCCTATGTTGGTAAGCAACTATAATTCTCATCTCGATGAACAAGTCATTCCAACATGTAAGATTTCTATTGACAAGAGTATGCAATTTTCGTGACCATGTCAATTCCGCAAAAGTATGGCAGTGTATCAAAATCAAATTCAAGTTGGAAATATGTTAAGATTATTCTTACGTATTCTTTCACTCACTTAGTTGTATCAAAAAACATCAACCACATTCAAATCACCAATACTACTTCAAGATTTAGCAATTCATAATATGCGTAGTAGTGTAGTACTTACGGAATATAAATGAAGAACAAAGTAGTACTTACTTGGTTGATGACCTTGGATGATGTTCTTGCAAAGTAAAAGAGCAAAAGGAAAATTTTTTAGAGGATTTGGAGAGGTAGGCGGCGCTTATGCTAGGTTTGAAATGTGTTTTTGGTCTAAGACTAAGTCTCTTACTTATAGGACAAGCTTGGGTCGGGTTTTGACCCATTTAAAATCGGATTTGGAGACCAAAAGTGACCATAGGCGGCGCCTTTTGCTTTGCCTATGCTTGGCATAGGCGGCGCCTTTTGCAACGCATTGTCTATCATAGGCGGCGCCTATGCCATGGCATTCCTAGGAATAGACGGCGCCTTTCACTTAGCATATGAGATTCAGAGACAAAAGGCATTGGTATAGGCGGCGCCTATGCTATGGCATACTTGGGCATGGGTGGCGCCTATGCTATGGCACACTAGATTCCGAGACCTTAGGCCATAGTATAGGCCTTGCCTTATTCGTGTCCTAGTTTTACATAGGCCTAGCCTTGTTCGGTGCCTATATTTTCATAAGCAATGCCCAATCCATAGCCTTTTGCTTCTTCATTCATAACTTACCACCTTTAACAGGCAATACGTCCAAATCAAAATTTAAAATCGACCTCCTCGTTTTACACCTCTTTGCACCTACATTTACTCAAAAACAACAAAGACGATTAGAACGATGGGTTGCTTCCCATCAAGCGCCTTAGTTTTGGTCGTGGCACGACTCTTCTTTTTGGATTTTTATTTATCAAAAGCAAACAATTAGTAGAACGAAAGAAAGAAAAAAAATGAAAAACGATGGGTTGCCTCCCACCAAGCGCTTGATTTATTGTCACGGCACGCCATAGCTATCTCGATTACTTAGACTTCATTGAGATAGATGGTGGATCATTTTCTGAATGGATTCAGATGATAATGAGGCTTACTTGTAGGCATGCAATCATCTTCGAGATGACCCTTATGCATGCCTATCCCGGGAGGGATACCAATTATATCATCAATAGTCCAACCCATGGCTCTCTTGTAGCTCTTCAGAGCAGAGATGAGAGCCTCTACGTGCTGTTCACTTAAATCATCTGCCATACTTACCGGAAGTATATTTTCACTTTCCAAGAACACATACCTTAGATAATCGAGGAGCTCTTTCGATTCTAGCATTGGTGGCTCTTCAATGGAAGTCTTCGCTGTTGGTGACGGTTGATTCTTAAGATCAAGGTCCGGCTGTTTAGGAGTACGAGAATAGGACCCTATTTCTGTTAGAGCACATGTAGTTTCTTCATAATCTTCATCATCCTTATGCTCAGCATTCAGTAGCGCAGCAGACAATGGCTCAACAGTAAGCTGTTTCGCTACAGATAATGCTTTCTTATCCTCATAATGAACATCAGCTATAGAGAGCACATTCATATCGCTGGGCTGCTTCATTGCTTTGCATATATCAAAATGGACCACTTCGTCATTCAACCGAAATAAAAGCTCATTAGTTCTCATGTCAATAAGCACACTTCCTGTTGCAAGGAAAGGACGTCCCAAGATTATGGGAACTTCAGAGTCCGCCTCACAATCCAGAATTATGAAGTTTTCCGAAAAGATGAATGAAGAAACCTTCACCAACACATCATTCAAGATACCCATAGGTCGTTTTATCGACCTATCAGCCATCACGAGCCTCATATTGGTTGGCGTCGGATCGCCTAACCCCAACTTCCTGTAGATGGATAGTGGCATCAAATTGATGCTAGCACCCAGATCGCACAATGCCTTGGCAAAGTTCAAAGATCCAACAGTGCAAGGAATAGTGAAAGCACCAGGGTTGGCCTTCTTCTGAACTAGTGATCGGGTAGCGATTGCGCTGCAGTGATGAACATTATCTTTCAACTCATAGCTTGCTGCCCGCTTCTTTGTCAAAATATCCTTCATAAATTTCGCATACCCAGGCATTTGTTCAAGTGCCTCCACCAATGGAACATTAATGGTCAGCTGCTTTAACATATTCATGAATTTGCTGAACTTTGTATCATCCACAAACTTCTTTAATCTTTGAGGAAAAGGTGGTGGTGGATAAGGAATTGTTTTCTCCACGGCTTTCTTCTCCTCTTGCTTCCGTTTTTCAGCCTTTTCAGGCTGCAACATACTCGGTGTGATGTCATGGACGTCGTGGGTGGTTTCTACGGCAGCTTCTCCTTTTGCCTTATCATCGATGTCTGCTGCCTCGTCAACCACTTGCTTGCCTTTGGATGAAGTTTCCAGCACCTTAACTTCAGGTAGTAATAGCCATGCATGATCCGTCATTCCTTGGATTTTGCACAGTGTCGCTAGGTAAGGTGCCAGCCTTTCTTTGATTGAGTGCTGCTGAAAGTTGGCTCAATTGATGCTCTATTTGTTTTATTGAAGTGGAATGTGAATCAACTAATTGCTTCATTGAAGACAAATCATTTATGACCTCTGTTACTCCTGCGCTAGTTGCTTCCACTCCTTTCAATAGTTTATCCATCATGTCTTCCATACTTCTAGAACCAGATATGGTGGTGTCACGTCTTCCTGGGGGAACGTATAAACCACTATTATCATTCTTGTTCTTCCAACTACCTTGGTCCTTGTTTCCAGATTTATCATAATAGTTCCGACCTTGGTTTCCTTGGGTATTACCTCAGAAACCCCCCTGATTGTTCAAGTAGTTGGCCTCTTCTTCCGAATCAGATTCGTCTCTTCCTTTTAATGCAACAGCTTTGACTTTTTTGGTCTTCCCTGATAATAGATGCTTTGTAAAAAGATCCACTTGTGTTTTCATGTGTGTCATATCTTGATCACGTTCTTCTTCTCTTCTCCTTTGTTCTGCAGTCATGCCAATAGATAAAGTGGGGCTTGCTACCTCAGAATCCCTAGTATGCCAAGCTCTACTTTGCTTCGTCATCCGATCTAGCATATTGCTTGCCTGCCCAAAGGTGAGGTCCATAAATGATCCTCCAGCCGCATTATCCACCACTGGTTTAGTTATTGAATTCAAGGCTCTGTATAGTATCTCCATTAGGTGGACATTGGTCATGTGATGGTTTGGGCACCTCATAAGCTTCGTCTTGAACCTCTCCCATGTTTCATGAAGAGCTTCGGTTGGAAGCTGTCGAAAGTTGTTGATTTCATCTCTTAATTGTGCTCTTTTGGATGGTGGAAAGAATCTTTCTAGGAAAGCGTCTCTCAATTGCCTCCAATTTGTAATAAAATCAGGATTCAGCCCATTCAACCATAGAGTTGCCTCCCCAGATAGAGACAGTGGAAATAAGCGTAATTGAATTGCATTCTGACCAACACCAAGATTGTCAAACGACTTGCATGTAGAAATAAAGTTGATGAGATGCATATTCGAATCATCGCCTGCTAGTCCACCAAATAATCCCTTGAGTTGCAATAACTGAATCATGGTGCTTGTGATGTTGAACTTGGCTCCGGGTGCCAACGGTGGAGGAATAATGGCTCCTGTGGCGCCGGCTCTATCAAGATCATCATCATCATCGTCGAAAGCTGGTTGCATAGCTCAGCGTTCTGGTCTAAACCTAGCTTGACGATCTCTTTTGTTGGCAGGTGTTGCGATCTTAGCAGCATGCCTAGGGTTTAGTAACTCGTCATCACCTAGGTCCTCGTCGTCAGGATTTATTGCTCGCCCAGGGTTATCAATATTTTATTGATGCACATGAGCGGCGGCTAGAGCAGCTAGTCTCGCCTGTTCCTGTTGAGCAGCCATCCTTTCAATTTCGTGTTGTGCCTCCATTCTACCAATACGTTGTGGTTCAGGATTGATAGGTAATAACGGTTGACCAGAAATTCGAGTATGGGGCATGCACTGAATAAAAACCTGCAGAGAAAGAAAACAAAAACTAAAAGTAAAAGTACGAGAATCTTTGACCAAAGGGTCTAGTAATTATCACAAACTTAATTGACACTTGTATTCCCCGGCAACGGCACCAATTTTTTATAACGCTAAATCTACAGCTCTCGTAGGAGTGTAAAGTGGTCGTTGTCAAATATATAACCCAACTGGGTTGGGTATCGATCCCACAGGGAATAGCTTGGTCAACAAGTAAGCAAGGATTACTAGACTTTTTGGTGCAAGTCTCGTAAAAAGGGGGGATTTTATCGTGCAAAATAATGTAAACAAAGTAATAAAGTAAAAACGGAAAATAGCAAAGTAAAAAGAAAGAATGTTTGGTAAGATGTAAAACAATGAGAATTGAGAAGTTGGGGTTATGTCCACCTTATGAGTTGTACGTCTCTATTGGCTATGAGTTGTGCGGAATTCAGACATGCATGTGCTTATAGAGAATTGTATTCGATGGTAAATCCAAGCGTCTTTCGACCTAAACAAGGACTACTTCACTTTAACTCTTTCGAGCTTAAAGCGTATCTAATGGTACAAATTCTCCAAGAGATTAATCCAGTTACGGCACTAACTTTTTAATAGGGGATGGGACCCTATTACCTTGACATTATCTCTTTTCTAGACATATAACTTTTCTTTCGAACAAGTTAATGCTATACTGGCGTATTCTATGCGTTTGCAACCACAAAGAATTTAGATTAAGATGAAGAGAATAATGATATAAGCAGCATACGTGTCACGGATTCACAAACTCATAGCAATAGATAGTATCTCATATGGCTTCCATAACCCCAACAGAGAAGTTTAGTTACCCATGAGTGCGAAGGAAATCACAATCGACATTGTTATTATACCACAATAAAGATCTCGTGTAGTAAAGTGTGGTAGGCGTTTAGGCGTGACTTCTTTGCAAAGTAACGTTTCTCTTATTGCGGAAATTAATAATTGAATAGATGAATGGAAGAAGAATAAAAATTTATTGAAGAGAATTGTTTAGAGTTGTAGATGAAAGAAGAATAGTAGTAGAATGGTTAATTGAAGAATGAACTAAAACTAGAATGAATGAAAATCTCTAGCACAATAGGGTATTTATAATACCCATATCCTATTCCTACTAAGCTAATGCATTACTTAACCCAATCCTACTAGGTTAATGTATCATTATCCTAATCCTAATAAGTTACTGCTAGTCCCCAAAGTCTTCAGAATTGTTGTTTTTGCCCGGGACAGATTTTCCATGCGCCACTTTTGGTCCTTGGCGTCCAAGATTTCCCTTCCTTCTTTCGTGAAGCTTCCTTTGGCGTCAAGTTATCCATAAAATGCTGAAATCTGCATCATTTATACCTGAAAGCTTGCTAATCACGTTTGTTAGCTCACTTACAGGAAAAAGGACTAAAAGTGCATGAATTATATAATTTGTCCTCAAAACTTAGCTAAAATATGGGTAAAATATAGTACTTTAGGCGTGTAAATTTTCCTATCATTACCCTAGCACCCCATATAATACAGGTAAGATCACAAATATCGACGTATCTGAGAGTGTATTGAACTCAAGAACTGGAGTGTGCAAGTGAAGTGCAAATTAGGACCTAAAAACACACCAAAACCATCCACACATACACTTTAAGGGCACTTTTGTTATTCACTCTTCATTAAAGGTTCTTTTTGGACATTTCATATCTTATTTGTAATAAGCTATAAATAGAACATGTTAGGGCATCCAAGTATGGGTTCACTTGTGTTGCATTCTTGGCTTGGAAATATTGGTTCTTAGGGATATTGATGTCCCTCTTGTGTCTATGTAAGAGAGTCTTTGTTGTTATTAAATGTTTGAAGGGTTTTTCTATTTGATACACACCTCAGTTCTTAGTTCTTGTAATAATCTATGTCACACTACCTATCTTTACTTTTTTATAACCATTTGTTCTTGTGTTAGTGAAAGTCGTTACTTTTTGTTCTCTTATTGTTGTTTTTATCTTGTTACTCTTATTGTTAGTTTGGGTATTGGGTGTTTTGTTGTGGAAACACCTTGTTATCTTGTTATTCTTGTGTTGTTGTTGTTGGCCGAGACTTGGTCTCACTTGGTCCTCGGGTTCTTCAAGCTTAGTGGATAGTATTGTGCTATTTTTATGCTATCCGTGGATTGATTTGTATCATTTGGTATCAAATATTGTGTTTGATGTTGTTCTAACAAAATCAATCTCGGGCTTATTTGTTGAAAAAAATCAAAAAAGGGGTGTTCTATGTGTGTTGGTGTTCTTGGCTGAGAGTTTGTGATCTTGTTATGTCTTGGCTGAGACTTGTCTTTTAATCTTATATCTAGGGGTCCTTTTGTGTGTTTTGTTGTTTCTAGTGTTAGATTATTCTTCACTAACATTAATGGAGTTTCAATCTAAGATTGAGCTTTTATTGTTGATGTTGTTGTTGTGAACCTAAGCTTGGTCATGTATTGTTGAACATAGTTGTTGTGGATTTCCCTTGGTCGTGTGTTGTTGTTGTTGTGAATTGATAGCCTAATAACCTTTTGTTTAAGTTTTTGTTGAAATGTGGAACTTGAGAAAGTGTTGATTGAAATGTGAGACCCAACTTGAACCTTAGACTCCAAGATTCAAAACGTTGTGTTCTTGGTGTTCTACACCAATCTTCATCTTTTATTGAAAGAAAAGTGGATTTAAATCTAAAAAGGGGTGAATAAAAGGTGTAATACTTTTTAGTCTTCAAAGACTTTTACCACTATTTTCAGCCACTCAAAGACTTTACAACCACTTTCCAACCAATTTCCATGATTTAAGGACCATGTTTTAAGAAAAAGGTACAACTAAAGTCAAGTTTTGCTTTTGAATTTGAAAAGAGGCTCCAAGTCTTGTATTTACCTCCTTTAAACAAATTCCACTAATTCCAAATTGTAAATTGGTCAAGACTTGAAATTGGAGAATAAGAACTTCATTAAAAACTGCAACCAATAGTGGACTGCCACATCACCTTTTACTATTCACATATCAATTTTAAGCTCACATTTTGATTTCTTAGTTACATTCTCTTGATCCTTAGTTTTATTTGTTGGTTCTAATACTAATTGACAAACTAGTAATGTCCTACTAGGTTGTAAATTAGTTTTTGAGTCCATTTGTTCGTGTTTTCGTTTGTTGTGTAATTTGTCATTTTGGATCATTGTTAGTTCTTGGCTCAAGTCCTACAAGATTTACTAGAGTTTCAAACTAAAATCTATTCCAGGCAAGAGTAGGCTCAATCCTCAACTCCTCATGGGTTCCGTAGCCAGCTTACAATACTGTGAAGCTACGAGTGAGGTAATCAAAGTGTGTTAGTATGGTGAGGCTATTTGAACTAATTTTTTTGATGTTTTTATAGGTATTTTCTTAGGTTTATTGCAATGGAAGGAACCACATCTCAAAATGTGGACAATAATACTCTTAGCACTATCTTGGCTTCCCTTGAAGCCCTTAACCGAGGCATGGAAAAGGTGCAAGTGGACTTGAATTCTGTGAGAAGGGATGTAACATCGTTGAAAGGGGATGTGACTACTATGAGTGGGAGATTTTAAGATGGGGAAAGCCAAAGGAACTGACCCTCTACTCCTCAACACTATCATGTCTCCTCAAGTAGGCATGATTAAAACACTTCCACCACTATTTCCCCTAAAACGTTACATCAAATGATCAATCCACAAAGACCACCACCAAATGATTCCAAAATTGATACCATGAAATACAAATCCACCCTCCACTTTAACAAGTCCAACATGAGGGATTTGGAAACCAACTTCCACCACCAAACCCGAGCCCTCTAATCCAAATCCAAACTCTATTGAACCAAAGGCTTTACTTTCTACTAAATCCAAATCCACTTAATCCAAATCGACCTATCCATGTAGAGGGATATGGTAGAAGGAATAACATGAGAGATATGGATCTTACGATGATATTTACTTGAGGTAAGAAGGGATGAGGGTGAGACATGGTCAGCAAAGAGAACCACTAGGCCAAGAGGTGAGGGTTGGTCACCAAAACCAAGAAGTGGGCATAAAATCCATCAAAGTTAGTCTTCTAATATTCAATAGTGAGAGTGATACTGAGGATTATCTTGCTTAGGAGTCATCTTAGGATAAGATATTCCAAGTGAATGATCTAACTGAAGAGAAGAAGATTTGTTATGCTATCACTCACTTTGAGGGGTATGCAAACACTTGATGGGAGTATGTAAAGATGTTTGGTAATGTGTTGATTTATGGGAAGCCCCCTCCGTAGTTTAGATTGAGGTACCTTATGCGACAAAGGTACTTACCCGAGGGATACAAGCATAAACTTCTCGCCAAGTTGTACAACTTGAGGCAAGGAAATAAAAGTTTCATGGCATACTATGATGAGTTTCAACAATTGATGTTGAAGCTTGATCATCAAGGAGAACAAGTGAGCCATGACATTATATGATTCAAGGTCGGGTTGAATAGATACATATTGTCATGCATGACCCTCTAGAAATTTTACACTATAGATGGCATCTTCCAAGTGGCATTGGAGGTTGAAAGGGAGATCTTGGCTTACAAGTCTAAGGGACACCAACAACCTTTCTCAGATTAGCACAAAGATAAGGAGAACTCATTCAATGCCAACCAACTCTAGAGTAAGGTTGTCCAACCCTAGGTCAAGACTACCCAAAGGTATCCTTAAAAAAATAAAGGTAAACCAAATCCTCCATCTGGTCTTAAGGGATTTCAATATTTCAAGTGTAAAGGGTGGGGACACAAGGCTAGTGAGTGTCCAAACTAGAGAAATGTGATCCTTAAAGAGGGAAAATTATATTATCTTAGAGAGGAGGTAGGAATTAAATTGGATTAGGATGATGAAAAAGCTCAAGAACGAGAGCAATAAGTCAAGGTGCAAATTGATAATTGTGGGGAAGATGTTTGGCCGCATGAAGGTATGTGTGGAGTGCGTAGCTTCATGGCAAGAAAAGTCATGATTACTGAGGTTTTGGAAGAAGAAGTTGAGAGTAGGGGAGGGGTAAAAGAAGAGAAAAAAGATGTTTGACCCTTATTACTCACTAACCAATATACTAGCAATTTTCCTAGTATCAAATCTTCTTATGTTCAGGTTCACGACATGCTTGATGATCTCACAGAGTCCTTGGCTGAGAATCCTAACTTCGGGAAAGGAAATAAAGAGATGATTATAAGAGGAGGCCAAATTCCTTTCAAAATGGAGAGGATGATATAGGCACGATCATGCAGATGGAAATATATGAGATTGTATTGAACCCAAGACATGGAGTGTGCAAGTTAAGTACAAAGAAGGACCTAAAACATACCAAAAACATCCACACGATACACTCCAAGTGTGCCTTTGTTATTCACTCTTCATTAAAGGGTATTTTGACATTTTATATATTATCTGTAATAAGCTATAAATAGAATATGTTAGGGTTAGTTCATTAGATTATTAATGATATTGTAAGTGTATAACACTTGAAATATAAACTCTCTCTAGTGTGAAGAGTGTTCCACCCGAAAATAGGGCATCTAAGTGTGGATTTACTTATGTTACATTCTTGGCTTGGAAATATTGGTTCTTGAGGAGATTGACGTCCCTCTTGTGTCTATATAAGAGTGTCGGTGTTCTTGTAATAATCTATGTCACACTACCTATCTTTACTTTCTTGTAATTGTTTGTTCTTGTGTTAGTGAAAATTGTTGGTTGTTGTTCACTTATTGTTGTAGTCATCTTGTTAATCTTCTTGTTAGTTTGGGTATTGTCTATTTTGGTGTTTAAACACCTTATTATCTTGTTATTCTTGTGTTGTTGTTGTTGGCCGAGACTTGGTCTCACTTGGTCCTCGAGTTCTTCAAGCTTAGTGGACTATTTTATGCCATTTTTATGCCTTTCGTGGTTTGATTTGTATCACTATCTATCCTCTAAAAATTTGAGGTAAGGGCACACCGGTCAAGATCAAAAAAAGAAAGATTGACTTAGGCAAGTCGACATTTGAGAATTCAGAGTATTGTAGTCCATCCGCCGCCAACCCCTTTAATGATATTTCTATTGAGTTTGAACCATTAAGGAGATAGTGTCCCATTTTCCCAAAGGTCTGGGAGAGCTCTTCACCACTCTTCACTCATATGTGTCCCGCTCTGATTATTAGAAGTATTAGGATGATCAGCGGGTGCAGGGATCTACTATTTATAGGCTTTAGAGGGCCTACTCATCCTTGGATTTATCTCATAGAGAGCTTTAGGTTTCACATAAGAAGATGGAAAAAAAGGGATAAGAAGAGAGATAAACTCTTTAGCAAGATGTCAAAGGGGGTAAAGGTCCTATAGAAGATCCTAAAACCCCAAGAAAGACTACCTTTTTCCCTAGTTGAGAGAGATAATGAGGCCCCAGTCGAGTGATCCAGTCCTGAGGACATAGGTGATAATGCAGAATCTGAGGATGAGAGAAGCTCTTGATGCGATTTTAAGGAGCACCCTTATCTCTCTTTATGCTTGATTGTTTATGCAGTGAGGACACTTCTAGATTCTTAGTTGGGGATGCCTGTCTCTGTATTCATTTTATTTGGGCCTGTATTATTGATAAATTTCTGGATGTTTTTATGTTCTTTTGGATGATTTTTATATTTTTTTCTTTGGGGTGTAATATTTGGGCACTCTGATGGTGCCCACATTTTCATGGGTTAGTCATGTTTGTTTTTAGATTTTTACTTTATCTTTATTTTGCTTATGGTGATATCGGACAAGGCTTTCCCTATGATGGATTGAGTGACAATATTCTGAAGGAAAAATTGTCGTAATTGGGTTTTGATTCATAGATGTAGGGGAATTCTGAGTACCCATAGCATCGAAACTATAAATGTAGTCTGAGTACTCATAACATTTTGGATTTGGGATCGCATTTATACCTATGGAAAAGTGTGAGTAGCCATATGGTTTACCTGTATGAAAGCTAAAATGTGAGACGTCGTCTTGAGTTGGTGCCATAAATAGCAAATTATTTATGGTGCAAATACGAAGCAAACACCCACTCCGTTCAATAATTTTTAAAAAATTAAGGTCACGGTCGTTTTTCTCTTATTGTGACTCCAATATTTTGAATTGTAAAAATTGGTGGATAGTCCATTTTGTCTCTAGTGGGAGGGGAAATTGAGCCTCTTTGAGGAGTTTGTATTCCATGTATTGTAAGCTAATTTGTCTAAACCTCATGTATACTTGCACCATCTAGAACTTGTCTGATTAGTCTCTCAAGGCTAATTCTGATTATACTTGGTTGGTGAAATGATCCTAGTCTATCTTTGTGAACTTGGAAATCCACTCTAGCCTAAAAATCCTACCCTTGCATAGATGTTATCCCTAGTCACCCCTTTGAGCCTTTGAACCTTTCTTTGGCAACCATATTTTAAGCCATGATCCATTCGACTTTTATATCTCTTTTAAACCCTACCCTTGATACAAGCCAAATGGACACCATAGATTTTAAGGACATCATTAGAGGCCAATACATGAAGGATCAAGATTTGGTGGCATTGAAGGAACGAGAATATGCAAGGAGAAAATATTTTCGACACTCAATAAAGTAATTTCATGTATGGAAGGTTGCGTGGAGGTTTTCCTTGATCACTACCCAGGACTCCAAAGGGTTTCAAGTGTTGAAGAGTGAAGAAGGATTCCTTACACTCCAAGACCGCCCCTCATTAAGGGTGTTTTGGTCTTTTTGTGCCTTTTTTTACACTCCATAAGAGCCCCTTTTCACTAAGGGTAGTTTGGTCATTTGATGTAATAGCTATAAATGGACTCGATTAGGCTTATTTACAAGTTAGTTGATTTTGGATATTGAAAATTGAAAATATTTCTCTTGAGATGGATTGTTTGTAGTGTAGGTCTTGGAAAAGCCACTTAAAACTAAGGCAATACATAGTGTAGATTCACTTGTATGGCATTTTTGCTTAGAAACGTAGGGGCTTGAGGAGGTTGAGTTTCTCTTGTGTCTACGTAATATCTTGGTGTTACTCATATAGGTCATAAGGGTCTTATGATTTGCTACATACTTTGGTTCTTTTGGTTGGTATATTTCTATGTTAAGATTCTATCTTTACCTTTTATGTATTCGTTTGGTGTTCTTCTTGCTTGTTCTCTTAGATCCGATTGTTATTGCTTCTTTAGGTCTAGTTTTCTTCTTGTTTCTTGTGATTTGATGGATGGTCCTATATCATTTGGTATCAAATACACGTTTTACAATTTTTCCTACAATTCTAAGTCTTGAATTGTTCTTACCTTGAGAAAATCAACACAAAAAAGAAGGCAAAATCCAAAAATCAAAAAAAAATAGTGTTCACATTTTTGTGTTTGGGCAGACTTTTGAAAATTATATCTACTTAGATTTTCTGTTTTTTGTTAGTTTCTAGTGTTTGATCCTTGTTCCCTAGCACTAATAGAGTCTAGATCTAAGATTTGAGCTAATTCGGAGGTGTTTTGAACCATCCACCATTGTTGAACTTGTGTTTGAAGCTATTTTAGGGTGGATCTCATTTTGACTTGTGTGGGTGTGATGTTTTGTGGTTGAAATTGTGGTATCTTTGTTTAGATTGGAAGAGTGACCTTGGATCTTCAAAAAAAATCAAATTCCGAGTTTGTTTTCTTAAAGCTCAACTTTGGTCAACTTTGGAATGTTCTTCAAGTTCTTCATGTCTTATTGAAGAAGAATATCAAAAATTGGTTGTTTGATCTTGAAAAATGGATGACAGAGAGTGTAGTACTTATTTAAGAAAATTTCCAAGCACCTTCTTAGTCATCCAAAAGAAAGAAAACAACATAAAAAAGGAATAATCAAGTACAAGTGCAAGTTCAAGGGGGGGCCAGTACAAATTCAAACTCATTTGAGCTTAAAAAAGGCTCTAAACCTTGTAATTTCCCCTCTAAAAACCAAAACTACACTCTTTGTTAAAGATTGATCAGAATTTCAACATCCAATGACAAGCTGCCACATCATTACCTTTGTACCACAAAAGTTTTAGCTCAAATTTGATTTCATAGTTTGTAATCCTTGTTTCTTTGCATTTTGTTGATTCGAGCACTAATTGGCAAATCAGTAATTATCTACTAGGTTGTGAGTTAGTTTTGATCCTTCTCTTTTGTGTTTTCATTTTTTGTGTGCTTTTCTCTTTTGTGATTCGTTTTAGTTATTGGTTCAAGTCTGAACAAGGTTTATTTGAGTCATTTCAAACGAAAATCTATTCTGGACAAAAGTACACGCATCTCTCAATTGCTCACAAATTACAAGCCAACTTTTAACACTTATGAAACCAAGTGTGAGGTAATCAAAGAAGTAAGAGTGTGGTGAGGATATTTTGAACTAAATTGTTTGTTGTTTTCTTTGTTTTTGGATTATTTTCCTTAGGTACCATGGACAAAAATGCTATTTTGGCCTACTCGAAGCTCTTTCCTAAGACATAGCAAAAATACAAATGGTTTTTGATAGATTAGACACAGAAATTGGAACAATCTAAGGAGATGTGTCTACTTTGAGAGGAAGGTTGAAACGTGTGGAATGTCAAAAGAACTCCAATCACTCTCTTCCTCAAAAGTACCATACTTCCTTAAGAGATGAAGAGATGATTAAAGGGAGAATTCTTAACAAACTCCCTTGTAATAAGATCTCCCCAAAGAAGCAAGTGGGATGCCATGACACACACCAAGGTGAGGACCATAACTCATGTGCACTACAAGGTAACAATGCTATCTACTACACTCCTAAAAACTTAGAATGGTGTGATATGGCTAGTAGTAGCCAAGTAAATGTATTTAGTAGTTTGCCTAGAGGAGAATTGCATAAGTCTTCCCTTTGTGATATTCTTGGTATTTTTAGATTTCATGAAGATCAAATTCTTGTTGTGAGTATGCAAACACTAATTTACCCTATAGATGATAAAATTGATTCTTCTCATAAGAATGATTTATGTCCACTTAGTGCTAGCACTTGTAACTTGAATAAGGTCTCATCGCCAAGTGATAAGAGTATTCACACACTAGTTGACCCTTGTGAAAACCAAGGTGGGTCTATATTGGCATGTGAGTTTCCAACAGCTAGCGAAGGTGTGTATAATGATCAACTTACTCATGAATGTAATCCACTACTTGAGTGTGTGTATGGTGTGCTTGATGAGTCTTAAGTTAGAGATGATGTTGATCATGAGATTGGGAATGATTCTTTGAGCATGTTGTGTGATAAAAGCATTATTGCTAGTGTTTCTCATGGAAATTATGTAATTAAAGATGTTGGTCAAAGGGATAGGAGTGAACCCTGAGCTTTCCTTTAGGTAAAGGAGATCCTGTGAGTTGTCTTGCTCATAGGGATAATTATGTGTTTGAAACTTCTTTGGAACTTGATGGTTGTCCTTTAGAAAGTGAACTTATGTATGAGGGTATATCTCACTCTCTTTAGGTATAATATCTTGTTTGAAGATGATATAATCACTCCTAATGAACCTGATAGTGAGAATAAAGTTGAAGGTATAGCTTGTCTTGAAAGCTATAACCTATATGCTAACCCACTATGGTGTGACAATATTTCTCCTAAAGAAGGAAATCTTTTCTTGGAAGATGAGAGTCCTCTTAAGGAAGGGAATGTGAGGTCTTGGAAAGGAATAATCAATTGGGTGATGATAATTTTGATTTGCTTGAATCCTTAAGAAACCCAATAAGTGACTATTTTTTTGAAATTGATTATGATTGTGATCCTTTGTATGACACTCCACCAATGTTTGATGACTATGAGGATGAATTGTTTGTTTCTTATGAAGACTTAAGAAATAATCCCTTGGACTTTGGTGGTGGTATGTGTCTACTTAAGGGTACTTCCATAGATAGAAAAGTGTCCACTATTTGGAAATTACTTCCTCTTATACCTTATGTGACCTCATTATTGAGAGTGCTCATGGTGATTATTTTTAAACTAGTACTGAGGACATACATGAGGACACCTTGGTACACAGTATATCTTTTAGATTGGGTGAAGCCTATGGGTAAAAAGAGTGTTTTCTTGATCCATGTCTAAGACCACTCTTTCTATTTGACCTCGGTGCCAAATATGGATATGATGATGTTGGCATACCCAACTTGTTGCTTGGTCTACATGACAAGCAAAGTGTCATTCTTAAAAACCCGAGGGCAAAAGTATCATTGTCTTCTTGGGGTAATGCTTCTAAATTTGCATCCTTTCTTGACACACTTGTGCTTGATTTGACTGAATCCCAACTTGTGGATGTCAAGTTTTCTATTTGTTTAAAAGGAAGAATTTGTATGTGCTTAAATATTTTTATTTTATCTTTGTGTACATCATGTGCTAAGTCTTTTGAGCCAAACGGCATTCTCATAGATAATAGCACCTTGGATATTGCCTTTACATGTGATTCCTTTCTGTACTACCTCTTTACTTATGATGACATCCGTGATAATTTTGGATTCGACTTATATGGAGGTAGGATATTTATTTTCTAGTCCACTTGTTTGAGTGACATTGCTATATGTTTTTTGTGGACTTTAATTTCAATTGAGGCACCACTCTCTATGTGGTCTTTTAAAGAGGTAATGAAGCAATTATGTCTTATGGCTCCTAAGGTAAAGGTAATCTTACCTTTGGCATCTAATGATGCCACTATAACCATTGGTTTCCTTAACTCTTGGTGATTTCCTTAGCTAACTCCTTTGTGCATTCTTTAATAGATTTCTAATGTTTAACACGAAGGATTCTTTATTGTATTTCAAGTGTGAACCACCTTGGCATGATGATGTTATTTATTGTACTAACCCTAACCCTCATTTCATAAGGATGTTGTGCTTTTTTGTCCTTTCTTTGGTCTTACAAGGTTTAGATTCGAGGTCGAATTTTTTTCAAGAAGGGGGGATGATACCAGCCAAATGGACACTATAGTTTTTAAGGACATCATTAGAGGCCAATACATAAAGGATCAAGCTTTGGTGACATTGAAGGCACAAAAAACTATAAGGAGAAATCATTTTGGACACTCAATAAAGCAATTCCATATGTGGAAGGTTGCGTCGAGGTTTTCCTTGATGACTACCCGAGGCTCCAAAAGATTGTAAGTGTTGAAGTGTGAAGAAAGAGTCCTTACACTCCATGACCGCTCCTCATTAAAGGGTGTTTTGGTCTTTTTGTGCCTTTTCTTTACACTCTATAGGAGCCCCTTTTCACTAAGGGTAGTTTGGTCATTTGATGTAATAGCAATAAATACTCCATTAAGCTTACTTTCAAGTTAGTTGATTTTGGATATTGAAAATTGAAATACATTTCTCTTGAGAGGGAGTGTTTGTAGTGTAGAGCTTGGAAAAGCCATTTGAAACTAGGGCAATACAAGTGTGGATTCACTTGTGTGGCATTTTTGCTTAGAAACGTGGGTGCTTTAGGAGGTTAAGTACCTCTTGTGTCTATGTAAGATCTTGGTGTAACTCATATAGGTCATAAAGGTCTTAGAATTTGATACATGCTTTGGTTCGTTTGGTTTGTATGTTTGTATGTCAAGATATCTATCTTTACCTTTTATGCATTAGTTTGGTGTTCTTCTTGCTTGTTCTCTTAGATCTAATTGCTATTGCTTCTTTAGGTCTAGTTTTTTTATCTTGTTTCTTGTGTTTTGATGGCTGGTCCTATATCAACCCTCCTTGAACTTGAAAATTCAACTTGAGGCTAAAAGCCTAAGTTGGGGGTGGTGAAGATTGGAAGAGGTAACTTTGGGCCACCAAATTGTAAGTAAGTGCCCAAGAGCTAAACAATGAGAACAGATGAATAGGAAAAAGAAATGACCCAACAAAGGAAAGAAATTCATGAAGTGTACAATGAAAAATGATGAAAAAAATGCTTTCAAAAGTTGGGTAATCAAGGTAATAAAAGTAGGCACATGTGTAAAGAGTAAAAACAAAATAAGTGGTCCATGGTCAAAAGTTTTATGGAATAGTGTGATGTAGATGTTCAAGGATGGTATATCCACTTTTTTCCTAAATGACATCTTACCCTTCCACAAATTTATGTACAAGATCAAAAATCCCTTCGAGATCTCCAACCAAGTGTATTCATTGTAGTGGCGATTAAAAATAGGGGCAATCATATGATATGTTACTTGTTAGCGTCGAGAGTCCTTGCAAGAGAGATTTTTTTTCAATTAAATCCCATTGTTGCATATTTAATAATATGGTGTGTGTAGGATTTTCCTTCTTGTGTGGAGCCATGAAAATAAATTAAGGTGGGTGATATTGTCATCTCTCAAAAAATGAGGCAAAAAGAGTATAGTAGAGTTGATATCAAAGGTGATTCACTTCTAGAGTGTTAGTGGTTATTGGATAATTGTTCTTTAAAGTCTTTTGCATCCATGAAAATTGCACTTCATGTTGAGGGGTGTTGTGAGAATAGCTTTATCCATGTTTGAAGAGCTACTTGTGGTAGTAACCAACCTTAAAGTCGTCGTGATCATTGGATTTATAAAAGGGGATTAACTGTGAATTTTCTTATGGTAAGTGGTAGTGTTGCTTGAGGGCAAGCAAATATTTAAGTTGGGAGTGTTGATGACTGATGATTTACCACTCATTTGCAATCATCATTCGTGCACACTACTATGATTTGAACGTATGAATGAGACAAATTTGTAATTAGATGCACTAATTTTCACATTTTTATGGCACACAGGTGATAAGAAGGAAAGATATGGATTTAAGAAGAAAAGGATCAAAAAGGAGAAAAGAAGTGCAGCTGGAAGACCTGAAGCAGAAATCAGTCTCAGTTACTACGATCACGGTCTGAGGTCCATGGTCGTGGTTGGTCAAGTTAGGTCAAATGACTGCAATTGTTGTGATTGTATAGCAGTCGTAGTATCCGTGATCGCGGACACACTGCTGCAATTGCGTCTTAGCGGGATTATTCCCAGGGGCAATTCTATCATTTTACCTAGCCTACCCGAAATCCCTTGAATTGAAAAACTCTTTCCCATTAGGTATCTTACACTTTTTAGAACAATTGAATTTTGGCAATCTTATAACCCTACAAATTGGGAAAATTTGTGTATTTGAATTTTCAAGTTGAATTTGGTGGAATTGAGATGTTAATTGAGAGAATCTTCTTACTTTCCGTTTTCATGGATGCTTGGAATGAAAATTTTGGTATATTTCTTCCTCTTTACTTCATGAGTATCTAAATTTACTTATCTTGGGATTATGTTGAACTAAGGTGCAATTATGTGTGGAGTGTAATATAGTTGTATAGATTCTAGTTTGTTGATGATGGGTTTCACTATTTCTTGATTGAATTGGCTAGGATTTGTGGGTGAAAACCCCAAATACCCAAAATGGATTTTTGGGTGAAAATCTCAAATTCTTGAAATCTCACACCATCCTTGAATAAGGGATTTGGGTGAACTTATTGAACTTATATCATCCTTCAGAGAGGGATATAGGTGACCTAGCAATAGTGAATAATAATGGATATAGTTTGCTATCTTTTGCCATCTTAGAAATAAGGGTGAGTAGAAAGTGAGCTATGTCTTGGTCATCTTCCTAGAAATAGGGATGCCCAATTGATGTATTAGGTGATTTTAATTGACGCACTTGTTAGGTACTCAAAAGGGTCAACAAGTGATATGCTCGAGGTTTTGTTGACAAACTAGCCTCAAGGACGTTCGGCTTAGCCTACCACATCATTAATAACTAGAATTTACACCAAATTATCATGTTTCTATGCATAACTTGCCCTTAGGTAGACATAATCCCAAGATCCTTCTCATATTAAATTTTAAATCACAAGTGTTGCTTTAGCTTGCTGACTTGAGTTGACAATCAACCCCCTATTTTAAATTATGAATTTTACTTTATTTATATTACGGGTATCTTTTTAGTAAAAGTTAACACCAATAGGATTAGAAATCTAATTTTTCTCCTCGTGGATTCGAACTCAACATAAGTTGATCTATTGACAACGACAATTCTCTACCAACTTGAATAGTATAGGTGATCATTATTAGTGTGGGTCTTGGATGACTTCTACTAGAAACTCATATTTGTCGACATGAGGGTTGATCTTGATGACCTGTGTGCATAGTTTACACTATTGATATATTTTTATCTTGAATTTACTGGGTTTGGAGCATTCCCTTGTAATACCCCACAAAGTTCTCTCCTAGTCTGAGCCTTAGAGCGTTTTTGACAAAAACAAAAATCCGAGTCTAAAAATTTCAGATTGTATTTATATAATTTCAATTTTTTGTCATGTAGAGCATTAAATAAGCTTTCTGTCATGTAGAGCATTGAATAAGCTTTCCATCGATACCAATTTTATCAAAATCCGTCATCAGATGAAGGAGTTATGGCCGTTTTACTAAATGGTATCGGAATCGCCCAGGTTTAACGGTCGATCTAGTCGACCGTCAAGTCCTTGGTGAGCCGTCAAGTATCCCGTCAAGCCAAGGTAGTGACCCTTCTTTTTGGTCATCATGTGATAGCCAAAGTGGTGGATTGTCAATAAGTTGACAGACCGTCAAGGGGTCCGTCAGGTCAAAATAGAATGGCCCATTCCTGACCCCCGAGTGATGGACGATCTGGTGGATCATCATATTCCTAATGTACCATCACTTTGACCATTATGAAGAGGTAGAATGACCCATATTTGGCACTCGAGTGATGGATGACCTTTTGGACCGTCAGTCCCCCTGACGATCCGTCAGATCGATCGTCACAGACCCCGATCAGTAGTTTTCAACTCTTTTTATTTAAAGGGAATTTTGTTCTTTTCCACTCTTTTCCCAACCTCTATAAATACCCACTTAAGTGTTGAAGGCCTCATTTTATTTTCTCTTTTTTCACCCAAAAACTAGGGTTTCCAAAATCAAAAATTCTCTCTTCCTCCACCAAAAATTAAGAGAGAATCAAGAGCAAGGATCAAGAATTCTTCCAAAAGCCTTCAAGAAAAGAGTTTCCCCAAGGTATGTAGATGTTGATTCTTGGGTCCCTTTCATCCAAGAAGCTCAAGTACCTTTTTCTAAATCTCCAAGATTTACGTTTATGAATTTTTAATGATTCTTGTGAGTTGAAATTGATGTTCTTGCTATTATTGAGTTGTGGTTCATGTTTGTCTACAAGATTATCAAGCCTTGGCCTTAGTATGTGGTATTTGTGTGGTAAATGGATTATGCACTTGTTGTTGATGTTTAATGACCTCCAGATGGGATACTTATGTGGTTTGTATGAATATATGATAATATATGAGTGGAAACATGTAAATTTAGTTGTTCATGATGAGTAGGTTAGTTATTATACTTATGCCTAAGTTGTGCATGTGAGGTGTTCGATAAAATGTCTAAGAGACTAGAAATTAAGCATTGTAGTTAAATCGTGATCTAATGACTTCTAAGATACGATTATGTGTTACGATTATTGATGTGTTCATGACTTTTGGGTGTAGAATTTGTTGATTTAGCAAAGTATGTTATGATTTCTAATTACTTGGAGAGATGCTTTAATAATTGTGATGATGCTTTAATGATGGTGAGCGATTTAAATAATCTATTCAAGCTCTGCATCGTCAGTCAGATGCTATGATTTGATACCTTTCTGTCAGATACGAAACTAGGTAATCTCAGTGTAACTTAGTCAGATCTCTTGAGAAGTATAATCAGTATCAGATTCATCTCAATCTAAGTTCAGTTAAGAATCAATCAGTGTCTTGCAGTTGGGAGTAGAAACTAGCACCGAGCGAGCTCAAGGATGGGGACTCACCTACTAGTGAAGGGTGTGATCCTTAAATGCGATCCTTGTGCTCCAGAACTATATAGCCAGTGTAGGTTGAGACATCACACCTGCTAGATAAGGGTGGATGAGAGACATCATTCCTGCTAGATAAGGGTAGATGAGGTGGCTTGACCTGTTAGATGAGGGCTCCACCGTTCTCGTATGAGGACGTAATAGATGAGGGTCATAAAACTATAATGTCTTTACCCGTGTCACAGTATTGACACCCTCCTAATCGGGGTTAGAGGTTGGTTAAGTAACTACTTCCCGAGGTCTCAGTTTCAGAATCAGTCTCTGACTTCAAGAAAGAGCTCAATTCGGTGTATAGAATTTAAGGTTGTTAGATACAGGACATTAAGTATGATTACTTGCTAATTCGAAGATCCACTGTTAGATAGGCCAATCTCAAAATAATTTATGAAGAAGTATTATTATCCACAGACTCAAGGACAACCTGTTTGATAGGGTTGCTATCCTTTTCAGAAACTTTAGATACTCATAATCTCAATATTGTTCAGAGATTTCAGAACTCACTCCTTGATGAAAGTGCATCCATATTTCCCAGTCATCAATATCAAATGATTATGTGATTCAGTATCTCAGTGTCAATAGTGAGTTCAGTTTGCTGGAAAGTGGTATCTGAGTTCTAGTCTCTAGAGTTGTAATGATTGTGATTATGACCTGTGCATTCATGTATGTCTTCTCGTGCGACATTTTCATGATTATTCAGTTTACACATTGTGCATGCATGAGCCCTTGCATTTAGCCATTCCTCATCTACATACTCAGTATATTTTGAACTCACACATTTGCGCTATGGTGTTTTATTTGACACCATAGTTTTAGAGGCACAGGATTCAGAGTTTCCTCAGCAGTTCAGTCTCAGTTAGTAGCAGTAGAAGTGAGTCCTCTTTCTTCTAGGATGAATCTCAGTTTACTATTATTTTATTAGATTTTGTTTATATTGTTAGTTGACAGAGTTAGTTGGGGACATGTCCCATTAACTCCACAATTCAGATAGTTTAGAGGCTTTTCAGACGGAAGTTGATGTATTAGTATTCAGTTTTTAGTTTGAGTATGTATAGATGTGTTGAACCTTATGGCCAGTTTTCGCATTTATTTTAGATAGTATGCAGTGTACAGGTACAGATATCAGAAAAGAGTTAGTTTGTGGTCCTTTGGGTCCATAAGCACTGTGAGACGTCTCGGGATGGGATCTGAGGGCGTTACATCCCTAGTCTTCCTTGATACCTCTGGTTCATGCAGCTAACACGCACTGAATCCCTTTCAACAGGGAGAGCCGAACACATATAGACCGTGGGTTCCTTTTTTGACGATTGAGCTACATAGTCTAGGATAATATTTTACTTTATGCTAAGCCTTGTTCTCTATACCGACATATAATTTATGTATGTAGATGATGATGTTCACATGCTTTTAAATTGGATTCGATTTTGCATTATTTTTTCCCCTATCTTTGAGTTACATGCTAGTGTGCAACCCACTAAACATTTTTGAACGATATATCCCTACGCGATGCAGGTACCAGAGATATATCTACTTTTCCTGTGCAATGTTAGGTCAATCGGCTCAATTCATCGATCATTGGTAGTGAAGTAGAGAACTTTCAATCTCCGAAATACTTGGTCATTTCATCTGTTTCCTTTCATAGACAAGAGTTGAGAGTTTCCATTATCATTCACATTATCATTGTTATTGTCATTGTCAGGGTCGGGGGCATGTCACAATATAGATTGGTTTTCAATTTTGTAAAGGCTTTATGGATATTGATGTGGACTTGGGTGGTTTTGGTTATTAGTTGTTGGATATTTAGTTATCTTAGATTCCCTTGAACTCTTATATCTTACTTATTTTGTTATATGTTCGGAATTCAGCCTCTGTTAGGCATTGTATTCGATTTGACTACGCAATGGTGGTGTTCACTGGTCCTCGGTAGACTTGAGATAACCATAATGATCAGGCCTTAGTTCAGATCGTGACAGATGGTTTGATGGTTATAGTTGATATTCGGTAATGTTATGGATCTTTAGTTATTTGTTTTCCTTGACTGTACCCTCCAGGTTTATGAGAGCCCACATTAGGTCATTTACTTTTCCTAATTTATTGGCTTATGAGGTCTAGTTTTTTAGTATTAATTACACTTTCTTTCATTATTATGTCTACGGTGTTGGGGCTTATTTCCAGGTTTGTCATCACTTTGACTTAGCTTATTTTATCTTGTATCTTATCATATTTATATCTTGATTTAGCTCACTCGGCCAATGATGCCTAATGAGTACCCATGGTTTTGGTACTCGTACTACACTTTTGTACCTTTTAGGTGCAGATTCAAGTACTAGTAGTTGTCGCTGATGTGACATTTGTGATGAATTGATTCTGGAGATTGGAATTAGCCCTTGGAGTCTGAATTACCCTTTTTCCTTCTATTATCTATGTCTAGTCTTTCAGTTTTTGAGACATATTTTATTTAACTATTTCATTATGTATGTTCCATTAGTAGTAGCTCTTGTACCGACACTACTAGGTCATGGGATGATTGTTGATCTTTATCAATCTATTAGACTATTATGACTGTCCTATTTTTATTATGACTCATAATTCGAATTATGACAATCCGGTCTTATATATGAATTGTAACACCCCGTACTTTTATCTAGCTTAAATTTGGCCCAAAAATGTCAAAGACTTACTTTAAATATGAATATACTTTTATACATGTGTAATTTTTAAGATTTTGACTTTTCATTATGTGGGAAATTGAATAAGCTTTCCATCGATACCAAATTTGCTCAAATCCGACACTCGGGTGAAGAGTTAGAGCCATTTTAGAAAGACAATGTACAACCTGGTACTCTAGCACATCGCGGAAGTAGTTCAAATGACATTTGTCATTTTCCAGTGAGACAACATGATACCATCGCATCACGCTACTAGCTTTTTTCCCAATTGTCAATTTCCAGTGAAGTACCGCGATACCGGCGCATCGCGCCACAGCTTATTTTCATATTTATCAGTTTTCAATACACCAACGCGATTCCACCGCATCGTGTTGATGGTCCAATTCCTAGTTGTCCGCTTTCCAGTGACACGGCGCGATATCGCCGCATCGCTCCAAAGTCCCACATCAGGATTTTTCACTTAATTTCCAATTTTAGATTTTGAGTTTTTAAATCAGTCCAGGGGTATTTGCGTCTTTTTCCATGGCCCTAGTCATCCTTTAACACAAAATTCAACCCTAATAAACCTAGTTACACCATTATTCATTTAGTTTTTCCCCAAATTAAATCATTCTCTTTCAAGAGGCAAAAATCCTAGTTCAAGAATCAAGGTCAATCCTTAAGAATCTCTCTAAGAAGCTTCAAGAACTCTTCTTCTCAGGTATATTAGGTGTTCATCTATGGGTTTCTTTTACCCATAGAGTCCAAGAATCAATTTTTAAATATATAAGATCTCAAATTTATGATTTCTATGTTTGAATTAGATTGAATTCATGTTCATGATAGTAGATGGATTTCAATCCATGATTTAAGTGCAAGTTTCATGAAATTGAATAGCATGTGTGATGAATATGTTATTATCTTGATAAACCCTTGAATTTTCAAAGTGATTAATGTGTCTATGATGCTAATTGGGTTTTGATCCATGATTATTATATGATTCATGAAATTAGATTAGTATTTTATGGGGAATTATATGAATTGCTTGCTAAACCCATGGAATTGTAAGTTGGGCATTGTAGTTTCCATGTTTATATGTTATCCATGATTACGTCCATGAATTTTTGCCCCCTAAGTTTTTGATAGAATGTCCATGTGAATAAAGTCATGAAATCAGGACATGTTAATATATGAACAAGCTTATGCCCTACAAGTGTTTGATAAAATGTCTCTATGAATTATATATGAACATGTACACATTGTTATGCTTTGCAAAATCATGTGATGCTTTACTTTTCATGCTATCGAGTCCTAGGGGTATTTAATACCCAATAATTTAGCTGTTTATTTAGAGCCAGTGTTAGTTGCAGAATAGTGTCAGTCTTGTCATGATTAATAGTACTTTCAGTTAGATACAGAACTCAATAGAACTCAGTCAGTTATAGCACTCAGAAAACTCAGTGAATTCAGTCCAGTTCAATCCAGTATAACAGTTCAGTGTCTATTTAATTGGGAGTAGGATTTAGCACCGAGTGAGTGCAGGAATGACGGCTTCCCCATCAGATAGGCAGAGTCGTTAGCAGCAGTTCTTGTATTCCAGAACTGTGTAACTAGCACAGGATAAGGAGTCACTCATCAAACTAGGCTTGACTACCTCCCAGAGGTCACCCATTAGATTAGGCTTGGCTCCGCCCAAGTGTCACCCATCAGTTAGGCCTGGCATCCTAGACTTCTAGTGTTAGTACCCGTGGCACGGTATTAGCACCCTTCCAACTGGGGTTATAGGTTGGACCCCAATCAGTTCAGAGAGGGGCATGTTGGTTAGATGATTACCTTCCACAGTTTCAGTTTCACTTTTCAGTCTAGAACTCAGTTTAATTCTACAGGATCAGGACTGTCAGACACAGTCACTCAGTATCAGTAATTCAGTTATCAGTAACTTTAGATTATCAGTTACTTAAAAATAGAACTCAGTACTTAGCTTTATAAAAGCTCAGTTACAGTATACATATATGCACAGTGTTGCATACTTAGTATTTGTCGTAGTTTAAATTATTCATGTACTTTCATGTTCAGTTATTTAATATCATTTAGTCAGTTATTGTTCATGCATATGAACCATTGAATTCATCCTTGCCTCATCTATCATACCAGTACATTCCTACGTACTGACGCATACTTTCCTGCGGTATGATGTTTCATATCATAGGTTCAGACACTCAGGTTCTCGACCACGCATAGTAGATTCAAATTCAGCCAGCAATAGTAGATTTAGAAGATAGTCCTTATCATTCGAGGATATTCTATTATTTCATATTTTAAGTAGATGTAGTAATTCAGTAAATGGAGTTAGTTGGGGGATTATCCCATCAACTCCACTTTCAGATAGATTCAGTTAGAGGCTTTTCAGACTAAATTTTTAGATAGTATTCCATTTTATAGATGTTATATTTTATCAGTATTTCAGATGCTTTGAAACTTATGGCATATTAGCCCATTTTCCACATTAATTAGAGTATTATTATTCAGTGCTCACAATAGATGTCATTCATGTAAGACCCCGCAAAATTTTCTTATAGAATGAGCCTTAGGGTATGTCAAGTGAGCTGTAATTTCGGCCCTAAAAGATTGAGAAGTGACTTCCTAAGTGAGTATCTTTTTAACCATATAGAACTTCCCTAATTTCGACTTTTTATGACATGGGAAATTTCATAAGCTTTCCATCGATATAAGATTCACCCAAATTCGATACCCAGGTAAGAAGTTATGGCTAATTTAAGTCTTAGTCAAAAAACAGCGTCATTTCAAGCCTCTTAAACCGTGCAAACATCAAATCAAAGTCATTTACAAGCATTCTATGAAGTTCTTCTCAAATTTTCTCTCAATAAAAACCCTAAGTATCCAAAACCTCTTCCAAGAATCTAAAGAATCCACCATAAATTTTCTAAATTGAGTCAAGATTCAAGATTCTCAAGTCAAGGGCTTCAAGAACCCTCTCCCAAGAGTAAGAAGAGGAAGTTTAGAGCAAGCTTGTTCACCTAATTCCATAATCTAAAGTATATGGAGTTTTGAACAAGGGAAATTCTTTCACGCTTGTGCCCAAAAGCTTATTTAAACTACAATTCTCTGCAATTTATGAGATTGTACATGAAATTGAATTAGGGATTTTCACCCATTGTTATTTGTTGCGAGCTTTTGATGTTTTCCTTGAATTGAGAGTCTAATGGCATGATTTTTACATATTTTCTTGAGAAATTACAGCTGGGTCTATACCCCATGATTTTAATCCTTGAGAAGTTAATAGTTGAAATGTTTGAAACATTAAAGTATATGAGTATGTTGAGATTTTGTAATAAATTGCTGAAATTTCCAGATTTCTACATGAGTTATGAATCTATATGCTATCTATTATGCTTTTGATGAGTTTTAACTTGAGATTGAATTATAGGTTATTAAGCCCTACTTGAGACTTGAGATTTTATAAACTCTTGTGCTATAAGCACCCATGATTTGAGTATTCTGAGATTGTTGAGAAAGGTTTTGACCTAATGGTCATTGAGTTTTGAAATATACTCTACTACATGAGATTACAGATTTGATTATTGGGTTCGTGGTGAACCATGGGATTATTTATAAAAGTGGATTTTTATGAGATGAGCACAGATAATCTAAAGGGAGTAGTATTTAGCATAGAGTGGGTAAGTTACTACAGTTTCTTACCCCAAAACTATGTGTCACCGTAGGTTGGGCCTGAGGCTGAGTTTATGATTATCATTGGGCCTAGGCCGAGTTGATATTGGGCCTGAGGCTGAGTTTTTTTAGTGATCACTGGACCTAGGTCATACTCTCTGGCAAGAGTATGACGTCTCTCCCCAACGTGAGGTCTCTTTCTTAGGAGAACAAAACGTTGGACTCCATGTAGCTCGTATGGTTTATGTTGGTTAAGAGAACCTTCCTTGCCCTTTAAACTTTGAGATCAGTACATCCTTGAAAACTAAAGTATTTTCCCTTCCTATAAGCTATTTTCCTAATGGTAAAGTTGCAAAATGGTTCCCTAACTAAAGCATTTCCTTGATATGAGTTGTTTCTCTAAAGAAAAGTATTCTTCCTTGATATGAGTTGTTTCTCTAAACAAAAGTATTCTTCCTTGATATGGTATTTTTCATGAAGCTTTGAGATAAGTTATTTCCTTAAACTAGAGTATCTTTCCATTGATACTGAATGATTTTCCTAAATCTTGAAATGAGATACTTTCCTAAAGTGAACGAAACGCCTTCAGGTATGTTTCGAAGTTATATGATTCTGAATTTCAAGTATTTGAGTTCAAAAGAGTTGTGAGATATTGAGCATTAAAGAAGTTCTACTCTCCACGAGATATATGAATGATTTGAAAGTACTGTTTAAAGTTCCTTTAGCCTTGAGGATTGAGAATAAGAGAGGATTTCTAATTTCAATGTTAAAGTATGATGACTCACGAGATTTGTGTTACATGTTGCATCTTGCATGACTTATGGGCTTCACTTTTTATACTTCTTCAAGCCATGTGAGTCATCCCATATTATATGCATGATTTGATTGAAGAAGACTGATACTATTTTATACATATGCGTTCACCCCCATATACTCAGTACATTCTCAAGTGTTGATTCACATATACGTCTATGTAATACATTGTCTCATAACGTAGGTGTAAAGATTTGTAACGCATGCACCATATCCAGTTAGTTCGCCGCTTCTAGTCAACAGGTGATGGGTCCTCTTTTTATTCAAGGGATCGAGTCAGTGATACAGTTAAATTGTGTCATATTTTCTTTATTCTATCATATTAAGTTGGGGTGGTTGGAATTCATGACCCAGCTACCTATAGTCAGTACTAGTAGAGGCTCCGTAGATAGTCAGTAGGAGTTGATGCATTGAGTTTCAGTTTTATTGTAAAAGTAGAGTTGTAACCTTGTGACTTCAGTTTTGTATTGAGCCAATTCATAATAGAGTTATTTTTGCCTTATTGTTTCAGATTTATGCACTTTGTTCAGGTGCTTATGAGTTATGCCAACAGAAGGGTTAGCTTTGGGTCACTTGTGACCCTAGAACCGTGTGGCATTCCGAGGGGTGATTTTGGGTCGTTACAATTCATGGGGTAGCTTGTGGTCCTTTGAGGTCATAAGCACTGTGTAACGACTAGGGGGTAGTCTCGGATTGTTACATGAATGCTCCAATATAATTTTAAAAGAGCATATCCAGAAAGGTTAATAATCAAACTTACACAAAGATGTGTCATTAAAATAAAGTTACTACTACAGTTATCATAAACGAGCATGAGAAGAAACGAGGCCGTTCAAACATAACCAACCTAACTAAACAAATAGTATAAATAAAGGAAGATTAAAAGTTGAAAGAAAAAGTGAACAATGAGCAGAACTAAAGTGACATAAAGATATCATAAATAATTACATTACCATACTTCAGATTTACAGCCACATATTAACAACTTCTAAAAAACTTGTTGTGAGGTGCCATTAAAAAAATGAAAACATAATAAGGATAAACAATCACCACAATAAAGATCAATTCTTTCTATAAGATGGAAATAGATGTTTGAAAATTAATCTAAAACTTCTCTGTTTTAACAATGAGATGCAAATCACAGAAAAAGAAAGGAAGATCAAGAGAATTAAAAAAGAATGAAGGAAGAAATGATTAATGAGCAAAATTAAAATTCAAACTTACAAAGTAATTTAAAACTTTTGCCTGTAGACATTTAATTAAAGTTCAGTAGCATTTGGACCCATCATATCAAGGTTAAATAAAATTAACAAATACTAACAATGCATTAAAAAATAAAATAAATTATACACTGAATATAAGAAGCATACACTATTCAATTATGAATAAACAAAATTTATAAGACTTCAATGAACATCAAATATGTTTGGCCTTATGAAATTTAATAAAAAAGACTGAGAGAAGAGTAAGAAAATTGTTGAATAACTATCCCAAATTGAAAAAAAATAAAAGAAAAAGGTGAAGATCAAAGCAATGGTTTGATATGAAATAGTTGGAAGAAGATAAACTATTTGAATTTATCTAAAATGTATCAGTTAACTTTCTAAAGAATGCTAGTATGGTGATTGCGATTAATATTTAAACCCGTGGACATACTAGTATGCTAGTATAGTAATTGTGCTTCTTTATTCAAAAATTACTGTTTAGTCATAACAATTTGAAAAAGTGAAAACATTCACTTTTTTATATTTTAGCTATGTTTAAATACTTTAAATTTAATAAAAAAGTCTTTTCAAAAAAATATGATCAAACATAACTTCAACTCAAAAAATTCAAACAAACTAATTGAAGATTGAAATAAAACATACATAAAACCCCCAAAATTTGATGTTATAAGAAGAAGAGCATCTAAAAAGATAATTGAATATAGAAATACATAATCTATCATAGAACATGAGTAAAGGTAAGATAATGATAAGAAAGGCCCGGAATAATCTCTTAACTCTAGAGCACGACAATACCTTAAAGTATCAACTCTAAGTAGCATGAATTAGTTGTTGCATCTCGAACTCGAACTAGGATCTGTACAAAAAAGGCTCAGTAGTGGTGAGCACGATTAATTTATACTCAGTAGGTATCATAGGTCGAGTTAGAAAAGTAGAAAATAGTACAAATAAAAAATATTATGATCACTTCACCTGCAAATAGAAAAGTTTTCAAATAGTAGCTTACACTGTCTCCATTAACAGTTCTATAATATAAGATCAATACAGAAACAAATAAACACACGCACAAACACACACACATATATATAATAAAATCAAGTACACATCAAGGGAACAAAAAAGAAACACAAAAAATTCACAAACAATGTAATAATGTTGATGGGATCATGATGAATAATTAAAAGTCATCGCATGACTTTCTATATACACCTATCGAGCTTTAGCACTCCCAAAATAAGACTCATGGGGGGTTCACAACCTGTATACTACCTCAAATCTCAACTCATCTCTCTGGCTAATATTTATGAATCAAGGTTTTTATAAAGTATCACATTCACCTCTCTGGTTATTGTTCATGGATCAAGAGTTTTTAATAAAAATATCTCAGTTCCTTTCAAATTAGTGATTACCAATGGTACCAATGTCTCATGAATATGTATGTATGAAATGATAACAATCAATTAGTATAAAGATAGTAATCTATTCAATAGATGTATAAGTGATCTCAGAAACAACTCAATGTGTCAACAATTGATGATATCAGTTCTTGAATGGCACCACCAAAATAAATAGTCATGTAAGGCATTAATAATATTAATCTGAGCCCTTACTCAGGTATTTCTATCATGATAGAGACAATAATACTCAAATAAGGCCTATAATATCTATTTGAGCATCGACACGAGCATCAAATCAATAATAATGACATTTAATGCACAAAAAAAGCCTATGATGTCAAATAAATCTCCGTACGAACAACAAGCAATATATGATATCTCAAGTCAACAACAATAAGTATATAAGTCCACATACGGTCACACAATATTATTAATAATCTTGATATACTATAATAGCTAATTTCCCCAATCTAGCATGCTTTACTCATTTATTAACAACCTAGCATGCTTTATTCATTTATTAACCTAGCACAGTCTAAAAAAAATTAATTCATAACCTATATTGTGGTGACAAAAATTCAAGTCTAGAACCTTCAATACGGAATTTTCCCCTTTCAAACAGTCTTAAAATGAGCTAAAACATTCAAATATAGAATCTACGCATTAAAAGTAAGTTAATGACACTCATATCGACTATATTCAAGAAAGGTTAAAAACGGGTTCAAAAATGAAAGGGGTAAAATTAGAAAATATATTTTCAAAAATTGTTTCCCAAGATTATAGGAGTCTTCCACTACAAATACATGCAAAAATGAGTTAAAATGAGGCTTAAATAAAAATCCTATTTTAAGAGCTTACCATTAAAGACCCCAAAAATCCATTTTGAAATCAAGACTAAAGAGTATTTTTGATGATATAATCAATAGAAAATGATGGAAAGGTGAATTAGAAGCTTATCCAAGCAAGAATGGTGAAGAAAATCCTCAAAATTGCCTCTTCCCAAAGCTCCTAGGTCTAAAATGGTAGAATTCACAAAAATGGAATATTTATATTATTATGTGAATAGTATTTTGTGAATGAGGTCAACCTTTTGCATTTGCAAAATCAACATTGACCAGATCATTTATATGGCCTTCAAGTTTGTAGTCAAGGCTTTGTGTTCGCAAAGAAAGATCACCTAGACCATCACATTCGTCATGTCTTATTTGCATCTGTGATAAATGGACAACCCAACTCAAACCCAATAAGCCATTGCAATCACGGTTTCCTACCTCGGGATTGATATAGAGGATTATTTTCTTCTCTGCTTTTCCGACCTGGGGACCTCACACATAAAGAAAAAATCCACCTGCACCAGATATTAGCAATTGATGAGTTTTTAGAAAGCTAAAATTTCTCTGAGCGAACCCCCGAGATTCATTTGGGACCCCACAGAAATAAATCATATATTCTACTAGGCTATTTTTGACAATTCAGATTTAATGAAAATGTTAGATTCTTGAAAAAATTCATTCTCAATAAATCAATTATTGGGACCCCATTTAGGGATTTTCACTAATTTTTTAAATAAGAGTTGAAATACAAAATAAAGGTTTTAAACTCGAATCAACCTACTGTTAACCCAAAATTAACGTTTTAGATCTAACAGAACTATCAAATTACTATCTGGGGCTCGAATCATGAAATATTAAATGAAGTCAAACTAATGGCTTTTATAGCCTCTACAAGTCTCAAACTCCCTAAAATGCATTGGGGATCATGTCGACCATCCCCATACCTTATAATTAGAATATAACAACGACAGGGAAGGGAAAAATAGTCAAAACATAGAAAAGGGAAAAAATTCATGTAATAAGTTGTTACATTATCCACTACTAAAACACTAGTTTTCCTTGAACCAAAAGTAAATAAGATAGCTGGAGAGGTAAAAAGATGGGGTTATCTATAATGTATGTCAGACTCGACCTTCTAAGTAGCCTCCTTAATAGGGCAATGTTTTTATCGGACCTTCATTGACTCAATACTCTTAGTCCTCAGCTTCCTAGTTTGGTTGTATAGGATAGAAATAGGTTTCTCCTTAAAGGAATAGTCTGGTTCTAACATAATAGAATCCCATCAAATCATATAGGCATCATCAGGATGGTACCATTTCAATATAGAGACATAAAAGACAGGATGACCAACCGATAGAATAGAGATAAATCTAGCCTATACGCCATATAACCATACTTCTCAAGGATCTAAAATGGGTCAAAGTACCTCAAACTAAGCTTATTTTTTTCCTGAATCTTATCATACCCTTCATGACTGAAGCTTTCAACAGAACTCAATCTTCAATCATATATTTTACATTGTAAGCCCAAGGATGAAATAACTCTTCTACCTACTCTAAGCATCTAATAGCCTCTGTTGAATCAACCTCACATAATCCATTAAATCCCTCAACAAATTTGTGCCCCATTATCTCACCTCAAATGACTTAAACTATCCCAAAGGGGGTATATATCCCTACCTATTTGAAGCCTCAAAAGGTACTATCTGAATTTTAGAATGATAATAGTTGTTGTAGGTGATATCCACTAGAGGAAACTATTGGTTCCAATGACCTTCAAAGTCCATGACACATGTGCGCTGCATGTATTCTAGCACCTGGGTAGTCTTTGCTGACTGACTATCCATCTGAAGGTGAAAAGTTGTGCTCAAATAAATTTGAGTACCCAACTCATGCTAAAAAGTTATTCAAAAACCTAAGGAAAAGGTTATACCTCTATCAGACATAATGGAAAAAAAGACATCATCCAATCAATCAATCTCTATAATATAGATCTTGGTCAACCTATTTGTATTATTTTAATATCCAACTTTTTGAGCTCTAGACCCATCAAAAGATAGGCCATTGAATTAGCGTTTCTAATGCCACTAGTCTTACCTTAATTTGATATTATAGTAAGAAATTTTGGAAATTTTGCCTGAGGGAATGTCAACTGCCAGTAATAATGACTCTGGCAATGAGTCATTGTTAGACATAATGAGTTATTGCATAGAGTCGTTGCCATAATAGTTACAAGTTTTCTCATATTCATGTGTATGTATTATTAGACCCCACAGCCACACTTCTTTTGTGACTCCCTATATAGCGGTAGATTTTGGTGTCAGTCTCAAAATCCTTGTAGAAAATTTCTCACTTTCTACTACAATTGGTAGTTCCATCATAGCCAGATGAGTATAAGGAAATTACCTAGTCATAGTATCCCATAAAGTCACTTTAGTTGATGTTATAGAATTAGACATGACCAATTTTAATATTATTCTTGGCATGGATTGGCTCCACTCTTGCTATGCCTCAGTTGATTGTAAAAATAGAGTATTCCAGTTTCAATTTCCAAATGAGCTAATCTTAGAGTAGAAGAGTAGTACCTCGGTGCCTATAGGTCGATTTATTTCTTTTCTCCAAGCAAGGAAAATAATTTCTATAGGGTGCATCTATTATCTTATTCGAGTCAAGGACTCAAGGTCCAAAAACCTGAGTCTTAATTCAGTTCTAGTAGTGAATGAATTTCCAGAAGTATTTCCTAAAGATTTTTCAGAGTTCCTCTCAAGAGGGAAATAGACTTCAGAATAGATCTCTTTTCAGATACCCAGCCTATTTTAATCCCACCTTATAGAATGGATCCAAACAAACTTAAGGAATTGAAAGAACAATTGAAAGATCTCTTAGATAAGGGTTTTATCTAATCTCTTACCTCTTCATGGGGTGCTCCTATTCTTTTCGTGCGCAAAAAAGATGGTTCTCTAAGAATATGCATCAACTACCATCGGTTGAACAAAGTCACAATCAAGAATAAGTATCCCATCCTAGGATTGATGACTTGTTTGACCAACTTTAAGGTTTTAATTGTTTCTGTAAGATAGACCTCAAATCCGGCTATCATCAGCTTAGAGTCAAAGAATGTGACATCCCATAGACAACCTTCAAAACTCCATATGGTCACTTTGAATTTGTAGTTATATATTTTGGACTAACAAATTCTCCTACAACTTTTAGGGACTTGATAAACAGAGTGTTCCAATAGTAGTTGGACATATTCATTATAGTTATCATAGATGACATCCTTGTTTATTTTAGAAGTAAGGGTAAACACGCAGACCATTTGAGGATTGTCTTGCAGACTCTTAAGAATCACCAGTTATTCACGAAGTTAAGAAACTGTGAGTTTAAGTTGAAATTAGTACAATTTCTTGTTCATATCATTTCCAGTGAAGGCATCTGAGTTGATTCTTAAAATACCAAAGTAGTAAGGAACTGGACGAGAGCTATCTCTCCATCAGATATAAAGAGTTTCTTAGGTTTAACTAATTACTAGCGATGGTTTATTGAAGGATTTTCCTCTATTTCCTCTGCCATATCCAGAATGACTCAGAAGAAAGTCAAATTCCAGTGGTTTAATTATGCGAGAGAGTTTTAGGAATTGAAAACTCAAATCACCTCCGATCTAGTTTTGACTCTACTAGAGGGTTTAGATGGTTTCGTAGACTATTGCTATGCCTCTGGAGTTGGTCTTGGTTGTATGTTAATACAATGAGGTAAGGTTATAGCATATGACTCTAGAATGCTCAAACCTCATGAGAAGAACCACCCGACTCATGATCTTGAGTTGGCAGCAGTTGTCTTTGCCTTAAAGATTTGAAGGCATTATATTTATGGGTCCACGTTGATATATTTATCAATCATAAATTTCTCCAGTATGTGTTCAGTTAAAAAGATACAAATCTTCATCAGACAAGGTATCTAGGTTTGCTAAAAGATTATGATATGAGTGTCTGGTATCACCCGGGTAAGGCCAATGTTGTGGTCGATGCCCTTAGTAGATTGTCTATAGGGAGTTTTGCTAACGTTGAAGAAGATAAGAAGGATTAGTTTATTAGTTTCATCAGCTTTTTAGGTTAGGAGGTTGATTCATTGATTTGTTTGAAGGTAGTGTCTAGGTTTAGAATGGTTCAAAATATTAAGATTCAGTCGAGGACTATGCTAGGTTCTATCTTAAGGGGTTGGTGAAAATACATGGAATCTATTTCACCATTATCTCAGATAAAGGTACCCAGTTCACCTGTCGATTTTAGAAGACTTTTCAGAAGCGTCTTGGTACCCAAGTTCATCTCAGTATGGCTTTCCACCCACAAACAGATGGTCATACAAAGAGGACCATCTAGACATTAGAGGACATATTAAGGGTGTGTGTAATTGATTTCAAAAGTAGTTGGTATGATCACTTTCCTTTGATTGAGTTTGCTTACAATAATAGCTATTACTCTAGTATTTAGATGACCTCATTTGTGGCTCTTTTCTTGTAGGAGGTGTAGATCTCTTATGCATTATTTTAAGGTTGGTGAAGATACCTTGATAAGGCCAAATTCAGTAATGAAGGAAATAGAAAAGGTTCAGCTGAGAGAAAGGATGAAAACTAGTCAAAGTCATTAGAAATCTAATGTAGATGTGAGGAAAAGAGAGCTCAAGTTTGATACTGGCAATTTTGTCTACTTGAAAATTTTTCGCATTAAAAGAGTGAAGTGGTTTAGTAAGAAAGGGAAGCACAATCCCTGGTATGTCGGTCCTTACAAGATTTTGTATCGAGAAGGTAAGGTATCCTATGATTTGGAATTTCCTGCAGCGTTATCATTAATGCATCCAGTTTTCTAGGTTTTCTTATTGAAGAAATACATAGGTGATCCAGCCTCAGTAATCCCCTAAGAAAGGGCTGTCAAGGAAATTAGCCTCTCTTATTAAAAGGTCTTAGTTGAGGTCCTTGATCGTCAGATCCATAGGCTGAGCAATAAAGAGGTCGCTTTGGTAAAGGTTCTATGGAGAAATTAGTCAGTTCAGGGAGCTACTTAGGAAGCAGAAGTAGATATGCTGGCCAAGTACCCCCATTTTTTCTCTTTGAATTTAGTCCCGACTTAGGATAATAGCTCCCTTAATTAATTAATCAATTAATTAATTAATTAATACATTTATTTCTATCTCAGACCATCCAACTAGTTTCCTATCATTGCATGCATTCATGAGTTAGTTCAATACATGCATTAGTCATAGAATCAGATATCAGTTCATGGTTCAGCTCGTAACTGTTCAATGCAAAATTTCAGCTCTTTCCCTAGTGCTTCATCTTAGTTATTTTCATTTAGGGATGAATGATCCCAATGGAGAGATATTATAATACCCCATTTTATCTCTATAACCATCAAAAGATAGTCCATTGAATTATCTTTCCAATACCACTAGTCTTACCTTAATCTGATATTTTAGTAAGAAGTTCTAGAAAATTTGCCTAAGGTAATGTCAACTGCCAGTGACAACGACCCTGGCAATGACCCATTATCAGACACAATGAGTCTTTAAATAGAGTTTTTGCCATAACAGTAAGGGATCTTGGATTTCAATTCAGTGGTGATGAGTCCACCATACAACTCGATATTAGTCCAAACAAGTCATTAAGTGGACCCGTCATCACAACAGAAAGAATCCAAGAAATCAAGTTCTTAATAATGACGCCTTCTAACGACCCGTTATCAGTCCTAAAGAGTCATTAGGTGAGTACGAGTGAGTTCCCAACGCTTAGGTCTTATGACAACAACTCTAGGCCACGACTCGTTATTAAACCCAATGAGTCATTGCTTGATTCATTATGATTGCTTCCCTGGAATTTTTTGCATATTTTAAAAAAGGGTTGTTTATTCTTTTCCCATTATCTTAACTCCTAGCCCGCGTCGTTTAGTCTTTCCCAAGGGTGGTATATAAACTTAAAATTCCCTAAATTCCTCATTTAAATCACAAAATCAATTAATTTAAACCGAAGAAATGGGGTGATTATTCTTCTCTAAATCCAAGTCCAGGTTTCTCAACTACAAATTCAAATTCCACAAATTTCTCCAAGGCCTCAACCTCCAGGTATATGGGATTTAATCAATGTATTCTTTTCTTCCATTGAGTACCAAAAATATCTCAAATTCCCAAGTTTATTGCTTCCTTAAGGTTTTGTGTTCCAGGTCAAATATGAGTTTTTCTTTAGTTCCCTTAGTTTGTTTTGCAAGTATACAATGAGTAAATGCTTTCCTAAGAGAGTAGCATCTTCTTATCCTCGCAAACCATGAAATTCTTTATTATGATGAGTTGTTGAATTTGGGGCTTGGACTATGAATTTCCTTAAAATGTTCAGTTAATATTATTATGATTAGAGTTGGTGGGTTATGAACACCTGATACCTAGAATCTCATGCATATATCTGTTTACATGTCATGAGCACTTCAGATTATCCATTATTGATATTTCCAGAATATATTCCCAATGGACAGCACAGTTTTCATTGTCATTCAGTTAGGAGTAGTACTTAGCACTGAGTGAATGCAGGGATGAAGTCTCATGACACGACCCAAAATCGGGCCTTGTCATATGGGCATCTTAAGCCCAACTAGGATAGGATATCGCCCCGTTAACCCAACCTAACCATCACATCAATCCTTAAGTATCAGATGAACTTCGATAGTATAACAAAGACTAAAAATTATTACTTAAGAAATATCTAATCCAACCATTAATGTCAACATTCTAAAAAACATACCTATGTCCACAGTCATCCATGAGCCTCTACCAATCCGGTTTCTATAATATATCGATATATGCCCCCGACAATAGCTAAAAATTGAGTCTAACACAAGTCTATGACATAAGATAGAAAGACTATAGAATGTATACCTTCCAAAGTATGGAAGCTCACTACTTCGAAGTCAACAAATGATCCACTCGAGCACCTGGTCACTACACAAGAAGAGAAGAAGATGCTCCGGCCCCTGTGTCATATGGTTACACAGCGTCCGAAGATGGTTAGTGGTTAGAGTGGTAGAATGTAACTCAAGTGTAAGGATAAAATAGTGTCATTATTCAATACAAATCTAAACCATCATAAGCCAACGAATTTAAACACATAGACATGTAGATATATATAGATACATCAAGCATCAAAAAGATAACAAGGCCATAGCATGCATTTCAAAGCACCCAATCATGAACCATGAGGTGGAGGACTCTAACCTTCCACACGCATAGGTTATATTAAGAAAGATGACTCTAACCCCAAGTTGTCTTATTATGCCAGAGGACTCTAACGACAATCCATTTGATTGACAAGTGGACTCTAACCAAAAGCCATTTTGTTAGACAAGTGGACTCTAACCACTAGCCATCTTATCAAAAAAGTAGACTCTAACCACAAGCCACCTTATTACGTAAGGGACTCTAACCATAAGATATCATATCCATTACTAGTCAACATTGGCACTCTAACCCTTTTTCCATGCATTTACATCCACTCAATTCAACATTTAAGGACTTTAACCCACTTAGTTAGTTCAAGCCATCAAGGCCATAATTCAACAATATGCATGACCACAAGGTCTTTATGAACCATTTATCAATCAATCACCTTAATTGGACAATTACTTAGTTTCAACTACCATTCAAGTCAAGTTGTGGTCATTAGGACCTTTATCAAACCATTTATTACCATTCTTACTTCAAGCTTTAGTTCAAACTCAATTCAGTTTCATTCTTAGGGACTCAAACCTTTTTTAATCAAACCAACCACCTAGGTCATCAATTAACTCATTAAAGGGACAATAAGGCCTTTAAAAGTTCCTTTACTAATAATTCTTACTCATTAAGCCATTATCTTAATTCAAATCACCATCAACGTGTGACTAGTTATTTCTAGTAGGCATTTTCACACACATCTTGAGGGCATACCTTTACCATGACCAAAACCTAAGTGAGAACCATCCATATTAGGGTTACTCATAACCCACTTGTTAAACCATAATCAATAATCACCTATATGTGCCAATTATCACGAAAAATATGTATAGACACAAGTTTAAACAAGAGTAAACATTACTCATCACTATACATCAAAACCCTCAACATTTGTTTCAAAAACCACCATTAGAGATTCATAAACTATGTTTAAATAACATGATATTTGAAAAATAATAATAATTAAGAGTCATATGTCTTATACAAGATGATTCACAGAAAGATTCTTGACCCCCTTAGCCTTTAGATGAACACTCTTGAAATCCTAGCCTCCAATCTTGTTGAAAAAGTTTTTGTGAGTGATTTGGAAGGTTTTTGAACTTTTATATGTAAAGAATGAAGGGAAAATAAGTTTTTAAGTCATGGGTTATAATATTTGAAGGGTGGTAAATGATTAAAATGCCCTCATCTTAAAAGCTGAAAGTTACACCCAGGATAGTACGAGTTTCACACACAAGTCATACCCTCAGGTACATGTAGTACCCTAACTTATATCCTAGGATTCACCATGAACCCCTAACCTATTCAACATACAACCATGCTAAGATAAATCATACCTTTGGGTACGAAGGGTACCCAAAATCGTACCTTAGATAGATTCAACTAGGCTAAGTATATGGCATTGTATGACTAGGTAACATACGACCTGTACCCTAACATACAACTTGGGAGAGGCTAAAACGTACCTTGGACAGAATATAACCCCTATTACACTGCCTAAAATATGAGAGAGGGGACCTAAGTCATATCCTAGGATATGACAAGTACCCTTGAGTCATACCTTGCCCAGAAATATTAACCAAGGGAATTTTTCTAAGGGTCCGAATCCTAGGTATTTCAACTCACCCGTCAGCTAAGGACTGATACTTTTAGTAGAAGTCCCTAAGTTTCAGAATTACAGCACTATTTTAGGTTATGGGGGTCACCTGCCAGTTGAGCACAATACCCTAGCCATTTGGGACATTAGTTTAGTGGATCCATGCCAGCCAGCATTGGTACCCTTGGCAAGATGCTAGACCCCTCCAACTGGGGTTACAGATTGGACCTCGATTTTCTCAAATTGGGGTATGTCGGTCATGATAGCTTCCACAGTCCTCAATTTATGTTTTAGTTTATGTTTCAGTTTAGTCTTAGTAAAGATTATGCATGACCTTGTATTCGGTTATTAAGTTTCATTCAGTATATATTTATACTTGGTCTTGCAAATAGTTTATCATGTTTCGTGCATTTATGTTCAGTTTGTACCAATTAGTTTCCTATCTCGCATACTCAGTACGTTCAGAGCAGTGATTACATACTTCTTTGTGCTATATTGTCTCATAACATTGGTTCGGTGTATTACCTAGATCATACTTAGAACATTCTCGTACAACTCAATAGTAGTTTGGAGAGTCCTCATCATCGGCTATTTATTTCAGCATTTCACTTTATTCAGTTAGTTGGAGTTAGTTGGGGGCTTGTCCCAATAACTCATTATGATTTAAAGGCTTTTAGATAGCTAGATATGTTTTTAGTTTGTTGAGTATTATAGACTATATTTGCTTTGATTCCATTATCATTTATTATTAGTTTACTTTCAGTTAAGTTTTCACCTAGTATTTTAGTATTTCTCTAATATTTTAGTAATATTCCAGACCATAGGTTAGCTTAGGGACACTTGTGACTCTAAGCACTGTTATATGACTAGGGGACGTCTCAGGTTGTCACAAATTTGGTATTAGAGCATCTGGTTCAAAGTATCCAAGGGTGTTTGAAAGTTGAATTAAGAGGAGTCTTGTTCATAGGTGTGAAGTGTGCCATACATGAGTTAGAGGCTATGAAATATTTTAGAAAATTCTCACCTCTTACTTCTTTCATAATTCATATCATGTGATAGAGTGTGAACTCTTTTAAGATTCTTCTTCTAACTCTTACTCTATCTTTTTACAACAAATATCTCCTAAGAGAACTTATGGAATGAGAACTGGAAATCATCAAGCACCACCGCCTATTCCCAAAGACCCTCTAAATAAGAAGGTTTCTCATGCCATGTTTAGGGAGCATTAGCCCAATCTATGATCGGACAGAATAAAGTAGGTTATAGCCCTATCAAACCCAGCAGTGAATACAGCGGCAACTAGAATTTGGGACTTCACTCGAATGAATCCACTAGCATTCTTTGGGTCAAAATTTAAAGAGGATCCATAAAAGTTCTTAATCAATATTCGGAAAGTAACTAAGATCATGGGTGTCACTTCTACTGAGAGTGTTAAGTGATTGCTTACCAATTTCAAGGAGTGGCTCATACTTAGTTTAAGCAGTGAAAGAAAGATAGAGGTGAAGATATATGGCCAGTAGAGTGGGATGAGTTTATTACTATATTTTTGAAAGGTTATTTCCACTTGAGTTGAGAGAAGACAAGGTGTAAAACTTTATAACACTGAAGCAAAGAACCATGAGTGTGAAGGGGTATTCACTTAACTTTACTCAGTTGGTAAGGTATGCTCCAGTCATGGTTGCCGACTCTAGGGCCCAAATGAGTAACTTTGTGTCTAGTGTTTCTAAGGATGTGTTCAATGAGTGTAGGACGGCCATGTTGGTTAAGGAGATAGACATCTCAAATCGATGGTCCTTGATCAATAGATTGAGTAGGAGAAGATCAATAAAAAGGAAAGGAGAATAAGAGGGCCAGAAATAGTAGTTTTAATTTCCCTAAACTGAGGTTAGATGGTGGTAATCATTCTCAATTCTTCAATAAATCTTTAGTCCCTCCCCATTATCTGCTAGTGCTCTACTACCCAAGTTTAGACAAGATACTTGAGATAGAGCGCCAAGTTTTAAGTCCCAAGGTAGTGTGAGTAATGATCACACCAACCCAATTTGTAAGAGATGTGGTGAAACCACAAGGGTGAGTGCATGGCAGGTAGCAATACTTGTTTTGGGTATAGCAAGTTAGGTCACAGAATAAGGGATTTCTAGTGGTTGTGCTAAAAGGTAAGGATATTCACCAAAAGAGTTAGTCTGATTCATCAGCAGTTCTAACAGGTTGCTCGACTCTGTTGAGTGCCACCTCTAGTGTAATTTATGGACAATTCCAGGGTAGGTTCCATGCCCTTCAGAGTCGACATGATCAAAAAGGTTCTCCCGATGTGGATACTGGTATGTTACAAGTTTTTCATATTCATGTTTAGGCATTGTTAGACCCTGGAGCCACACTTTCTTTTGTGACTCCCTATATAGCGGTAAATTTTGGTGTCAATCCAAAAATCCTTGTAGATACCATCTCAATTTCCACTCCAATTGGTAGTTCCATCATAGTCAGACGAGTATACAAAAAATTTTGCAATCACAGTATCCTAAAAAGTCGCTTTAGTTAATTTTGTAGAATTAGATGACTACTTTTGATGTTATTATTTGCATGGATTGGCTCCACTCTTTCTATGCCTTGATTGATTGTAGAAATAGAGTAGTCAAGTTTTAATTTCCAAATGAACCAGTCTTAAAGTGGAAGGGTAGTACCTTGGTGCCTATAGGTTGGTTTATCTCCTTTCTCAAGGCGAAGAAAATGATTTCTAAAGGTGCGTCTATCATATTGTTCGAGTCAAGTACTTAAGGTCCGAAACCCCGAGTCTTAAGTCAGTTCCAGTAGGGATTGAATTTCTGAGAGTATTTCCTGAAGATCTGGCCAAAGTTTCTCTCGAGAGGTAAATTAACTTCAAAATAGATCTCCTTTTAGATGCTCAACCTATTTCAATATAACCTTACCGAATTTCTCTAACTGAACTTAAGAAATTAAAAAATAGCAGAATAATCTCCTAGATAAGCATTTTATTCGGCCTAGTGTCTCTCCATAAGGTTCTCTTGTTATTTTCATGTGCAAGAAAGATGGTTCTATCAAAGTATGCATTGACTACAATCAGTTGAACAAAGTCACAATCAATAATAAGTATCCCATACCCAAGATTGATGGCTTGTTCGACCAACTTTAAGGTGCTAATTATTTCTCTAAGATAGACCTCAAATCTGGCTATCATCAGCTCAGAGTCAGAGAATGTGACACCCCAAAAATAGCCTTCAGAACTCTATATGGTAACTTTGAATTTCTAGTTATTTCTTTTGGACTAACAAATGCACTTTTAGCTTTTATGGAGTGAGGGTGACCACATAGGCCATTTGAATATTGTCTTGCAACTCTTAAGGATCACTAGTTATTCGCTAAGTTCAAAAACTGTGAATTCTGGTTAAAATTAGTAGCACTCCTTGGTAATATGATTTCCTATGAAGGCATCCGAGTTGATCCTTAAAAGACCAAAGTAAAAAAGAACTAGCTGAGACCCATCTCTCCATCAAATATCAGGAGTTTCTTGGGTTTAGCCGGTTACTACCAATGGTTGTTGAAGGATTTTACTCTATTGCCTCTCCCATGTCCAAACTGACTTATAAAAAATTCAAGTTCCAATGATTCGATTCTTGTGATAAGAGTTTTCAAGAGTTGAAGACTTGACTTACCTCTGCTCTAGTTTTGACTCAACCAGAAGGTTCATATAGTTTTGTAGTCTATTATGATGCCTCGGGAGTTGGTCTTGGTTGTGTGCTAATACAACAGGGAAAGGTTATAGCATATGCCTCTAAATAGCTCAGATCTCATGAGAAGAACTACCCGAATCATGATCTTGAGTTTGCGAAAGTTGTCTTTGCCTTATAGATTTGGAGGCATTATCTTTATGGGGTCCATGTTAATGTGTTCATTGATCACAAGAGTCATCAGTATGTGTTTAGTCAAAAAGATATAAATTTTCATCAGAGAAGGAAGCCAGAGTTATTGAAGGATTATGATATGAGTGTCTTATATCACCCTAGTAAGGCCAATATTATAGCCGACGCCCTTAGAAGATTGTCTATGGGGAGTGTTGCTCACGTTAAAGATGTAAGAAGGAGTTAGTTCGTGAGGTTCATCATCTTTCTAGGTTTGGAGTTTAATTTATCGATTCGTTCAAAGGTAGTGTCTAGGTTTAAAATGGTTTGGAATCTTCAGATTCAGCCAAGGACTGTGATAGGTTCTATCCTATGGATTTGGTGAAACCACATGGAGTCCTTTTAACCATTATCTCATATAGAGGTACCCAGTTCAACTCTCGATTTTGGAAGACGTTTTAGAATGGTCTTGGTACCTAAGTTTATCTCAGTACGACTTTATATCCGTAGATAAATTGTTAGGCATAGAGGACCATCCAAACTTCGGAGTATATGTTGAGGGCTTGTGTAATTGATTTCAAGGGTAGTTGGGATGATCAATTGCCTTTGATTGAGTTTACTTACAGTAACAGCTATCACTTCAATATTCAAATGGCCCCATGTGATGCTCTTTATGGTAGGAGGTGTAGATCTCATATTGGTTATTTTAAGGTTTGAAAAGCTCCCTTGATAAGGCCAGATTCAGTGAATGAGGCAATGGAAAAGGTTCAGTTGATTAGAGAAAGGCTGAAAACTGCTCAGAGTCGTCAAAAATGTTATGCATATATGAAGAGAAGGGAGCTTGAGTTTGATATTGGCAATTTTGTCTACTTGAAAGGGCCCTAGTGTGTGTTAGCCGCACGAACCGGATCTATCAAAGAATAGAAGGGAATGTCCAAACCCCACGTCAATCCTAGATACAATATATATCAATATTTTTACTATGTACATAGTCATCAAGACAAACCCTCACGTCGGCAAACATGAGTGTTCAGTATAAGTCATTCATAATGCACACCTTCACGACTTAGATACATAACCCTAATTAAGCCCAATTAAAACAAGTTTAAAATATCAATTTAGGCGATTACCTCGACCCTTATTCCAATTCCCATGCCCATACAACCCATTAGTTCAAAAACATTCAATTCAATGCATAAACAACTCTTAAAAACCACAGGAAAATAATTCAAGGATCAACAACTCCAAAACCCTCAACCCATGTCGAAACCAACTTTCAAATCCAAACAATTAAACCATTTAAACACATGTTTTTCACAAAATAGGATTCGGGGTGGAGTAATATGCTTGAAAGTATCACAACTATAGAGAGAAATCACCCTTGAAAGCCCTAAGTGACGAACTTCTTGGTAACCCTAAGTGTTCTTGACCTTGGAGATTTGAGAAAGTTTAAGAAGTTCTTTTGATTTGTTTTTGGAGTGATAATGACACCCTAAAGGGGTTTTAAGTCATGGTTCGGAATTAGGGAAGAGGGTAAATATCCAAAGTATCCTTAATGAAACACTGAAAAATTATCATCAGTGACAACGGGTCACTTTACGACTCGTAAGAACTCATTAATACTAGTCACCACGAGTCATAGTTAAGACAGTAGCTGAAATACCCTTCTCTGGTGACCCTATTATTCACACCATACGACTTTTCAGGAGACCCTACCACTCATAGGGTCCAAGTCGTATCCAGGACAGAAACACTTGAGACACACACTGGTTTGGCTATGGATGGGACTATACGACTCGTAAGAGTATTTACTGCTTGTTAGGATCCAATTATAATCATAATAGAAACTTGGCCAATCCACACTAGTCGGGCTATGATTAGGGTCCTATGACCCATAGTGACACCCTACGACTAGTAGGGAGAGTCGTAATCTATGCAATAAGCCTATAGGTCAAGAAATTTTCAAGGACCAAAATTTGCAGTGTTTCATTTTCCCCCATAGGATCATTCATCCTCGAATGACGAGTCAAGCCATCCATTATCAAGATTTAACACATAGTACAGCCACACTTACTTATAACAAAGACAGAAAATAAAGATGTTAAGAAAATTACAATTTCCCTTAACAAAGATAGAAAATAGAGATATTAAAATTAACACATACCTTGAGCACGATTATCCAAAGTGGGAAACAAGAATGGATATTTGAACTTTACGTCCTCTTTGGATTCCCAAGTAGTTTCTACAATTTTATGGTTCCTCATAGAACCTTCACCGAAGCCACATCCTTAGTCCTCAGGTAATAGACTTGACTATCTAAATTTTCATCGGGACTTTCTTATAAGACAAGGAATCCGAAACACCAATACTCTCCAAAGGTACAACCAAGGAAGATCACCCACACACTTCCTCAACTTCAAAATATAAAAGACCGGATGGATAGAGCCCAATCTAGATGGCAACACCAACTCGTAGACCACACAGCCAACTCACCGTAAAATACGAAAGGGACCAACATATCGGGGACTGAGCTTCCCTTTATTTCCAAAACGCATCACTCCCTTCATGGAATATACCTTTAAGAAGACCAAATAATCCATATTAAACTCCAACTCCCAATGCCTCACATCCATATAGGACTTTTGTCAACTTTAGGTGGCCTTAAGTCTATCCTGAATTACCTTAACCTTTTCCATGGCTTAGTAAACCAAATCAGGACTGAATAACCCATTCTAAACAACTCCTACCATAAAGGGCCTCGAAAAGAGATTGCCCAATACTAGAGTGAAAAATATTATTATAAGCAAACTCAATGAGAGGCAAATAATTAACCCAACTACCACTAAAGTAGATCACATATGACCTTTATATATATTCCAAAATGTATATCCTCCTCTCCACTTGTCCATCTGCTTAAAGGTAAAAAGTGGTTCCAAGGCATACCTTAGTTCCCAATCCTCTCTAGAAAGAACACCAAAAGTGTGATGAGAACTGAGTACCTCGATTAGATATGATGGAAATTCGAGCACTATGTAACTTGACGATTTCCAGAGGAAAAGCTTAGCATAATCCTCTGCCAAAAAAGTAGTCTTCATTGGCAAGAAGAGAGCGGACTTAGTCATCCTATCCATGATACCCCAAACCAAATAAAACTGATTACAAGACCACAGAACATCGGAAATAAAATCTATATTAATCACCTCCCACTTCCACACTGGAAACATAATTTCTTGAAATAACTCACCAGGCCTTAAATGTTCCACCTTCACCTACTGACACACCATACATTTGGCCAAAAAATAAGCCATATCCCTCTTAAAGTTATTCCACCAATAGATCTCATTCAAATCATGGTACATATTTATCCAACCTAGATAAATAGTGTACCTCGACTCATGAGACTCAGCCAAGATCCTCTCTCTCAACCCATTAATAGCAGGAACGCACAAACCTACCTTGGTACCTCAAGATGTTATACCGCCATAAGTCGGATAGGTATTCTCATGCATCTTTAGATGCCTCAAATCATATGCCACAACTTTGCCCCGCTACATCAACGTACAACCCATTTCCATACGGAATGCATCACAATGAATAACGAAATCATCAGTACCTTTGGGTAGGGTCAAAATAGGAGCAGAAGTCAACTTATCCTTCAACTTCTCAAAACTACCCACGCAAGCATCAGACCATAGGAACTTCACCTTTTTATGAGTCAACTTTGTCAATGGAGCAGCAATAGAAGAGAGCTCTCTACAAACCTTCTATAATATTCAGCCAAACCCAAGAAGCTTTGAATATCAATTGGAGTCGTGGGTCTAGGTACTTCTTAACCACTACCACTTTCTATGGATCCACCATGATCCCCTCAGTATAAATAACATAACCCAAGAAGTAATAACATTCAACTAGAACTCACATTTTGAGAACTCTATACGGAGGTGATTGGCATGATCCGCTCTGTTTTTAGAATAAATCATGATGTAATCAATAAATGTAATGACAAATAAGTCCAAAAACTGATGGAATACCCAGTTTATAAGATCCATGAATACCATTAGTGCATTAGTCAAGCCAAAGGACATCACCGAACACTCAAAATGACCATACTGGGTTTGAAAAGCAGTCTTAGGGATATCCAATTCCCTAATCTTCAACTGATGATAACTTGATCAAAGACCAATATTATAGAAGTACTTAGCACCCTGAAGGTTGTAAAATAGGTCATCAATCCTAGGAAAAGGATATTTATTTTTCACTGTCACCTTATTTAATTAGCGCTAATCTATACACATCCGAAGGGATCTATCCTTCTTACGCATGAAGAGTACCAGAGCACCCCACGAAGAAATACTAGGGATAATAAAACCATTATGAAGAAGATATGTCAACTTCTCTTTGAGTTCTTTCAACTCAGTCTGAGCCAGAAGTAGAACTCTTTAGTGCAAGAGCTGAAGAAGCAGCAATCAGGACCTTATAATCCTCAGTAGCAATATTGCCTGAAGGACATTTCCTTTGAATGTGGCCAGGCAAGCCATATTTGAAACACTTTTTCCTTCCCTCATTATAAAATTCATGATGCAACTGTTAATAAAATCTACAAGGAGGATATGATGGTCCTGACTGAGCCCCACTGACCTATGATTGGGCACCTTATGCCTCAAACTCACTATTGCTATGAAAATGGCAATCACCATATGGCTTCAAAAATAAAGGCCTAGCCATAAAATAGGAACCAAAATTCTCCCACTTCTTTTTAGACCACCGCCTGCCATCTTCACCATAATTCTGCTGGCCTCCACCCTACTTAGAATACCAGGATCTCTTAGTTTGCCTCTTCCCTATTTTGGCTGGGTTTTTTTTTTCATATTCTACCTGCTACATATACACCATAATCCTAAAGATATCCATGTCACTATTCGGCAAGGCATCCTTGCACTTTAGCACTAAGTCCTCGAGACAAGCCGAAAGTAAAATTCCTCATCTTAGCCCTTATACTAAACACTAGATCATGAGCATAATGGGACAACTGATGAAATTTCAGGGTATACTCTTTCATGCTCATCCTTCCCTATTTTAGATTCACGAACTCCTCAGCTTTGGCCTCCCTCAACTCCTGAGAAAAAAAATGATCCAAAAAGTCACCCAATAAATTATCCTATAGTGCCAACTCTGCATCATTACCTCTATATTGATCCCACTTCTCACACTACTAATATGCCACATTCGTCAACTGATAGGCAGTAAATTCCAAGAGCTTAGAGTCAAAATCATGTATAAACCTAAAATCTTCTCTATCTCATGTATTAACCCTTGAAGACCCTCCTCAACCTTAGAGCCAGTAAAGGTTGATTGACTGAGTCTCATAAGCTATCTAACTTGAGTAACCTCAAAGAACTCACAGTAATATCGTAGGACCTGACTAACGTGATAGAGACGTCACCAACTGGTCAGGCTATGATTAGGGTCTTATGACCTATAGTGACACCCTATAAATCGTAGGAAGAGTCATAATTTGTGCAGTAAGCCCATAAGTCAAGAAATTTTCAAGGACCAAAATTTCGGGGGTTTCAAGTCAGAAAAGGAAGCTTAATCCCCGTTATGTCAGTCCTTACAAGATTTTGAGTCGATAAGGTAAGGTAGCCTATAAGTTGGAATTGTTTTGCAGGGTTAGCATCAGCGCATCCAGTTTTCTATGTTTCCTTTTTGAAGAAATACATTGGTGATCCGTCTTCAATAGTCCCTTTAGAAAGGGTTGGCATAGAAAATAACCTCTTATAAATAGGTCCCAATTAAGGTCCTTGATCGTCAGATTCATAGGCTGAGGAATAAAGAGTTACCTTTGGTAAAGGTTCTTTGGAGAAATCAATCAGTAGAGGGAGCTACTTATTAAGCAAAGGCAGATATGTTGGCCAAGTTCCCCAATCTTTTCTCATTCAACTAAGTCCCAACTTGAGGTGATAATTCATTTAATTAATAAATTAATTCTTTGATTTCTATCTTAGATCATCTAGCTATTTTGCTATCATAGCATGCATCCATGGTTCAGTCCATGCATCATTTACTAAATCAAATATCAATTCATGGTTTAGTTAATAAGTGTTCAGTGCAAAATTGCAGCTCTTTCCCTTGTGCTTTAGCTTAGTCAGTTTCATTGGGGCCAAATGTTCCCAAGGGCTAGATATTGTAATACCCCAAGTTTTGGGGCTCTAAACCCATCAAAAGATAGGCCATTGAATTAACTTTCCAATGCCACTAGTCTTACCTTAATCTGATATCGTAGTAAAAAGTTCTGGAAAATTTACGTGAGGGAAGTTCAATTGCCAGTGACAACGACCCATTGTCAAACACAACGAGTCACTATGTAGAGTTGTTTCCACAACAATGAGAGATCCCAGATTTCAGCTCAGTGGTAATGAGTATAACATACGACTCATTATCAATCGTAACGAGTCATTAAGTAGACCCATCATCATAATAGAAAGAATCTAAAAAATCAAGTTCGTGATAACAACTCCTTCTAAAGACCCGTTATCAATCCTAATTAGTCATTTGGTGAGATGTCATTGTCATACTAGTGAAGTACCAAAATTTAGGTCCTATGACAATGACTCCAGGCCACAACTCATTATCTAACCCTATGAGTCATTGCCTGAGTCATTACGACTGCTTTCCCAGAAATTTCTGTATATTTTAAAAATGGTTGTTTAGTCTTTTCCCATTTTTTTAACTCCTAACCTACATCGTTTAGGCTTTCCCAATGGTGGTATATAAAACTAAAATTCCCTAAATTCCCAATTTAAGACACAAAATCAATTGAAACAAAGAAAAGAGACGATTATTCTTCTCCAAAGCCATGTTAGGGTTTCTCAACTTCAAGTTCAAATTCCATGGACTTCTCCAAGGATTTCACCTCAAGGTATGTGTGGAATTTTATCAATGGATTCATTCCATCCATTGAGTACCAAAAATATCTCAAATTCCCAAGTCTATTGCTTCCTTAAGTTTTAGGATTCCAGGTCAAATATGAGTTTTTCTTTAATTTCCTCAGTTTGTTTTGCAAGTATAACATGAGTATGTTCTTTCATATAAGAGTACCATCTTCCCATGTTCACAAACCATAAAATTTCTTATTGTAATAAGTTGTTGAGTTTTGGGCTTGGATTATAAAATTCCTTAAAATGTTAAGTTAACATTATCATGATTAGAGTTGGTGGGTAATGAAAACCAGATACCTAGAATCTCATGCATATATTAGTGTACATGTCTTGAGAACTTCAGTTTATCCATTATTGATATTTCCAAAATGTATTCATAATGGATAGTATAGTTTTCAATGTCATTCAATTAAGAGTGGTAATTTGGATCGAGTGAACACAGGGATGAGGCTCACCCATCAGTTGAGGACTGAGACCTTTAGTAGAAGTCCCTAATTTCTAGAACAATAGTGCAACCATAGGTTATGAGGGGTCACCCACCAGTTGAGGACTGAAATCCTAGTCCTTCGGGAAATTAGTTTAGTAGATCCACGCTAGCTAGTATTGGTACCCTTTGCAAGGTACAGCTCCCTTCAAAGTACAGTTAACGGTTGGACTTCGATTTTCTCCAACAGGGTATATCAGTTATTGTTTGCTCCCACAGTCCTCAGTTATTGTTTTCGTTTATGACTTTGTATTCAGTTTCGTTTAGTACATGTTTATACTTGGTCTTGCATATAGTTTATCATGTTTCATGTATTCATGTTCAGTTATACCAGTTAATTTCCCATTTCACATACTTAATATATTCAAAGTACTGATTACATACTTTATTGCGCTATATTATCTCATAATATAGATTCGGACACTCAGTAACCGGATCACACTCAGCACATTCTCGTACCACTCAGCAGTAGTTTTGTGAGTCTCATCATTTGGGGACAAGTTATTAGTTATATATTTCAGCATTTCTTTTTATTTCAGTCTGTTGGAGTTAGTTGGGGGTTTGACCCAACAACTCATTATGATTTAGAGGCTTTCAGGCAGTTAGATAAGTTTTCAATTTGTCTAGTATTTTAGACTGTATTAGCATGGATTCCATTACCTTTTGTGGATCCACCATTATCCCCTTACTCGGAACAATATGACCCAGAAAAGTAACAGCATTCAACCAAAACTCACACTTGCAATTGTTGATCCTTTAAGGTCTACAACACAACACAGAGTGATTGGCATGATACACGTCACCCTTCGAATATTCCAGAATATCATCTATAAACACAGTCACGAACAAATCCAAAAACTGATGAAATACTAGTTTATGAGATCCATAAATACCTTCAGGCCATTAGTCAACCCAAAAAAGACATAACCAAGAACTCAAAATGCCCATACCGAGTACGAAAGACTATCTTGGGATATTCTACTCCATAATATTTACTAATGATAGCCCAAATAGGGGTCAATTTTAGAGAAATACTTAGCAAAGAGTGTCAAACGGGCCGGGCTGACCCGGCCGGACGTAGCAAACCGGACCGGTTTGACCCGGCCCGGTAAGCCCGAGGGCTTTAGGGGTCCGGGCCCCGGTCCGGTTTTTTTTTAAAACTGGGCCCGGTTAACCCGGCCCGGACCAACCCGGTCCAGGCCCACCGGTTAACCGGCCCGGCCCGGCCCGGTAAGCAAAAAAAAAATAATAATAAATTTTAATTTTTTGGGCCAAACTAGTCGTTGGCCCAACGGCTATATTACCGTTTTTGGGTCCAAACGGCTAGTTTGGGCCCATTTAATTAAAAAAATGGACTAGTTTGGGCCCATTTAATTAAAAAAAAAAAAAAATTTTAATCCCCAAAATAAATCTATAAATACCCTACAACTTCAAATCATTTCTCACACAATTTTTCACTCTCTCAAATCTCATTCTCTCTCAAATCTCAATTCTCAATTCTTAAATATTCAATATATTTAATTTCTTAAAGTGTTCACTTTAATTTTTTAATTTTTCGTTTACAAAGTACGAGCGGAAGTTTCTAAAGTCTCAAGCTTCGGATACTTCCAAAATTTGGTATTGTCGTTCCATCTCTTACTTTTAATTTTTATTTATTGTATTAATTGTTTAATATTTAATTTATTATATTTGTGTATTTTGAATATTTTTAGTTTAATTTAATTTATATTATGGATAAATTAAAAAACCTCGTTGCTAAAGGTGTTAAAAAATTTTGTCCCGGAAGCGGTAGTGGTAGTAAAAAGCGAATTATTAGCGGTAGAGGTAGTTCAAGTAATAGATATACCCGTGTGACTTCGCCTCCGGTACCGCTTGGTACACCTTTTGAGGAAGAAATAGGTGTAGGTGCTCACGATATGGATTATGTAGAATTTCAGGAAAATTACGGTATAGAAGAAGAAAATGAAGTAGATGCAGTTAATGTAGATGAAGATGATGAAAATATTGCTGAAACACCCGCAGTAGGAGATGATAACGTTAGATCTGAATCAGTTAATCTCCCTTCCCGTCCTCCCAGTGCCCCAAAACCCCATAAAAGAACTAGTATTGCATGGCAATTTTTTGAACGTATATCAGATATTGAGGTGCAGTGCAATATTTGTCAACAAATATATAAGCATAGAAGTGGCGGTAAGCAAGGGGGTACGGGTACGTTAATGAGACATATAGCTGAAGATCACAAAAGAGAGTTAAATATTGCAAAAGGTGGTGGGGATGTTGGTGGGTCAACGCAAACTAGAATGGACGCAACAACCGGTCAAGTAGCGAAAAAGTATAATAAATTGAGGGACAGGGAAGAAATAGCTAAAATGGTAGTTGTGGGTTGTTTGCCTTTTAGTTTTCCTTCTTCTGATGCTTTTATTCGTTATATACAAGCAATTTATAATCCTATGTTTAATGGTATTCCTAGAACTACTTGTCGGTCTGATATTTTCAGACTCCATTCACAATATTATTTTTATTTATCAACATTGTTAAAAAATATTCAATGTAGATTGTCCCTAACTTCTGATCTTGGTCGTGCTGTGAATAAAAATGATTATTTAACCGTTACTTGTCATTGGATGGATAGTAATTTCATAATGCAAAAACGTATTCTTGCTTTTTTATATGATGAAGATCGTAAACATACTGGACAATTTATTGCTGATTCTATTATTAAAATTGCCGGATATTATGGTATAGAAAATAAAATTTTATGTATTGCTTTTGATAATGCTTCTAACAACAAGACTGCTATAACAAAAATAAAATCTACGCTATCTCCGCCCTTTCCTGAAATTTTTCATATTAAGTGTGCATGTCATATATATAATTTAATTGTAAAAGATGGTCTTGACTTTTTTGAGCTTTATATTGAAAAAATTCGTCTTGCCGTTGGTTTTATTCAAGGAAATAATCGTAGATCGAGAATGAAAGAATTTAAAGTTAAATGTCAAGAAAATGGACTTACACCGATTTTAATGCTTGAGGAAGTTGATACTAGATGGAATTCTACGTATGAATTTTTAAAAACTTGTTATAAATATAGAATTCCTATTACACTAGCTTTTAACCAACATTGTGGTTCATTTGCTGATTCTGTTGATTGCATGCTACATAATTCTGATTGGGTTGTAATTAATGATCTTGTTAAGTTTTTAGAAAAATTTTATGTAGCTACGATTGAATTTTCCGGTGCTTACTATCCTACTGTTTGTAATATTTTGGCATATATAGCCGATATTTCTGGTTTGCTCCAACAATATAAAAATAAAGAAGGTTATAAAGAAGCTGTTGGTGCTATGTTTACAAAATTCAAAAAATATTTCTTCCCGATTCCCCCTATTTACTTGGTTGGTGCTATGTTAAATCCGTGCATGAAATATAATCATATGTGTCACTTTAGTACTCTTATTTATGCTAACTTAGAAATAAATACTAACCATGAGTCTGAACAAGTACACCTGATTTGTGGACGGCTACGGCTGATGCAAAGGATTATATAGAAAAATTATATAATCACTATGCTGATTTATTTGATTCAGCCGTACCTACAAATATCAGTCCAGCTGTCGCTCCTCATCCTCCCGAGGAGCCATCATCTTCTAAAAGGCCGGCACATAGTGGTTTTCCTGATTCGTTTTATGATTTAACTTGTTGGAACAGTGTGGATGAGAGAGCTTACACATCAACTTATCGAGAAGAGCTGAAATATTATCTGCGGACGCCACCAGAGGATCGCAGATGACGGATCAACACGCTGGATTGGTGGAGGAATAATGAATCACAATATCCTGTACTTTTGAGATTAGCCAGAGATATCTTGAATGTTCCAATGTCAACTGTTGCATCAGAGAGCGCCTTCAGTCAGGGACGACAGCAGCTTGGAGACAACCGACACTCATTGGGAAGCAATGCAATGAATGTTTTAGTTTGCCTGAGAGATTGGATTAGAGCAGAAAGAAGAAACCAAGGAATGGAACCAGAGCCCAACGACGACCTCAAACTTGAAGAAATTATGACTTCACGGGAGAACTCAGCAGAATCAAGTCCAATGCATGGTTTTGCCCCCGTTGACTTCGACTATCCTATGCAAGTTCCAATTAATATTAACATGAATGAGTTGGAAAAAATGATGCATAATTTATAGATTTTTCATTCATGTAAATTATAAATTTTGGATCATTTTGCAATCAATAAAATTCCACAAATTCATTCACTCCTTAGTCATTGTTTTTTATTTTTTTTATTTAACGATTTAAAATTTTAATATCTTCTATACAAGTGTATATTTAATGTATACATGTGTATATGTTTATATATCTTATATTGCCCCCGTTGACTTCGACTATCCTATGCAAGTTCCAATTAATATTAACATGAATGAGTTGGAAAAAATGATGCATAATTTATAGATTTTTCATTCATGTAAATTATAAATTTTGGATCATTTTGCAATCAATAAAATTGCACAAATTCATTCACTCCTTAGTCATTGTTTTTCATTTTTTTTTATTTAACGATTTAAAATTTTAATATCTTCTATACAAGTGTATATTTAATGTATACATGTGTATATGTTTATATATCTTATATAAAAGTGTATATTAATGTATACATGTGTATATATGCTTTATAAATTAGTGTATATACATATAGTAGTGTATATATATATATTATACTATTATAGCATATGTTTTATTTAAAGTAGTACGTATAGTCATATATAATTATATATTGAATGGTATGTATATATGTGTAATTGTTTATACTTTATATATTTTTTTAAAAATATATATTGTATATTGGAGTGTATATAGTGTATATTAGAGTGTATATATAGTGTATATTTGATTTTTTATTTATTTTTTTGACCGGTTTTTAACCGGGTTTGACCGGGTTTTAGCGGGTTTGACCGGATTGGGTTAAGTGGGCCGGTTCCGGGTGGGTTTTAAATTTTTTACTGTTCGGCCCGGCCCGTCCCAGACCGGTTAAGGCCAAACCCGGCCCGAAACCGGCCCGGAACCCGGTAAGATTGAGAGGGCCGGTTCCGGGTTGACCCTGCCCGGCCCGTTAGACAGCCATATACTTAGCACCTGAAGCTGGGCAAACATATCATCAATCCTAGAAAAAGGGTAGTTATTCTTCACAATTACCTTCTTCAACTGACGGTAATCAAGACACAACTGAAGAGAACCATACTTTTTATGCCCAAAGAGAATAGAAGCACCCCACAGAGACACACTAGGGCGGATAAAACCCTTGTTAAGAAGATCCTTCAACTGCTCCATAAGCTTCTTCAACTCAGTCGGTGCCATTCTATAAGGAGGGATAGAGATAGGACGAGTGTCCAGAATAAAATCAATCCCAAAATCAATATTCTTATCAGGAGAAACACCAGGAAGATCATTAGGGAAAACCTCAGGAAATTCACTAACCACGAGAATAGAGCGTAAAGAAGGACCCTTGAGTTAGAATCTTTAACCCAGACCAAATGAAAATGACATCCCTTGGAAATCAATTTCTAGGCTCTAAGACACAACCTTCCACTATGCACTAGGTAACTCCCTTCCCATGCAATAATAACCAGCTCATTAGGGAAATTAAAGATGACCTTGCAGGTCCGACAGTCTAAAGAGGCATAACACGAGTACAACCAGTCCATCCCTAAGATAACATCAAAATCTAGTATGTCTAATTCAAACAGATTCACCAAGGTTTCCCTACCACCAACAGATACCACACAACCCTTATATACTCGTCTAGCAATCGTCGAGTCACCCACTGGGATAGAAAAAGAAAAGGGGTCCAAAATACACTCATGATTGAAACCAAAATACACAGGAACAAATGAAGTCACATAAAAAAGTGTAGACATAAACCAAGTAAATAGTACACATCATGAGAGAAGAGATTTAAAATACCAGTGGCGACATCGAGAGATGCCTCGGACTCCTGACGAGTAGTAAGAGCATAGAGACAATTTTGACCAGCGCCAGAGCCAAAAGTGGCACCCTTTGGTACAGGAGCTAATGAAGTAGCAACAGAAACCTTGGCCCCAGAATCAACCTTTAAAGGACAGTACCGATACATTTAGCCAAACTGAACACAACTAAAACACCTATTATTCCCCTCATCAGTAAAACCATGATGCAATCGACCACAAAATTTACAAGAAGTATATGATGGTGATGATTGAGCCCCACTGGCTTGAGATTGGGATACCTTGCTCCTTATAACCATTACCACTATGAAAATAACTATCCCTTAATGGCTTCAGATAAGGAGCACTAGCCATTAAGTAGGAACCAGAGTTGCCCCACTTCTTCTTAAACCATTTTCCACCTTCTCTACTACTATGATGCTAACCTCCATCCTGGTATGCATACTAAAATTTATTACTCTACCTCTCCCCCATATCTATTTCCCTCTCTTTTTCCTCCTCAACCAGTTGCATATCTCCAAAAGTCTAGAGATGTCCATATCCTTGTTCAAGAGGTTGCTTTGATATCAAAAATCAACTCACGAGACAAACCATAAGTAAATTTCCTTATTCTAGCCCTCATGCTAGACATTAGCTCAGGAGTATATTGCGACAGTTGGTATTATTTCAAAGCATATTCCTTCATCGTTATTCTACCTTGCTTTAAGTTCACAGATTCCTCAGTTATTGCCTTTCTCAACTCCTGAGGAAAGATTCAATCCAGAAAGGCACTAGTGAAATCATCTCATAAAGCAGGCTCAGTATCATCACCCCTAAACCACTCTCACTCCTTATACCATTGGTAAACTACATCCTTCAACTGATAAGCAAGAAATTCCATAGCCTCTACTTCAGTAGAATGCATAACCTAGAAGAACTTCTCCATTTCATCTATAAAACTTTGAGGATCTGCCTCAACCTTAGTACCAGTGAAAGTCGGAGGACTCAATCTCATAAACTGGCCGACTCTAGTAGCCTCAGATGAACTCCCAGCAATACCAGTAAAAGCAGTTTGACATGACTGAGATATCCCCAACTGAATAAAAGATGAATGGATTGGCGAAACTCACATTAGTAATATCTCCCTTAGGTAATTGAGTATGATTTCCATCAGTAGGAGAAGGATTGGAAACTCTAGACCATGGAAACTCATCTGTCCTGCATGAGGACAATATTGGCAAATCTCATCCAACTTATTGAGTATGATTTCCATCAGTAAGAGAAGGATTGGAAACTCTAGACCAGGTTTGTGCCCCATAAGTTGGACGAGATTTGCCAATATTGTCCTCATGCAGGACAGATGAGTTTCCATGAGCTGCAGATTATCTAGGAGGCATAATTTGAAAGGCGAATAAATAAGAGTTAAAAAAGGCCGAGTCAATAAACTCTATAGCTCGAAAATAAGACAACAATAAAGGGAAATATTCCTAAATGCCTTGTAGCCTCTCTCTTATAAGTGTGGCGTGCTAAATACCAATAAAAGAGACTTTACTTTAAACGGCTTTGTGGACACACCATGACACTAAAATCTAGCTCTGATACCAACTTTGTAACGACTCAAATCAGGGCTTGTCCGTGATGGGCATCCCAAGTCTATCGTGGACTAGAGATCGCCCCCTGAGCCTATTCTGATACAACTAAGAACACCTAGCAATGGATGAATACGAACATAAGAAAAACTGTAATAAGAAGTCGAAGAAGGATCTTTATCGGATCAACATCCAAAAATATGCACAGTACCAAGTCCATAGTATCCATAAAGCCTCTACCGAAAATCGAATACTAATAGAATGTCGGGACATGCCCCCGACCACAGCCAAAACAAATATGAATAAAGTCTATGACATAAAAAACCAAAAATGAAATAAAGTCTTCTGAAGGATAGAAGCTCACCACTTTAAGTCAACTCACGAATTAACCACGAACACCTGATAACCATGCAGAAAAGGTAGACTTGCCCTCGGACCCTGCATTGCATGGGGATGTAGCATCTGAAGACAGCTAGTGGTTAGAGAACTAGCATGTAACTCAGGCATAAGGGAACAAATAATGTTTTACGTAAATAGTTCAGAACCAGCCACATCCTATGTATACCATCAAATGCGAATACATGTATGTATAGATATCACATGTCGGCGTAGGAAACAAGGCTTACCATGAATTTTTAAAACATTAACCTAGATTATGTAGCTTAACCGTCATAGTATAACAGTGCTCACGGGCTATATAGGCCCCAGCTCTAACCCCTGGTTGGATCCCAGTGCATGTAACCATATGAACTAGAGAAAGATAATATATATGTACGGGGGACTCTAACCTCCCACTCATATACTAAGGTGACTTAACACCAGATCATGAAATGTAATATGGGGGACTCTAACCTCCTAAATCAAGAAAATAGTAAGGTGAACTCTAACCACCTAGTGTATAGCATAAATAGGGGACTCTAACCCAAGCCATTTCATCCCCCGCACCGGGTAATGCTGTTTCCAGTATCGGTCCCCCCCTTTTAGGACCTCCACCTTCTACAGTTAGCTACACAACCCTTTTTAAGCCCAATTCAAACATTTAACATACATTCCTATTTTATTAAACCAATTATGCACCAAGGCAACCTGTTGGTATTGCCATACCATTATCGCTTGCAAGATAATATGATTATGCCACAATAATTATTTTGCCAACTAAAACTCTAACCCATCGTCACCAAAAGACATTCAAGTAATTAATCATTGGGGACCCAAACCCATTTAATCAACCAGACCCCAAGGTTCTAATTCAAAATCAATTCATGGCCACCAGGGCCTTCCAAAACCCATTTATACTCCATTAATCTTTTTATGCCAATGCATTAATACAAGTGACAATTCAAACTATGTGACAAAATCATGTTCAATGTCAATTTCACGAACAGGTTGAGGTCACATAATTTCAAAACCATATGTCAAGGAAAAATCATCATATTGGGTTTTACTTATGACCCCTTAATTTAATTACCATTCTCATGCATTCCATAATTTTAAAAATCATTAATAAAACATGAATATTGCATAATAAACCATGAAAGATCAACCAAATGACCAATCATGTCAAAAGCCCTCAACCATATCACAACCCACATCAAAATCATACATTTATAATCAATTTATGCCATTAAGAAAAGTATTAGTATAGGGAAAAAGGTACATTCCTTAATTACCAAGAACTTGAAGAAAACAACACCATTAGGATCCTAGATGATCACCTTCGTGACCACTAACCTTGACTTGAAATGGGAGATTTGAGAGAGAGGATTTTAGAAGTTAAGCAATAGCCTTAGCATCGTAAAAACTAATGAGAATTTGTTTATATAGTGACTAAGGGAAGTTTATAAGTGAAAGGACCCCATTGCCCCTCATCCCCTTTAAATTAAACAAACAGCCGCAAAATAACATAGGCCTGTGGCACAAACCTTATCGCGGAGGTCCAGCCTATGTGTCACGGACCTTATCGTGGTAATTATACTTCGTGTTATGGAGGTTATCGTAGAGAAAAACCTCTATGGATCACTAATATTGCACAGGCTTACTACCTCCCGGGTCCGAAACCACCCCAAACCCCATTCGAAAATTCCAGAATGCTTCTGTGTTACCCTTTTAACATCCACAAACATAATTTAAGTCAAAAATCAATGTTTTAAGCACGGAAGGCTAAAAATAAAATACTCGAGATTTTGAGGGTGTTACATTATCCCCCTTTAGGATCATTCATCTTCGAATGATGAGCTAGGATACATTTCGCACGATAATAGCAATATTACATTAGAATCAAAAGATAAACTCGGATAATAACAAGGAAGAACGAAATTCATATCTCTAGCTTCTTCATCTATCACATTGAAGAGAAATAAATACTTATCCTTTATGTCCTCTTCAGCTTCCCAAATGGCTTCGTCCACCTTATGGTTTCTCCAGAGAAATTTTACAAACGCTATCTCTTTAGTCACAACTACCTGTACCTATTCATAAGACAGGGAATCTAAGATGCCAACATTCTCAATAGTCACAACCAAGGAAGGACCACCCACGCATTTCCTTAATACGAACACATAAAACACAGGGTGAATAGAACACAAACTTGCAGGAAATTCTAACTCATAAACAAAATTCCCACTCTCTTTAAAATCATATAAGGACCAACATAAAGGGGACTGAGCTTCTCTATCTTTCCAAAATGCATCACTCCCTTCATGGGAAAAACTTTCAAGAACACCCAATCACCTACATCAAAAACCAACTCTTCACCTCATGTCCATATAGGACTTTTGATTAGTTTGGGCAATCTTAAGTCTATCCCGAATCACCTTCACCCTCTCCAGAGCTTCATGAACAAAATTGAGATCAAACAACCTCATTTCATTAACTTTGAATCTCCCAATAAGATATCTATAACTTTTACTATACAACGCCTCAAACGGAACCATACTAATTCGAGAGTGATAGCAATTATTATGCGCAAACTCTATAAGAGATAAGTGGTCAACCAAACTAACATCGAAATCAATTACACAAGCTCAAACCATATCTTCTAAAGTTTGAATGGTCCTTTTTGCCTGTCCATCCACTATAAGAGAAAAGTGGTACTAAGGGTTACCTTAATCCCCAAACCTCACCGACATGACTGCCAAAATGAGATGAGAATTGAGTACCACGATCCAAAATAATAGAAACAGGAGTACCATGCAACTTTACGAGCTCCTGAATATAAACCTTTCGAATCCTAGGTAGAATAATTAGTTCTCACTAGCAAGAAGTGAGCAGACTTAGTCATCCTATCCATGATGACCCAAATTGAATCAAACTGGTTTCGAGACCACAAAAGACTAGTAATAAAGTCCATATTAATCACTTCCTATTTCCATACAGGAAACTCAATTTTATAAGACAACCCACCAAGCCTCAAGTGTTCCACTTTCACTAGTTGACACACCATGCATTTAGCCACAAAATTAGCCACATGTCTCTTCATATTATTCCACCAATAAATCTCCTTTAGGTCATGATACATCTTAGTCGAACCAAGATGAATAGAATAACGTGACTCATGACCTTTGGCCAAAATTCTACCTCACAGCCCATCCATACGGAAACACACAACCTCCCTTGGTACCTCAAAGTACCATCACCACCAATCTCGAAAACCATCATCTTTTGCCTACCTATATCATCCTTGATTTACATTAATATAGGATCTAACACTTGTTTCTCCTTCACTGCAGCACTAAGAGATAACTTTACCACCTCTTGCACAACACACCACCATCCTTAGAATATAAGTGACGAACTCCAAGAATATCCAAATGGAGAATATCCTTCACCAAATCTCGGTTCTCCTCTTCTACATGAGAAAAGCTCCCCATAGATAACCTACTAAAAGCATCAGCAACCAAGTTAGCTTTACTTAGGTGATAGTGAAGACTCATGACATAGTCATTGAGCAACTCAAGCCATCTCCTCTTCCTGAGATTTAACTTCTACTGGGTGAAAACATACTGTAGGCTTTTATGATCTGAAAATATATCAACATGAACCCAATATAGATAATTCCGCCAAATCTTCAATGCGAACACCACAGCCAATAATTTTAAATCATGACCCTGATAATTTCTCTCATGAACTTTCAACTTCCTAGAAGCATACGGTACTACCTTACCATGCTGCATCTAAACACAACCAAGTCCCACACAAGATGCTTCACAATAAACCATAAAACTATGACTATACTCGAGTAGGGTCAAAATCAGATCAGAAGTCAATTACTTTTAAAATTCTCAAAACCCCTCTCACAAGCATCAGACCACAGAAACTTTACCTTCATTTGAGTCAGCTTAGTCAAAGGTGCAGTAATCGATGAAAAGCCCTTCATAAACCTCCTATAATAACCCGTTAAACCCAAAAGGCTTCAAATATCAGCTAGAGTCATGGGTCTAGGCCACTTCTTAACCATCGCAATCTTCTATGGATCCATTATGATACCCTCACTAGAAATAACATGTCCAAAAAAAGTAACAATATTCATCTAAAACTTACACTTAGAAAACATAGCATATGATTGTTGATCCTTTAGGTTCTGCAACATAACACGGAGGTAATTGGCATGATCTACTTCACTCTTTGAATATACCAGAATATCATCTATAAAAACAATTATAAACAAATCCAAAAATTAAAAAAAATACCTATTCATGAGATCCATAATGCCGCTGGGGAATTGGTCAACCCAAAAAACATGACCAAGAACTCAAAAAGCCCATACTGAGTACGAAAGGTTGTCTTAGGGATATACTCCTCCCTAATCTTGAACTGATGATAGCCCAAACAGAGGTTAATTTTATAGAAATACTTAGCACCCTAAAGCTAGTCAAACAGATCCTCAATATTAAAAAGTGGATATTTATTCTTTATAGTTACCTTGTTCAACTGATGGTAATTAATACATATCCATAAAGAATAATCCTTCTTGTGAACGAAGAGAACAGGAGCACCCTACGAAAATACACTAGGGCATATAAAAACCTTGTCAAGAAAATCCTTCAACTGTTTCTTAAGCTCCGTCAACTCAGTCGTAGCCATTCTATAAGGAGGGCTAGAGATAGGATGAGTGTCCTAAATTAGAACAATCGCAAAATCAATTTCCCTTTCGGGAGGAACATCAGGAAGAGCATCAAGAAAACACTAAGGAAATTCACTAACCATAGGAACAGAGTGTAAGGAAGGACCCTCGGAGTTATAATCTTTAACACGGACCAAATGATAAATACACTGCTTTGAAATTATTTTTTGGGCTATATGATACGATATAAACCTTTTCTTAGGCACTAGGGAACTCCTTTCCCACTCAATAACTGGCTCATTAAGGAATTTAAAGATAACCTTACGGGTTTGACAGTCTAAAGAGTCATAGCATGAGTGAAAATAGTCCATCCCCAAGATAACATCAAACTCTAGCATTTCTAGTTCAAATAAATCTACCAAGGTTTTCGTACCATCAATAGACACCGTACAACCCTATAGTCCTTTTTAGAAACCACCGAGTCACCCACTAAGGTAGAAATAAAAAATAGGTCAGAAATACACTCAAGATCAAAACCAAAATGCATAGCCACGAATGGAGTCACATAAGAAAGAGTAGACCCCAGATCAAGTAAATAGTATATATCACGAGAGAAGAGTTTTAACATACCAGTGATGACATCGAGAGATGCCTTAGACTTCTGATGAAAATTAAAAGCATAGAGACAGTTCCAACTAGTGTTGGAGATAGAAGTGCCTCCATTTGGTGCAGGAGCTAATGAAGTAGCAATAAGAACCTTCTTGGCCCCAGAAGCAACCTTTGAAGCATAGTCCCACTGTATATGTCCAATCTGACGATAACTTAAACACTTAGTCTCTCCCTCATCGTAAAAAACCTTGATGCAATCAACCATAAAATTTATAAGGAGTATATGATGGAGATGGCTAGGCCTCACTATCTTGAGATTGGGTTCCCTGCACCCTATAACCATCACCACTCTAAAAATGATGATCCTCGAATGACTTCAGATAAGGAGCACTAGCCATCGATTAGGAACCAGAGTTGCCTCACATCTTTTTAAACCATTTCCCACCATCTTTACATATATGTTGTTGACCTCCATCCTAGTCTGAATACTGAAATTTATTACTCTAACACCCGCCATATCTGCTTACCTCTTATTTTCCTCCTCAACTAGCTGTATATACACCATAAGTCTAGAGATGTCCATATCCTTGTTCAAAAGGCTATTTTGATCTCCAAAATTAACTCATGAGACAAACCAGAAACAAATTTTCTCATTCTACCCATTATGCTAGACACTAGCTCAAAAGCATATTACGATAGCTGGTGGAACTTCTAAGCATATTCCTTTACCGTTATCCTTTCTTGCTTTAAGTTCACAAATTCCTCAAGTTTTGCCTCTCTCAACTCCTGGGGAAAGAAGAGATCCAGAAAGGTAATAAAGAAATTATCCAATAAAGCAGACTAAGCATCATAACCCCTAAGCCAATCCCACTTTTCATACCATTGGTACGCTACATCTTTCAACTGATAAGTAGCAAATTTCATGCCCTCTACTTCAGTAGCATGCATAACTCAGAATATCTTCTCCATGATATATATAAAACTTTTAGGATCCTTCTTAATCGTAGTAGCAGTGAAAGCCGGAGGGCTCAATCTCATAATTTGCCTGACTTTAGTGGCCTTAAATAAACTCTCAGCAATACCAGTAAAACCCATCTGACGTGACTGAGATGTCACCAACTGAGTCAACAGATGAATGGATTGACGAAACTCAGAATTAGTAATATCTCCCTAGGTGGCTGAGTATGAGTGCCAGGTGGAACTTCATTGGGATAATAAAAAATAGAAACCCTAGACCGGGTTGGTACCCCATAAGTTGGACGAGATCCGCCAACATTATTCGCAGGTGAGATAGATTATTTTCCATGAGCTTCAGAACATCTGAGAGGCATGATCTAAAAGGCAAATATATAGGAGTTAGGGGAAGCCAAGACCTTAAAAATCTATAGCTCAAAAATAAGACAACAAGAAAAGGAAACATTCCTATATGCCTTGTAGCCTCTCTTTTGAAAGTGTGACCAGCTACACACTCATTAAAGAGACTCTACTTGACATGGTTTTGTTAACACTCCTTGACACCAAAACCTAGCCCTGATACCAACTTTGTCACGAAGCGTGACGGGCATCCCAAGTCCACCGAGGATCGGAGACCGCCCTTTGAGTCTATTCTAATACAACTAAGAACACCTAGCAGCAAATGAATATCAATTAAGACAAAATGTAATAAGAAATACAAGAAGAATCTGATTGGATCAACATCAAAAAACATCTACAAATCCTCTTACAAAAATCAAGTACCAATAGAGTATCGGGACATGCCCCCGGCCATAGCCAAAATAAATATGAAAGAAAGTCTATAAAATAAGAAACGAAACATAAAATAAAGTCTTCCGAATGATGGAAGCTCACCACTTCAAGTTAACTCACGAACTAACCACAAACACCTGATCACTACACAGGACAGGTAAATTTTCCCCTGGGCCCTACGTAGCATAGGAATACAGCATCTAAAGACAGTTAGCAGTTAGAGCGCTAGCATGTTACTCAGTGATAAAGGAACAAATAATTTCATGCACAAATAGTTCAAAACCAATCACATCCCATGTATACCATCAAATGCCAATACATACATAGATATATCACATATCGGGGTAGGGAACAAGGCTTACCATGAACGTTTAAAATCGTATACCATCAAATTCCAATACATACATAAATATATCACATGTCGGGGTACGGAACAAGGCTTACCATGAACGTTTAAAACCTTAAACTGGATTGTATAACTTAACTGTCATAGTATAATTGTACCCATGCACTATATGGGCCCTAGATCTCACCCTTTTGTCAGGCCCCAGTACGTGTAGCCGCACAGACTTGAGAAAGATAATATATATATATATACGAAGGACTCTAACCTCCCACTTATATACTAAGATGACTTAATACCCAATCATGTAATATACTATGGGGGACTTTAACCTCCCAAATCAAAAAATAGTATAGTTGACTCTAACCACCTGGTCTATATCATAAATAGGGCACTCAAACCCCAAGCCATTTTAACCCCCGCACCGACTAGCACAGTTTCCAGTATTGGTCGCCCCCTCTCCTCTGGACCTCCACCTTCAACGGTTAGCTACACAACTCTCTTTTAAGCCTAATTAAAATCTTTAACACACATTACCATTTATTAAACCAATTATGCACCATGAAAACCCATTGGTATAGTCATATGAGCATCATTTGAAAGCTAATATTATTATGCCACGATAATTATTTAGCCAACTGGGACTCTAAACCATCACCCCAAAAAGACATTCAAGTAGTTAATCATTGTGACTCAAACCCACTCAACAAGCAGTCCCTAAGATTCCAATTCAAAAACAATTAATGGCCAACGAGGCCTTTCAAAACCTATTTATACTCCATTAGTCTTTTATGCCAATGCAATAGTACAAGTGAACAATCAAACTATGTGACAAAATCATGTTCAATGTCAATTACATAAATAGGTTGAGGGCACATAATTTCAAAAATAATATGTCTAGGCAAAATCATCAAATTAGGGTTTAATCATGACCCTTCGATTTAATTACCATTCCTATGTATTCCACAATTTTCAAAATCTTCAATAAAACATGATATTGCATAATAAACCATGGAAAATTAATTAAATGACCAATCATGTCAAAAGGCCTCGACCATGTCACAACCCACATTAAAATCATGTATTTATAATCAATTTATGTCATTAAGAAAATTATAAGTATAGAGAAAGGGGTACACATGCCGAATTACCAAGAACTTCAAGAAAACAACACCCTTAGGACCCTAGATGCTTTTGAAAGTGAAGTAATAGCCTTAGAATCGTAAACACTATTGAAAATTAGCTTATATAGTGCCTACGGGTCATTTATAAGTGAAAGGACTTCATTGCCCCTCATTTTCTTTTAAATAAACAAAATATCCACAAAATAACACAGGTTCTAAGCACGAACCTTATCGTGGAGGTCCAGCCTCTGTGTCATAGACCTTATTACGGTAATTATCCTCCATGTCACAGAGGTTATCGTGGAGATTAACCTACATGGCACACCAATATCATGGAGGTTTACTGCCTCCGAGCTCTGAAACCACCCCAAACCCCATCTGAAAATTCCAAAACTCTTATCGTTATCCTTTTAATATCCCCAAACATAATTTAAGTCAAAAATCAATATTTCAAGCACTAGAAGGCCAAAAATAAAATACCCAAGATTTTAAGGGTGTTACAAAAAATGTAATAGATGGAGGGGGATCAGCCTCAAGCACTAGAAAGCTCATCTATTTTCAGATCAAAAGCAAGGCTAAAGGATAATGGTCAATGGCTTGTACTCAGATCTGCATTAGGAAAAAGATGTAGAAGAACAGTATAAGTACCAAAGCAATGAGTATGCAGTAGGCGTCATCGGATAACTAAGCTCAATAAAGTAAATGTATAAATATAATATGAGTGTCTAAGCTAAGTCAGTAGTAATTGGGTAGAAACGTAAATATATACTAAGCTAAGCAAAGTCGATAAAGGAAATAAATGAGAGCAATATAGTAAATAAACAACTCAATGGTAAGTAAGACAAGCTAACTATAACCTAACTAGGCCTTCATAATCCTAGAAAAAACAATAAAGATACCGAGCCCTCATAAGTCGGCCGGTGCGTACAAAGATAACTAAAGTAGAAAGCACAAGTAACCATAGTCGAAACGATCTCAGGTAACCATCGGATCCCAAATCTGTGATAAAATTATCCAAATGTGCACCGCGCTTGAACCAGCCCAAACGATTAATGAAAAGCCAAATGTCAAGATCAAACAAGTAATTATGGATAATAACAAGAGGTCTAGGACATAAATACTGTCTCAGGTGAATAAGTCCACTAAGGCATAGTGGGTCCCTAATTACTAGGTCAAAAAGGAAGGTCCAAGTCAACTACTACTCTATCTGGGGAAAAAGGGCTAAAAATATGCCAAAAATCAAGTCTATATAAAATATAACTCAAGGTAATAGCCTAAAATGGTAGTCAAGAGTCTAATTAATCCTAGCCAAGCATACCAGCTAAAAAGGGTAGTGGGGCCCACTATAGGGTCCAAAACCAAAATCTAGGCCGAATCCAACCTAGTCTAGTCTAAGGCTTTGCATTTCTTATTAAAGGTACTAATAGTACAAATCTAGGCCCTAAAGTATAATACCATATGTACTAGGGAATAATAGGCCCAAATTCTATCAAAATTGGGCTCTAATCGACTAAAAAGGCATAAAATACTAAATCGATAATTGGGATAAAATCATATGTCCAAAACTAGCATGATAATACCATAAATAATCTTAATATAAAGATAGGATAAGCCTATCCTACCTAGACGCTACCAAACGCTCATTGAATAAAGCCTAGCCTACCTGGACGCTACCAAACGCTCGTTGAATCCTCTAAATTAGAGGTTTCCCATTTTGCGAGACCAACGAGAGCTGCCACGCTATCAAATTAATAATCTATGTGTCAAGATTAAAAAAATGATATCCATATTACGTACATATATTTTGGGTCAGAAATCAAACTAAAAATCCTATGTGGTGACTCATTTGCGGAATTATAAAACAGAAACCATCACACCATCTCATGTAGCTTATGGATTAAATACCACAAAAATATAAATAAGTTTAAGCTTAAACAGGCTAGAATTAGTCCAGTACAATGGAGAAATCAAGAATAAAATATAAGAATTAGGCTAGATTTAGGCAAAACTTATGGAGGTAACGATGACTACAAGCCTACCAATATGCACCCATACTAATCCCGATCTTAAGCACTCAAATCCCATAAATAAATTGGAGCTCAGGGGTGTATAATGGAGTTTAGAACTTGGGGGAAATGTTTGAAATATGGGATAAGTGTGTATATCTAACATACCATTGATGGCCGCTTAATCTGCTAAATGACCGCTTAAGCGATTACCGCTTAAGTGCCCAAGGGTTGCTAAAGAGACTCTGCCCCAGTCAATCAGGTCCGCAATTTTCGTCAAGGGTTGCTTAAGCAACTACCGCTAAAGTACCTAACAGAAGGCTGGCCAGCTCTACTAAAGCGGCCATCGCTTAAGCGATCTCCTGGCCGCTTAAGCGGCTACACTAGATACTTGGCACCATCCAAGTCTAGCTAATCCCAACAGACTCAGATCAGTCTCGACATTAGTTTAGAATCCCCCATGTGCACAAACAAACTATGCCACCATACTAGATTTGACATTTTGGACTCAACTGGGTCATCGCAATTTCCTTTTGAAGTCATTTTGATATAAACTGGGGCCACACTCTAAGGAGCCATTTTTACCAATTTCCACCCAATAGCCCTAAATGAGTTTGAAAGCCTCGAACCTAGATCAAGGGTCCCCTAGCCTAAATTCAATAATTTAGAGCTGTTGAGACCATCAGATATGGAATCTGAGGTCCTTTACCAATTTTATCCCATCACCCACTTCTTAACTTAAGAGCTCCTAAATTGGGAAATAACACTAAAAATAAATGAATTGTACATTAACCGAACAGTTAGCCCCAGTAAGTATTAAATGAAGTAGAGCATCTATAGGAAATCTCTAAAAATAGAAATTGCACAAAAATAAAGAAAATTACCTCGAGGTACATTTCAACATTCACAACTAAAAGGACTTTTGTCTACGAAAATAAAGGGTTAAAAAGTACTTGAAGGCAAAAGCGGGTAGGGATATTGGGTCCATATATCAAGCCTTATCTCCCAAGTAGCCTCTTTAATTTGATAGTGATGTAACTAGACCTTAACTACAGAAATGTCATTTAAGTGCAACCGCCTGACATCTCTAGACAAAATGGATATAGGCTTCTCTATAAATCTCAATCTCTCATCCAACTTAACCTAGTCCCACTAAAGTATGTGAGACTCATCTGGAAATACTATTGTTGAATAGATACATGAAACACTAAGTGAATGGCTGAAAAGACAGGAGGCAATGCCAACTTATATTCCACCTCCCCAACTATCTTTATGATCTGAAATGGTCCAATATACCTAGGGCTGAGCTTGCCCCTCCTCTCTAACCTTATCACTTCATTCATGGGAGATTATCAAAAGAATACCCTATCACCAAATCTAAACCTCAAAGCCAAAGTCTACCGTAGAATAACTCTTCTGCCTACTCTAAGTTGCCCATAGCCTGCCTTAAATTACCCAAACCAGATATAATGGCTCACGAAGCAAATCTATACCGTGGGGACTAACCTTAGAAATCTCAAACAAATCAACCAGAGATCGACATTGCCAACCATAAAACACCTCGAATAGGCCCATTTGAATTCTAGAAAGAAAGCTATTTTTATTCACAAACTCTACCAAAGCTAAAAATTGAACCCGTAGATCTCTATAATCCAACACACAAGTGCAGAGTAGATCCTCCTAAAGCAGAATAGTCTAATTCGACCAGCCATAGTTCTAAGATCAACCTTGGTATCCAACTCCTCTTGAAAAGTCCTCTAGAAGCTAGAGGTAAACTAACAAACTTAATCTAAAAGGATAGACACAGATACCCCATGAAGGCGAACTACTTTTCAAATATAGACATGGCCAACCCCTAGGCACTATAGGATATTTGAATAGGGATAAAGTGAGCAGATTTGGTCAATTAATACATGATGACCCAAATGTTATCACAGCCATGAGAAATGTGAGGTAAACCACCTATGAAATCTATAGTAACCAGCTCCTATCCACTTGAGAATGGGTAGCCTCTAATACAATCCACTAGGTCTCATATGTTAGGCCATTACCTAATAATAATAAAGGTATCGAGCCACAAAACTCGCTATATCTATCTATATACCACCCTAGAAATAATGTTGCCTTAAATACCTATACATCTTAGTTGTCCTAGTGTAAATAGAATACTTAGAGCTATGAGCCTCATAAAGAATCAACTGAATTAAATCTCTGACCATCAAAACACAAATACAACCGTCAAACCTAAGAATACCCTTAAAATTAGCCTCGATAGGAGCCATACAATAAGGAGCCATAGAAATAGGTCGAGTGCCCAACTTGAGGTTAATGGCAAACTCAATGTCTCGCTTAGGAGAAAGGTTAGGTAAGTCAGTAGGAAAAATACTAGTAAAATCATAAACAATAGAAATAAAGTTAAGAGAAGGACTCGCCATACTGAAATCTCAAACATAAGCAATGAATGACCCATAATCCCTCGATATCTGTAACTCTCCAAGTTTGTACCCCTGACGCTACATGGTGCTCATAATCTCGAAGGACCACAAGCTAACCCATGACTGGTACCTACTGGAATAGCTGAATAATAATACTGTAAATATGCAGAAATTAGGCAAAAACTTTACATAAGGTTCAATACTGAAATAAAACTAAATACGGTATAGCAATACTAAAATTGAAATATCTGTCTGAAAATACTCTAGTCTAAAAAACCTCTAACCTATCCAAAAAATAGAGTTGATGGGACAAGCCCCCAACTAACTCCAACCTAAAATTATACTGCTAATGTGAAATACTGAAGAAAATAATCATGTCCTCAAACTATGAGAACTCACCACTAACTCTAACTGCTGAAAATCCAAACTACTAAGGGTGCTCGGGAGCTCTGAGTCTGACCTATGATATAAGACATTATAGCACAAGAGAAAAGTATGCATCAGTACTTTGAAAGTACTGGTATGCTAAGTGAGGTAAGCTAAAATGCATGCGTTTATATGCATGAACAATACTGGTTGAATGATATGATTAAAATTGAATGATAGTAAATGCATGAATACGCATATTGTAACTGAGATAATGACAGCACTTGATACTGAATCTGAATACTAATTAACTGATATCTAGTTTATTGATACTGTATTACTGATAACTGAATCACAATATCTGACAGTCTTGATTCTATGGAACTATACTGAGTTTCATACTGAGCTGAGTGACTGTGTCTGAGAGTCCTGAATCTATAGAACTGAATTGAGTTATGTACTGAGACTGAATCTAAAACTGAGACTGTGGGAGGTAATCATCTAACCGACATGCCCCTTTCTGAATAAATTGGGGTCCAACCTGTAACTCCAGTTGGAAGAGTGTCAGTACCATGCGACGGGTAAAGAAAAGTTGTGAGTTAACCCTCTATGATAGGAATCTCTTTAGTCAACCCTCACTGGTAAGAATACTCGAAGGAGATATATCAACCCTCACAATATCTGGCAAGAAGATATCTCAACCTACGTTGGCTATGTAGTTCTGTAATAAAGGGATTACTACTAAGGGTCAAACCCTCTGCTGGCAGGAATGCCCCCATCCCTGGGTTCGTTCGGTGTTGAATCCTACTCCCAACTGAATGGACACTAAACTGATTTCCTAGTTTATACTAAGCCTGACTGAACTGTTACTAAGTTTATTGAGTTTCCATTGACTGATGGAATACTACTAAATTCTATTAGTTGAATGAGTTTACTGAGGTTTGAACTGAATATTGAACTAGACTGGACTAATTTTAAGTCTACTGAGTTTTCCTGAGTCCTATAACTAACTGATCATGACATGACTGAGACATTCTATAACTGACATTGTCTCTAGGAAAACAGTTAAATTATCGGGTATTAAATACCCCCAGGACTCGATAGCATGAAAATAAAGCATCACATGACCTTGCTTAGCATAAAAATGCACACTTGATACATAATGCATCTATAGAGGCATATTATTAAACACTTGAATGGAATGAACTTACAGAAAGCTTAGAGTCTATGGTGATTTGATTTATGGTAAATTTGAGGCATGATATTTTAAGACCTTTTAAGCTTAATCACTATGATAGTCTTGAAGTGGCCTTTCATGATGACTCAAAGGTAGAAACAAATTTGAAATAAAAAAGATCATATATGTCCAACACTTTTTTCACGTCCACATAGGACAAGAATAAAGATAATTGGAAGTGAAGCTAAGGGAAATATAAAGGTATTGGTCAGGATACTCAATTCAAGCTTGATTATAAGTGGAAAGAAAGTGAGAAGCCACAAGCAGGTAACTATTCCAAACCTAACTTTCCTTAACCTTCTACCATCCAATGTTTTCATGTCAAAGAAAGGGATAGATTGTTGGTAAGTCCTAATAAGAGAATAATTGTTGCATCCTTAGATGGGTATATAATAAAGGAAAAAGAAAAGAGTGATAAAAAGAGTTAGAAAGAGGCAGATAAAAGTGAGAAAAAGAGAGATGCTTTAGGAAAAAAAAAAAGGCTCGATGAGACGGTGAATTTTACTTGTTTTCTTAAGAAAGGAAGACCCTTGCTTGTTGATGATAAAGAATTAATGGTGAATACCAATCTTTCATGTGTTTTGAGGTGTATATGAGAGCCCTTGCCAAAGAAAAACTTAATCAAAGGGAGAATTTATTTTGTGCTAGGTGCAAAGTCCAAGATAAAGTGTATTCTTTGATTATTGATAGTGGTATTTGCACTAATATGATGAGTAGTTCTATGTTAGAGCATATGAAAGTACCAAAAAAAAAGCATTTCAACCCCTACAAATTACAATGGCTCAATAAGAGTGGTGAAAAAGTCCTCAACAAGAAAGTAATTGGTTTAGTGTGGGCAAGAATAATGGGAGTTCACTTATGATACTGTGTCTATATTGGCCTGCCATGTATTATTGGGATGACCGTGCTAATTTGATAGAGATGTTGTACACTATGGGAGGTCCAACAAGTATACTTTTATGATTTAGGGGAAGAAATTTATGCTTGCACCTACCACTTCCTACAAAGTAGTAAGGACTATAGGTCCATGAAGGAGCTTTAGAAGAGGATAAGAATGGAGGAGATAAAGGGTGAAGGTGCAAGTTCCACTATTTTAACAATGAAAGGAGGTGATTTGGCTTGGAAGATCATGTGTATGAAAACCAATCCAAGAAAATGCCTCAAGGGTGTGGATGAGGACCGCTTTCTAGTGTACCTTGTCAACACCAACCTTTTGTACATACTAACCAAGATACTAGCACTTTGACTAGTATTGTTTCTTCTCTTTTGTAAGACTATATTGATCTATTTTTAGAGGAGATTCCCAAAGTGTTACCACCTTTGAGGGGATTGAACACCAAATTGATTTTATGATGGGTCACAAATTCTCAAAGAATCGGCTTGTAGGAGAAATCCCAAAAAGACCAAAAACTACAAAGTCAATCAGAAGAGCTTATTGAAAAGGGTTTGATCAAAGAAATACTAAATCCTTATGACTTACCAGCCATTCTTGTTCCAAAAAAGGTTGAACTTGGAGGATGTGCATTAATTACAGAGACGGGAAAAAGATTACCGTCAAGTATGGCATCTAATTCCTAGACTTGATGATATGTTGAATGAATTTTGTGGCTCAAGTATCTTCTCAAAGATTGACCTTCACATTGGGTTTGATCAAATTTATATGAAATCGTGTGATGAGTGGAAAAACAACTTTTAGAACAAAGTTTGAGTTGTATGAGTAACTTGTAATGCCATTTGGGTTGACCAATGCTCCAAGTACTCTCATGAGGTTAATGAACTATGGTCTCAATCCATTCATCAACAAGTTCATGGTGGTTTATTTTGATGACATACATATGAATAGTATTCATTGAGGAACATATGACCCATTTAATAGAAGTGTTTGACGTCTTGCTATAAGAGAGACTCTTTGCTCATCTTAAAAACTGCTCATTTTATGAAGAAAAAGTTATCTTCTTGGGTTTTGTGATACATGCAAATGGTATAGAGGTTGATGAAAAATATGGAATCCATCAAATCTTAGTCAAATCTAACCAATGTAATTAAGGTTAGAAGTTTTCATGGTTTAGCAAGTTTTTACGGGTGGTTCGTGAAAGGTTTTAATTCAGTTTCTTCTCCCTTAACTGAATTGATAAAAAACGATGTACCTTTTGCATAGGGTGATGAACAAGAGCATTTTTTTCATGCCTTTAAATCCATGTTAAGTTCCTTACCATTACTCCAACTACCCAACTTTGACAAAGCTTTTGAGATTGAGTGTGATGCTTTGAGTATTGGTATAGGCGGTGTGTTGATGCAAGAAAAGAAGCTAATAGCTTACTTTAGTGAAAAGCTAAAGGGAGATGCTCTTAGGTACTCAACTTATGACAAGGATTTGTAAGCACTTCTGCGGGTCTTGACTCATTAGCAACACTACTTATGGCATAAAAAATCCATAATAAAGACTGATCATGAGACCTTGAAACATATTAATGAGCAATCCAAGTTAAATAAGCGACATACTAAATGGGATTAGTTCATTGAAACCTATCAATATGTGATCAGCTACAAATAAGACAAGGAGAATGTGGTAGCGGATGCTCTATCAAGAAGGTATGTGTTAGTCAATGTTTTTGCTTCTATGATGATGGGATTTGAAACTTGAAGGCATTCTATTATATGAATCCCAATTTCAAAGATGTTTTTGAAAGTTTACATCAAGGGAAATGGGTTGATAGGTTTCAATTGGTTGATGGTTTTTCGTTCAATGATGGGCAACTTTGTGTACCCATGAGTTCATGGAGAGAGTTGTCCATCAAAGAAGCTTATAATGGTGGTTTGATTGGGCACTTTAGAGTACCTAAGATACTTGAAATTCTCATGGATGAGCGGATTTGTGGACAATCTCTAGATTGCAAACAAGCTAAATCCACCAATCGACCTCAAGGTAAGTATACTCCTCTTCCTACTCTTAGTAGTTCGCAGATGGATATTTCTATAGATTTTGTGTTAGGACTTTCTAGGGATAAAAGAGGACATGATAACATATTTGTGGTAATGGATAGATTTTCCAAAATGACTTATTTCACTCCATGCCATAAGTTAATGACACGTATCATGTTTAATCTTTATTTTTCATTAATGTGCTTAAATTGCATGGAGTCCCTCAAACTATTGTGACTGATAGAGATGCCAAGTTTCTTAGTCATTTTTAGAGAGTCTATGGGGTACACTTGGTATCAAACTTATGTTCTCTACTTCTTGCTACCCCAAAATGGATGGGTAAATCAAAGTAGTCAACCAAACTCTTGGAAGAAGGCTTAGGTGTATGATTAAGGGAACCTCAACGTCTTGGTAAGACCGTTTACCCTTGATTGAGTTTGCATATAGTCGGTCTTTTCACTCTTCTATTAGAATGTCCCTACTAGAAGAATGTTACGGCTTTAAGCCTTTATTTCCATTAACCCTGACTCTTTTATCTAGCCATGTGGTTGTGAGTTTAGATGCAAGAAAAGAGCAAGAAAGATGATGAACATCCATTCCAAGGTCAAAGAGGCTATTGACAAAAATAATTCAAAACTATCCAATCAAAATAATCGTGGGAAAAGGGAGGTGATATTCAATATGGATGATTGGATATGGGTCCACTTTTACAAAGAAAGGTTTCCACACATCCAAAAAGGGAAGTTATGTCCAAGGGAGATGGGCCTTTCAAAGTTCTTAAGTAAATTAATGATAATGCCTACATGATAGACTTGCCAAGTAAATATAATGTTCATAATGTTTTCAATGTTAGTAATCGTTCTCCTTATGTTCTAGGTGAACCTTTGGATTCGAGGATGAATACTTTTCGACAAGGAAAGAGTGACACTAGCATGGATAATACCAGTAATAACTGCATTAGAGGCCCAGGGTCAAATAACACAAAAACAGATTGGTAGCAAACTGGGATGATACCTATAATAACTGTATTAGATGTCTCTACCTCGGGTTTCCCTAGTATATCAAAACACTATCAACGTTTCATCCCAGGATAAAAAGACCCGTATCCACTACCATAAGCTTTCTTATCTCCATCTCGACCACCTCTAGTACGACCTCTGCCACTCTATGAATCATTTCGGATGGCAGAAATAAGAGTAGGGAAAAACTGAAGCGAAGAACCCTACTAGGAAGGACTAAGTACACATTGAGGACGGTCATTTGCCAAATGACCAACCCCAGGACATACATAACACGCGTTGCCTGACATAATATGTGGAGTCCTAAAAGAATTAGGACGACCGCTCTGGCCCAATGAACTGAAACTAAAATTGTCACTTGCCTGACCCGATACCTGGCTAACTAAAGATGCAAAAATCAAAGGCTTGCCACCCAATCCCTATAAAGCTTCCAAAATAGGCATACCATGATAATCACAAGAACTTCTATCGGAGAAAACCCTTACTCGAGATGCATGTCTACTAAATTTACCCTATCAACGCACCTTCTTGGTGCCTCTCTTAGTAGCCTATGTAATCGACTCAATCAACTTGGCATGCTTTACAATATTCTAAAAAGAAGTTCCTAAAACTACCAGCTGAGTTGTATCCAACTGATAAAGACCCTCCAATACTTTGACAAGCTTCTTAATCCTTTTTGACTCAGTAGAGATACTGGTGGAGGAGTACCTAAATAAAGCAGGAAAGAGTGCCTCATACTAAGCAATACACATGGAGATTTTCGCCAGGTGATCAAACTTATCTCTTATATGATCCCTCAAACTGTTAGGCACGAACCTCTCTAGAAAAGCCTTAAAAAATTAGATCCATGACATAGCAGACGAACTCTATGGTCTATAATTAGAGAAATACCACCATCACTATGTAGCCACATCGGTCAATTAATAAGCCATATAAGCACCACCATGAGACTTAAGGTATCCAGTGTTATGCAATCTCTTCGGATAATCAATCACAAACACATGTGTTTTCTCCAATCACACCACTAAACTTGGAAAGAACCAAGCTGATTAACCTCTTCTGATTATCAGAAGACATAATGGGACCCATAGCAACTTGAGAAACAGTAAGTCTAGTAGGTAGTGAATCCACACATAGAGGTATAACAAAAATTTGCTTTACCTTAAAGTCAGAATACCATCAGCAGAAGCTGGCACTAATAGTTGAATACCACTTGAAGTTTGAGAAATACTCGATACACTAAAATAAACACTATCCAAATGACTCAAGAGACAAATTAACAGATCTTATATCACTGTGTGTTAACCAAACTTTATAGGACCTAAGCTGGCCCCATACCACATAACTGATAGTTACCCTCAACATACTCAACCTCAAGCTCAAGAAATGCCTCCTTAGCATGTCCTCTGACTGGGGTAGTTCCTCGTGTCCATCCTCTACCTCAGGGTCAACCATGAGCCCTACTATGCCCCTTGACTAGGCTCCAAAATGGGGTAGTAGCTCATTATCCCTAGTATCTCTAGACCTAGTCCTCATCATCTATGCCAAAAAGAATAGAATGTAAGTTTAGAATATAGGGTATGAATAACCCACGCAATAAGGAATCAAATTAGAAAAGTTTTCCTATAAATGTATTATAGACTCTTAAAGATAGATAGAAACGTCACGTACAGATCTACGAGGCTCCACTAAATATCCTACTATTACACTTATGATACCAGTGAACCTAGCGCTCTGATACTAATTTATCACTGCCTTAAAATTAATGTCATAGTGGCAGCTACCGAAACCCAGCCTTAGTAGGTAAGCCAAATACATAAAAAGAAAAGAAAATTCAAAATGTAAACTAAACAAAATAAATGAAACTTTTAGAATGAAGTCAGGTCAACACATATATATACATGGAGGAAGACTGAAATAAAACATACATAAAACGCTTAAAATATGGTGTTATAAGTACAAGAATATCTAAAAAATAATCGAATATCAGAACACATAAATCCATCTCAAAAAATAAGTACAGACAAGATAAGGACAAGAAGAGTCCCAAATTTAGCTATGAACTCTAGAGCATGCTAGTATCTCAAAGTATTAACGTTGAGTAGCATGAATCAGTTGTCGCATCTTATATTCGAGCTAGAATCTACATCAAAATATCATAGTAGGGGTAAGTACGATCCAATTGTACTTAGTAGGTATTATATGTCAATTGAGAAAAGCATAAAATAAAAAAGTAGAAGATATTAATATCATGTCACCTGCAAAAAGAAAAGTTTGCAAATGATAGCTCGCACCATCTCCACTAATAATTCTATAATATTAGAACGACATAGAACAACTAAAAACGAATGTATATATGTATCCATGTGTGTATATATATTGAAACTATGTACACATTAAGGGTACATAAAGAAACACAAAAAATACATATGCAATGTAATGCAACGCTGATAGGATCAACTCTATTAGATCTATGATAAGTGGCATCTCAGTAACAGTAGTACATTTTCTTAAGGAAGGTACTATGCTTGCTAATTTTCTTACTAACCTAGCTTCTAATTTTGCAAGTGATTTTCAATTTAATAGCTTTGGAGAAGTTCAATGTAACGCCCCAAAAAATGGGTCCCAGAGCGTCACACGGTGTTTAAGGCTACGAGTAACCCCAAGCTAACCCTTTGAGACATTTTCATTCAGTTCAACACAAATCAATGGGGTTTCCATAAATAACCCTCAAATATCAACAGACTAATCATCATCCAAGAATAAAAAATTTTCAGAAAGATAACAAAATACGACTTATTAGTCAACTCCCAACATCTATACTATTCTGACAAGCCTCTAAGAAAATCAATAAAACCAGCGAGCCATTGAGACATGCCCCAATAGTTATCAATTATAAATAATTTCGTGAAACCAACATCAGACATCACGTACTCAAAACATGACGACTCACCACAGCAGAGGATGTAGAATAGTGTGCCCGAAGAATCGCTGTCGAACCTGGAACTGAGTACCTGAACCTACATTCTGAGAAAATACAGCCCACATTCGAATATGTGGGTCAGTACCATGGAAAGAAGCCGAGTATATGGAGGTGTATACAGTTGTATAAACATCATTATCATAAATATTTATAAGAAATATGCAGGATGTATGAAAGACTCACATAGCCTGAAAAAAATCATCATAATCATGAGAGGATGAAATAAGTACAATAACACATGTGAGTCATCATATAATTTGTCAATCACTTTCAGTTTATCAAAAATATCAATTCTCATAATGTAAATATCATTTAAATCTTTTGAAAAAATAACTTTCACAATTCCACTTTGGAATCACTTCACCATTCACCATAGACACAAGGAAACACACACACACACTAGGAGATCCTATAACCGACATAAACTATGTGAGCTACATGGAGTCCAACGTACAACCCAGGTTGGGAAAATTCGTCCAATCCTTGCCATTGGAGTAGGACTATCGATATCAAATCTAAACAAACTAATGATCACTATATAAATTAGCCTCAGGCTCACTCCTATAGGGGGCACATAGTTCTAGGAAAGTAAGGTCGCTTTATACCTCCCACTCGGTGTTAAAGATTTCTTCTGTACTTAGTTCAGATCATTTCAAAGACAATCCACAACAAAACAATTTCAGTAATATATAAATATACATCGGGAGCAATCATGCTTCCCATCTATCAAAATCAACCACGTTGTGGATTTCTTTCACACTCGAGTTCAAAACAACTCCATTAAGACCAAAAGGTCAAATCATTCAAAATATCTCAAATATTCAACATCAACGTGTTTATAACACACACTTTCTCAAAAAAACATAATTTCCAATGGGAATTCATGACCCAAATATCAAAATCATGATAAATATTATTCAAGATTCATGCTTTATATCTCCACACATGTAAATTCATCTTTCAAAATCATAAACATCAAGATTTCATAATAATCATCATAAAATATGGGTTCATGCTTCAAATTTGTAAAAATCAAATAAAAATTATGCCTTTGTAAAGAAAATTATTTTTGGTCACAAGAACGAAAGAGAGTTCTTATTGAAAAAGCCCACATACCTTGAATGAGAAACTTTAGATCGATACTCATTTTTGAGATGTTAATCATGCCTTTGAATGATGGTTCATGGAGTTCTTGAACTAGGAATTTGGAATCTTGAATAAATTTACAGAATTAATGATGAACTTTGGAGGTTTATGAAGTTGGATGTAGGAGCTTAGAGTTTTTTTTTTTAGGGAATTTGATGAAATATAAGATATAATGCTTCTAATAGGTTTTAATATAGGGTTTGGATGGATTTAAGGTGAGGGAGAATGATCAAAACGCCTCTGAAAATTAAAAAATTCTTGAATCTGTCCTTTGGTGGACTGTTTTGATACTCTGAAGTAGATCAACCATAACGTTTTATTCCGATATCCAAATTGGATTAAACCAATTTTATTAGAAAGAAAACTCTCATATCTTTCCATTGATATATAGTATCTCACCCAGATTATTGTGTATGAGGAGTTATGATCATTTAAAGTTGACCCAAAAATTCACCTTTGATAGCCTGAAGTAGATCGACCATAACTTTTTGCTCCGATAGACAAATTGGATCAAACAATTTCATTAGAAAGAGGACTCGCAGAGATTTCCGTTGATATATAGTAGATCACCCAGATCATTATGTATAAGGATTTATGATCATTTAAAGTTGGAGCAAAAATACGTCAGGCCTCAATACTTTTTCCTGCACGTTTTACTGTTCACTACTATTCACAGTTCGATCGAAATGTTCATAACTCGTCGCTCGGGTGTCTATTTTGGATGATCCATATATCATTGGAAAGCTTATTCGATACTCTAAGTAATGGTGGGTCATAATATAAAACATTCCATACAAAAAATTTATAATTCATTCTAGAAGATAGAACCCAACACGTTTACGCACAAAATTTCAACGAAAAATTTCTCGGGGTATTACATTCAATCAAGAGAAAAAAATATTATTGATACGGGCATGATCATGAAGATAGACGTATGGGAGTATGTGTTGACACCATCTAAAGAAATGTGCAAATGAAGTACGAAATGAGGCCTTAAGACATACCAAAAAAGCCATTATGTTTGCACTTAAAGGGTGTCTCTCCCTTAAGGGGTCTTTTGGACATTTTGTCTTATATTTGTAATATACTATATATATAATATTTTAAGGTTTTATTCATTATTTTATTGATGATATTTTGTAAGTCTTGAAACAATGAAATAAATTTCTCTCTTCTGAGAAAGACTCTTGGCAGAAACTAGGGCAAACAAGCGTGGATTCACTTGTGTTGCATTCTTGGCTCGGAAATATAGGTGCTTGGGGAGATCGATGCCCCTTTTGTGTCCATGTAAGAGTTTCGGTGTTGTTATTACATGTTTTAATGGTTCTAGTATTTGATAGGCACTTTAGTTCTTATTTCTTATAATAATCTATGTAATGCTACCTATCATTTTTATTCTTGTAATCGTGTAGTTGTTTGTGTTCTTATAATCTTCAAATCGTGTGAAATTATTGTTGTTCTTAGAGATTGTTGTTGTTGTTCTTGGGGTAGTTGTTGTTGTTCTTGATGTTCTCCATCTCTTTCATACATTGTTAAACATAAAATGCGTATTTATATCCAAAAGGTGAAGGAAAAAAGTGTAAGGACTTGTTAGTCTTGAAAGACTTTACAACCCCTCAAAGACTTGTCAATCACTTCTCAACCACTTTCCATGATTTAAGGACCATATTTCAAGGAAAAGGTAAAAAGAAGGTCAAGTCTTGTTTTTGAATTTGAAAAAGGGCTCCAAGAATATATTTCCCTCCCTTAAACAAATTCCACCAATTCCAAATTGTAAATTAGTCAAGACTTGAAGTTGGAAAATAAAAATTTGGCAAAACCACAACCAACAGTGGACTGCCACGTCACCTATTTACAGTTCACGCATCAAATTTAACTCAAATTTTGGATTTCCTAGTTTCATTTTTTCGATTCTTAGTTTTATTGTTGGTTCTAATACTAATTAACAAACTAGTAATCTCCTACTAGGTTGTAAGTTATTTTATGAGTACGATTGTTAAAGTTTGTATTTTGTTGGGTGCTTTTGTCTTTTTTTTAATCGTTCTTAGTTCTAGGCTTAAGTCCTACAAGATTTGTTAGAGTTTCAAAACAAAATCTATTCTGGACAAGAGTCGGCTCAATACTCAACTCTTCATGGGTTCCTTAGTCGGCTTACAATACTTGTGAAGCTACAAGTGAGCTTATCAAAGTGTGTGAGTGTGGTGAGGCTATTTGAACTAACTTGTTTACTGTTTTGTAGGTAATTTTTCTTAGGTATATTGCAATGTAAGGATCCACATCTAAAACTGTGGACAATAATACACTTAGTACTATCATGGAATCTCTTGAGGCTATAAATCGAAGCATGGAAAAGGTGCAAATGGACATGGATTTGGTGAGAGATGATGTAACATCACTGAAAAGGTATGTGTCTACTATGACTGATAGGTTGGAATATGTAGAAAGCCAAAGGAATCGACCCTCTACTCCACAACAATCGACCCTCAACTCCACAACGCTATCATGTCTCCTCAAGTGGACATGATCAAAATACTTCCGCTACCATTTCCCCTAAAACGTTACATAAAATGATCAATCCACCAAGATAACCACTAAATGCTTCCTAAAGCCAAGAGTATGATAGGCTAACCCACCTTCCATTTCACCAAGTCCAACATGAAGGATTTGGAAACCGAATTCCACCACCAAACTCGAGCCCTCCACTTAACCAAAGGCCTTAGTTCCCAATCCAAACTCCATTGAACCAAAGGCCTTACTTTCTACCAAATCCAAATAAACTTAACACAAATTGACCCAACCATGTAGAGGGATATGGTAGGAAGGAACAACATAAGGGATATGGATCTTATGGTGATGTTAACATAAAGGATGAAGAAATAAGGGGTCGGCATGGTGATCTAGGTCGATAGGTAAGGGTTGACCACCAAAATCGAGAAGTGGGCATCAATTCAATAAAAGTTAGCCTTTTTATCTTCAAGAGTGAGAGTGATCTCGAGGCTTATCTTGCTTGAGAGTCCTCTTGTGACAAGATATTCCAAGTGAATGATCTAACAGAAGAGAATAAGAGTTGTTATGTGATAGCTCACTTTGAGGGGTAAGAAAACACTTGTTGGGAGTATATAAAGAGGTTTGGGAATGTGTTGATTGAGGGGAAACCCCCTTTATGTTTTAGATTGAGGTACCTTATGTGGCAAGGGTACTTACTCAAGGGATACAAGCATGAACTTTTTGCCAATTTGAACAACTTGAGGCAAGAAAACAAAACTGTCATGGTATACTATGATGAGTTTTAACTACTGATATTAAAGCTTGATCATCGAGGTGAACAAGTGAGCCATGATATTATACGATTTAAGGTCGAATTGAATAGATACATATCTTTACGCATGACCCTCCACAAATTTGACACTATAGATGTGATACAAGATGTAAAACATGAAATTAGAAACAACGCGAACACAAGGACAACAAAGAGAATGAAGCAATAATGTAAAGAATAGATAGAATGACACAAGATAATAAATGCCAAAAAACCACAGTATACTAAATTGAGGCCCTCAAATGTAATCCGTCTACAAGCACCAATTCTCCTACGAAGAATTGAGAGGGACGTAGAACCCTCACAACCCACACTTCTAGATAATCCATAAGCTCCAAACAAGCTTAACATAAACACTTATATGTGTATTCAAAAATATATCCAAAATCATCTACCTAAAAAGGAAAAAAACTAGCTATTTATAACCATAGGCTATTTATTACACAATGGGCCCAAAAGTGACCCAAAGCCCAAAACATAACAAAGTAGTCTTCATTTTTTCGATCTCCTCATAGGGGATCACAATACTCCATCCCTAAATCGTGGCTATGGTGAAATTTTGCTTGTATTATACTCTCCTTCTTGAAGAGAATTTATCCTTAAATTTAAGAGTTTATCAGGTTCAAGATCAAGGAATTCTTGGGAGTCCTTAGAAATGGTAGGGAGCATAACACATGTAGCCAAGTAAAATGGAATGCTAAGATCACCTTCTTGAGTCTAAACTTTCTCTATCAGCACTTTGTAGGCTAGAAAATTTGAAATGGTAAAATCCCAATCACATGGATTCACATCAATCTCTGCATTTTTATCAAGATCACCAACTCCTTCCTCATGCTCTACTTTATCTTTATAGTATGGATTACCTTCTCAAAGTATGATGGCTTGTCTTGTTGGACACTCACTTATTCGGTGACCTCATCCTTGGCATTTAAAGCATTGAGTACCCTTAAGATTAGGATTACCTCCTTCTCTAGGTGGATACTTTGGAGAACTTTTCTCAATGGTCTTATTCTCAAAAGTCTTCTTGAATTTGGAGCCTTGACTCTAATTGGATGATAATTAATGCCCCACCTTAGGCTTAGTTGCCTTCTTCTCCAGCTTGATATCTCTCTCAACATCAATAGCCGCTTCTAAGAGATCATCTATCTAGGAAACATTGTCTATTGATATTCGAGAGGCAATCTCTTGATTTAATCTTACCTTAAACTAGATCTTGGTGTACTCGTCATCCTCGTTGTAATCAAGCTTCAAGAGTAGATTTTGAAATTCATCATCGTATACTTCAACACTCCTGTTTTCTTTTCTCTAATTATATAACTTGGCAAGCAACCCTTGTCTATATCTCTCTGGTACATACTTGTCTCTCATAAGGGCCTTCATAATACTCCATGGTGGATATTGACCTCCATGAAGGATCCCTTGTGTTCTCTTAGCCGATTCTCACCAAGTCAGAGCATAGCCTTCAAGTCGAGCAATGGCATAGGTCATCTTCTTAACATTGGGAAAATTATTAGCTTGGAAGATCCTATCACATTGCAACTCCCATTTAAGGTACCCTTCAGAATTACTGCCTCCATGAAAGCTAGGAAGAGTGACCTTGAAAGAATTGAGACCCAAATCACGACCCCCATAACAACCTTGGTCTCTTGGGATATGCCCTTGTGCACTATATCTATAACCTCCTTCAACATGTCCTGTAAACTTTCCTTGAACTCCAACGGCTTGGTTTGGTGACATTTGGTTAAGTGGAGCTTGGTAGGGTGGATTCAGATTTGGTGACCTTTGGTAGTATAATATTTGGATTTGGGGTACTTGATAGGGTTGGTAGTAGGGTGGATTGAGGCCTTGTGGGTTCAATCCCTGGGGAATTTGGTAGTTTGGAACTTGAATTGGGGGTGTTTAATAGAGAGAAGTGAGGATTTAGGGAGATTGGGTGGTGTTTTGGGGAATTTATTAGTTGAATTGTAGTGGTCGGGCTACATGTCTTGGATTTTGGTCAGTAGTAGTAGTGGTATGCAAGGGAGCACTTACTTATGGGGGAGGGTAGAACATATGGTGGATAGTTCTGGAGAGATAATAGCCGAAGTATCTTGAACTTACACACTTGAGGATTCTCGAAGGGGAGTTGAGGAGTAGCATTGGAATAATTATGGTTTCCTTCCACACTCACCATCCTTTCATCTAAATTCATCACAATCTCATCCAAAATGGACAACTTCTCATTCATGTCGTGTCGCATTCCCATTATTGCCTCGACTAAGATTTCAAAGCTTGCCGAGCTTGAAGTAGGTTGGATTTAATCATCCATTTCTATAGTACCTATCAATAAGAAACTCAAACACATCTAGCAATAAGGTTAAAGTTAGTGGGATTAACACTCCCAATCCAAGTGTTTGGTTTGGCTCATAATTTAGCTCAACTTGTTGGTTTTGCTTGTTTAATGTATATAAATCTATTAAGAAGTGAAGAACTTGAAGTAATTGAATTTCAAGTGCTAAACTAATAAAACAAAATATAAAAGAAGGAAAATACACAAGAAACTAAGACACAAAATAAGAGCAAATAAGAACTAATTGAACAACTAAGCAGATTACGATTTAGTTGTTAATTAGTTTCAATAATCAAAGAAATGAAAGGAGGAATTAAGAGATAAAATTGATGTATTTGAACCTACTTTTATGGAGTTTTGAAGTGATGAGAAGTGTTTTATAAGTTTAATTGATGTTGGAGAAGTGTTGAAATGTGTTCGGGATGCGTTGGGGTCGTTTTGCGCTCAATTTGAGGTGTTCTGCGTTGAGGTGCGTTTGGGGAGTTACTTCAGCAGGTGGGGTGCATGTCCAGCACAACTTGGATTCATGATTACCTCCCCTACTGGTTTTATGTGTGTTGGACCTTCTAGAGTAGACCAAGAGCACCTTGGGCGCAGATGCAAGGCAAGTCACCCTCTCCTCTCTCTTAAAATAACCCTTTTGCCCTCTAAATGGTCCCCCCTTGTACTCTCTTGTGGAATATTATTTAGGTACTTTTACAAACACTTTTTTATTCACTTTTTAGGATCAAACAACCATCTTTTGAAGAAAATTCCCCTTGAAGATTTGAATTTTGCCAAGAACACTAAAGAAGAACAACAACTACAAAATGCTCTAAATTTTCAACCCTTGCTCGGAATGTGGTGAAATTTTTAACTTAGGATATTTCAAACCTTTTAAAAATATTCCAAGCATAAATTTCCTCAGATTCTCAACAAAAATTTCCAGATTTTAGCTCCACTTTCAACCTTCAAACTTGAGCTTCTCAACAATGGTAGACCCTCCGATTCACCTCCAATTGAGCTCAAATTCAAGGTTTAGACTCTAATGATGTTAAGGAATAAGAATATAATACCAAAACACAATAAAAACAACAAAATAAATGTTGTATTAATAGTAGATGAAAGAAGTATGAATAGAAAAATGGAGAGTAAAAGGGTGGAGGGAAGGAGACACTAAAATGGAAAGTGTACTCCCTAATTGGCAAGTTTACTTTTTCTCCCACATTGGTGGAAGAATAGAACTTGAGAGTGTTTATATTGAGAAACACTAACTCCACATGGATAGTGAGGCAAGAACTAGATGATGCCTCGTATCGTCGACGTCATCGCTTGCTCGGCTCGGCTTTGGCTTCGACTTCGACTTTGGATTTGGATTTGTCAAATGATCGATTGATGAGATCTATATTGTTGGATAAAATTTATTTGAATTCCAAAAAATGCCAAAGAGAATAACACAGTAAATATTTTTTCTTTGTTCGATACACCATTTATATGTATTTTGGTGATGTTTTTCTGAATTGATGCGTTGTTTCAGTGAACGTTGAATAGATGCACTATTATAGTAAACAAATGCACTGTTCCAGTAAACAGATGCACTATTACAGTTAAAAAGATAAACTATTACAATAACAGATGCACTATTCCAATGAACTGGTGCACTGCTTCGCGAAATGGTGCATGTTTCAGCAAAAATACTGCACTGTTTTAGGCAAAAACAGCCATGCAATTTCAGAATAGTCACACCTCTAAGTTGAACCAATGCCACATTTTGAACAAGCATGTTATGGCTATAAAAACCTGTCTTCTTCCATAGGTTTGAGGCAATTAAATTTTCAGAATAAAAACTCTCTTCTTTTCTTTAAAATATTTTATATGATCAATCAAAACGTTCTGTGCATTCGAAGAATCCACCCATTTGAGGTACCGCTATAGTCGGATTGAAGGCCATTTTATCCTGGGAGAAAAAATTCCACAACCTCGGGTACAGTGAAGGGAATTATTTCCTTAAGGAAATTTCGTGAAATTGGACGATTTGGCCTATTCAATTTCTGCTTCATCTTATTTTTCCTGAAAAATAAATACACCTCTTGAAAAGGTCATTTTGATTTTGTGTTGAGGGTATTTGATACTTCATTGTGTTCTTGTTTATACTTGAACTTTAGTTGAAGTTGTTGTTGTAAATATACAGATTCTGCGTGCCCATAGAAGGAAATAACAATCTGAAGGAAATAACAATCTTAAGGAAACCCAACTTGAAATATTTTAAAGTATGTGGGTATCCGGATATTAATGAAAATACGGTAATTGAATCAGACAATGCTGAATTCTTCGAAAATATTTACCCGTATAAAATTAGACATTAACAGTCTAGTGGAGGATCTAAACGACCTTGAGATAAACCAAGTGAGAATGTACATAATGAAAAAAATCCAAGACGTAGTACACGTCAAAGAACGTCAACTTCGTTTGGATCGGATTTGATAACATTTCTCGTAGAAAATGAGCCTCAAACATTTAAAGAAGCGATGTCATCGTCAGACTCATCCTTTTGGAAAGAGGCAGTCAATAGTAAGATAGATTAAATCTTAAGCAACCCTACATGAGAATTGGTTGACCTTCCTCCCGAAAATAAACCGTTAGGTTCTAAATGGATCTTTAAAAGAAAAATGAAGGTCGATGGTACTATTGACAAATACAAGGCAAGACTTATAGTAAAAGGCTTCAAATAGAAGAAAGGCCCTGATTACTTTAATACATACTCTCTAGTAACAAGGATAACCTCGATTCGAATGTTAATTGCCTTGGCAGCGGTATATGATCTTCAAATCCATCAAATGGATGTGAAGACCGCATTCCTAAATGGAGATTTAGAGGAAGAAATATACATAGAACAACCTGAGGGTTTTGTGGTTCCAGGAAAAGAAAATAAGGTGTGTAAACTTGTTAAGTCACTTTATGGACTAAAACAAGCACCTAAGCAATGGCATGCAAAGTTTGATTAAACCACGTTGGCAAATGGATTCAAGATAAATGAATGTGACAAATATGTGTATATTAAAGACACACCAAATCACCAAGTCATTGTTTGTTTATATGTGGATGATATGTTGATCATCAGCAGAGATATTTGTGACATAAATGCAACCAAACGAATGCACAAGAGCAAGTTTAATATGAAAGATCTTGGAGTTGCAGATGTGATCTTAGGTATAAGAATTCATCGAACTCTACAAGGGTTAGCATTGTCACAGTCTCATTATATTGAAAAAGTACTTGACAAGTTCAAGGATATGGAATTCGGTATTGCCAAGACTTCATTGGATGTGAACTTTGCACTTCGAAAGAATGAAAGTGAAAGTGAATTACAATTGGAGTATGCAAGATTATTGGGATGTTTAATGTATATAATGAACTGTACACGATCATACATAGAATATGCAATTAGTAAATTGAGTCGGTACACGAGTAATCCCAACAAAACCCATTGGATGGCAATGAAAAGAGTTTTGGGGTATCTTAAATACACTCAAAACTATGCTTTGCATTATGATAAATATCCTACGGTACTTGAAGGATATAGTGATGCAAATTAAATCACCGAATCAAATGAAGTAAAATCCACAAGTGGATATGTATTTACTATCGGTGGAGGAGCGATTACTTGGAAATCATCCAAACAGACTTGTATCGCTCGCTCTACAATGGAATCTAAATTTATCGCATTAGACAAAGCTGGTGAAGAAGAAGAATGGCTCTAGAATTTCTTGGAAGATATTCTGTATTGGCCCAAGCCAGTGGCACCAGTATGTATACACTATGACAGCCAAACGGCAATAGGTAGGGCAGGGAGCATGATGTAAAACGATAAATTTCATCATATACGCTGGAGATATAATACCGTTAGGGAACTTATCTCTAGTGGAATTATCACTATTGACTATGTAAAGTCAAAGGATAATGTGTTGGATCCACTTACAAAAGGCCTATCTGGAGAAAGAGTGGAAAGAATATCCAAGGGAATAGGTTTAAGGCCTAGGATGAGTCACCATGGTCATAACTCTACCTAGTAGACTGGAGATCCCAAGAGCTAGGTTCAAGGAGATCAAACAAAGTTGTGTCTAACAGGTTCAACATTATCAAATCCCAACCCATTCTCAAGATGTAGACAATGTTTAGTAAACAAGGATAAGACTTCAGGTGAAAAGTCTTTTAATGATTATCTACATTTGGTAGATTTGACCAAATAGTTTAATCTGCAGGATTGAACATTTAGAAATTACCTATGTGAGGGTGAAGTGGAAGCCGCTTCAAGGATAATATTAGTAAAGGCCTATTCTTTAAGCTCTCAAGAAACCAGAACGTGTTCATGGCTGAAAAGAACAAAACCATGAGAACCATAAACGTTAAAAGGCTGGTTGTATGACATGTATTGTCTAGGTATACAATAAAGTTCGATGGTTCAAAGATATCAAATCTACCGATGGACCGAGTGCATCTAATGCATTTCACTACGGAAAGTTCAAAAGGAAACCCACTTATCCAGATGCAATCAGTCTTTGCTTGATGATCACATACTTGTCTGTAAAACTTTTACAAAGAATAGCCATTCTCATTCATGTGGGATATTGTTGAGTTCATAATAGATGAAAGAAGTGTAAATGGAAAAATGGAGAGTAAAAGGGTGGAGGAAAGGAGACACTAAAAATGGAAAGTGTACTCCCAAATTGGCAAGTTTACTTTTTCTCCCACATTGGTGGAAGAATAGAACTTGAGAGTGTTTATATTGAGAAACACTAACTCCACATGGATAGTGAGGCAAGAACTAGATGATGCCTCAAGCCATCGACGTCGTCACTCGCTCGGCTCGACTTTGATTTCGACTTTGGATTTAGATTTGGATTTGTCAAATGATCGATCGATGAAATCTATATTTTTGGACAAACTTTATTTGAATTCCAAAAAATGCCAAAGAGAATAACACAGTAAATATTTTTCTGTGTTCGATAGTCCATTTATATGCATTTTGGTGATGTTTTTCTGAATTGATGCGTTGTTTCAATGAACGTTGAATAGATGCACTATTATAGTAAACAAATGCATTGTTCCAGTAAACAGATGCACTGTTACAGTTAACAGATGCACTATTATAGTAACATATGCACTGTTCCAGTGAACTGGTGCACTGTTTCACGAAATGGTGCATGCTTCAGCAAAAATACTGCACTGTTTTAGGCAAAAACAGCCATGCAATTTCAGAATAGTCACACCTCTAAGTTGAACAAATGCCATATTTTTAAACAGGCATGTTATGGCTATAAAAACCTACCTTCTTCCACAGGTTTGAGGCAATGAAATTTTTAGAATAAAAACTCTTTACTTTTCTTTACAAATATTCTATGTGATCAATCAAAGCATTCTGTGCGTTCGAAGAATCCACCTATTTGATGTACCGCTATAGTCGGATTGAAGGTCATTTTATCCTGGGAGGAAAAATTTCACAACCTCGGGTACAGTGAGGGAAATTATTTTCTTAAAGAAATTTCGTGAATTCAAACGACTTGGCCTATTCAATTTCTGCTTCATCTTATTTTTCCTAAAAAATAAATCCACCTCTTGGAAAGGTCATTTTGATCTTGTGTTGAGGGTATTTGATATTTCATTGTGTTCTTGTTTATACTTGAACTCTAGTTGAAGTTGTTGTTGTAATATACAGATTCTGCATACCCGTAGAAGAAAATAACAATCAAAGACTCAAAATTTGACCTAAAGGTAAAAACGTAAATTTTTTTTTAGATTTTTAATTTTCCAACACAACAAAACCCAAGACAAGAATCGTGGGAACGATTCTAAGCTCGCATCTGATACCAAATGATACGAAACGTAAAACACGAATTTGGAAACAACATAAAAACAAGGACAACAAAGGAAAATAAAGAAATAATGAAAAGGATAGATAGAATAACACAAGAGAAGAAACACCAGCACCATAATATATTAAAATGAGGCCCTCAAACGTAATTCGACTACAAGCACCAATTCTCCTATGAAGATCGAGAGAGATATTGAACCCTCACAACCCACATTTCTAGATAATTCGTAAGCTCATAACAAGCTTAACATAAACACTCGCAAGTGTATTTCAAAACATATCCAAAATCATCTATCTAAAAATGAAAGAAAACTAGCTATTTATAGCCATAGGCTATTTATTACACATTGGGCCTAAAAGTGACCCAAATCTCAAAACATAACAAAGTAGTCTTCATTCTTTTGATATCCTCATAGGGGATCACAATATTTCTCTTCATCCCTAAACTGTGGCCATGGTGCACTTTCATTTGTATCAAGATAGCATCTTTCAAACGACATTGGAGGTTGAAAGGAAGGTCTCAACTTACAATTCTAAGGGCCACCAACAACTTTCCTTGGATTGGCACAAAGATAAAGAGCACTCATCCAATGCCAACCAACCTGAGACCAAGGCTGCCACAACCTAAATCAAGTCTGCCCAAAGGTATCCTCCAAAAAATAAAGGTAAATCGAACCTCTTTCTCGTCCCAAGGGTTTTCAATATTTCAAATGTCAAGAGTGAGGACACAAAGCTAGTGAGTGTCTAAATCAGAGAAATATGATCCTTGGGAGGGGGAATTATACTATCTTAGAGAAGAGGTAGAAATTTAATCGAATGAGGATGATGAAAAAACTCAAAATGAAGAGCAAGAGGCCGAAGTGTAAATTGATGATGGCGAGGAAAATGTTTGGCCGCATGATGGTGTGTGTGAAGTGCCTAGTTTTATACTAAGAAGAGTCACGATTAGTGAGGTTTTGGAAGAGGAATCCAAGAGTAGAATAGGTGAAGTAAGGGAGGAAATAATGCAACAAAGAGTAAAGAAGTCATTGGTTGTAGGATTTACCCACAAAGACCCCTTATCACTTACTAACATAGATACTAGCAGTTTGCCTAGTATCTACTCTTCTTATGTGTAGGTTGAAGAACATGTTAGTCCAAAAACCATTCTTGATGATCTCATGAAGCCCGTGGTTGATCATTCTAATCTCGAGAAAGGAAATGAAGAAGATGGTTCAAGAAGGAGAGCTTACGGGTGATGAAGCCTCGAATTTGTGGACAAATTTCTTTTAGGATAAAAAGGATGATACGGGCATAATCACGGAGATGGACGTATGATAGTGTGTGCTGGCTCCGTCCAAAAGAGTGTGCAAATAAAGTATGAAATGAGGCCTTAAGACACACCAAAATGGCCCATATGTTTGCACTTAAAGGGCGTCTCTCCCTTAAGGGGTCTTTTGGACATTTTGTCTTCTATTTGTAATATAACATATATAGAATATTTTAGGGTTTTAGTCATTAGTTTATTGATGATATTTTGTAAGTCTTGAAACATTGAAACACATTTCTCTCTAGTGAAAAAGGCTCTTGGCCGAAACTAGGGAAAACAAGTGTGGATTCACTTGTGTTGCATTCTTGGATTGGAAACATTGGTGCTTGGGGATATTGACATCCCTCTTGTGTCCACGTAAGAGTGTCAGTGTTGTTATTACATGTTTTAAGGGTTTTGGTGTTTGATACACACCTTAGTTCTTGTAATAATCTTTGTCACACTATCTATCCTTTTTATTCTTGTAATCGTGTAGTTGTTTGTGTTCATGTAATCTTCAAAAACATGGGTGTTATTATCCTATTGGTGTTTTTCTTATCATATTATTGTCCATCTTGTGTTGTTGTTGGCTATTTTGGTGTTATTTACACCTTGTTTCCTTGTTATTGTTGAAGCATTTCTCAGCTTGGACCTTGTTCTCGGCTTAGCCTTGTGTAGTGGACTATTTTATGCCATTTTCGTGTGTTCCATGGTTTGATTTGTATCAATTATCAATTTAGACAAGTCAGGTACATCATAAATCAAAATAACAACACAAGAAACATGATATCAACATACAAAGTACAGGTTTAAGAAGAAGCAACAATGTTGTAGACATCAAAGGTTCATTTTGAAAGGGTTGTTTCTCTGGAATTTCTTCTTAAGTTTAGTGGTAGTACTAGTTATATTTAAAATTCATTCCATCGAGCTAAGGAATAAACAAAAGAGGAACAACAAACAAGAATTATACTTGAAATGTATACGTTGTGTCTTCAAGAATCACAATGAAGAATTTCAAAGTCAACAATCTCAAGATTCATAACATCAAAATGAGAAAAACGCGAGAAAAGAGGGATGGTAAGCATTGATATTCTGGAGCAACTATAGATTTGAGTTTACCTGATTATTGGAAGTAATTTCCTTGAATATAAATATATATACCTGGTGAGAGCTTGGGGTGTCAATTTGTTCTAACATTCAAATAATGGTATGCTCAAATCTAACTTAGAAGCTCTAAAGTCGATGTGGTAGATCCCTATTTGACAAATACAAGATTCACAACATAACTTCATCAGTTTTTGAATTAATTTCTTAGATAAGGTGGTGGAATTAGTTTCAATTAAAGCTCAACCCACGGATTTAAGGAAAAGATAAAATAAGGGGGGAAGTTTATAATCGTTACCTTAGTATGGAGAAATAGCTTGAAGCTTTGACAATAGAACTTTGTCCTTATCGTGAATTCAACATTAAGATTTCTGATTCTAAAGAACAAATCTATTCAAAGTAGTGGGGAAGATGAAGTGAGCTCGACAAGCTTCCTTTAACTCTCATAATTTGCTTTAGAATTTGCTTAATGTGTTTTTGTTGTTGGGCCAGCTCACTTTTGGGTCTGGCCTATGTCAATACTAATTTCTTATTAATAAATAGGTTTTGAGCCTAACTTTAATTTCAAAAAAAACAAAAGAAAAATAAAATTGCTTATATTTCTCCTCTAGAATCTGATATTAGATTATTTCTCACAAAAGAATAAAGACATTAATCACTAATATTAGCTAGCCCCAAAGGCCAAACGTTGTACTTATGATTAGTTCATTCACACACATGTTATTACTTTATTACTACTATCCTTACTAGGTTTCACAAGTGGGATTGTAAATATATACATACTTTAAAGGAAAAATGGTTCGATAGACCCCTGTATTGTGTCAGTTTTGTAAGTTGGATACTTCTACTTACATGTTTGTCATCTGGACCCCTGAACCCACTAAAAATCAATATTTCAAACCCTTTGACAGTTGATCAGGCCTATGTGGCATTAAAAGCGCTGACTAGGATGAGGCACATGTAGACACGCGCCTAGGGTGCGAGTGGGGTTAATTTTTTATCAAATTTATATTAAAATAATTTTTTTAAAAAATAAAATAATATTAAAATTTAAAAAAATTAAAAAAGAACTTTTTTCCCTCCATCTTTTTAAATTTAAAAATATTTTTAAAAATAATAAATAAAAAATAAAAAAACCCTTCCCCAACCCCCTCTCCCCGTTCAACCACCCCCACCCCACTCCAGCCCTCATTCAACCACCCTCTCCCCACTCCAACCCCCGTTCATCTACCCTCACCCTACCCCAGCCCTCATTCAGCCACCCCCACCCCACCCTAGCCCCTCTCCCCTAATGTCGGCCATCACTATTAACGCTGGCAAGCACCACTGCAGTGCCCCCTTCCCCCGAGCTGTACTCACCCAACAACAACAATGGCATCTCAATTATTTAAAGTTTTTTGGACATATCTTGAGTTCTTCAAAGGAATAAAACTCAAAATATATGTACTCACCCAACAACAACAATGGCACCATAAATCCTATTTTCCTCCCTCACATCTCAATCCCAATCTGCTCGATACTATTACCAAAGGAAGAAAGAAAGGCCCCCCAACCACACACAGCGCTCTACATTCTACTTTTTTTTTTAATTCACTTTCTTAATTTAATTTTTTTTATTTTGTTTAGAATTAATTTTATAACTTTTACAAATTGTTAAAGATATTTAAATAAAAAGTGAAAATTCATTATGTTTGTGTACGTGAATTTATAGTTAAAACTTTAAATTAATTGGAAAGAAATTTCAATTATTAGGAATAAATTTGATGTTTAGTTAAATTTATTGTGCTTTCTGTTTTAGAATTTATAGTTGAAAATTTACATTTATAGTTAAAAATTTAAATTAAAAATTTATTGTGTTTGTGTATTAGAATTTCTACAAATTACTAAAAAAACATTATTTAATTAATTTATTTTAATATTAATTTTTTTATGTAGTATTTTAAAAATGACATTAAATTTAATGTAATGCTTAAAAATGATGTGGCAGCTGACGTGGTAGACGTGGCAGCTAACGTGACAACTGGCATGGGGAGAGTGTGTTACACTCACCAAAAAAGTCTTTAAAATGTTGTTTCTTAATGGGTTCAAGGTCCAGATGAGAAACATGTAAGTAGGAGTATCCACATTACAAAACGGACATAGTACAAGGATCCACTGAACCATTTTGCCTACTTTAAATTATGTTGTTTTATAAAATATCAAATCGTCATATCTCTTTAGCCCAGCATTGCTAATTTTCAGGTTAAATTTTCTTCCCATTAAATAATATTTTCTTTAAAAACTACTTAATTATGCAACTACCTTTTTAAAAAAAAAATTATGAAGATTTGTGAATAAGACATGTCTTATGCTGCTACTAAATTATATCAATTATAAACTAAAAAATTATGATCCAAATTATATATTTTTGAGTTGACTTTAGCCCGAGCTTTAGTAGGGGCCTTGTGAAAGTAAGGGGTCATTTGGTTAGGAACAAGTTATTCCAAAATAATTAATTTTGAGATTAATTATTTCAAGATTAGTTATTTCATTATATATATAGGATAAGTAAGGCACAAATGGTGGGATAAGTAATCCTTCGCTTACTTATCCCATCAACAATACATAAGATAAAATAATTTCACAGTTTATCTGGAAACTATTGTAATCTATACCTCACACCGAATGACCCCTAAGGGGTTGTTTGGTAGAGTGTATTGAAATGTTAATGCATGCATTAGTTTAATGTGTATCAGTAGTACCTTGTTTGATATATCTTTTTACCTTATGTATAACTAATGCAAGCATTAGTTATATACTCTATTATGTATTAGGGTGTGTATTACTAATACCTCAAAATCCATGGCATTAGTAATGCAATGGATCTAATGCGTGCATTAACATGCTTAAAGACCCTATTACCCCTCAAAAAAAATTTCGCATCCTTTACAACATATATATTGAGGGTATTATAAAAAAAAATTTTAGAAATTATGTAGCTCATGTTTTTTTTAATACATCAAACTAAACACTGCATAAGAAAAATACAAGCATAACTAATGCAAATATAACTAGCACAAGCATTACTAATACAAACATTGCTAATATACTGTTATAAATGTATTTACATTGTAGTGAATGTCTATCAAGATCTATTTTGATATCTATTAGGATTTGAAGCATCCGTCTTTTACTCAGACTAGGAGTAAATTTTTTCTATAAATAGAGGGATTTTGTTCATTGATTTATAATCATACGATTTTTCATCCCTCAAGAGAAGAAATAAGAATTACTCTCTCTATTCTCTCTACTCTTCTTCTTGTTCTTTCTTGTTTTATGACATGTTATCAACACGAGTCTCTAATTAATTATATGTTACGGACAAAGTGCACACGACAAGGAGAATGAAATTCCTTTATGAGATAAGTATTAATATTATTTTTTTATGTTGTTTGAAACTAGTAAAAGGAATTATTTTTAAGAAGTAACGTTTTTGTAGGTTAATAGTAAAAATGGTGTTTTGTTCGGTGCATGAAAATAGGTTGGTTGACATTTTCTTACATTAAACAAAAAAGGGGGTTCAAATTGTATATGGAGCACAAATGTGCAAAGGAGTTACACGATTAAATGATATTGTTACATACTAGCAATTGGGCCTCTATAATAATATTGACTGAATTGAGAAGTGAAACTAAATATATATATATATATATATGTGTGTGTGTGTGTGTGTGTGTGTGTTGTTTGTCATAAATTACTCTTAAAATAAACAAAGGATCTCATATTAACATTGATTGTACATAAATAGTATGTATTTGATAATTGTGAATTCAAATTTCATCGCACAAAGAGTAAGACATCGAATTTGGGTTAAAGTCCCGATGTATCATGATGATAAGATGTTAGGTTCAAGTCCCATCGATTCATGCCTAAGACGCCTTTATATAGATAAGATGTTGAGTTTGAATCTCAATACACCATATTAATGATATTATGATGGCTAAGGCAAAATAATGGGTATTTGATGAAAAGTCATGAAATTCGACCCATTGAATATGTTCTATTCCATGAAGTGAATGTGGTAGCAATATATGATAAGTCTAAAATATAACAACTTATTTCATTCTTGAGGTGTATGTGGTAGCAACGCATAATATGTCTGAAAGAAGACAAGTGATTGAATGCACGAATATATGCGTGGAGAGACAATATGATAATGATCATCAAAAGTGATGATATTTGCACACGCTTATATGATTATAAGATATGCTAGAGAAAAAAAATTCTTTACATCATATGTATGCCTCGATTTGCTTCTAAAGTAGCAAAATCTTGAAAGAAATTATAAGCTATCATAATTTGATAGGCTTAAGGCACGATTATATTCCATTCCTGGGGAATGAGAAACTTATTAATGCAAATGTGCACTTGATTGTGATTGTATCACAACTTACCTCTGAAAGAGGTTGAATAATTTTGAAATCTACTTCTGAAGTAGTAAATCTGAAATTTATTCATGTAATAGTAAATCTGAAATTTACTAAAGAAAAAGTACATGTCATGATAAATTTGGAGTTTACTAGAATAAAAGTTCATAGATTGATATGAACGATTGTGACATCTCGAAGATGTGCACGTATTGAAGAACTAGAAGATTCTTCAAGAATTATTTATGTCGTTTGTTCTCATGATAAGTTGGTTGGATCAACTAATATTGGGATTTGATCCCTTTAAATCTGAAAATTATAAAAGGTGAATAAGGGCCCGTTCATCTATCATGTGATATGTTAAAATAATGCATCAATAAGATGATCACATGTGCATTTATTGTCAACCTGCAGTTTGACATTCATAAAGTTGCTTGCTCAATAAAATTGAGTTAAGCATGATTTTCAGATTGTGTAATCAAGATAATTCATCTTGATGATGATGGTTTAACATTGAATGCCTTCGATAAATATCTAAACCATTGTTAATGAGAACAAAACTTCATGTATTGGTTTGAAATATGATATATTGCAATAGCACTTGTATGCATTAAACCAATAAATTATGATTATTTCTTCCCTCTCAATTGGTTCAAGGTCGAGAACCAATTATTTCATCTAATAATTTTGATGTGCGGTATACGATTAATGAATATACCATAATGCACAAAGATGGATTCCTCAAAGAAGTAGAGGATGTATGTTAGTTTTCTAACATAAGAGGGAGATTATAAGCGTTATGAAATATGTTAGGAATTATCATCAGATCCTCATCCAAAAGATAATTCAAGTCAAATGTCGAAAGCATCTCATATTAAGCACAAGTACTCTTATTTTAGGTTTCTAAAGGACAAAGTCTATGTATGCGTGAAGCGTGGTAGACTAATCGGTTCCAAATGAAATAGTCCTTGAAAAATAAGGAGCAAATAATCATAATAAGAAGGCAATGAGCTCTTGAAAAGCCTACGATATAACACTTCATGAAACCTTTTAAGAGGTTTATGTACTTAAAAATAATGAAGTGATGAGATCTCAAAATGTTATATCGCATTGTGAACCGATACTAAATGATATATCATCAATATCTTTGACACAATATTGTGAAAGATTACAATGATCTTAATTCTACGTTAATTTAAGCAAGCTGACGTAGAAATATTTATCATGTGACATGAAAGGATGCATCTTGGTAAGTATTAAACTTATTTGATTTGCAGTCCAGATATTTTAAGATGTCACTCATGAAATGTTGAATATTGTCACTTGGAAAAACTTATGTGAAAAAACTTGTACTTGAAACATATAAAAGTTTCTGGGAAACTTATTTATAATCCTTATATTGTATAAGCTTATTGCTTGAACATCATTGGAACTCCTGGAGAGTTTTCAAAGAAATAAATTATTTGCTGAAATTCAAACTATATCGAATTGGATTGGTTATGAAGTACCATATCTTATTGCAATTAATGCACTCATGTACCTTGTAAATACTACAAGGCCTATAGCCTTTCCAGTCAATTTGTTAGCAAAGTATATTTCTGCTCCTACCATGACACATCAAAATGGGATAAAACACATGAACTTGTTTTATTTTAAAGATTGCAGTTCCGATCTTATTGGTCATGCTGATGTTGGGTACTTATCTGACCCGCATAAAACTCGGTCTCAAATAGGCTATGTGTTCATATGTGGTGGTACTGCCAGATATTGAAGATAGACAAAACAGTTTATCATAGCCACTTCATCGAATCATGCTGAGATAATAACTATTCATGAAGCAAGCCAAGAATGTGTATGGTTGAGGTCCATGATACATCTCATTCGAGAAAAATATGGTGTGAAATATGACAATCTACCCACAATTTTATACAGAGATAATTCAGCATACATAACACATCTTAAGGGAGGATTCATAAAAGGAGATAGAACGAAACACACTTCATCAAAACTTTCCTACATATTAACATGCAACAGATTCGTTCAACTGACAATGTGATTAATTTATTCACCAAATCTTCTCCAATTGCAACTTTCAAAAAGATGGTGTACAAGATTGGGATGCAAAGGTTCAAGGATGTTCTCATTAGTGGAGTTAATACACGCTGTACTCTTTTTCCCTTACGAGGTTTTGTCCCACTGGGTTTCGTTTTTAATGAGGCAGCCGAAATGCGTATTATTAGAGATGTGTACTATTTTTCCTTCATTAGATTTTTTTTCTACTGGATTTTTTCTAGCAAGGTTTTAATGAGGCACATTGTCTACCAATTAGACATTCAAGGAGAGTGTTATAAATGTATTTAGATTATAGTGAATGTCTATCAAAATATACTTTGATATGATTTGAAGCATCCGTCATTTGCTCAGACTAAAAATAAATTTTCTCTATAAATAAAGAAATTTTGTTCATTATATTTACAATCATACGATCACATCCCCCAACAGAATAAGAATTACTCTTCTCTCTACTCTTCTTCTTATTTTTTTTATTTTATAACATATATTATATTTGACATTATTCTTATACACTCTATCAAACGAGCCCAAAAGTCTTTAAACAAGAAGTTCTCGGGGCACGTGTTGGTCGGCGGGCAAAGCGTCCGGTTTCACAAATGTATTAGGTGGGGCCCTCCCTTTCCATGCCGAAAATTGGGTTGTTTTTACCATTCAAAGAACGTTGGTGATGAATCTTTCTTACTACTACCCCATGCGTATCCAAATACGGACTGATGATTTCACGCTTTCATTGTTTTTAAGCATATTGGAGATTATTTTGTTCTTTACTTTCTACATTAAGATTTCTCTCCCAAGTCTCTTTTCTCCAATTCAAAGGTTAGTGTTCTTCAGTTATTGTTCGCACTTTCAGATATTAGGTATCCATTATAATTCTATGATACTGTGATTATTTTTTTCTTTTTGGGGGTTAATTGGATTTTGTTTTCTAGAATTGGACAAAAGCAACTAAAAATGCTTTGAGGAGCGGAATTTTGTTTTTCTATGCTTTGTGATTTATTTTTGTGTTATGAGGTTCAAATCGATGTCTAGTAATTTCTTTTCTATGGCTGTGGCATACCATGTTGTAATTTTTTAAAAGAAAATTGTTTTTCTGTTCCAGTGTAACTTTTGTTTTTTGCTACAGAAACTCTGCATGCTTTCCAGGAAAAGAAAAGGAAAGACAACGTATTGAATTGGTATGTTATGTATGTTTATTTTAACTTGTTATTAGAGTGGATCTATAGAGTTTCTAGTTTTATTTGATATTTCTGGTGAGTTAACTACTACAACAACAACTACATACCCAGTGTGATCCCACTAGTGGAGTTTGGGTATGCAGACCCTACCCCCTACCTTTGCAGGGTAGAAAGATTGTTTTTGAAAGACCTTCGGCTCAAGAAAAGGGATTTTCAAAAGAGGCTTGAGAAATCAAGAGTAGAAAGGTCTGATGAAAATAAACATGGAAAAAACTAACACAAACATAATTAGTAAAGGTAACCAGAATAAAAGCAACAACAATACAACAACAACCTTCCATATGTTCCTACTAGGGGCATGCCCTTGGTAAGATGCTAGTATGTCATGCCCTGATCACCTCTCCCCCCTACTTCTTTTGCCCTCTACCTCCTTATACTCACTATAGCCAACCTCTCGCACCTTTTGAGCGGGCATCGCTGCATCTCCTCTTCACATGCTTGACCCATCTCAGTCTCACCTCCCTCATCTTGTCTACCACGAAGGCCATTCCCACATTATTTTTATTAGCTTCGTTGCTAATCCAATCTCTCCTAGTATGACCACACATCCATCTCAGCATCCTTGTTTTCTTCATCTTCTAGACATGCGAGTTCTTGATCAACCGACACTCTGCCCAATACAACATAGATTGTTTGACCACCACTTTATAAAACGTACCTTTAGGGCTTGATGACAAATTCTTATCACTCAAGCCACCAAATGTGAGCTTCTGTTTCATCCACCCCACTGCGCTAGAAGAAGGTGTTGCTGTACTTAGGGGTGAAGAAAGCTCCTTCTCTCATAGGGGAGGGGCTATTGAATAAAAGGAAGTAAGATGCATCTAATGGAATTAGATATTTTGGTTATCTATATTATAATTTCATTTGTCGGTGGGTTTGAAGTAGAAGGATTATGTATTTTGCGTGATCATCTTAGTCTTTCTTACTTGTGTACCCAACAGTGCACAAATGATTTCTATTCTGTGACCGACTTTCGTTTGTATTTCTGTTGTGCTTGTCCCATAAGTCAACTAATTAAGTATTTATTTGACAAAACTGCCCTCCATAGGTTTGAAAAATCAGTTAGATATGCTTCCTGGAAGGGGTAGGTCTGAAAAAGCAGTTGGATATGCTTCCTGGAAGGGGTATTTTACCAGAAGAAAAGTACATACTCTGTAGCATATGTTGCTGGATTATAGGTAGAGGTTGAATAGTTTTTTAAATTCGTTGATTGATTGAATTAAGTCCTGTTTTTGAAAGTGCAAGTGACAATGGAAAAACATTATTCTTCTACAATAAGCAAGAGGGTGCACAAGCATAGGTGGAGCCACGGTTTTCAACTTTATGGGTTCTGAATTTTGAATGACGACTTCAAGTGGGTGATAACTGTGTTCTGAATTTAATATTTGTACATATTTAGTACTTTCTCGTTTCAAATACACTGTTTTTGCAAAAGGTACTGGGTTGGCCGAACTCGTAACAGGCTTGTAGCTCTGTCCCTGTACACAACTTTATAAAGGTAAAGGAAGTATAGAGATTTATATTTGAACTTTGATGTTTTATGTCCTCCCCTTCTGTCAAGAGTCAGAAAGACTAGATGTCTTCACTGTGGGTGCAACTTCCGTTACAACATTCTGACATGACAGCTCTGATGAAAGTCTGGGTCATGTGTCTCCAAATGTATGAATGTGTTTGCATGCACTCACTTTTCCAGTTTCTGTTTAACATCTCTTCCCGAGAATGTGGGTGACTGATGAATCTTGCTGATATTTCATTATTGATGCGAACCTTAAAATCTATTAGCATAAAATCTTTTGGAAAGAGATGGATTGACTTAGTTGCTGTTTAACTCGTTGGGATCTGCAGGAACTTGTACACATCAATGACTGTTTATGAGCCAGATCCTGACGTAGTGAGGTGGAATCTCCACCTTATAGATGTTTGTGGTATAAACAATGGTGGTTCTCTCGGAACTGTTACTCACTATGACAAGGATTTTTCTCATCTTGGATATGTGCAAGAAGGTTATTCTGAGCCTACACATGTTAATGTGGAGAATGATGAGATAATTGCCCATGCTCTTCAGGAGGAACTATCGCGGCTTTCACTGGAGGAATCCTTGGGATCTTCACACACTGACGAAGAACATCGAAAAACATCAGTTCTTGCTCAGGATTGGGTTGCACCGTCAAGGGGGAATTACAATTTTTGTAAGGAAGAGACAGAAGTTTTAGTACTCAGATTAGACAACTCTACTTTGTTGATGATATTTTGGAATGTGCAGTACTTGATGGCAATGAGGAAGACACAGATAGTAATGGAAAGATTACTTTTTGCCCTTCCACAGTTACATCATCCAATTGGGAGCATCAAGCCATTTCACCAGAGAGAGAGAATGAATCTCTTCTTGATGGTGAAGTTGGGAAGCGTTTGAATCAGTTGGCTGCCATCCCTGTGAGTTTTATTTGTAGCTGAAAATTTTTATTCTACTGATTTTGGAGAGAGTTCGTTGTAATTATATTCAGGATTTCTGGATAACTACATATCTTGAATTATTTTCTGATGCCAACGATATTCAACATAAATGAGAATGGGCAGTTTACTCTATCTGGGATATTGAGGTACTGTTTGCTCGTTTGCGTTGAGTGTTCTATGCTTCTGGAATTACAATCATGACTACTCATATTGTCTCACTATCTTTTGATAAGTGGAATGCGAGGTTTTGGCTTTTTTTACCCTTTTACTAGTGTATGTTGTTGGCAAAGAAGAAGACAGAAACAATTTAGTGAACAGTCGTATTGTAGTACCCCGTAATCCCTTATACGTGTATGACTAAGTTGATGTCGTTGAACTTATTTGAACTTGGGTAAATAAGTCTATATTTTGGACCTAAAGTCTAAGTATCCAAGAGTACAAAAGTGATAAGTTATTGTGGAATAAGGGAATGAAATTTGAAAAGGAAAATGAATATGGGACTAAGTCAGTCACCTATGCGTTTGATCTATATGCTTCACCTGCTTACTTGAGCTATGTGCTTCACCTATGTGTTTCACCTAGTTGTTTAGACGTTCTATTTGGTTAAGCTACTTGTTTAGATTTTGTACTTGCTTGAGCTATGTGCTTGGATGTCTTATTTGCCTTGATTGGCGACTTGCTTCATGTACGACTTACTTATCGAGGACAACCCATGGTCATAAGAAAACTTAATGACCTACATATCTCAGATAGGTGACCTACCTACTTAAAACATGTAGCTCACATTAAAAGAGAACTAGGATAAAGACAAAGGACAAGTAGGTGATCCACCAAAAAAGAAAAGAAAAATAAAGGGATGGGGGTCCAAGTAAGGGATAATATATGTGTATGTATCACTCATTTTTGCACGTGGAAAAACATTCCACAAGCGCCCCTTCTCTCCCTAAGGAAGGCACCCCTTCTTCCATTTAGGGTTCATGGAGTTGTTCTTCATTTCTTGCAAAATAGCCCACAAAGTAATCTCATCTCCTCTTGAACTTCAAGTAATTTGGAGTTCTTGCAAGGATAAGCAAGTGAAACAAGTTGTAGACTTCGACAGACTAGGCTGTCTTTCTCCTCCTTGTATTTAAGGTAAGTATTTCATGATTTAAGTTTGGGTTCTCCACTCCGTTATCACATTGTGCTTATGCCAAATTTTCTCTTCGATTGTAGTTGTTGGAGGAAATTTTAGAGGGCTTCCTAAGAAGGAAATGAATGCCCTGTTTGGCCATAAAATTTATCTACTATTTTCCAAAATTATTTCACTTCATTCAAAAAAGGTGGTTTGGCCATGAAAATTTCTAATACTTGGAAAAGTGAAAACACCTAAATACTTGTTTTCACTTTTTCCATCTCACTTTTTAGTTATATTTAAACACTTCAATTATAAAAAGTCTTTCCAAAAAGGTATGACCAAACACAACTCCAACTCTAAAAATTTCAAATAAAGTGAATTTTTTTGGTTTTCATGGAGAAACGCCTACTAAGTGTTTGGGACAACTAAGGTAAGGTGTTGCTCCATATCTGATTATAAGCTCATTTGAGCGTTTTAGAGACATTTGTTTGTTGGGACTTGTTGAAATTCACGGGACGATGATCAGAAGCCGTGAGTTTGAGTTTCTCTTATTTGAATTGTGAAGTTAGGGGCTATTTTATGTGCTGTGAAGTAAGGGGGCACAACTAGCCATGTGGGAGGTTGTGTGAACTTGTTATGGGGCACAATTGAAGGTTGTGGCCATACACCATTTAATTGAAGATTGTGCGAGTTTGCTGCTCGTCACATGTTTGTGTATTGTTTAACATGTTGTGAAGCCCGGAGAATGCTGAGAGACCTCATGAGAAGATCGTAGTATAGACATGATGAGAGGAGAGAAGTGTGAAAAGAACACCCTTGATTAGAGGGCTTGCGGGCTTGCTGCGTGGTTACTGTTTTGACAAGATATAATGATTCAAACTTGTTTGTTAGCTGCTAATATTAGCCTTATTACTTGCCATTTGTTGTAGATAAAGATTGCCGCCTTAAAGGAAAAGGTTGGCACTTCATAAGTTATACAAATCGAGAATCGAGGTATGTAAGGCTAAAACCACCTCCATCGTTAAGGCACAATCCCATGTGTCATGTTTTCCCGATATGGGTCATCGAGTTACAGATGCAACAACAACAACAACAACAAACCCAGTGTATTCCCACCTAGTGGGGTCTGGGGGGGTAAGATGTACGCAGTCCATACCTCTACCTCTGAAGAAGTAGAAAGGCTGTTTCCGATAGACCCCCGGCTCAAGACGCGAGACACCACACAAATATAAAGTAACACACAAAACAGGATTTCATAACGTAAATACGGCACCCATAAGTAGTAGGAAACATCGGAAACATCGGACAACACCCAGATTCGTAATAAAACAAGGAACACCGAAAGCATAACAAGAAGAGGAATAGGAATAGGAATAAAAATAAGAATAGGAAGAATAACAGGAATAAAACCCCCACCAAAAACTTCCCTACCCTAACGCCCCAAACTGGCCCTAGTTTTCTGCCCTAATTCGCGCCCTCCAGACCTTCCTATCTAGGGTCATGTCCTCGGTGAGCTGTATAGTTTTAACATAATATATATCTTATTTGCTCACATGCTTCACTAGTTTGTTTAAATGCTCATTCTACTTGTTACTCCTCTTTTTGAGTCGAGTATTCTTGTCACTTGGTATGGTCATATGTGTCTTCGTTTAAAATACTCACATGCTTCACTTGAAATGTCTAATCATGTGTCGTGAAAGGATAACTAGTAAACATAAGTATCACTTGATTATATATATGATATTATGATCCACTTTTAAAGTAAACGTCGCCCGCTTCTTGTCCGCTTCATCTAGGCTTGGGGGGCGACACATATAAGGAAAGAAACAGTTAAACATCAATTCACCTTAAGAGTAGTGTAATGCTCATGATTTCACATCCACAACTAGGGAATAAAATATCAGATTAGCAGTAATGGCAGTTCCTTGTTCACTTTAGTTTGAAGCTAAGGGGTGGAACTTTAAGAAGCCAAGAGAGGGAAAAGGGACCGAAGAAATTGCTAATTAGTTGAAAGTATTCCTTGTTGTCTGAAGAGGAAAAATATGCCTTCAACTTTGTATTTGGTGTTTTATATTAAAGGGAAGGACATGGTTTGATTTTATGATTTCGTCGGATACAATTGACTCTTTTGCTTCTCTGTTCCATTCTTGCCTCTTGAGATATGAGAATCAGGGGCTTGTTTATTGATGCAGTAGAGGAAGCATTTTTTCTATATTTCTATTTTCGTTATGAAATCCTGTTCTGTGCGTTACTTTATATTTTGTGTGGTGTCTCGTGTCTTGAGCCGGGGGTCTATCGGAAACATCCTTTCTACTTCTTCAGAGGTAGAGGTATGGACTGCGTACATCTTACCCCCCCAGACCCCACTAGGTGGGAATACACTGGGTTTGTTGTTGTTGTTGTTGTTGTTTATTTAAAATGCGAAATACATAGACAACCCCTTTATTTTTTTCACAACGACTAGATAAACGTAAACCAAAAACTAAATAGACACCTCTACATGGCACATATGCGTCTCAAGAATGCCTCATCTTACATGGAAAAATATTTGTTCTTCACTCCACTTTGGGCATGTTGGAGGTAGAAAAGGACAGTTGAAGGAAAAGGGGCAAGAAGAGAGCACATACGAGAGATTGGGTTTTTGGGGGGTGGGGGTTCTGGGAAGAAGGGTAGGGGAGAGATGGGACGGGACGGGGGCAAAGGAAGGGTTTTTTTCTTTTTCTTTTTTTGTGTTTTCCTTAAATTAGATGTTATTTTTTTAAAAAAGATGCATGTGTCGTTCATTAATCTGTCTGGATGACATGCTAGCCGTAATTGTAACACATGCATTAGGTGATTAGGTCTAGTGAACTCATGTGTTCGCGAGACACACCTGTGCCAAGTAAAGGTAAAGGTGTCTATCTGGTCTTTGATAGAGTTAAAGTGTCTATTTGATTGTTGTGGACAACTTAAAGGGGCCATCTATGTATTTCACCTATTTGAAAGGTGTATCTTTATGCAAAAAAAATAAAAAATGATAGACTATATAACAGGTCAGATGTGATTAGGCCAATCTTGATTTACCTCCAAGTTTTGGGTAACTAATCCTTTGAAATGGTAAACTAGATACCTTATCACCGCAACTTCTTATTCTTAAAATCCTTTAGTTAGATTTGCACTTGAGAAATGCTAAAAAGCTCTTTCTCTAGCCGGTCACCTGCTTATAAGCTGTGGTAGTCTTTTTTTTTGCTTTTCTTTATTTACTTAATTTTACCGCATAAATTTGCAGCAGCCAAAATACGAATGAATGGCTCATGCTGCTATTAGGCCTTGATGTTTGGCCCTTTGAATAGTTTGTGACTGATATTCTGGCATCCATCTTCCCCTTTGAATAGTTTGTGACTGATATTCTGGCATCCATCTTCATTCTATTCTGCTGTTAGTATGATTTTTGAACTACCGTTTTTCCCCCTCCTGTTTTTGTTTTTATGGAATTTATTTAGAACAAATGGAATTGCTTCCAACTCTGTTCCCTTGTTGCTACAGCATGTTCCCAAAATTAACGGAGATATACCCTCAGTAGATGAAGCCAAATCAGATCATCAAAGGCTGATGGACAGGTAACTTTAACTTCTCTCCACTGGTAGCTTTTTGCTTGCCATTGGATTTCAAACTTGTCAGATAAGCTATGTGACTTTCCTGTCTGGTATTCTTTATCTTCTCCAAGATAGCAACGGACTTGCATATGAGACGGTCCACATTACATGTTAACAAGTTTTGCGTAACTGAGAAGACAGTGATAACGACCAAACTACGAAAACAAGAAGAAAATAGATAGGTAGTGAAGATAGAGAGAATAAGGTAGAAGAAATAGGAACCAAAGGATGTTTCAAAGCTAAAGATCCCTAATTACATTCACCTAAATACACCTATCTCTTACGGTAACCATGAGGGAATCGAAATGCCCTTGAAACCACACGAATCTAAGTAAACATTCAGCAAAAGCTCACCAAAACTCTCAAGAGTGATGTTTATCAATATTCAAAGATAACTAAGGAATGAAAACCTAGGTTTAGCGATTTATAGTCTATTACATAAGTGACTCACCAGAGGAACCGCCACTCTTTTCTCCTTGGCGGCTCACCTGATGATTAGTCAGGGGCTAAGTTGCTCGGACTTTCCAAAAATGTCTACGGGTGCGTGTTGGATCCCCCATAAATCGTCGTGTATTTCTGAAGGATCCGACACGGGTGCGGCAACATTTTTGGAGAGTCTGAGCAACTTAGGCCAGGGGGCTCTGGTGGTCCACCAGGTGAGCCATCGCCCCTAGGCAGATTCTTTTCCTTCTCTTGGGTCTTATTCCAATCTTCAAGACATAAAACCCTTTAGGTGAGGTCCAAACATGCTCTCATACATATCTCTTCATGAACATCCCTTGAAGGGCTTGCAACTCTTGACTTGACTCTTTTTGAATGGTGTTGAGGGAATTTGGATTATATCGTCCTCTCCTCCTTGAAATGACTTTGACCTTAAATTCACGGGATCATCCTCAAGCATGTAAAAGGTTGCAAGGTCACACTTATTGAAAGTATTGTGTACTTGATATTCCGGGGTAGATCATCTTGTATGCATTATTTCTTATCCTCTCAAGAACTTGGAAAGGTCCATCCCCTCAAGGCATAATTTGGTCTTTCTATGAGTTAGGAATCGATCATTCCGGAGGTGTACCCACACCAAATCACCCGGTTCGAGTACAAGTCGCTTGCACCCTTATTTCACTTTTTTTGCCACGGCTTGATTTTTCTTTTCAGGACGAAGTCTCACCTTCTCATGTAGCTTTTTCATAGCTTTCGCCCTTTTGTTTCCATGTAACCTTAACACAACATTAGTAGACAATGGGGTGAGATCCACGAGGGTTAAAACCATAAACACATTCAGAAGGAGTCATACCAATAGTCGTGTGAATAACTCTATTGTAGGAAAATTCAACTAAAGGGAGGTGATCCTCCCAAGAGGCCCTTTTCCGTCAACCACTATGCGTGACGACATACAAACTAAGGTCTTATTCACAACCTCGGTTTGACCATCGGTTTGTGGGTGGTATGACTTGGAGAAAAGCAGTTTAGTGCCAAGCCTAACCCACAATGATCAAAAGTGACTAAGGAACTTGGATTCCTTATCACTAACGATGGTTTTGGGAATCCCGTGTATCTTAACATGTTCAATGTACAAGGATGCCATATTGCGGGCACCATCACACTTGTGATGCCAAGGGCGGATCTAGGGATTACTGAAAGGATTCACCCGGACCCTTTAGCAAAAAATTACACTATACATATAAGGGATTTTTGAAGTTTTTAATGTATATTTATAGATTTTGAACCACATGAACATAAGATTAAAGGTTGGCTTAGTGGTTGACATGTTCAAAATTCACCTTGAGGTCCAAGTTCAAATCTCAAGCCCTACATTTTTATTTTTCGAACCCCCTTGGTAAAAATTTTGGATCCGTCACTGTGTGACATGAAAGAAAGTGGGCCATTTTTGAGAACCTATCCACAACAAGAAAAATACTACCCCTTTCCCTCTTTGTCCAAGGCAAACCTATTAGAATATGAGTAGGAATAAGAATAATATATAGAATCCTACTTGGAAAAGATTGTAATATAGTGTCCTATTTGGAAAAGTATTGGAATGTAGTGTCTATAAATAGGGCCTCAATGTAATAATGTAGTTACAACAATTCAATAATTTTCTTCTCTTATATTTCTTCACATAGTATCAGAGCTTCCACGATCTTGGTAAAGAATCAAAGAGTTTCCGCCGGTGGCGGCAGCTATAATCCATATATGCCGCCCATCTGTCCAATGATTATGTTAGGAAAAGTTGGGTCACCGTGTATCTTTTTTGTGACATTTCTCTCGTATTTGATTTGTTTAGTATTGTGCATCTATCCGGTGACTAGTGACTACTTTCTCATATCAGATTTGCGTAGCACCGTGCATCTCTCCGGACTACTTATATTTAACTTGCATAGTACTGTGCATCTTTTCGGATTACTTTCTCATATCCGAGTTGCATAGCATCGTGCGTATATTCGACGACTCTTGAGATCTGATTTGCGTAGTTTCATGCGTCTTTTCGATGGCTCCTCAGGTCTGATTTGCATAAGGTCGTGCTGTTATTCCGACCCCTATATAATTTTTGTTTCTCAGTAGGGTCCTGCTGTTATTTCGACCCCACCCATATAATTCTCTCTTAATAAGGACATGTCGTCAGTTCGACCCTACCCAGATAATTCTCTCTCAGATTGTGTGACCACTTTCTAGCCATCAAATTTAATAATTCGGCGCATGAGCATGTTCTGTCAGTTCTTCAGTGACTTTCTTGTTAAAGATCCACTCAACAGCTTTATACCCCTATAGTTGTTACAACTCTGAATGTCATCCTTGTTTTTATATAATGGAAACATCGTACTCCATCTCCAAGCCTCAGGCATTCTTGCAGTCTTGAAAATGCCGTTAAACAAATCAGTCAACCACCTTAAACCTGCCCCACCAGCATACTTCCAAAAATCTACTGGAATCTCGTCAGGCACCGTCGCCTTACCCCTCCGCGTCCTACGAATAGCCTCTCTGACCTCCTCAATCTTAAAATGCCTACAGTAACTGAAATCACGACTCTCCTCCGAGTGCTCCAGCTCCTCTAACTCAATGCCTCTGTCCCCCTCCTCGTTCGAAAGTCTATGAAAGTACTCCTGCCATCTCTTCTTAATGTGAACATCCTTCACCAAAACACTACCATCCTCCCCCTTGGTGCACTTCACTTGATCAAGGTCACGACCCTTTCGCTCCCTAGCCTTAGCACGCCTATACAACCTCTTTTCCCCGCCTTTCTCCTCTAACCCCGCATACAAGCTCTCGAACGTTGCTAACTTAGCAGCCGTAACTGCTAACTTAGCCTCTTTCCTTGCTACTTTGTAAACCTCCCTATTTACCCGCTTCTCCTCTTCATCTTTACTCTCAATCAACTTAACATACGCCCCCTTCTTAAACTCCATTTTCTTCTTCACTTCATTCCACCACCAGTCCCCCTTATGACGTCCTGCCCGATCCCTCGAAACACCCAACTTTTCTCTAGCAGTCTCCGTGATGCAACTGGCAGCCCCATCCCTCATAACATCCCCGTCCTCCTTGCACTCCCACACCCCCATTCCCGCCACCTTTTCCCCTATCTCCAGTGCACTAACTGGTATCAAGCTACCCCACTTAATTCTAGGTCGACCCTTCTTGCCCTTCTCTTCTTGCTCTTTTTGATAGACAAGTCCATCACTAGAAGCCTGTGCTGGGTCGATAGATGCTCACTCGGAATGACTTTACCCTCCTTCTTCGGAAAGCTTGAATTCACTACCACCAGCCCAAAAGCTCTCGCAAAATCCAACGGAGCAGCTCCCTCACCATTTCTATCACCGAAACCAAAACCTCCATGCACATCGTCATAGCCTCCCGATAAGACCCCAATGTGCCTATTGAAGTCCCCTGCTATGACAATCTTCTCCGAGCTAGGCACGCTTCTTACCACCTCGTCCAAATCTTCCCAAAATCTCGCTTTCACCTCCACTTCCAAGCCCACCTGTGGTGCATAAACACTACACATGCAGCGTAAAACCCCCAATGACCAACTTGATCTTCATCAGCCTATCACTGACCCTCTTAACCTCCATCACCCGTCCTCTAAGCTCCTCATCCACTAAGATGCCCACTACATTCCGATGCCTCTCACTCCCTGAGTACCACAGCTTGTACCCATCCACATCTCTAGCCTTAGATCCTACCCACCTAGTCTCCTGAACACATGCAATATTAGGGTGCATTTGTTTTTTTTAAGATTAAGACGTCTGAATCTGAATGGACGTCTGAATGATTAAGATGTTGTTTCTAGATCTGAATACTGAATGATTAAGACGGACTGTTTTTTTAACATCTGAATATATATAATTTATTTATTTATTTGTAATAAATATGCAATTCAAATTTAACAAGTAATAAAATATTATATTATATGAAAAAAATATTTAGATAAAGTATTAACTTAAACAACAAACATTATTTGAGTGATAATTAAAATATTTAAAAATATAAATAAATAAATTATGTTAAATATAATCATTGAACTATCTAAATTATTAAAAAAAGATATATCGATTAAAAATTATTGTGATAAGATGTAATCATAAAATTAATTACTACAACAGTGAGAAAGTTTTGAGGTGTAAGTTAGAATTACTAGAATAGTTCAATATTTTTAATAACAAAGTGAGGAAAATAAATAATTGTCAAATGAGAGAGGAAAATAAATAATGCAATACGTGAATTATTAGTATTATAATTCATTGCATTATAATTCATTTGATAATAAATTAAGTTATTTTAATTCATTTTACACGTATATAGAGAGGAAAATAACAAAGTGAGAGAGGTTTGAGGGAATATATTAGTTTTAGAAAGAGTGAATACTATTCATTTTTCATATCTGACTGATTCAGAGGATTTCAGACACATTAAGAGGCAGTTTTAAAAAAAAAACAAATGCACTTAATCGATTGAAGTCTGAACCATTCAGATTCAGACCTCCATTAAGTGCAAACAAATGAGGCCTTAATCCTTTTCTTAAGAATCTTCACCAACTCTACGGACTTACCCTGCAGGGTCTCAATGTTCCAAGACCCTACCCTCAACCTATCTTCTCTCGCCTCTCTTCTACCTCTTAACACCCCTCGCCGAACCAGCCCTAAAGCCCGACCTATACCCCATACCTACCCTTGCCCTCCCCTCCTCACCCCTTCCAAAACAGTCTTTACCCCCAACCACCTCGGACATGACCCTATTCCACCATCAACCCCTCCAGTCACTACTACTCAAAAACCAAAACAAAGCCACAAATCGACAAACAAACAAACAAAGCAATAGTACGAAAACAGTAAGAGAAGGCAAGCACAAAGTACACTATTCGGCCTAGCAGCTAGAACAACAACCAATAAGCAAATCACCACTATAATCACAAGAAATAGGAAACAAGAAACAGAAAATGAAACAAGAAATAAAAATAATACAAAGAAACTAAACTGTATGAAGTGACTAAATATCGAAGTTTAGATATCATCGGTACGACTGCGTGCTGCTTGTTCCGACAATTTTGATGTTGAAATTGGTTGCCAGAATAAAGTCGCCGGAAAAAAGGCCACTGGTGCATCGCCGGAGCGTCTTCTGGATATTGTCGGAATCTGGACGCGCTGACGTCGTCCAATCTGTTTGACCATTGCTGCTCACTTACACCGTCGCCGGAGTCGAGCCGGCGGGAACCCTAATCCCAATGGTGATAGCAGTGACAGGACAGAAAAAAAGGGGAAGGGAGATGGAAGAAGATAGAGAACTGGGGGGAGAGAGAACGAGGGAGAGAGAGTAACCCTTACCTGTTGCCGGCGCATGCACGTTGTCGGCGGCTTTGGAGTCTGCCGGTCAGACGAAGTGAACATTAAGGGTGAATGTTAAGGGTGAACGTTACGGGTGCAAGGGTCTAGCTTTCTATTCCCTTAGATAAAGTATCAAAAAGAATGAGATGACAGTTTCAATAATTTGAAACTGATTCCTCTTTAATGACTGAGTTCTTCCCTTTCAACGATTGAGTTTTGACCATATCCCAATAGCTTTGATTGGTGGTTGCTGGGAGAAAAATAAAAGTTATTTTAAGATGGAAAACTGGTGGCTACAAATAGAGGGCTTTGTTGATAGAGTCAGAGAGTGGTTAACTTCTTTTAGCTTCGCAGGAAGACCTGGTGATGTGTTGGCGTGCAAACTTAAAGCATTGAAACACAAACTCAAGGAATGGAGAAAAGAAGAAAGCAGGAACCTGGGTTTTCGGAGAAAAAATTATTAGAGCAGATGGCAGAATTAGACAGAGAGAGGGAAAACAAGGTGGTCACATTGGAAGAAACAACAAAAAAAGTTGCAGTATTATTAGAATATGAGGAACTGATCAAGAAGGAGGAAATATCTTGGAGACAGAAATCAAGAGTTTTATGGCAAAAAAACCTGCAGTATTGTTAGAATATGAGGAACTGATCAAGAAGGAGAAACTATCTTGTAGACAGAGATCAAGAGTTCTATGGCCTAAGGAGGGAGACAAGAAAACCAAGTTCTTCCACAAGATGGCAAATTCACACAAAAGGTACAACAATATTGATCAACTGATGATACAAAGAGAAGTTTCTCAAGAGCCAAACAAAATTGAAGGGGAAATAATTTCATACTACAAGAAGCTGTATATAGAATCCATCCAATGGAGACCTACTAACCAGAATGCTCGGTGTTTAGTTATAACTGAAGAGAAGAAATTGGACCTTCAAGGGAGATTTGAGGAGAACAAAGTACTAAATTGCCTAAAGTTATGTGCAACTGACAGCTCCTGGACCAGATGGATACACAATGGGTTTCTTCATCAAGTGTTGGGATGTAGTGAAGCAGGACATAATGAACACATTTCAGAACTTCTATGATCAAGAAGTGTTTGAGAAGACCTTTAATGGCACTTTCATTACACTCATTCCCAAAAGAAAGGAGCAAAGAGTTGAGGGACTTTAGACCAATAAGTGGTAGTATATACAAACTTTTATCGAAAGTACTCACAGAGAGACTGAAGGGTGTGATAGACAAATTGGTGGATTCACAACAAATGACCTTTATAAACAGGGAGACAAATCATGGATGTGGTTTTGATTGCTAATGAAGCAGTAGATTCCAGAACCAAATAGAAAAAGTCGGGCATTCTTTGCATGTTGGACATTGAAAAAACATATGATCATGTTAACTGGAAGTATCTAATGAAGATTCAAGAGTTGATGGGGTTTGGACAGAAATGGATGAACTGGATTTTGTATTGTATCTCAACAGTTAACTTTTCTATTCTTATCAATGGGTCTCCTGCAGGTTTTTTCAGATCTCAAAGAGGGCTTAGATAGGGCGATCCTCTGTCACCTTTCCTGTTCTTAATCACTATGGAGGGTTTAAATAGTATGGTCAAGACAACCAACACTAGAGGATGGGTTGAAAGGGTTTGGTGTATCCAGAGAGGGGATAGAAACCTTGGAGTTGACTCACCTTCATATGCAGACGATACACTGATTTTTTGTGGAGCTGATGAAGATTAACTGAGATACTTAAGCGTGATCCTGGTTTTGTTTGAAGGGTGTTTGGTCTACATATTAACTGGAGCTAAAGTTTTATGTCTAATTAATAAAGTCAACAATATGGCCGGGCTAGCATCAATACTTGGGGGTGGAGTTGGTACTTTGCCAACAACTTACTTGGGCATGTCTTTAGGAGCAAAATCCAAGTCTACTGAAATTTGGAATAATGTGATAGAAAAGTGTGAGAAGAAATTGGCCGGATGGAAAACACAATATCTATCTTTGGGAGGTAGACTAACACTCATCAACTTAGTTCTTGATGCTATGCCAACATACATGATGTCATTATTTCCCATTCCGGCAGGGGTCATTAAAAGGTTGGATAACATAAGGAGGAAATTCTTGTGGCAAAGAAACAAAGAGAAGAAAGGCTCTCACCTGGTAAAATGAAAATCAGTAGCAACCGGGAAGAAGAATGGGGGAATGGGAATTAAGAATGTGAAGTATCAAAGCGAAACACTCAGAATGAAATGGTTGTGGAAATACTCAAACGATGACCAATCACTTTGGAAAAGAGTGATAGGTGCTAAATATGAGGCGGAAGACAATTGGATGACTAAGGAAGTGACTACACCATACGGGGTCAGCCTATGGAGATCCATAAGAACTCTATGGGAGGAAGTCAAACTCAACTCCAAGGTAAAAGTGGGAAATGAGAATAAGACCAAGTTTTGGAAGGAAGAGTGGTATGAGAAAGGGAACCTGGAAATCCTTTTCCCTGACATATACAACTTAATTTTCTTCCAACAAAGGACTATTGCAGAACTTTGGACAACACAGGGATGGAATTTCAACTTCAGGAGACAACCTAATGATTGGGACTTAATAAGAGTGGCAGAATTTCTTAACACGGTTGGAAATTTTAAGTGTCTTCGGGCAGAGAAGGATGTGTTGTGGTGGAAAGGTGGCAACAAAGACATATTTAAAGTAGGTGCATCCTATAGGTTGATGGATTAACCAAGTCTGCATAAACCTACCTAGACATGGAAACAAATCTAGAAATGCAAAATCCCTTATAAAGTTTCATGTTTTATGTGGTTGCTAGCTAGAGAAGCAACTCTGACTCAGGATAATGTAATGAAAAGGTGGATAACCTTATGTTCTAGGTGTTTCCTTTGTGGGGAAACCTCAGAAACCGTAAACCATCTATTTCTACACTGCAAATATACTCAGCAACTATGGAGAATATTTTTGATCCTTAAAGGCATATATTGGACTATGTCGGGAGAGTCACTAAAGCTCTAAAAAGCTGGGAGGAGGCAGGCGTCCATGCAAAAGACAAAGCTAGATGTTATCCCTGCTTCAATATGGTGGGCAATTTGAAAAAAAAGGAATTCTAGGTGTTTTGAGAGCATAGAGAATAGTGTGCAGAAAGTTAAATTAAACTGCATTTTGTTATGTTTTTGGTGTAATCAGTTATACTCAAATGACACTTTCACTATAATTGATGTTTTAGACTCAATATAGATATAGAGCAGTGGAGTTTGGAGTACATCTGTATATAAGGTGTATATAAGGTTTCAGTACAACCCATTTACTGTTGTGATATAATACAAAGTTACCAATTTTTTTTAAAAAAGGGTTGGCAGGAGCATGGGCTCTTTCTTATCAACTTCTTTGGAAAGGTCCTTGTTTCTAGCCAACATCACTATTTAACCCTTTCCTTTCAATTTCCTTCTATCTTCTTCTTCATCAATCTCCTGTTCATGGTTCCTCCACCCTTTCCTACCTTTCTCCTTCGACTCTCTTATCTTTTGATGTACTTCATTTACTTGTGAGGGTGAAAGAGGATGAAGTAAAAACTTCCTACCATTCAACTCAAGAGAGTGCAAATTGGTCCTTTGATCCAAACTGATGAACGATCATATTGCCATGGTCTTCCAAGCAAAATGTGATAAGCTTGCACGGGAATCACATCAGTTAGTACCTCATTTTGATAATTCCCAGTCTTGAACCGAATCACAACTTGTCTACTCACTCTCAACGCTCTGCACTCATTAAACCATTGGAGCTTGTACGGTGTGGCATGCTTGGTTGTGGGTAACTTCAAGAAATCTACCTTGGTAGCACTAGCAATCTCTATACACGAGACAAAAAACAACAAACAAGTTAGCGTTAAGAAATCAACCGAACAATCTCTACACACCTTTGTTTTGCTTTACACTTGGATCCACAAATGTCGAAGGCTTGCTTATACTTTAATGGTAGTTGAAGTGTCGATTGCTATTCTTGAAAATGGATTCTCATTTGTTAGAACATCGGAAGACTCGAAAGCAAATATGGACTTGAGCCAAGAAATAACGACGAAGTAAAACTAGAAAAGCACAAAAAAATAGGTTTTGGAAAGAAAACGGACTCAAGAACTAATCACAACCAAGTAGAGTGATTACTAGTTGTTAATTAGTGTAAGAATCAAGGAAACGAAACTAGGAATCTAAAATGAGCTTACTGATTTTTGTCTAACTTGGCTGTTCAAGTGGTGGTTCGTCAGGCTCTTAGGAGCTCTTGGGGAATCGTCTGGGCAACTGTCACACCTTAGGCAGAATGTTGTCTAAGAGGACTTGTTATGCCGGTTGGTCTGGGGATCGTCAAGCTCGTGGTGGTTCATCATGGGAACCGTCACACCTAACCAGAATGTTGTCCAAGTTTGTTGTGTGTGACAGTTTGGTTGGAGATTCGCCAAGGGCTTGGTGGTTTGTCACTCGAATCGTCTAGCCAAAACAGAATGTTGTCCAAGTGGAGGTGGTTGTGACGACTTGGTTGGTGGTTCGTCTCTGGCTTGGTGGTTCACCATGTGAACCATCAAGCCTTGGCACACTTGGGATTCTTGTGGGCCCTTTGTTTTCTCTCACCCAGTACTTGCCCCTTTTGGAATATTCCTTAGCATAAACAAGTATGCCTTTTTCTTTTACCTTTTTTGATCAAACCCTCCTTTTTGAATGTTCTTCAACAGGACATGAAGATTACGAAGAACACATGAACATTTAAACTCTTGACCATCACTCAAACAAGCTCGAAATTCGATGAAATTTTAACCCTAAACTCCTTTCAACCTCCCGAACAAAGCCCAAACATTTTTAAGCCTTAATTCCCAATCAAATTCTCACTTCTATTTTTCTTCAAACTCAAACTCAGCAATGGTGGAATACTGAAATCAACTCCGATTAAGCTCAAATTTTTAGATTTCGACTCACTAGATACTAGGGATTACGATTCTAATATCGGAAACACAAACGAGAATTAAAATAAAAAACGCAAAATTTGTAAAATGACCAAAAACGTTTTTTGACACTAATTTTTTTTTGTAGCAATAAACCCAAGACTAGAATCGTGGGAATGATCCTAAGCTCGACTTTGATACCAAATGATAACGACCAAACTACGAAAACACGAAGAAAATCGATAGATAGTGAAGATAAACACAAGAAGGTAGAAGAAATAGGAACTAAAGGATGTTTCAAATCCAAACACCTCTAATTACATTCATCTAAAAACGTCTCTCTTACGGTGACCAAGAGTGAATCGAACCGCCCATGAAACCACATGTTTCTAAGCAAACATTCATTAAAAGCTCAGCAAAACTCCCTCAACAGTGATGTTCATCAATATTCAAAGATGACTAAATAATGAAAACCTAGGTTTAGCTATTTATAGTCCATTACATAAGTGACCCAAAAGTGTCCCTTTGAAACAATTAAGAAAATCACCCCAAATGTTGACTGCCTTCTCGTGGTGGTTCCCTTGACCGACTGTCATGCCTCTGAGATTCACCAGAGGAGCCGTCACTCTTAGGCAGAATGCCTTTCCCCTTGGAGGCTCACTTGACGATTGGTCAGGGCTCTGGTGTCGTCACCCCTAGGCACATTGCCTTTTCCTCCTCTTGAGTCTTATTCCAATCTTCAAGACATGAAACCGTTTAGGTGAGGTCAAAACATGCTCTAATACGTCTCTCTTCATGAACATCCCTTGAAGGGCTTGCAATTCTCGATCTTGACTCCTTGTGTATGGCTTTGAGGGAATTTGGATTGTATCAAACAGTAAAATCAATTCCATCATAATTGGAAGTTTCAAATGCATTTTAACTCTCCTTAAGCCCGAGTTTTGAGTGACATCCCACAAGGAAGGAATGTGACTGGGCCCTGATGCCGTAACTCACTCATTCACATATGTCATCACTTGAACATCTGAAGCTTTTATCATAAAACGTTTGCCTTATAACCTCATCTATACTTAAAACATAAGTTCGGCTCATATCGTAAAACATGAGTGGAATAAATTAATAACATCATCATGACATGAGATATGAAATACTGCCTCCGTTTCATAATAAATGAATTGTTGTATTTTGACACACAGATTAAGGAAAAAACATTAAAGACATAAATTTAACACAACTTTCCATTTTTACCCCAAAAAAAGAAAAAACTGACCTTGTAATACTTTTTCAAAAGTTAATTGGTTGTCAAATCATGAGGGTAAATTTGAAAATTTCAATGATTCACTTATTTTGAAACACCAATAAATATCCCAACAATTCACTTATTCCGAAACGGAGGGAGTATAAGTTTAATGTACATAACTTGACCTCTGTCAGTGTTACTGGAACCTTTAAAAACGCACATGAGGATGATGGTGCAAGAAGAGTGCCTGGCTCATTCAAAAATAAATTTCTAAACATGCACCCACCAGTAAAAGACACCGGGCTCACCAAAAGTAGATATACAAAAAAAGAAGATGCCTAGTAGTATTTGAAGTATACAATATGTTTGCCTATGAAGAGGTTATGAACAATTTCGTATAAGGTGTACTGGTATCATTGACAGGTCCTATCAGGTTGGAATGAAGTTTCTGAAACATGGGTGACGTGCAACACTGGCAAATTATGGTAAAGTATTTGAAAAATCCATTTAAGGAAGATAGTTAACCCTTTTTTTTTTTTGAAACAAAAGAAAGACGGTAGGCATTAGAAGCACAAAACATGAAAACCATACTTAGAAACATTTGGCATCATTGAACAATGTCTTTCTTTAATTCGGAATTCTTATAGACCCTGACATCAATATTAATGTCATGACGGACGACCGACACTCGGTCGACAAGGCGGTAGTACATGTCATATGGATCAACACTCAAAAGAGCTAGCACTTTTTAGTAGGTTCGCATGAGTAGTTGCCAAAATGGTTCTAATTACTATCATAAACTGAGACGTGTAGTTTCCAGATGAACATTTTGAGGTTTTGAAACAAATACTCTCTCAGCTTCTAAGATTTCCCAAAAACATTCAATAACATCATTTGACCAATTTAGGTCTATTGAACATTTGGAGTTTGATGTAATTTGCCTACGGAGCAGTTAAGACATCATTCATAAGGTGAATCATTTTTTGATAAGGTAAGATTTTATTTCCCACTTCCCAATCAGCTTATTGAATAAATTCTTCCCACAAGCTATATGTTCCCTTCCAAACTCCCCCATTTACATTCTTCTGGATTAAAGGTATTTTCCAACCATCGTTCTTGCTTATTTATTAACCAGTTGTATCATTAAACCCATTTGAAAAGCATGCTCTTATCGTGAAGTTTCAGATTTCTCACACCAATCCGCCACCCTTCTTTTCCCTTCAAACCACGTTCAGTGAATCAGTTGTGGATAGTGATGGTAGGCTGAGGGTTGAGTCTTGGAATATAGAGACTCTACAGGGTAAGTCCATAGAGCTTGTGAAGATTCTTAGAAAGAGGAGGATTAATATTGCGTGTGTTCAAGAGACCAAGTGGGTTGGGTCTAAGGCTAGGGATGTGGATGGTTACAAGCTTTGGTACTTTGGGAGCGAGAGGCGTAGGAATGGAGTTGGCATCTTAGTAGATGAAGAGCTTAAAGATCAGGTAGTAGAGGTAAAGAGGATCAACGATAGGTTGATGACTATTAAGTTGGTCATTCGGGGGTTTACCCTGAACGTGTGTAGTGCTTATGCGCCGCAAGTGGGCTTGGAGGGGGAGGAGAAGATGCGGTTTTGGGAGGCTTTGGAGGAGGTGGTGAGAGGCGTGCCTAGCTCGGAGAAGATTGTTGTAGCAGGAGATTTCAACGGGCACATCGGGGCGTTACCGGGAGGCTTTGGTGATGTGCATGGTGGTTTTGGTTTTGGGGAAAGAAATGAAGAGGGGACTACTCTATTGGAGTTTGCGAGGTCCTTTGGGCTGGTGATGGTGAACTCGGGCTTCCCAAAGAAGGACGATCACCTGATCACCTTTCGAAGTGCGATAGCCAAGACCCAGATTGACTTTTTGTTGCTTAGGAAAGGGGATAGGGTGTTGTGTAAGGACTGTAAGGTCATCCCGAGTGAGAATCTTTCGACCCAGCATAGGCTTTTGGTTATGGATTTGGGTATAAAGAAGAATAGAAAGAGGAGGGATGAGGAGTGTAGACCTAGAATTAAGTGGGGCGGCTTGACGCCAGTGAATGCGTGGGAGATAGGGGAGAAGTTGGCGGGAATGGGGGTGTGGAAGTGTAGGGGGGACGTGGATAGTATGTGGGATAGGGTGGCTAGGTGCATCAGGGAGAATGCAAGTGAGGTGTTGGGTGTTTCTAGGGGCCGGGCCGGGCATCATCGGGGGGATTGGTGGTGGAATGAAGAGGTTAAGAAGAAAGTGGGGACCAAGAAAGAGGCGTATGCTAAGTTGGTTGAGAGTAAGGACGAAGAAGAGAAGCGGGTAAACAGGAAAGAGTACAAGTTAGCTAGGAAAGAGGCTAAGTTAGCAGTTACGGCGGCTAAGACGACCGCTTTTGAGAGCTTGTATGCAGGGTTACAGGGGAAAGGAGGGGAAAAAAAGTTGTTTAGACTCGCTAAGGCTAGGGAGAGGAAGGGTCGTGACCTCGACCAGGTGAAGTGCATTAAGGGGGAGGACGGTACAGTGTTGATAGAGGACGGCCACATTAAGAATAGATGGCAGTCATATTTTCCTAAGCTCTTGAATGACGAAGGGGATAGAGCTATTGTGTTAGGGGAGCTGGAGCACTCAGAGGAGCATCGGGATTTTAGTTATTGTAGACGTTTTAAGGTAGAAGAGGTCAGAGAGGCTGTTCGCAGGATGCGAAGGGGTAGGGCGACGGGGCCGGATGAGATACCGGTAGATTTTTGAAAGTTCGCTGGAGAGGCTGGTGTAAGGTGGTTGACTGGATTGTTTAACGAAATCTTCAAGACGGCAAAAATGCCTGAGGCTTGGAGGTGGAGTACCATGTTCCCTCTTTATAAGAATAAGGGTGACATTCAGAGTTGCAATAACTATAGGGGGATTAAGTTATTGAGTCACTCTATGAAGATTTGGGAGAGAGTGGTCGAGGTGAGGCTGAGACGGATAGTGTCTATTTCGGAAAACCAGTTTGGATTTATGCCTGGCCGCTCGACGACGGAGGCAATCCACCTGGTACGGAGGCTAGTGGAACAGTATAGGGAAAGGAAGAAGGACTTGCATATGGTGTTTATTGACCTGGAGAAGGCATACGACAAAGTCCCCAGGGAGGTGCTTTGGAGATGCTTGGAGGTGAGTGGAGGCCCGCTGGCATATATCAGAGCAATTAAGGACATGTATGATGGAGCGAAAACTCAGGTGAGGACGGCGGGAGGAGACTCAGAGCATTTCACTGTCTTGACAGGATTGCATCAGGGATCTACTCTTAGTCCCTTTTTGTTTGCTTTGGTGATGGATGTGTTGACGCGGCGTATTCAAGGGGAGGTGCCTTGGTGTATGCTTTTTGCAGATGATGTAGTTTTGATTGATGAGACGCGAGGGAGTGTGAATGAAAAATTAGAGGTGTGGAGACAAACTCTTGAGTCTAAAGGGTTCAGGTTGAGCAGAAGCAAGACAGAGTATTTGGAATGCAACTTTGATGACGTGAGGCTGGAGAATGAGGTGGTAGTGAAGTTGGAATCACAAGAGGTATGTAAGAGGGATAGTTTCAAGTATCTCGGGTCCGTGATTCAGGGTAACGGTGAGATTGACGACGATGTCTCGCACCGTATTGGGGCGGGATGGATGAAGTGGAAGCTCGCGTCGGGGGTGTTGTGTGATAAGAAGGTGCCGCCCAAGCTTAAAGGCAAATTCTACAGGGTGGTAGTCCGTCCGGCCATGTTGTATGGAGCGGAGTGTTGGCCAGTTAAGAACTCCCACATTCAAAAAATGAAGGTGGCAGAAATGCGGATGTTGCGTTGGATGTGTGGGCTGACTAGAGGGGATAGAGTTCGGAATGAGACTATCAGGGAGAAGGTTGGTGTGACTCCGATGGAGTATAAGATGCGGGAAGTCCGATTGAGATGGTTCGGACACGTGATGAGGAGGGGCATGGATGCCCCGGTTCGTAGGTGTGAGAGGCTAGCTTTGGATGGTTTTAGGCGGGGTAGGGGTAGGCCGAAGAAGTACTGGGGTGAGGTGATTAGGCGGGACATGGAGCAGTTACAGCTCACCGAGGACATGATCCTAGATAGGAAGATCTGGAGGACGCGAATTAGGGCAGAAGGCTAGGGCCTGTTTGGGTCGCTAGTGTAGGGAATTACTTGGTGGGGGTATTATTCTTGTTATGATACCTTGTTCCATGTTTTATTACGAATCTGTTTGCTTTTCTCTGTTTTTATTACTTATGGGTGTCGTATTTATGTTATGACATCTTGTTCTATGCTTTACTATGTATTTGTGTAGTATCTCGTGTCTCGAGCCGGGGGTCTATCGGAAACAGCCTTTCTACTTCTTTAGAGGTAGAGGTATGGACTGCGTACATCTTACCCCCCCAGACTCCATTATGTGGGAATACACTGGGTTTGTTGTTGTTGTTGTTGTTGTTGGCATCTTTCATAAAAACTGTTTTATCATAGAAATCATCTTCTTTGCCACCGTGTAGGCATTGAATACAAGGACATAAAATAAGTCGGCATTCCACCTTGCACGCTATTTACAAGATTAAGTCTTCCTCCAAAATAAAGGTATTGCTTCTTCCATGGAATAAGTTTGTTGGGGCACTTGCCCAGTACCCTTGCCGTACTTCATGATCATTTCTTCTTTCCCTTGGTGGAAGCCCGAGGTATGCAGTTGGAAGTTTTTCCACCTTACATCCCAAAATATCAACTAACTCCTCAATGCATTCATCTACATTAATGCTGAAGGTACTGCTCTCTGCCAAATCGATTTTAAGGCCTGTGACTGCTTCAAAATATAGTAGAACCTCTCTCAGATAAACCAAATGCTCCTTCTCGGCCTCAAATAAAATAAGTGTGTCATCTGCATATAGAATGTGAGATGTTGTCACATTTTCATCAACATCCCTTACAAATTTAATGCCCTTTATTTATCCCAAACTTCCTGCCTTCCCTAATGTCAAGCTTAGAGCTTCCATTAGCCAAGTAAACAGATAAGAAGATTGAGGATCACACTGCCTCTATCCTCTTTGAGATTTGACGGAACCATCAGTACAAAATATCTGACTCGGGACAAGCAATATCTGATCCAGCAAATCTATTTACCTCGAAAATTCATCTGTTTTAGGATGTTTAATAAGCATGGCCAGTTAACACGATTGTCTGCCTTGAAATATTTGTTTCCCCTGAAGAACATCACTCTGTTTCCGGACTAGATGTTGTTCAAACAAACAATGCTCCCAGACGCATTTTTCACGAATCTTCTCTCTCCTACTTTCTAGGACTGGAGAATACACTTCCCTGTTGAATTTTACTCCAGATTCTGAACTACTTTTTTCTTCTGCCTACAGTTATCACCCACTGTGATTGCTGAAATAATCACTCAGATAGTATTTTGTACATCATCATGGGGGAAACGTTGCGGTAGGATTTAAGTCATACGACATAACAAGGTTAGCTACTAGGGTAGAAACTTGGTTTGAATGGGTTGAAAGAAGTCAGAACTTGATATGAAGAACTACTTTCAACAGAAAAACAATGGAATGGTTAATATTCGAATTACGAGAGACGTCAAGGTACTCTGGGATTCATACGAGAAGGTGGAAGCTTAATGATCAATTTGAATGTTTCTTTTTTGCCAGAAAATATTACAAATTTGGAAGATTCATTAGCATTGTAACAGTACACGAGGGAAATAGATCTGTCATTATAATACCAGAACTTGCATTTAATAGGGGTTGGGTAAAGATAGATAAAGTTCATTAAAGACCAAAAGGAAATCCATAGTACAGGCAGACCTAGAATGGCAGATCCAACAATTATATATACTGACTCAGTCAAGTCTAGCAAATGGAAATCAAAGGCAGCGTCTGAAGCAATGATTCACCACAATGGGGAAGAAATTTTCATCATTCATGCCGATACAGAGCAAGAATAGGGTCTCCGGGGAAGATGTATTGTTTGAAGCTTCAAGGTAGATGCGAAGGAGAAACCTACACTAACAGACATCAGACGATTGGCCACCAACACATAGAAGGCGGCGTTTGGAATCAATATATACAAAATGGGGGAGACTCCTTTCTGTTTAAATTACCAAATAAGCACATGACAGAACACATTCATCAAGGGGTTTGAACCTGGAAGCTGCTAAAGCTTCATCTTGAATGGTGATCACGCACAGTGGGATGTTGTTCTCAGTGAACGAATTCAACATGAATAAGAGCATGGTTCAGTCGCTGCATCTTTGGACTGAGAATATATTTAAAACCATCAAAGATCAATGTGGAGGATGGTTGGAAACACAGGAAGAAACATCCCTCAAGAACCACCTAATTGGCATGACTAAAAGTTAGAGGTGATGGGAAAACATTCTGAAAGAAGTGAGACTAGCGGATAAAGGACTCAACTTCTTTATTTCGATTTGGGCGGAAGCACCAACTTTGGTGTGGCCGTCGAAGTGAAGGAGGCGAAGGGTAGAGACCACTAGTCAACTAAAGAGAATAGGGGAAGGGACAACAGATTTATCGCTGATAAAAATTGGTACAGACATGTGGGTTTTGTATCAATCTCTACAACTGGCATGGGTCCAGCGGCACGTGCACAGAAGATAGGATCAAATTTTAAAAATGTTGGGTTGAATTGGGATCATAAGGAAAAAGAAGGGGGAAGTAGGGCTTTATTAGTAAAAGGCCCAATTTCTTTTATTGAGGCCCAAGTCTTGAAACCCATCTAGATAAATGAGGTGGTGGTCTCAAAGATAGATCCTATGTTAATGGAGGTGGAAGCAAACACCATTAGAGGAGAATTTTTTGATAGCTCTGTTGAAGAGATGAATATGACTACAGAACAGGAAAATCCTTTGGTGGAATTTACAATCTCGGGTGAGGGAAGGATTTATAGACAGTAACAACTCCGATGAAGAAAGAATTGACACGTTAACATTATTATGCAATCTGACATGCAAATTGTGGACGGCGTGGAAGTAGAGACATGGAATATCGAGGATACATAGCCTTTAAATTTTTGGTTTGTTGATGAGGAAAGTGATGGGTAGATGGACCCATCAATTTAGATGCACCAAAACATTATCAGGATGAGTAAGGAGTTCGGGGTGGTTTTTGAAGGCTTTAGAAAGGGAGCTTTGACTTTATTCATGAAGAGAATAAACAACAAGGGCATACAATCAACAAAGAAACAGAAAAACAGATGGCGGAACAATCAAGGGTAGGGGTAAAATTGAATGGTCGGTAATGGAGATGAATTCTCAAAGCAATGGGTGGGTGGAGAACAAGGGGAATGGGAAGAATAACAGGTGATTCTTTCATGATGCATTTGAAGATAATTTCATGAAATATGAGGGCATTAAATTGTAGGGATAAGAGGAGGGTTATCAATTGTGTTTTTTAGGAATAGAAGGCACGTATCATCTGTTCGCAGGAAACTAACTTAGAAGGGACAGTGGGAAGAAGCAAAACCAGTGTGGGAAATAGAGGAGTTAAATATGGGCAATTTGAAGCCGGTTTGGGGGGAGGGGGCATTCTGATACTCTGGGACAACAAGGTTTGGGAGGGGGATGTGGTGGAAATTACGCCAAATTGATAATAGGGAGTGTGGTGGGAAATAGGGCAGTTAGGAGTCCATTCACTAGGCCTGGGTCTTGGATGGAGATTTCAATATTGTCAGGTATGCGCTTCAGAAAAGAAGAATTATTCGAGGAATCTTATATACATAGAGTTTTCTGATGTAGTTGACTAAAATGGATGAGGTTTTGTGATACGTGAACAATCTACGAAGTGGAAACTAAACTAAGAAACGAAGAAACAAACGATAGCAATAAGATAGACACAATGAATGAATGGATAGCAAACTAAGGGTGTATCAAACCCCTAATCCTCTATTCAATATTACACAAAGCACCCAAATCCTACATAGACCTCAAGGGAATCAATTCCCAAGCAACCCACGTTTCTAAGCAAAGTATCAACACAAGCGATTCCAAGCTTGCCTCACACTCAAAAGAGTATACATTCATAATTCATCAAAACTTGTGGAAATAACCCTAAAAGTAACTATTTATAGTCTATTACAAGGCCCAAAAGTGACCCATGAGTGAATTTACCAAAATAACCTGAAGTGATGATTTTCAGCTGCTAACTTGGCTTAGTCGTCACCTTAGTCAGATCAACCAAGTCGTCACCTCTAGGCAGTGCAGCTTGACAAGTCGTCAGTGAAGCCATCAACAAGGTGATGGCTTATCAACTAAGTCGTCACCTTTAGTCAATGGAGCTTGACAAGCCGTCAGGGAAGTCATCAACAAGGTGATGGCTTATCAACTTAGTCATCAACAGTAGCATCTTGGGTCCTTCCAACACATCCCAAGTTCTAAGCAATTTCCCAAACATGATATTGTTGGTTTAAGAGCTGAAAGAAGGTCCTCCAAGAACATTCTGGAATCCTTTGGGTGATCATGTCTTGAACCTCTTCGTGTTGGCCTCGAATCCTGTGATCAAAAGCGTTGACGCCCATTGACTCGCATTATCCTCCCCTTCTTGAAAAGGATTTAACTTGAATCCAAACCTTGCAAAGCCAATAGAAGGACAAAAAAATACAATGTCCTCATGTCATGAGGGTTAGAGTTTGCATAATCAATAATTACGTCATGCCAAGGTTGCACACACTTTAGATATAACCAAGCATCAAAATGATCTACCAAATGAAGGGTGTGTAACCCCATAATATAGAAGCTACTTGGTCATTCAATTCAAGAGATTTGGACAATGGGGTATTTTAGAGGAACCATGGTGATCAATCAACTGCTTATGAAGGCTTACATGGGTTCCATGTCTCAATAAGCACATAGCCCCTCTATAACACTCATCTTTGTTGGAGACCCTTCCCTTACACAACTTTGGTCTCTCAAGTAGATTAGAAATCTCCAAGAAAAACTTTCTGTTATAGGAATGAGTTCCAACAACCTCAACCATGGTTTGTATGTCATCTTGAACAAGCACCAAGGGTAGAGTTAGGAAGGTGTAGATGATCTATTATGTTATCCATCCTCCCACACATTCCCGACAATTCACTTCTCATTTCATTTACATCTCGCGTCACACTCATTATGGCCGCCATTATAGCTTCTATGGTGACCTTTCCCGATGCCATAGTACCTAGGAAAGAAATACTAAACAAAACAAAAACAACAAATAAGTTAAGGTTAGGAAATTAACCTCACAAGCTCTCAACGTTCACACCTTTGTGTTGTCTTTCAATTGGCATCGTAATCGTTGATAGATCGTTTATACTCCAATGAGTTTACTTGGTACCAATTGTGGCTTGAGGTCGGAATAGATTCTTGTTTGAAACGACTCAAATAAACAAAATTATGTATGGACTTGAGCCAAGAAATAACAACGAATTGAAAAGAGAATAGCTAGAAAGAAATAGGATGATGAAAGAAAAAAGGACTCAAGAACTAATTCACAACTAAGTAGATTGATTACTAGTTGTTAATTAGTGTTGGAATGAAGTAAAAGATGATTAGGAATCAAAAAAATGAAACTAGGAATCTAGATTGAGCTTACCAAAATTTTTTCAAGTTGACAACAAGGTTGACGATTAGATTGATAGTCGTCACTTGGTTGACAGCTTATCAATGTTGTCGTCAACCCAAGGCAGAATAGGGGCTTGGGCTATTTTACCTTGATAGGTCGTCACTTAGTTGACAACTTATTAATGTTGTTGTCAACCTAGGCAGAATAGGGCCTTGGGTTGTTTTACCTGACGACTTGGTTGATAGGTTGTCACTTAGTTGACAACTTATTAATGTTGTCGTCAACCCACAATCAGACCCTCTGCAATTTGGGCTCCACGTTCCACGACTGATTTCTTTGATTCCGTGACTTCTTGGGGCCTACTTTAGCTCGTATTTACCCTTTATGGATCGAAACACTTTTCTCAAAATTTGCACCAAGGGTTTTGGATCAAATTGTACTCTCTTGCTTCTTCTTCACCAAAACTTCAAGAACAAGAATGAAGATTTCAAAAGCCCAACTCACTCATTTCAACTCAGAATTTGATAAAATTCGAAAACCAAGCTCCTTTCAAGCTCTTGAACAAACCCCAATAGTTTTCATGCCTCAAAACTCAACCAATAAATTCAGATTTTGAAACCACTTGAAATTTCTTCAAACTTCAGCTTCAACAATGGTGGATTACTGAATACTTGTCGGATTAAGCTCAAATCTTAGATAATGACTCAAATAGTACTAGAGGACTCTATTCTAGCACTATAGAAACACAAAAAGACAAAAGTCAAAAACTCAAAATTTCAAAAATAACCAAAACGTGAACAGTACTTTTTTTGTGATTTTCAAGATAACAAATTCAAGACTAGAATCATGGGAACGATCCCAAGCTTGGCTTTAATACCAAATGATACGTGAACAATCTACGAAGTGGAAACTAAACTAAGAGACGAAGAAACAAACGATAAAGATAGCTAGAGAAGCAATAAGATAGACACAATGAATGAATCAAACCCCTAATCCTTTATTCAATATTACACAAAACACCTAAGGGAATCAATTCCCAAGCAACCCACGTTTCTAAGCAAAGTATCAACAAAAGCTATTCCAAGCTTGCCTCACACTCAAAAGAGTACACATTCATAATTCATCAAAACTTATGGAAATAACCCTAAAAGTAACTATTTATAGTCTATTACAAGGCCTAAAGGTGACCCATGAGTGAATTTACCAAAATAACATTAAGTGATGATTTTCAGCTGATAACTTATCTTAGTCGTCTAGTCGTCAACAAGGTGATGACTTCTCAACGAAGTCGTCATGTCACCTCTAGGCAGTCTAGCTTGATAAGTCGTCTTATTAACTTAGTTATCAACTGTTGGCAGTAGCCTCTTGCCTCTTGGGTCCTTCCAACGCATCCTAAGCTCCAAGCAATCTCCCAAACATGTTATTGTTGGTTTAAGAGCTGAAAGAAGGTCCTCTAAGAACATTCTTGAATCCTTTGGGTGATCATGGCTTGGACTTCCTCGTGATGGCCTTGAATCATGTGACCAAAAGCGTTGACGTCCATTTGACTCGTATCATTTTGTATCAACACTGTCAGGTTCTTAGTATTGATAAATGGCACTCCTGAAGGTTTCTTCTCAGCACGTAGAGGATTGAGACAAGGTGATCCTCATTCACATTTTTTGTTTATACTAGCGATGGAAGGTCCGACAAGTATGACAAAATAGCTCACAAGGAATGGATAAGGGGTTTTAATGTAGCCTAGGAGGTAAGTACTAGAATAAAAGTCTCTCATTTGCAGTATGCAAATGACACTCTGATCTTTTGTGATGCAGAAGATAGTTAGCTAAAGATTTTGAGGATAATCCTTATCCTGTTTAAAGCAATTTCTGGTCTCCACATCAATTAGAGAAAGATACATTTTCTCAATCAATGCGGACTGGCAGCAATATTAGGTGGAGAAACAGGATAACTTCTAGCCGTCTCTTTGGGCGTGCCTCTTTGGGCATGCCTCTTTGATACACGAACCAACTACGGAATCGAAAACTACAACTAAGATACGAATACGAAGATAAAGATAGAATAAAAAGATAGTAAGATAGACACAATGGAAGGAATTGAAAGCAAATAAAGGGTATATCAAACCCTAAACCCTCAATCAATATACCAAACAAAACACCTAAATCATACGTAGACCTTAAGGAATCGATTCCCAAGCAACCCACGTTTCTAAACAAAGTATCAACACAAGTTAATCCAAGCTTGCCTTACATTCTCAATAGAGTTTACATTCATAATTCATCAAAAGCTCCCTACTAAAATGAAAAAATGTCCTATTAATGTCCTATTTATAGTCTAGGCTACGTTATTACATCATATGGGCCCAAAAGTGACCCATTTAGGAAAGACAAACACATAGAAGGCCCATTAGGCACTTGCTTGAGCATATGGGGCGCACATGGGGCATATCCCAAGGGTGTAGTTGGCTGTTTTGACCCGCTCTAGTGGATCTAGAGCGGGTTGGGCGCACCTCCAAAGCGAATGGGGCACATTTCCTCTTCCGGGGACTTTCTAGCCCCATTTTGTCTTCCATTGGCCTCTCTAACGTCCCTTGAGTTTCCTTGATCATCATAATCATCTAATGGACTCCTTTTGATAGCCATCAAGAAGTCTTCAAGTGTCATTTGACCCGTAAACATCCTCTCTAGCAATCCGGAGGCCATTTGGCTTGTATTACTCTTGGCCAAAAACAAATCCAAAGAGATTTGGAATGGCCATTTGGCTTGTATTACTCTGGGCCAAAAGCAAATCCAAAGAGATTTGGAATGGAGTGGTCAAGAGATATGAAAAAAGATTGTCCAGATGGAAGTCACATTATTTATCAAGAGGTGTCATACTAGCTTTGATCAATTCAGTCTTTGATGCTTCGCCAACTTATTTGATGTCAGTTTTTCCTCTTCCAGTTAAAGTGTGAAATAATTGATGCTTTAAGGAGGAATTTATGTGGCATGGTGAGAATTAATAAAAGATTCCATTTAGTTTAACGGAAAACTTTATTACTTTCAAAGAAGCTGAGAGGTTTGCCATTAGAAACCTAAGAAGACAAAATAGAAACCTTCTTATGAAATGGGTATGGAGATTCCCAAAATGAAGAGTAAACTCTTTGGGGCATGGTGTGATTCAAGCCAAGTATTGACAGGAAGTCAGTTCTACTTATGGTACTAGCATGTGGAGATCAGTGAGAAATAGGTTTCAATCTGAACAATGGCAAGAAGATCATGTTTAGGAAGATGACTAGTTAGGGAGTGGAAGTCTCAAGAGCCATTCTTTATCACACTCATGTTGTTCAACAAAATGATGTCTTTTTATCAAAACATTCAAGTCATCATTAAGCTAATGTATAACATTTCTACCATTCGTAGTATATATATTCACATTTTGTCTTAAGTTTGTTGTGAAAGATCTTGCACCTCCTCCTCCAACAAAACAAAGATAAGAACTACTACCATTCTCATTTTTAGAATTAGATATTAAAATCGCTAGTAAGAAACACAACAATAACAACAACAAAAAACCTAGTGTATTCCCACCTGGTGGGGTCTGGGGGGGTAAGATGTACGCAGTCCATACCTCTACCTCTAAAGAAGTAGAAAGGCTGTTTCCGATAGACCCCCGGCTCAAGACACAAGATACCACACAAATACAAAGTAAAACACCGAACAAGGTTACAAGATTACATAACATAAATACGGCAGCCATAAGTAAAAGAAAACAGAGGAAAACACCCAGATTCGTACTAAAACAAGGAACACGGAATCATAACTAGGATACTACCCCCAGCAAGTAATTCCCTACACTAGCGACCCAAAGTGGCCCTAGTCCTCTGCCCTAATTCGCGTCCTCCAGACCTTCCTATCTAGGGTCATGTCCTCGGTGAGCTGTAACTGCTCTATGTCCCGCCTAATCACCTCACCCCAATACTTCTTCGGCCTACCCCTACCCCGCCTAAAACCATTCAACGCTAGCCTCTCACACCTACGAACCGGGGCATCCATGCCCCTCCTCTTCACGTGTCCGAACCAGCTCAATCGGACTTCCCGCATCTTGCACTCCACTGGAGTCACACCAACCTTCTCCCTGATAGTCTCGTTCCGAACTCTATCCCCTCTAGTCAGCCCACACATCCAACGCAACATCCGCATCTCTGCCACCTTCATTTTTTGAATGTGGGAATTCTTAACTGGCCAACACTCCGCTCCATACAACATGGCCGGACGGACTACCACCCTGTAGAATTTGCCTTTAAGCTTGGGCGGCACCTTCTTATCACACAACACCCCCGACGCGAGCTTCCACTTCATCCATCCCGCCCTAATACGGTGCAAGACATCCTCGTCAATGTCACCGTTACCCTGGGTCACGGACCCGAGATACTTGAAACTATCCCTCTTACATACCACCTGTGATTCCAGCTTCACTACCATCTCATCCTCCAGCCTCACGTCATTAAACTTGCATTCCAAATACTCTGTCTTGCTTCTGCTCAACCTGAACCCTTTAGACTCAAGAGTTTGTCTCCACACCTCTAATTTTTCATTCACACCCCCTCGAGTCTCATCAATCAGAACTATATCGTCTGCAAAAAGCATACACCACGACACCTCCCCTTGAATACGCCGCGTCAACACATCCATCACCAAAGCAAACAAAAAGGGACTAAGAGTAGATCCCTGATGCAATCCTGTCAAGACGGTGAAATGCTCTGAGTCTCCTCCCGCCGTCCTCACCTGAGTTTTCGCTCCCTCGTACATGTCCTTAATTGCTCTGATATATGCCAGCGGGACTCCACTCACCTCCAAGCATCTCCAAAGCACCTCCCTGGGGACTTTGTCGTATGCCTTCTCCAGGTCGACAAACACCATGTGCAGGTCCTTCCTTTCCCTATATTGTTCCACCAGCCTCCGTACCAGGTGAATTGCCTCCGTCGTCGAGCGGCCAGGCATAAACCCAAACTGGTTTTCCGAAATAGAGAATATCCGTCTCAGCCTCACCTCGACCACTCTCTCCCAAATCTTCATAGAGTGACTCAATAACTTAATCCCCCTATAGTTATTGCAACTCTGGATGTCCCCCTTATTCTTATAGAGAGGGATCATGGTACTCCACCTCCAAGCGTCGGGCATCTTTGCCGTCTTGAAGATTTCGTTGAACAATTCAGTCAACCACCTTACACCAGCCTCTCCAACGATCTTCCAAAACTCCACCGGTATCTCATCCGGCCCCGTCGCCCTACCTCTTCGCATCCTGCGAACAACTTCTCTAACCTCTTCTACCCTAAAACGTCTACAATAACTAAAATCCCGACACTCCTCTGAGTGCTCCAGTTCCCTAACTCAATAGCTCTATCCCCTCCGTCATTCAAGAGCCTATGAAAGTACGACTGCCATCTATCCTTAATGTGGCCGTCCTCCACCAACACTCTATCGTCCTCCCCCTTATTGCACCTCACCTGGTCGAGGTCACGCCCCTTCCTTTCCCTAGCCTTAGCGAGTCTAAACAACTTTTTCTCCCCTCCTTTCCCCTGTAACCCTACATACAAGCTCTCAAAAGCGGCCGTCTTAGCTGCCGTGACAGCTGACTTGGCCTCCTTCCTAGCTAGCTTGTACTCCTTCCTGTTTACCCGCTTCTCTTCTTCGTCCTTACTCTCAACCAACTTAGCATACGCCCCTTTCTTGGTCCCCACTTTCTTCTCCACCTTTTCATTCCACCACCAATACCCCCGATGGTGCCTGGCTCGGCCTCTAGAAACACCCAACACCTCCCTTGCATTCTCCCTGATGCACCTCGCCGCCCTATCCCACATACTATCCACGTCCCCCCTACACTCCCACACCCCCATTCCCGCCAACTTCTCCCCTATCTCCCACGCATTCACTGGCGTCAAGCCGCCCCACTTAATTCTAGGTCTACCCTCCTTACTTCTCCTCTTTCTATTCTTCCTTATACCCAAATCCATAACCAAGAGCCTATGCTGGGTCGAAAGATTCTCACTCGGGATAACCTTACAGTCCTTACACAACACCCTATCCCCTTTCCGAAGCAACAAAAAGTCAATCTGGGTCCTGGATATCGCGCTTCGAAAGGTGATCAGGTGATCGTCCTTCTTCGGGAAGCCCGAGTTCACCACCACCAGCCCAAAGGATCTCGCAAACTCCAATAGAGTAGTCCCCTCTTCATTTCTGTCCCCAAAACCGAAACCACCATGCACATCACCAAAGCCTCCCGGTAACGCCCCGATGTGCCCGTTGAAATCTCCTGCTACAACAATCTTCTCCGAGCTAGGCACGCCTCTCACCACCTCCTCCAAAGCCTCCCAAAACCGCATCTTCTCCTCCCCCTCCGAGCCCACTTGGGACGCATAAGCACTACACACGTTCAGGGTAAACCCCCGGAGGACATCGCTAGTAAGAAAATGAACAAGAATATTCTCTGAGAGTTTTCTTATTATCATCATCAAGCCCGTAATCACCTTATTTTTATGAGATCCATCACAGGAGGAGTATGTAAAAGAATCATATCTTGAAGCATTACCATCTTCAAAGTCATTGTTGGAATCATAAGAATCTTCATGCTCACATTCTTCACCATAGGGTCCATAATATTTATCATAGTAACGCATATTATCGTCATAATCATAATCTTCAAAACCGAATCTATGGAAGAAATGCTTGCAACCAAAAGGAAGTAGCAACAAAGTCAAAGTACCTCGTAAATTCACTTTCTCTGGTGTATCACTCATCACTTGCGTATGAGGCTCTTAGACCTTACTCAATTTATCTTGAACTCTTGCTGTTTTCTTCCCAAGGGAATTTTCTCAAATCTCTTCGAGAGCCAATAACTCAATCAACTTAAAGTAAGCATTCAAGTATCGGTTCGGTTTAGAGTGGAGATGATGGTTAAACAAAGGATAGTTAAACCAGTATGACTTGAATCAAACAATTTTCAAAGAAACTAAAGAAAAAAATCAAGAAATAATTGGCACGAGACAAACTTAAAAATCCCTCAATCACAAATACAAAGGGTAAGCACAAGTATCCTAAAATATAGGCAAATGACTAGTTATGAATGACGGTAGAATCTAGAATCAACAAGAAAGCCATTCAAAGTCACCATAATTGGTCAACATCCAACTCAAATCAAGTTTATCTAATCAATATGAAGCGTTTCTAAGTATCGCCCAATATTTTTTTGTAGTAAGGAATTAACTCATACAAATTTTCTTGAAATTTTGGAATCTAAATTTTGAAAATTAATTCATCCTTAGCTCCCAAAATTGGAATCTAATCATGTTTCCCATGATCAAAACAATTTGAATCCAAAAGATAGGGCCAAAATTTGCACAAAAGAGCTCCGAAAGTCAATTTTTCACACTTTAGAAAGTGCTGAAATTTCAGCTGCAAAGATCGGAAAAAATCGAACAAAATCAATTCCAAATGCTATCAAATGTGATATTTAACCACTTAGACTATTGTTAAAAGTCCCATATCGGAAAAGGAATGGGCAATTATTCTCTTTATATGTACTTGTGCAATCCTCCCTCATGAGCTAGCTTTTGGGATTGAGTTAGGCATAAGATTCCTATTTTACATGGTATCAAGGTCAAGCCCATCCCAATCTTTGTTCACCGATGTTCGCCCCCATATTACATGCTCTAGTTAACTAGGTCTGGGCGTGCGGGAAAGTGTTAAAAAGTCCCACATCGAAAAAAAGGATGGCAATTGATCTCCTTATATGGACTTGTTCAATCCTCCCCTCATAAGCTAGCTTTTGGGGTTGAGTTAGATCCAAGATTCATTCTTTGCAACGGTTTTCAACAAAACCCAACAATACTCACTCGAAACCACTCCAATTTCTAGATCTGTTTTTTTTTAAAAGAGGAGCAAAAAAGAATTGTAAGAGCAATTCTTTTTTCCAAGCTCTGATATCAATTGATGTAATTTGAGACATCAAAGTTGAACACTACAAATAAGATAAAGATTTAATTAAGGGATTAACAAGTAAAAAAAGAAATTGGATTAGGGAGAATAGAAATTAGAAGAAAGAAAGGTCAATCCAATAATTAAATGTATTAAATCTTCTCCCTAAATCATGGGAGAAGAGAATGTACTTATACATGAAAATTTTACTTAAGAGTATCCAAGAGAGGTTCATTAAAGAGATACAAAGGAATCCTCCAATAAACTCATACAGAGTCTATCTATATTCAAAGTTGGCTAACCCTAATATAAATTCTTGAAGATTATTTATACTAGTCTTGTAAAAATAGCTACATTACAGGAATGGCCAAATTGTTAAAATAGCCAACTTTAGAATATTGGTCGCCTTGAAGTCTTCCTTCCATTCTTTCTTTAAGTCCTTTAAGCTCGTGAAGGTTGGAAGAATGCTCTAAAGTCCTTACTAATCTTTGTGGTTGTCATCACTTCCTACATAAATCCATTTGAGCATGTTATGAATTTTAAAAGGTCTTTTAATGCATCTTTATGGCACTTTAAGCTCTTCGTAGGTGATTGAAAACTTCCATATCCAAGATAGGTTAGATCTTCACTTTTGATATCAGTCTTGCTATCTCGATTTGCATCAATGCTAATATTAAACTGGTTCAATATTATTAAAAGAACAGTAAGTTTTCAACTGGATCTGTCGGTTCTTATTAGCAGTAACAGTGAGGGTCTCACTTTCCAAGTAACCGACTCTCGGTGGTCAAAAAATGCAGATCGAGGAGGCTCGCATTTGAGACACAAGCAAAGCGACACATATGGATGCCCGACTTTCCTACATGGGGTGTAGAAAGAAATTAGGGTGTTTCCAGGCTAGAGAAGCCTCCGACTGGCTGGTCGAAATCACTATTCCGGTGACTTAGATATTGAAGTTTTGGGATTGGGTTTGGGTCATTTGGGTTGGAATAGTGTTTCTAGTTTATTGGACACGTCAGGCCAAGTTGATTAGCTTGGGTCGAGGGCTAGAGGAGATCTGGTGGAGTCGTCGGCGTCTGAAAATGACTGCAATTGTTGGAGTGATGTTTTGGTGGCTATTCTCTCGGATTTCAGCAAGTCTGATTCTGAAAGGCTCTAGGGATTTGGGAAAAGAGGTTTTACATTCTCTACAGAGGGCTGGGCATATTTTGGTTTGAACCGAAAAAATTGAAAAACCAAACTAAATTTTAATTTTTGTTTGATTTTTCGGTTTTTCGTTTTTTCGGATTGGTTTCGGTTTCAAATTTTAGAAATTTGGTTGAACAGTTTGGTTTTTGGATTTACAAAAAAAAATCGGATAAATCGAAAAATCGAAATTATATAAATAATATATTATAATATATATATATATATATATAAAATATAATATAGATGTAAATATACTAAAAATATAATATAATCTGATATAACATATAAATATATAAATTATAATCATTTAGTAACCCTAAATCCTAATATACTGCTTTGCTTTAGATCCTAACATTAACGTGAAGGCTGCAACGGTGCTTAATCATCCTCAGTTCATCAATTCATTTGAAATTTCAACATCGCCAATGATAGTCGTTTGCTCAGTTCGTCATTGCCGTCACGCCAACGGCGATGACTCAGCGAGGTCAATATTTATGGTTATTTCATGCGTGTTGAATTAATTATATTTGGGAATGAAAAATAGGTTTGAAAAAAAGATTATTTTTCTAGAAAAATCACCAATTTTAAATGCTTACTACTTTAATCCTTAAAATCGAAATTAAAATCCGAAATAACCGAACCGAATTTGTTAAACCCGAACCAAGCCGAAATAATTTTGGTTTCGTTATGGTTTTCATTTTTGTCAATCGAAAAATCGAACCGATATTCAACAATCAAACCGAACAAACCGAATATCCACCCCTATCTATAGGTGCCCTCTGGTTCTAAAGGTGATTGTTATGTTGTCGAAGGAGTAAATACACTTCTTTTAGCATGTGTTGACGTAGGAAAAGACATGTCTAGATGGCTGGATAGGAAACATCCTAATTTCGGGGAATTTTTAGGAGTGATTTTTGAAGGGAAGGAGGAAGGGGTGTAAGATTTGCTTTGAGACATTGAAAAAAAGCATGAAGGGTATGAGGAGAGCAGAATGAAGGTCCAGGGGAGGGAGACAAGAGTGTCCGGGTAAGGATAATGTGGGAGAAAGAAAATTGATAGTTTATAAAAGGAGATATAGAAGTAAGGAAATAGTAAGGGGCTCTGGGAAGGAGAGGGGTGGGGAAGAAGTTAATTTTGTTATCCACGAAAGTTAAAATTATTTCATGGAATGTGAGGGATTTGAACGATCCTAATAAGAGGGCCACCATCAAAGTAGGGTTTAGAGAATGGGGTCAGACGTGATATGTTTACAAGAACAAAAATACAAAAATAGAGAGTTCGACAAAAATTTTTCTTTTTTGGGGGGGGGGGGGAAGATGGGTGAAACATGATTATATCTCAGTTCGAGGAAGTGTAGGTGGAATACTTTTGCTTTGGGATGATAGGAAGGTGGAGCGTGTGGCGGTCAACAAGGGGAGTTTATGTTAAAGGGCTCTGTTTAGATTTCCTATCATGTTGGATTGCAACAGAGGAAGATGGACGAGGTCTCCTTTTAGATTTGAGAACACGTGGTTCAGAATAGATGATTTTAAGGATAAAGTGGCCAACTAGGGGAGGGGAGGCTTTTTTTAGGCTTGCCAAAAAGTTGAGATTGCTAAAAAAAAAGACTTGAGGAAGTGGAATAAAAAAATGTCTGGCAGGGTAGAGGTGACGATGAGGGAGATTACGATTGAAGTGGGGGAATTAGAGAGGCTTGAAACGGGAAGAAAGTTAGAATTGAGGGAGAAGGAAAGAAAAGTGAGGTTGGAAAAGGAGCTAGAGGAGTTGGCTTTAGCTCAAGAGATTAGTTGGATGCAATACTCGAGGGTGTTATTGTTGGAGGAAGGGGATTCTAATACAAAATTTTTCCATGGGGTAGCGGTTGCTTATAGGAGAGGAATTTTATAAAATCGATGGAGATTAATAGGGTGGTGCATGGTGGGGGAGGATGAAGTAGAGGGGGCAATTGTAGATTACGACAAACGATTGTTTGAGGAAGAATCAGACTAGAGGCCTAAGTTGGGGGGGGGGGTTAGTTTTTTTTTCATATTGGCGAGGAGGAGTGTGAGTGGTTAGAGAGAGCAATTGAGAAGGAAGAGGTGAAGTAGACGGTAGAGGGATGTGCTGGTGACAAAGCTCTGGGGCCTGATGGTTTCTCTTTGGCTTTCTTCTAGTATTGTTGGAGTACAGTCAAAGTTGATGTGATGGATACTATAGCTGAGTTTCAGGAGGGGTGAATTCGAAAAGAGTTTAGATGCTTTGTTTGTTGTCATTATCCCAATGTTATGGACCTTCGTGCATAAAGATATAGATGTATTAATCTAGTGGGAAACATTTATAAGATCATTTTTAAGGTGCTTTCTATTAGACTTAAGAAGGTGTTAGATGAGACTATCTCGTTCGCAAAATGCTTTGTGGAGGGTAGACAGATTTTGGATGCAGCTTTAGTGGCAAAAGAAGTGGTAGATTAAAAGCAAGGAGTGCAATGTTTGTTGTGCAAGCTTGATCTTGAGAAGGCCTACGATTATGTGAGCTAAGTTTCCTAGATTTCATCATGACTCAGATAAGATTTGTGGAAAAATAGAGAAAATGGATCATATTTTGCATTTCTGCTGTTCAGTGTTAGTGAACGACAATCCATCCGTTTTTTTTTTTTTGGGAGTTCTAGGGGTTTGAGATAAGGGGTCCTTTATCTCTGAGCTTGTTCATCCTACTTATGGAAGATCTGTGTAGGATGATGGACAAAGCTATCATGGGAGGGTTTTTAAAGAGATTTAATGTAGCAGTTGGGGTGTTGGGACAGTCTCGGTTTCCCACTTATTGTTTGGAGATGATACTTTGGTTTGTTGTGATGCGGATATGAACCAACTGGATCATTTAGGCCAAGTGCTTACTTGGTTTCTAGTGGTATCAGGCCTTAAAATTAACGTAAGTGTGAGATTTTTTCAGTCGGGGACGTGGCTGACATTGGGATGCGCGCTCGGGTTTTGTATTGCAGGGTGGAGGCTCTTTCGACTGCCTATCTTGGACTACTGCTGGGGCTTCAAATGAGGATGTTGTGGCGTGGAATCTGATTTTTCAGAGCGTTTAGAAGATATTAGCGGGTGACCATAAAGATACTTGTCCAAAGAAGGAAAAAAGGTTCTTAGTAAGAGCACTTTAGCGAGCATACCCGTTTTTTTCATGTCTTTGCTTCAAGCTCCAACTTCAGTCGTAGAAAAATTGGAGAGGTTGTAGGGGAATTTTCTTTGGGATGGAGCACGTTTCACTTGGTGCATATGGGGAGGTCTAGGAATAAAAGATTTGGCTATTTTTAACAAAGCTTTGTTGGACAAATGAATCTACCGTTTCAAGATGGAGGTACAAGCTTTTTGGAGAGGGGTGATAGTTGGTAAATATGGGTAATGGAAGGGGGATGGAGAACTAGGGATGTCATCATGCCTTATGGGTGTGGTTTGTGGAGGAATATAATGAAGGGATGTGATGATTTCAACAGAAATATCACATTTAATGTTGGAAATGGAAGGAGAGAATTTTTGAGAGCATAGGTGCTATGGTGATAGATTATTGATAGATGATTTCTAGATTCTGTGTAGAATGTCATGCCAAAGGAACATGTCAGTCCAACAAATTAGGAGATAGATGGTGGAGAGTCTTTTTGGGATTTGAGATTTAGAAGGCATTTCCACGCTTAGGAGATGACCGAGCTCCAAAGGTTGATGGCCATCCTTCATAGGCAATTCAATTCGGTGGATGCTCCTGATGCTTCGTGGTGGGGTTTGAGGAACAATGGAGTTCTCTGTTAATTCCTTCTATAAGAACCTAATTAGGAAGGAGTTTGTATTTCCATGTAATGCAATTTGGATAGTGCTGGTGGCGAGAAAGGTGTGTTTTTTCTCTTGTCTAGCAACTAGAGGGGTGATTTTGACGGCGGAAAATCTTAGAAAGCCTAAGATTGTTTGTGTCAGGTGGTGTTAGACGTGTAAGGAGACAGGGGAAGAAGTGAATCATCTTCTCATATATTGTGCCTTTACCATGAGATTTTGGTGGGATATGCTTAGGTGGTTTGGAGTTTTTTGGGTTATGTCAAAATCTGTGAAAGGATTAATGTTTTGTTGGAAAAGCTGGAATATGGGGAGAAGGCACAAGGCAATGAAATTTGGTCCCTTTTTTGTTGATGTGGGTTATTTGTAATGAGAGAAATAAGAGAGCAAGTGAGGAAGTCTCTGATTTCTTATTTTTTTTTGGTGCACCCATAAATCCCTAGTTGTATAGAAGAATGGGTGGATTTTTTAGATTCTTTACCTTTTGATATTTTCCTTTGTATATGGCCAACTCAGCCTTGTTTATTTATGAATGAAACACACTTACCTTACTATAATAAAAAGAAGATGATTTCCAAGAGTTGCAAGCCCATTTTCTCACATTGTTCAAAGTAGGAGTTTCCTTTGGGGACAACTGAAATTTTCCTAGTAAGCATCTGTTCAACAAATCTGCTTTTGGCATTGCTGCTCCGTTGATACAAATATTTTGTTGCTTCTTGCTGTGACCCGTGAGGTTTTTGTCTTCCTGTCTGACTGGAAGAGAGGTTTTCACTCTATTTGTCTCATTGATGAAGCTACTAAGCTTCTGAGCAATATTGCCCCAACCCTCTTTCAAATGGACCCTTTGTTGTTGTAATAATTATGGATTTATCATCTCCTTGAATGTCTATGAAACTGATGTACCTACCATTTTCATTATATTTAAGACTGCAAAAAGAGAGGGATGGCCTTGGCTCAGCGGTAAGCTTGCTTACCGTGGTGTGCCAGGGTCGGGGGTTCGAAACGCCCCTCCAGCAAAGCTGGGGTGAGGGCGCGTAGGTCAGGCCCGGAGTGGTCCCCCCCTCCCCAACACCTACGGAGTAGCTATGAACCGGGTCGTCCCTTTTTTAAGACTGCAAAAAGAATCTGAGTGGTCCCTCATGTTCCACTTCTTTACTGTCTTCCCTTTTTTTTTTCCGTTGCTGCATCAAGTACAAACACCAACCACAGGACTTTAATGCTAATAGTGACTTGTCGCATTGGAGTTCCTGCCAAAGTTACCGGATTAGCAACCCCCCCTCTGCACCACCACACACACACACACAACCAAACCACACCAAAAGTGTGTCAACTCAGAAAGTACTAAAACTCGCAACCTCGAAAGATGTTAACATTGACGGACTTATCAAATCCAAGATTCTCAATCTTGAAGTATCCTTTTCCTTTCTTCCATCCTTCAAATTCCAGAAGGATCAGAGTTGATTCTCGTGAGAATCCTTTGATTTACAGAACTGAAATGTTCATCCCAGCCTTATAATATTAAAAATCTGTTTATCCCCGAAGCAAATGGACTGTTTCTTCTTCTCCTTCCTCTCTTGAATAACTAAAATGGGATTGGTGGAAATTACCTCTCTTGTAGAACCTTGGAATCTTCCTTCTTGAAGTGTTCTTGAAAATATTCTTGAAATCTAATGTTTTCAATCCAAAGGGGTGTTAATCTTGAGTTTAATGATGGGGATCCATCACTACTACATTATAATTACTCTCATGGGAGTGATATTCATTACTTGGCCAAGCCCCCCTCTCTCTAAACTTTCAAAGCTCCAAAAATCTCATCTCCATTCTCTCTATCGATCTACCGATTTTCACTGATAGTTATAGATCCGGGCTTCGTTGCATGTCCTCACACATGCAACTTCACTTGTGCGGCACGCGCTCTCTTTTCCCTATCCTACTTCACTTGTGTTAAGGCTCAGAATGGAAGCTCCTTTCCGCCCTCCATGCTATGGAGCAGAGTACGCTGCCTCCCAGTTTAGCCACCCCATATCAGGCATCGCGCTCGTGACGTGTTTGACGACATGGGTGTCTGGGACTTAGTTTTGGTCCTTCCCATTTTTCCCACTTCTTGCCTTAACTTGTCACTTCCAACCACTTCTATCTTGTACCATAAATATATCTATTTGTCTCGAGGATTCCATGACCCTCGTGTGGGCGCGGCATGCCTCGAGATCGCTTAGAATGCATTAAACCGTTAATTACCTTGAATTAAATGTTCAATTTTACGGGACGTTACATTTTGTATGCCAATTGTTTTATTGCTCAACATTTCTTCGCGAACTTCATTTGGACATCTTGTCATCAAAGTTGCAAAAATAGCCATGTTCGTCCTTACGAAATTCACTCCATTCAGTAGATTTTATTTGATGTGGAAAACCATTTGTTATTCTTTTGTGTGTGCTGCTGAACACAGTTCATTGCTGAAATAAGCAAAAATTGCAACCAAATAATATCTGGGGTGAACAAAGAAATGATTTCTTCGTATGTTTACCTTTTGGCTTTTGCATAACTAGTTACATATGGGCCATGCTAAGCCCGGGCCCAATACAACATGATATAGTATTTTTATTTTTCTTCGCGGTATTTGACGCTAAGTTATTGAAAGAATGGTTCGACAATTTATTTAAATTCCTAAAAACTAGATCATAGTATAAATCATTTCAAAATTAAAAAATATTTCTTTGTTTTCAAATAAATGCATGACATAAGAATCCCTATATCTTTTTATTTCATTGAATGTTTTTGAGAATATAGTGTTCAATAATTCGAATTTTATCATATATTTGAATTTTATCATATATTAGATTACTTATCTTTTAGTCTAATTAGTGTTGACTAACTATAGCAAAAAGATATTTGGGTATTAAAAAATATCAATTCAATTTTCAACCTCAGATGAAAAAAGAAATTTTGATTTATTAATAGCGGATAAGTGACTTTATAACTTGAAATAAAACTATGCATAACAAAACAACAATTAGGTGGTGAAGCTACTTATTTATTCGCAATTTATTTATTGAACCAAGTATTTTTAATATTTATTGTTGAAACTCAAAATCAAATAGGTTTATTTTTACTAAACATTCCAAGGAGGAGGAACAAGTGCATAGGTCAATTTTAAGCTCAATGGAAGCTTTATTATATGTGCACTCAACAAAGTATTCATGATAATGTTAAAACTCTAAAATATCTACAGGAGTGTTGCATTGCAAGTGGAATCTATATATTTAAAAAATACATTAAAATACGTGAATTAGTAGTTGGCACTCCTATGCTTTAGGATTATTTTTTATTGACAAAAATTTATAAATAAAATAATTTCACCACATGAAAAGTTAGCGACTAAATAGTAATATGTAAGGCAACAGACCGGGTTGGGTGGGTGGGGGGAGGGGGGGTTGAAGATTGAATCAGGGCATTGCAAAACATCTCAAAAGTATCTTTTTAATTATTTACCAATATATTTGATGGCCCTTAAAGTAATATGAAACTAAATCAAGGACACAATAAAGAGGGGCTGAACAAATTAATGTGGCACAATAGATTAAAAACAGATGTCTCTTTTTTATAAAAACTAATTCTAAAATTTTTACAAATATAACCTTGTGAGGACTACAAAAGTTCTTACTCTTGCTTATATATATATATATAGCAGTAAAGTAATGATGGATGGATGTTTAAGAGAAACACTTCTTCTCTAGGTTGGAAGTATATGATCTAGTTGAGCTAAAAGTTTCTGGAGATGGCAACTGTCAGGTCAGTTATCTTTTTCTTCTTCTTATTCATATAACTCTTTGCTGATCAGTAGAAAAATATTGGAATAGATTAACTCCTTTTTTGGGCACTTGCATCACATTTAATTCTTTAGGGATCGTTTGGTTTGTAAATGTCACGTCCCGAACCAGGGCCTGGCTGTGACGGGTATCCCAAGTCCACTGAGGACTGGAGACCACCCCTTTTGCCTAACCAAACAGAACATAACACACCTAGCAGCGGCTAAATTCCGAACATATAACAAGATAGAGTAAATAGTGACTTAAAAGTCTATGAATGTCAACAACCAAGACCCGTCCACAATAATCCAAAAACCCTCTATACCATAAAAGCAACCTACGTCGGGACATGCCCCCGACCCTGACAATGAAAATGATAATGTTAAAGTGAACTCTTCAATTCTAAGTTATGGAAGGAAGCCGATGAAATGACCAAGTCTTCCGGAGAATGGAAGCTCATCACTCCACCACAAACGACCGACGAACCGAGTTGATCCACCTAACACTGCACATGAAAAGTAAAATTGCATTCGGACCCTGTGTCACGTGGGGATACAGTGCCCGGAGACGGTTAGTGGGATGAGTACTAGTATGTAACTTAGGGATAAAGATAAAGTAATGACAATTCAAAATCTAGTTCAACTCAATGTACATGTTCACATACCGTGTGCATACATATATGCTTACATAAAATGTTGGGATAGGGAACGAGGCTTAACAGCACTTTAAAACTTTAACCTGGATTGTGTAGTTTAACCGTTATATAACAGTACCCACGGGCTATATGGGCCCCAACTTTATCCCTTGGTCGGGCCCCAGTGCGTGTAGTCGTAGGAAGCTAAGAATAATTTTATATATATGCACGGGGGACTCGAACCTCCCAATCATATAATAAGGTGGACTCGAACCACCCGGTCACAAGCAAGGGGACTCGAATCCCAGGCCATTTAGACCCCCGCACTGGCAAACGCAGTTTTTAGTTGTGGTTCTTTGGGACTGCCACTTTCATGCCCAGCTACACAACCCTCTTTTAAGCCCCATTAAAACATTTAGCACACACTATCATTTATTGAACCATATTACACATTTAGGCATGCATTGTTGGTATCGTCATACCAACTACACTTGCAAGGTAACATTAACATGCCAAACTAATCATCATCACTTGGGGGAATTCACAACCCCCTTGGATCACTTATGCATTAGCTTGGGGAATTACACAACCTCACAAGGTTCAATTCAAAATTATTATGCTTAGTTCAATATGCATACTTTTCATATTCAAAATCAATTTCACAATATGGGGTTGAGGTCATTACCACTTCAATTGTCAACACTCACAATTTGGGGAAATCACAATCCCTTAGTTTTTTTCACTATACCCATGCACCCCACAAGTTCAAAACCATAAATAAAGGGTAAAATGGCTCGGTGAGCCCTTGTACTATGTCCATTTTGTAATGTGGATACTCCTACTTACATGTTTGTCATCTGGATCTTGAACCCATTAAAAAGTAACATTTTAAATCCTTTGACCTTTGGCTGGACCTATGTGGCATTAAAATGGCTGACTAGGACCAAGTGCGTGATTACACGCGCGTGAGGTGCGAGTGGGGATAATTTTTTGGTCAATTTTGTATTAAAATAATTAAAAAAAATTAAAAAGAACCCCCCTCTCCCCCAAAGCCCCCAAGGCATCCATGGCCATTATTAGAGCCCCCCAGCAATGCCCCCCAGCCATGGCCATCACTACAACTCCGCAGTTGCCGGCGCCAACGCTGACGACGATCCCTTCAAGATCCACCCATCGTTCCTCTTTCACCACCATCTTCTATATACATTTTTCACATCCTGCACTTTAGTCTTTAACCAACACGCACACAAAAACAATCTTTTTCAAAATCCCTCAATAACCAGAAAACACTAACCAATCACCAATATACCTAATTCCGATCAACCTTCCGGCGACAATTGTACTACCTCCGGCTACTTTGATGGATTCGAACTGCAAATCCACTAGGCTTACGCCGAAGAAATGCTCCAAGAATTTTGAAAACTTGAATCCCAATGTCGAAAACAATCCATTTTTATCAAAGTCTTGTAAATTACTAACGAAATTGGCGACGAAATCTTGGAAAAAGTAAGACAAAGTGTACCTGACCTTGGTTCTGGAAAAGTGCTGAATTTAATAAAGGATTTTGAGAATCTTGTTTCGATACCCAAAACAAATGAGTGTGAGGAGGAGGAAGAGGGAAAAGATGAACAAAAAATAAATAATGGTGTGTGAGAGAATTTTGTATTTTTATGGACTTGACAATGGTGTGTGTGTGTTTGAGGGTGGGTTGGGGTGGTGGTGGGGATGAAAAAATGGTGTGTGTTTGTTCATATGAAGAAGAAGCAACAAAGGAAGAAGGGGCTAATTTTACCCTTTTTTTTTTTTAACTAAATATAATTTTTATTTTTTTAATATTTAATTTCTTATGTGGATTTTTAAAAATGATATGGAATTTAATGTAGCATTTAAATGACGTGGAAGTTGACGTGGCAGCAAGTGTGTTACACACCAAAAAAGTGTTTAAAATGTTTTTTAATGGGTTCAAGGGTCAAGATGACAAACATGTAAGTAAGAGTATCCGCATTACAAAGCGGACGTAGTGCAAGAGTCTACGGAGCTATTTTGCCTGAATAAAGCATGAGCAATCAATATGTAAACCATGGAAAACATTGTTCAAAAACAAACATTCAAAACCCTCAACCGATGTTCCAAACCAACAACAAAACCACATAAACAACTATTTAAAACACTTGCTTTTACAAAATAATAGTTGGGGAAGAGTAACATGTCGAAGGATTCTCAATTATGGAGAAAAAACCTTGAATTGACCCGTAGGTGCTCAACCTTGAGGAAACTCTAGCTTGCTTTGCTTGAAAGAATTTAAGAGAGTAAAGAGGGTTTTTGATTTGTTTAAGTGTTAAAATAATGCCCCAAAAGTGCTTTATGGACGTGGGGTCTAAGTGGGTAAAGAGGGAAATGTCCAAAGTGCCCCTAAAATAAAAGGAAATATTGTCGCCCAGTCGCTATGGGTGTCCTTATGACTCGTGGTCTTTAGTCGTAGGATGGACAGTGCCAGAGCCATCAACACTGGTCCAGTTATGGAAGTACCATATGATTCTTAAAGAGTCCATATGACTCGTTACGTTTTAGTCGTACTCAAGACATAATACCTTGGGCACCCACACTGGTCTGGTTACTAGTTGTACCGTATGACTCGTACCCAGACATTACGATTCGTTTGGTCAAGCTGTAGGCAAGACAGAACATTTTGAACATCACACTGGTTTGGCTATGATTGGGTCCGTAAGATCTGCAATGACACGTTACGACTCGTAGGGAGAGTCGTAGTCTGGGCAGTGAGTTTAAAAATTCAGAAATTAAAACCCGGGGTGTTTCATTCTCCCCCTTTGGGATCATTCATCGTCGAATGATGAGATAAGGCATCCCGTAGCACGATTTAACATGGAATACAACTGCTCTTACCTTTTAACAAAGATAGAAAACAAAGATGCAAAGATTAACACATACCTTAAGCACGATTATCTGAAACGGGGAACAAGAATGGGTGTTTGTACGTCATGTCCTCTTTAGCTTCCCAAGTAGCTTCTTTAAACTTTTGGTTCCTCCATAGAACCTTCACCGAAGTCACACCGCAACTGACAAACTTGCCGATCTAAAATCTCAACCGGGACTTCCTCATACAACAAGGAGTCCGAAACACCAACACTTTACAACGGAACCACCAAGGAAGGATCACCCACGCACTTCCTCAACGTCGAAACATAAAAAATCGGGTGAACGGAGCCTAAACAAGGAGGCAACACTAACTTATAAGCCACTTTACCCAGTCTCTTCAAAATCAAATATGGACCACAAACGGGGACTGGGCTTTCCTTCTTTTCGAATCGCCTCACTCCCTTCATGGGAGACACCTTTAAGAACACTCAATCGCCAACTTCGAATTCCAAGTCCCTTCGCCTCACGTCTGCATAGGACTTTTGGAGACTTTGGGCGGTCTTAAGCCTATCCCGAATCACCTTCACCTTCTTCATAGCCTGATGAACCAAATCAGGACCGAACAACCCATCCTCCCCAACCTCAAACCACCCAATAGGAGAACGACATCTGCTACGATGCAAAACCTCAAACGGAGCCATCTTAATGCTAAAGTGATTACTATTATTATAAGAGAACTCGATGAGGGGCAAATGATCGACCCAACTACCACCAAAGTCAATCACTTCAACGTCTGAATGGTCCTCTCCGTTTGTCTATCCGCTTGAGAGTGGAAGGCGGTGCTAAGGTGCACCTTAGTACCCAAACCTCTCTGAAAGGAATGCCAGAAGTAAGACGAGAACTGCGTACCGCGATCAGATATAATAGAAACTGGTGCACCATGCAACTTGATTTCCGGAATGAACAACTTTGCATAATCCTCAGCAGAGAAAGTAGTCCTCCCAGGTAAGAATGAGCAGACTTAGTCATCCTATCCACGATGACCCAAATCGAATCAAACTGACTACGCGACCACAGAAGACCCGGTAACGAAATTCATATTAATCACCTCCCACTTCCACACAGGAAACTCAATTTCTTGAAACAATCCACCAGACCTCAAGTGCGCTTGTAGATGCGCTTAAATGCTTTGTCTCCATCCTTGTCTATATTGTTTGCTAAATCTCTTAAGCCAAATGGTATTCTTGTAGATGGTAAAATCTTGGATGAGATTTCTATGCTTGATTCCTTTCTATTCTACCTCATTGCCTACGATGACGTCCATACTTGTTTTGGAAATGTTTTCTTTAGAGGAAGGAATCCCTTTGGTTGGTCCACTTGTTTGAGGGACAATGCAATGACGGTCTTTCACATATTTGACCCCGGGAAACTCTTGTGGACTTTTGAACCATTGGTGGAACCACTTTTGGTGTGGTCTCATGCGGAAATAACGAAACAATTGTGTCTTATGGATCCTAAAATGAATTTGATCTTATATTTGTGGTTTATTGATGCCATTATGACCTTTGTGGTTTTCTTATTTCTTGGTATTTGTCATAGCCGATTTCTTTGTACCCTTTATGATTTTTTTTTTTGTTGAACTTAAAGGAACCTTGGTTATATTTTAAGTATGTGCAACCTTGGCATGGTGATAGGATTGATTTTGCTAATACTAACCCTATGCCTTGAGGATATTGTTGTTGCTTGTTTTTCATATGGTTTTGCAAAGTTTGGATTCGAGGTCAAATCCTTTTCAAGAAGGGGAGGATGATACAGGCCAAATCAGTGCCAACCTTTCAAGGCCTATATTTCGATGTCAACACAAAGGGATCTAACACATGGTCATCTTAAGGAGGTGAGGACGTCTTTGGAGGACCCTTTCTGAGCTCCCAATAGAGCAATGTCGTTGGAGCATGGATCCAACGACACTGTGAGAAAATATTATTGAACTGTTGGAACTACATTATTATTGGAAACAGCCTCTGGTAGAAATGCAAGGTAAGACTGCGTACGATACACCCTTATGGTGGGGCTCTTCCCTGAACACTGCACATAGCGGTAGCTTTTATGCACCGGGCTGCCCTTTTGTAACTACATTATTACATTGAGACCCTATTTATAGACAATACATTCCAATTCTTTTCCTAATAGGACACTACATTACAATCCTTTTCCAAGTAGGATTTTATACGCTATTCCTATTCCTACTCATATTCTAACACTCCCCTTTAAGCTGGTTCATAGAAGACATATGTACCAAGCTTGTTATGGATGTAACTAATATGAGAATCGGTGAGGGACTTAGTGAAGATATCTGCAAGAAAATTGATAAGGACTTCTTTGGACGTTTGGGAGACCTTAATTGAAACGGAACAAACTAAAAAAACAATGATCCGAAAAGAAGTAAATATTGCCGTAAAGTCGATGTGTCGCTGGACAATTGCCGAAACTGGTATAAAATATACGGGTCATCTCGAAATCAAGAGACGAGTAGATCTTGAACATGAAAGTCACCGGAAACTTAGCCGAAACATGCTTACACGCCGGATTATTAGATTTGATAGATGAAAAGTGACTACAATCTGAGGAAAAAAAAGTATATGGGTAGGGTCGGAATGATGACATGACTCTACTGAAAAATGTGTAGGATTGGAATGATGGCACGACCCTATTGAGAAATAGAAATTATATGAGTAGGGTCGGAATGACGGCATGATCCTACTGAAAAAGAGAAATTATATGGGTAGGGTCGGAATGATGGCACGACCCTACTGAAAAAGATCTGAGGAGTCACCGGAAAGACGTACGGAACTATGTAAATTAAATCTGAGGAGTCACCAGAAAGATGCATGGTGCTATGCCACTCAGATATGAGACAGTAGTCCGAGAAGATGCACTGTGCTACGCAAATCAGATATGAGAAACTAGTCACTGAAAAAAAGTACGGTGTTAAGAAAAATAGATATGAAAAAGTAGTCACTGGACAGATGCATGGTGCTACGCAAAGATATGAGGAAATAATTACTAGAAAGATACACAGTGAGTCAGTGACACAACTTTTGATAACATAACCATTGGCCAGACGGGCAGCGTATATGGATTATAGCCGCCCGCCGGCAGCAGAAACTCTTTGATTCTTTACCAAGATCGTGGAAGCTCTGATACCATGTGAGAAAATATTATTGAATTGTTGTAACTACATTATTACATTGAGGCCCTATTTATAGATACTACATTCCAATCTTTTTCCTAATAGGACACTACATTACAATCCTTTTCCTAGTAGGATTTTATATGCTATTCCTATTCATATTCTAACAGAAACAAAGGAAGAGCCAAAGGACAAGCTGTCCATTTTGGCGATCTCCCTACACTTCAGTGATAGACTTGTATCGCCTCACTTGGCAGCCTTCCTTGATGGGTCACTTTTGGGCTCAGTTGTAATAAGGCCTAGCATAGGTTATAAATAGTTAGTTTTTCATTTCATTAGGTTGATTTTTATGACTATTGCTATTGTGAAACTCTTGAAAGAGTGGGAGAGCTTGGAAAGGCTTTTGTTGATTATCGTTTTGAAAAGGTGGTTGCGAGTTTTATTGATTTCCCTCGAGGATTTCGTAAGAAAATTGGTGCTTTGTAGGTTATTTCAATAGATGTTTTAGGGTTTGACACACCTTTTGGTGTCTTTGATTCTCCTATATTTATGTCATTCTATCTATTCTTATTTTCGTGCTTTGGTTGTTGTATCTCTCGTGTATTTTCTGCTTTATACCTCTTCTTGTATTTTTGATTATATTAGTTATCGTTTTAACCATTAATCAAAATCATAAAACTGAAGGTCGAACTGATAAAGGGACGACCCGGTTCATACCTACTCCGTAGGTGTCGGGGAGGGGGGACCACTCCGGGCCTGACCTACGCGCCCTCACCCCAGCTTCGCTAGAGGGGCGTTTCGAACCCCCGACCCTGGCACACCACGGTAAGCAAGCTTACCGCTGAGCCAAGGTCGAACTGATAGTCCAATAAAAAAGTTTACGAAAGTAAAGCCACTATGAGATAATTAGGGGTATATAATAGTTTAACTATAATCTTATTTGGTTATCAATTTAACCATTAACCAAAATCATAAAATCGAAGACCGACGCTTATCCTTTCAAAAATTTACAAAAGCGTTTAAAATTTGTTAATCAATTACCCAATACGATAAATCTATAATATTTGTTTGGTTCAGTTTATTGGTTAAACCGGTTTTTGCACCCCCATTCTTGAACTATTCGTTCACATTAAGCATCTTCTTGGGCTCTTGTTCCACGATAAGCATCTTCTTGATTTTCCATTGAAGTCCATCAATCTTTAATGGAGGTATGACATTATCGATGTTATCACTATTCCTATCTCTTTTGATGCTGTGAATGACATGTTCCGATCTATATGAGTGCTTCTATTTAGTAAATTACTAGATGCTTTTTTCTGTCTTTTTTGGGGTGGGTGGGTGGGTGGGGTTTCATCCTTGAGGGGATATCGTCGAGGATGGAGAAGGTAAAGCTTTTTTACTTCCATTTCAATGTATGAGAGATAGGCCCTCCACAACTCTGTTTTTTCAAATATCTTCTCCTCTGTTACACATGACATGATATATATGAGGTAATATGTGTGAACTTATGTAATGCTTTATGAAATATTTGCAGTTCCGCTCACTGTCGGACCAAATATATCGCAGTACTGAGCATCACAAATTTGTGAGGGAACACATTGTTAAACAGGTATTTCTCTAATATTTTTGTTAGTTCCAATATTGTTTAAATACTATGGTTGCACGTGAGGCATAATTAATAAAAAAGAAAAAAAAGCGATACGCAATGTCAGCAAAAGGGCTGTGTCCAGCTTCGCAAAAAAAAAAACAAAAAAAAACTGGGGAATTGAAGGCACAAAGAGGCGGCCAAAATTTACAGATGTTTACCTTTCTTATGCGAAATTGAATTAAATCATGGTTGTGCATTGTGATCATGTCCTTCAATTACCTTTTTGTAACTATTGATTACTTCTCCTTGTTGTTTTTATCAGCTCAAGATCCATAGGGAGTTGTATGAGGGATATGTTCCAATGGTCTATGATGAATACTTGAAGAAAATGAGCAAGTAATGCCTGAAGCTCCTTTCAGTTTGTCTTCATTGTTTTATGATTATGCTCTTATTGAACTGCTCCTTCTAACAGGGCTGGCGAATGGGGTGATCATGTAACTTTGCAGGCTGCTGCAGATTCAGTATTGTCCTCTTCCCTCTTCCGTGTGTTCTGGTGTTTTTGTGAAATTTCCACAATAACTTGTTGAATTGTTTTATTTAGAAATTACTCCAGCATATATGGATAAACTGAGTTTCAAAATTTGGGCTCGATGGTTGTTTTGAGGTCTGTTAAACTTGATTGGTTGCAACCCCTGTTTGGATAAGCCGGCTTCAGTTCTTTCTTTATTAAAGCATTGATCTTTTTAAGAGAAGAAAGCTCTTTTATACTGGAAGGGAACTCTTAAAATGACATTTGAATAGATTCAATTCTTAGTGAGGTCCTAGTCCTATTGTAAGTTGCACAATAATATAGATCTCTTTAAAACATTGAACAAGGAATAGTATGTGTGAGAAATACAGGAGAAAAATTTTATTAAATTATTGTATCTACACTATTACATTGAGACCTATTTATAGACACTACACTATTTCCAGGAAACTGCTACACTATAATCCTTTTCCAAATAGGGGACAACATTAAAATCCTTTTTCAACTAGGACACCACATTGCAATCCTTTTCCATGTAGGATTCTATTTACTATTCATGTTCCTACTCTAATTCTAACACTCCTCCTCAAGTTGGTCCATACAAGTCATATGTACCTAGCTTGTTACAGGTGTAATAAATATGAGGACTAGTGAGGGACTTGGTGAAGATATCTGCAAGTTGATCACTTGACTTTACAAATTTTGTAACAATATCTCCTAAGAGTATCTTTTCTCATATAAAGTGACAATCAATCTCAATGTGCTTTCCCACTCATGAAACATGGATTTGATGCGATAGGAAGGGCCTCTTGATTATCATAAACAAGTTCCATCCAACCAATTTTTCCAAATTTTAGTTCTCTCAACAATTGTTTGATCCAAACTAGCTCACAAGTTGCTACTGCCATTGCTCGATATTCTGCTTCTGCACTAGATCGGGCAACCACACTTTGTTTCTTATTATTTTAGGACACCAAATTACCACCTGCTAAAACATAATACCCGGATTTAGTGTGTCTATCAAAGGTGATCCTGCCCAATCAGTGTCGACGTATCCAACGATTTGCTCATGACCTCAATCCTCAAAGAGTAGTGTTTTATCTGGAGTTGACTTTATATATTGAAGAGTGCGAGCAATATCCTAATGACCATTACATGGAGAATCTATAAACTGACTTACAACACTTATAGGATAGGAAATGTCAAGTCGAGTCACTATGAGATAATTCAACTTACCAACTATATCTTCCAGGATTACTGAGTGGCTTCCCCTGTCCTAGCAAGATTTTAGTATTTGGATCCATAGGAGTGTCAGTGGGTCTACATCCCATCATTTCCGTCTCCTCAAGACTATCTAAGGTATACTTGTGTTGAAAAATAATACCTGATCTGGACTGAGCAACCTCAATACTTAGAAAATTCTTTAGTCAGCCGAGGTCCTTAGTCTGGAAATGTTGAAAGAGATATTGCTTCAAATTAGTGATACCATCTTGATCATTGTCGGTAATAACGATATAATCAACGTAAGCCACCTAATAAAAACATAGATTTGGAGCTAAATATCCATAAAATGCAGAGTGAGATGCTGAACTACGAATCATGCCAAACTCCTGAACTACTGTACTAAATTTTTCAAACCAAGCTCGAGGAGACTGTTTTAGACCATAAAGTGATCGGCACAATCAACACACCAAACCAGATTGTCTCGAGCAACAAAACCAAACCAGGTGGTTGCTCCATATAAACTTCCTCCTAAAGTTAACCATGGAGAAAAGCATTTTTAAACTGATAGAGGCAGTGTCGAGCAACAACCATGGTAGGAAAAGACGAATAGGTGCTATTTTAGCCACGAGAGAGAAAGTATCACTGTAATCAAACCCAAATATTGAGTATATCGTTTGGCAACAATGCGAGCCTTAAGCCGATCAATTTGGCCGTCCGAACCAACTTTCACTGCATAAACGCAACGACAACCAACAATCGATTTACCCGAAGGGAGAGGAAAAGACTCCCAAGTACCACTTGCATGTTAAGTAGACATCTCATCAATCATAGTTTGTCGCCATCCTGGATAAGAAAGTGCTTTTTTTGTGGACTTAGGAATGGAGACAGAGCGCAAAGCTGACACAAAGGCATAATGGGATGATGGTAGCCGATGTTATCTTAAAAAGGTATAATGAGGGTTATTATTACAAGTGCATTATATACCTTTTTGAAGGAAGGGACAAGTCTGTAGTAGGTGCGGGGTTAGGTGCAGAACGGGGATCAGTTGAGCTTGATGTTGTACGATGACGACGTTGATAAGTCAGGAGTGGTGGTACTATGGATGGAGTTGTAGAAGGTATTTTAGATTCCTTAAAAGTTGGTGCAGGTTAGGCTGGTGTCACTATGGATGGATATGTAGAAGTAACAGTAGGATCCTCAAAAGTCGATATAGATGGGACCTTAGATATATTAGGATGATCAGGATTAGAAGATGTAATGTAAGGTCGAGACTAAATATGTGACATCAACTAACATAAGGTGCCAACCGACGAAGATTAGGTGAGTAGCAACAATACCCTTTTTATACTCTAGAATAACCTAGACAGACACATTTTAGAGCACGAGGGGTTAATTTATCTTTTCATGGGGTAAAGTTATGAACAAAAACATGTACTCCCAAAGACACTAGAGGGAAGAAAGTATAAAGGTAAATGAGGAAACAATGATAAATAAGGAATTTGATTTTGAATGAAAGATGAGGGCATTTGATTAATTAAAAAGCAAGTTGAGAATTGTATCGCCTAAACAATGTAGCGGAACATGGGATTGCATGAGAAGAATGTTGCAGTCTCGATAAGGTGCCTATTTTTTCTCTCTGCTACTCCATTGTATTAAGGGGTGTATTTCAACACAATAGCCGTTGTGACATTATCAGTACGAAAGATATGAATAGAGTCACCGAATTGATTTTGTATTTCAACACAATAGCCATTGAATATAGGAAACAATTCAGAGCGATCTTTCATTCAGAAAATCAAGTACTTCTTGAATCTTGAATAATCATCAATGAAGCTTACAAAATAACGAAATCCTAACTCTGAACTGACTCCACCTAGATCCCAAATATTAGAATGAACTAAGGCAAAGATAGATTCTACACGACTCTCAGCACTACGTTGATTTGAGTGTTTCCCAAGTTGACATGACTCACAATCTAACGTGGATAGACTAGACAAACAGGGCACCATCTTTTGTAGCTTGAACAAACTAGATGTCCCAAACGTTTGTGAATTACGTCCGGCGGATCTGTAGCCGGACATTCTATGGAGGAATTAGGAGAGTTAAGATAGTAGAGGCCCTGTGATTATATCCGACACCAATTGTTGTACCGTACTATGGTCATGCATGACAAAGTAGTCCTCAACAAATAATATACCACAATTTAGGGCACGAGTCAAACGACCGACCGATGCAAAATTAAAAAGGATAACTAGGGACATAAAGAACAAAATTTAAAATGACAGAGGATAGGGGATTAGCTTGTCCATCTCCTTTTGCTTTGGTTTGGTTACTATTGGCTAAAGTGGCAGCCTGAAGAGCTTGTGAATAAACAATATTTGACAGAAGTGATTTATCACTATAATTTTGATCTGAAGCGCCAGAGTCCGTGACCCATGATCCAAAGGTAGGAGACTTTGCAGTTGAGGCTATTGGCAGAGATATGTGCTTACTTGCTCGTCTTGAAGATACTCATTATATTTCTCTTTAGATAAATAAGCCCATTGATTATCTGTGGTGTTAGATCGAGCACATGAGCAATTTTAGGTGGTCGCCCATGCAAAGAATAACATATCACGAGTGTATCCAAGCCTATTACAGTAACTACACATAGGCCGAGAGTAGCATACGTCACGAGTGTGTCCAAGTTTATTACAATAATTACACCTAGGTCGGGATTTTCCAAAATGACCTCTCCCTCATCGATTCTCCATGAACTGTGACGTTTGATTATCTGATCTCCTTATTATGAGTTCAGACTTAATCATAAGTATAAATCGAAATCAGTGATGAACATTTGTAGAATTTGTATTGAACCACCAAAGAATTAGGTTTGACTGCTAAAAATGGTCAAAATTTGAAAAAAATGATATAGGTAGGGTCAGAATGATGGCATAACCCTATTGGTAAAACGAAATTGTTGGAGAAGTGGTGTTTTTCAAACACCGATGAAAATAGACGATGACACAAATAACCTTACAGTTGTCGGAAATTGATGCACAGTGACTTGTCTGGCTAAGTTTCTCACAAACGCTCTGATACCATTTGAGAAATATAGGAGAAAAGTATTATTTAATTGTTGTATCAATACTATTACATTGAAACCCTATTTATAGACACTACACTAATCCTTTTTCAACTAGGAGACGACTACACTATAAAAATTTTCCAACCGAAATACTACATTACAATCTTTTTTCAACTAGGACACTACATTAATCCTTTTCCAAGTTGGATTTTATTTACTCTTAATCTTCCTACTCTAATTCTAACAAGATGCATTAAAAGTTCTTATCATTTTTAGACGGTTTTATGGATTAAATCAAGTGAAGTGACTTTGTATTCATTGAGTCTGCTCTGCCAGTCTTTGCTTTTGATGCCAATAGTTTTGATGGATAAATGTGTTTCTGAATGAGATGTTATGAAATTTTGGTATAAAGCCTCGCTCAAAATATTACGAGAGGAAGAGCTTATGTGCTGACAAAAATATGCTGTCTAACTCTTAGGATTTCTCAAGTAAAACCATTGGATTTTTCACAAAATTGCTCGTGGCTTCTAGGTTTTTGAGAGGGGTGGGGGGATTGGGGGTGGGAGAGGAGGATGGAGGGACTTGAGTTACTTTGGGTTCTTAGTTATTGTCCAAATTGTTGTTAATGGATTTAGGTCTTGTTGATGTAATTTCAATCTATAACCTCTTTTCCGTATGAATAATAGCCTCTTGAGTAATAATTTCTAAATTCTATTTTTATGGCCTTGTTATTCTAGCTAAGAAAAATAAAACTCATAAAAATATGAAATTCGACAAATCATAATCAAACAAAGCACTCAAGGGTATGGCCTAGTGGTGAATGAAGTAGGTGAGAACTATAAGGTCAATGAAGTAGGTGAGAACTATAAGGTCTTAGGTTCAAATCCCAGTAGATATAAAAAACACTAGGTGATTTGAATCTGTCCTACCCTTGGTGGATAGAATTATCTGGTACATGTTACTGGTGGGAGGTGACACGTATCCATTGGAATTAGTCAAGGTGCGTGCAAACTGGTCCAAATAACATAATTATGAAAAGGAAAAAAAATGAGCAAATAAAACTTTATTTATTTTTTCATAAAATGAGCAAATAAAACTTTATTAATTCAAAAGAAATTAGAAATGTATGCTGATAAAGGATGTGTTCGGTATGGAGGAAAATATTTTTCATGAAAAATGTAGTAAAGTAAGTTTGTTCCTTATTTTCTTGTGTTCGACATGTATGTGAAATATATTATTACAAAATTATTTATATATAATTTAGACAAATATTATAGGGTGTCAGGTGGTGGGAATAGGGTGAAGATGAAGTGTTTTTGAAGGGTGGGGAGGACACAATCAATATGGAATGCCACTTGCAATGTTTTTCCTACTTCCATTGATAAAGTCATTTTTCTAGAGTGTTATAATATGAGTAGGAGAAGAAATAGTATATAGAATTCTACTTGAAAAAGAATTCTAATATTGTGTTCTAGTTGGAAAAGGACTGGAATGTAGTCAATAAAAATATGGTTTCAGTGTAGTAGATACAACAATTCAATAATATTCTCCTCCAATATTTCTCACATGGTATGAGAGCCTCTACGATCTTGCTGGAGAATAAAAAAAAGCTTCTGTAATCGGCGGGCAGTTATTAATCATATAGTCGCCCATTTGGACAATGATTATGTTAGCAAAAGTTGGGCTACCGTGCTTCTTTACGGTGGGTTCTCATATTTGATTTACGTAGCACCGTGTATCTTTTTGATGACTACTTTCACATATCTGATTTGCGTAGTACTGTGCATCTTCTCAGTGACTACTTTCTCATATCTAATTTGCATCTTTTCGGTGGTTACTTTCTCTTCGTTCAATTTGCCTAGTACCAGTCATCTTTTCAGACTACTTTCTCGTATCTGAGTTGCATATCATTGTGCGTCTTTTCGGTGACTCAGTTCTGATTTTCATAGTTTTGTGTGTCTTTCTAGTGACTTGTCAGATCTAATTTGAGTATGATCGTGCCATCATTCTGACCCTACAGATTATTATATGGTGTAAAACAGTCTTCTCGACTCTGGTTTGGAAAGTTCAATAATTTTTCTTTTCCGGTAGGGTTGTGCCATCGTTTCCACCCTTCCTATATAATTTCTCTTTTTCAGTAGGATCGTCGCATCATTTCGACCTTACCCATATAGTTTTTCTCATATTTTGACCATTTTTCAACTGTCAAATTTAATAATCCAGCGCGTGAGCATGTTCCGACCAATTTTTTAGGTGACTGTCTTGTTTAAGATCTACTCATCTCTTGATTTAGAGATGACCCATATATTTTATACCAATTTCATTCCGTTATCTAGCGACAAATCGACTTTCCAACGACTTTTATTACTTTTTGGACCACTTTTTTAGTTTGTTCCTTTTCAACTGTAAAGCAGTCCTTTCCAGTTTTCTTGCAGATATCTTCACCAAGTCCCTCACTGGCCCTCATATTAATTACATCTGTAACATGCTTGGTACATATGACTTGTATGCACTAGCTTTGGGGGGTGGTTAGAATATATGTAGGAGAAGGAATAATATATAGAATCCTACTTGAAAAAGTATTGTAATATGGTGTTCTACTTGGAAAAAGATTGGAATAGGATTGAAATGTAATGTCTAAAAAGGGTCTCAATGTAATAATGTAGAGATAACAATTCAATAATATTCTTCTCCTTTGTTTCTCACAGAGAGAATATTTTCTAAAAATTTTGACCTACCGAACATTAGAAAATTGTAAACCATTTTTCAAAAAATATTTTTCTCCATACCGAACATGGCCTAAGATCTGCTATTAGGAATCTCGTGGGAAGTTTGTGGAGAAATCTCAAGAAGTATTTGTTTATGACTTATCATTCCATTGCTTTGTTGCCTTTGGTTCATTCTGAGTGGAGCATAAAACCTAATACTATCTGACAAACATAACTTGTCTTTGTATCATGAGACATTCTTTCTCGACTTTTATCAACTAGAAGAAGTTGGGGTCAATTTTGGTAATTCATTGGGATTTTCAGTATTCTGCAATAAGTGCAAGGAGAATTTTGCTTAGGTCCTTCCTAATGATTACATGTCAAGTGCAATCCCACAAAGTGATGTCTAGGGAGGCTGTGTGTACGCTGACCTAACCTCTACCAAATGATACGATACAAAATACGAAAGCGAAACACAAGTATAAAGTTGAAAGACAATAAGGTAAGGATAAAAGATAGAACAAGAAGAGGAATCGTAAATAAACCAATGGTATATTTAACCAAAGGTCCCTAGACGATTAATCTAAACAAACACCTAACTCCTACGAAGACTGAGAGGGAGAGTAAACCCCTCACAACCAACGTGTCTAAGTAACAAGGAAGCTCCAACAAGCTATCGTAAGCACTCGCAATTGTTTTCTTCATCAACAATCATCTAAGTCCAAGAAAAGAAGAAACCTAGCTATTTATAGTCATGAGCTATTTATTACAAAATGGGCTCAAAAGTGACCCTAAATGCCAAATGACCACATGTTGGCACATATGCTCTTCTTTTGCTTCGTTCGACCTTGTAGACTCCATGCTATCTTCCAAACACGAGGTCACTCAATACCCTCTTTTAGATGATATCATCAAATATAACTTCTCTTGTGGTCCAAGCTATAATCCACACATAATATTGTTCTAATGGGAGCTCTAAAAGGGTACTCCAAACACGTCTTGGCATTCTCTCATGGCTTGGACTCCTTTGTGTTCACCTCGGAGCATAGATCTTAGGAGGTTGACATTGATTTGGCTTGTATCATCCTCCCTTTCTTGAAAAGGATTCAACCTCGAATCCAGATCATTTGCCGACTTGTCATCACACTTTCCAAGTTTGGATCTCTTTGGTATTAACTCCAGTAGGCCTTCAAGCATATTTTCACAAAGTATTTTTTCATGAACCTGCACAAGTGAAGGAGTGATACTAGGTAAAATTCTAGCAGTGCTGTTAGTAGACCTAAGGTGGAAAGGGTCTTTGCCAAATTAGATGTTCATGTTCTTGGGGTCTTGGAGCATAATTTAGGTTAATGATTTTCGGGGTAATGATAGTGGAAGTATTTTGGTCGCTTGAGGTGTATTGGGGAGTAAGACACCTCAAATTTACCATCCTCCCTTTCATGTGTGACCAATCCCCAATCAATCCTTTCACATCTTGTCGCAACCCCATGATGGCTTCCACTAAGGATCAAAGGTTGTTTCACCCATGGTTCTTAGTAGATGTGAGAAAAGGGGATGAGGCAAATGTGGATGACTTGATTAAAACTAAAGGACTCGAAATAAGAAATTAACTAAGAAACAAAAGATAAAAGAACACAAAGAAACTGACGAACTAAGAAAAAAAGTCTCTAAGACTAATTAATCAACTAAGTAGATCAAATACTAGTTGTTAATTAGTTAGGAATCAAGAAATGAATTTAGGAATCAAGAATTGAAACAAGCAAAATGGGATTTGGAGTTATTGAGATGCGTTGGGGTGATATGTGGGTGCAGGTTAGGACATGCCCTCGCAGATGTGGGTCGCATGTCAAAAACAGAGAGCTGGAAAGTGGCACACGCAGGTGAGGGCGCAGGTGCCTGGGCAGATTAGCTGGAATCTTCGAAAATTAAGCTTCTGTGGGCCTTTTTTGTTACTTTTTCGCTTAGATTTTTCCTCTTTTGGAATATTCCTTTAAGCATAAACAAGTACGTCTTCTCTTTTACCTTTCCTTTTTGGATCAAACTAAACCTTTTTGATTGTTCTTCAACCAAATAAGAAGATCATGAAGAACACATGAACATTCAAAAATTGACCCTCGATCAAACTAGCTCCAAATGCGATGAAATTTTAACCTCGAGCTCCTTCCAACCTCCTGAATCTAACCCAAGTGTTTTTAGTCCTCAATTCCCAACCAATTGCTCCCGGAAATTAAGCCCACTTCAAAATTTTAAGAACACCATGCAAATGGTGAACTTCCAAATTTCAAACACTTTCATTTTAACTCGGAATCGCTTCAAATTCAAGATCCGGGCTCCGTTTGGTATGGGGTACACTTTTCAACAACTTTTAATCTTCAAATCCAAGCCAAAATTCCCAGATCTAAAAACCCACTTCACTTTCCTCAAAACTCAAAACTTAACAATGGTAGAACCCTCAATCAACTCCGATTAAACTCAAATCTCAGATTTAGATTCAAATAATACTAGAACACTATTCTAGTATCAGAAACTCAAGAAAACTCAAAAATAAGAAATTTTAAAATTTAGAGAAGACCAAAAAACTTGAAAATCATTTTTTTTTATTTTTTGATTTTTCTTCAATACCACACCCAAGACTAGAATCATGGGAACGATTCTAAGCTTGGCTCTGATACCAAACGATACGAGACAAAATAGAAAACAAAACACAAGTACGAAAATTGAAAGACAATACGAAAATTGAAAGACAATAATGTAAAAGGATAAAAGAAAGGCTCAAGAAGAGGAATCATAAACAAACCAACGGTATATTAAACCAAAGGTCCTTAAATGATTAATCTAAACAAGCACCTAACTCCTATGAAGACCGTGAGAGAGATTAAACCCCTCACACCCAACGTGTCTAAGCAAAAAGAAAGCTCTCAACAAGCTATCATCGCAAGTGTTTTCTTCATTAAAAATTATCTAAGTCCAAGAAAAGAAGAAACCTAGCTATTTATAATTATGGGCTATTTATTACAAAATGGGCCCTGAATGCCAAATGACCACATGTTGGCACATATGCTCTTACTTTGCTTAGTTGGACCTCCTAGACTCCATGTTATCTTTCAAACACGAGTTTGCTCAATACACGTTGGCATCTGTGAGGTGGGCACGATTTGGACTCTCTTGTGTTGACCTCGGGGCATTGATCTTAGAAGGTTGACACCGATTTGGCTTGTATCACCTCTACCTTCAAGGTCCTTCCTAATGATTATTGGATGAAATTTAGTTATTCACACTGTGGCCCATCCAACAAATGTCAAACCTGATAATATGTTGCTTGATCAAACTAGAAATCAATGGCAAGAAGAAGAACCCTCTAAAGCATGGGAACTCTTATATTTGTAAATTTTTGTCACATGGGTATCGAAAAGCTAAAGACTTGTTACTTTAGAATCAATATGTTGTGCTTTAATGATTCTATGATCTAATACATCTTATACCTTATATCCAAATTTTGGTGTTTCTTATGTTGGGCGGACTCTTCGGTTTTAACGCCGACCCCTTCTCGACACGAGATTGACGCGGTGCGGTTGCTTCCACCGTCTCAGATTCGGTCAAATGATTTTGGATACGTTGACCAAATTCAAGAACAAATTTGAGGGAAACATTGGATGGTAAATCGGCGATTTCCCTGGAAAAAGTCCGAAGTCCGATTGACGACTGTAAAGTTGCAAACAAATCCAATTTTCAGTTGTCGGTTCTTGGGGAAGAAAGAAACAATCATACATCTGGAATCCAGTTGAACCAAAGGAGTAATTACAATTTACAACTTGTCGATGGAAGAAACAGAGAAGACGTCGATTGTTGGCTGGGGAAGAACCAATGTTTATATTTATTCGTCAGAATATATATATATATATATAATTATAAATTATTATATATATATATATATATATATATATATATATATATATAATATAAACAAACATGTTGGTTTGGGTTTTTATATTTTTTTAATTCTTTATAATATAAAAAGAAATAATTTATAATTATATATAGTAAAATAATATTTTGACAGCACGTGGATTCTGATTTGAACGTGATACTCCCCTAGCATTGAAAAAGTACTACTAATTAGTTATACATAAGTTTGTTTTTTGGTTAATAATTATACGTAAGTTAAAGAAACTCCAAATTTATAATATTTATAACTTTATATTTATATATTTGATATTTTTAGCTGAATCACCGCACCCGTATCCATGCTCGGATTCCAGCCTCGAATCTTAAAATAAAAATTTTGATGAATTCGACTCTCGGATCCACACACATCTCGGATACCCACACCCGAGTCCGAGCAATTTAGGGTGTTTCTGCAATAGTAAACGGTATCTTTTTTATGTTTGTGACTATCTCATCTAAAAGCTTAAGTTATTACACATTTACTTGATTATATTCATATAAAAGATTAATCCATTTGAGATAGTACAGTTCTATTCACTTAATTATATAATCAATATGCTCCCTCCCGTGTTGGCCATTCAAAGCTCTTGGAGATTCTTTTTAGGCTTAAGCATGGATTCTGTTGAGGTTGTCTCCATATTCCTGTTACACACCCCTTGACCACATGATACACACCCAGATTTGTTCTAAGTGTAGCTTTTACACACCAATTTAGAAGAAGTGGCGTATTTCACGCACCAACAATGACGTGATACGTGACATTAATTTGTTCTTTTAAATTGAACACTTAAATTTACAAATTATACCCTTTAGCCATTATCCCTTCATCTATTTCTCTTCTGTTATGCAACTCTATCTCTTCATCTCTTTCTCTTTTGTAATGCAACTCCACCATCGCAAACCATCAGAAAACCCAGAACCATCACCTTCGTTTTCAAACCCAAACGTAGGAGTTAGAACGATTTAGTCCCAATTCCATATTTAGATTTTCTCCGGGAAAAACTAGGTTAGAACTCTAAACCTTGATTCTCTCCTTGCAACTGCATTACAAACCAGAATTTTTCATGTGAAGAGAATATGAATAAGAAACATGTAGGGAACTTCCTTCCTGCCAACTACTTACTGCATATGGGTGCAAAATGGTGAATATCAAGTCCTTTGTATGAGATGGAAAAACCATTTCACGGGATCTTCGCCGGAAATTTTTCTATTGACCATTTCTTCCTCCTGTTTCTTCACACTCTTGAGTCCTTTTTGGAATCGGGCAATATGAGATGAATTATGCAGTAGAACTCTTGTTATTTATTATGGTAGCTTTCTGGTGTGAAAAACTGATGGAGCTAACGTAGTAGAACCTAAGTTGCTCGGACTCTCCAAAAATGTTGTTGCACCCGTGTCGGATCCTTAAAAAATGCACTACTTTTGAAGGACCTGACATGCACCCGATGACATTTTTGAAGCGTCCAAGTAGCATAGAGTAGAACTATTGTTATTTATTATGTTAACTTTCTGGTGTGAAAAACTGATGGAGATAATTTTAAGGTGAAATCGTCCGAGTTTTTGCCGGTAGTAATGGCAATGGTTAAGAGGAGGCGGCACAGTGGTGAAGAAATAAGGTGAAAAAACTGTTATTTTTTATTTTTTTTGAAGAGATAATTGGAAAAAAAAAATTTGTTAAGGATTTACTAGCCCGTTCTGCGTGTAAAGATGCATGTGACACGTAGGTGGAAAGGTGTGTAATAGACATTTGAAATGTTTGGGTGCTTAAGATGATTCTTGCGGTCAACAATTATGTAACAGGGATTTGGGGATGACCTCAGGGTGCAATCTATGTATTAAGCCTTCTTTTCATAATGATGGTGGTGAGACTCAAACTCAGTCTGTTTTGATACCTTATTGAAGTGTGTGACCCTCTTATCTAAAATCTTAAGTTGTAAGAGAGAACACTTCTATTTACTTAATTATATTCTCAGCATTATCCGTATTCCCCTTTATTTAGATTCACAAGCAATTCCTCTAAATTCATTTTGCATCTTGAAAGCAACAGTTATCATTGCTATTATACGTAAATAAATACTTCATGAAAAACAAGCACTATAACTCTAAGAGAACCATACAAAAGTTAGAATACAAATGCTGCTATTGTAGAGAGTCACTGTTTACTTTGCTCCAGAGAATGATGCATGTCATGGATATGTTCTTTTATGCTCTCTCAAACCCCGATTTTTTGCTTGAAGCAGTTGATTCGCTAGGCCAGTAGGCCTGTCGCCACTTTTTAGGATTTACTCTGCATAGATTGATTCTGAATTTTCTTCCTGAGGAATCTCAGTTCTCGGGGAGTGGTTTGGAGTTTCCCTGTCGGTATCCCAACAAAAGGAAGAGACCGTTGGTTGATTCCTTCCAGGTCCTTCTCTTTTCCTGACCAGGAAATGCCTACCTCCCTTTTACTGTCAATTATCATATGAATATGATGGTGATCTACTATTCTCTCAATTCAAGTGTGTATTTTAAATTTTCAATTGGTGACTGACGTTTTTCCAATGTTATTACAGTATGGTGTTAAGATATTTGTCATTACATCGTTTAAGGACACCTGCTACATTGAGATTCTTCCACAAAGTCAGAAGTCAAACAGGAGTAAGTTTTATTTTTATTTTCATCAATGTGTAGTTTTTCTGTTTGATCTTTGCCTTTTATATTTTTATCAGACCGAGTTTTCTTCTGGTTTTCTTTTGTGCATGTTTTTGTGTAAAAGCGTTAAGGTAGATTTATTATAAAGAAAGCTATAAGAGAGGTGAATCCTAAAATTTGCAACTTCTAGGAGTTCTAAGATAATGCACTTTGATCACTGTCGTATGGAGCAGAGTAATTTTGAGTAGTTGGAGGCAGATCTAGAATTTGACAGTTATGGGTGCCAACTGCCACCGTCTTTAGGAAAATACTGTGTGGTGGTTCCTTACATCCATATCAGGCCGCACCGATTTTTTGTCAAGTTGGTCTCTTATAGATGCCCATCTATACCTAAGTCTCTGTATTATAAGTGGGTAAATTCGGGTGCTAAAAAAGCACAACTTCCATCTCAACGCTGATGAACCTTCTATCCAACTAGCCAGATTTTATAATTATATGTTCTTTCCTCTCTAATTCATTAGACTTTCCTCCATTTACTAAAATTTCGTAAGCAATCCGCATTGTCTTTATGTTATTCTTTTTGCCACACTATTTAATTTTGTTACAAGCTTGTGCAACCAGAGTAACTATTTTTGGTGTTGCAACTTCGGCACTCAGGTCTTGGCTTCATTTTATGTGAGAAATATAGGAGAAAATATTATTGAATTGTTGTACCTACATTATTACACGGAAACCTATTTATAGACACAACATTACAATTCTTTTCGAGTAGGATTTTATGTACTATTCCTTATCCTACTCAAATTCTAACACTCCCCCTCAACCTGGTGAATTTGTTATAGATGTAATTAATATGAGGATCATTGAGGGACTTGGTGCAGATATCTGTAAGAAAGCTAGTATGGACTGCTCGGAATGTCTGGGCGACCTTACTTGAAAAGGTACAAACTAAAAAAATGGTCGGAGAAGTAGTAAACGTCATCGAAAAGTCTCCGTCGAAGGAAAATTGACAGAAATTGGTATAAAATAAGTGGGGTCATCTCAAAATCAAGAGATGAGTAGATCTTGAACAAGCACGACCCCACAAAACTGGTTGGAACTGGCTCACGCCCTGGCGTGTGGGCAGTGGGCAACGCGTGGGAGGTCGATGCACATTTACTTTGGTTGGGGTTTGGTCACAAGTAGACACTTGACCTCTTGGTGGTGTTGGTTTTCGCACAATATTAATAAAAAGTGAAACTACGTAAATCAGATATGCAGAGTCGGTGGAAAGACACATAGAACTACGCAAATTAGACTTGAGGAGTTCCCGAAAAGATGCACGATGATATGCAAATCAGATTTGAGAAGATAGTCACCGAAAATATGCCCGGTGCCATGCAAATCAGTTATGAGAAAGTATGTTGTGGATGCGTGAAACTCAATTAATTAAGTATTAAATTATATTTGAGTAACTTTCTTTATTATTCTAGAATGGGATTTAAGTGTCCTAGTTTCATATGGATTAGGGTTAAGGTTTTGTGTTTCCTACTTTCATAAGGATTAGACTTTCTAGAATAGGGTTTTATGTTTCCTACTTTCATAGGGATTAGAGTATTGTTGTAACATGACTCCTATTTAAAAGAGGTTTTTGAAGAATGAATCAAGTAGTCAAATTTCAGCAAAAAGCAAGTGATTGGAGTTCTCTCTTCTATTGAACTCTAAGATTTCAACCTCCCTTTAACGAGTTGAATTTATATATCGCGCTGTGAATTGATCCTTCCCCAAAGATCCTAACAATTTGGTATCATGACGTAACACAATAGGTGATGAGATCAATTTCAGCATCAAGAAGAGTGTGCGATTATAGAAACCCTAATGGACTCTAAAATTTCAACAATGGAACAACGCCTCTGCGAGAGAATTGTTCAAGTCATCCAAGAACAATTGTCTAGTTTGAGAATTGGCTCCATAAAATCAGCAATCCAGATACTTGAGTCGAGTAGCGCCCCGACAATTGGTAAATCAACAATTTCTTCTACTAAAGGCAATACATCGCTTATTCAACTAGTCGATCAGAATCATCCAACAAGTGGTAATTCCCGTTCAACCATACCAAGGTATGCAAAGATGGATTTTTCTACTTATAACGACACCACCGCCAACATACCCAGTGTATTCTCACTTGGTGGGGTCTGAGGAGGGTAGAGTGTACGCAGTCCATACCACTACCTCAGGTGAAGTTAAGAGGTTGTTTCCGATATACCCCCTGCTTAGAACCAATAACAATATAACAAACACAATACATAAATGCATATAAACTTGTATAGTATGCAAAATAAACTATATGCAAAATAAACTAACGCCGCTAGACACAAGATAATACTAAACTATAAATCCGAAACCATAGACAACATTCAACACCTACGAACAAGAAACTTCAGACACAAATACAAAACACTCCCTTGCTGTTACCGACACCCTCCCACCCCTAACCCTCTACCCTAGTCCGCATCTTCCACACCTTCCTATCAAGGATCATGTCCTCCGTAAGTTGTAACTACTCCATATCATGCCTAATCATCTTTCTCCAATATTTCTTCGGCCTACCTCTCCACCGCCTAAAATCATCCATAGCCCGTGTCTCACACCTTCTCACTGGCGCATCAGCACCCCTCCTTATCACGTGCTCGAACCAACGTAACCTCACTTCTCGTATCTTATCCTCCGTCGAAGCCACTCTCACTTATTCCCGAATAATCTCATTCCTCACCCTATCCTTCCTGGTCTGACCACACATTCACCGCAACATCCTCATCATTGTGAACAATTTTTTGGAATGGTTGAGTTTCTCATGTTGGGAGAAACACAATTATGAAATTATCAGCATATGGGCAAATTAGTCATGCCCCGACAAATTGGTACAATTGAAAGCTATCAAAGTTAGTTTGAAGATAAATTGGCTGGGGTTGGAATTAGATGATTCAGTTGACACTATTCCAGAAGTTCAGGATGATTGCCATGAAATTCGAGCTTGAGGACAAGCTGTTTCAATGTGAGAGAAGTAATGTTGTGAATGTGTGAAACTCAATTAAAAGTATTAAATTATATCTTAAGTGGCTTTCTTTATTATTATAGAATAGGATTTAAGTGTCCCAGTTTCATAAGGATTAGAATTAAGGTTTTATACTTTCATAAGAATTAGACTTTCTGGAATATGGTTTTATGTTTCCTATTTTCACAGGGATTAGACTATTGATGTAACATGGCTCTTGGGTTTTTAAAGAATAAATCAAGTAGTCAAATTTCAGCAAAAAGCAAAAGGTTGAAGTTCTCTTTTCCATTAAACTCTAAGGTTTCAACCTCCCTTAAACGAGCTGAAGAAGTTGGAGTTCTCTCTTCCATTGAACTATTAAGGGGTCGTTTGTGTAAGGTACTATAACAACCAGTTCTGGGATAAAAATTTTTGTACCTCATTTGGTTGCCAAGTTCGGGATAACTTATCTCATTACTAATAAATAGTACCGGGATAAGTTATCCCACATATTTGGTGGTATAACAATCCCAACACTATTTATCTTTGGGATAAAGCTATAGAATGACAAAACTACCCTCCAAACCCTTAATTGTTGCTTTCACATACACACATATATATGTGTGTGTTTATTTGTTCATGCTCGTTGTACGTTTGCCTAGACAATTATGAAGCATGCTCGTTGTACGTTTGCCTAGACAATTATGAAGCGACATTGAGAAAATTTTATTGATAACCAAGGATAACAATAGTAGCAAGTATTATGGACTAGCATTTGCCGCAAGACATCCATGGGAACACACAGAATCGATAATGCAAATGCTTACAGGGATATACAGATATACACATAATTATGTTTGTTTCTTCACTGTACATGTTTGATATTTGAGGTTCGTAGATTTCCTAATTAGTATCTAGATATTATGTGAGAGTACTTTTCAGACAGAAAAATGCATGCTTTTTAAAATTTGGCATACAATTTCCACATGTTATTATAAAAAGAGATTTCAATGCCATCCAACAACAGAAGATATCATTCTCAGAACCAATTTAGTATTAGGACATACTTAGAGGACAAACGTAAAAATATACTTTTAGAATACTCACATAAAAATAATTAAGCTAAATAAGATAAAGGGTATTTTTGTAAACAAACAATATATTCTTAGAAACAATGCAATGCATATTATTTTTAATACCACAAACAAAACAACCACTAAAAAATAATACCAGGATAACTAATTTCAGGACAATTAATCCTAGCATAACTAATCCCAGTATAGCTCGTCTTCAAACTAAATGACCCCTAAGATTTCAGCCTCTCTTTAACGAGTTGAATTTATGTATCTCCCTGTTAATCGATCCTTCCCCAAAGATCCTAACAAAATAGTCACAAAAAAGATGCACGGTGCTATGCAAATCAAGATATGAGAAAGTAGTCACCAGAAAGATGCACGGTGCTACGCAAATCAGATATGAGAAGGTAGTCATCGGAAAGATGCATGGTGACTACTTTCTCGTCCTAGATGCTTTTCAAATCAATCTTTCTCCGCATGAATGTTTTTCATGCGTATATTATTGGCCCACCTTTTGCAAACGTAATCATTAGCTAGACGAGCGACTAAATGAGACGAGCGTCTAAGTGAGTTATAACCGCCCCCAACTGCGGAATTTTTTTTTGATTCTCTATCAAGATCGTAGAAGCTTTGATACCATGTGAGAAATGTAGGAGAGGAAATTATTGAATTGTTGTATCTGCATTATTACACGGGGACCCCATTTATAGACACTTCACTCCAATCCTTTTTCAAGTAGGACAGTACATTACAACCCTTTTCCAATTAAGATTCTATATACTCTTCCTTATCATACTTTATTCAAATTTCTAGCATTGTACATACGTTTATATTAGATCAACTAAGGATATCTATGATGGAGTCGGGACCCAATTGAGGACAGTAAGAGAAGACTTATCAATTCTCAATCATGATGGGGTTGCATCGAGGATCAACCTTTAGCCTATTTTTATTTGTTTTTGTGATGGGTGAACTGATAAGTGTTAGGACATAGTTGAGGAGAGATGTCATGGTGTATGTTACTTGCAAATGAGATAATTCTAATGGACAAGACTTATGGTGGAGTTCAGGATAGGCTTGACATTTGGAGATAAACCCAGTGTATTCAGGTTGAGTAGGATCAAGACAAAATACTTGGTCGATGTGGAAGTAAGAATTAATGTCATATCCAAGAAAGAAAGTTTCAAGTATTTTGGGTTGATAATCCAAGGAAATGAGGAGTGTGATGTTGATGTTACTCATCGTATGGGGTAGCGCGAATGAAATGAAATGTGCATACGGTGTCTTTTGTGATAAGAATGTGCCACCATGCCTTAAAAGGCAAGTCTTATAAAATGGTAGTCAGACCAGCTATGTTGTATGAGATGGAGTGTTGGCTGGTCAAGAACTCGCACGTCTAGAAGAAGAGTAGCAAAAAGGAGGATGTTGAGATGAATGTGTGGGTCTTTTAAATGGCAGCCTACTCTCGCTATGCGTCTAGGAGATGTGTACTAGGGGAGAGAATCAGGAACGAAGCTATCCGGGACAAGGGGTCCGTGGTGGACAACATGAGGGAGGCAAGGTTGATATAGTTCGAACATGTGAAGGGATGACGCATAGATGCCCCAGTGAGGTGGTGTGAGTGCTCGACTGTAGTGGGTATAAAGGAGAAGTAGAGGTAGACCTAAGAAATTTTGGTGAGAGGTGATTAGACAGGACATGACTTACTTGCAGCTTATCGAGGACATGACTCTAAATAGGAAGATATGAAGGTCGAGGATTATGATAGAAGATTAGTAGGTAGTCGAACGTTATTTGGTTCCTTATTAATTGCAGTTACCATATTGGCCATGATTGACATGACATTATGTTCTTTGATTCTAGTATTACCCATTATTCCGTTGTTTGCAGTTTTCATATTATTTAATGATTGCTTCTTGTTCTCTTGATTGTTTTCAGCATGACTTCTTTACTACCACCGTATTTGCTTTGCATGCTTGATTTTTTGTATGCTTTATTTGAGCGGTCCATCGCACATCGCATAACATCTCTATCTTCAAGCTTCACAATGTACACAAGACCCTATCTAGACCCCATTTTATAGGATTACACTGGGTATGTTGTTGCAACTTCATCTAGTTAAAAAATGAAAAAGAAAGAGGAAAAACAAAAAACAAAATTATTAAAAAGCATAGGGAAGAATCTTTATCGTGAGTGCATGCTAATTTATTACATTATCTTTCACTTTTTTAGAAAAAATTTAAACAAATTATCTTCTTATTGTAATGAATGCACCTCCTCTTTGTTTTTATTCTCTCTAAGAAAGACAGAATGATTTGCCTTTTCAATTTATGCAGTTATTTTTTTGAGCTTTTGGGCTGAAGTACACTACAATTCAATCTATCCACAAGGAGGTAAATGGACCATTTTCTTTTTCTAGTGTTAGTAGAGAATGCATTTAATTTACGGCCCTGCAATATCCATGCTATTTTACTATACAGATACTGTTAGTACATTTTTTTTTTTTGTCCAACATACGTTTTGCCTGCTACGTTTGTAACTAGTGTCTTGTGTAAATTCCGGAAAGCTCCCTTTATCTTGAATTCTAACTGTCAACCCAAACATTAATTTCTTCATTCATATTTATATATATATATATATATATATATGCAATTTAGTTCTATACAAATTTTTTGCTCAGAAAATTTATTTCCTGATTCTACCAAATTTAAAATTTGAACATAATCGAACAATAGCATAGTTTGTAATATACATTTTTTCTAGTTCCATACTTCTACGTTATCCCATTCTGTTTTATGTTAGTTCATTTGTTAACATCCTATCGGCGTTGCACATTGAAAGAGAAGTTTTTTTATTTGTTGAAAAAATTGAACCAACAAAAAAACTGAGGGAGGAGTATATTTCTTTGTGTATTTTTTGTGAGTCAGATCGGGCTAATTAGATTAGGGTGTGACTTAATTTAAAAAATTAGGCAATTTAGTGTTGATTTGGACTTTTTTGTTAAAGAAAGAGTACAAAGTGAAGTTTTTTAACAATGAGGGTAAAAATAGTCTCAACGTATGATATCGAGGGTAAATTTGACTCCAAAGTATGACAAAGGGTATATTTAGCTAATTTTTCAAACTAGAGGGGTACATTTGGCCTCAAAGTATGACAAAGAGGGTGAATTTGATCCCAAAGTATGACGAAGGATATATTTAGCCTACTTTTAAAATTAGAGGGGTAAATTTGACCCTTTTCCCCTTTTGAAATGTTTGTCGGACGGGTATATAGGTTGAACTGGTACACTTCCAGTTTAAGGCTTTGCTTAAGCACTTCCAGATAATTAAATAGCTTATTTATCTGATGGGAGAGCTCAGTAGTTAAATATCTTATTTATCTGATGGGAGAGCTTAGTTGTTGCACTATTGGTCACGAAGTTTCATTCATTGCCAATTTATTGCAGTTTCATTCATTGCCAATTTATTACAGAGTATCCTGCTGGAGAAACAAGAAAAAGTAAAAAATGGTGGTGGCTAGGGTGAGACTTGAGTAGCACTTGCCAGCCAGCTTCTTTATGAACAGCGCACGCCTTATTAGGGGCTCTGTGACAACTCCGGATTGTATATGTAATATGTTACTCTCTCTTTGAGGTATACTAAGGTTTTGCCAATTTTACGGTCTTCATTATTTTTGCATATATCATTTTCATTTAAGTTTTGTAGTTAGCCCTTTGTTATTCATTTATTTGTTATATGCAATGCTTTTTTGCTTGTATTTGTTTTTATACTTTTATTTTCTTTGCCTTCACTTAAAAGTAAATTAAATTTATGTTATCGGCGTTCTGTTCGACCTAGTTACTAGTGCTTTCTGCGTAATAGTTTGTGGAAAGGACATGAGCTGGCCATTTTAAAAAGGGAAAAGGACATGAGCTGACCATTTTAAAAAGAGATGGCTAGCCCATGTAAAAGTTGAACCATTGGAGTTAGTCGGCCTAATTTAATTTCGATTTTTAGCCATTTGGCTCGTCGGTCGCATGCAGTTTGTATACTCAATTGATATACTTTATACCATATTGATACACTTTTATACTATATTGATACACTTTTATACTACATTGATACACTTTGATATCGCTTTGATACACTTTTATACAATTATTGTATAAAATATATATTTGTATTTGGTATCAAAGATTCATGTATTTGATGTCAAATATTGTATTTGATTGATAAACAAGAAGAGCAACAATTACAATGTTATAAAATTGTATTTGATTGTTAGAAAAATTACACCAATTAGAATAACTTTTTTTTAAAAGTTTAAAACTGCATAGCTTATTTTGAAGCTAGCAAACTTTAAAATCTTTATGATTCAAATCAACCGTTGAGTAATGATGTTATAGATAAACAAGAGGATAGCTTAAATGGAATCACTGGATTGTGATATTTACAGCAAAAAACAAAATGAAGATATTAGTAAGAATAAGGCCTAAATGGCTATATTTTGAAATTTAAAAATCGATGGCCACTAGGCGGCAATTGTTTTAGCTGAGTGGCTATTCTTATCCTTCCCCTTTTTAAAAAAAAATGCTTCACAATTTGAAAATGTGGACAACTGTAGTCAACCCAATTTATTTTTGTTTTTTAGTCATTCGACCCAATTGGACACATGCAGTTTCTATATTGAATTGATACATTTTTATACCACATTGATACATTTTTATACTATATTGATACGTTTTTTAAAAAAGAGGAAATTTTATGCTAGTACATGCAACTCCTATATTCAATTGATACTCTTTTATATTACGTTGATACACTTTAATAACAAGTGAGAAGGAAAATTCATGCATGCATATGGAGTGTCTTTACACTTTTATATCACATCGATATAATATATATACCACATAAATACACCTTTTACAGAGTAAATTTATGCAAGTATACACAATAATTGCAACTAAAGATTGTATAGAATGTATAGAAATTATGTAATTGTCGTATAGAATGGGTATACAAAACTATAAAGTTATTGTACAAAATATATTTTTTATGGTGGATACAAATTATATCATTCTTATATAAAAACATAAAAATAAAATAAATAGCATCATCAACTAGCTAGAAAAGTATAATTACAAACTTATATGATTGTTAAACAATAAAGAGCAAATTATTTTTTTCGTACTAAACCAGCAGGAAAGATGAAACTAGAAAAAAAGCTAAAAGAAAAAAAAAGAAAAGAAGTAAAATGATAACTATAAAAAGCGACAATAAAAAGAAGAAGAGGCTTATCAAAGTTGGTCGCTATATGGTCAACAAATGCGGCTATAAACGGGAAATTAAATATTTAGCTTTTTTTTAAGATAAGTTTCAGCCGAGTTAGTATGGAATAGCTACTTATCGGATTTTTAATTTTAGGAACTATTTTTAGGATGTTATTTTAATTTTAGGTTCTTCTTTTGTTCTTTCCCCGAGTAGTTTCTTATTAAGTGCAAAGGTAATGTAAAGGGGACCCGCATCTATTTTTAGCAGGGCCTGATTCAAGTTTTAAGGAGGCCCACTTGATTTTCCAAGAGGACAAATAATATAAAAGTGAAATGATAAAGATGGATTCTTGTACTTGTTTATGGACACTTTTATTTACTTTTTTGTCAGAATTCTTACATTCATTAAAATATAATATTTTAAATTTATTTTCATTTGATTAATATGAGTGTAATATAATTGATTACACATGATATGTGACGTCATTTTTAAACGACATACAAAATTAAATATTAAGAATATATATGAACTATAAATAACTTTTTTTTTAAAAAAAAGAAATAAGAATAAATTAATACGCGTTCCTTCCCTTCCCCTCTCCCCCTTAATTTTTTTTCACCTCAACACACACATAGAAGTAACAACGGAGAAATTTCTCTATTTTTTTTATGTTACTTACCACCCACTTCATCCCCTCTCCGGTGTCCGCCGCTCTCAATCACCACCAATTTCCTTCATTTCCTCTCCTTCGCCACCCTTGAGAAGTCGACGCTGACGTTTTAAAATACAAATATCGCCTCTGTATTGAACCTCTATGCTCGCTCTTTCAACAAAATCAAGAACCTCGTCCAACTAGCTTCGTTAATAATCCCAACGCTTCAAAAATTCTTGAAATTGTTTTTGCACTTTCTGCTAATCAGTTGAATTTGAATAATTGGATTTTAAAATTGATTTGTGAGGATCATTTGGATGGCTGGATGGATGTATGATTTTGTGTGTGTGTGGTGGGGGAATGGTGGGCTGGATGTGTGATAGTGGTACTGTGGGTGTGGGGTGGGGGGTGGGGGGAGGGGGGAAGGGGAATGCTTGTTGGATATAGTGGTGCTGGTGGGGGGTGACGGGACGGGGTTCGATGAAGGAAAAAATGGAGTTTGAGGATTTGGAATTTTTTTCTTCAAAAAAGAGAATATTATTTTTTAAACATGTCCTTTTTCAACTCAACAGCTTAATGCTACATATGCATAAAAAATGATTTAAAATAATATGTTTTAACAGGTTAAAGAGTTTAAATGACAAAAACTAAGTTAGAAGTGTATTACAAACTTGGGCAAGTACAAGGTTCATTTGATTATTTCGCGTAATATAAATTTCAATTGTTTAGTATTTAATTACACTCTATCTCCACTCTTTTCAAAATTTATCGAGGGTCGGATACATCACTCTTCAATACATAACTAATCAATCAAATTTTTATGTATCAGTAACACAAAAGAGAATTTTGCTACTTATTTTTGGTCATATTTTTAATCAGATATATCATTCTTATGTAAATATATAAAAAAATTAAATTCTTATGTATCAGTAATATTTTTTTTTAAATTTAATTTGGTCTTTTATTAATAATTAAATCACAATAATGGACCAACCCATTATACAATTAAACATTGTAGCCCAATTTATCAGACCCGGCCCAACCCGAATCCAATATTAACAACAAATATAATCAATGAATTCCCTAAAATAGATAACTTTCCTAGTCCCTAAATCATTCACGCTGCCTTTCACCATTTTACTCTCTTTCTTCGAATCTGGTTCAATTGTTACTCTGGAGCTTCTTGTCGATACTTCTCCTTCAGATTCACCTTCCGTTAGTAAGTAATTCCTCCCTTATTTTGATGTCTCAACTTAGTATAACTAGAAAATTGATGTTGCTATTTTTGCGTCTACTTTCTCCAGTGTATGAGACTCGAAACAACATTTTTTAGCATCTCTGATGGCTCTATTCAACAAGGTTAAACTGCTACTCCAGGTATGACTCTTCTCCTAGCCTTGTTGTTCGTTTGAAGCATTTTCTGCTGCTTGCCTTAACACTTTCTACTTGTGCTGCTCAGATCTGGACACTCTGACGATAAAGGAAGCCTGGATCTCGAAGAATGCATATTCTGCTTTACAATCAGGTTTATGAAGCTGAAATCTCCCTCTAAATCCTCCTATGACATTGAAGTAGTTTAGGGTATTTAAAGCATAGTTTGTTTTTTCTGTGTTCTTGACTTGTTCAACATGTGCTCTACCTAGCCTAACTTTCCCGACGTTCTTTATTCCTTTAGAGGAGTGATTCTTAAATAGGGGCACTGCCATTTATCACTATTAAGAATAGCTTTTCCTTTTTTGTAAAGTTGTTGAAAACTGGTAATTGTGATTGCTCCTGAATATATTGCTAAATTAGCAAGATAATCAACAAAATGCTTTCCTTCCCTATAAATATGCTAATATATGACTTGCTTATCTTGCAAAGATTGCTCTATCTCCTTGATTATGTTTGTAATACTCCATGGACACTTCCACTTTCCTGTTAATACTTTCTGCATAACTAGAGAATCCATCTGAATGATTATGTTATCAAATTGTGTCTGTTTACAATGCTTAGCTGCATGTAAAATAGCATTTTCTTCTGCCTGCATACTATCTATATATTACTGAGGTTCTGCATTGGCATATAGCATATCCCATTCCCATCTCTTAGGCAAAAAGCATATGAACTGCCACCCTCTTCTCTTCTGACTTCCCCATCAGTATTATATTTTACCCAACTTTCTTCTGGTATCTCCCACAAAACTTTTGTCACCTTGATATTGTTTTTAGCCTTAGCTAACTCTTGAACAATTTGAGGCCATTCAAACTCTTCTAGGTTGTCTGACTATCAATAGAAGCCTCAGATTTCTTGTTATATTGTGAATGATTCTCAAACCTGTAGTGTTCTTGTTCTCATGCTTCTTTCTGTTTCTTCTTTTCCATAGTTCCCATAGAATGATGCTAGGAAGAGCTTGATAATAAGATTGTTCTTTCACCTTCACCTCATCCTCCCACCACTTTAAGATAGTACCCCTTAGAGTCAAATCTTGAATAAATATACCTGCAAAAGAAGAAAAGTAAGACTAAGTCCTGTTAGCATAGGGTGATCTTCTGAAAACATGTGCAAGTGTCTCCACTGAAGGTTCCTCACAACAACAACATTTAGAAGGTCCCTGTATCCCTATCTTCTTGCATTATCATCAACTGGTATTTTGCTTTTCCACAACCTCCACATAAATAAACATATTTTGAAAGGCAATCCCTTAACCCAAATAAACTTATAAATATTGCTTAGATGCCCCTTATTTCTGATATACTGCCAAGCACTTTTAACTGTGAAATCTCCTTTTGGATCCATTGTCCACATTGGGATATCCTTGCCTTCTCCTTTAGGTGGTTGAACTTTAGTAAGAATATGCTCAGGCATTTCTAGTGTGAACATATTGTTAACTAACTGGTCATCCCATCTACCTTCTCTTGTGATATCCTTGACTTTTTTGTACTGCAAATTCTTCTCCTAATTTTCTTCCATTAAGGAAACTAAATCACCATATCCAGTTTAATTATCTAGCCATAAATTAGAATTTCCTTCCTTCAACTGCCATACTATCAAATGCTCCACCAAATCTCTGGCACTTAGCATCTTTTTCCAAACCTGTGAACCCCCTGAACCAGTTTTCCATACCAGCTGTGTAGGATGCTCCTTTCTGCAATATTTATTGAACATGTACTACTTCCAAATGGAATTTGTAGTCCTAAATGTCCACCAAAGCTTACAGAATAATGGCATAGAAACATTAGACAATGTTCTAAATCCTAGTCTTCCTTCCTCTTGTGGTAGACACATATCCTGCTACTTCACCCAATGCTTACCCTTTTCTCCAATTTTACTACTCCAAAAGAATTTAGCAAGAACTTTTTGCATAGCATTCAGTATATTTAGAGGTGGATTCAACACTGACAAACAGTGAATAGGAACACTCTGTAACACATGCTTAATTAGCACTGCTCTAACTCTATATGAAAGAAATTTTTCTTTCCAATTCTGAATCTTATTTTCTATCATATTCATCAGCTGCTGATAATATTCTTTTTTCTTCCTCATATAGAAAATAGGACAACCAAGATATGTGAAAGGAAAATCTTTCCTCAATATGCCTGTAGCAACTTCTGCTAATATTTACACTCCATTAGAAACCCCTTAATGCAAATATATTGCACTTTTTTCTTTGTTGATCTTCTGCCCAGATACTACTTCATGTTTTTCCAAAGTGTTAGACACCAACTGTAATGTTTTCACTTCAGCTTTGCATAGTATAATTATGTAATCTGCAAAAGTTAAGTGATTCAATTTAGGACTACCTCTTGGCATCCCAAACAACTTAAATTTTTTTTCCTGTATCAATTTTTTCAGATTCCTAGACAAAACTTCAGCTGCAATAATGAACAAAGTAGGAGACAAAGGATCTCCCTACTTCAATCCCCTTGAAGATTTAAAAGATCCTTTTGGTTGCCCATTTAAGAGAATTGAATACCAATTATTCTCTAACAATCTATACACCATATCTATAAGCCTTTTAGAGAAACCCATTTTCCTCAACACCTTGGTAAGAAACAACTATTCCACCCTATCATATGCCTTCATCATGTAAAGTTTCATGACCATAGTAGGAGGTTTACCCCTTTTTCTCATTTCTGAAACTATTTCCTGCACCACTAATGCATTCTCAGCTATACTTCTTCCCTGAATAAAACCTGCTTGTTCTGGAGAAATTAACTGTGGTAACAAGCCTTTAATATGATTCTTGAAAAGATTTTATCCATAAAATTACTAAGAGATATAGGTCTCATAGCTGAAAAAGTATTCACTACTAACTTTTTTGGTAGTAAAACCAAATTAGTATGAGTAATGAACCTAGGAAGTTGGAAACCACAAAAGAAAGCAATTAACATTTTATGAATATCTTGATTTATGATTTCCCAAGCATCATGATAAAAAGCCCCAATAATACCATCTGCCCCCCTGCACTATTTCTGTTTAAACTCATTACTGCATCTTTTACTTCATCATTATTAGGAATACTCAAAATCTCCTTGTTCTGCTGTTTATTTACTAGGTTAGGAACTTCATCTAACATAGGAAAATCTACTGTATCTTCCTGTTTAGTGAACTGATTCTGAAATAAATTAATAGCTGAATTAGCTATCTTTTATTCCTTTTTCAACCACTCACTCTCTTCATTCTGAATTAAAGATTCTTAACCTACCCCTTCTTTCTCTAACAATTGTATGGTAAAATTTTATGTTCCTTTCTCTATCTTTAAACCATTCATAACCTTCTTTTTGTCTCCAAAACTCTTTTTCCCTCTTCAAATGCAAATTTAGTTTAGTTTGAGCCTTGCTTAAATTTGCTCTATTCTCTCCATTAGGATTTTCCTCAAAATGACTCTCTTTAACTTTGATTACATCTTCTAGTGTTGCTATTTCCTGGAAAATATTACCAAAAGTTTCTTTGCTCCACTTTGACAAAGTTGTTTTCATTTTCTTCAACTTATGCTGAAACACTATGAAAGAATTCCCTTCTATCTCTGTCGTCCAGTTCTGTTTGATCAATTCCAAGAATGATTCTTCCTTCAACCACCAATTCAGAAATCTAAATGATCTAATTATCTGTTCTCTTTCAATTCTGCATTGAATTAGAATAGGAGAGTGATCTGATCCACTTCTGGGTAGATGCTTCATATCCAAAGTCTGAAATAAACTCTGCAACCTATCATTGCACAACACTCTATCTAATCTTTTAAATATGCAAGCTTTATCTGTTCTCCCACTCCACCAAGTATATTTGATCCCTTTAAATTGAGGTTCATCCAAGTTACACAAATTTATACATTGATTAAAATCCTATGTTTCATTGAATGTAACTGGTAATCCCCCTAATTTTTCTTCTGCATTTCTTATGACATTGAAGTCTCCCTATATTATCCATGGTTGTTGAATATCTTCCATGTCTAATAAAGATTCCCATAATTCTTGCCTTTCTGTTAAGCTACATTTGGCATATACTAATGTTACAATTAAATAAACATCAGTATTATTACTTTGTACCTTCAATGATAGTTGTTGCTCTTCGTCCTTCATTATACTATATTCCATATTGTCATCCAAGAATGCCCATATCTTACCTTTTATATTTACCACTGCATACCTCATCCCTAATCTTCTTCTGTACTCCTCTATTGCCTGCTTATCTTGAAAAGGTTCCATAATCCCTATAAAATAGAAATGATGCCTTCTATGCATTGTGATTAATTTGGTAAAGGCTTGATATGTATTGAAAGACCTTATATTTCAAATTAATGCATTCATGATTTAATCTTAGCTGTATGGCTCCTTGCATGAATTATGGCTGAGGTTGCATTGCTTTCCTTGTTCTTCTTTTTTTGTTTTCCCTGTCTGCTATTCAATGCCTCTATGTGCTTTGGTGATAAATCTGCATCTTAAGCAATTTGATTGATATTATCTTCTAAAGTATTTACATCCATGTCTTTTTTCTTTTCATTACAGTTTCCAATAGCTTATCTGAAATAGCTAAATGAGAGATCCCTTCAAGCACCATCATGTCATCTGTTTCTCCATGCCACAACTACATTTACTTCTTTTTTTCATCTTTCTTCAAACCTTCATTGGTACCATCCTTCAGTTTCTCTATTCTGTTTTGAGTACTCTCATCCTGCTGAATATCCCTTTGTTGTTCTCTTTTTCCTTGTCACTCCTATTATTTGTTGGCTCCCCTTTTACTACTTCTGGAGTCTTTCCAAAAGTTTGGTTAACCCAATCATTAGTACTGAGTTCTACTACTTCTGCTTGGCCTTCCTTCTGTTTCTCTGTGGCTGCAATTGCTGAATCAGTCACTTCTTCTTGATCTTCTTTGTCCTTCAAGGCATTAAAAGAATTGGACATTTGAATATCCTCATCATTATTTTCATTTACCTCTTCTATAATCCGACCAGACCTATCCTTTCTAAATTTATTCTTCCTTGTAAGCCACTGATACTTATTGTTGTTTTCTCTTCTGAATTTATTCTGATGCTGAGGTTGCTGATTCTTTTGTTCACCAAAATCCTTATTCTTAGTATTTTCTTTTGTCTCCTTACTCCCCCCTTCTTCTTTTCATATAATTTTGGGTGGATCTTTCAATAATTTTCCTCATCATGCCCTTGTAAACAACAATCTTGACAATACTTAGGCATATAATCATACTGGATCTTTATCCATTTAGACTTTATTTCCCAAGTAAGATCATTCTCTTCATTTATTTGTATCCTTTGTGGCAATGTTGCAAGTAAATCCACCTCCATTTTAACTCTTGCACAACTAGGCCTAGTGTGATTTTTAGTAGCCATATCCACTGTGAGTGGCTTCCCTACTGCTGCTGCTATTGAGAAGATTGCATTTTTTGTAAACAAATTTGGAGGAAGATCTGGCATTGAAATCCATGCTACTGCTATTGAAGTTTCAACATCGGCCTCAAACCATGGATCCCACTTCAGAGTTCTCATTTGCCAATATCTCTCCCTCGAATTGATGTAAAAGGCTGTTTTTGATAATAATTGAATAAAATCTTCTAGCATCTCTAGCCTTATTAATACATGTCTTTCATCCAACACGCCTATAGTGTATTGACCTTTGATTCCACACCGATTTGGAATCATTTTTCTCGATGTGAGGCTTTCCATACAAAAATTTACCTCTAATTGCATATTGAAGTTTTTCTTGTATGATTAAGTTTTGAACTTCGGATGATTTCCACATAATATTTCGGTGGGATAGTCATACCGTCTAAAGTGTGTATCAGTAATAGAAATCTCATCCTAATGCATAAGTCTTATTTCGATACTTATTTTTGGTTATATTTTTAACTCAGACACTATTCTTAGTGGTGGATTCAAGCATCACCCAAAACAACCTCTACAATCCACATCACCACTACCGTGATTCTAAATCCAGTGAACTCTACCAAAACACCATCAACAACCAGCTCATAGCACCATCGAAGCTTAATGACAATGAAAATTTATTTTTCTAAACAAACTCGACAAAACTCTAATTGAAATAACCAACAAATTTACTGTTGCTACCAGAAACGACGGAAACCAACCACCAATATCAAATTTGGGGGATGTGAGAGTTAATGGATGTTGGAATGAATTGATATATTTATCGAAAAAGGGACAAATATAATCTCGAACTATGATAAAATGATACGTGTATATTCTTTGTCATATTTTTGGTTCACATATGCCTCTATCATTAATGAAATGGTACGTATATGTCCCTCACACTAATGGTAGGGGCACATGTGTACTCAAAGTAAGATAGACAGTATAGACGTACCATTTATCATAGCTCTAGGATATTTGTCTATTTTTTATTATAATTTTTTATCCCAAATAATTAATCCAATTTCAATACCAGATCCAATAAAATCACTACCCGATTGGGTCTCAACTAAAATTCAAGAGATGCCTATCTAAAATACATATTTTTTCCCATCCTTATAACGATACACACAGAATACATCAGACACTACTATTTTTTTTTTAAAAGATCAACCCAAAACACCCCAAAACAACACCAAATAAATTGAACCTCTCATGTTTTGAGTTTCAATGAAATTTTGCCTGTAACACAATGTCCACCACCAATTAACACCACATAGTCACCATCTCTGTCAAATTAAAAACTCCCTACCAGCGAACCATCGCTGCTACCCTTAGCTTCGACCACTTTCAATCTAATCTCCACTCTTCCTAACCAATAAATAGCAGTTAGTAACAACTATCAATCACTGTAATTTGATTGACGTTCACGTTTAACAAAAAAGAAGAAAGAGTATCAGATTTAGAATAAAAAATAGAGGTCGGTTGAGTTGGTTTGAAATCAAGTGTAATGAGATTATTGAGCAGGTAGTAGGTTTGAGTTAATTATTTGGGATAAAAAAATTAAAATAGAAAAAGGACAAATATACTCTCGAATTATGATAAATAGTACGTATATATCCTCTGTCACACTTTGGGTATACATATGCCCCTACAGTTAGTGTAAGGGAAATATACGTATCATTTTATTAACGGTAAGGGCATATATGTACCCAAAGTATGATCGAGGATATATACATACTATTTATTATAGTTTGAGAATGTATTTATCCCTTTTTCATAAATTTATTGATGACTAAAAACTGTGAAAATGAGCATGTATTTTTTTTTGGTTTAAAAGACTAAATATTCATTAATTAATGTTGCAAACCATTAATTTTCCTTGTATATGTAAAAGCCAAAACAATATTGTTCGGGGCCACATCCCGGTCCTGTAGGAGAATAGTGAAGTTTTTAATTCTACGATTAAACAAATGCCTTCACGGTCCATTTGTACACAAGCTATTGCAAAATATGGTACTTGCTAGGCTAATTTGGGTTCCAATTCCTCGATCTTAGCTCCCTCCTTCGCAAGCGCGTCCGATACTGCATTCTGCTCCCTGTAGATTTTTGTGGGGATTGCTGTGTGTATTTCCTCCATTATCAGCCTGTACTCAGACAAACGGTTATGATAGGATGGGTAATCAATCATAAGCATATGAAGTAAGATACTAGAATCTGTTTCGACAGTGATATTGTGGAGATTGTTGGCTTTAGCAATAGTCAATCCATATCTTAGGGCAATCAGTTTAGGCATAACAGAGATGGTCAGAGAGAGGTCCATGTAATATCCTAGTACCCAGCCCTATCATGGTTCCTAAAGGCTCCACCAATCCCCTCCTTTCCAGGGTTATTTAGAGCTGAACCATCTACATTAAGCTTTAAAAAACCTCTTGCAGGGGGTTTCCAGCTAACTGGTACCAAGGTGGTATCAGTCTTATTGACCTTATTAGCAATGACTATCATGCTATATTCAGCAGCTAGAGAAGAGAGGGAGGTATGTTTCTGTGGTTAAAGTTTTTGTTATTTCGATTAAGCGAAATGGTCTAAAGAAGATGGGGTATAAGGGTTCCCCAATTAAGACAACTACTGAAGGCTTTGCCTTTCAGTTCTGCCATTCTTTCTCCTAGTTGGCAGTATTACAGGTAGTGAGAAGTTCTCTAGGCTTGTAAGTGGATGAGTGAATCAGCTTGTCCCAGAATAGGATGGCATTAGGGCATTTGGAGAAGATATAATCTATGGTTTCCTCCTGATCTTGGCACTGATGACAAAAAGGGGGAAGAGGTAATCCTAGGTGGCTTAGGTAAGAATTGGTGGGTAGCCAATTGTGGAGCATGAGCCAAAAGAATATTTTGATTTTATTGGAAGTGTTAGCACTCCAGGCCATGTTGAAGTCTCTTTGAGTTTGATGCATGTTCTCATGCTTCCTAAGGAGATTGTACATGCTACTAGTAGTAAAGTGTCCATTACTAGTGAGGCCCCTTGTAGGAATATCATCTTCAGAGGAGTTATGGGGGAGAAGAGTGGTCAGGATGATTTTTTTAAATGCTGAGGGAGCTCAAAGAATAGAGGATTAAAGTTTCAGCTGCCATTGTTATGGAGGCTGTGGCTAGTGGTATTCATTTTAGTGGTAGTTAAAGGGACATGGATGATATTCCTTATGCTGCCTAAGTGAGGAATCCATTTTTCTAGGAAGAATTTATCTTTGTTCCCTTTATTGACACACCAAGTTATACCCTTGGAGCAATCTTTCCATCCCCTCAGAACATTCTTCCAGGTTCTTGTTGTGGTACCTGGGTTACTAGCCTAGTGTTTAGAGGTGAGGACCCTGCCCCAAAAACTATTGAGTTTAGTGAACAGTCTCCAAGCCAAGCTAGCATGGAGGGCTTTGTTTCTAGTTTCACTTCTGTGAAGTCCCATCCCTCCTCTATCTTTGGAGCTGGTGAGGGTGTCCCAACTAAAGAGGTGGATTTTCCTTTTCTCAACACAGCTACCCCAGACAAAATCCCTTTGTATTTTGTTTATGTGCTCATGAATTTTGCTGGGAAACTTAATGTAGTGCATGGAATGGGTGGGGATGCTGCTGAGGGTGGATTTGGTTAGCACAGTTCTACCTGCCATGTTAAGGAACTTGGTCTTCCAACCAGCTAGTCTAGACTTTATGTTGTCTAGGATATATTGGAAGTCACTATTTTTAGGTTTACAGTGGAATATGAGGTAGCCAAGGTATTTGCCAAAGGTTTTGCTAGCCTTGATGCTGAGAATGTTGGAGCACAATGTTGCATTTTTAGCAGTGCAATTGTTGAGAAAAATGACCTTGGATTTAGAAGTATTGATGGTCTGGCCAGAAAGGAGGCTGAACACTTTGGAGAATGTTGACAATTGTGTGACAATTATCAGGAGTGGCCCTAGCAATCAAGGTGAGGTCATCAACAAAGAATAGATGGGAAATTTTAGGTCCCCCAGTAGTGATGCTTATGTAGTACCAGTTATTGGCCTTTACCACAACAATGTATTTCTCTGGAGAGTCTTTCCATGTAAAGGATGAAGAGGTAAGGGACATAGGATCACCCTGCCCGATTCCCCTGGTGGGAGTGAAAGTTTTAGTCCTACAACTATTCACCAGGATAGAGATGGAGGAAGTGGTGACACATGACATAATTAACTTGGTTAGATTAGCAAAAAACCCAAAGAAGATAAGGGTATCTTTTATGAAGGACCATTTAAGTTTGTCAAAGGCCTTTTTCTAGATCAATCTTTAGGATCATGTTGGCCTCCTTACTCTTTATTTTATTAAAATGGGTAATATATTCTTGGATGATGTAGCCTGGTCAGAGGCTCTTCTGTTAGCTAGGAAACTAGCTTGACCAAGGCCAATAATAGATGGGGATAAGGTTTAATCCTATTTACAATGCTCTTAGTGATCAACTTATAGGAGGTATTGCAAAGTCCTATGGTTCTAAAACTTTTAAGGTTTTCAGCATTACTGCATTTAGGGATGAGGCAAATTAGGGTGACATTGTTGTCAGGGGGCATAGAGGAAGTGGAGAAGACTTCCTTACAGAATTTCACAGTGCTTATCCCTACAGTACTCCAAAATTTTTGGAAAAATAAAGGGTGGAGACCATCAGGGCCAGGTGCCTCAGAGGTTTGAAGGATTTGAGGGCTACCATAATTTCAGTATCCATCATGGGGGACTCCATAGCAAGCCTATTGTCCTCAGAAAGAATATGGAGATTATTGGTGGGGACAAAGTGGCTATTAGGACTATTGGTGTGGCTTGTTGTGAAGAGGTTCTTGAAGTGGTTGAGAATATGGGTCTAGATATTTGATTCCTCTGAGATGGTATTGCCAACCTGATATAAGTCAAATGGTCACCTTAGTTTTTGAAGACATCCGCGAGGACAACACAAGAAGAATCCAATTGTGGTCACATTGAGGGCATGAGAGCATGCATGGGGGATCCATTTTAAGCCCACAATAGAACAATCCCGTGTATGGAAGGTTTCTTGGAAGCTTGCCTTGATGAGATGCCCGAGAGGCCCAAGTGTTGAAGAATAATTGTGAAGACCAAAACGACTTAAGGAAAGTCATATGTTGAAGTGTGAAGAAGACCACATCAAAACACTACATGATCACCCATTCATTAAGGGTGTAATGGTCTTTTTATGCTTTTTATTTAAACTTCATTCGAGCCCCTTTTCATTAAGGGTATTTTGGTCTTTAATGTAATAAGTATAAATAGACTCCTTAGGCTTATTTTTCATTAGACTGTGATGAAATTATTGAGAGATACTCTTTAGTTGTAGTTTTCTTCCTCTCTTAGAGAGAGAATCTGAAATTAGGGTTTACACTAAGTGATGGATTTCACTTGTGTTGACAAATTGGCAAGAAAGGTTGGTGCTTGGGGAAGGTGATGATGTTAGGCGTATTTACACGCCTAAAGCACTATAATTGACCCATATTTTAGCTAAGTTTTAAGGACAAAATATATAATTCCTGCACTTTTAGTCCTTTTTCCTGTAAGTGAGCTAACCAACGTGATTAGCAAGTTTTCAGGTATAAATGATGAAGATTTCAACATTTTATGGACTGGTTGATGCCAAAGGAAGCTTCACGTAAGAAGGAAGGCAGCTTTTGGAAGCCTATGGACTGAAAGTGATGCATGAAAAACTTGTCCCGGGCCAAAACAGTATTTCCAAAGACTTGGGGATCAGCAGTAACTTAGTAGGATTAGGACAAGGACGCAGTAACCCAGTAGGTCTAGGACAAGGATAAAAACCCTATTTCAGTAGGACTAGAATATGGATGTTATAAAAACCCTATTTTGCTGAATTTTTCAGCATTCACTCATTCACTAATTCAATTCAATTCATTCTATTTTCTATTCAATTCTTTTTTCTTTTCATTCGACTTTACAGAGAAAAACGCTACCCTTGGGGAAAACGTCCAAAGGGCAAAAACCTCAATCTCCCTATTGATGCCAACGTGAGATCATTCTAGTTTTGATATGATGATGATGTTTATTGTGATCTCCGTCGCACTCATGAGTAGCTAAACTTCTCTGTTAGGGTTATGGAAGCCTTATGAGATACTATCTATTGCTATGAGTTTGTGAATTCTTGATACGTATGCTTCTTATATCATTACTCTCTTCATCTTAATTGAATTCTTGTGGTTGCAAACATATAGAATACGCCAATATAGCATTAACTTGTTCGAAAGAAAAGTTACATGTCTGGAAAAGAGAGAATGACAAGGAAATAGGGCTACCAACCCCTGTTTAAAAGTTAGTGCCGTAACTGGATTTATCTCTTGGAGAATTCGTACCATTAGATACGCTTTAAGCTCGAAAGAGTTAAAGTGAGATAATCTGTGATGGTCGAAAGACGCTAGGATTTACCATAGAATATGAATCTCTATAAGCACATGCATGTCTGAATTCCGCATAACCCATAGTTAATATATACGTAAAACTCATAAGGTGGAAATAACCCTAACTTACAATTCTCATTGATTAAAATCTTACTAAACATTCCGTTTTTACTTTGCTATTTTGATAATTTTACTTCACGCATAAAATCCCCCCCTTTTCCGCAGAACTTTAACCAAAAGTCTACTAATCGTTGCATACTTAGTGACCGAGTATTCCCTGTGGGATTCGACACCCAACCCAGTTGCGTTCTATATTTGACAACGACCACTTACACTCTTACGAGAGCTGTAGTTTGAGCGTTATCAAATTTTGGCGCCGTTGCCGGGGAATACGGTTGTCAACTAAGTTTGTGATAGTTACTAGACCATTTGGTCAAAGGTTCTCGTACTTTACTTTTAGTTGTTTTTGTTTTCTGCAGGTTTTTGTTCAGTGCATGCCAAACACGTGAAGTTTAGGACAACCATTATTACCCATAAACCCTGAACCGCAACTTATTGGCAGGATGTAGGCGCAACGTGACATTGAAAGAAGGGCTGCTCAACAGGAACAGGCTAGACTAGCTGCGCTGGCCGCTTCCCAAGTACATCATCAGAATATTGATAACCCTGGGAGAGCAACAAATCCTGACGATGAGGACCTAGGAGATGATGAGTTACTAAACCCTAGGCGTGATGCTGAGGTGGAGACACTTGCTAACAGAAGAGATCGTCAAGCCAGATTTAGGCCTGAACGCCGTGATATGCAAATGCCTTTCGATGATGATGACGACGACCTGGATGGAGCTGGTGCCACAGGAGCTATTATTCCTCCGCCCTTAGCACCTGGAGCCAAGTTCAATATCACCAGCACCATGATTCAGTTGTTGCAGCTGAAGGACTTATTTGGCGAACTTGCAGGTGATGATCCGAATATGCATCTGATCAACTTTATCTCTATATGCAAGTCATTCAACAATCCAGGCGTTGGGCAGAATGCAATTCGGCTGCGCTTATTTCCATTGTCTCTATCTGGGGAGGCAACTCTATGGTTGAACGGGTTGACTCCTGATTCTATCACTAATTGGAGGCAATTGAAAGATGCTTTCCTAGAAAGATTTTTTCCGCCATCCAAAAGAGCACAATTGAGAGATGAAATCAGCAACTTTTGACAGCTTTCAACTGAAGCTCTCCACGAAACATGGAAGAGATTCAAGAAGAAGCTTATAAGGTGCCCAAACCATCATATGACCAATGTCCACTTAATGGAGATATTATACAGAGCTTTGAATTCGGTGACTAAGACAGTGGTTGATAATGCGGCGGGTGGGTCATTCACGGACCTTACTTTTAATGAGGCAAGTGGTATGCTAGATCGTATGACAAAGCAGAGTAGAGCTTGGAATACCAGGGATTCTGAGGTAGCAAGCTCTACTATATCTATTGGCATGACTGCAGAACAGAGGCGAAGAGAAGAGGAACGTGATCAAGATATGGCTCACATGAAAACGTAAATGGATCTTCTTACAAAGCATTTATTATCAGGGAAGACCAAAAAAGTCAAAGCTGTTGTGTCACAGGCAAGAGATGAATCCGATTCTGAAGGTGAGGCAAACTACTTGAATAATCAGGGGGGTTTCCAAGGCAATGCCCAAGGAAATCAAGGTCAGAACTATTATGATAAATCTGGATACAAGGACCGCGATCAAGGTAGTTGGAAGAATAAGACTTACAGGAGTGGGTTGTATGTTCCACCTGGAAGCTGTGAAGCTGCTGCATCTGGTACGGGGAAATGTCAATGGAAGATATGATGGCGAAGCTGGTGAAAGGAGTGGAGGCAACCAACACGGGAGTAACTGAGGTAATAAATAATTTGTCCTCAATGAAGCAACTGGTTGACTCGCATTCTACTGCAATAAAACAAATAAAACAACAAATGATTCAACTATCGGCAACATTCAATCAACGAAAAGTGGGCACTTTACCTAGCGACACCGTACAAAATCCAAGAAATGATGGATCATGTATGACTATTACTACAAGGAGTGGTAAAGTGTTAGACAATCCGTCCAAAGCCAAGCAGGTGGTTGATGATATAGTAGAGTATGTTAGTGAAGCAGAAGGTGAAGATGCCGAAGAAGCTGATGAGAGTGGTCATGATGTTATACCTACACGTCTGCAGCCTGAAAAGAGTGATAATCGAAAGCAAGATAAAAGGGAAGTGGTGGAGAAAACTATTCCCCTTCCACCACCACCTTTTCCTCAGAGATTGAAGAAAAAGGCTGATGACACTCCTGAAAAGGCTGATAATCGGTAGAAAGATAAAGAGGAAGTGGTGGAGAAAACAATTCCCCTTTCGCCACCACCTTTTCCTCACTGATTGAAGAAGAAAGATGATGACACCAGGTTTAGTAAATTCATGACTATGTTAAAACAACTGACTAATTATGTTCCGTTGGTAGAGGCGCTAGAACAGATGCCTGGGTATGCAAAATTTATGAAGGATCTTTTAACAAAGAAGCGGGCAGTAAGCTATGAGTTGGCAAATAATGTTCATCATTACAGTGCAATTGCAACGAGATCTTTAGTACAGAAGAAGGCAGATCTTGGTGCCTTTACTATTCCTTGCACAATTGGATCGTTGGATTTTGCTAAGGCGTTGTGCGATTTGGGAGCTAGCATCAATTTGATACCGCTATCCATTTATAGAAAGTTGGGGTCGGGTGATCCTACACCAACCAATATGCGACTTGTGATGGCAGATAGGTCGGTAAAATGACCTGTGGGTATCTTGAATGATGTGTTGGTGAAGGTTTCTACCTTCATCTTTCCTGCAGACTTTGTAATTTTAGATTGCGAGGTGGATTTTGAAGTTCCCATAATCTTGGGACGTCCTTTACTTGCAACAGAAAGTGTGCTTATTGACATGAGAGCTAATGAGCTTTTATTTTGGTTGAATGACGAAGTGGTCCGTTTTGATGTATGCAAAGCAATGAAGCAGCCCAGCGATATAAATGTGTTCTCTGTAGATGATGTTTATAAGGATAAGAAAGAATTATCTGTAGAGAAGCAGCTTACTGTTGAGTCACTATCTGATGTGCTGTTGAATTTTAAGCGTGAGGAGGCTGAAGAACATGATGAAACCGTGTGTGCTCTAACAGGAATAAAGTCCTATTCTTATGCCTCTAAGAAGCCGGACCTTGATCTTAAGAATCGACCTTCACCAACAGCGAAGACTTCCATTGAAGAGCCACCAATGCTAGAATCGAAAGAACTCCCCAGGTATGCGTTCTTGGGAAGTGGAAATACACTTCCGGTGAGTGTTGCGGCTGATTTAGGTGAACAGCACATAGAGGCTCTCATCTCTGCTCTAAAGAGGTATAAAAGAGCTATGGGTTGGTCTATTGATGATATAATTGCTATCCCTCCTGGTATATGTATGCACAATATTCATCTCAAAGGAGATTGCATGCGCACAAGTAAGCACCAGCGTCGTCTGAATCCATTCAAAAAATGATGCACCATCTATCTCGATGAAGTCTAAGTAATCGAGATAGCTATGTCGTGCCGCGACAATAAATCAAGCGCTTGGTGGGAGGCAACCCATTGTTTTTAATTGTTTTATTTTCCTAGGATTTTGTCGAGCCACGACCAAAACTAAGGCGCTTGATAGGTGGCAACCCATCGTTCTAATCGTTTTTGTTGTTTTTGAGTAAGTGTAGGTGCAAGAGATATAAAGGAGGAGATTGGTTTCAAATCTTGATTTGGAAGTGTTTCATGTTGAAGGTGGTAAGTTAGGAATGAAGAAGCAAAGGCTATCGGTTAGGCATTGCCTATGCAAAACTAGGCAATGGTAAATGCAAGGCCTATGTAAATCTAGGCTACGAACAAGGAAAGGCCTATGCTATGGCCTAAGCTCTCGAAATCTACAATGCCATAGCATAGGCGCCGCCTATACCTAACAATGCCATAGCATAGGCGCCGCCTATGCCCAACAAGGCCATAGCATAGGCGCCTCCTATGCTCAACTAGGCAAAGCATTAGGCGCCGCCTATGCCAATGCCTTTTGTCTCTGAATCTAGAATGCCATAGCATAGGTGCCGCCTATGCCAAAGCCTATGTCCAACTAGGCTTTGCAAAAGGCGCCGCCTATGCCAAGCATAGGCAAAGCATTAGGCGCTGCCTATGCTCCCTTTTTGGTCTCCTAACCCATTTTTTAATGGGTCAAACCCAACCCAAGCCTTGGGCTATAAATAGAACTTCATCCTTAAGACGAAATCACATTGTTTACTCAATCTAAGCGCCGCCTACCCTTCCAAAATCTCTCAAACTTTTCTTTTTACTCATCTAACCTTGCAAGACCATCTTCCAAGTCCATCACCAAGTAAGTTCTTCTTTTATATTCCGTAAGTGTTACAATACTACGCTTATAATGATGTGTTGGATCTTGGATTGGTGTTGGTGATTTGAATGTGCTTGGTTTGTTATGATACATCTAATTGAGTGAAAGAATACATGTGAGTGTTCTTGACTTTGTTCCGACTTGTATTTGATTTTGATACACTGTCATACTTTTGTGGAATCGACATGGTGAAATTAATTACATAATCTTCAAAGTTGAAAGCTTGGATGTTTTGAAGCATATGATGTTGTGATTATTTCTATGCCATAACTTGATACAATCTCTATGTAGTAGTCTTGTTCAAAAGGTGCATTAATCCAAACATGAAAGTATAGTCAAGATTACATGAAATAGAAGTGGATAGGATAGTCAAGATGACATGAAAGTATGACTGTGCTAAACTTATTGTTGGAACATATCGCCTATATGTATGTCGATGAAGTCTGAGTAATCGACATCATTCACTTAATTAGTTTGTGCCAACAAACTAAGTGTGGGGTGGTGCCATTACTTTTTGTTTTCCGATTACAGTGAATCTTCTGAGATGAAGCTAACATGACTCTATTAGGATCTCAGGTAGAATGGCCCAAAAGGACGACAAGGAAAACAAGAAGTGTCCACCTCACAAAAAGGTCAAAAAAGGGCAAGAAAAGAGCAAGCTGAATCCTCCTCGCTACAAATACCGCGACGCACTTTTGGGATCAATTAGGGTACAATTTGAGGAAACTCTGAGGATGACGACTCTGATGATGATTCCGACGCAGGGGGTATGACCCCAGAGATAGAGGAAGAGTCCGACTAATCAGGTTTTCCGTATTTATTTTCCACTGAGGGCAGTGTGTCCCGTCTAAGTGTAGGGTGCTGGTATTTGTATGCTGTATTTCTTTGCCTGCATTTATTTATGCTTTTTTTGTTTTAATTAGTCATAATTTTTTTTAGATTTTGCATAAAATTGTTCTGATAGGCGGCATGAGATTATGACAAGAGTTTGTGCTAAAATCATTACTATTGAGACATTTAGGCTCTAAGTGTGACTCACTATGTGATAAGTGTGTGGTTGAATTCCTTCATTTATTGGGTCAAGGGTCTATACTGCTCCCAATAAAGTTGACCATGTGCCTTGTGTGTGTGAGGTAATAGTATATTCTGTGTTGTGGCAGATGCTAGAACTTGCCTGGAGTGTGTGTAAAGCGAAATAAAGAGTGCAAGTTTAAGAGATGATTTAGGCATTTATTTGGCAGCCTGTGATTGTTTACCTTCTTTTTACCTACCCGTGTACATTATCCTAGTTAACCCCCTTTGAGCCTTTAAGCCATTTTCTTTGACAGCCTCATAAGTAGCCTAATCCATTTGTTTTCAAGACCATAATTTGATTCAAATTCCTAAGTGCTTTAAATTATAAAGTCATGTGACAAAATAAGAGGAAATTGGGTGAGAGTGATGCCTTACAGTGTATTGGTACTTGAATTTGTTATGAAAAAGAGTGGCTATTATAGAGGTGTGTTATAAAAAAAAAGAGAGAAAAAATGAAAAGAAAAATAAAAAATTTAATTCTGTTTAAAATTGAATAACAAAAGAGGTAAGAAGCGGTGGTAGATTAAAAGAAAGTGGAAAGGTTGTTTGAAAAGAAAGTGTTAATGGCATAATGTGATGCATTAAAGCGCTTAGGAACATAGTCACTATTTCTGGCCAAAATAGTCCTACTTGTCCCTTAGCCTACATTACAAACTGTAAAAGACCTAGTTGATCCTAAGCTTAGCATTCTGATATTTAGTGGAGCATTACACTAAGGGCAAGCCTATGGTCATCAGTTACAACACATGAATTCTTTGTGAGAGTGAGAGCAAGGAGAATCTTATACCCATGTTTTAAAAAATGCAAAACTGTGAGTGATTATGGGTGATATCTTGTGTGAGACACACATGGTTAATGATTATTGGGTAGTTTTGTATGATTCTTTGTGCCTTAACTTATGGATACGAATTAACCATCATCACGAGTCTATGTTGGAGGTTGAATTGTTTCTAGTAATGATCAGAAAACTACTCTTTGTTAATAATTGTTGTGCCTGTCTTGATGAATATTTTGTGCTGTTACTGTGAAACCCTAAGTAGATATGGACATGGACATGATATTTTGTTCGAGGACGAACAAAGCTTTAAGTGTGGGGTGTTGATGTTAGGCATATTTACACGCCTAAAGCACTATAATTGACCCATATTTTAGCTAAGTTTTGAGGACAAAATATATAATTCCTGCACTTTTAGTCCTTTTTCCTGTAAGTGAGCTAACCAACGTGATTAGCAAGTTTTCAGGTATAAATGATGAAGATTTCAGCATTTTATGGATTGGTTGACGCCAAAGGAAGCTTCACGTAAGAAGGAAGGCAACTTTTGGAAGCCTATGGACTGAAAGTGACGCATGGAAAACTTGTCCCGGGCCAAAACAGTATTTTCAAAGACTTGGGGATCAGCAGTAACTTAGTAGGATTAGGACAAGGACGCAGTAACCCAGTAGGTCTAGGACAAGGATAAAAACCCTATTTCAGTAGGACTAGAATATGGATGTTATAAAAACCCTATTTTGCTGAATTTTTCAGCATTCACTCATTCACTAATTCAATTCAATTCATTCTATTTTCTAGTCAATTCTATTTTCTTTTCATTCGACTTTACAGAGAAAAACACTACCCTTGGGGAAAACGTCCAAAGGGCAAAAACCTCAATCTCCCTATTGACGCCAACGTGAGATCATTCTAGTTTTGATAAGATGATGATGTTTATTGTGATCTCCGTCGCACTCATGAGTAGCTAAACTTCTCTGTTAGGGTTATGGAAGCCTTATGAGATACTATATATTGCTATGAGTTTGTGAATTCTTGATACGTATGTTGCTTATATCATTACTCTCTTCATCTTAATTGAATTCTTGTGGTTACAAACATATAGAATACGCCAGTATAGCATTAACTTGTTCGAAAGAAAAGTTACATGTCTGGAAAAGAGAGAATGACAAGGAAATAGGGCTACCAACCCCTGTTTAAAAGTTAGTGCCGTAACTGGATTAACCTCTTGGAGAATTCGTACCATTAGATACGCTTTAAGCTTGAAAGAGTTAAAGTGAGATAATCTGTGATGGTCGAAAGATGCTAGGATTTACCATAGAATACGAATCTCTATAAGCACATGTATGTCTGAATTCCGCATAACTCATAGTTAATAGATACGTAAAACTCATAAGGTGGACATAACCCTAACTTACAATTCTCATTGATTAAAATCTTACTAAACATTCCGTTTTTACTTTGCTATTTTGATAATTTTACTTCACGCATAAAATCTTCCCTTTTTCCGCAGAACTTTAACCAATGGTCTACTAATCGTTGCATACTTAGTGACCGAGTATGCCCTGTGGGATTCGACACCCAACCCAGTTGGGTTCTATATTTGACAACGACCGCCTACACTCTTACGAGAGCTGTAGTTTGAGCGTTATCAGGTGACTCCCTTTCTGTCTACCTAAGAGAGTGGTTTGAACTTTTATTTGTGAGGTGTGATTGGAGATTTGATACATCTCCTTTTGTTAATCATCTAGTGGAAGTAAGGCTTACTCTACTATCTTTATATTTATGCAATCTTTCTTCTTCATCTCCTTTATAAGTGTTGTTTTCTCTTTGTGTGCTTGCTGATTTTTGCGTATCTAGTGTCAATTTCGTGTTTTAGCCTTTCTTTAGGCTATCATTTGGCATCAAAGTCTTCTTTAGGGTTGTTCCAACATCCCTAAATCTTGGTTTTAGTGTTCTTATATAGAAAATCTCATAAAAAAAGAGTCGAAAAATCCGAAAATATAAAAAAAAAAAGGTGTCTTTTGTTGTCTTGTGTTAGATCTGAATATAGTGTCTTAGATCTACAAATTTTTATTTTTTTTTGAAGGTTTCTTGTGTTAGATTCTTGTTCTCTAATACCTAGGGATTCTAGATCTAATTTTAGATTGAAGTTTGGTTGAGTTTGACCTTAGATCCACCATGGTTATGGAGTTTTGAAGCTTTTTGTGCTATACACATTTTTGTTTTGGTGATTTAGGCTTGATTTATTTCTGATTTTTGGTTGGTTTTAGTTGTTTTGACATAAGGAACCTAGGGCTACAAAAAGAAAATCAGATTTGGAGCTCATTTGCTAGGTGGTCAAACTTGGTCAATGCTTGAATATTTATCTTGTTCATCCATGATCTTCATAACTTAGTGAAGAAGAGTATTCAAGGTTCTTGTTTGATCCAAAAAAGGGAAGAAAGAGTGTGAAAAAGTTGTTTGCTCAAAAGCATATTCAAAGAATATTTCAATCTTCCAAAAAGAGGAGGGGACAAGAGGACAAACAAAGTACAAGTGCATTTATTATGGGGGACCAATTCATTTCTCATCCATTTTGAAGCTTGAGAGGGCTTCAAACTTGAACATTTTTAACATTTTCCCTCCCAAAATTGAATTCTCTTCCTTCCTAAGGGTGTTTGGCCGAAAATAATTTTTGGAAAAGTTGAAATTCCGAAGGGTGATAACCAACCACGTAGTGCCACATCATCACATGTGCTCAACCAAAGTTCGATCCTAAAATTAGATTTTTCTAGTTTCTAGTTTTTTTTATTCTAGTTTCTTATAAGTCAATTCTATCCCTAATTAGTAAGCTAGTAATTACTTACTAGTTTGGTAATTAGATTAGAGTCCGTTGTTTCGCATCTTCGATTTTTGTGTGCTTTTCTCGTTTTCAAGTCTTAATATTTTTGTTGGTTCAAGTTCGTGCATCACTTATTTTGAGTCCTTTTAAACAAAGATCCATTCAGATTCAAAGCTTCTCACCTCTCAAGTAACTTGCCAAGTATTGCCGGTTCTCCAACACTTGTGAAGCCAAGTGTGAGGTGAGGTTGAGTGTGAGTGAAGTAAGGCTTTTGAACTAACTCATTTTGTAGGTTATTTTTCTTGTTGTTTTTTGCACTTTGTAGGTACATTTTCCATGAAAATAGAAGGTACTACTTCCCAACCTTTGGGAAATAATGTCATGGGATCTTTGATGGCCCAAATGGAGGCCTTGAGTAAAGATATGAAGAGCGGAAATGATACTATAAGGAGTGATATGGATTTAATGAGGGGTGACATGATTAGAATTAGAGCGAGGGTGATAGACTATGTCCACCAAAATTCCACAATTCCAAACACCTCAAGTCCAAAGATCCTATACTTCACAAAACCAGCCACTAAATCCACCCCAAATACCCCCTAACCGGACCCTACAAAGACCATTACATCACCAAATAAACTGAGTCCAACAAGAGGGACTTGGAACTCAAACTCCACCACCAAATCCAAACCTAATACCCCCACAACATACCACTTACCAAAAGCCAAATCCCATGGACCAAAGACCGTACCATCAACCACCTCCAATACCACAAGTTCAAGTACCAAATAACCAAAGGCCAAACCTACCTCACCAAAGACCTCAAATCCAAAATCCACCCATCCAAATTGAAGATTATGGTAGAGGTTCCATGGCTGCCTATAGTTTTGATGCCACGTTTGATCATATCAATGGAAATATTCATAACTTCATTGAAGATATGCGCCAAATGGTTAGTGCACTAAATCCCAACTTAGGAAAAAGAGATAAAGATGTGAAATAAGTAAGACGACTTGACAAACTCCCTTGTGATGTGAGATTCTCAAAGGAGAAAGTGGGCTGCCATGATCCGAACCAAGGCAAAGAAGAATGTACTCAAGAACATAAAGGTAAAATAGCAAACTCATACACTTTTGCATATATGGACGATGATTATGTGGCTAGTAGCCCATTAAGCATGAGTGGTAGCTTATCTATTTGTGAGTCTATTGATTCTTTTCCTCTGGTTGATGATGTACTTGTTATGAGTGTGGATACACTAGTTGATTCTATTGATGAATGAATTGACTTTTCTTGTAAGATCAATTTAAGACCACCTAGTGTTGAAGCCATTGTGTTGAATGATAATACATTATCTATTGATTTTTTGCCCCTTGATGATGATGTACATATTGTGAATGTGGATACATTAGTTGATCTTATTGATGACTGAATTGACTCTTCTTTTAAGATCAATTTATGTCTACCTAGTGTTGAAGCTAATGTGTTGAATGATAGTACATCATCTTGTGGGAATTATGTTGATCAACTTATGTGTGAAATTTGTCCACCACTTGAGGATGTATGTGATATGTTTAATGGATCTGAAGTAAGTGATGATGTTGAAAATGTTGATCAAATAAATAGGAGTAACCCCTTTAGTATAACCTTTAGTGAATGTTCTACTCTCGGTTTTGCTCATAGGGATAACCATGTGCTTGAAATATCTTTGATGCTTGATAAAGATATTTTAGAGAATGGATTTGCATATTCTATATCCTCTTCATGGATAGATCCTTCTCTCTTTAAGGATAATATCTTGTTTGAAGATGATGAGTTCACTCCTAATGAACTTAGTGGTAAGAATGAAGTTGAAGGTATAGCTTGTCTTGAAAGCTATAGCCTATATGCCAACCCACTATGGTGTGACAACATTCCTCCTAAAGATGGAAATCTCTTCTTGAAAGATGAGAGTACTCTTAAGGGAAGGGAATGTGAGGTCTTGTAAAGGAATGATCAATTGGGTGATGATAATTTTGACTTTCTTGAATTCTTAAGAAACCTAATAAGTGATTGTTCCTTGAAAATTGATTGTGGTTGTGATCCTTTGTATGACACCCCACCCATGTTTGATAATTATGAGGATGAATTACTTGCTTCTTGAGAAGACCTAAGTAATAATTTCTTTGACTTTGGTGGAGGTATGTGTATACTTGAGGGTACTTCTATAGAAAGGGAAGGTGTCTATTGCTTTGAAATTAGTTCTTCTTCTACTATGTGTGATATTATTGTTGAGCGTACTTATGGCAATGATGTTGAAACTAGTGGTGAGTACACACATGAAGATACCTTAGTAGAAGTTGACTTGAGTGATTCCTTTATTTACTCTCTACTTTATTTTTATAACATGTATGCCACTGTAGAGAGTATGTCGTGTAGTTTGAGTGATGCCTATAGGAAATGAGAGTGTTGTCTAGACCCGTGTCTATGGCCACTCTTCCCGTTTGACCCCGGTGCCAAATATAGAATTGATAATGTTGATGCGCCCAACTTGTTGCTTGGTCTACATGACAAGCAAAGTATCAGTTTTGACGAATTCTATAACCAAATACTTTGTGCATCTTTCATTGAACTTTTAATATTTAATTTAAAGGATTCTTGGTTATATTGCAAATATATGCAACCTTGGCATATTGAGATGATTTGTTGTGCTAACTCTAACCCTCATGCCATGAGGAGTTTGTATTTGTTTGTCCTTTCTTTGGTTTTGCTAGGTTTGGATTCGAGGTCGAATCCTTTTGAATAAGGGAAGGATGATACAAGTCAAATGGCCACCTTAGTTTTTGAAGACATCCTGCGAGGCGAACGCAAGAAGAACCCAATTGTGGTTACATTGAGGGTATGAGAGCATGCATAGGGGACCCATTTTATGCCCACAATAGAACAATCCAGTGTATGGAAGGTTGCTTGGAAACTTTCCTTGATGAGATGCCCGAGAGGTCCAAGTGTTGAAGAATGATTGTGAAGACCAAAAAGACTCAAGGAAAGTCATATGTTGAAGTGTAAAGAAGACCAAATCAAAACACTACATGATCACCCATTCATTAAGGGTGTAATGGTCTTTTTATGCTTTTTCTTTACACTCCATAGGATCTCCTTTTTATTTAGGGTATTTTGGTTTTTAATGTAATAAGTATAAATAGACTCCTTAGGCTTATTTTTCATTAGACTTTGATAAAATTATTGAGAGATACTCTTTAGTTGTAGTTTTCTTCCTCTCTTAGAGAGAGAATCTGAAATTAGGGTTTACACTATGTGATGGATTTCACTTGTGTTGACAAATTGGCAAGAAAGATTGGTGCTTAGGGAAGGTGACTCCCTTTGTATCTACCTAAGAGAGTGGTTCGAAATTTTATTTGTGAGGTATGATTGGAGATTTGATACATCTTCTTTTGTTAATCATCTATTATAAGTAAGGGTCACTCTACTATCTTTATATTTATACAATCTTTCTTCTTCATCTCCTTTCTAAGTGTTGTTTTCTCTTTGTGTGCTTGCTTTTTTTTGCATATCTAGTGTCAATTTCGTGTTTTAGACTTTCTTTAGGCTATTATTTGGTATCAAAGCCTTGTTTAGGGTTGTTCCAACATCCCTAAATCTTGGTTTTAGGATCCCTCATCCTTAAGATCATTGATCCTGTTCCTCCTTATCCTATTGATGGTGGAGGAATGGAAGAATGAGGAGTTGGCATCCCCCTCAGCAAGCCAGGATATCCTAGACTTACTTCTCTAGAAGTCCTCTTCACATTTGAGTAAGCATTCTTAGTCAATTAGTATCTCATTTTACAGTTCATGGAGGAAGGAACTTGTGCGGTAGTGAGGGGATCTTTGGATGCCATCAAACCTAGATAGGATGTTTTTCATCCCGTGAAAGATGTTTACAGAGACTGTTTTGTTCCAGTAAGTGGCAACATCATGGAATTGAGATATGGCAAGATGGAGTGGGGTATTAGCAGTGAAACATCCTTCCATAAGCCCCTAGAAGGAATGGTGATTGCACTATATGGGCTCAAATTTAAATGGTTTGTCTCTGGTTCTTCCTACTTCCCCAGTTATAGAGAAGAGTAGAAGACATTGGTCAAATTTGGTCCTGGGGAGATGGGTGACAGTAGAGTCAGGATAGTTGTTTATTCCGAAGATATTTGCAACATATCTGTCCAATCTTTCTTGGATAAAGCACCTTCTTTTGAGGTTCCTTCTATTGGTCCAGGTGTATTTACAACCCTTATAGCCTAGGTCCACCATGTTGTAATAATTTAAGCATTCCCAGAAGTGGTTGGCTATATTATTGCTGATAGGGGATCCTCCTAATTTCTCACTAGCCTCAAGGACTTTATTAAAATCCCCCCACCCCATGAGATAATCACTAGAAAAGCTATTGGAAATAAGGCACAACTCATCCTAGAGTGAAAGTATAGTGTTTAGATTATGGCTAGCATAAATAGCAGAAAAGAGGAAAGTTTTTTTAGTTTGACTGACCTTCATAGTAGCATGAACTCCTTGAGGAGAGGTGGAGAAATTCTGAAGGTGTAGTAGGTTTTTCTTCCACATCACAACAATGCCCACTTTTCTACCCATAAGACTAATCTCCAAGTAAGTCTCAAAATAAAGAATTTCAGTGATGTTCTTATAGTTAACCATTTTGGTTTCCAATAGGGAAACCAAGGATGGGTTGTGAGACTTGATCAAGGCATCACATTGACGGTTGAAAGAAGGGCCATTAGCTCTTCTAGTGTTCCAAATGATGAACTTCATTGGGTTGTAGAGATTGAGTGAGGATTGAGTTATTAGGTGGTTTCCCTTGTCTCTCAGGTCCAGTTGAGGAATTAGGGATACAAACATGGTATGCTGCTCCAAAGAATTCCTCAATGTCAAGTTGAGGACTTTTGTCTCCAGAGGGCAGGTCAGAACAATAAGGAAGTTCAAGAGCTCACTGAACTCTCTCCGCAGGGGTTTTCTTAGAGTGAAGTTTGTGACATCCAACTGCTTTATTTCTGCTAAGATTTTTTCTAGTTCCATGTTTGAATGTCTTAGCTCTTCTAGTACTGATTTGGGATCTTCTCTTGGGTCTGGTGCTCCCCAAGGAATTGGAGTGTTGGCTAGAGTATTGGGTTGCTCTAGAGGATCCCAAGAAATAAAGTTCAAGGTCTCTGCCTCAGTGAGGCAGGGAGAGGGAGGGTACAAGGAGAGGTTCTTGAACACATAGTTCATGAGAGAGTTGAACTCGTTTGAGTTTATTATATTTAGGATTCCATTTGTTTCTCCTAGTGTAGTGTTTGGTACCATACCTAGTACCCAGGCCCTCCGTAATTTGGTCCACCCCCTATTTCACAATCTGAGCCATCCAAGCTGGGTCTTTGATGAGCAGTACGACTGGTTGGTCCCAATGATTACACAATGAGACATGGTTTTCCCTTCCAGAGTTAGTTTCGCCAGGATATTAGAATTCGGTTGGCTGGTAGTGGAGCTGTTTTGAAGAAGAGTTGCTCTTTCATGAATGGAGCATTGTTTGGTGGTTGATTTTCCATTGGAGGACTGAAGTTGATGCTCAGTGGTTTGGTTATGGCTTTGGGTAGGTTCTTGGTGGTTCAAAAAGATAGGGGGATTAATGGTGAATTTAAGTGACACGACTGTATCGGTCATGTCAAACGACCTAGGGTGATGATGATCCCTAGCATTAATGGAGTTACTCCGCCCAGAAGATGTAGAGATGGAGGAAGGAGTGGGAGGTTCCCCTAGAGAGGTAGGGTGGGCTGCCTCGATGGAAGTAGTAGTAATAAATGGGGTGGTTCTTGGGTCATGAGAAGTGTGTTTGTTGGGAATTAATTCTCCACCGAAGACATTTGGGAGGTAGACTTTCTTTGGGCCAGTTGTCTGCATATTTTGCAGGACATGTGGCCCCGACTGGCCCATAGTTGATTTTCTTTTCCCTTTTTATTAGCATAATTAGCATTAAAGTTCCTAATTTTTCCATTATTTTGGTTAATGAACTCATTACTGGCATTATTCGTGGTATTGGAATTGGCTCCTAGAAGTTTAACAATTGGCATGAAAGATTTTGGATTGAGAAACTTACCTGTGTCTGCATCGTACACTTTTACTTATGTATGGTCGTTCTTACCTGTTTATCTTTCTTCCTTGGTATTCTGTTTCCCTCTGTGGATTTGTTTCTTCTTAGAGAATTTGACGGTGTGCCATTCTTCTGCTGAGTCTATCCCTTTGTTGGTAGAGGGTAGTGATTTGCTTGGTTCTTGTGAGTGACTGGAGAGCTTTATTGTGTGATTGGGGAAGCTTATGTGAGTATGTCCTATCCTTCCACACCCGGTACACAATACTCCTTCTCCCTCATACACAACTTTTTGTTTATGAGCTCCTATTATGATGAGTTTCTTTACAGGCTCGTCTAGAGGCACCTGAATGCAAATCCTTACGTATCTGCCTCTTAACACTGCTGAACTTCATATATTTTCAACTCAATTAACTTTATTTTCAAGCAATTGTGGGCTAATTTCTTGTTGAAAACCTTAACAATTACTAAAAATTTTCATGGGGCATAGATTCTTTCTTTATCCTCTTCACTTAAGTTTATCGTATCACTAGAATACTGGGAGAACAATGGCATTTTTCCTTTGTCGAGTCCCGAGTATGATCCATTCAAGCTATTTTCTTTGTTGAGGAAAATAGTCTTGAAAGAGTCCTCGACTTGCTTTTCTGTATTGTTGTCATTAGTGTGAGTTTCCATGGGATCTGGTGAATCCGGTGGCAATGGGGGAAAGGGGGATATTTTTGAGTCATGGTGGTCGGCCATGGCACCTCAAGAAGTGGGTCTTCCTTCTTAGAGAGAGAACTAGCTTGCCAATATTATAAGTTATCTGACACCCATTTCCTCTTAGCGTGTGTTTGTTAAGTTCCCTTACAAGTTTTAAAAAAATTCAGTGAAAATTAATGTTTATATGCCACTTGCTGGATTTGCATTCAAATTGAGGACATAATTGAATAAATGAAAGTTGTTGGCAAGGACATCAATTTGCTTGATGTCGAGGCTTTTAATGTTGAAAGTGCTCTGGATCGATGCATCTTGAGGAGAATGTTGTGATATATCTAGATGGTTTGAGAGAGAAAGTAAAAGATTTTTTTATAATTATTTTATATGATTGGGATTTTAGGTAATAATAAGTTAAGGATTTGTATTATGTAATTTATTCAATGAAAGTATTATGAACATTAGCAAAGATGACGAGTATTTAAAACTGAAGTTGCAAAAAGGAGGCCCACTTGAATTATGCATTTCAAAATTGATCGTCTCTTTTTAGCAAGGAGGACAACTATTTACGAATGCATGGAGTAGCAAAAGTTTGAATTATGTATTTTACATGCTACATTTGCAACAACTTTGAAAGTAAAAACTATCAACTAGTCCCTAATGAATTGATCATATTAAAAGCAAAAATGACATGTATTTAAGAATGGAGGAAGTATTAAAAAAGAGGGCCCTCCTGAATTATGCATTTCACGTGTGTATTTGGAGAAAATTCGAAAGTTAAAACCATCAACTAATTCCTACTGAATTTCTCATTTCACATGTGCTGATTAAATTATCGTAGGATTATGGTTCTCGGATTATAGTCGTAAATACTTTATTACTGCTAGAAGATGAAATAAAATAATTTTAAGCTGAATGAAATAATGTATGATATTTAAAAATTAAGTCTGAGATAAGATTTATACCACATTTGATAGAGTATAAATTTATATTGCAATTAATAACAATATAAATTTATTTTAGAGTAGATTTACAATATCTATTAAATATGGTATTAAATTTTGAGTAAACACCAAAAAATTAATTAGTATTAAGCTAGTCACTTTCTCGAACTCTAGTTTTCAATATTACATTTTATACTACTAAAAAGGCGTCTAAATACATGGTTTGGTTGCGTACGTTCATGGATCTTAGATACATGGACAACTAAATTCAATTTTTTTTAAAAAGGAATGTAACTTAAATCTCTTTAATTGGGTTAAAAGTCACATTGTAATGAGTTCAGAAAATCGGGAGTATCCTTGAGATAGCAAAACAATTTCAAAAATTCATTAGCTCATCAAGTTCATTGTAGTTTCAATTTCCATCTTCTCAGTTTCTTTCTTTTATGTGATTCATCCTCGATTTTGAACTAAATTATTTTTCCCGATCTTTCTGTGTGCACACTGTCAAATATGTGAACGTTGCTGATATATTCAAGAACTTAGGTCTCAAAAAATAAATACAATGCCCATAAATCTGGGATTGTTATCCAAGATGATGCATCTGACAAAGATCTCACTTTTGTCATAGCAATACAATTGAACATTAATTAATCTAGAAAAAAAGGTACAATTCAGATACATTATTAAAGGAAATTCAATGCCAATGAAGATTCATAATGATATGTGACAAACTATTTATGAGGATAAAATATGTACATGATTTTGGAATGTATCCAGTGTGCATCACTACAACGAAGATTGAAACATATTCCTTGTGCATTGCTGAAACAAAAAATAAAATGGTCTGTAACAATAATAGTGAGACTATGATTGAGTTATATACAAGTGCAATTAAGTGTATCGATAAAGATAGTTAGATTTGTATTGAATGAGGTTAATAATATTGCGGCATTATGTGTTAATTGAAATGAATGTTGATCACATGATTACTGATTGCAATAACAATATTGTCTAGAAAACAACTGTTTAAGGACAAAGTACTCTTGTATTCATGATGCCTAAGTATGCCATCAATCATAAATTCAGTTCAAAGTTAGAAAATCCAATAAAAAAAGTTAAATTAGGTTATGTATCATTATTAGATTATGAGTTCATATTGTATAATATGTTAATGGTAAATACGTTAAGTCAAATACATATCTGTTTGAGTAGGTTAAACATCCTATTTTACACCAGATACGTAATGTTCTACAATCAATAAACTAGAAATTTGATCAGATACATACATATAATTTAAATACACAAAATATGTGCAAGATACATATCATTTAGTTTAGATAGATATTTTATGCACAAGTGTGTTAATTAAGATCTAATTCATAATCAGATGCATTGTTTTATGCATTGTCAGATACATAATTTTCTGTCCAGATACACTAGATTTAGTTCAAATACATTTTAATGAAATTAATTACATGATAAAAAAAATTGTACATAAAATTTAATTAAAACATATTTGTTATTGCGCCGGTTTCTTCATTATGTATTTATCTACTCAAAGACATTTTTTTCAGTTTTTAATTTTACAATATATAAGTAACATGTCTAACGAAGTGTATCTTTCTGTGTAACCATGTTCTAAACTATGTATCTGAGGAACACCCATTGTTATTCATGACATTATATTTGAATGATTTCATTTTTTCAAGTTAGAGATTTTCATGATGAGTATACCTGTCCATTGAAGAATAAAGTATACTCGCAACGTCAAACTACAATCATTTTTGTGGATGGAGTTGCTGCTCCAAAATGATGATTATAAAAGAAAATATACCTCAAAGGACATTATTAAAGATGTGAAATGTGAACTAGGTGTGGACCTAAATTACATATAGGCATTGAGTGTTAAGGAGCGGACTCTAAAAAAAGTAATGGACAATCCAACTGATGGATACCAACAATTGTTTGGGTACTTGTATATTTTGAAATCAGTGTATTCCAACTTTTACCTAAGAATGCTCAAATGACAATAGAATGAGTTCACATATTCATTTATAGGATTGTATTCATTAATGAAAGAATTTACGTATTGCATATCAATGGTTGTAATAGATGGGTGTCATTTGGGTGGAGCATATGAGAGGACATATATTTCGACTAGTACTCTGGATGGAGAAAGTATAATTTGTATATGTATGTCACTTTACCTGTTTCCAATAAAATGTATTTCACATATACTTGTCCAATTTAAAACGATTACATGTATCTGGTACATGTAATTGATTTTAATGCAAATAAATTAAAGTAATATTTAATTAATATTGATTGTATTTTTATAGGGTGTATATTACCACCTGCATAAGGTGTAGTTGACTTAGAAAATAATTCTTTCTGTATGTGATTTTTTCAACAGTTTAAGATTCTTTTGACAATTGTGCAAAGATATGTATCATTTCAAATCACAATTAAAGTATAATTAAGAGTATAACAATTGTGTATCTTAGTTCACCATATTTTTCTTGCATATGATATTTCTAGAAGAATGAGTGTACAGCTACAGAAAGAGCAAAAATAAATTGAGTATGCATTTTATGCTATAGCCAAAGTATACATACAATAGGATTTTGAAAGTGCTAATAGAGAAAATTGAAAAGATTAACCATTAGATTCATGGATTATTTGATTAAGATCGACTATGAAAAGTGCACGAAAGTATATGCATTAGCACGATATAATGACTTCGAACATAGTCAAGTGTATTGGTTTTCATTTATTAAGAGACGAGAATTGTCAATTTTAAAGTTTTTGGGGCAAGTAAGAATCTTATTTAGTCAATGAATTTACAAAAAATGTAGAAGAAGTTAAATATACAATAACTCCGCTAGAATTTTTTTTTTAAAATTCTCTTACTCAATGAAGCAAAATCATTTCATATAATGATACGTGTTTTTCAAAATTATTCAATGATTTTATTCTTATTTGTGTATTTGATAGATAATAGCTGCAATTTTAAATTGTATCTATCACATCGTATTAATTTTTGACGTATGTGAAACATTTTATATGTTTATTTAATACCTGCATGAATCTTATTAATACCTCCATGAATCTGATTAATAATGTAACAATTTTAATTAGGTTATCTTAGTCATTATATTTGTGAAATTTAGATTAGGTCTTCATTGGATATTCTTTACTTAGTGAACAACTATGGAAAACAATACATTATTTGTCTTGAAATAAAAATATGCAACTGTGGAAGGATCCAGTTGGATGAAGACCGTGTCCATATATAATTGTTGTTTTTAAAAGCAAGCATATAGTACGGTTAAGATCATACTATGATTACTACAAGTAACAATGCTCGTAAAGACATACAAAATTTCAATGAGTCTTACTATCGAATAAAAAGAATTGACATATAACATCAAATATTTTAAAAAAATTAATTTTACCATCTAAATATTAAAGACAACTCAGAAGACCAAAAAGGAAAGGCAAAAGAAAATGAGTGAAAGACTTTCAACAAGCATAAATTATTGCGTGCAGTGTGAACATCACAATATGCACTATAACTACTTTCTAAGATAGAAGTGACAATTTATTGACGTATATATTATATATTTAATTTTTTTGAAATTTATCTAACTTTATTTTCAACAAAACAATAGAGAGGCACCGTAAGAGGCAAACTTTTAAGCATTTTTGTATTTGAGTTTGTTTTAATAAAATATGTATCTAATATTTTTAATAAAATATTTTGATTGTTATGAGATTATACCAAGGTATTCAATTCAAATACATTTCATTATTTAAAGATACATGATTTTCTATTCTATGGCTCATAGGTGGGGTTACGGCTTCATAATGGTACTTGATACGTAGTGTGTAACTTCATTAGATACATAGCTGATAACTAAAAATATCATATACATACTTGACTTGTGGACTTTTATTTCAGATACATAATGAACATTAGGCTCATGGATAAAGTCATGTGTTTCATACACGTTGTTAAGTGTCAGTAGATACACTCATTGACAATTCATGAATGCATTCATATGTATGTGGTACATGACTACAACTCTTGATAGATACATTCATTGGCAATTCATGAATACTTTATATGTATATGATAAATTTCCGTCGCTCTTCAAAGATACATTTATATGTACCTGACACATACTATTTATTGGTATATTCATGTGTATCTCATACATGAATGTACTTATATGATAATTTGAAATTTTATCAACGTATTTTTTCCTTAATTTTAGATTTTTTTAATATTTATTTGAGAAAATAAATTTGATATGATTCATTTTCATTTTGCAGGGTTAAGTGATTTAGAAGTGATTGAAAAAACAATCAAATGAAAGCAAATTAAAATGAAGCTCAAAAGAACTACAAATGTCTAGTAAAATGCCCTTTGTGAATGTGATGGATCGACCACAAATACGAAGGTCAATTATACATGAGTCTTCACGAACGCAATGGTTCAACCATCAACGTGAAAAAGGATTTTTGAAATATGTTAGAACAATTTTTAGATCTTGCATTTTCAATTCAAAAACATATAAAACAACTCTTAGAATCTTGGAAATGGATCGTTGGCCAATTTCTAATGAATTGTATACTAGTGTTCTTCAACCAACACTTTAGAAGAAACGATTGAAATTACATTAAAGAGAAATTCATTATTCCTCTTTTTGTAGTGAATTCATGACGTCCAAACTACACCTCCTCTCAGAAGATGATGTGGTCATTGTCAAAATATAGTAACCCAACAGAGGTTGGGGTCGAATCCTAAGGAAACACGTGGAATCGTGAATCCCAGCAGTTGTAGTCAGTAGGCAGAACAAGAAAAGTAAATGGGGAGTTATGTGTAGTAATCTTGAGCAAGTAACTATATCAACTTCGATTGTAATCAGTCGTAGGTGAATACTAGGATTGTGTTCCCCCTGGCTTCTCAACTCCGTAAGATTATCGTTCTTTGTTAAACCAACCCAATACATTGCATGCAAAATCAATAACTTATGTACCTTCTACAGTCTTTTGGACGAGCAGAAGGATTTTACCCTTTTCCTTTTGAGTTTCAAGATGCCGCCTTACTAACCCTTATCTTGATCCTAGTTAACTATTACCTTTTGAGTATCAAGTTATTAAATGAAAGCTAACCATCTTACTTAGATATTACCTAGTAGCGTGGATTGATAATTAAACTCCAAATTACTGTTGTCTTTCTCTTTTCCTAGTTAGTAATCCTCTTTTGGAGTAAGCACCGATATCTAGGAGGGATCCTAATGTGTGCACCCATTAAGAAAATTGTTATAATGAAGATAAAGTAATCAATGTATGGGTATTGGTTCAGAACAACAACAATACTTTCCCTACTTTGTCAATTCGCCAGGGTTTTCACAACCCTAGCTATGAGTTTTAGCCATTCATGCCTGTGAAGAAATCAATATCATTCATAATCAAAATCATATATGAAATCACAATGATAAGAAGTAAAAACCCCACAACCGTAAATAAATTAATCAACTGAAGTGAATACAAGAGAATTCCAAGATCAAAATTGAATCTTGGAATCAAAATATATTTTTAAGTATCAAAAGTGCGTAACTCCTACTAAAAACACATAAAAAGTATTTATAGTACATGAGGAAACCCTAAAACCAAAGCCCAAACAAAATAGGAGAAAACAAAATAAGGTCGGTTGCCACATGCGGTCTGTACTTGCAACCTGACCCTGGGGCTAGGTAGTACCAATGACTAGCATTGTGAGCGTAGGTACATGTCGCAGGTACCGAATGAAAAAAATTCTTCAAGTCAGCTCTTGGGAGTTTGCTCTTCTAGTACTTGCTTTGCCTACTTGCGGTTTGTAGGTCCTACACGCGGCCCATATGTTGACTTAGTAAGTGTCGGGAGTCATCTTTTCAGCTCTTCTTCAATTATCGAATATTTTTTGATCACGAACAAGAAGAAAAATATCTCGAACATCTATAATTGCTCCAAAAAATAGTCAAAACACCTTTTTTTTCATCCTTTTCATGAACCTAAAATCCAAAGCATAATTCCATATAAAACATACCCAAAACATATTATATGGAATAAAATAACCTCAGAAACTTACATATTTTCCTTGTTTTAAGCTTCGAAAGTGCTAAATTTCTATAGCACATCAACACCCTCAACTTAGAATGTTTGCAAGTCCTCAGACAACAAAATATAATAAAAACAAAAATGATGCTTAACTATGAGAATCTAAGCTATTCAAGGAAGTCAGTCAACACTTAAAGCTCAGAACACCACACCCCCTTCAATCATTTTTTTCAAAACCAACTGTGTATGAATATGAAGCACAATAATCCAACATAATGGGATAAAGATATGGCAATTACATTAGCAACAAATAATCACTCATATATATAAGTTACACTACCCGAAACAAGCAAATAACTACCAATACGACTCAAGTTCCTTCACAAAAAGATGTCCCACTCACTCATATATAATAATGCATGTCAATGTAGGGACGGTCAAGATACATTCATACTCACAAGAGAAGTTCCAATCAATGCATGCCAACTACCATAGGCTCGCCCTTATTTTCTTTTCCTCATTATTCAGATAGTCAAGTTAGGATCTCTATAAGAATTTTCTCGTCTTGTAATGTAGGCTTGGGGGCTGGTATGGTACATATGGACATATCAAGTGACTAAACCTCCTTGGCACTACACTAACCTTGGGGTTTCACTTACTAGATAGTTTTATTTTTATTCCATCCTTATTTCTCCCTTTTTATCCTTTATTGCACATCCAGGCTAGGCGTGGTATTTTATTTTGTCTTTTTTTGCTTTTTTCACAAATTTTCTTTTTTTTTTCTTTTTATCTTTCTTTTTCTACCACACTCAACCCTATTAACTTTTTCTGTTATTTTACCCTTCTTCATACCCACTTTACACTACACACCCCTATGATATCCACTCTCAATTAAGCATTTTGCCTGAGTTGAGGTGCACAATGTCCAAGGAGGACCAATGCTAAAATCGGTTCATTGTATATAAATGAGAAGGTGAATGGTGAAACAAGAAAAATAGGTTTATAAGGCTCAAAATAGGGATCAAGGGATATCATTTACACATGGAAGGTCATTTAGGCTAATAGTGGACTAAAATAAAAAATGGGCTATGATCCTTTTCTAACCAACTATCCTTTAATCGAGGAAAGACTAACCAGACAAGTTCTGAATTTAACACACAAAGGGAACTAGGTAGTATCTCTCACACATATAACATAGAGTTAATATTACCAACTACTACCTATCTAGTTCATAAAATTATTATCAAGTTATTATCATGTCCTTAATTCTAATGCCATAAAGAATCCATAATGTTCACACATATATACCTTCACACTGTTCAAAAATACAAAAAATTGGAGGGGTATAAAAAATCAATCAAAACATGACTACTTCCCTAAATAATTAAAAATATCCTAATTACAAAAAAATAAAACACATTATGACAAAATTATCCTAGACATGCCAGTTTTACAACAATACTGTAGCCGATAAAAAAAGAAGCATGAGAACAAAAACCTACGGTGGAATGTATGCCCACCCCCAACTAAAAACTTCACACTATCCTTAATGCACTAAAAAAAGCAGAGAGAAGTGAGAACATATCCGGGATGCACTAGGTGCCTAAATCATGAGCATCACTAGAAGGGGGCATATCGGAAAGCAGAGGCAGTGGTGATGGCGATGCACTATTAGATAATGCATATACTACTATAGATACACGCCTTTTATTATCGATAAATGAAGTCTCCAATGGATAATGTTTGACCTTTTTAATGACCTGGTCATATGACAAATCAGGATCGTACGAATCATCTTTGTGACCTCTCTTAGCCCCGACTGCTAGGACCTCCTCATCACCCCTGCAAAGAAATTAAACCATCTTGATGCGCACGGAGGTGATATCTGGATCACAGGGGTATAACTAGGGGAGTGGATGCTACATGACTCTCTGCCAGAGAGCATACCTCTGTTCATAATATATAAAACTCCTCCTTCATCTACGCTAGATTTGATGCATCCGTATCTGTGAATCAGGTTGTAACCCATCTCTCAAACTCACTTAGTTATTTTTAGAAGTTAACACGTAGCTCAGATAGTGCAGCTCTCTATGCGGCCTTCCATTGGGCCTCTGTCTAATCAAATCTAGTCCTAACCCCTGATATTATCTGCTCTTAGAGGGTAGTCATCTCTATCTCAACAAACTTTAACCAAGCATCAGTGGCCCTTTGGCTATCTACTAAGCTCTGCAAAAACTCGCTAGATAGAGTGATCATACTTTTAGGAAGAGCTATAGTGGATGGGAGAGTAAGCTCTGAAGATACACTAACCGGCTCTAAGGTCAAATCCAGGGCTAAAAAAGAAATAGCTGGTGTCCCTTCGCCCTACGTATTAAAGTCTGGAACCTCTTTCTTTTCTCCTTTCTCTATATCAATACTAATACCCATATCATCATGATGTTCTTTATCAGGATCTGTTGAAACTAATGGGCCTCTATTCTGGGCTCATGGTACTGCTGCTTGCCCTTTCGATCTCTAGGAAGGGCCTGGACATGTTAGATCCTTCATAGTTATGACACCCCATACGTTACATGTACATTTTTTATTTATATGTAGCTTGGTATAGCCTTATGGTAGGTAATAGATTAGATTTGTTATGCAAATATTAATGGTGTAGATGGAATTCTAGACATGGCCCGTACCTTTTTATGTGACTTGATTAAGTTAATATCGATACAACTATTTAACTTGGAATTGTAAGTCAGTATTTGAATATAAAGTTTAAAGTGACCAGGTGTGTACAAGTTGTAGTTAGATTAAGGTGATTAGGAGATAGAAATGGAATGAAATATTGAGGTGCTTTCTTTACTTAATTAATCAAGTAGGTGCATCACCTACTTTGACATTTTGAGCTGCTTGAACTCCTTAAGTAGGTGCATCACCTACTTTGACCAATTTGATTAAATTTGTGGTCCAAAATCAGCTAAGTGGATGGCCAAAATTAGGGACTTTATAAGGACACACTACTGGTCATTTCCCTTATTCTTAAGTCACAAAAAGGGGTTACTTCACAAATTCTCTGTACTTTCTTTTAAATAACAAGGAGCAACCCTAATTTTCTTTATAGTGTTCTTGAAGAAACCCCAGCCTTTCCAAGCCAAGGTAAGGGAAAACACTTATGGTTTATCTTAATTGTATCAAGGAAGAATAGTAAAACATGATATAAGTGATTAATTATTAATTTATGGTAGAATATGGAACAAGCTACTTGTTCACTTTTTTCTTTGTTATTTAGAGATTTCTTTTCTTCTTTGGTTTAAAGTGTGAAGGAACGTGGCGGTTGAAGTTCTTGAGGAGTTCAAATTAAAAGAATAATTTACCAAATTAAGGTAAGGTGACTTCCCATTTTATTCTCCTTATGTATGAATTAAAGAAAGAATTATGGATGTGTTATTATTGAGAACTCAAGGGATGATGAGTTCAATAATTGATTGCTACAATAAAAGGTATTTGGTACTTTTTTATGGATTGTTTTGTATGTATATGTTATGGGATACCAGGTTGATGTTGGATAAAGGTGTGACTAGTTTGAATTAAAATGTAAAAGAAAGGTGTGGCGGTACACCACCGAACTAATTATTTCATGTATTTACTACCAAATCTATTTTACGTATTGTTTGGAGGGTGTAATGAAGCTGAGACAGTTTCGGAGAATCTTATAAGAACATGTATGGTATGGAGGTGTAATTGGAGAATAAAATGGTTAAAATAACTCCCTTGATTGGTAGATTAAGTGCTTACTGCCCAGTTACTGTTTTTTTGAAGTTAAGTAGCCCAAATGTGTTGTTTGGTTGCTAATACTAGTTTACCATATATTCTATTATAGATAAGGAATCTAAAAGGCGGGAAGTAAAGTTGGGTTAGTTTTGGAGTTATATCACCAGGATGTAAGCATACTCTATTTTTCACTCTTTGGCATGAAATCAGACATTTGTTCCATCAAGTATGCTTCTAAGGTTATCCTTTAACAAGTGATACATAATAGCAACACATTACATTCCATGTAGCCAATGACCTTGTTCCCACTCTCTAATATGTTAAAACACCTCAATACATTCTTATTATTAAACCTACACATCTATTTTCACTAAAAAATTTTAGAATTTCTCCATTTAGTCAAATAAGACCCATGTGTATTTTTAGCTCCTAAACACTTCATTTGTGTTCCAATAACTCCCTACCTTATTGTTATTGCATTAAGTGCCCATTTACATATCTCTTATTGGTAGATTATTATTTCAAGGTACCATAATGTTATGACCACCAAAGTAACAATCTTAAAGGCTTAATAAACTAACATAAATCTTTAAAATGAATGGCAGCTCAGGGGCATAAGCCTAGCATGGGCAGATCTCGATACCTTTTTATGTGGGTGAAAGCTTAGGGGAATAACCCTAGAATGGGACGATCCCAATATTCTTATGTGGATGGTAGCTTAGGGGCATAAGCCTAGCATGGGTCGTTCCTAATTTATCTATTTACCACTAATCAGCTGGTCATTTGTATTATATGGCTTACAAAGATTATAAAGTAAGAAAAGTAAAAAAATAAAGAAAAGAATGTAATTTACATTGTCCCACAAGTATATATAAAGGTGGTCTACTAATACTACTTATACACTTGTAACTAATTTCTATTGAGCTCTTGTATCATGTGTTGTTACCTTCAGCCTTACATATTCAGTACATATCTTTGTACTGACATCCCTCATGGGGGACCTGTATTTTATGCTGCAGGCACAGGTGGTTCAGCTAATACACCTCGCTAGTACGAGCATATGCTATTTAGTGACTGTTGATGAGCTCCAGGTTGATTCAAGGATTTTCGAGTCGGTTCCATATATTTTGGTATTGTGCAGTAGTCAAGAGTAGGGCAGGGGTTTTTTCCAGCCCTAAATGAGTCTATGTATCTTTTAGAGGCTTTGGAAACTAATGTAAAGTTAAACATGGTAGTGTCTTGTCTTTTAGATGTGGTGGACCCAACGGCTAAGTGTTGTATATATTAATTTGTGCTTGCCTAAGTAGTTATTCTCATCGATGCATAATATCATTTTTGGCAGAACCTTTGGTTGTCATAGTTACATACATGAGAAGTACAAGGTTATGGGTTGGTTCTCTCGAACCTTTATGGCCACAGGTTCCTGTCCACCCTAATAGGATTTGAGGTATGACAAAAATGGTATCAGAGCAGGTCGTCCTAGGGAGTCTACAAAGCCGTGTCTATGTAGAGTCTTGCTTATGGGTATGTTGTGCACCACATCTATAAACAAAACGCTATGGGAATTTAGGGTTTTTTTTCATATATTAGATCGTGCAATAGAGCCCAAGTTGTAGGTGAAGTCATATTTAACCACTAAACCTGTTTTTCTCCTTATAGTAAAGATTCCGGTTATAAGAAGGAGTAAGAATATAAGTAAGTGAGTAGACGTGGCAGCCGGATAAGGGACAAGCAAGTCACCACCTAGACAATTTAATCAAAGTAAGGCTCAAGATTAGTTTGTATCACAAACTTCTTCTAATCCTCTATCTCCAGAAGAATTATGGCGGAGAAGAACCACATCCTCAGAACCACTTATTAATACTACTGACCAATATCTAACGAATACGATGTAATTTTTGGATCGTATAGTTGCTGGGTAAGATCAAGGACAAGTAATTCCAACTACAGGTTCTAGTCATGTAGATAGGGAAGCTAACCTGCGGACACATGATTTTCTTAAATTTGATCTTCCCACATTCACCAGATCAAATCTTAATAAAGATCCATAGGACTTTATTGATCAAATCCAAAGGGCTCTAGATGTCATGCATGTATCGGGTAAGGAGACAGTGGAGCTAGCAACATATAGATTCAAAGGAAAGGCTATATTTTGGTATGAAGACTGGAAATGATCTAAGGGTATCGTTGGACCTTCAGCTACTTTGAAAGAGTTTAAAGAGGTATTTCTTGATCATTACCTTCCATTTGAGATTTGAAAGTCCCTTACAGATCAGTTCCTGAATCATCTCTAAGAAAATATAAGCGTGAGGGAGTACAACCTTCGGTTTAACTCTTTAGCTAGGTATGCTCCTAATGTAGTAGCTACTATGGATGATAGAGTTCATCGATATGTAGATAGATTTGATCGATATTTGGTTAGAGATTATACTATTGCTACTTTGAACAAAGACATAGACATAGCAAAGATACAAGCTTTTGCTCAAAAATTGGAGGATCAGAGGCAAAGAAGAACACAAGAATTGAAAAGAGGGTATTCCAAGAGGGCCAGATCAACGGCATAGTTCATGGCATCCCAAAGTGAGTTTAGACCTCAGTTTTCTAATAAACCACCTAGGCCATTATATTATTATCCTACAGCTAGTGATCCACCATAATTTCAAGGGTCCAAAGACAACCGATTTGGGCAAAGAAGTGAGAGTCAGAGTTCACGAACAGTGGGGTATCAAAAGCAAGGGAGTATTAGCCAATTAAGCCCTCCTCGGCAGCCATGTAAATAATGTGGAAAGCTTCATTTAGGTGCTTATCAGTTTGGGACAAATACTTACTTTTGGTATGGTACGTCGGGGCATATGATGAGAGAATGCCCATAAAGAGGCATGGGTGGTATGGCATGACCTACTAGGTCAACCGATGCATTATCATCATCAGTGCCTTCTTTAGGTAGTGGTATATAGCCTATAGGTCATGGTAGAGATGTAAAAGGAGTAACTAGCTCTAGTGGAGTTCAGAATCGTACATATGCTCTAGCAGATTCACAAAATTTAGAGGCTTCTCCAGATGTGGTTATAGGTACATTGTCTATATTTTCACATAATGTATATGTATTAATTAATCCGGCTTCTACTTTATCATATGTCACTCCATTGGTTGCTAAAAAGGTTAAAAGGACACCAAAATTGCTAGTTAAGCCATTTGAAGTGTCTGCACCAGTTGGTGAATCTATTATAGCTAAGAGAGTGTATCAAAATTGTATAATAACTATTTGTGGTCAGGATACAATGGCTAACCTAGTTGAGTTAGAAATGGTAGATTTTGATGCTATATGGGTATGGATTGGTTGACTTCTTGTTATGCCACAGTAGATTGCCAAACTAAGAGGGTGTATTTCTATTTTCCTAGAGAGGTAGCCCTTGAATGGAAGGGTAACATTGGTGCTCCAAGAGGTAAATATATTTCATATTTTAAGGCGAAAAAGATGATTTTCAAGGGTTACATAATCATCAAGTTTGAGTAAAAGATACAGATGCAGAGCCACCATCACTTTAGACTATTCTAGTGGTGAATGAATTTCTCGATACATTTCCTGAAGATCTTCCAAGTTTGCCTTCAGAACAAAAAGTGGAGTTTTGTATTGATGTGATTTCAGGTAGTAAGGTAATCTCAATTCCTCTGTATAGAATGGCCAGAATAGAATTACAGAAGTTGAAAGAGATATTGAAAGACTTTCTAGAAAAAGTATTCATAAGGCCTAGTATGTCCCCTTGGGGCACACCAGTGTTATTTATGCGTAAGAAATATGGCTCATTGACAATGTGTATTGACTACTAAGGTGACTATTAAGAACAAATATCCCCTTCCGAGTATTGATGACTTATTCGACCAGTTGTAAGGCGCCAAGTATTTTTCAAAGATTGATTTGAGGTCAGGTTACCACCAAGTGAGTGTCACAAAGAAGGACATACCCAAGAGAGCTTTTCGAAAATGATAAGATCATTATGAGGATCATTATGAGTTTCTAGTCATTTCCTTTGGGCTAACTAATCGACCTGCAACTTTTATGGATTTGATGAATAGGTTGTTCAATACATTCTTGGATGTGTTTGTGATAGTTTTTATAAATGTTATTCTGATTTATTCAAGACCAAATGAGGACCATACTAGTCACCTATGACATGTGTTACAAATTCTTCGTGATCGTAAGCTATATGCAAAATTCTCTAAATGTGAGCTTAGTTAAAATATGTGGCATTTTTGGGTCATATTATATCTGATGAAGGGATAATGGTTGATACTCAAAAGATAGAAGCTGTGAAGAACTGGCCAAGACCTATAACGGCTACGAAGGTTCGTAATTTCCTTGGGTTGGCAGGTTATTATAGGAGGTTTTTTGAGGGGTTTTCTTCATTTTCTACACCTTTAACAAAGCTAACACACAAAGCTTCCAAGTTTCAATGGAATGATGCATGTGAAAGGAGTTTCCAAGATCTAAAGAATAAGTTGACTTCTATACCAGTATTGGTACTTCTAGAAGGCACAGAAAGGTATACAGTGTATTGTGATGCTTCAAGAATTGGTTTAGGATATGTGTTGATGAAGCATGGTAAAGTGATAGCATATACCTCAAGACAATTACAGCCACATGTGAAAAATTATCCAACGTATGATCTGGACCTAGCTGCAGTTATATTTGCCTTAAAGATATGGCGTCACTACTTGTATGGGATTCATGTTGACACATATACTGACAACAAGAGTTTGAAATATATCTTTAATCAGAAGGACCTAAATTTGAGGCAACAAAGATGGATTAAGCTATTAAAAGACTATGATGTTGATATCTTGTATCATCCAGGGAAAAAAAATATGGTAGTAGATGCATTAAGTTGGAAGACTATGGCACTGTATATAGAAAGACAAGGTATGACTAAAAATCTATACCAGCTAGCCAATTTGGGGGTTTGCCTTTTTGAAACTCTAGATGAAGGGCTTATTGTGCATAATGCAACAAAATCTTCATTAGTTGTTGAAGTGAAAGAGAAGCAACATGCAGATCCCATACTATTACAACTTAAGAAGAATGTACAATGTGGTATGACAAAGTCATTTGAGCTAACACAAGAGGGAGTTCTTCTGTGCCAAAACAGATTATGTGTGCCTAATGTAGATGGGCTAAGAAAGAGGATTATGATAGAGGCATATCATTCAAGGTATTCCATCCACCCAGGGTCAACTAAAATGTTTCATGATTTAAAAGAAATGTATTGGTGGAGTGACATGAAGAAGAACATTGCAGAATTCATAGTCGAATGTCTAAATTGTCAAAGAGTTAAAGTAGAGAACCAAAAGCCCGGGGGTTATATGCAATGTATAGATCTTCCAATATGGAAGTGGGACATGATCCACATAGATTTCATTACTGGTTTACCTCGTATATCTCAAAAGTTTAATTCCATATGGGTGATAGTTGATAGGCTTACCAAATCAACACACTTCCTACCGGTTAGGACCACTTATACAGTTGAAGATTATGCCAAATTATATAGCAAAGAGATAGCTCAATTACACGGAGTACCAATCTCTATTATATCAGATAGGAGAGATCAATTTACTATAAATTTTTAGAAGTCATTTCATAGAAATTTAGGAACACAAGTTAATTTAAGTATATCTTTTCACCCTCAAATAGATGGACAAGCAACACATACCATTCAGACACTTGAAGATATCCTACTAGATTATGTATTGGACTTTAAAGGTAGTTGGGATGATCATTTACCTCTCATCGAGTTATCTTACAATAATAGATATATTCAAGTATCAAAATGGCACCATATAAAGCTTTGTATAGGAGAAAATGTATATCACCATTGGATGATTTGAAGTGGGTGAAACTGCCTTGTTCAGGACAGATCTTATTCATCAAGCTATGAAAAAGGTTAAAGTGATCTAACAATGGCTAGAGATAGCCCAAAGTCGATACAAGTCATACACAAATATTAGAAGAAGGGGGCTAGAGTTTGCCATAGGTGATTAGGTATTCTTAAAGGTGTTACCAATGAAGGGGTTATGAGATTTGGTAAGAAAGGAAAACTAAGTCCACATTATATAGGCCTATATAAGATTAATCGGAGGTTTGGCCAAGTTGCTTATGAATTAGAGCTACCCAAGGGCTCTCAACAGTTCATCCAGTATTTCACGTCTCAATGCTTCGAAAGTGCATTGGAGATCTATCTCATATTACTCCCACTGATATGTACAAGTTACAAAAGATCTCACCTATGAATAAATACCTATTACTATTCTAGATCGACATGTTAAGAAGTTGAGGAATAAGGAAATAGCTTCTATAAAAGTGCTTTGGAGAAACTAACAAGTAGAGGAGATAACATGGGAAGCTGAAGAAGCGGTGAAAGCTAAGTACCCCCATTTGTTCAAATATGAAGAAAAAGTCCAAGATGCTGGATTGAAGTAATAACAAGTAAGACTGATATATAATTACTATAGGATAATAGGGATATTTAACTTAGGCTTGAACTTGTTTAGGTTGGATAGTTATGCTAACATTCGAGGACGAATGTTTCTAAGGAGGGGAGGATATGACACCTCATATGTTGAATGTACTTTTTCTTTTTATATGTAACTTGGTCTAGCCTCATGGTTGGTAATAGATGAGATTTGTTATGTGAATATTAATGGTGTAGATGGAATTCTAGACATGGCCCGTACCTTTTTATGTGACTTGATTAAGTTAATGTCGATACAACTATTTAACTTGGAATTGTAAGTCGGTATTTGAATCTAAAGTTTAAAGTGACCAGGTGTGTACAAGTTGTAGTTAGATTAAGGTGATTAGTAGATAGAAATGGAATGAAATATTGAGGTGCTTTCTTTACTTAATTAAGCAAGTAGGTGCATCACCTACTTTGACATTTTGAGCTGCTTGAACTCCTTAAGTAGGTGCATCACCTACTTTGACCAATTTGATTAAATTTGTGGTCCAAAATCAGCTAAGTGGATGGCCAAAATTAGGAACTTTATAAGGACACACTACTGGTCATTTTCCTCATTCTTAAGTCACAAAAAAGGGTTACTTCACAAATTCTCTCTACTTTCTTTTAAATAACAAGGAGCAGCCCTAATTTTCTTTATTGGGTTCTTGAAGAAGCCCCAACCTTTACAAGCCAAGGTAAGTGAAAACACTTATGGTTTATCTTAATTATCTGAAGGAAAATTAGGAAAACATGATATAAGTGATTAATTATTAATTCATGACAAAATATGGAACAAGCTACTTGTTCAAATTTTCTTTGTTATTAAGAGATTTATTTTCTTCTTTTGTTTAAAGGTGAAGGAAAGTGAAAGTTGAAGTTATTGAGGTGTTAAAATTAAAAGAATATGTTGCAGAATTAAGGTAAGGTGACTGGCCATTTTTTTCTCCTTATGTATGAATTTAAGAAAGAATTATGGATGTGTTGTTATTGAGAACCCAAGGGATAATGAGTTCAATAATAGATTACTACAATAAAAGGGATTTGGGACTTTTTTGTGGATTGTTTTGTATGTATATGTTATGGGCTACCAGGTTGATGTTGGATAAAGGCATGACTAGTTTGAATTGAAATATAAAAAAAGGTGTGGCAGTACACCACCGAACTACTTATTGCATGTGTTTACTGCCCAATCTAATTTGCGTATTGTTTGGAGGGTGTAATAAAACTGAGATGGTTTCAGTGAATCTTATAAGAACATGTATGGTATGGCGGTGTAAGTGGAGAATAAAATGGTTAAAATAACACCCTTGATTGATAGATTAAGTGCTTACTGCCTGGTTACTATTTTAGCGAAGTTAACCAGCCCAAATGTGTTGTTTGGTTGCTAATACTAGTTTACTATATATTCTATTGTAGATAAGGAATCTAAAAGGCGGGAATTCAAGTTGGGTTAGTTTCGGAGTTATATAACCAGGATGTAAGCATACTCTATTTTTCACTCTTTGGCATGAAATCAGACATTTGTTCCATCAAGTATGCATCTAAGGTTATCCTATAACTAGTGATACATAATAGTAGCACATTACATTCCATGTAGCCAATGAACTTGTTCCCACTCTCTAATGTGTTAAAACACCTCAATACATTCTTATTATTAAACGTGCAAATCTATTTTCACTAGAAAATTTCAGAAGTTCTCCGTTTACTCAAATAAGACCCATTTGTATTTTCAGCTCCTTAACACTTCATTTGTGTGCCAACAACTCCCTACCTCATTGTTGTTGCATTATGTTCCCATTTACATGTCTCTTATTAGTAGATTGTTTTTAAAGGTACCATAATGTTATGACCACCAAAGTAACAATACCAAAGGCTAAATAAACTAAGTAACGTAAATATGTAAAATGAGTAGCATCTTAGTGGCATAAGACTAGCATGGGCCGATATCAATATCTTTACATGTGGGTAGCAGCTCAGGGGCATAAGCCTAGCATGGGTCGATCCCAATGTTCTTATATGGGTGGTAGCTCAGGGGCGTAAGCCTAGCATGGGCCGATCCTGATTTATCTATTTACCACTGTTCAGCTGGTCATTTGCATTATATGGCTTACAAATATTATGAAGTAAGAAAAGTAAAAAAATAAAGAAAAGAATGTAATGTACGTCGTCCTACAAGTATATATAAAGGTGGTCTATTAGTACTACTTATACAGTTGTATCTAATTTCTATTGAGCTCTTGTATCATGTGTTGTTACCTTCAGCCTTACATACTCAGTACATATCTTCATACTGACATCCCTCATGGGGGACCTGTATTTCATGCTGCAGGCACAAGTGCTTCAACTAATACACCTCGCTAGTACGAGCACAGGCTATTCAGTGGCTATCGCTGAGCTATAGGTTGATTCAGGACTTTTTGAGTCTGTTCCATATATTTTGGTATTATACAGTAGTTAAGAGTAGGGTGGGGGGTTTGTCCCAACCCTAACAGATTCTATTAATCTTTTAGAGGCTTTGTAGATGAATGTATAGTTAAATATGGTAGTGTCTTGTCTTTTAGATATGGTGGCCCCAATGACCAAGTGTTGTGTATATAATTTTCTGCTTGCCTACGCAGTTATTCTCATCGATGCATAATAGCATATTTGTCAGAACCTTTGGTTGTCATAGTTACATGCATGAGAAGTACAAGGTTATGGATTGGTTCTCTCAGGCCTTTACGATCACGGGTGCCTGTCCGCCCTAATAAGATTTGAGGCGTGGCAATAGTCTTTGTATATGTAGTTGCCATTGTAAGTAACCTCTTGTGTCATCCCGGTATCTCAAGCACACCAACCTCATCACACAACTTCTGAATTATGAAAGGGAATGTTAGATTAGTTAACTCCCCAAATTCTCTATCATGTAACTCATACCTAATATTGGCAACAAAATTAATAGCATATCCAGCTATCATACAAGAACTAGTTCTGCTTTCTCCCATTCAATGTATTATCTGAAGTAGTGGGTATCAGTCGTTATCTGATCAACAACCACCAAAACTTAGCCTTAAATGTCAATAGGACCTTTTGATCATACTATTCCCCTCAATCCATGGGATATATCACCCAAAGGAGAAATATAATTGGCTATCAACCTAGCCATATCAATCCTTTCTCATCGATGCTCAACCTTCCGGATGACATGTCGATCATGTGTGACCCTTAGTATGTGGTCATACTCAGCTGTAGATGCAGGAGTAATGTAATCTGGGCTGAAGATAACTCTACTAATCATCTCTGTAGAAATGTCAACTCTGACCCCTCTAACCAGTGTATGCTAAAGCTGTGGCTGCCACACGAATCTCACTAAGCCTGGATGTATACACATAAAAAGGACTAAAGTAGCTCAATATGATGCATAAAATTCTCATACCATAGTCGGGCTATAAGAACCGAGTGGCCTAGTCATCCACTCTAGAAGGTATATATCAAATCTCGTCCATAACTATGGTACTTGATCCAACCCCGATAGGTTAATCTGAAGCTCCTCATAAATACACCTATAGACCTTCCTACCTCCTAAATATGACTGTCAATAGTAAATATGTCCCGCATCCCTTCTAGACACTCTTGAATGTCTCTCCTCAGGAGGTGCATCTAAGGCATGTATGGGTGCGAGACTCTGCCCTTGTTGTACTGACGCATCATGGGAAGCCATCTCTATACCCTCCTTAAATGGGGGTACATCTATTTGCTATACATGATTACTGGTACCCTTCTTAGACTGGGGGACCACTAATGGCTTCTCCTACTCTACCTTATCAGATAAATCCTAGGACCTCTTCTCAGACTGAGGATGCTGAGCAGCAACTTGTGGAGTAGACTCAAAATCTGTCTGCTCCTCATTATCATTATCATTAGGCGGAGGAGTGTGTGGGGGTGACATCCTAACTTAATTCATCCTTGGTCGGCCTACAACTGTCTGAGCAGCCATGCACATCTATCCTCTTATAACTTTGTGTGTCACGTCAACTATAGTGTCTTTACGTCGCTATCTCGGGTACTCCTTCACTGTACCACTAGGCTTGAGAGACTTTGTGCATCTCCTCGAGGTACCAAATTGTATATTCTTCATAGATTTAGGTGCCATATGTACCTAAAAAATCAATTGTTAGTTTCTAACAAAAGTGAGGGATAGCAAAAGTTGAAGAAAAACTCAAAATTTGAAAAGTTTATTTTTTTCTCAATTTTTACACCCCTATAACCTATTTGAAATCCCAAGTCCAATATACACACACCTATCATAAATCACCGATTTTAAAGCAAACATACATGCTCAACTAGTGGCATTGCTTTTATTCATTCAAGTTCAACTTTCGGTTAGGGCCTAAATTAGATTTTACTTCAAAACAAGGCCCTACATTAAGATTTTAGGCTACTTTAAGGATCTTACGTACATGCATGATATATTTTTTATATTTTGCAATGGAATACACATATCAACTTGTTTAAACAGTAAATATATCAATACATAACTATTAGGAGCCAAGAAATTTTTCTTTTTTATGATGAATCAGAAGTGAATAATTAAGAAGTCAAGCAAAACCAAAGTTAGAACTTGTTTTTAGCGTGTTGGGACACGTTGGTATTTCAAACAAGTGTCAATTTATCCTTTACTTAAGTGTGGGATTAGTTTGTGTTTTAAGAGAGAAGTTTGAATTCAAAGAGAAAAGTGAAGTTTTGAGGATTTAAATGAGTTGGAATGAGGTTAAAGTTATTTAAATATAGGTGGAGGGTTATTTTAGGTCATATATATGTGTTGGTGGGACCAAAATTTGAATTAAAATGAGCCCACTTTTTGACCAAGCCGCGGCTTGTACGTACGCCTGCCACCTGCGGCCAGCAGGTGCAGGGCCAAATATTTTGGCCTACTTTCCTACAATCCGAACTTGGAGTTTTGATATTTTTTTGGCTACTTATGTTCCCGCAGCCTAAGTTTGAGGTCTCTAAAGTAAAATTAGATGCCAAAGTCTATAACTTTCCATTTTTTATCCTCAAAATTTTAAATTTTCAACTTATTACTCAACTTACCATGCGGGACTTGTGACCATGAGGGGTTGATCACACAACCCCCTTGGAAATCGATGAATGTAGAAATTTTTATATTCAGGTAAGTCCAAGAGCTAAAAATCTAAAAAGGAAAAAATAACAAAAAAGTGAACACTGACAATAGTGGGTTGCCTCCCACTCAACGCTTGATTTAACACCGCGACATGATGTGGCTATTTTTGTTACTCAGAATTCACCAATAAGCCCATGGGTTGCCTTCCATGCAATGTTTGATTTCATGTGTGACACAACACGGGTATCTTGACTACTCAGATTCATCAAGATACCCATAAGAGTATCCTCCAGGGTCATAAATACACTAAAACAAACGTTATGTCGTTGGTTGATTCATTGACTTTTAGATGTTAAATATATCCTCCTGATCATTGACTCTGAATTTTATCTCACCTTTCTTCAGGTCAACCATAGCTCTACCTGTGGCCATAACGGTTTTACCAATATAATAGGCATCTCGATGTAAACCTCAAAGTCCAGGATGACGAAGTTAGCTAGAAAGATAAAGTTATCCACCCTCACCATCATATCAAATGAGATTTCCACAATTTCTTTCACTGTGTGGTCATCCATCAACAATCGCATCAACGTCTGTTTAGAGGTTTCAAGCCCAATCACTTGAATATGGCTAGCGACATCAAATTAATGCTGGCCCCTAAGTCACACAAGGCTCTGGAAAATCGGGATGACCTAATAGTGCATGGTATAGTGAATGCTTTGGGATTACTCTTTTTCTACGCCAAAGAGCTAGTTGTGACTGACTGCAATGGTTCACACCATTAACATCCTCAATTATATCTCCTTTCTTTCTTATGACCTATTGTTTTACGAACCTGGTGTATCCGAGAATCTGCTATAATGCCTTAAGAAGAGGTATGTTCAAGCTCAATTCTTTCAACATCTCAATGAGTTGCTTAAAATTATCTTTCTCTTTCTTTTGCTTCAATCTATAAGGAAAAGGTGAGGGTTGTTTTAGAATTTATCTAATTTTTGGCTCAATAATCGAACCTTACCTTTATCTTCAACAACTTCACCTTTATCATCTGTTACCTTCTCAGACTCAACAACATATGCCTCATCATCAGCATCTTCTACAGTAGGTCATGGGGGATCTATAGTAGTGATACCACTCCTAGTGGTAATAGCAAGTACATGACCATTATTTTTTGGATTTTGTATAATGTTGCTCGGAAGGATACCTGGCTTCCTCTGGTTTAGAGTTGTTGACATTTGCCCGAACTGGTGCTCCAACTACTTGATAGCAGTTGCATGTGACTTGACCTTCTGGATCAATCTTGAAATATTGACCTTAATCTCCTTAAGGCTTATATTTTGATTTTCCTGAACCTTCATCAGCTTAGCCAGAATCTCTTCTATTCTAGATTTTACATCTCATCTACCAGATGGAATATACCTATCTCCTTTCTCTATGTATTCATCCTTCTTTCGCCAGTCATCATATCATACTCTTATATGATCTCTATATCTTTCATAGTAGTTCTGACCTTGGTTCCCATTCCCTTGGGCTAAAAAACTCACCAACTAATGATCCAAATAATTTGCTCCCTCCTTCAATTCTTACTCGTAAGCTTTGAAAGCTAACCCCTGTGCTTCTACTACATTTACCTTCTCGGAAGTCACTGCTACAAGTTGCTTTGCTAGTACCCCAAGATCAATTCTTAGAAATTCAATCTCTTGTGCAACTGTGGCTTCAGCTAATTTTTGGTCATAGGAGGTATAAATAGTATTTGTGTCAAATCCCCTCTCAGCCTCCCGAGTTTACCACCCTCGATTAGTGACTGAGATCTGATCTAACATCTCTAAAGCTACCTCAACATAGTCTCATAAAATCTCCTTCAGATATGGTGTCTTCCATGGCTCTGGAGCTGATGGTCAAGGATTGATAAAATATCTCTAATAAGCTCATCCCTGACAATTGATGATTGGGCACTATACTTAGTTTCTTCTTAAACCTAAATCATGCATCGTACATAGATTCTGACTGTAGCTGCCTGAAATTATAGATCTATTCCTTAAGCTACAACATCCTGGATGGATAAAAAACCTGTTCAAGAATTTCTTGCACAACTTATTTTATGTAGTGATAGAGCCTCTAGGAAGTTCCCCTAACCATAAAGATGCTTCTCCTATAAGTGATAATGGAACAACTTCAGTCTGAGTGCATCCTAATTTATCCTTGGATTTGTATACAAATTGAATATCCCAATGAAATTGGCAAGGTGCAAGTTTGCATTATCTGTAGGCAGACCTGCAAACACATCCCTTAGATTTAAGATCTGGATTATTGCGCTCGTTATGTCAAACTTGTTGCCTAAGGGTAAAACAGAAGGGACTGTGGCTCCAGTCTCTGCCGGCTAAACGTATTCTAAGAATTCTTCATCATCTATATAAGGCTGCACATACTTATATGCTGGGATTACTTGAACATGGCCACCTCTAGCTCTGTTCTGGTTTCCACTGAGTGCTGCTCGGCGGTCTGCTGCTTGTCTCTGCTCATCTATCTCTAACTCTATTGCTACACGCTGAGCTTATTTTTTTCATTCCTCTCATCTTTAAATTTATCTAATATCTCACCAGTGTATCGATCAACAATAGCCTATACTCCTTTGGGCGGAGGGGAAGGTACAACATCATAAACTCCTTTAGAAAGTTCAATTCTTTTTTACTCAGACATCCTACTAGGTGTTTGTAGGATCCTCTCTAGATTTGGATTCAGTGAGAGTAAAGGATTAACTCTACTCCATGTTCTAGAAATACACCGACGTATGCCCAACTAAGAACAAAAATTGAAAAAACCTCCAAACTACAACAAATTCAAATCACAAATCAACACTGTGTTTCCCGACAACGGCGCCAAAATTTTGATGACATCCAAACTATACCTCCTCTAAGAAGATGATATGGTTATTGTCAAAATATAGTAACCCAAAAGAGGTTGGGTTCGAATCCTAAGGGAGCATGTGGAATAGTTTATCTCAGCAGTTGTAGTCAATAAATAGAACAATAAAAGTAAATAGGGGTTTTGTGTTGTAATCTCAAGCAAGTAACTATATCAACTTTGACTGTAATCAGTCATAGGTGAACATTAGGATTGTATTCCCCCTGGATTCTCCACTCCATAGGATTATCATGTGATACTTTGTATGTAGAATTGATAAGGTATGTACCTTCTGGAGTCTTTTGGATGAGCAGAAGGATTTCACCCTTTACCTTTTGAGTTTCAGGATATTGCCTTACTAATACTCATCTTGATCCCAGATAACTATTACTTTTTGAGTCTCTAGTTTTTAGATGAAAGCTAACCATCTTTCTTAGATATTACTTAGTAGCGTGGATCAACAGTTAAATTCCAAATTACTATTGTCTTTATCTTTTCCTAGTTACTACTCCTCTTTTGGTGTAAGAAGCAATATCTAGGAAGGATCCTAACATGTGCACCAGTTAAGGAAACTGTTATATGAAGATAAAGAAATAAATTCATAGGTATCAGTACATAACAACAAACAACACTTCACCTACTTCATCAAACCATCAGGGTTTCCACAACTCGAGCTATGGGTTTTAGCCGCTCATGCTTGTGAAAAAATCAATATCATTCATAATTGAAAGCATATATGAAATCAAAATGATAAGAATTAATAAAACCCACAACCGTAAATGAATTAATTAACTAAATTCACTACAAGAGAATCCTAAGATTAAAATTGATTCTTGGAATAAAAATATGTTTGTAAGTATCAAAAGTACGAAACTCCAACTAAAAACACATAAAAAGTATTTATAGTACACGAGGAAATCCTAAAATGAAATCTCAAACGGAATAGGAAAAAATAGGGTCAGTGGCCACATGTGGTCTGTACTTGCACCCTAACCCTGGGTGCAGGTAGTACCTATGGTCAGTAATGTGAGCGCAGGTACAGGGCATAGGTACCGGATGGAAAAAATCCTGCAAGTTAACTCTTGGGATTTTGTACTTTTGTCACTTACTTTGCTAACTTACGGTCCGTAGGTCCTACACACAACCCACATGTTGACTTAGTAAGTACTGGGAGTAATCTTTTTAGATCATCTTTAATTCTCGAACATGCTTTGATCACAAACAAGTCGAAAAGTGTCCCGAAAATCATAATTGCTCCAAAAAAAACCAAAAACACCTTTTTCATGAACTTAGCATCCAAAACATGATTTCCTGCAAAACGTACCCAATAACCTCAGAAACTTGCATATTTTCCTCATTTTGAGTGTTAAAAGTGCTATGTTTCTATTGGATATCATGAATATTTAGGTGTAGTTATTAAATTTCAAATTTGGATATTATGTTAGAATAAACAATATTTGAATTTTGATTTTCTCTTTTTGCTTTAGAACTAATTGAATACTTGCTAGATTATGAAACGAGTCTTAATTATATAAATAATCTTATTCTTTTATCACTTTTAAAAGAGAGTTATCAACCCTAAAATTTGACCATTTACTTTTATTGAGATCAAAAGAGGACATTAAAGTAAGGAAAGATAAACTAGAATGATTTGAGTCCTTAAACCTCATCTAATGGATTCAAGCTAGAGATAGGAGAATCCAAGTGTTGCTTAAATTTAAACGTGATTGTTGTCACTTAGCTAGGTTCGAGAATTAAGAGATATTCACTTATGATATGAGATAAATCAGCATCAACACTTTTAGGCCTATATTTTGAGGTCAATATATGGGGATCCAAGCCACAATCATCTTAAGGACAAGAGGACATACTTGGAGGCCCTTTTGGAGCTCCCACTAAAGCAATACCATGAGTGGAAGTTTTATTGGATCTTGGAATGTATTAGAATCGGAACTCAAAAGAAAGGAATGATGGATTGTTTAGGTGTGACAAATCACATGAAGATCAGTCAAGGGCTTGACCAAACACCAAGGGAGCTGCCAAATGAGACCAAGAAGAGGTATTTAGGGTGACGACTTTCTTGGAGATATGCCACAAGCTTGAAAAACCTCCACATGAGCTATATATAGTAGACCAAGTATAGGCCACACTCTCTATGAGTGACAAGTTGAGTGAAGAACAACCACTGGCTCGACCAACCGCAAACTGATAGTCACCTAATATGGCTATTTTCTTAATAGTTAAAGGATCACTTTTGGGTTTCTTTGTAACATACTATAAATATAAACTTCTAGGTTTTATTTCCTTAGCTTATTTTGATTATTGCTAAACAAACACTTGAGAGTGTGATTGGAGAGTTTTTGTTGAACATTTGCTTAGAAATGAAGGTTGAGTAGGTGTACATACCCCTTCGATCTATGTAGGATCTAGGTACTTGTATTAGGTTTACATTTGAGGATCTTTAATTTGATATACCTTTGGTTTGCGTACGTTACTTTTCTGGTGTTTATCTATTTTATCACCTTTTTCTTTGTTATCTTTTAATTTGTACTTTTCATTCATTTACTATATTGGGGTGTATCATTTGATATCAGAGCTGAGTTTGAGTTCGTTCCATAAATTTAATGTTGGGTTTCTTATCTAGAAAGATAAAAAAGAGTAGTAATATTTTTCATATTTTTAGGATTTTTCAAATTTTGAGTTTTTGATTTTTATTTCTCTTAAGTTTCTAATAATAGAATCTTGTTCCCTAGTAATATTTGAGTACAAAATAATATTCGAGCTTTATCTTAGAAAATTGAGTGTTCCACCGTTGTTGGATCTTGAGTTTGAAGAAAATTTAAAATGGGTTCTCAAATCTGAAATTTGTGGTCAAGTTTTTGGATTTAAAAATGTTTGGAGTTTGTTTGTGAGCATGAAAGGAGCTTGGGTTTTGAAATTCATTGAATTCTGGATTATTTGAGTGAGATCCAAGTTTTTGGTGTTCTGAAAGTTCTTCATAATATTCAAGTCTTGTTGAAGAATAAAATTTAAAAAGAAGGGTTTGATCCAAAAAGGGAAAGGAGAAAGAAGTTGTTCTTGTTTGTGCTAAGGAATATTTATAAGATAGTACAAGGGCCCACAAAAATCCACATTTGGAGAGGCTGGCAGCTCCCTTGACTATCAGTCACAAGGCTGACGATCAGTCACCAAGAAAAAGTTTGGACCCTATTTCAGGATCAAGTGACGACTCCCCTGATGATCAGTCACGAGCCTGGTGATTAGTCAAATTAAAAAGGCTTTTGTTAACTCATTTTAGACTCTTAGTTTCATTCCATTTATTTCTAATCATATTTTTCTTGATTCATATGCTAATGAACAACTATTAATCATGCTACTTAGTTGTGATTTTTCTTGAGACCGTTTTGTTTCTTCGTCCTATTTATTTTTTGTGCTTTTCTGGTTTTATTTCGTCATCAATTCTTGGGTCAAGTCCATAAGAATTTATTGAGTCCTTTAAATAAGAATCTATTCTAGTTAATAGTAACAATTGATACTTCGTCTACCATTCGAGCATAAGTAAGCATCAACAATTGTGGATCCAAGAGTGTGGCAATACAAAGCTGTGTAGAGATTGTGAGGTTGATTTCTTAAAGGTAGATTTTTGGTTAGGTACAAAGGAAGGAGAGATACCCAATCCCACCATTCAAATGAATTTATCTTCCATCATGGAAAATCTTAATGCTATGGATAGCCAATTGGGATCCTTAGAAGAGGATGTGACTATCTTGAAAGAAAATCAAAACTCCATCCTTTGCACTCCCCAAAACTATCATGCTTCCTCTAGTGGTCATGATTAAAACACCTTCACTACTATTTTCTGGTAAATACTTAACTGAATGTTCAATCCACCGAGGCAAGCACATGATCCCATCATCAAGCCACTACTTACCTAAATAACTGAAATCCTATTCATCCACACGGATCCCAATTAAACCAAGTCAACCTATACGTGTCACGACCCAATTTACAAGTCATGATGAAACCTACTTTATCCCACCAGTAGGCAAGCTAAACCATAGACTAGAGGTAGATACAATGGGCTAACTTGGTGGAAAATGGCCTAAATGATTGAAATACACGTTTAAGGAGTGAAAGTTGCAATAAAGCAGTCATAACAGTATACTAGATAAATAAATGATCAACAACTATCTCAATACTTAGTAATGTCAGTACAAGAGCTACTATAGTGAACCATAAGAATGTAATAATCAAATACAATCTCTCTCAAAAATAAAAGGCTAGACATAGATAAATAAAAGGAAAAAGGGAGACTCTGACTTGAAGAGCTCACCCGATCAACAACGAAAAACCCAGTGTATTCCCACATAGTGGGGTCTGGGGAGGGTAAAATGTACGCAGTCCATACCACTACCTACGAAGAAGTAGAGAGGCTATTTTTGATAGACCCCCAGCTCAAGACCAAAAGACAGTAATCAAAGTAATCACATATCATGAAACATGGAGAAAACACAGATGAACAACACTCAAAAAGTAATATTATACACAAACAAACCAAAGGTAGATAAGCTGCACCACAACACTCCTAACTATTGCCTAAGACTCATCCAGATACACTAGCCCTCGATCCTAATACGTTTCCTTCAAACCTTTCTATATAGGGTCATTTCTTTAGTAAGCTGTAACTGCTCCATGTCACGTCTAATCACCTCTTTCCAATATTTCTTTGGCCTTTCCCTACCTTTCCTGAAACCCTCTAAGTCCAACCTCTCATACCTATGAACTGGGGCATCAGTACCCCTTCTCATCATATGCCCAAACCATCTCAACCTCACTTCTCTCATCTTGTCCTTCATCGACACCACTCCTACCTTCTCTAAAATAGTCTCATTCCAAACTCTATCACTCTTTGTATTTCTGCACATCTACCGCAACATCCTTATTTCTGCCACCTTCAAATTTTATGTATACAAGTTCTTGATTGGCCAACACTTCGCATCATACAACATAGTCAGACGGACTACCTTTAATCTTGGGAGGCACCTTCTTATTGCACAGAACCCCCGAGGCAAACCTCCATTATATCCATCTTGCCCCAATATACTGAGAGACATCCTCATTAATATCACTATTATCCTGAATCATAGACCCAAGATACTTAAAGTTATCCCTTTTACAAACCACCTGGGAATCCAACTTCACTACCACCTCGTCTTTCCTCCTCAAGGCATTAAATTTGCATTCCAAGTACTCCTTCTTGGTCCTACTAAGCCTGAACCCTTTAGACTCCAGAGTTTTTCTCCAAACCTTCAATTTATCATTAACACCTCCCCATTTATCATCAATAAAAACTACATCATCCACAAAACGTATAGACCAAGGAACCTCTTGTTGAATACAATGAGTCAACACTTTTATCACTAAGGTTAATAAAAATGGACTGAGAGTTGATCCCTGATGCAATCCTATCAAGATAGGGAAATTCTCCGAATCCTCTCGATCTATCCTCGCTCAAGTCTGTGCTCTATCATACATGCCTTAATTAAATCTGATGTAAGCTATCGGGACTCCCCATCACCTCCAAACATCTCCAAAGAACCTTCCTAGGTACTTTATCATACGCTTTTTCCAAGTCAATGAACACCATGTGTAAGTCCTTCTTCCTCTCCCTATACTGCTCCACTAGTTTCCACACTATGTTAATTTCCTTGGTCATTGAGTGACTAGGCATAAATTCAAATTGATTCTTCAAAATAGACACAATCCTCCTTAATCTTTGTTCAACCATCCTTTCCCAAATCTTCATTGTGTGGCTCAACAACTTAATACCCCGATAGTTGTTACAGCTCTGAATGTCACCCTTGTTCTTATATAAAGGAATCATCTTACTCTATCTCCATGCCTCAGGCATCTTTATCATTTTGAAAATTTTGTTAAACAATTCGGTCAACCACCTTAAACCTACCCCACCAGTATACTTCCAAAAATCCACCAGAATCTCATCAAGACCTGTTGCCCTACCCCTATGCATCTTGTGAATAGCCTCTCTAACCTCATCCACCTTAAAAATTGATAAAAACCAAAATCATGACACTTCTCTGACTGTTCTAATTCCCCTAACACAATGTCTATGCCCCCTCGTCATTCAAAAAGTCTATGAAAATATGACTGTCATCTTCTCTTAATATGAATATTCTTCACTAATACCCTGCCATCCTTCCCCTTAATGTACTTTACTTGGTCAATATCCCTCCCCTTACGCTCCCTAGCCTTAGAATCATATACAACCTCTTTTCTCCATTTCTTTCCTCCAGTATCGCATACAATCTCACAAACACTGTTGTCTTAGCAGCCGTAACTGCTAACTTAGCCTCATTCCTAGCTAACTTGTACTCCTTCCTATTGACCCGCTTCTCCTATTCATCCTTACTCTCAATTAACTTAGAGTAAGACACCTCCTTATCTTTCACCCTTTTTTTAACATCTCTATTCCACCATAAGTCCCCTTAATGTTGTCTAGACCGACCCCTCGAGACATCCAACACCTCTCTAGCAGTCTCCTTAATGCAACAGGCCACCCTATCCCACATTTTATCCACATTCCTACACCTCCATCCCCACTATATTCGCCCTTATCTTCAGCACACTAGTCGGGGTTAAGCCACCCAATCTTTGAAATTAACCCTGTATGAGCATCATGTTAATGGCGGCAACTAGTACTTGGATCTATATAAAAAGGTGTAAAAAGGTAGTATGAGTACCAAAACCATGGGTACTCAGTAGGAATCATTGACCAATTGATCTAAATCATGCTATATGTATGATAAGACACAATATAAACTAAACTAAGTTACGGTAAAAGGGCAAACCTAGAAATATGCTCCAACACTGTTCTGCGTAAGTAAATAAATAAATACAAAAAAGTAACATAGATATGACACAATTGTAACTACTAAATTATCCCCTATCAGCCAATAAGCATGGAAAATTAAATAACCCAATGCAAGCCCCTATAAGATTGGGGGTACAATTAAAGAGAAATAACATTCGAACGTTCATAATTCTACCGAATATTAGCTATAACCACTAAACTATCCATACTGAATCATATCATTCCCAACTCTGAATGCCTGACTCAAAGCAGAATTCATATCATCCTCAATAGTATTAATATTATAACATCATTTGTTGGACTCAAACTAGAATTCATCATATCAGAATCACTATCAATTGCGGGACTCGAATCAGAACTTATATTTTCACCATCACCATTGATTGCCATATCAAAAATCTATATCTATAAGCCATAATAATAAACCATATAAGTAGGATACATAAATAAACCACTGGATTTTACCCGGATTTAACACTAATTTCTAAATACCAAACTAGTACATTCAATAAGTGTTAACGACCCGAAATAGGGCCTGGCCGTAACAGGTATCTCAAGTCCATCGTGTACCCGAGATAAACTGTAAGGTATTTATAGTATCTCAAAAATTCTTAGAAATCCTAATAAAAATAGAAAAGTTAAAGTTATGTTGGCATAAGGTACGACTCACTCATCCATTCATACCATCTTCTTATGAGTCATACTATGCCTCTCATATCCACTCCAGTGTCTATTTTACCAGGCTTTAACTTTTTGTTCTTCTTATGACTCCTTCTCATGAGTCATAACTTGATCATACGACTCGTGGTATTCAATTATATCCACCTGGGACTTCTTTTTTTTCAAGCATAGATGTTGGTTTGCTTACAGTTAGATCATACGAGTCATACTCAAACTTTCAAATCCTATACATCTCAGCCAGCATATCAAATCCCTCCTTGCCTATCTACCCAATGGGTTGGCTGCATCTCTGATCAGGCCTAAGTCTGTGGTTTTTATGGCCTTTATCATTTCATCGATACCCGGAAGTTCTTGCACCCCCGCCATCAATTACTTCTCACCCTTACATCTTGATCTCTCATCTCTTAAGCTAGAAACTCTCCTACATTAAACTCATAACTGGCTATGAACCAGGATATCAAAGCTTCTTAAACTAGACTCAGCACGTTGCCCCAGTAGTGGGACAAAGCCTGTGTCAAGAAAAATTGTATTATTCTTTATCTTATATGAGGTAATACTCGGGCCACCATCTAACCATACTACATTATCACCATTCAAAGCTATCTTACTAGCAATCCATCAAAAACAACCTAGCTACTCATTCGACCCCATTTGTTTTCGAGTATTTTTTCTCATCTTCTCCAGATGGTAATCCATTTAACCTGTGTTTACCAGAGGTTGATTATATGGTCCGTACAAAAATATGGCAATATTGTGTAAAGAGATGTCAACCCACATACCCCAAATTAATAATAAGGCAATGAGGTCACCACTTCTTCATAGCTGGCCCTGTGGACAGTGTCAGTGCAACTCTTCCTTGTACGTTGCACAAAACTCCCTGACTAGTGTGGGACAGTACCTTTTGGGTGCTTTGGTCATCTACTCAAACCTATACTACCTGAACTGATCCTCAAACCTGGGCAATTCTTCCATATTAGTAGTAATCAAACATCTCTCGAGATTCAAGACCCTTTTGAATTTTCTATTCCTAAGTCTACTCGAGTTGTCATCATATGTAGCCTGCATACCGTGGTACCCATACCATTCAATAGTGGGTACCAAAGTAGGTGTGATGGATAGTGAAGGGGCTGAACATCAATCAGAGGAACATCAACTTCTTTCGCAACATATTTTGAACTCTCTGCCTCAGAACTAGATTCCACTTCTTCTTTGTAAGACCCCAAAAAATCCTAAAGCTTAATTCAATCCTTTAAGCTTGTCAAGGGCTCCAGACATAGCCTATTATTGGCCTTGAAAGTTGGCAATCTCATTTTGCCACCTTACCATCCTTTAATGGTCCGTATTTTTATTAGTTCATGATCAAGAATGTCAATAGGTGTTCTTGGACAAGTTTTGAATTTTTTGGAATACGGTTAGATTATGTTCGGAGTCCCAAAATGGTGGACCAACGTGATCATAATGTGCCACATCACCAATAGCATTGGTCAACATTTGTATAGGCTGCTAGAGCCAAAACTTGTGAGGCTCGATGCAATCATGGCACGACGCGTCGAGTATCACGTTGCAGCCATCAATGCACCACATCGCTTGTAGCGTCGGCACCCAGTTTTTAGTCATTAAACATTCACATTTTTAAGGGAAAAAGGGTCAATTTTCCATCCTTAGATAAACCCAATAACACGTGATTCTGCCATTTTTTACCCAAAATATAGAGTTTCTCTCAAGTTTCTTGCAAGAACAAGTTAGGGTTTTCAATTAAGGATTTAAATTCAATATTCATATTCCAGAATCTCTCTGTCAATCTTTATAAAATCAGGAACTAAGGTACGTCAAGTGTTAATTTATGGATTTCATTCATGCATGAAGTCCAACAACCCTATTTAAAATTATAAAACATGATATTTATGTTGTGGGTTGTGTGTAACCATATTTATCTTGTTGTATGATTCCCAAGTTGGAATCTTTATGTGTGTTTTTTATGAAACTACGCTAGCATACAAGTTAAAATCCATGAATTGAGTTGTTTATGATGTGTAAGTTGATGATTACACCTATGCCCTGAGTTGTGCATGTGAGGTGTTTGACAAAATGCCTAAAAGGATAGAAATTATGTATTATATCTCAATTGTGACTCAAATAATAAATGCATATTTTAACCTTATGACCAAGAATGACTTCCACGATATTGTGTGCATTATGAGTATTTGATGGAATGATATGATATTAGGCTAATGAAAGTATCGCATGTGTATATGTAATTCCATCCATGTACAACATTATGATAGCCATGTGCTTTATGAAATCCCCAACTTATTGTATTATGAATTATTGATATTGGTTGTATATTCAAGAAGTGTCAAGTCTTGTCAGTTTTGTGCTATCGTCCTGGGGGTACTTGTACCCAATAATTTAGTTGTGTGCCTAGAGCCAGTGTCGTTTTTCACAATACTCTCAGTCAATCCATGATTATTAGAATTCAGTCAGTTACATGACTCAGGAAAAATAAGTAATCTCATTCAGTTATCAAATCTCTATAGTATTCCATCAGTTAACAAAAATTTAATGAACTCTGTTCAAATTAACTAAGCAATAATATCAGTAATAGTTCAATTCAATTTAAATTAGTTCAGTGTTTTTTCAGTTGGGAGTAGGATTCAGCATCGAGTGAACCCAAGGATGGGGACTCACCTGTTAACTAGCAGAGGGTGTGATCCTTAAAAGCAATCCTTGCATTCCAGAACTACGTCGCCAGCATAGGTTGAGATGTACCCTACGAGTTTAGAGATTATAAACCTCATTCAAGTTTTTCCTACTAGGAAGGGTTTACGAAAGAGCTCCTTGTCAGAGAGGGTTTACTCATAACTTATCTTTACCCGTAGCATAGTACTGATACCCTTCCAGTTGGGGTTATAGATTGGACCCTACTAGTTCTGTTTTGGGGTATGTCGTTTAGATGATTACCTCCCACAGTCTCATTTTCAGATCAAGTCTCAGTAATAGAACTTAGTTCAGTTCTATAGCTTCAGGATTGTCGGATACAGTCACTCAACTCAGTATGGAACTCAGCTAGTTTTATCAGAATCAAGACTATCAGACACAGTCACCCAGTTAATAGTATATTAATTATACAAAATTCATATTACCAGTATTCAGATTTCAACACTATTAGATACAACCAATCAGACCAGTTTTTCATAATCAGAACTGTCAGAAACAGACATTCCTTTATCAGTAATATGACATCAGTTCCTCAAAACTCAATAGACTTAGTCTTTTAGTATCCCAGTATTAGTACCCAGATATCAATAAATTCACATTATTAGAATTCATGATTCAGTGTTATCATGATCTCAGATGCAGTTACGTATTCATGTATGTATTCTTACGTTCATATTATTCAGTCAGTTAGTATTGTTTATGCATATGAACCATTTCATTTAGCTTACCTCACTTGCATACCAGTATATTCAATTGTACTGACATATTTGCGTTATGGTGTTTTATACCATAGGTTAATAAGCACGCGCTCCAGAGTATTAGTAGCATTCCAGTTTCAGTAGACAGAGTCAGCAGTGAGTCCCCACCATTCAAGGATGTTATTATTTGATTATTTTATTTATTTAGTACTTAGTTTATTTTAGTAGATGGGGTTAGTTGGGGGATTGTCCTATCAACTCTTTATTCAGACAGTTCAGTTTTAGAGGCTTTCAGACTACAGCATGTTCAGACAGTTATTTTAGTTGTTTTGGTATTGTTATACCATATTTTCAGTTATGTATCAGTATTGAACCTTATGTCCTTTCAGTTCATGTTTTTGCATTTACGATATTACCATTATTATTCAGGGTTCAGTTATTGATATCAGTCATGGGTTAGCTTGTGGTACTTTAGGTTTATGTGCATTGTGTTGCATTCCGGGTACTAGATTCAGGGCGTTACAAACTTGGTATCAGAGCCTAAGGTTCAACAGTGTCCTAGGAAGTCTGAAAATCCATATATAGTAGAGTCTTGTACATAGGTGTTCTGTGCACCACACTTATGTGTAGGAGGCTATGAGATGTTTTAGGAATAGTTTCCCTTCTTTCAGTATTCATGTCGTGCGAGTGTGCATAAGCTCCAGTCAAACTCTTAGTTTAATCCTTTCTTATCTTCTATTTTCAGAACGTGTCTTCTAAAATGGCTAACAAAAGAGGAATAGGGAATCACTCAGCACCTCAGCCCGTCAAGGTAGATCCTCCGGATGAGCACGTCTCTCAGGAAGAATTCAGAACTGCATCACTACTCTAGCCAATTTAGTCACAGCTTAGAATGACCGGCCAGCTATTGTTTCGGCTAACCCCGCTGCTAATTCTAGTATAGCCAGGATTTGGGACTTCACCCGAATGAATCCTCCCCTACTCTCCGGTTCTAAGTCTGAAGAGGATCCACAGGAGTTCTTCGACTAGGTTCAAAAAGTAACAGATATCATGGGAGTGACTAAGAGTGCAGTAAAAGTGCAGCGTAGCTACCTATCAGCTATAAGATGTAGCCCATATGTGGTTTAAGCAGTGGAAAGTAAACAGGTGTAACACCCCAAAAATGGGTCCCGAAGTGTCACACGGTGCTTAAGGCTACAAGTAGCCCCAACCTAACCCTTTGAGCCATTTTCATACTATTCAACACTCATCGACAGGATTACTATAATAAAAAATCAACATATTCTCCATAATATCATAATTTAAGATGAAAGAGATGCGGAAAGTAACAAAATACGAGCTCTCCACAAGACTGATTAATCTAACCATCTAGTCTGATAAGCCTCTACTAAACTATATAATACTGAGCCATTGGGACAGACCCCAACTGACACTAACATTAGGGAATAAAATGATAACTCAAAATAAAAGAGAGAAATCTGAAATAACCAGTCCTTGAACCATGAGGACTTACCACTGCATAAAAACTAGACCAATGTGCTCGGAGAATCACGTCAAGCCTGGGAATGAGCACCTGGACCTACATTATAGGGCAAATGTAGCCCACGTACGAATACATGGGTCAGTACCATGGAATATGGACCAATTATATGAGGGTGCATGAAAGTTTTCATAAAAGTCCTATATCACAAATATTCATAGGAAAATATGCATGCTGTAATAAGAGACTCACATAGCTCGAAATAAAATCATCATAATCACCATAGAGTAAAACACATCGGTGAAAACAAGTGAGTCATCATAGTAAATCCCAATCACTTTCATAATCATTTTCAAGTCATCAAAACGAGTAGCTTTCATAACAATTCTCTTTAAGATATAGAAATATTCATCAAATTCTTCAAAAACAATAACTTTCTCAACTCACACTTTCAAACTATTACATTTTTCATCTCAATCAAAAGAAAAAACACACAAATTGGGAGTCTCTTACAACCGACATAATCCATGTGAGCTACATGGAGTCCAACGTCCAGCCCACTTTGGGGAGAGCTGTCCTATCCTTGCCATCAGAGTAGGACATTAATCTTTTGTTCACTAGTGATCACTATATCAATCATCCTTAGGCTCACATCCTACGGAGGCACGCAGTTCTAAGGAAGTATCAACCACAACTATACCTCCCACTCGGTGCTAAATACTACTCCCGGACTAAGCTCAGATCATTTCAAAAGAAAATCCACAACAACACAATTCAACAATTCATATCGGGAGCCATCATGCTACCCCTTTTTCATAAAAAATCAACATGTGGATTTCTTTTCTCATTCAAGTTCAAAAATAACTCTTTCAAGACAAAAAGGTCAAATCATTCAAATATCAAGGTGTGTATAACACATTACTTCACCAAAGATCATAATCTCAAAGAGGGTTTAAATCCCATATATCAACACTTGAGCAAAACATTTAAAGATTCATACTTTATATAGCAAACAAGTATAAATCATATGAAAATCAGGAAATTCAACTTGAAACATGATATTAACATCAAAACTCAAGGAATTTAACTTTAAGACATCACAAAAATATCATAGTTTCTTTAACAAGAATATAGGATAATAGTTTCCATCTCAAATTCATAATTAAACAAGTAAAATCATGTGTCTTTATAAAATAATACAAATTTTTGGGCACAAGAATGAAAGGATGTTCTTGTTGAAAACCCCACATACCTTTATGGTAATGGATTCGTTGAAAGATTGGACCCTCAATGTTGATTGTGCAACCCTAGCTGTTTTTCTCCTTTAGTGCTCTTGGATGATGAACATAGATTGATAATAGGGTTATGATGTGTTTAGATTCTATTAAATTCGTAAGGTTAACTTTAGGGGTGTGTAAGGAGTTCCAAAAGACTTAATTTCCCTCAAAATAACTCAAAACGGAGTATTTTTACTACCTGAAACACCAAGTGTGTGCCGCATTGCTTATCGCATACATTTACGTATGCGCTGCATTGCTTATCGCACATATTTAAGTATGCGCCGCATTGCTTATCGCACACATTTAGGTATGCACTGCATTCTTATCACACACCTATTCCAGTAGCCATGTGTGATTGGTTAGGTGACGCACTCTACTTTGCAAAGCCATAACTCCTTGCTCGGGTGTCGGATTTTAATGAAATTTGTATCGTTGGAAAGCTAATTAGATTTTCTATAAGTTGGTGGGTAGAAATATGAATAAATACTAAATATTTATCAAGTTATGCTCATTCAAAGATGACTATTTCAAATTCAAACACTAAAACTTGATGGATTTCGAAACTCTTTGCTTGTACTACCTTAAGTGACTCATATAACCACACTTAATACATCATAAGCTCTCGTATAACTATGGTACTCTTGGTAATTCATGTGACAAAATATGGCTTTCAGAATTGGGGGTTTCATATGTATGAACAACGGTACGCTTTCTAGCTTAAGAAAGTGCAGGGCATTACAATATCTCCCCCTTGGGGACATTCGTCCTCGAATGACGCTGGGTATACTAAGAGTAAAGAGAAAACAAAGGGTACACAGCTGAAGCAACTTGCTAATCTTATCTCTACTTCATTCTACATTTCAGACATAACAAGGAGTGCATGACTCATGAAATCACAGCTGAATAGTATAAAATAAATGCTGAACTACTGCAATTCTGCATACAAAAGGAATGATTTAGAGTAGAATGGTACCTTCGGCTTGATCAGGGCTTGCGGAAAACAGGTGCGGATACTTGGATCGGATATTTGTCTCAGTTTCCCAAGTCTCACCTTCAACAGATTGGTTTCGCCACTACACCTTGACCAAGGGAACTTCTTTGTTCCTTAGTCTTCAAACTTGGTGATCTAAAATCTCAATTGGAACTTCCTCAAAAGAAAGACTATCTTGCACATCAGGGTTTTCTGAAGGATCTAAAATAACACAATCACCAACGTGTTTCCTAAGCATGGATACATGGAAGACAGAGTGAACAAAAGATAACTCTGAAAGCAACTCAACCTCATACGCTACCGTACCAACACAGCTAAGAACTCTGTAGGGGCCAACATAACGAGGACTAAGTTTCCCCTTCTTCCGAAATCTCTTCACTCCCTTCATGGGTGAAATCTTCAAATACACCAAGTCAATAACTTCAAATTCAAGGTCTCTTCTCCTCACATCAGCATACGACTTCTGATGACTCTATGCGGTTTTCAATATTTCTCTAATCACTTTGACTTTTTCCATAGCCTCAAAGACCAAATCAAGACCACTCACGGCAGCTTCACCCACTTCAAACCAACCTATGGGTGACCTATATTTCCTTCCATACAAAGCCTCAAATGGATTCATGCCAATGATAGAGTGAAAACTGTTATTGTAAGAAAACTTTATCAATGGTAAATGCGCATCCCAACTCCTCTTAAAGTCAAGAGCACCACTCTCAACATATCCTCTAAGTTCTGGATGGTCCTCTCAGCCTTACCATTTGTCTGCGGACGGAATGCAGAACTCAAATGCACTTAGGTACTAAGACCCTTCTGAAAAGCTCTCCAAAACTGCGAAGTAAACTAAGTACCCCTATCTAAAATGATGGAAAAGGGAACTCCATGCAATCTAACTAATTCCCGGATATACAATCTAGTGTAATCCTCAGCAGTATAAGAAGTATGCACAGGCAAGAAGTGGGAAGACTTTGTCAATCTATCCACAACAACCCAAATGGAATCATGATGGCATCGGGAAGGAGGTAAACCAGTCATAAAATCCATGTTTATCTCTTTCCACTTCCAAGTGGGAATACCGAACTCCTGCATCATACCACCAGGTTTTTGGTGTTCTACCTTAACCTATTGGCACGTCGCATACTTAGCCACAAATGCTGCTATATCCTTCTTTATGCCACTCCACCAATAGATTTCCTGCAAGTTGTGGTACATCTTGGTGGCACCAGGATTAATAGAATATCGCACGCCATTCACGTTAGCCATAATTCTCTGTCTCAGATCATCAACATTCAGAACACATAATCTATCCTACAATCTCAACGCACCATCTCCCCCTTAAGGTAAAACCTCCACCTTTTGGTCCTTGACTGATCCTCTTAGTTTGACCAAACTAGCATCTAAATTTTGCTTCTCCTTTACTTCTAAAATCTAGGAGGATTCGGAACTACTCTGCACCCCTATACTACCTTCAGCAGATTCAAACACCCTAACCCTCAGTCTAGCCAAATGATGCACATCACGAGCCAACTCTTTCTTATCCTCTTCAATAAGCGAAACACTATCCATAGACACCTTGCTTAGGGTATCTGCCACTATATTAGCCGTACCCGGATGGTACAACACACTCATATCATAATCTTTTAACAGCTCTAACCACTTTCTCTGCCTAAGGTTCAACTCTCTCTGGGTAAATACACATTGCAAAGTCTTATGATCAGTAAAAACATCAACGTGAACACCATACAAAAATTGTATCCATATTTTTAAAGCAAACACAACAATAGCTAGCTCAAGATCATGGGTGGGGTAATTCTTCTCATGGGGTTTCAACTGTGTAGAAGCATAAGCTATCACTTTACTCTTCTGTATCAATACATAACCTAAACCAACTCTAGAAGCATCACAATATACTATAAAACCCTCAACACCATTAGGCAAAGTCAAAATAGGGGCTGAAGTGAGTCGAGTCTTCAACTCCTGAAAACTCTTCTCACAAGAATCGGACCACAAGAACATCACTTTCTTTTGGGTCAACCGGGTCATAGGAGACGCTATAGAGAAGAAACCTTCAACAAAACGGTCGTAATAGCCAGCTAAACCTAAGACAATTTCTAACAGCTTTTATCTTTTGGGAATCAACTCTAATACCCATAGAAGAAATGATATGACCCAGAAAAGCAACTGACCTCAACCAAAACACACAGTTGCTGAATTTGGCAAAAAATTGATGGTTTCTAAGAGTTTGCAAGACAATTTGGAGATGATCTACATGTTCATTCTCACTATGGGAGTACACTAGAATATGGTCTATAAATATGATAACAAACATGTCAAGATATGGTATGAACACTCGATTTATGAGGTCCATAAACGCTGCCGGGTCATTAGTTAACCCGAAGGACATAACAAAAAACTCAAAATGACCATAGCAAGTTCGGAAAGCTTTTTTTGGGGTGTCATACTCTCTAACTTTGAGTTGATGATAGCTGTATCGAAGGTCTATCTTTGAGAAGTAACTTGCACCTTGCAATTGGTCAAACAAATCATCTATTTTAGGAAGAGGATACTTATTTTAGACAGTGACTTTATTCAACTGGTGATAGTCAATACACATACGCAGGGAACCATTTTTCTTTCTCACAAATAACATAGGAGCACCCAAAGGAGAAACACTGGGCCTTATGAAACCCTTATCTAATAGATCTTTGAGTTGCTCTTTCAACTCCTTAAGTTTTGCAGGTGCCATACGGTAAGGAGGAATAAAATGGGCTGAGTATCGAAAAGAAGATTGATCCCAAACTCTATCTCTCTATCAAGAGGTATCCCTGGGAGATCTTCCGAAAAGACATCAAAAAACTCATTGACAATGCTAACTTACTGGAGAGTTGGAGTCCAGACTTAGTGTCCTTGACTCTAACCAGATGATAAATGCACCCCTTGGAAATAAGTTTTATAGCTTTAATACATGAGAAAAATAACTCTTGGGAGATACAGAACTCCCAGACCACTCAAACACAGGTTCATCAGGAAACTGAAACTTGACCACTCGGGTACGACAATCTATAGAGGCATAACAAGAATGAAGCCAGTCCATACCCAGAATAACATCGAAATCCACCATGTCTAACTCAATCATATCTGCAACCATGACTCTATGAGGGATTGTAACAGGACACTTTCTGGGCAACAATCGAATCACCCACTGGGGTAGAAACTAAGATAGGCTCATGAATATTTTCAGGACTCATTTTAAAATTCACAGCAACCAAAGGTGTAATATATGAAAAAATGGACCCAGGGCCCAGCAAAACATAGCCATCAAACTAAAGTATACGGAGCATATCAGTAACAACATCGGGAGAGTTCTCCTGCTCTTGGAGAGATGGCAAAGCATAGAACCTATTCTGGCGCTGACCGCCAGCAGTGCTAGTAGAGGTGCCTTGAGCTGGGGCTGGGCAAGTCACTTGAACTGGGGCACTAGTAGTCTGAGTCTGAGTTTGAGGGCGATTATCACGATGCCCTTGCCTGGCATGTGGGCACTCCCTAAGTTTGTGACCCAAGTTACCATACCCGAAACAACCTTTCTTCTCACCCCAACACTCACCCGGGTAGGTCCTACCACACTAAGGATACGAAGGATAATTTGGCTTACTACCAATACTGTACTAGGACCTGGCTGCATATGACCTACTACCTTGCTCCTGCCCACCCCTAGGTACAGGAGCACTAGCTGATGATGGTGCTGGTATAGATGAACGGTTCTGAAACTGAGGTTGATTCCCTCCCTGCGATCTAGTTTGACCCAGTCCGTGATGCTCAGACCTAGCTCTCTTATTCCCCTTCATTCTATCCCTCTCCTTGATCTTGTCTGCTTTAATTTGTTAGGCATGAGTCATCAACTTGGAAAGATTCATCTCAATATTTAACATTGCAGACCTGCACTCCTTAACAACATAGCTAGACACTCCTATCATAAATTTACTCATACTAGCCTGATTATCAGCTACTAAGTTAGAAACATACTTGGCCAACTGATTGAACTTCATACAGTACTCTTTAACAATCATAGAGCCCTGTCGCAAGTTCATGAACTCCTCTACCTTCGCCTCTCTCATCTCTAAAGGTAAAAACATATCGAAGAATGCATCCTGGAACTCCTACCAAGATGTAGAGGTGACACCCTTACCTCTACCCTTCCTCCAAGAAACTACCCAATCATAAGCAAGGTCATTCAATCGATATGCTGCCAACTCCACACTATGCTCCACAGAGACATGCATCACCTGAGTAATCTTTTGCACCCCCTCCAAGAACAACTATTGATCCTCATCTGGCTTGGACCCATAAAATTCTAGCAGATTTATCCGTATAAAGTCACGGATCCTCGCAATAGCTGAATCACCTACCTTCTGCTGTGGAGTCGGGGCCGGATTGGCCCAAATATTCACAGTGACAGCTTGGGCCAGCGCCTGAAAGGCTGTCTAAAATATGGCATAGAAAACATTTTCATTTAGTGGGTCAGTAGGCTGGGGTTGCTGACCATCGTTATTTCTTCTAGCTCAGCGAGGAGGCATATTTTGAAAGGGAAGAGCACGAATAAATAGCTGAAAGGAAACAACTGTAAGCACGATGGACTTCTGAAGAAACAAATAACACTTTTTCCTAAAACGTCTCGTAGACTCTTGCTCATAGATATGGCGCGCTACACACCAATGATCAAGACTCTACTCAACGTGGCTCACCAGACTCCCTATGACTCCTATAACCTTAGGCTCTAATACCATGTAATGCCCTAAAAATGGGTCCCGAAGTGTCACACGGTGCTTAAGTCTACAAGTAGCCCCAAGCTAACCCTTTGATCCATTTTCATACCATTCAATACTCATCGAAAGGATTACTATAATCAAACATCAAGATATTCTCCATAATATCATAATTCAAGATGAAAGAGATGCTAAAAGTAACAAAATATGACCTCTCCACAAAACTGATAAATCTAACCATCTAGTCTGATAAGCCTCTACTAAACTCTATAACACTAAGCCATTGGGACAGACCCCAACTGACCCTAACATTAGGGAATAAAATGATAACTCAAAATAAAAGAGTGAAATCTGAAATAACCAGTCCTCGAACCATGAGGAATCATCACTGCAGAAAATGTAGACCAATGTGCTCGAAAAATCACGTCAAGCTTGGGAATGAGCACTTGGACCTACATTATAGGGCAAATGTAGCCCACGTACGAATACATAGGTCAGTACCATAGAATATGGACCGAGTATATTAAGGTGCATGAAAGTTTTCATAAAAGTCCTATATCACAAATAGTCATAGGAAAATATGCATGCTACAATAAGAGACTCACATAGCTCAAAATAAAATCATCATAATCACCATAGAGTAAAACACATCAGTGAAAATATTTGAGTCATCATAGTAAATCCCAATCACTTTTATAATCATTTTTAAGTCATCAAAACAAGTAGCTTTCATAACAATTCTCTTTAAGATATAGAAATATTCATTAAATTCTTCAAAAATAATAAATTTCATAAATCACACTTTCAAACTATTACATTTTTCATCTCAAACAGAAGAATAAACACACACTGGGAGTCTCTTACAACCGACATATTCCATGTGAGCTACATGGAGTCCAAAATCCAACCCACTTTGGGGAGAGCTATCCTATCCTTGCCATTGGAGTAGGACCTTAATCTTTTGTTCACTAGTGATCACTATATCAATTAGCCTTAGGCTCACATCCTAAGGGGGCACATAGTTCTAGGGAAGTACCAATCACAGTTATACCTCCCACTTGGTTCTAAATACTACTCCCAGACTGAGCTCAGATTATTTCAAAAGAAAATCCACAACAACCCAATTCAACAATTCATATTGGGAGCAATCATGCTACCCTTTTTTCATAATAAATCAACATATGGATTTCTTTTCTCATTCGAGTTCAAAAATAACTCTTTCAAGACCAAAAGGTCAAATCATTAAAATATCAAGGTGTGTGTAACACATTACTTCACCAAAGATCATAATCTCAAAGAGGGTTTAAATCCCATATATCAACACTTGAGCAAAACATTTCAAGATTTATACTTTATATAGTAAACAAGTATAACTCCTATGAAAATTTGGAAATTCAACTTGAAACATGATATTAACATCAAAACTCAAGGAATTTATCTTTAGGACATCACAAAAATATCATAGTTTCTTGAACAAGAAAATAGGACAATAGTTTCCATCTCAAATTCATAATTAAACAAGTAAAATCATGTATCTTCGTAAAATAATACAAATTTTTGGGCACAAGAAAGAAAGGATGTTCTTGTTGAAAACCCCACATACCTTTATGGTAACGGATTCGTTAAAATATTGGACCCTCAATGTTGATTGTGCAACCCTAGTTATTTTTCTCCTTTAGTAGTCTTGGATGATTAACTTAGATTGATAATAGGGTTATGATGTGTTTAGATTATATTAAATTCATAAGGTTAAGTTTAGAGGTGTGTAAGGAGTGCCAAAAGACTTAATTACCCTCAAAATAACTCAAAATGGAGTGTTTTTACTACCTGAAACACCAAGTGTGCGCCGCATTGCTTATCGCATACATTTACGTATGCGCCGCATTACTTATCGCACATATTGAAGTATGCGCCACATTTCTTATCGCACACATTTATGTATGCGCCGTATTGCTTATCGCACACCTATTCCAGTAGCCATGTCCAATTGGTTAGGCGACACACTCTACTTTGCAAAGCCATAACTCCTTGCTCGGGTGTCGGATTTTAATAAAATTGGTATCGCTGGAAAGATAATTGGATTCTCTATAAGTTGGTGGGTAGAAATATGTAGAAATATCATATATGTATACATTTATGCTCATTCAAATATGACCCTTATGAATTCAAACACTAAAACTTGATGGATTTTGAAACTCTTAGCTTGTACTACCTTAAGTGACTCGTATAACCACACTTAACACATCATAAGCTCTCTTATAACTATGTTACTCTTGGTAATTCATCTGAACAAATATGGCTTACATAATTGGGGGTTTCACATGTACGAACAATAGTTTGCTTTCTATCTTAGGAAAGTGTAGGGCTTTACAATAGGGGTGCAGATGCATAGTCCATAGAATGGGAAGAGTTTGCTATGGCTTTCTTAGGTAGATTCTTTCCCCTAGAGTAGAAAGAAGCCAAAGTATTAGAATTCATCAACCTCAAACAAGGTAGCATGATTGTAAAAGAATACTCCCTCAAGTTTACTTAGTTAGCCAGATATGCTCCTCACGTAGTAGTAGACAGTAGATCTAGAATGAATAAGTTTGTGTCTGACATATCAGGTAGAGTGGTTAAGGAGTGCAGGACTATGATATTGATTAAGGAGAAGGACATATCTAGTCTTATGGTCCATGATCAGCAGATTGAGGAGCAAAAACTTAAGAAGGAGAGGGAAAATAAGAGGGCCAAAACTGGTAGTTATAGTTTTTCTCAGCCAGGGTCGCAGGGTGGTAACCATTCTCAGCATAGATAGAAGTTTTCAACCCCAATTTCATATTTAGCCAGTGCACCAGTACTAAAGTTCAGAAATGACTGTAGAGATAAGGCACCTGGCTCTAAGGCCCAGGGTAGAAGAGCAGGGTTTTTACTCATCTACTTTATGAAGAGTGTGGTAAGCATCATAAGGGTATATGTAGAGCCGGTAGTGATGTATGTTTCAAATGTTATGAGATAGGTCACCAGGTACGAGATTTTCCTAGGCCTAGCCCTAGAGGTAAGAACGGTCATCCTTCAACTCAGTCCAGTCCCTAAAATCACTAGGGTGCTAATTCCAACGCTACCAGTGGGAAACGCCCAAACAGACTATATGTACTTTAGTTCCGACAGGATCAGGAAAGTCCTTCTGATGCATCCCTTGGTATTTTACAAATCCCTCATTTACATGTTCACGTTTTTTCAGATTCAGGAGCTTCTTTTTTCTTTTGTAACTCTTTTCATAGCAGTCAACTTTAAGGTCAGAACAAATATTAACAGGACCTTTTTCCAGTCCCTACCCAAGTGAGTCAATCTAACACAGCCTGATAGGTATGCAAGAACTGTTCGGTTATGAAATCACCGAAAGTCATGCCTTCAGGTTCTAGTAGTAATACCAGTATGTGTAGGAAATCCATAAGGAAAGATAATTCCTGACCCATTCCTATCTCAGTGCAAATTTTTGTACTTTAACTATCACAATACTTACTCATGCTTTTTATTTCAATCCCACGAATACAACTTATATCCATGTGCTTTTCATAGAATAGTATGTGTTTTAAGTTTCTCGTATGAGGAGTCTAAGTTTATCCAATGTTGCGGATCATGTTCCATAAATTCAAAAATTCCAAACCTAGTTCGTTCAGCTCATGAATCATGTACTCATGTCATGCTTTACACTATGCTTAGCCCACATGATTCATGACTTCACTCCTAGTGTTCAGCCAAACTCAAATTATGCCACGTATACCCTTAGTTTAGATCCCTTGGTGAATCTGTAGCATTAATATTCAATCCAGCAGGCCTCAGTTACAGTTCCAATTCAGTAATCAATATTCAGTAAAGGACTCAGATAGTGCTACAGAACCATGGTTTTCAGCTATCAATTACTTAGCCTTCAGAATTCAGTACTCTTGTACCAGTCTAACCCTCAATTATAGAAAACCAGCATTCAATCTCAGTTACAGTATTAGTTATGATTACAGTCTCAATTATCATCTTAGCTACAATCTCAGTCCCACTCCTAGTCCAGTAGTCAAATTAGAAATTTAGTCCAATTTTAAGATTACCCGACCATAGCATATGGCCACCAGTTACTTAGTTATTATTACAGTGCCTTAGTTTATAGAATTTTTCTAAATCATGATTAGACGCCTGGTCTTGCATTCCTAAGGTAATACAGCTTTCCCTCACTCATGCTCAATTACCTTACATTACCCAGTCATTCATTACCTTCTATGTACAATATCATATAGTCTCTATCCAGCAATCTATACTAAGTATAGTTTAGTCTTACACGCCCAGTATTCAGATATAAGTTATTCAGTTAATAATATAAAGTTAGTATATATTTATGAATTCGTGCTGAGCACCCACGTAAATCTTTTTAGTAGTCTCAGTTACAGTGAGTAAGGTCTAATCACTTTGTTTTAGCTTCAAATCTTGGATATCTAGTCGTGATTTAGTTCATAGGTGCCTTGTGCATCACCCTAGTTTTCCTCGGTATCTCAACAAAATTAGTGTTCTTCGAGGGACCTAGTGTCCCAAAGGGGAGATATACAATAATTCCCCAAACTCTCATAACATAAAACATGCTCTTATCTCTTCTCATAATAAATCTAGTTTAGAGTAAGGAGGTACTTATAAGTTGACCCTTAAATTTTGACCTCAGTCGTAAGCCGCATATTCCAGGTACTCAGTTCACATTATGATATACAACTCATGTATCACGTTCTAGACTTAGTTACATTCACGTGTTTTCATTCATGTATATCTAGTAATTAATTTTGGGCTCATTAGCATTTTAAATTTAATGAAATAGTTTCCCTTGAACTTATCTAGTTTTATGCTCATATTTCCAAGATAAACTTGGTATCAATTATCATTGCATATTAAGTCATGCATTCATGAACTAGTTAACCATGCATCAGATATGCATGTTCAGTATGATACATTCAGTTTATCAGTCATGTCAGTCATGGAATCATGTTCCAGTTGTTCATGTTCAGTATGTACGTCAGTTTATCTTTTCTTCCCTCTCAGTCAGTCTCATTCGAGGAAGAATATTCTCAAGGGGTAGATATTGTAAGACCCCATAAAATCCTAAAGCTTAATTCAGTCCTTTAAGCTTGTCAAGGGGTCCCAGACTTAGAAAATTATAGCTAGGCTCCCAGACTTAGCCTATTATTGGCCTTCGAAAGTTGGAAATCTTATTTCACCACCTTAATATCCTTTAATAGTCCGTATTTTTATTATTTCATGATTAGGAAGGTCAATAGGTGTTCTCAAACAATTTTTATATTTTTTGGAACACGTTTAGATCATGTTCGGAGTCTCAAAATAGTAGACCAATGCAATCATGGTACGCCGCGTCACCAATTGTGTTGGTCAAGATTTGTGCAGGATACCAATGCAAAAACTTCTGAGGCTCGACACGATCATGGAGCGACGCGTCGAGTATCATGGTGCAGCCATCAACGTACCGCGTCACTTGTAGTGTCGGCACCCAGTTTTTAGTCATTAAATGTCCGCATTTTTAAGGGCAAAAAAGTTAATTTACTATCTTTATATAAACCCAATAACACGTGATTCAACCATTTTTTACCCAAAATATAGAGTTTTTCTCAAGTTTCTATCAAGAACAAGTTAGGATTTTCAATTAAGGATTCAAATTCAATACTCAAATTCAAGAATCTCTCTATTAATCTATGTAAAATCGGGAACTAAGGTATGTTAAGTGTTGATTTATGGATTCCTTTCATCAATGAAGTCTAAGAACTCTCTTTCAAATTATAAAACATGATATTTATGTTGTGGGTTGTTTGTAACCATGTTTATCTTGTTGTATGATTTCCAAGTTGGAATCTTTATGTGTTTTTTTTATGAAACTACGTTAGTATGCAGGTTGAAATTCATGAATTGAGTTATTTATGATGTGTAAGTTGATGATTGTACCTATGCCCTAAGTTGTGCATGTAAGGTGTTTGAAAAAATGCTTAAGAGTATAGAAATTGTGTATTATAGCTTAATTGTGACTCAAATAATAAATGCATGCTTTACCCTTATGACCAAGAATGACTTCCACGATATTGTGTGCTTTATGAGTATTTGATGGAATGTTTATGAGATTAGACTAATGAAAGTATGACATGTCTATATGCAATTCCATCCATGTACAACATTATGATAACCATGTGCTTCATGAAATCCCTAACTTATTGTATTATGAATTGTTGATATTGGTCACGTGTTAAAGAAATGTCAAGTCTTGTCAGTTTTATGCTATCAAGTCCTGGGGTACTTATACCTGAAAATTTAGATGTGTGCCTAGAGCCAGTGTCAGTTTTCATAATACTCTTAGTCAAGCCATGATCATTAGAATTCAGTCAGTTACATGACTCAGGAAAACTCAGTAGTCTCAGTCAGTCACCAGATCTCATTAGTATTCTGTCAGTTAATGGAAATTTAGTGAACTCTATTCAAATTAACTAAGCAATACTATCAGTAATAGTTCAGTTTATTTTAAATCAGTTCAGTGTCTCTTTAGTTGAGAGTAGGATTCAACATCGAGTAAACCCAAGGATAGGGACTCACCTGTTAGCCAGTAGAGGGTGTGATCTTTAGCAGAAATCTTTTCATTCCAAAACTATGTAGCCAGCGGAGGTTGAAATATACCCGACGAGTTTAGGGATTATACACCTCATTCAAGTTTTTCCTACTAGGAGGGGTTGACGGAAGAGCTCCCTATTAAAGAGCGTTTACTCACAGCTTATCTTTACCTATGGCATGGTACTGACACCCTTCCAGCTGGGGTTATAGGTTGGACTCCACCAATTCAGTTTTGGGGCATCCACAGTCTCAGTTTCGGATTAAGTCTCAGTATTGTTTTAGGACTGTCAGAAAAAGTCGCTCAGCTCAGTACGAAACTCAGCTAGTTCCATCAGAATCAGGATTATCAGACACACTCACCCAGTTAATAGTATATTAATTATACAAAATTCATGTTACCAGTATTCAGATTTTAGGACTGTTAGATACAGTCAATCAGACCAATTCTTCATAATCAGAACTGTCAGAAACAATCATTCCTTTATCAGTAATATGACATCAATTCCTCAGTACTCAATAGACTTAGTCTTTTAGTATCCCAGTATTAGTATCCAGATATCAGTAAATTCACATTATCAGAATTCATGAGTCAGTATTATCACAATCTCAGATACAGTTATGTATTCATGCATGTATTCTCACGTTTATGTTATTCAGTCAGTTAGTATTATTTATGCATATGAACCATTGCATTTAGCCTACCTCACTTTCATTCTAGTATCTTTAATCGTACTGATGCATTTTTTATATGGTGTTTTATGCCATAGGTTCAGAAGCACGCACTCCAGAGTATCAGTAGCATTCCAGTTTCATCAGTCAGAGTCAGCAATGAGTCCTCATCATTCAAGGATATTATTATTTGATTATTTCATTCTTTCAATACTTATTTTATTTTTATAGATGGGGTTAATTGGGAGATTATCCCATTAACTCTTTATTCAGATAGTTTAGTTTTAGAGGCTTTCAGACTACAGCATGTTCAGACTTTTATTTTAGTTTTTTCATATTGTTTTACCATATTTTCAGTTATGTATCAGTATTGAGCCTTTTGGCCTTTCAGTTCATGTTTCCGCATTTATGATATTACCATTATTATTCAGGGCTTAGTTACAGATATCAGTCATGGATTAGCTTGTGGTCCTTCGGGATTATGAGCACCGTGTAACATTTTGGGTACCAAATTCGGGGTGTTATATTCTTCCATCTCCAAAGGTTGAGCTGAGTAAGGAGAGAAGGTACTCAAGTTCTTTCTCCTTATTCCCCATTGAGATGTGTCCTCTGGGGTTGCTACTTTATTAGCTCGAGTAGGTTTTTTTCTCCTTTGGCCAGCTTGTACCTTCACTGGGAACTCAAATATATCACTGCTAATACTGGATGACTCAGGGGTTTCAGAACTAGTATATGGTGCCTTTTTGTTTCCCTTATTGGACACTTGTTTAGAATAAGAAACACCTTTTAGAGTCATGGTACCTAAAAGTATACATTAATTAGTAAGTAAATAAAGAAAAGAATGCAAAAATCATAAAACAATAGCTAGTGTGCATGTTTTGTATAAGGTATGAGTGGGGGGTACTAGTGGTATCGACTGGGTACGACTCATATGATCTAGTCATATTATACTTAATGTGTACATGGGCGTTCACAGGCCTGCTTATGGGTCCTTTTAACAAGTCATAAGCCAAGGTACGACTCGTTACCAACACCCATAAGCAAGTCAGAAATAAAAGTCTAAAATATGACCTCTTTCCAGGTCCTTATGACCTAAGTGTACGCATTGTATGGGTTGGGTACGACTCATTAAGGAAAGTCGTACCCATACCAGAACTCATACTTAGTTAGACTTCTATGTTGTTAGTGGGTACAATTCTAATTATGACCTGGTTACTTATGGGTACGAGTTGTAAGGACTCTCATATCCTCTCTAACATAGAAGTTCAACTTTAGAGTTGACTCTAATTCAAAATTCTCAAACTACCCACTACATTATGCAGCAATATCACTCAATTTTAGTCAAAATAGCACACAATATCAACACCCAAAATCAATTTTACCCTAAATTTCCAATTTTAATTCAAAACCTACGAACTAGGGGACCAAAATGCAATAGATACGTAATTTTAACTCAAAGCAAGTTTACAATATCACACATTATCACTTTCAACTTGAAATATAGAGGATTTAGGTTCGACCACTTACTTGAATGAGTGATAGCTTAGGGTGCTTTAGTTTTTCAAAGTTCCTCCCAAATTTGTGCTTAAGTTCATGCAAGGTAAAGAATTTGAATAAGTTGGCATCTAATTCGAAGTGTTTTAGTGCTTTTAGAGCTTGAAATTTAGTCAATAATGGAGGTGTTTGTATGTTTCAGATATCGGGTACCCGATGGGTACCCTATTTGTTCTTTTGATTCAAGTGTGGGGCCGAGTTGACCCGCGACCCCGACTGATAAGCTTGGGTAGATTACGGGTCTTTTCTTCAACTCTTATAGACTTAGAGCCTTCACTGGATTCTATAGTGGATATTACATAATTTGAAGAGTCATACCTTGAGGTAACGACTCATTTTGAGAGTCGTAAACACTCCAGACACTTTTACCTGAATCTGCATAGTCTCCTAGCTTCTTACGACTCTTACTCATGAGTCGTACCATTAAGATATATCATGTGAAGGATCCGTAAGACCTAACTTCTTTAAATTTTCTAGAGTTTTTCTGCAATCTTTAGCCCTGCACATTGAACAAACACATTACCTTATATATAAATAAGCTCATAACATGGGTTGCCTCCCACGGAGAACTTGATTTAACATCGCAACTAGACTCATGGGTTGCCTCCCATGCAGCACTTGATTTAATATCGCGACACAACGTAATTACCTTGGTTACTCAGACTTTACCAAGATCCATCTCAAAAATCATATTTATTTTCTTATAATTACCTATATAGTGATTTATTCTTTTCCCATTTACTTTGAATGAGGCTTTACCATCCCTCTTCAATTCTAAAGAACCATAGAGGAACACTCTTAGCACAGTAAAGAGGCCATACCATCTAGACTTCAACATACCTGGAAACAAATGAAGCCTAGAGTTCTAGAGCAGTACTTGGTCACCTTTATCAAAGGTTCTTTACTCAATTTTGTGATCATGATGCAACTTCATATTTTCTTTGTAAAGTGCAGAACTTTCATAAGCCCGGAGTTAAAATTCATCCTACTCATTCATCCTGTTCAAATTTTACTTGGATGCATCTTGCCACTCAAAATTTAGCTTCTTCAAGGCCCACAGTGCTTTGTGTTCTAGATTAAAAGGCAAGTCACAAGCCTTGACATACACTAGGTGATAAGGTGAAGCACTAATTGGAGTCTTAAATGCTATTCGGTAAGCCCATGATGCATCATCGAACTTTTGTGACCAACCAGTTCTATTGACATTTACTGTCTTTGCTAAGATGGACTTGATTTCTCTATTGGACACCTCAACTTGTCCACTAGATTGTGGATGATAAGGTGTTTCCACCTTGTGTTTCACTCCATACTTCTCAGGCATACTTTTGAATAGATAATTACAAAAATGTGACACACCATCACTAATGATAGCATATGGGGTGCCAAATCAAGAAAATATGTGTTTTTTCAAGAATGTAGTGACACAACACGCTTCATTGTTGGGGAGTGCAATTGTTCCACCTATTTAGATACATAATCCACAGTCACAAGTATATACTTCATGCCTAACAAACTCATAAAAGTTCCCATGAAATCTATACCCCATACATCAAAAAATTCTAATTCTAAAATAGGGGTCATAGAAATTTCATGGCATCTAGAGATATTTCCTTGATGTTGGTGTTAATCACAAGAATAAGTAAAGTCATGTGTATCTTTGTAGATTGTTGGCCAATAATACCCACATTGCAAGATTTTGTGGGTTGTGCGGGTTCCTCCACGATAAACCCCAACAGGGGAATAGTGACAAGCCTCAAGTATGCTCATCATCTCTACCTTAGGTATACATCTACAAATAATCCTATCCGCATATGTTCTAATAAATAAGTCTCATCCCAGAAAAATTTCCTTGCCTTATGCACACAATTTTTTCTTTGTTGGAAGAAAAGATCTTCTGGCACTAGATCACTAGATAAATAATTTGCATAGTCCGTAAACCATGGAATTAGATTTTGGAAAGCTACCAATGACTGCTCATATGAAAAATGGTCATCAATTTCTTACCCATCTTCCACTTTCTATATATATTCTTTCTCAAGTCTAGACAAGTAATTTGCAACTTGGTTTTCTGTGCCTTCTCTGTCCTTGATTTCAAAATAAAATTCTTGAAGCAAAAGTACCCACCTAATAAGTCTAGGTTTCGCATCTTTATTTACCTTAAAGTACAACAATTCTACGTGATTCATGTAAACAACTACTTTCATCCCAATCAAGTAAAACCAAAACTTCTCAAAGGCAAAAACCACTGCTAACAACTATTGTTCAGTCATTGTGTAGCTCTTTTGAGAAGGGTTCAATGCCTTACTGGCATAGTAGATGGGATGAAGAATCTTTTCTTTTCTTTGGCCTAGGACAACACCTAAAGCCACTCCACTTGAGTCACATATAACATTAAAAGGTAAGGACGAATCAGGTGGCACAATGATTGGAGCAGACACCAACTTCTATTTTAGGCTTTCAAAAGCCTTCATACATACATCATCAAAAACAAATTTCACCTCCTTCTCAAGATGCTTGCAAAGAGGATTAGCAATCTTTAAGATATTCTTAATAAAATGCCTATAAAAACATGCATGCCCTAAAAAGCTCTTAATTCCCTTCATAGAAATTGGTGGAGGTAATTTCTCAATCACCTCTATTTTAGCTCTATCAACCTCTATGCCCTCTTTTGAAATCTTATTCCCATTCACAATACCTTCTTTAACCATAAAATGGCATTTTTCCCAATCAAGTACCAAGTTGTATTCTTCACACCTTCTAAGAGCATTTGCCAAGTGCACTAGCCAGTCTTCACAAAAATCACAAACTACCGAAAAATCATCCATAAATACTTTGATAGTGTCTTTTTACCATAATGTGGCTGGAGCATTATGCAGTCCGAATGGTATACGTCTAAATGCAAAAGTCCCACAACGACATGTGAAAGTAGTCTTTTCTTGGTCTTCAAGTGCAATAGTGATTTGATGGTAACCTGAATACCCATCAAGAAAATAGTACTATTCTCTGCCCGCTAACCTTTCTAATATTTGGTCCATGAAGGGAATGGGAAAATGGTCCTTCTGAGTCCATGAAATCAATTTTTTGTAATCCATGCATACTCTCCATCTATGACTAGCTTCATCAGTACTATCTCATTCTTCTCATTAGTCATAACAGTAATGCTGCCTTTCTTCGAAACACATTATATTAGACTAACCCACTTGCTATCAGTAATGGGATATACTATACTAGCATCTAACCACTTAATTATATCTTTATTCACAACCTTCTACATAGGAGGATTGAGTCGACACTAATGTTCTATACTTAGAACACACTCCAATTCAAGTTAAATCTTATGAGTGCAAAGACCAGGTGGAATACCCATAAGGTCTGTAATGGACTATCCAATGGGCCTCTTGGATCTATATGTTATTAATAACAGTGCTTTCACTTCCGAGTCAATCAAATCAGCTACAATAATTATTGATAAAATATTGTTGGTCCCCCAAAAATGTATATCGCAAATGAGAAGGGAGGTCCTTCAACTCTAATATTGGTGTCTCTTTAATGGATGGACGAGCAGATAGAGTTGTTCTATTCTTCAAATCCAAATCAATATTCTTTAGTGCATAAGTGTAAGAACCACTCCCATAAAGTGCACATACCATCTCATCATACTCCTCAATACTATCACTATCAAAATTTATGATCACTGCTTCTAGCACTTCAACACCCATCTTCTCTTCAATAGGAACAACAACTTCAGAACCACCATCCCAGAGAGTCACAGAATCAACATAAAATGAATTCTTTTTTTCATCATACACTTTAATCATGGATACCACTCTTAACTCATCAGGCTGCTTCATGGATTTGCATACATTGAACACCACTTGTTAATTATTGAGTCTCAACATCAGATGTCCTAGCTCCAAATCAATCAACATTCTTCATGAAGACAAGAATGGTCTTCTTAATATCAATCAAGTGCACTTCGCAGTCTAATATCATAAAATCCACAAGAAAAATACCAACTGGCTTTTTCATAGTCCTTTCTGCCATCACTAATCTTATGGTGGTTGGTTAGGAAGCCCCCAACACCAACTGTTTAAACACTGTGAATGGCATGAGGTTGATACAATCACCCAAATCACATAATGCACTAGCAAATTTGAAAGATACAATGGTGCAAAGGTATAGTGAAAGCACTAGGATCCTCTTTTTTATCCACCAATAATCTAGTAGTTACAGCACTGTAATGATAAATATTGTCGAATGGCTCATAACTGACTGACCTATTCTTAGTGATTAGATCTTTCATGAATTTTGCATATCCTGATATTTTCTCTGATGTGTCTACAAGTGGGATGCTGACAGACAACTCCTTCAACATAGAAAAAACTTCTAATACTTACCATCTTCTTGTTTCTTTTTTAGCCTTTGAGGAAAAGAAGGATGAGGTCTCAAGATAGGATTCAAAATAGGCTTCCCATCCTTATCTTCTCCTTTCTTACTTGCTCCTACTATCTATATCACTAGGATCATCATTATTCTTTTGCTTATTTTTAATTATACTGGTGGGTCTATGGTGGATTACCACTTCGAGTGGTAATGGCGTGGCAGTGACCATCATTATTTGGATTAGCCACCGTGTTACTTGGTAGAGTGCCAAGCTGTCTTTGATTTACTGTGTATGACATCTAACCAAATTATTGCTCCAACTGCTTGCTTCCTGTAGCATGTGACTCAACTTAATGGGTTAGCCTTGATAGGTCTGCCTTGATATTCTTAAGGCAAATCACTTGAATTTCTTTCCCCTTGACTAATTTTGACAATAATTCCTCCATCCTAGATTTTGAATCAGGATTATTTAGTGGAATATATTTGTCACTGTTCTCCTTGTAGTCATCTTTCTGCCACCAATCACAATCTCTCTTTCTACTTCTATCTCTATATATATCATTATAATAGTTTTTATCTTGATTCCCTTACCCTTGGTATCAAAAATATGCTACCCTATGGTCAAGATACTTGCTTCTTCTTCAATTTCAATCTCAAAAGTTCAATAAGTAAATCCCATGTTGCAACTGCATTCACATTCTCAGCACTTATTATTGTGAACTATTTTGTAAGCAGCCCAATATCAGTATAAAGTTGTGCAACCTCTTGTGCTACCAAATCATGATAGACTCCATAATCATTGTCTACTCTAATAGCATATATACCTACACCACTTTTTGCATCTCTAGTATGCCAACCTCTATTAGTCAATATATTAAACCTCTTAAAAATGATGAATTCACTGCATAAAATTTACTAATTTTGAATAATTAAGTGGAAATATTTTGAACTATTTATATTAAATGGAAAAATACTAATCACCTCAATGGATAATACAGCGCGATATCTATGTGGCAACATTAGCTGCAAATCTCCGAAGGATAACTATAAAGGAATCTTTTGAGAGAGAGACAGTGATGAGTTAAGCAATAATGGTTACTTTTTAATGTTTGCTAGAGAAATAGATTGAGACAAAGTTAAGATGCCCCGTTGTGTGTCATATGGAAAAGAAAAAGCTAAGATACGTAGTTCATTGTAATGACTAAAATATTTTTGTTTTAAATTTTGTTGACAACTACCACATATGTCGAAACTCTCCCTTCTAATATATAGAAAAAATAGTCCTGAAGGTGGTTCATAAAAATCTATTGAATTCATCACTGTAGAGATAACAATGCTATAAGAGATAGCTGTAAACCTCGAAAGGATAAGTGCAGAGGAATCTTTTGAGAGAGAGAGAGATGAATCAAGAAATAATGGACACTTTTCCAATGTTTTAGCTGACTAGTAGGAGATACAGTAGTTGTGAACATAAAGTACCATCCTCATCCTTAATGGGCAAAGGAAGAGAGACATTAAGGATGAATCAAGCAATTATGGTTGCTAATTCATCTCTCCGGTTTCATGTTTGGAGATCATATCCTAATTTCCCTTTGAGAACACAAGCAATGGCTCCTCCTTCCTGCAGCTCTTCACATCCTTTAGCTAATTTTCAACTAGCATTTTGGGGAGACTATTTCCTCTCCTACGATACCCAACTCACTGTATGATATATGCATGCCTCTATATGTTTGTCTGAATTACAATTATAAACACATTAAAATACTTTTGAATAATATTACTAATTGTTTACTTAATTAATGTAGATTATGTTATATTCACTACTAAAAAATTAATATTTTTGCTGAGAATTGTTCAATGGGTAGTAGCTATTATTAGAGGTATTTTTCTTTTAATCAAAAGTATATTTTGATTGAATCATTGAGAAAAACAAAAATAGAAGTGTAAAAAGGAAGTTTCTAGTGATAATCTATTTCCACTATACATTTTTCATAGTTGGACCACTACAAAAAATGGGTATAATTGTGGAGGTTTATTTACAGGGGTTATTTTAACCTCTGTAAAATTATATTAAATTCGAGGGTTAAAAATCCGCCGCAATAAATTATATAATTTGCGGGAGTTTTAACCCCCGCTATACATAGAAAAATACTGCCAAAAATTATGTAGTTTGCAGGGGTTTTAACACCTAGCCAATATTCATTTGCAAAGATAGAGGTCTAAGTTATATAATTTGCAAGGGTTTTAACCCCCGTTGTCCATAAAAAAAATACCGTGGTGTTCCACTTTTTTTCCTCCTAAAGCTTTTGTCTCTCTCTCACTTTCTCCAAAAATATTTATCTCTCTCTTGCTTTCCCAAAATCATCAACTTTCTTTTAATAATCATATGAAGACCATTACAACTTTGAGGATATTTGTGAAGATGAACAACTTTGAGGATACAATGGCTGTAATCTTTTCAAAAGCCAGAATCAAATGACAAAACCCCTTCATCAGGTTCAATGTTCTCTTGAAAAGGTAAAGCATAAGTTTGATGTGCTCTATTTATCCATCCCTATGCTTGTACCTTGCTGTTGTCACTGTACCTTTTATGAGGAAACAAGAATACCCCAGAAATTATAGTAATTTCAGATAATGAAGAAGACTCCCATCGCACTACGTCCTTAGAGCAATCTGACACTATGTTCGTAGAGCCATCTTCCAGTTTAGATATCTCTATTGATCTCAGGCTTGGCTAAAACCCTTTGGTCTCTTCTTATCCTTATTTTATGACTGGTTTTTTTTGTGCTTGTGTTTGTGTGTTAATCCAAGGAATTAGCTTCTTTTTAGTTTGTTCAAACTAACCGAGCTACTTGCTAGCTAGGTTAACTAGAACTTTGTAATTTTATTTCAATTTTGTAATCCTCCTGAAACTGGAAAAGGGGCTTATTGATTAGATTTTAACTTGGCTTATATTAGAATATCTTGTCTTATTGATGTGAGGATACTCTGATATAACTGCAAAATTTTTGGCATTTAACTGCAATTTGGAGCACCATGTCTTAGAGAATGCTCTACTTTGAGGGAATACACTAGGTATGTTATTATTGTTATTATCGTCGTCCCAAGATACCATGTATAGACATTGTATTGCAGGTGTTGGTTGCAATGTACAAAAATTCATATGAAGAGTTAAACCAGTTGGAAATGTAACCCTTTTATTCTGCAAAAGGAAATTGTGAAGATACTACAATAGAACCTTAACATGCATAAACTCATCCATATGTTGCTTCTTGATGTATTAGGTTTATGGCATTTTCTGAGTTGTTACCTCTTCTGTTTGTGGGCACGATTCCTTTATTAAAGGTCCAAAAGATCAGCCAAGAGATTAGTACACACAACCTTACCATAGAAAAATCAACTATATTATCAAGCCCTGTTGCCACCATATTTTTCAGTGCAACTGCTACATTTGAAGTTCAAAGTTCATCAAGAATATAGGTACTTTCTTCAGTGTGTTACTTGTAATATATCATATGCAAAGATAGAACATGATCAAGCTACTTAGTATAGTCGAGTAAGAATAACTGTCGCGGTGATGCAGAACAACACAAAGATTATCTTGATAAACCTTTATAAGTTTTTAGAGTATTTCCCAATGGTGGTCAAGAAAATACTCTTTGTATGTTCAGACTAACCAGTACTTACCTTTTCAGGTTGGATTCAAAGAATGGACATTGAAACTTAAGCCACCGACAGAAAACATGAAAATCTTAGGCCAAAACATAAATTTGAAATCCTGAGACTTGCTAGTAGGATATGTGAGAGATAGTTCATAATGTATTACTTTTGTTTTAACTTTATGATATTGTGGAAATGTTTGTGACCTCTTTTATTATATAGGATATGAGAGATATGTTCTTTTTCATACTCTAGGAAATAAATGAAACATAGAAAATATGTGATTGCATAAAATTGTTGAGACCCACTTAGAAAAATTTCCAAAGTGGAGCAGATTTAGGAAAGGACTCGAACTTGTTCCCCACATTACCCAGTTGAGATTAAAAGATGAGTAACTCCATCAGTCAATGAGGTTTTTCCTTCGAGTTTGTCTCGTTAAAATTCTTGACTTAATTCTCTCTTATTGTCTCTTATACTATGTCTGAAATATGGGGACCCTATTTTCTTCTCTTTTAGCACATACTGCTTTCAATTTTCTACAATCTTATATGACATGTGATTAGGTCTCTTTAAATTATGATTAAGAGGAAGAAAAAGGTCCATGAAATTGTTTTTTTTCTGGACTCTTCTATGTGGTATCAAGAGGAAAGTTTTGCTTTCTTTCCTCCAAACAGAATTCTAAACCATAAATTAATTTGAAAGTAAATTTTGTTCACTGAAATATTATTAAATAATAAAAAACTGGAGGACATCCTGGCCATTGACAAACCTATAGTTTCCTTACAATGTTAGAAGTCTTTCTTGGGTGATTTCTAGGTTTCCTCTGATTCCTATCTATTTGAATATTGAACTGATATCATTAACTTGATATCCATTTTCCATTTTCAGAACTTTGTAGTTTATAATGTATTATTGCTAATAGTAATTCAAGCAAAGTTCCTACTATCTTTATTTTTCTTTGGCTTGTAACGTAGACAAGCAATGCCTTCTTTGAGACAGAACTTTGGATGTTGCTGGGTTGGTCTTCAACTTATGAAACTTATTTAAAGAGTTATGTCTATTTTCAAATATTTCATGATGAATAGATGTTGGAAATTACATATACTTCTGGTTTAATCCTGGAGGAGATTCTGAAAAAATCGTGGACATAGATTCTGGTTCATTTCATTATTAAGTTCATGTACTCCCATTACTTTACTTTGGAACTTTGGATTGTTTTACTTGATCCAAGATCTATCTTAAAGTGAATCACAATTTGAAGTTCAGCTTCTTCATTCTTATTATTGTGTAATTGGGATGTGCTTATTGTGTTATGTTTTAGCTATGCTTGGGGCCAATGACCATGTAAACCAATATTTTCCATTCTTAAACTTAGTAAATAATACTTGTATAAAAAAATATTGTCCTAGTTGTACTGCCTTATTCGACATTATTATTTACTATGTGATTCAATCACTTGGTTTTGAATTGTGTGCTATTAGTATGGGGATTTATTAGTTACCAAATAAATAGATATACTAGTTTTACTTTTAAGGGAGAATGTTTTCCATCATTTTTAATTGATTATGGTCGTTGAACTTATTTTCTATGTCTGTAAAGTTAATCGAGTTATGAAAAAATTGACCCAGACATCATAATTATATGTTAGAGTAATTTTTCATAAGATATTTGTTATGTATGTTCCTTGTTAAAATTCATTAATTTATTTATTTTCTATTATGTTTATTTTTCTTCTTCATGAAATCTTATAGGTGATATTTAGCATATTCATCAAATTCTTCAATGGATAGATCTTGGATTGGAATGTCAAGAAAGACACCAGAGTATTTGCTTGGTTTGAATCAATTTTTAGATTTTGCATTTACCAATGGAGCTATAGGAGATAAAATAAAGTGCCCATGTCCTATATGTGGTTTTAAAAAGTGGCAAACAAAAGAAGTGGTGTTTCACCATTTGATGAATAAGGATTTCCCTAAACATTACGTCACTTTGGTTGTGCATGGAGAAATAAATATTTTGCCTAATTCCAAAAACATAGAGGTCACTCAAGATGCACAACCTTTTAAAAATCCTATTGAATTATTTATTAATGAAGCATTCGGGGGTTTAAGGCATGAGACAGTTGATGCAAGCCCATCACAAGTAGCGGGAGAAGAAGAAACTTTACATGATTTGTCTGGTTCAAATAACAAAGATTACTTTGAATTTCTTAAAGATGGAAGTAAAGATTTGTATAAAGGATCCAAGTATTCAAAGTTGGAATTTTTGTTAAAGCTTTATCACATAAAGTGTTTGCCTAGATTAAGTGATAAGGGAATGACTATGGTGCTACATCTACTGAGGGATGCATTTAAATTTGCAAAGATCCTTATATATTTGTATGAGGCTAAGAAAATCATCAGCAAGTTGTGCCTTGATTATATCAAGATAGATTATTGCCCAAATGAATGGATGTTGTATTGGAAAGATAGATGTTTTCCATATTTTTATGCAACAGTTGTTACCCATAGCGATTCGCAATGTTCTTCCAATACAGGTTGTTGCAACTTTGGTTGAGTTTTCTTTTTTTTTCAGGCAGCTTTGATTGAAAAGTTTAAGTCTTGCAGACTTAAACAAGATACAAAATCGAATTGTGGAAACTCTTTGCTATTTAAATATTTTGTTTCCTCCACCATTTTTTATTGTAATGATTTATCTAACTGTTTATCTAGTTGATGAGGTAAAAAAAGTGGTCCGGTATATTATCCCTGGATGTATCGTATTGAAAGGTGAGATATTCGTTATTCAAAATCATTTTAGTTGATTTTGCAGTAGTATTTCAATGTAAATGATTCATCTTACACATTAATATTTTTGGGTATAGATTGTTGGGCCATTTTAAGTCCCTTGTAAGGAACAAATCATAAGCATAAGGGTCCATAGTTGAAGGTTACATAGAGGAAGAAGCTCTTACTCTTTATTCTCATTATTTTGAAGAAATTGAGTGAAGATTAAATCGACCTAAATGTGTAAATGATGAACCAAGCCAGAATGAGGCTTCTGAAAAGTCAAGTATGTTCCCTCAACAAGGTAAGCATATTGGAGGCTTCATAACAGAATTACCGACTCATTTGGAGAAAACACAAGCTCATCAATGTGTTACTTAATTGTGCAGCCGTGAAGCCATTTATTGAGTAATAAATCTACATTGATTTGATTTGTAAGATATGTTTTGAGCAATTGGATTAAAATTGCTAATTATACTGCATTTAAAGTGAATTTAGAGATTATATCAAAAAAAGTATAAGAGGCTGAAGAGTTTCACCAACAGAGGTAGAGAGAAGAGTTAGTAAAGAGTTTCTTGATTGGTTTCCTAAGGAGTGAGTGAATGATATTATAATTTTTTTAATATAACTTTCTTATATCATTTCTGATAGAAGTGTTTTATATATTTAGATTATGAATCCGGATATAGCATATACTATCTCTGATGAGATGAAGTTCATAGCACAAGGTCTAGCTCGAGATGCAAGAAGATTCAGCACTTATAACATTAATGGATTCAAATTTCAAACTTTGTCTAGAGAACAAAGATTAAAAACTCAAAATAGTAGAGTTTTTCTTATCTCTAACACTTCTTGTGTCGCATCTAGTGTAGGTAGACATTCAACACAAGCAGACGTACCATATTATAGAAAGTTGGAAGATATTATTGAGCTTAATTATTATGGTCAATTGAGGGTTGTTCTTTTTAAATGCTAGTGGGCTGACACTACTTTGAATGGAGGGTTCAAAATAGATGCTTGGAAGTTTAATTGTGTCAACTTTTCCAAATTGATTCATACCAGTGATCGTGTGGATGATGACCCATATATTAAAACATCACAAGCAAATATGGTCTACTATATTGATAATGAAAATGATAAAGAATAGAGTGTGGCTGTACATCTAAAACCAAGAGATTTGTTTGACATGGGAGAGGTTGATGAAGAGGAAATATATGAGAATGAGCCATGCCAACAATAAGAATTTGGACTATTTTTTTATGTCAATGACGACAATGTCTAAATTGCAATAGAGGAGCATATGTCTGAATAGATATATCATTATTTTTTAGTTTCCTTTGGCACTTTGTTTTTCTCTCTTGATTAGTGTTTTTTTCCAAGACTTTCTATTTTTTGGCTATGGAAGTTATCTTTCTTTTTCATATAATTCTTGCTCTTTCTTATTTACAACTAGAGGATAGTCATGGTCACTTAAGGGGAGTAGTATGTGCATTCTTCTGGTATGTTATGTGGTTTCTTATCTCAGGGTAAAAAACTAAGGACAGGAACTAATTGGGGGTCTTTATTGTACTGTTTAAAGAAACTTCTTTGGGAGCTAGGTAACAGATTAGTTTTCTCATTTTGATTAGGTAGATACATTTGTTTTATTTCTCCATTCTTAGTGTTTAATATTGAAAAGATTTTCTGGTATGTTATATGGTTTCTTATCTCAGGGGAAAAAATTGGAAGACGGGAACTGATTGGGGGTTTTGATTGTAATGTTCACAGAAACTTCTTTGGGATCCAAGTAACAGAGTGGCTTTCTCGATTAGGGGTATTATTGTACTGTTCACAAAATATATTATGCTTATTTATTCTATGATGAGTGAGTTACAAAATGGTTCTTATAATTAAAGTCAATGTATGTGTTTTTATGGGTAATCCTTTGGGAGAGAAAGTATTAGGTTTCTTGATTTCAATCTTGTAGCCAAAACTTTGGATATAATCTTGTATAGTACAGTACAACATGCAATTTATCTGAACTCTTTGATTGTTATTGGATTAGGTGTCATAGGAACCAACTTAATGGCTGCACAATTAGTTGCTCTATAAAATCTTTCCATAGCAGAAAAAGTCCTTGACTACCTGAACAATGACTCCCTTTAACAATTGGCCATGCTTTCTTGAAGAAATGGGAACTATATCCATCAACACTAGGTGTTTTATCATACCCAATAGCCCATAAACCATCCTATATTTCTTGTTCTGTAGCTTCTTCGATGAGCTGCAATTTTTGTGCCTAGAATAACTGAGGTCCATTCTACATCACAGTCATTGTCTACAACTGGTAGAGTGCTATCAGCAGACTTATGAGATCTTTGTAGAACATGAGTACTTCTTTCTTGATTTCTTTAGGAGTTGTTAGCACCATCAAGTGTAGTGAGTTCACACATTTGTTTTCTTTGGCTTCTTTCCATCAGTACAACAGAGAAGTATTTAGTTTTGCATCTCACTATATACTACTGGATTTTTCCTGAGAAGGTAAGTAAAAGTGTTATTGTCTTATTGCAGAAGTTAGATGAGCGCTAAGATTGTAGAGATCTGTTAAACAAGAAGGATTCACTGTACCAAAAAGATTTTAGTTGATAAGATAATAAAATCTACCAATTACTCCTCTGTATAACCATATAATTATGGATTTTGACACCATCTTGCTATGTTTGGATGTGCATTGCTCTCTCGGGGGTTGGTTATTTGTCTTTTTGGAGCTTACTATAGCTTATCTTACTACAACTTGCATCTGTTCATACATGTCCATAAATTAGTAAATTTGTCTCACATTCAACATATATATATTTAAATAACTTTGAATTGGAACAACAGTATTTTGCTCACATTTTGTGCATCTTCTTTACTGTTCATCATAATCAGTGGAAGCACATTGCATGTGAGATGTCTTCTTACCTCGTAGTCCCCAAAATCCCAAACGATGATAGGCTGTTATCTTTTTCAGTAGTTCTCATCATGAACTCTAGCAATTTGATGTGAACAATCTTTAATAGAGAGCAGGTCTATTTCAGAAGTTTGTTTGCATGAACTGGCGTTTGATTCTCCTTCTGATTGTATTTCTTTTCCAGTTTGTGAACCACCTCCTTTCAATTCAGAGCTTTATGCTTATGAGATAAGATATTCTTCTTAGAAGTATAATCTATTTAAATGTGTCCTACTGTTTACATTTACCAGGTATTATACGTATGCCTCATAATATTTGATTCAACAAGAAGGTTGTATAGAGTAATTTTCTTTGTTTTTTTCAGCATGACTTTTTCACTATGTATTTGTTTTATCTACTAGTTTTTTTATATGTTTTGCTTGGGCTGAGGGTCTATTGGAAACAACCTCTCTATCCTCATAATTTTGGGTTAAGACTGCATATACACCACCCTCTCTAGACCCCACTTTTGGGATTACACTGGTATGTTATTGTAAATAACTTATTTTAGTCAATGACAAAGGATCTGTAGGGTCATGTTCTTTTTTCAACTGTTCTATACTGCACACAGTAGATTATGAGCTCCTCAATAAATGGAAAAGGAAAAAGAAAGAGAAAAAGCGCAAGATATAAGGGAGCATATACTTCATAGGTCTGAGAGTTTTGAGCATATGTAAGAAAAAAGACAGAAGAGAGCATATTCTTCATAGGTCAAAGAAAAAGCGCTACACCTTTGTATTCTTCAGTTTTCAAGGACTTTAGTATAGGTCTGGGAGCTTTGAGTTTAACCCAAATTACTTTTATAGATCTACCTTCATATCTCTTCTTCCAACACCTTCTACTAAAGCAAGAAAACCAACATGAGTAGTCCATATATTAAAAAATTTGAAAGAGATTCTAGAAGACCTGATAGTCTGATGAATAGTAAGAAGCATGGGTGAATGATCATAAATAACAGGTAGTTCATACTCAGTATAGAGGTGTCCTACTACAACATCCATAAATCATTGCCAAAGGTTCTATCTAGTCCACTACATATTCTATTAAGTTCATGTTGCTTGTTACACCAAGTGCAAAATTCTCCTTTATTATAGATCTTGATTGTACTATTGCTTATAATTATTTGATTAATATGCTTTATTGAATTCTACTGTAGTTGTGTTATAGTGTTACTACTGTGAGGTGTAACTTCCCATATGTCATCTTACTAATTACTACATTTTTTATTGCAGATATGTCAAGGTTCAAGCAGTTGCCGAAAAAGCAAAATCTAAGTCCGTCAGAATGTACATCACAAGGTACCGAATCAGCACCTTCTTTTTTGGACAATTCAGTATGCACCACAACCATCTTAAACAATTTATTCAGCATCTCATCCATCTCCTATAGATCAGGACACTTCACATCTGGATCTAACAGTTTTCCTTGAATCGCAACCATCTCTGTCAATTCACTTGACATCACATCTATCTCCTGTTGGTTGGGACTCATCACAGCCATCTCCTGTTGGTATAGACTTATCACAACCATCTTCTATTAGTCAATACTCATCACATCCATCTTCTGTTGGTTGGGACTCATCACATCTATATCCGGTTGGTCGGGACTTATCACAACCATCTCGATTAGTTCACTCTACATCACATCTGGGTCTAGAAAATCAGGACTCATCACAGTCATCTCAGCCAGTTTATTCTACATCACATTCTACTCTAACAAATCAGGACTCATCACAACCAGCTCCAACAGATAAGGCTGCAACCCAAAAATATTCTAAATGTGAATCGAATACGCATTGGGTCATAGACGCAATAGGTAAATACTTTAGACTATCAATACATATTCAACAGACCTTTCTAAGCCAATGTAATATCTCTCATAGCTTCACCCAATCTTTTTTCTTATAATAGATTCAAGAAATAATGTCCAGAAAATCAAAGTGAAAACAAAGGAAGTACTGAATTTAACAGGTGAAGAACGTATCGTGGTTAAGTTTGATGTTTATAATGAACCATTTGGGGAAACACGTAGCCTACTTTCGTACATTTGTGGAATATTAGTATGTGATTGCTCTTTATTTTCAATCAACTTTGAGAAATGATCGAGTTTACCTATAACATACTTCAACCGCATCTTTGAACATATTATAAAGGTATAAGCTCTAAATTCTAACGACTATACCACTGGTTAATTTTGCCTTTAAATTTTATATTTACATGTAGTACAAAAGCTAACAAAAATTTTCATTTTGAAGGCCAAATTCTTCTTTGACTTAGGCGAATCAATTGGTCAACGACATATTTCTTTATCTATTGAAAAAAAGTGGGTTGCAAATAAGATTAACATGTGGAATGATGATGATCCACTTAAAAGTAAAGCTCAGATTTTGGACAAGGTGTTGGATGGGATCCCACCGGATCAATGGATTTCTTTTATTGAATACAATTTTAAAGAATCAACAAAGGTATTTAAGTAAATGAATTTCTTTATAGTTGTATAAATATTTTTTCTAATTGATGTTTAAATATATTTTTGTAAGAAAATGCATCAAAGGAACCGTGAAAATCGAAAGAAACAGACAATTCCACACACTGGTGGCTCCAAAGCCAATGCTACAAAAAGGGAAAAAATGGTGAGTGAATTAACCTCAAAAGTAATTATTCCTAACTAGTAAATTATTTTGATTATGTTTTTTAAGTTATAGATGGCCAAGACTGTACAATGTCCAGGACGAGCACAAATGTACATTGCTACTCATAAGAATCAAGATGGAGTATATGTTAATGAAATGACAAAAGAAATATGTGTGAGTTATACTTATGTGCCATAGAGTCTTGTTGAGTAATCAACCACGGTATACCAAATAAATTTCTATTTTTAATTTATTTTGATAACAAATTTTCTATGTGGAAAAAATTGAGTCAGTATTGAGCCAAAGTGCCATAGATGAGTCACAAGTTTTGCTAAATGATGTCATTGGTGAGGTTCTAGGGCAAGAGCACTCTGGAAGGGTGAGATGCTTGGGATTAGGAGTTGTTCTTAGTAGAGTTTTTAAACAAGATAGACCTCATTTTGGTGGTACAAGTGCTTCAAGTAGTAGAGGTTCTTGTTCGTTCCAATGTTGAGAAAACTTTTCTCAAATGATGAATTCTCACAATCAGATAATGAGTGCTTTGAAGGCATATATGATAATGCAAGAAGGAACGATACCGGAGCAATTTGTGGGGCTCTTTGATTCTCCTTCAATGGTTTCTCCCACAATAGTAAGTAAAGTTCTTTTTACTTCTTTTTTTCAGGCCATTTGTTCTGTTGTATCCTTACCTTATCAGTTCTGGCATTGACTTCACCAACATGACTACTCAGTTCTTCCCCATCCATAACCTTGATATGATCAACAGAGATGTTAACTGCATTATTGTCTAGAATTGTTTCTTATGTGAATTATTGCTGGATGGAAAACAAAATTGATTTTCTTCATAGGTGTCTATCCACTAAAGTGAAGGGCTGTTGTCCAGAAATCAGAAGCTTCAACTCCTGTAATCATCATCCCTCCTCTTAACATTGCAAGCTTCTGATTTTTGGATTGTCTATTTAGCTTGAAAAAAAACAAAATCTTACTATATGAGATTAAGTAAGAAGTGTGTGTACAAGTATATATGAGAGCTAGTGAGCTAAAAGAGAAATAAAAAATGGTGGTAGAGTGAACTAGTGAAAGAAAACTTGGATACAAAGATTTGTAAAATTTATGTACTATTAAATAGTAAAATTTAAGTTATGAAATAACCAATTACATTCAACAACATATAAATTATTGACACTGGAGTTCATGAGAATATGGACTAATTTCACCTTCTTTGAATATTTATAAAGAATGCTGTAAGTCAGGACCTAGTTGGAGAGTTTGAAAATTTCCATACCTACAAAACAACAATCTATGAGTTTAAGGCATCTGATCCACTTAAAATAGGGCATGAGGAAATCCATAAAATGTTGCAAGACATGAAAAAACAGTTGAAATTAGCTGGTTATATGCCTGAAATAGAGATAGCTTTGTATGATATTAATGAAGAGGAAAAGAAGAATAATCTGATATACCATAGTGAAAAGCTTGCTCTTGCATTTGGGCTGCTACATTCATCTGAACCTACATTAAGGATAATGAAGAATTTAAGGATTTTTCAGGACTGCCACCAATTCTTTAAGCTTGCTTCAGCAGTTTATAAAAGGAATATTGTTGTTATGTTGTTTGACACATTAGGAGCACTTGATGTCATGTCTCATTTATGTTATTGAATAGGTTCCTGGACTATTGCTCGATTGTTATGTTTGCTAGTTGACTAAACTCTTATGTCATATTAAAAAAATTGAAGATATGATCTATGATTTCAAATAGGATAGTTATGCAGCTTTTAATTTCTTCAAATAGGTCAGTGATGCAATAAAAACTCTATTGGAAGTTGATAAGCTACTTACTTTTCACTAGTGGAAAAAATGTATAACTTCTTGTTAAAGAATGGTGTTCATATAAATTCTTGTTTATAATAAGGACTGAAAGTTTATCGATTGATTTTTATACTTTGTATTTTTATGTAGCCAAGTGATGCGGTTAGTGGATCCAATTTGCCCATGGATGCAAAGAGATCACGTAATGATAATGATCCTAATGACATTCTTTAATTTCGTTGTATTTGTCTTGGATATTCAATTATGATGATGTAATTGTATGGTTGGAGTGAATCTTAGAATATTGAAGGTTTTTTGTTTAAATTTGGTTTTGTAGTTTGAAAATACTAGTTAATGTTGAAAATTTGGAGTTTGAAAATGTTAATGTTGAAAATTTAATTTCGAAGTTTAATGTTTAATGTATTTTTGATATGCTTGTCAATTACAATGTTTAATTAATACTGATATATGAATTCAATAAATATTGGATTGTAGGTTATGCCTAAATGAACAATTAAATTTGAGCTAAAATCAAAGGGAAAAAGACACCACGTAGCTTTTTAAAAAAGTAATGGACCATAATGGCCCACGTTTAGCATTTTGGAAAAAAGCAACACTTTGGCTGTTTTTAATACCATTTATTAGCCCTTTGTTTTAATACACGCACCCTCTATTTTAATAAACTACATGCTAACGAATAAAAAAAATCACACGCATCCTTTACAGTTTCTCTTTACCCGAAAAAACTTGTATCTACAGTTCACACTAGCAGTTGTCTTTTTCACGAAAAAAGGGTAATAATTGGTACCTACAGTCCCCTTACCTTTTTCGACTGTTCTTTGCGATTAGGTTTTCTGAAGTTTGTTGTACTGAAAATGAAGAAAAAAGTTAATACTGATATGAAATTAGTTGGTAAAGGTATAAGATATGTTCCTAATTTCGTTGCTCTCGATAATGATTTTGAAGATTTAACAAATCCTAAAGTTCGATTGAAGGATTTGAAGAATGTTCATGCTAGTCCTAGTCGAATTACTAGGCCTCGAGCTAAATTAGTAGTTGATCCATCAATAGAAAAATAAAAAAAATAACTAAAAAAAGGCATATACAGATCTGAGTGCTGATTTAGATCTTGTTGTCATTCGTAAAAAGACCAAAAAAACTAGTGATTCAAAAAATAATGAAGATGATGGTAAGTCATCTAAAGGAAAGGAGAAGATAATTATGACTGATGAAGGAGATGCTCTTGTTCCTCCGAAAAATGAAAAAAAGGAATCGATCAAATGAAGGAGAAAATGATGTGCAGTCATCCAAAAAGAAAAGTAAAAAAGTTCCTTGGAAGAGAAAAATACCAAAATTAACTAATTTTGAGGTACATTATTTGTGTTATAGTATGTATTAATTATGTCTGATAGATGTTCACTTGTTGTGTAGAATTTGTGTATGTTTGAAATATGTGTGTTATTGATGTATATAACATGTGTCAGTGTTGTATATGAAATATATTGGGTAGTGATTTTTGTGAAATTTAGTGTACACTAACTGTATAACTATTTGTGTATCAGAATTGAATAAGAACTGTGTATAGTTTGAATATTTATATTGTGACTGTGTAAAATTAACAAGACTGTTGTAATATGAGTAAAATTAATGTACATTGAATGCATAACTATTTGAGAATCAGGATTATATAGGAACTGTGTATAGTTTGAATATTTATACTATATGACTAAAATTAGTGTGCATTGACTGTATAGCTATTTGTGCATCAAGATTGTATAAGAACTATGTATAGTTTGAATATTTATATTGTATGCATACAATTAGTGTACATTGACAGTACAACTATTTGTGTATCAAGATTGTATAAGAACTGTGTATAGTTTGAATATTTATATTATAACTGTGTAAAATTAGCAACACTGTTGTAATGATTACTGTATTAGTAAAATTAGCGTACATTTACTGTTTAACTATATGTGTATAAGAACTGTGTATAGTTTGAATATTTATATTGTATCTGTATACTTATTGTATATTGACTGTACAACTATTTGTGTATCATGATTGTATAAGAATTGTGTATAGTTTGACTATTTATATTGTAATGATGTACAATTAGCAATAGTGTAGGAGTAATATATGTAGCTTTTTGAAATATTTATACCTAAAAGCACATTTATGTATTACAGGTTTGGGATTTATTTTTTGGTCCATCTGATCATTACAAGTGTCAGCTAAGTGTGCACATAAACTATGCTATTGTGACTACGTTGAAAACTAAGTTGGACAAGAAGCAACTTGATTTGTTTAAGAATAGTTGCTTTGGGTATTTCTTATTTTTACCAAATACGTTTTCTCAAAATCAACTTATCAATTGAATGTTGCTTAGGGAACTTGTTTGTTAGAGAGATGATGAACTATGAATTAAAGTGAATAACACTAGGTTACATTTTGGCTTACAAGAGTTTGCTATAATTAGCGGCTTAAAATGTACCAAAAATTATAATAATGAATTTGTTGTTAGTGAAGAAAGTAAGCTGATAGAGTTGTATTTTTCAGGAAAGTCCAAGGTCACAAAGCTTAATTTAGAAGAGTGTTTCATGAGAAAAAAGTGGTGATGTGATGAAGATGCTTTACAAATTTCTGTTTTGTTCTTCATTTATTCCTTTATTTTTCTGTCACATATAGTTATGTTATAACTAAGAATGATTTCTTATTGGTTGAATCTGGGAACTATGAAATATTTCCTTGGGAAAAATTGTGTTTTCGTCTGATGTTGTAGTCAATGAAGTCTAAGGTTTATCAGCGAAAAACTATGTATTGTTGTGCTGGTTTTCCTCTTTCATTTTAGTGTTAGTTTTATGAGTGTTGTCCTTATGCCAATGGTCATCTTGCTGATCGTGTGGGCAATGGTGTTCCACGTATACTGAATTGGTTTGTAAAGTATAGACCAACATACAAGGAGGACAAGTTTTCAATTTTTGATATTAGGCAAGAGCAGGCATATCGTTGTTTTAAATTATAATTTATATATTTTTTGTTAAATTGTAATGTGCTTCTTAAATGTTGAGTGTTGTTTTTTATGTAAAGGTTATGTTGCGTAACATTACGCCGACATTTCTTGAAAAAACAATCCTTCAATTACCTGATTTCAAACCTGTGGATGCAGTTGTACACTCTGTTGATTTGCCTAGCACCAGTAAACAAGAATATAGTCTGTTGAACTCAAATAATGAATTGGCACTTTTGCGAAGTGATGTTAAAATGTTATGTCGAAGGTTTTTATTAATATTTGTATGTTTTTGTTAATTGATGTGTTGACTTTTTCCTTTTATGTTTAGTTAACGGAAAAGGTTTCCTTGATAGAGAAGTTTATGAAATCCTTATTTGTATTGATTTTTCGAGCTCTAGATATAAAGAATGAGCCTAAGGCATTCTTTTCCTGAATTTTTCCTGTTTTTTAACAAATCTTATATATAATATTATACTTATTTTATAAAGTTTTTCTAAAGGTTGGTACATCAATTGGTGATATATCAATGGTGACAACTCAAATAAAAAAAATAATGAGACACCTAATGTTGGTGATACAGGTGATGATCAAGTTAATGATCCACCTAATGTTGGATAACAAAATGATGTTGTACCAAAAGTGGATCATATAAGTGACAATTTGATGGATGATGCAGCGAAAGCAACAGATTGTGTAGGTGGTGATGTAATTGGGCATTTAGTGGATGTCGTTGGAGAGAAAGTTAATTTTATAGGTGATTGTGTAGGTGGTCATATTGATATTGATTCTGCGTCTGAAACTTTGAAGGATGGTTCTTGGAAGAATTTTCCAGATTTTGATTTTTTGAAGTTCACGCATACCTCAGGTGAAAATAAGGATATAGGAGAGGGTAGAAATAGTCAGGTTGATAGTGATTGGTCTAATTTTAATGATTCTAAGGTGTCTAAATTTACTCAACCTTTTCATGATCAAAAGACACATAAAGAAGGTGATGTGGCAGTGGTTAGCTAGAATGAGCTTGAATAGTTAGAAATTCTAGATGCTGAAATTTCTAAGTTCACTCAACCCGATAAGAGTGTTGCAATAACTAATGCAACTGATTTAGTATGTGATAATGTTAGAATTGATGCAAATATAAGTGATAATGTTAAAGGGGTTGAGGAAAATATGGTGGCTGTGCCTGGTATGTTGGATAAAACACCTGCTATTCCTCGCCCATTATGTAAGCCAGCGGCAGTATGTGAATCTCCATTTTTGTCAAAATTTGATTCTGATTGTAGCAAATTTGAAGGCCAATCTTTGAAGTGTGTAAAGAATTCTCAGTCAAGAAAACATGTCTTGTCTATAAAGCATCCTTTTCTGAAGAGTATTATGGAGCGAATTGATGATATGAAAGTGACGTAAAAGTTTAACAGGTTTGTAGCGAGATCGTTGCGCGTTAAACAGATGTAAGTTTATGTTTGTAATTTATTTTTGTTTTACTTTATTTTATCATATATTACAATTTTTATAATATTTTTTTCAGGCCTTTTTATTTCGATTCTGTCAATGCTCTCTGAAAATATTTTGACTATGGAGTTGATATTGTTAAAATGAAAGAGTGGTTCTTCACATTAGCATATCCAGGAGTACCGTTAACCAATTCAGTAAGTAATGAATTTTTTAGTTAAGTAGGTTATATATCTTTTATTTCTGTACTTGATAGTGATAATCTAATTGGAATACTGAAATTTTGTATATGATGGATGTTATATAAGTTCTACGCTTTATTTATGCAGTACTTTATGTGTAGTTTATATGCAAAACTTAATATGAAATGTATATACAGGTCTTATGTCGTGTTTACACAGTATGTACACAATTTAAATATAGTAGTTGTTATTCAGTATATATATATACAGGTCCTATACAGTTTGTATGCAATAGCTGATATGATGCATGTTATGTAAGTAGCTTGTATTTATATGATTTAAATTAGTGTTCTGTATTCATTTTTAGCATTGTAACATGTTTTTGTTGTTCGCTTTTTCAGCATATTGATGTTATATTTTACTATTTACGAAAGAAGTCAAAATACGAGCCTGTTTGTGATTTAGTTAAATTTACAACCATCGATTGTTGGTTTAACTGCTTGATTCAGACTTTGTATAAGCGTTTTGTGGAGAAAAATAGAGATGTAACACTTATCACTCAAGAACATCAAATCATTGAGTACATGCTTCGATTTTTTATGAGATGAAACATCCCGTGGAATAGCGTTGACAATATTCTTTTCCCAATTAATCTTGCTGAGGAATTTCACTGGATTTTGGTGAGGCTGTCTTTTAAAGATCAATGCATATATGTGTATGATTCAATGCATGGTGCAAGGCATGTCGTTCATGTTCAGAAATCAGTTGCAGTGTATTCAAAATTAAATCCACACTTTCTTTGTTGTATTGAATTTTAGAAAAGTAGGAGTGATGGAATTCCAGTGGCTAATTCTTTTGATATTCTTATTGTTGATGGACTGTCAATGCAAGCTAACACGTAATATATTGAATGCATATTCAATTGCTCATTTTTACATACTTTTTTGTCAGTTATATTGATGATGTATTATGTTTACAGGGACTGTGGTGTATTTATTGCTGACTTTGATGAGTATTTGCTTGATGTTCTTGAAATTTCTAATCATCTAGATGATATTGATGCTATTCGTACTCGGTATGGTGTGTTGCTGTGGGATTATGGAAAGAAGAAACAAAGCCAATATGCAGTTAGTGAAGATGAATCTACTGGTCGATTATTGAAGAAAAAGGATGGTGTGCAGCAAATTTAGTTAGAAATGTCTTTGAAGCATTGATGTTAGAAATGTTTTAGTGTTGAAATGCTCAGGTTGTTTCTGTTTTGTGTTGATACACTCGGAGATTCTTATTCTGAAATATTATGCCGAATACTATATGTTTTGGTAATTGATACAATTCTGTACAACTGATACTGAAATGTTAGTTTATGTTGATCAAAGTTGATATTCAGTATATATGCAACAGTTATTCAGTTCCTACATAGTTTAATATCTAATATATATGCAGGTGCTATACAGAAATTACACAGTTCATATGCAATACTTTATATGCAGTATAGATACAGGTTGTATACAGTTGTTACACAGTATGTACACAGGTTATATGCAGTTTATATGCAATATTTATGCAAATTTATACCAACAAAATATAAAACTTGCACATTGTTGACACAGGTCATATAAATAAGTTATATAGTTTAATATATAATATATATGCAGGTGCTATACAGAAATTACACAGTTCATATACAGTACTTTATATGCGGTATATATACAGGTCCTATATAGTAATTACACAGTCTGTACACAGGTCATATGCAGTTTATATGCACTATTTATGCAAATTTAAAACCAACATTCCAATAAAATATAAAACTTACACATTGTTGGCACAGTTCATATAAAGTAGTTATATAGTCTAATTATAATATATATGCAAGTGCTATACAGAAATTACATAATTCATGTGCAGTACTTTATATGCAGTATATATACCGGCCCTATATAGTAGTTACAAAGCCTGTACATAGGTCATATGCAGTTCATATACAAGTCCTATACAGTAGTTACAATATTATATGAAGTATTTATGCAAATTTATACCAATATTCAGTGTATATGCAATATTTATTCAATTCCTATACAATTATTACACAGTTTAAGGACACTATTTCTACAATTTTATATATTTATCCCAACTAGATATTGAACTTATATATTGTTGTAATAAAGTATTTATATAGTTTATAAAAGTAGTTACATTCAAAATATAGAGGTGTTATGTATTTGCTAATTAATTGAAAAGACAAATACTAGTACTTTATATATATATATATATATATATATATATATATATATATATATTCAAGCTGTATATAGGTATTATACATGATTGACATAGATAATATACAGTTTTATTAAGCATTGTAGTAGAAAAATTACACCCCCTCCCAGCTCAGACGAGTTGATTAGTGCACCTCACCAAAGAATGTGGCTAAATGAAAACAATAATGCACAGATTTCTATAAGAGTAGAATGCATTTGAAGTAAAATAATATTGTTGCTATTATATTGCTATGAAAAGAATAGTCTTTTTTTCAAAGAAAAAAAATGGGAAAGGTAAAAGTGTTCTTGCAGCAGCATCCTATTAGATTCTTGTTGGAGCATTTTCATATGTTCTTCGATTGTGTCCTGTTTTTCCACAGCGCCCACATGAAATTTGTTTCTTAAAGTAGTCCATAATGCCTTTTTCTCGATTGCTCCTTTTTGGTCTTTCTGGTTTTGATTTCCAGATTGGTGGCAGTACTATATTAGCTGATATCTCTGCTGGAAAGTGCCAAACTATTTCATCAGGAAGTGGTATAACTGGAAGTTCATATGCTTTCAAGAAGTTTTCTCTTGTGTAATATAGAGCACAATAGCTTTGTAAGTCCATATGCGTGTAATTTAGGACCTCCATAGCATGTGGACAAGGTATGCCATCTACTTGAAATTGTAGGCAGGAATATTTTTTTCACACATGGAAATAATGTTTCGTTTTCCAGTTTCCTCAATGACTACATAAGAATAGTGAGTAGTTAGTATAAGTGTACATATTACAATATGTAAGTGTCTGTGAAGTAGAAATAAGAAGTAATACCTTCATTTTATTTGATAGAATGAGATTTTCCCCCATTATTATATTGTATTTATTTCCCAGATCTGTAAATATTGCGTCGGAATGTTGTCCATGCTCATTATTCCATCTCATGACCAGATCCATCATAAATTGTAGAAATTTTTTAATTGGCAGGTCTCTTGCATCTCTATTTGCTAAATTGAGGAATTCTTCTATGTTTGAAGTCATGAACATCGACCTATTGACATGGGCATGAGCTATAGACCATTTTTCATAGCCTATATCAAACAGATACTCCTTCACCCTATTATCGATTTTGTTTATGTCTTTCATAAGCTGATCAAAGTCTGCCTTTATGTATGTTCTGTCCATTGTAAAGAAGATCCCGTTTAATTGCTTTTAATTCTTCTTAAATCTACCCTTGATGTTGTTCCATAGATGGTAGATGTATATATAGTGAGCCATATTTGGATATGTGCAGCAACTTTTAATATGTTGTCATGCCTATCAGATACTATGCACATGCCTTTTCTTTCACCAAAACCAGTGTTAAACATACGGAAAAACCATTCCCATGAAGCATCATTTTGAGAATCAACAACAGAATATGTTAGTGGCAAAATATGTCCTAATTAAATAAGTGGAAAAGTGTCTATTAATGCATGCCAGCATATACATAATTTTGTCTAAAAAAATTTCATAAAACTCACTTGCTACATCCAGCACACTAGCAGACAATATTGTTCCCTTGTATGCAGATTTCAGAAAAGTTCCATCAACAACAATGGTAGGCATACAATATCTCCAGCCCCTAATTGATGTGCTCAACGCAACAAAAGCATATAAAAAGTGATTGTCCTCCATTTTATGTAGTCCTGTGAATGATCCAGGATTTATTGTGTTTACCATGTATAGGTAAGCTGGCAATTTAGCATAAGATTCACGCAAGGAACCTCTGACCAGTTCAAGTGCTTTTTCTTTGGCTCTATATGTTTTTTTGTAGTTTATCCTAATTCCGTACAAGTTTCTCATTTCTTCCATGATCTCTGCTGGAGTGTATGTTGACTTTAGATTTAGAAAGTTGTGCTTCACCATTTTAGCGATGGTTAAAGAAGTAGCATACCGTTGTGAAAGCATTCTGTCTGCAATTGGACGAGTGTGATCATCGATAAATTTGATCACCATGAAAACTTCTGAATTTTGTTAACATGAAGATCTAAAAGTCCAGTTGCATCTCTGATTGATACACTTAAGATAGTACCTAGATACATTTATATACAATAAATATATATGCAGTACAGTGTTTATATCCAATATATATGTAGGTGCTATGCAGAAATTACACAGTTCATATGCATTACTTTATATACAGTAAATATACAGGTCATATATAGTAGTTACACAATCTGTACACCGGTCATATGCAGTTTATATATAGGTCCTATACAGTAGTTACAATATTATGTGCAGTATTTATGCAAATTTATACCAACATTTTGATAAAATATAAAACTTACACATTGTTGACACAGGACATATAAAAGTAGTTATATAGTCTAATATCCAATATATATATATGCAGGTGCTATACGAAAATTTTACAGTTCATATGCAGTACTTTATATGCAGTATATATACAGGTCCTAAATAGTAGTTACACAGTCTGTACACAGGTCATATGCAGTTTATATGCAGTATTTATGCAAATTTAAAATCAATATTCCAATAAAATATAAAACTTACACATTCTTGACACAGATCATATAAAGTAGTTATATAGTTTATACCTTGATGATGATGATCTTTTCACCTTAAATTGGAATCTCTCACGGATTGCATAATATTTTATCACACTTGATATTATATTTTTATCCTTGTACAGCTGCCCTTCTTCAACATCTCTATGAAGTGGATCCTTAATTATCAATTTGGTCTATTCTTCCATTTCTTCATCTTCAATTATATAATCAGAAATAGGTATCGGATGAACTTGAATAGCAGTCGGAGATGTTTCGATCAAATTTTCAATTGAGGATTCTCCATTTTTAGATGTGTTTTGTAGTGTTATACACAATTGAAATTCATTTATATCCAAAAAATTTTCTTCATCTTCATATAAAGTCTAACACTCATATCATTGTAAATAGTCATAGACCCACTCTTTACAATGTATTTTATTGTCATTAAACCAGAATTTCGCTCTGGATTCAACTGCTTATACAGTTCATCAACAAAATATTCGTACCTGCAGTCCGAATTTAAAAGTACTCCATTGATTGTAAACTTTTCAAACTGTACACCACTTAACCACTCTCCTCCGTATTATAGCATAATTGAAACTAAAATCAAACTTGAAGCCATAATTTCATATCAATTGAAGCTAATTGTGAATGAAAAAAACGTTTTGAAGCTAATTGACGGAGGATATTGTATATTTATATACAATTTATGAAGGTATTTTAAGGTAATATAGTGTATTTGAAAGAGGATTTGTGAGATTTTAATGGAAAGAAATCCTGAGGTAAAATTGGAGAAGGAAACTATGAGTTTCAATTGAAAAGGAAAGAAATATATTATGCTATTTTTGCGGCTTCTTAGAGGTGATTAGAAGATGGCTAAAATGTGGTATTATTTTAATGGCTATTAAGTGGGAATTAAAAATAGGGGCTATTTTTGTGGAATAAGTTTTAGGCGAAGAGCTATTTTTGTCCTTCTCCCAAAATTAAAATCTAGTTATTGAAAATTGATGGGCCCTACTAAATTTAAAAAAAAAATTGTGGATGTTTTAACCGTCACAAGTTTTAAAGAAAAAATTATTATAAAAAGAATTAAATTTAGAATAATGGGGGTCAATAACTGTCGCAAATTAATTATGCGGGTTGAAAAAAAAAACACCACAAATCATTTGTGACGGCTCGTATTCCGGGGGTTTTGAGAACCGCCGTAATTATATTTTGCGGGAGTTTTAAACCCCCGTAAACCGTAAAATTAACTCCGCAATTTGACCTGTTTTTGTAGTGGATGGAAAATGAGTGAGAAAGTTACATTTTATACGCACATTTCCTATTAATTTACCGTGGGAAAAAAACCTCTAGTGTGTTACTACTATATAATATTATTGTAGTAAAAACTGATAGTACTACTATGCTTGAATATTTTCTCTCCTGTAGGAAATTACTACCCAAGAAAGACTTGAACTTGATGAGCTGAAAGAAAAAATCGGAAAAATGTTGGTGGAAACTCCTAATAATAGTACACAAAAACTTGTACTGATAGACACAATCAAACGACTGGGAATAGCATTTCATTTCCATAATGAGATCGAAACATCTCTTCAAAACACTCTTGATGCGTCCCAACAACAAAGTGAGAATTATGTTGATGACAACCTTTACGTTGTTGCTCTTCGTTTCCGACTACTGAGGCAACAAGACCGGGACTTTGGATTAAAAGGGACAAATAAGTTGTTCAATTAAGTAGGAGTTCTCCAAGTTTTTTAAATTAGGTGGGAGGGATAAATTTTTTTTGAGTTATTTTTTTTTAAGTTTTTCCGTTCGAACAACTTGTTCCAATTGTAGAACAACTTTGGTAGTTGTTCGACAACTTTGCGAAGTTGTTCAACAACTACCAAAGTTGTTCAACAACTAGGCGTAGTTATTGGACAACTGAGAGAAGTTGTTCAACAACTACGCGAAGTTGTTCAGACAACTAACATAGTTGTTCCACAATTATCTCAATTGTTCAAGGGACTTAGTTTTTTTTAGGGACAAGTTTGTGAGATCCACTTGTCCCCTTTTTTTAATTGGAAACTTGCCGGGCCCTTGTGGCTTATTTTTCTCAACAAGGCCATTACATGTCTTCTGGTAATTTAACTTATTTTCTCGCTTCACTGTGTTAATTTCTTTTTCATGGTTATTTCATTAATCATTATTGGTGAGGGAACGAAGAGAAATTGATGAGTTATTGAGAAATTAACAAATACTTCCCAAATAGAAGAAGAAAAAACAAAGAGCTTTTGCTACAAACTTCCGTTTTATCTTTTTGGTTGCAAAATATAAGTGAAACTCTACCTACTTAACTTATATTAACTTATCGTGTAAATCGTCGTCGGGATTTTAATTATTTATTAATGTGGCAATATTGTTCCTTAGCTAATATTAAGTTCTTTTGGTGGATATTCAATTTTATAAACAATACCTTGATCTTTCTATTTAAATTTACACATGACATATATATGTTTAACCAGATGTATTCGAGCAATTCACTAACCGTGACGGAAAATTCAAGGAAACGCTTATTAATGATGTTCAAGAACTATTGAGTTTGTATGAAGCTGCACATTTGAATGTGCACGGGGAAGACATTCTTGAAGAAGCACTTGCCTTTACAACCACCCATCTCGAGTCCATGGTCCCTATCTTGAACAAATCCCTTAAACTTCAAGTCAATGAAGCTTTAATCCATCCTGTTCATAAAACCATACCAAGGGTGGTAACTAGGAAATACACAAACATTTATGAAAACATGGAATCGTACAACCATTTGCTTTGAAATTTTCAAAGTTGGATTTGAACATGCTGCAAAGGCTCCACCAAAGAGAGCTTGGGGAGCTTACAGGGTACACAATTGATGATCTTACCCTCCTTATATATATATATATATATGTTAATCAATGAGATACAATATTGTAACTTTTGTAATGTTCTTGTTATCTAGCTGGTGGAAGGATGTGAATCTTGCAAGCAAATTGCCATATGCAAGAGAAAAATTAGTGGAGAGTTACTTCTGGATATTGGGAGTGTACTTTGAGCCTCAATATAGTCGTGCACGAAAACTGCTAGCTAAAGTATTCAATATGAAATCCGTCAATGATGATACATATGATGCTTATGCCACCATAGAGGAACTTGAACTGTTCACTGATGCGATACATAAGTAAGTTATACACTTTATTTATCTTTTAAATTTCATTCCCTTGCTATATGAGCAGGAAAAACTCTCTACAAATATTTCCATGTTGGGGGTGTTATATATCTAAAGGCAATTACAAGAAGGGAAACTTGGCCTTATCATATTTGAGCCTTATAGAAGGCATTTGGATCTTGTCCTGTTGGAATGAGCCCTTAGCCCCCACATGAAGTTTCTGATTGGAGTCATATAAGGATTGATTCTGACTACTCAAAAGTTAATTTGGCAAGATAGTGCACAGCCTTATTGTCCTCCCTAGTATAGTGCACAAACCTTGATATCAGCCAGTTTCTTCAAATGTTAGTATTTGCTCAATTATCCAGTTTAGCTTGTAGCTATAGAATTTGTTGTCATTGATTATTTGGGCAAGAGATAGTCCACCTCAAGAGTAAAGTTTTTGTGGTTCAAAGTTACGCACCTGCTCAAATATCTTGCTGCAGTAACTTCCGTCTCCAAGTTGCTGTCGGAATGCACATAACAGAAAAAAGCTCTTACAAGTTCATCCTTCTCATCTCTGACTGTCCTATACCAGCTTTTACATTGGAAGAAATGAAGCTCCCATCAGCGTTAAGCTTCAATAAACCCAAGTTGGGAAAATTCCAGCGTACGATGGTTCTCTTAGGGCATGGTCTCAATCTAGTAATCATACCACAACAACAGATCCAGGGTAATGTCAAGATAACGGTAAAGCCTGTGAGATTGCTCTAACAATATTCCTTCAGCTTGTTGAGTCATAAAGTACACACCGACTTTTCTTCTATCTCCATATTTACACTCAATATTGTTTCCAAATCTCCCAATACTGATACAAACCATTGATGTATAGATGGGATATAAGTGCCATGGATTCATTACCGCCATATATGAGACCCCTTTATCAAGTCAATCTGAACATTTTCAATGAAATGGAAGAAGAATTGGCCAAAGAAGGTAATTCAGACCGCATCTACTACGGGAAGTTTGAGGTAATCCTTATCAGTTAATTGTTAAGTTAAATTCTATGGAGGAAATTTTTTAAAAAAAAATTGAGGATGACGAAATAAAACATTATCAATACAAAATTAGATGATAAATATGTATGTAGGTACATAATTTTGTCTATTTTCACTCATTTAGATGAAAAAGCTACTGAGATCCTATTACCAAGATGCCAAATGGTACAATGCTGGTTACATTCCAAAATGTGCGAAGTATACCAAGAATGCATATGTAAGCTCTGCCATTATGAATCTTGGAACAAATTCCCTGGTTGGTATGGAGGGATTTATGTCAAAAGACATATTTGAATGGATGACGAATGAGCCTTTGAATGTTCGAGCTGCATCAGCAATCTGCAGATTAATGTATGATATTGTTGATTGATGATAGGCGAAATTACGCGCCTATATCAATATATTTTGCCCATATTTTAGCCTAGTTTTGAGAACAAATTATATATTTCATGCACGTTTAGTCCTTTTTCCTATAAATGAGCTAACGAACATGATTAGTAAAGTTTCAGGTATAAATGATGCAAAATTCAGCATTTTATGGCTTACTTGACGCAAAAGAAAGCTCACGAAGGAAGGAAAGGGAGTTTACACGCCTAAGGACCAAAACTGCTGCATGGAAACTCTGTCCCGGGCTAAAACAGCATTTCTGAAGACTCTGGGGACCTGGACCAAAACTGCTGGATGGAAAATCTGTCCCGGGCTAAAACAGCATTTCTGAAGACTTTGGGGACTTACAGACACAAAGCTGGATTTTGACAATGATACATTAACCTAGTACAATTGGGTTATGTATTTCATTTTAACCTAGTACAAATGGGTTAAGTATTTCCTTAGTTTAGTAGGATTTGGTTATTTATTTCATTAGCATAGTAGGAGTAGGATAGGAGTATTATAAATACCCTATCATGCTAGAGATTTTAATCAAGTCCTCCCTTAGTGGAGGCAACTCCTCCCTTCATTCAAGAAATTCATTCTTAAACTATTAATTTTCTTCCATCTCTCTCATCTTCCACCACAAACACTTCTAATCTATTCTTCTATTCTTCTATTCCACAACAAGAGAATCGTTACTTGCTAAGGAATCACGCAACACGCCTATCACCTAATCCACACGCCATTACTCAACAATAACAATGCAAATCGTGATATCCTTCGCATTCATGGGTAACTAAACCTCTTAGTTGGGGTTATGGAAGCCGAATGAGTTACTATCTATAACTATGAGTTTGTAAGTTCGAGACACGTATATTGCTTATATCATTATTCTCTTCATCTTAATGCAAATTCTTGTGGCTGCAGACGCATAGAATAATGCCAGTCTAACATTTAACTTGTTCGCGAGAAAGGTTATTTGTCTGGAAAAGAGATAATGTCAAGGTAGTAGGACACCCTTTCCTATTAAAAAGCTAGTGCCGTAACTGGACTAACCTCTTGGAGAATTCGTACCGTTAGACACGCTTTAAGCTCGAGAGAGTTAAAGTGAAATAGTCCTTGTTCAGGTCGAGAGACGCTTGGATTTACCATCGACTACAATTCTCTATAAGCAATTGCATGTCAAGACTCTACACACTCATAGCCAATAGAGACGTATACATCAGAAGGTGGACATAACCCCAACGCTTCAATTCTCATTGTTGACAACCAACGTGACAATCTCTTTTACTTTGCTATTTTCAGCTTTTACTTTATTGTTTTCATTACACATTACAATCCCCCCTTTTACGAGACTTGCACCAAAAGTTAGTAATTTTGCTTACTTGTTGGCCAAGCTATTCCCTGTGGGATCGACACCCAACCCAGGTTGGGTTCTATATTTGCTAACGACCGCTTTACACTCCCACGAGAGCTGTAGATTGAGCGTTATCAAAAATTGGCGCCGTTGCCGGGGAATACGAGTGTCAATCAAGTTCGTGATAATTACTAGACCCTTTGGTCAAAGATTCTCGTACTTTTACTTTTAGTTGTTGTTTTTGTTTTATTTAGGTTTATTTAGTGCATCAATAGAGGCACAACGTGAAATTGAAAGGATGGCTGCTCAAGTGCATCAACAAAATATTGATAACCGTAGGCGAGCAACAAATCTTGACGATGAGGATCTGGGCGATGAAGAGCTATTAAACCCACAGCATACTGCTGAGATGGCGACACCAGCGAACAGAAGAGATTGTCAAGCAAGATATAGGCCCGAACGCCGAGCTGTGCATATACCGTTTGATGATGAGGAGGATGATCTTGATGGACCTGGTGCCACCGGAGCTATTATTCTTCCGCCATTGGCACTTGGAGCAAAGTTTAATATCACTAGCGCCATGATTCAGCTTTTGCAACTCAAGGGATTATTTGGTGGACTAGCAGGCGATGATCCGAATATGCATCTGATCAACTTTATTTCCACATGCAAGTCATTCGACAATCCGGGCGTTGGACAGAATGCAATTCGATTACGTCTATTTCCATTGTCTCTGTCTGGGGAGGCAACTCTATGGTTGAATGGGCTGACTCCTGATTCTATTACTAATTGGAGGCAATTGAAAGACGCTTTCCTAGAAAGATTCTTTTCGCCATCCAAAAGAGCACAGTTGAGAGATGAGATCATAAATTTTCGACAGCTTCCAATTGAAGCTCTCCACGAAACATGGGAGAGGTTCAAGACGAAGCTCATGCGGTGCCCAAATCACCATATGACCAATGACCACTTGATGGAGATATTATACAGAGCTTTGAATTCGGTGACTAAGTCAGTGGTTGATAATGCGGCTGGAGGATCTTTTATGGACCTCACCTTTGGGCAGGCAAGCCATATGCTAGATCGGATGACAAAGCAAAGTAGAGCTTGGCATACCAGGGATTCTGAGGTAACAAGCCCCACTTTATCTTTTGGCATGACTGCAGAGCAGAGGCGAAGACAAGAGGATCGTGACCAAGACATGGCTCATATGAAAATGCAGATGGATCTTCTTACCAAGCACTTATTATCAGGGAAGACCGAAAAAGTGAAAGCTGTAGCGCTAAAAGGAAGAGACGAATCTGATTCTGAAGCGGAGGCCGACTACTTGAACAATCAGAGGGGTTTCCGTGGGAATGCCCAAGGAAACCAAGGTCGGAACCATTATGATAAATCTGGAAACAAAGACCAAGGTAGTTGGAAGAACAAAAATGAAAAGAGTGGTTTGTACGTTCCCCCTGGTAGACGTGATACCACCACATCTAATTCTGGGAGTATGGAAGACATGATGGCTAAGTTATTGAAAGGAGTGGAAGAAACGAGCGCAGGAGTTAAGGAGGTGATTGATGATTTGTCCTCCATGAAGCAACTAGTTGATTCTCATTCCACTTCTATCAAGCAAATAGAGCAGCAATTGAGCCAACTTTCAGCAGCATTCAATCAAAGAAAGGCTGGCACTTTACCAAGCGATACTGTGCAAAACCCAAGAAATGATGGGTCATGCATGGCCATCACTACCAGAAGTGGTAAGGTGCTGGAAACTTCAGCAAAAGGCAAGCAAGTGGTTGACGAAGTGGTACGGTTTGATATATGCAAAACAATGAAGCAGCCCAGCGATATGAATGAGTCATCTGTAGCTGATGTTCATTATGAGGATACGAAAGCATTATCTATAGAGAAACAACCTACTGTTGAGCCATTGTCTGCTGCGCCACTGAATGTTGAGCATGAGGATAATGAAGATTATGAAGAACTTATGGGTGATCTAACAGAAATAGAGTCTTATACTCCTAAGAAACCGGATTGTGATCTCAAGAATCAACCAACAGCGAAGACTCACTTTGACGAGCCACCAATGCTAGAATCGCAAGAGCTCCCCGATTATCTAAGGTATGTGTTCTTGGAAAGTAGAAATATACTTCCAGAGAGAGTAGATGATTTAAGTGAACAGCACATAGAAGCTCTCATCTCTGCTCTGAGGAGATACAAGAGAGCTATGGGTTGGACTATTGATGATATAATTGGAGACTCTCCGGGGAAACGTATGAACCATCTTGAAGAAGATCGCATGCCCACAGGTAAGCCTCATTGTCGTCTAAATCCTTTCAGAAAACGATCCATCACTTACCTCGACGAAGTCCAAGTACTCGAGGTAACTATGTCGAGCCACGACAATAAATAAGGCGCTAGATGGGAGGCAACCCATCATTTTATCGTTTTATCATTTATCGTTTTTCCTTTCATCCTAGTACTTGTTTTGTTTTATGAAAAAAAACCAAAAATAAGAGTCGTGCCACGACCAAAACTAAGGCGCTTGGTGGGAGGCAACCCATCGTACTAATCGTTTTCATTTGGTTTTGAGCAAAAATAGGTGCAAGAAGTATGCAACGAGGAGATTGATTTCAATTGACGATTTGGTCGCATTGTATGGTAAAGTCGGTAAGTTAGGAATGGTGATGCATAAGGTTATGAATTGAGCCTTTCTCACGTCATAATAGGCTTCGAGGAAGGCTAGGCCTTAGTAAAAATAGGCCACGAACGATGCACAACCTATTCTATAGCCTAAGGACTCGGAATCTAGAGTGTTATACACTATGCGCCGCCTATTCCTAGGTATGATTTTGACTATGCGCCGCCTATGCTATGGCATTTGAGATACTGAGACCAAATGCCATAGACTATGCGGCGCATATGTCTAGAAATGCCATAGACTATGCGGCGCATATGTCCCATTATGCCATGGACAATGCGCCGCATATGTCATTGATATGCCAAGAGATATGCGCCGCATATGTGGTGATTTTGCCCCCAAATCCGATTGTAAATGAGTCATAACCCGACCCATACTCTTCCTATATAAAGGGGACTTAGTCTTGAAACATAACCACACTAAAAATTGACCTAAAGGCACCGCATTCCATCTCCAAATCCTCTCAAAATTTTCTTCTTTTGCTCTTCCAATTCACAAAACCATCCCCACAAGCTTCAAGCAAGTAAGTACTCTCTTATTCTTCATTTATTTCTTGTAAGTACTACGTTGCTATGTTTATTATGAATTGCTAAATCGTATAAGATTGTTGGTGATGTTTATGTGTTTGGATAGTTGATACAAAATCATGTGAGTGAACATATACGTAGGAAAATCTTGACTTGTTTCCGACTTGAATTTGGTTTCAATAGCATTGTTATGATATTTACGGAATTACTATGGATAAGAACATTGCTTAAGATTATTGTTTGGATACTTACATGTTAGACTATCCCGACCATCGGGATAAGACCTATAGTGCCTACCGACATAAGAGGTTGTGATTGTTGTAAGAATAACTATTCCATGTGGTAACCCCTATGTAGTAGTGTTGCTATATCTACCATGAAAGTAGTCCAATGGCTGCAAGTAAGTGATGCATTGCTGATTTTCTTGTCGGAATACAATCCTAAAACGTATGTCGACGAAATCTGAGTACTCGACCTCTTTCACTTCACTGATTTGTGTTAACAAAACTAAGTGTGGGGTGGTACCCCTACTGCTTGTGTATAGATTGTAACCATTGAGATTGTGCTACCATTAACACTATTTCTAGTCTCAGGTACAATGGCACCCAAAGCAAGACAAGGCAAAGAAAAGGCTACCACTTCCCAAAAGAGCAAGAAACTAAGGCCGCAAGGACCAAGGAGAACCCTCCTCGCAGCAAATACCCCGACTCATGCTTGGAATTAAGTGGGATACTTATGAGAAACTTCTGAGGATGATGACTCTGACGATGATTCCAATGCAAGGGGTATGACCCCAGACATAGAGGATAAGTCCGACCAACCAGGTTCCTCGTATTTATTTTCCACTGAGGATAGTGTCCCTACTAAGTGTGGGGTAGTGGTATTGCATGCTATACTTATCTATTCGCATCTATGTTTGTTTGCGTTTGTTTCATTTTTGTTTCGTTTTTTTTAGTAGTTAAAATTTTTTCTAGCTTCGCATGAAATTATTTTGATAGGCAGCATGAGATTATAACAAGAGTATGTGTTACAATTGTGACTATTGAGACGTTTAGGCTCTAGTTGTGACTCATTATGTGATATTGTGTGATTCAATTCCTTCAATTGATTGGGTCGAGAGTCTATATTACTTCCAAGCAAGTCGACCATGTGCCTTGTGTGTGTGAGATTAATAGTATATTCTATGTTTGTGGCTGATGCTAGAACTTGCCTGGTATGTATGCAAAGCGAAAATAAGGAATGTAAGTTTAGGATATGATTTAGGCATTTCTTTGGCAACCTATACATGTTTACCTTCAGTTTTACCTACCCATGGACATCATCCTAGTCAAATCCTTTTGAGCCTTTGGCCTATTTCTTTGACAACCTCGTATGTAAGCCTAATCCATTTCTTTCAAGACCGTAATTTGATCCAAATTCCTAAGTGCTTTAAAGTGAAAAAGTCATGTGACAACATAAGAGGAAATTGGGTGAGTATGATGCTTTAAATTGCAATGGTGCTTGAATGTGTTATGAAAAAAAAAGTGCTATCATAGGAGGTATGTTGTGAAAAGAAAAAGGAAAAGAAAGCTGAAAAGTGAGTTGTGCTTTAAAATTGAAAAACAAAAGAGGAGAACAAAGGTGGTAGAATAAAAAATAAAAAAAAAAAAGGTTGAAAGAAAAAAGTGTCAATAATACAATGTGATGTATTAAAGTGCTTAGGAACTTAGTCACTATTTCTGGCCAAAATAGTTGATCCTACCCGTCCCTTAGCCTACATTACAACCATCAAAAGACCTACTTGATCCTAACCTTAACATTCCGACATTTAGTGGAGTACTACATTAAGGGCAAGCCTATGGTCATTAGTTGCTACATATGAATTTTTTGTGAGAGCGAGAGCGAGAGCAAGGACATTTTGATACCCATGTTTGAAAAATATGCTATACTTGTGAGTGATTATGGGTACTATATTGTGAGACACACATGGTTGATGAGTCTTGGATAGTTGTACATGATTCTATGCACCTTAACGTTTGCATGCGAGTTGATCACCATCACGAGTCTATGCTTGAGGTTAAATTGTTTCTACTTATAATCGGAAAGCTACTCTTCGTTGATAATTGTTGTGCTTGTCTTGAAGAATATTTTGTGTTGTTGCTGTAAAACCCTAAGTTAATGTTTAGAAGGACATGATATTTTGTTCGAGGACGAACAAAGCTTCAAGTGTGGGGTGTTGATGATAGGCGAAATTACGCGCCTATATCAATATATTTTGCCCATATTTTAGCCTAGTTTTGAGAACAAATTATATATTTCATGCACTTTTAGTCCTTTTTCCTATAAATGAGCTAACGAACATGATTAGTAAAGTTTCAGGTATAAATGATGCAAAATTCAGCATTTTATGGCTTACTTGACGCAAAAGAAAGCTCACGAAGGAAGGAAAGGGAGTTTACACGCCTAAGGACCAAAACTGCTGCATGGAAACTCTGTCCCGGGCTAAAACAGCATTTCTGAAGACTCTGGGGACCTGGACCAAAACTGCTGGATGGAAAATCTGTCCCGGGCTAAAACAGCATTTCTGAAGACTTTGGGGACTTACAGACACAAAGCTGGATTTTGACAATGATACATTAACCTAGTACAATTGGGTTATGTATTTCATTTTAACCTAGTACAAATGGGTTAAGTATTTCCTTAGTTTAGTAGGATTTGGTTATTTATTTCATTAGCATAGTAGGAGTAGGATAGGAGTATTATAAATACCCTATCATGCTAGAGATTTTAATCAAGTCCTTCCTTAGTGGAGGCAACTCCTCCCTTCATTCAAGAAATTCATTCTTAAACTATTAATTTTCTTCCATCTCTCTCATCTTCCACCACAAACACTTCTAATCTATTCTTCTATTCTTCTATTCCACAACAAGAGAATCGTTACTTGCTAAGGAATCACGCAACACGCCTATCACCTAATCCACACGCCATTACTCAACAATAACAATGCAAATCGTGATATCCTTCGCATTCATGGGTAACTAAACCTCTTAGTTGGGGTTATGGAAGCCGAATGAGTTACTATCTATAACTATGAGTTTGTAAGTTCGAGACACGTATATTGCTTATATCATTATTCTCTTCATCTTAATGCAAATTCTTGTGGCTGCAGACGCATAGAATAATGCCAGTCTAACATTTAACTTGTTCGCGAGAAAGGTTATTTGTCTGGAAAAGAGATAATGTCAAGGTAGTAGGACACCCTTTCCTATTAAAAAGCTAGTGCCGTAACTGGACTAACCTCTTGGAGAATTCGTACCGTTAGACACGCTTTAAGCTCGAGAGAGTTAAAGTGAAATAGTCCTTGTTCAGGTCGAGAGACGCTTGGATTTACCATCGACTACAATTCTCTATAAGCAATTGCATGTCAAGACTCTACACACTCATAGCCAATAGAGATGTATACATCAGAAGGTGGACATAACCCCAACGCTTCAATTCTCATTGTTGACAACCAACGTGACAATCTCTTTTACTTTGCTATTTTCAGCTTTTACTTTATTGTTTTCATTACACATTACAATCCCCCCTTTTACGAGACTTGCACCAAAAGTTAGTAATTTTGCTTACTTGTTGGCCAAGCTATTCCCTGTGGGATCGACACCCAACCCAGGTTGGGTTCTATATTTGCTAACGACCGCTTTACACTCCCACGAGAGCTGTAGATTGAGCGTTATCATTGATCATGAAGTAAGTATGCCACTACTTAAATTAACTTTTAACTTTTTCTCCCCTCCAAGATAAAAGTTATTCCAAAATACTTGAAAGTATACATCTCTGAAGAAGATATGGAGATCTTTTTCCTGTAGTTTCAACAAGAAAGAGGGCATGCAGCGTCTAGTATTGAATGTTACATGAAACAATATGGAGCTTCAAAGGAAGAGGCATACATCGAATATCGTAAGATGGTCAAGGACGCATGGAAAGATATAAACAAGGCATTACTGCGCCCTACCGAAGTACCAATGTTTGTCCTCGAACGGCCCTTAAATCTCGCACGCATACTGCATACTTTTTTTCAAGATGAAGATGCATACACAAATTCAGATACCAAATGTAAAGACCTAGTTACCTTATTGCTTATTGAGTCGTTCAACATATGACAATCATGTGGAAACGTTTTATATTTTTGTCATTAGTTAAATGTTATAATTGTTCGATGAAGGAAAAAATAAAGAATGCAAACAATTAACTTGATCAATATTTTTTTGTTAAGAAAGTGTTTAAGTTGTTTATGAGTCCATTTGGATTAATTGAATAAAAGTTGCTTTCAAGTACTTGGGACCTAAAAACACTTTACAGCACTTGTGAATGCTGGAGCTGAATCTTCTATATTGACTTTACTGTAAATATCTTCAAGTTTATTTCTGACGCATGAAAAAGAACGTGTCAAGAATATTTTGTATACTGACGATGCACAAAACTTAAATTCTAATGTTATTTGGTTTACCATTATATGTGACACTCAAAATTGGAATGGTGCTATACAAATGGGATATAATTAAGGATTATACAATTCTATAAATAATGAAATTAAATAATAAAAGTATTACTAAAACACAACAAATAATAGAATCTACTGAAATTTTATAATCACAATAAGACAATATAATAGCATACCACAGAGAAATGATGGGTAATGACTAACAACGTTCCAAAGAAGCTGGAAATGAAATAAAACAGGATTTAATACAACTTAATGAAGTGTTGTATATTTTTCGAAAGAACATGAGAGGAAAAAAAAACAAATCAACCACACTTTTGCTTAATAAACTATTTAAAAAAAGGGACTTGTTTTCAGTGTTCCTGAGGAATTAACAGTTCATATATTATGTATCACATACAAAAGTATGGTCTTCAATTTATTATACTGTCTTAATTATTTTGCTCTTAATTAATACTAGACTGAATGATGTAAATTTCATCATTATCTTCATATTTTGATAGACTCAATCAGTAACAAACTAATCATATTTTTAATTTTGCCTTAGGAGTTTGAGTATCCATCTTCCTTTTTATACGATGTGTGTCCATCACACGTGGGAAAATTTATTTAAGAACAAACATTGGTACTTCAATTGGACAAAGAAGCTCTCTGTTTACATCCTTCAATCTGTTGTGATTTCCTTCTGAAACTCAATGTATGCCTCTTGCTTTGAAGCTTCATATTCTTTCACGTAACATTCAATAAGTGAAGATACATGTACTCTTTGTTGTTCAACCTGCATGAAATGATTTTCAATATATCTTCAGTATAATTATACATTCTAAACAATTTTTATTATAATTATTATTATTTTTTTTTTTTTGGTAACTAACATTTTTTAATCACCATTAGGAATTACATAATCGTAGCTGGTTTAAGTCTCAACCTGCCACTGCTCAGTTTGCCAATTCACCGTTACCTACAAGCATACTACGCATCTATCAATTGCTACTTTCAATCTGGGTGGTACTCGTATACAACATGAATATACTATTTCTCTAGTTACTTGCTTCATATTTCTCCTCTTTTCGCCAAACACTCGCTGATTGTGTTCCAGCCATAAGCAGTATAGGAATTCCGTATATGCCATTTTCAATAGAAGAGCTTTGCTTGTTTTTCCTTTTGCCTGCCGAGTGATTCATTCTAGTTGCCTCCTCCAAGATGTCAAATTTGGGTCCGTTACCTGCAGCCACGTTAGAATGTTGGTCTAGGTAGTTTTGATGCTGCTACATGAGGTGAACAAGTGGTGGTTTGTTTCATCTTCTTGCTGACAGAATACACACTTTGTATCTACTTCAATGCCCCATTTAGTTAATCTGTCCTTGGTTAGCAGCCTTTCTTGTAGATGTAACCATAAAGTAAATATGGCTTTTGGTCTATCATAGTTGCAAACCATCATCCCCTTCCAGCTTTTGCTTTCTTTATTCCCTAGAAGGAATTGATATATTTGTCTTGTGATCTTTCCCTCGGGATCTAAGCCCCTTTGGGTTGCCAGGAAGGTCCTTCTGGTTTCAAAAATCTTCCTGATAAGTCATGTTGCTTGCTTTGGAATAGCAGCCTGTTAGAAATCAACTCTTTTTATGTAATATGCATGGAGCCACTTTATCCATAATGTGCCTTTCTTAGTAGCCAAATCTCAGCATAATTTTGTTATTGCAGCTTTATTCCACTTTTCAATACTGAGAATGTTTATTCCTCCAACATTCTTTAGTGTACACACTTTATCCCAAGTAACTAAAGCTTTCTTTGTAATGACATTGCCTCCAGACCATAAGTAGCTTCTGCGGTAACTTTCAATAATATTTAGCACCTTGGCTGGAATAGTGAACAATTGCTCCCAATACATTCTGATGCCAATCAACACAGATTGTATTAATTAAAGTCTTTCTGCATGCGATAGATATTTTATTGTCCAAGAAGAAATTCTTGCTAGGATTTTGTCTATCAATGGGATCTATTAGACTATGTACAACTTCTTAGTTAACAAAGGAGCTTTAAGGTATTTAAATAGTAGCTCACCTCTGGAATAGACTAAGAGTTGCAAGATCTGTCCTTGTTGTTGTTGAGTCACTCCACCAAAGTATACCGAGCTCTTCCCAAGATTTGCTTGTAGTCCAGAGGCTTGGGTGAACTTTGTGAAAGCTTCTTGTACTACAAAAACTGATTGGGCTTTACCTCTGGCAAACATGATGAGGTCATCTGCTTAACACAAGTGGGTGATGCCTAGTTTGGCACATTTGGGATGATAGTAAAAGTTGCCATTTATCTTCAATTATGAGAGTGTTCTGCTCAAATATTCCATTGTTATGGCAAATAAGAAGGGTTACATGGGGTCTCCTTACCCCAGTCCTTTAGCTGCTAGGAAAGGTTCACTTGGTTCTCCATTATTCATAATGTTGTACGAGACTGTTTTTATATAAGTCATGATCCAGTTAATAAATTTATCCCATAGTAACTAAGATCTGGTACAGGTACACCCATTCAATAGAGTCGTATGACTTTTGAAGGTCTACTTTAATTATAACTCTGGGAGATATATGTTTTCTGTTATAGCCCTTAATGAGTTCATGTGCCATTATGACATTATCCCTTATCTTTCTTCCTGGAATAAAACTAGACTGAGCTTCATTGATAATAGTTGGCTTGATGATCTAGAGCCTACTTGTAAGAATGTTAACAATCACCTTGTATATAACTGAGCAGCAAGTAATGGGTCTATAGTCCTTGACTGTGGTAGGAGCTTTGATTTTTAGAACCAAAGTAACTAGAGCACAATTAAGTGGCTTGTGGAGTTTTTACCAGTATCAAAAAGGTGCTTCACAGTGGAGATGATATCATTCTTGACTATTTGCCAAGTTTTCTTAAAGAACACTAAATTTTATCCATCTAGTCCAGGTGCTTTATCATCTCCAATAGTTGTTAAACTCTTAAGGATTTTAGCTTCAGTCACAGGTTCACACTGTAGGAGTTTCTGATGCTGTTGTAGCCTAAGCCCTTTCTGCATATTTGTAGTATCTATAGCAAGTAAAGAGTTTGTTACTGATTCCATGAGACCTTTGTAGAAGGATATAATCTCCTTTTTTTATATCCTTAAGGTAAGCTAATATTTTACCATCTAGTCTAGTGAGTTCACTGATAATCTTCCTCTGAGTTCTTTCCATGGCAACTACTGAGAAGTATTTTGTATTAGCATCTTCTAGCTTGATCCATAAAGCTCTAGATTTCTATTTCATGATAATTTCCTCTACTGTGGACCATTTTTCAAGATTCTGCAATATTATTTTCTCCTGAGCTTGTTGTGTATCAGTAGGACCTTGTATCATGGTCTTTTTCCTTATTGTACTTTCTGGGTTATGGCTTTAAACTCCTAATTATTGAGTTTTTTCAAGTTAGTCTGGAGGGCTTTGAGCTTCATCCATAAATTCTTTCCAGGGTCCATGTTCTTTATGTGTTGCCATCTACCTTCAACAATGTGAGAAAAATCTATATGTTCTGCCCATACATTAAAAAACTTGAAGGGTACCTTGGTGTTCTACTCCTTGTAAGGTTGATGTACATTGGGGAGTGATCTGATATATTTGGAGTTCCATACTCAACTTGAACATGTCCCCATTATTGCATCCACACACTATCACCCATTGTTCTGTCAATTCTGCTTCTGATTCTATTTGATCCTAACTGTCTGTTACACCATTTATAATAATCTGTTCTCCATTACCGTTCATACAGGCATAATCCTTCATACACTGAGCAAAGTTTTTTAATTCATTATGTTGTACTAGGATCCTTATACATCTGTCCTAGGGGTAAACAGAGCATTGAAATCTCCACTGATCATCCATGGTAGTTGGATACCTTGCGAGATTTCTCTTAATTGATCCCACAGGTGCAGTTGCAAAGCAACAGTATTACAGCCATACACTACTGTGATGAGATAATCTTTTCCTTCAGTTAAGTTCCTGATCTGGTAGTGCATGAGTTGCATTTCTTCTCGCAGCAGAGTGATATAGTAGTGTCTAGTGTCCCATAATATCCAAATTCGACCATTTTCTGCAGTATTGTAGTTGTGTAGTTTCCCTCAGGCAATATTGGCACTATTTGAGCAGCTTTGTGATCTTTAACTCTAGTTTCTATCAAACCTACTAAATCTATATTCTTATTCCTCAGCAGATTTTTAACTTATTTCTATTTATATCTCTTATTCACACCCCTAATATTCCAAAATAACCAAGTCATATGGTATTGAAAATTTTCCCTCAATCAGGAGGGACCAAACTCACTTCACCTAATTCATCTTGAATACTTGAGAATCTGTTTCTAAATGCAATATTAGGCATACTCAAATTCTAAATACTCTCTTTAGGATTTATAGCTCTTTCCTTTGCAGTTACTGACTGAAAACTAACCTCTTTATTTGTAGGTTGTGCAAGCTATGGTGACCTGATGGTTGCAGCCTCCACTATTGCAATTACTCCTTCCTTTAGTATAGGTTTCTCTAGAGAATCTAGTTCTTTTTTCTCTACCTTCTCTTCCCTCTTGGTTTGATCTACAATTGGACCCTTACATTGCCAAGTAGGGATTATCCTCTTTGGTATTTCTTTCTTTTATCTAGGCATTGTTGATTGCTCCTTATGACATGTATGACCTATAGTCTGGCACTTTTGGCAGTACATTGGTTTCCAGTCGTACATAACTTCTTGTTGAAAAACATGACCATTTGGTGCCCTTATTATAATTGGATCTAGGAATGGCTGAGTGATGTTAATCTCAACTAGTATACGCCAATATGACACACGGGTCTTCTTTGTTGTGCACTCATCTGCATACGTAGGTGTGCCTATTAAACTAGCAACTCGACTCAGCGAGTCACAACTCTAGCAATTCAATGGGAGTTTGGGGAATTTCATCCATATTGGTATCTCTGTGGGGTACTCTTCGTTAAAATCAAATTGAACTGACCACTATTTAGGAATGATAGGGCGATTATTGATTGTGTATGGACCTGAACATAGTACCTCATGAATATCATGTAGCAAGTGAAATCGAACAATGAAATACCCCTCCCCATGCATATATAACTCGACTTGGTCTATTTCTTTCTAGTTTTGATTAATATAACACATCATTGCATTATACCCTAGGTTCTCCCTAATTAGTATCCGATTAAGGCATTCTTCTATTTTCGTGTTTCCTTAGCAACCTCATTCTCTTCTAATTCAGCTATATATTTACCATTTTTTATTATTGGAGTGATATAGTTCAGAGGCATACCCTTAGTGCCAGATATGTTTTTCTCAAATAGATTAACCCATGTTTTAGCTGAAGCTTTCCCCTTCTTTTTCCTGTTGTGTTCATTTTCTGCTAGATCTAGATTTTTCACTTCATTGTTTTAGTGTTCATCAGTTCGTAGCATCACTCCTTTGGTACTAACATATTGCCCTCTTGTAGAAGGTCCAAATTCGTCGGCTTTACTGTAGGTAGGCGATGTGTCACTTAATTGAAGTTTTTTTTTCTGTTATTGTGGTGTTGTTCCTATCATCTGTTCTTTGTTGCTCCATCATCTTTATTCCTGATGGTGATGTTATCAGATCAGTTTCCAGTGGTATTTGTTGTCTAATAGTAGTAGAACTACCAAATGAAGCTATTATTGTCTTGGGGGGGGCCTTCCCCGACCTCGCCCCTGTCCTCCTTCTCGCCCTCTAGCCATGGCTTCCAAGCTCGACGTACGTTATCTAACGTGTACTGAGAGCATTTCTAGAGAGCATCATTGTTATTATTATTATTACATTGTAGGCTTCATACAATATATTCCTTCTTTATCATATAGAGAAGTATCATTATTTACTTATTTTCATATCCAAAAATATTGTCCATTGCTCTGCTAATCAATGAGGCAGCTCAAACAATCAAAGGCTCATTATTTAACCATTCAATAGTCTCTCTCAATATAAATTCCTCCATACCAACCAAGTAAGTTGTTTCCTCCATCATAAAGTCTGAGCTTGCAAGTCCTTTTTTCATGTGCTCCTCATATTTTGAAGTGTTGACAACTAATTTTTGCCCTCCACGACTAAGTTCAATTTTGAGTTTCTTCAGTTTAAATAAAATTATAACATTTATTTTATCTGGATAAAGACTTTTCGAATGTTTATCTAGGCGATTTTGTTATTTTAAGTAGCGATTATATATCTTCGTATTCAATTATACGAAATCATATAATTTTATACTTAAATATTTATTTTACAGAATATCATATTTTAATCAAGGCTTATCTTGAAAATTAATTCAAACGGTTAAAATTTTGAGCTAGTTATAATTTGTTCACAAAAATGCAAGGTAAGACTGCGTACAATACACCCTTGTGGTGGGGCCTTTCTCCTGACCCTTCGCATAGCGGGAGCTTTAGTGCACTGGGTTGCCCTTTTATGTTTGCAAAAACAATTTATTCAGAGAAATATATGTTTTATTTTATTAAACTAAGAAACTCAAGATTGAATCGGTCGTTAATTTATTTCTAGCTTTTATTCAATTTAGTCGACTTATTGAAATGACCATAATTGAAATCAAATTGACCACAATTGCAATGCAATTGGTCAATTGATATTCAATTTGGTTAACATTTAAATAAAGTTGACTAAAATTTTAGTCTAATTTGGTCATTTTATAAATGACCAATTTTAATCTTTTGCCATTTTAAATTTGGGCCACCTGACCAGCCCAACAACAATAACAACAACTTTAGCCAAATAGGCCGAACAACCACAACCATAAACAACCTACTCCAGACTACCCCAACTCCAGCCCACTTTGCTCCAATCCAGCGCACTTTTATCTTCTTCAATACAACGCACAACAACAATACAACGATACCGGCATACAGCTTTGCCAAAACCACATCCAAACAAAATCAACAGCAATATCAACATGCAACAGCAACAACCTCAACAAACCGGTGAAACTCGACCCGAACTCAACCCCAGTAACCCATGAAAATAACTCAACAACAACCCAACGACGTACAACTTGCATCAACAACTGAAATTTCCCTCTAATACCCAAACTTATCCTCTTTTTAAATTTGAATTTCAACAAATTTGTACTAGATAGTATGATTTACAGCTCATTCCCTATATCTATTTGAAAATTCACACTCGAAAATTTCAAAAATACCGTTGGTCTTCCTTTTCTCCCACATCGATGGAAGTGGGTCTTGACCCTCAATATGTTTGCTATATAAAACTCCTTCTAGATATAAAATTTCCAAGTCTTGAAGGTTTGAAGAAAGCTTTCGAGCAAACGTTAAATTTTCTTTTAGTAAAAAATATTTTCGTGAAAAGCCATCAAAATTTTTTAGAGTGGTGGCGAAGATTTTTTATGGTGGTCGAGATTTCAGAGAAGTCTCGAGTCCCATTTTACTGCTACAAAATAGGTAATACTTTATCCTATTTTGTTTCGATTCCTCATCATCTCATTTTTCTATAGTCATAGTAGCATTTTGATATCCTTGTATATAGGGATTGTTTATTGTAGACGGCTTTGATGGCCATAGGATTTGTATGTAATAGCTACCATTACATCATTTTTTCTTGAATCGGTATGCTAGTAACATGATTTTTATTGTAGTTCTTTGAATTCAATGTTTTATCTGTATAACATTGCATCTTGTGGCTTATTTCCTGTTTTGTAGCCTGAAAAATATTTATTTTAGATTGAAGTACTGTTTATATATATATATATATATATATATATATATATATATATATATATATATATATATATATATATATATATATATATATATATATATATATATGATACTCTCTCATTTAGCCTTCTTTGGTTCATCTGTTTGGCCTAAAAGCCTTTTAATCGCAGGCTTTAGTTTGCTATTTAGCTTAAATTTCACTAATTGTAACTCTAGATAAACTATTTTTTTGGGTTCAAGGTCTTTTGTTTCCATCTTGATAGTTATGTGGATTGTTTTGCTCTCTCTTGAAATGTGTTAGAACCTCCCTCATCCCTTTTGACCAACAATGTCGATGGAGAGAGTGAAGTAGGTTCACAAATGAATCGTATTGCATCCGATGATCCCTCTATAACCCTTTTATGTATGAAATTCTTTATGAACTAGTTGGGGAGAGGACTAGGAGTGAAAAAGGGGGAAATTTTGTGTTCACTTTTCCAAATACAACTTGAAATTGCACCAAATTATATTTGAAAGTCTAATGGCCAAATCGTTACTCAGTTCATTGTTTTGTGATGATGTTTTTCTGCTAAATCTAAATTTTACTTTATTTTTCAAGAAAAAAAAATTTATTCACTATTCTTAAGAGCTTCATTTGATTTATAATATTGAGGGGGGATAAAGAAATGTGTTATATCGTATGTAAGTAATTCCAGGATCCTTCTAAGATGTGTTTTTGACTTAAAATTCTCTTAAAATAGTTAAAAGAAGGAAAGGATGAGTATGAGTGACTCAATATAGTATGTTTTTTCTGTATTTATTATGTGCAGATAAGGAAGATTGTTTGATTTGGGATTTTTTCTTCTGTCATCTTATTTGTTCATTAAGAATCAATTTTTCACTCTTAATTGTTTCTCCGTACACTATTTTGATCACTTTTGAACCTTGTGTGTTACTTAATTTGTTGTCGCTTTTGGTTCTTCAAAAGACATCTATTGAGCTTAACATATAGGGTTAAGAGTTGAAATTAGCACAAGGACCAAGCAACGCTTGTGTCTCTTTGAAAATGCTGAAAACTACATGCCCAAAGTATGTTCACGCTTCATAGGTAAGTCTCTATTTGAAATAATAGTTTGTTCCTTAAGAGACAAACCCCTTTTTTCCCTTTCCTTTCTATTTTTCTTTTGAGAAAATAAGCCTATGTTATTAGAAAATCTTGGGTTAGGTATATTTGGTTGGCTTATGTTGTCCCTTTGCTCAAGTCTTTTATCTCTCTGCTTATATTGAACTTCTTAAGTTGATTTTTTCGAACCTTTGCTTTTTTTTATTATTACGTTCTTTTGTAGTTTAACACAAAAAAAATTATTTTATTATCGTTACTATTATTATTTTTCTTTCATTAGGAATCAATGAAATTTCTTGCACTGGTCCAAAATGCCCCACATGTTATACGTGCTTCTTTTATCAAACTATATAAATTTACTTTATTTCATCCATTATGCATAAATATGTTTTCATAAGTGTTACTAATTATCAGTTTTGGAACGTGTATTAATTTTTTGTATTAATTTTTTTTATCTCTTCTTTGCATGCACAAAATATCTTGAGTCCAAATGGACTCTTTCTCCTTTGAATTTTATAATGGGCCAATGAGGCCCACTTTTTTGAGTCAAACCTCTAAAGAGTGACTTGTGAAGAAGGAGTTACTACTGAGGGAAGAAAAAAGTGGATAAGAACCCATTGATGAAGTTACGAGGATTTGAAGACTTAAAAAGTCTCAACTTTTATTATTGTCATGTTTTATTTATTTATTTATTTATTTATTCATTCATTCATTTTGAGTCTCAAAGCTAAAGTTTCAAACTAATACAGGTGAAGAAGATTTTTGGGTCTTCAAGATCCGACACTAGTTTAGGACAGGTTGTGGGTCAAAAATTTAAAATGATTAGACCAGGACAAGTGCAAGTGGACCAAAAGTCCAAATGATTAGATTAGGCCAGGTTATGGGACAAAAGCCCAATTAACATAGGACAGGGTTTTGGATCTTCTAGTTTTTCCCTTTTCCCTTTATACGTTAGTTGTTATTAATTTTCTTAGACTTATTTAAAATTTTTACTGAGTCGTCAAAACTTGTTTTGCACAAATGTTGAAAACAAATTATTTTTCTTAATCAATTTCCTTTCAAGAACCAACTTTTCTTTTAAAAGTTAGTCAAAAGGTGTTTTCAAATAGTCTGGATAACCGCAAGTTAGCGGATACCCTTGGTGCCTTAACAACCTTTCAAGAGTATTAATAGGAACCACTTACTCGAAATTTTCAAACTTAAATGATTTTTTCTATTTTGAATCGTTTAAGCAATTTCTAAAAGGTTTTCTTGATTTTCCTAAAATAAATTAAGTGGTGACTTTGATTTCAAAAAATCAAGTTTGAAATTTTTTTTGAAAATATTTGAATTCGTAAAAAATGCAACAGTCATTTTTTCTCGCAAATCAAAAATGGCAACTCTGTTGGGGAATTCAACTAGTTTCTAATCAAATATTTGAATTAGCTTTTTTGACTAACTATTGTATTGTTTAAACTGTTTATGTGCCTATGTGTTTAAATTTTGTAAAATTAAAATGTTGCATTTCATAGCATACTTCTCATTTAAAATATATAAATTGTTTGGGTTTCGTTGATGTCCAGGCCCCTATTGTTCAATTCCAAATCAAGCTTGGAAATACGATAACTTATTGGTACGTTAGGCGACTAATGACTGTTCGTATTTCCAAACCCAAGTCGTCCACTTGGAAACCATGTCCATACCCACTCTAGACACCCAGTATAGAGCAAAATCAAAATTCTATTTTTAGGCATGAGCCTAGGACGATCCAATATCCTAGGGGATATTGGGCCCATTAGAATACCTACCCTGTAACTATTGGCCAGAGCCAATTACAGGTAAATCATATTTATATGTTGAAGAGATAGATATTATTTAATCCAATCTATTATATTTTAGGGTAGATAGAGGGCTTATTTTGTTTGCTTTCATGTAAGGATACCTCAACCATACACCAGTTGAGAGAAGAATAAAAGCGAGCCAGCCAAGAGGTTGATGATGCTTGCATGGTTTTCTAGATTGACAACATAGGAAAGATGATCTACGAGAGTAAAGAACTATTATATAGGAGTCAACTGATCATCAACAGATATAACATATGGAAAGAGGTGGATAAATTTAAGAGGGAAAAGACCGATGAAGGAGCATCTAGGTGCTATTTTTTCTATCCCCTGTGTGGGACCTTGTTCTTCTTTTTTTGTTTTTTTCCCTTTTCCTAAATATTGTATCCATTTTGTGCAACTTTGTAGGCATTTATGTCCTTTTTATACATCTATGGAGAATTTGGGGATAATGGATTGATTTTAAAAGGCATATATTTCCTTCAAATTTGCAAGGTCAATCCTTGGCTCAAAAGGATCACGCAATTAGGATACATGCATTTTATAATGTTGTTGTGTGATATAATTGTATTATGTGTTATGTGTGTTTGTTTGAATCAAAGGAAAATTTATCTAGTATGCTCCCGTGGATCAGTTTTCCTATGATGAAAACAACTCTATGTGGTTACTTCTTGTCGAATATCTTGCCTTGTTTATCATATATGGGATCTAACATATCTGCTTTTGAGTTATTTTACTTTGCAGATAATAGAAATCTACTTTGTGTTGAAATAAGTTGGCTAAACATCCTTAATTCACCCGGTCAAAAGCTAATAAAATCACATCCACTAACCATCATTCAAATATGGCAGGAAGCAACAAATATAATGCATTGGCCATCAGGGACAATGTGATAGAAGAACAAAGAGAAATGATTGTTGAACTTGCAAGAAAATTGAAAATGCTCCAAAAGGAGATGAATCGTACTAGAGATTTGGCAAATCTGGTCATCACCATCAATGCTTCTATCATAGAAGGTCACGGGCCTCCACTCCTAATTCTTTCTGTCAATAATCCTATTCTCGAGAATCATCCAAATAATATATCGTTCACCTCCATTTCCCAATTAACCACAAATCCCATAATCGATAATCTACCAGTTCATGTTATCCAAAACACCAATTGAGAGAACCCAAATGCTTACCATCCACAAAATCCATTCCTAACCCCAAAAAATTCATCTCAAACACCATAAAGTCCGTTTTCAAATCCACAAAATCCATCTCCAAATCCATAAAATTAATTTTCAACTCCACAAAATACATCCCTAATTCTACATATCCTTTGCAGATTCCACCAAACCACACTCAAATTCCATAAAGTATTCTCATTCTCCAAAATATCCTCCCTACCTACCACCCAACCTTCTTTTATCCTCAAAACTAAGCTACCATCCCAAATCCTTTTATGTCATTACATCTCCTGACATCTACAACCCCTTTACAAATCCCAGGGTAGAAAATTATGAGGTATAAGAAAAAAAATGAAGGACCGAGCATGAAAAGAAGTTGTTGTCCATGAATCAAGAGATTCTGAGGATCAAGGAATCTCATGGGATAGGGAATAATGAGAGTCTGGGTACGATGATCTATGTGTTCGACTTGGGGTAGATCTACCAGATATGTACAAGGTCCCTAAATTTGAAACATTTAATGGCATTAGAAATCCCATGGCTCATTTAAGAAGGTATTACAATCAAATGGTTGGGGTAGGAAAAAATAAGGATTTACTAATGCGTCTATTCAGAAAAAACTTAAGTGGCGAGGCGTTAGATTGGTTTACATCTTTGGAACTAGAAAGATGGTCTATGTAACCCCCAAACTTAGGATTAAAGAGTCCCACATCGATAAAACACAGGAGGGATGCTGGGTATATAAGTAATCAAGCCTTACACCCTACTGACGCATTTTAAAGTCGTGTGGGCTTGGACCCAAAGCAAATAATATCTCTAGTGGGTTGGGGAGTTACAGGGGTCTCTTTGTCCTTGATGGTTTGGGATGCCCATTGCGGCCAGGGCCTCGGCTCGGTTCATGACAAGAATGGTATCAGAGATGCTCAAGTGTCAGCCCTGTCGATGTGGTCCTGAGTATAAATTGAGTTTATGAAAATCCCAGTAAGGCGGGGTAAACCTCAGTCCTGAGTCTAGGCATTCAGTGGGAAAAACCTCAATAAGGACACTGAGTCCATAAGCGGGTGTATATAACACCCCAATTTAGGATTAAGGAGTCCCACATCGGCAAAAACACAAGAAGGATGTTAGGTATATAAGTAAGCAATATTTACTCCCTAGTGACGCATTTTAAAGTCGTGCGGGCCTGTACCCAAAGCGAACAATATCACTAGTGAGTTGGGGAGTTATACGGGTCTCTTGGGCCTTGATAGTTTGAGATGCCCATCGCGTCTAGGGCCTCGACTTGGGTAATGATAGTCTAGCTGAAAGTCACTCCATAAAGGCTTTCTCGATAAGTTTGCATATAACATTAAAATACTTCCTAACCGATGCTCATTAGATCGGATTAAGAAGAAGAATGATGAGTGTTTTTGAGAATATGCCTTCTGCCGGAGAAAAAAACTACTAAGGTACAACCTCTCATGGTTGAGGAGAAAAGGGTATCGGTGTTCTCTCGTGCTTAAGAGGGAGAGCTTTATACTAGGATGGTATCAGATGTCCGGGAAACATTCGTAGATTTAGTAAAAACTGGGGAATCGCTAGAAGAAGGCATTCAAACAAGGAATATTATCAAAACCGCAATCTCATCTAGGTCTTCTGTGTTCCCAAAGAAAAAAGAAAAAATGTGATTGGGGTCTCTATTGATTCTGTTGTTAAATTGAAGAAGAAATTCAAGCTCGAGAACATTTTTTCTTCTCCACCCCAAGTCTTCAGTCGGTATTCTACGCCAATCCCAATACCAAGCTCCACTTCTAAATATCCAATCCAAATACCAAGATCCACTTTCAAATATCCAATCCCAATACCAAGCTCCATTTCCAAATATCCACGCTCCACATCTAAATATCCAACCCCAATGCTCTAGAGCTAAAAACTACACCATATCGAGCTCCACAACCAAATATTTTAACCTAGTATCAAGTTCTATAACCAAATTATTAGCCTCATGTCCAAGATACCCTTCCAAACCAGTAAATAAATGTCTAAGCGCCTCCAAACTATCAGCAAGTACCTCCTGCTGCTAATCAAAACTATTATAACCCCCCTCACCCAAACCTCAAAAAGATACCTCCTTGAAACTTCACACCATTAGTTGAAAGTCGTACCCATCTTTTCAGAAGATTAAAAGAAGTCGATTATTTGTATCCTATCCAACCAAAACCTACCAAACCTAATTCCCAATTTTTTTATGCCGATTAGAGTTGTGCGTATCATTCAGGAGAGATCGGGCATAATAACGAAGATTGTATTAACCTTAAACATAAGATCCAAGATTTGATTAATCAAAAGGTCATTACTTTCCAATCACCAATGTCAAACGTCAACAATAATGCATTACCTAATCATGGGGAGCCATGGTTAATATGATTGAAATAGAGGGCAAATGGATATCCAGCAAGACTATTACTAAGGTGGATTTAGAAAAGCCCAAAAAGACAGAAGGAATGGACAGGATAGATAGATACATGGCCTCTTTAAGTGTTGATGAAAAGCTCCCATTTATAGTGATGACAGCCTCGACTCAAGAATAGGCTCTACCATCATCGGGAAAGAAATTTATTTTAGAGACTATCGTCTCTCAGGGGATGACACAATCTAAAAGATGATATATTCTTGAAGATTTGACCAATAAAAAGGATTCACAAAAAATGCTAACTACTAAAAGGGAGGCCAAAGAATTTTGGAGGTATATGCAGCCAATGGAATATTCAATTGTCAAGCATTTGGAAAAAACTCCATCCCAAATTTCTATTTGGGCGCTATTAATGAGTTCGCAATACCAACGACGAGCTTTATTAAAAGTCCTAGATGAAGCATATGTTACCGCAGGGACGAGTGTTGAAAATCTGGCCACAATGATACGGAATGTTGATGGAAGTCACCACATATTATTTAGTAAGGAAGAGTTGTCTTTTTTTTTGGGGGGGGGGGGGGGTAATCCTTAACAAAGCCTTGCACATTATCGTCAGTTGTCGTGACTATGAGATTAATTGGGTATTGATAGATGACAGATCTGGTTTGAACATTTATTCTCTTTCTACATTGGTTCAAATAGGCTACGACTTGGTAAAGGTTCGCCAAAGCCATGTTAATGTGCGAGCTATTAATGGAGTGCAAAGAGATACTATAGTTAAAGTTGACTTGTACATCCAGATGGGACCTGTTGAAATCAAGACTAATTTTCAAGTTTGGATACCCCCCCTAGTTACAACCTTTTTTTGGGGAGGTCGTGGATCCATGGTACAAAATTAGTTTTGTCGACTCTTCATCAATTGTTGAAATTTATTTGGGAAGATCAAGAGGTAGTCATTCAAGGATAAGGAAGCCATTTGATCCACCCTAATGGTTATGTGCCTGTGCTTGAAGATACTCCAAGGGGCATTAACTTTTATACGGTGGAAATTGCAAATGTTGTGGAGAAAGATCTGACACCCCAAATGCCAATGCCTTCTATCTATAAGATGATTGCGACTGTGATGTTAACAACTAGGTTTAAGCCCGGCTGAGGTTTGGTAAAGAATTTGGAAGGAATTATCGAGCCAATTATGATCCCAGAAAAAACATTTAAGCATGGGTTAGGGTACAACCCAACAACAGAAGATGATAATGCAGAAAGGTCAAAGATAGGTCTACCCAAACCATTGCCACTCTTGTACTAATCTTTTTCTATGTGAGAGGTGCTAACAAATGGTTTGGGGGATGGGATAGAAAATCTGTTCAAAGAATGCAATGCTATACTATAAGATTTCCCAGAGACTTGTGAAGTGAGGAAGGTCTCATCTTGAGAGACTTTGCAAAATTAGACCTCCACTCCCCTTATGACTCGTCGCCCATTGTGGTAGATGAAAGGGAAATTACTAGTATCTTTTTAAAAATTAGTGATGATTCGAAGGAGGCCCCATGATCCGACCTTTTATGTCTAAAATTTTCTTCTCATGTTTTGAAATTTTCCAAAAGGCATGGGCCTTTATTTGTACGATTCATGAGCCATAGTTTGTAAATATATCCCAAATTTAACTGAAAAGGCCCCCCTCTATCTAAGAAATTATTTTGAAGTGTTATTATGTTTACTTTACTATTTTTAAATTATCTTGTTATTATCTAAGTTGGTTTGTTTTTCTATTTCAGTAATAATAATTTAAAACCTATCAATGTCATGTCATGTCAAGGGTAAAATAAACAAAGCAAGGTGAATAATATGAATGGAAATACTATGATGAAGTGTAGTTAACCAAAGATATGAAATAATTTGAAAATAAGAGAAACCTAACTTGGAGGAAACTGAAATAGTTATCCTGGGAGACCAAGATGAAGTCAAGGAGACAAGAGTTAGTGTTCACCTAACAGAGGTACAGAAAAGAGAACTCATCCACATGCTACGGGAATACATTGACATATTGACACAAACCAAACTAGGGCCTAGTCGTGTCGGATGACTCAAGCCCAATCAAGACCGGAGACACCCCTAATACCCAACCATAATCACCCTGCATCCAATATTAGATGAATAATATATACATATATATATATATATAATATAACAAAATAGAACAATCATAAATTAAATACAGTCAACCGGTGTCAGCCCGTATACCAATATCAATGCCAAGGCTGACACCAATACCGACACCGCTAATACCAATCCAAAGTAGTCCCACAAGGCCTCAATCCAAAAGTAAAATAATACTCGGTCGGGACATGCCCCTGACCATAGCCGAAACCAAAGTCTATGACATGACTAAAGTACTTAGAGAAATCCATAACATGAAATAAAGCCTTCCAGAGTATGGAAGCTCACCACTTTAATCCAACACAAGTTGTCCCTGAATCCAATCACTTAGTAAGAGTATTAATATGGCCAGTTCATTCATCGATAGGGATACAACGCCCAAAGATAGGTTAGAGTGTGAATGCTAGCATGCACTCGGGATAATGATAAAATAATGCCAACATTTGAAAGTAAGTAAATAACCATATGCAAGCACATCCATACATATACATATATAATCTATGCCAAGAAAGGGAACCATGTTTAGAATTCCATTAAAACCATTAACTTGGGTATGTGTAGCTTAACCGTCCTAGAACCACCCACGGTCTATATGGGTCTAGTGTTACCCTCTAAACGGGACCCAGTGCATGTAGTCGCACAAATCGGAGATATCACAGGGGCAGGGGATTCCAGTGTACCTTTCACCCTCCATGATAAATATATACAAGTATAACTTAAGGAATTCCCGTGTACTCCACAAGTATATGGTAGCCATGACCAATCCTCATGTCGGTAAACATGAGTTTCCAGTGTCCGTCCATTGGACTCACACCTTCATAGTTAGCTATCACAACCCGCTATTATTGCCGAATTATAACCATTAGCACACAACTAAACCAAAAATTACATATATTATTAACCAAGGCTATAAGAAGTGGTATCGTCATACCGACTATAGCTTGGAAGCAATGTCCTTACCCAATTACTTAGGGGATTCCCATGTACCCCATAGGTTCTATTATTAGATTCACTTGGGGAATTGTCGTGTACCCTACAAGGTTTTAAATCCAAGCCATGGACACCAAGGCATTACCATTTAGCCATTAAAACCATCTAACCAAATTTAGGTTCCATTACCATAGTTTTCAATGAAATTCCAACTATGAAATAAAAACATTCTCATAGGCTTTTTAACAAACATGTTGAGGGCATATAGATTCCAAAACCAAGTGACAATTGACCATTCCCATGTAACCACATGTTCAAACCATTATTATAATATGAAAAAAATAAGTAAAAACATGGGAAAACATAAATCAACCATTAATAACCAAAACCCCCCAACATATAATTCAAAACCCAAAACCATATCACTATTATGACATAAAAACTATTCATAAAATATGTCTTTAGTTGAACTAACAATAAGGGAGAAGTAACAAGCCTTAGATGCAAAAGAAGATGGAGAAAAATCACCCTTGAAAGCTCCAATTGATATGCATGATGAAAACCCTAAGTGTTCTTGAACTTGAGGATTTGGGAGTGTTTCAGAGTCTATTTGATGTATTTTTGATAGCTAATGATTCCCAAAGAAGTTATAGGACATGGGTTTTTAGTTGAGCAAGAGGGGAAATATCCAGAATACCCTCATCTTAAAAGATGAAAAATATGCGCAAGAGGGTATGACTCCCCCCTTGACTCGTATACACAACATACGAGTGGTACTCACCACTCATACCCTAGACAGAATGGTGGACATCACACATTGTCCATCGTATGACTCCCCTTGCCCAAATCGTACCCATAGCATCAAGTAGTACCCATAAACTATTTCCAAGAAGGAATCAAAAGAGCTTGACACTATCCACCATAAGAGTTTAATCTTACCACTCATACCATCTCTATATGACTCGTATGGAGTCTAGTCGTACCTAGGATAGTACATGAGCAAGACACACTGCTTAACATACAAATTGTCCCCCCATGTCCTTCCCACATCATACGACTAGTAAGCCTAAGTCATATCATGTCCAGAGAGTTCAAAACTCAGGAATTTCTAAGGATCAAAGCCCAGGGTGTTTCAATTCTCCCCCACTTGGATCATTCATCCTCAAATAATGGGACAAGGCATGACTAGCAAGATTTATATCCTACCATCTCAACTCTAACCTTTAACTAAGTTAGAAAACAAATATGCAAGGAAGTCAATCTTTCTTTTAACAAAGTTTGAAAACAAAAGTATGATGAAGAACGTATACCTTTCGCCCGAATTTCCAGAGAAAAAAAATAGGAACAGATACTTAGAATTCATGTCCTCTTGTGCTTTCCAAGTAGCCTCTTCAACCTTATGGTTCCTCCATAGGACCTTAACCAAAGTTATATCCTTGGTTCACAACTGATGAACCTGCCGATCCAAGATCTTAATCGGGACCTTTTCATTAGAAAAAGAATCTGAAATACCAATATCCTTGATAGGTACGATTTGAGATGGATCACCCATACACTTCCTCAACATTGAAACATGGAACACTGGATGAATGGAGCTTAATCTAGAAAGAAGATCCAACTCATACGTAATATTACCAACCCTTCACAAAACCTAGTAAGGACCGACATATAGGGGACTGAGCTTTCCCTTTATACTAAACTGCATCACTCCCTTCATGGGAGACACTTTTAATAACACCCTATCCCCGACCTCAAACTCTAATTCTCTTTACCTTGCATCCGCATAGGACTTTGGGTAACCTTAAGCTTATCCCAAATTACCATCACTTTTTCCATGGCTTGTTGAACCAAATATGGGACAAAAATCTCTACCTCACCAACCTCAAACCACCTTATAGGGGACTTACACCTCATACCATACAAGGCTTTAAATGGAGCCATCTCAATCCTAGAGTGGTAGCTATTATTATAAGAAAACTCCACAAGAGGTAAATGCTCAACCCAACTACCACCATAGTTAATCACACAAGCACAAAAGCATGTCCTCCAACATCTAAATAGTTCTCTCTGCTTGCCCATCCATCTGCGGGTGAAAAGCAATACTCAGACTAACTTTAGTCCCCATCTCTTTCTGAAACAACTGCCATAAGTGATATAAAAACAGCATACCATGATCAGAGATAATAGAAACCGGTACCCCATGCATCTTCACAATCTCATGAAGATACAACCTCGCATAATCCTCAGCCAAAAAGTTAGCCCTCACTGGAAAAAAGTGAGCGGACTTTGTGATCCTATCCATGATGACCTAAACCTAATCAAACTAATTCTGAGATCGACGATGATCGATAACAAAATCCATGTTGATCACTTCACACTTCTACTCTATCAACTCAATTTCTTGATATAATTCCCCGGGCCTTATGTGCTAAACTTTTACTTGTTGACATACCATACACTTAACTACAAAATTTGCCACATCCCTCTTCATATTGTTCCACCAATACATCTCCTTGAGATTATTATGCATTTTTGTCGAACTAGGATGAATAACATAGCGTGACTTATGCACCTCAACCAAGATCCTTTCTCGCAAACCATCGACGACGAGAATACATAATCTCCCTTGGTACCGCAAAGTACCATCATCACTTATCTCAAAGGCCATCACCTTCTGCCCACCAACATCACCTTTGACCCTCATCAAGATAGGATCTAATATTTGTTTTTCCTTTATTTCAGCACCAAGATAAGACTGCACCACTTTTTGAAAAAACACACCACCATCTTCAGAGTCCAAGAAGCAAACTCCAAGGTTAGCTAAATGGTAAATGTCCTTCAGCAACTTCTGCTTCTCCTTATCCATATAAGCTAGACTCCATATTGATAACCTGCTAAGAGCATAAGTAACCACATTAGCTTTACTTGTATGGTAGTGAAGACTCTTGTCATAGTCCTTGAGAAGCTCAAGCCACTTCCTCTGTCTGAGGTTAAGTTTTTTCTGAGTAATACATACTGTAGGCTCTTATGATCTGAGAAGATATCCACATACACTCCATAAAAATAGTGCTGCCAAATTTTCAATATGGATACCATGGCTAATAATTTCAAATCATGAGTTGGATAATTCCTCTCATGAACCTTCAACTGTCTAAAAGTATAAGATATCACATTACCATATTGCATCAAAATACACCCAAGCCCCATACAGGATGCATTACAGTAAACCACAAACCCATCTGTGCCTTTAGGCAAAGTAAAAATTAGAGCCAAAGTTAGCTTATCCTTCAACTTCTCAAAACTACCCTCACAAGCTTCAGACCAAAAGAACTTTATCTTCTTCTGAGTCAACTTAGTCAATGGGGAAGCTATACGAAAAATCTCTCCACAAACCTCCTATAATGACTTGCTAAACCCGACAAGCTATGAATATCGATTGGAGTTATGGGTCTAGGCCACTTCCTAACCACCGCAACCTTTTGCGAATCCACTATGACCCCTTCACTAGAAATAATATAACCCAAAAATGTGACAACATTCAACCAGAATTCACATTTTGAAAACTTGGCATACAATTGTCCTCCTTCAAGATCTGCACTACCTCATGAAGGTGATCAATGTGATCCACGTCACTCTTAGAGTATACCAAAATATCATCTATGAACACAATGATAAACAAATCGAGAAACTGACAAAAGACCTCATTCATTAAATCCATAAATGCCACAGGGATTGGTCAACCCAAAAGACAAACCCAAAAACTCATAATGCACATACAGAGTAAGGAAGGAATTCTTAGGGATATCCACTTCCATAATCTTAAGATTATGATACCCAACCAAAGGTTAATTTTGGAGAAAAACTTAGCACTATGTAACTGATCAAATAAGTCATCTATCGTTGGAAGAGGATGTTTGTTACCATTACCTTATTCAACTGTCGGTAATTAATACACATCCAAAAAGAACCAACCTTTTTACACAAGAATAAACCAATGTGCCCCATGGGGACATACTAGGATAGATAAAACCCTTATCTAAGAGATCCTTTAATTGCTCATTAAACTCCTTTAACTCAGTCGGAGCCATTCTATACGGAGGAAAAAAAATTGGACAAGTGTCTGGAAAAAGATCAATCCAAACTCAATCTCCCTATCCGGAGGAACGCCAGAAAGGTCATCATGGAAGACCTCAGGAAATTCATTTACCATCGAAACAGAATACAAAGAAGGACCCTTTAAGTTAGAATCTTTAACCCAGACTAGATGATAGAGACACCCTTTGGAGATTAATGTCTGAGCTCTAAGATATGATATACACCTCCCTTTAGAATCTGGGGAACCACCCTCTCACTCAATAACAAGTTCATAAAGAAATTTAAAGATGACCTTATGGGTCCCACAATCAAGAGACGCCTAGCACAAGTGCGACCAACCCATCCCCAAAATGATGTCAAAGTCAACCATATCTAACTCAAATAAATCTACCAATGTCACTTTACCACCAATAGATAAACGCACACCCTATAAACTCTTTTAGCAATCACCGAGTCACCTACCGAGGAAGAAATTAAAAAAGGGTCTAAAACATACTTTGGACCAAAATCAAAATGCGCAGCCATAAAAGGGGTCACATAAGATAGTGTAGACCCCAAATCAAGTAAATAATACATATCATGGGAGAACAGTTACAACATACTAGTCACCACATCAAGAGATACCTCAAACTCCTGTCGAGTAGTGAAAGCATAAAGATGGTTTCAACCAGTGTCGAAACTAGATAGTTCACCCTTTAGTGCAGGAGCTGAAGATGAAGCAACCAAAACCTTATTTTCCTCAGAGGCAACCTTACCAACCAAAATGTTTCTAAGAATATGACCTGGTTGACCACAGTTGAAGCACTTGTTCGTTCCCTCATCACAGAAAACCTAATGTAAACAACCACAAAACCTACAAGGAGAATATGATGGAGCTGACTAGACCTCCACTTTCCTGAGACTGTGCACCCTATGCCCTAAAGTTATCACCACCATGGAAACGCCTATCGCTCGATGACTTTGGGTAAGGAGAACTAGTTATGGAGAAGGAACCAGAACCCCTTCACTTCTTCTTTGGACACTTACCACCATCCTTGGCACTCAACTATTGGCCACCACCCTATTCAGAATATGTAAACTTCTTTTCTTGTTTTTTCTCTATCTCAACCTGCTTTTTTAGCTCTTCATCTGCCTATTGCATATAAACAACCAACCTAGAGATATCTATGTCCTTAATCATCAAGACAGCCTTACTTTTAAGGATCAACTCATGAGACAATCCCAAAGTGAACTTTATCATCTTGGCCCTTATATCAAACACTATTTCTGGGGCATATCAAGACAACTGGTGAAATTTCAAGGCATACTCCTTGACTAAAATCGTACCCTACCTCAAATTAACAAAATCTTATGCCTTAGCCTCCCTCAACTCTTGAGAAAAGAAGCGGTCCAGAAAAGCATTGGAGAACTCCTTCCACAGTGATGACTCATCAGTGTCACCCCTTGTCTGGTTTCATTCCCAATACCATTAGTACACCACATCCTTCAGCTAACAGGCGACAAACTCCACGCCCTCCACATTTGTAGCATACACAACATGGAAAATTTTTTCCATCTCATCTAGAAAACATTAAGGATTTTCCTTTACCTTAATACCTGTAAAGTTTGGAGGGTTCAACCTCATGAACTGGCCAACCCATATGGCCCCAAAAGATGGAGTAATAGGAATACCATACACGGATTGAGTGGCTACCAACTATGCCAACATATGGATGGACTAATAAAACTCAACATTTGTCACTTCAGCCTAAGGAGTTTGAGAAGGACTAGAGAGAATCGGTGGAACTCCAGAACAATCAAGAAATGGACCCCTAGACTAAGTATGGATCCCTTGAGTAGAGCATATCCCATTAACATTGTCCCCATTTAGGACAAAAGTGTTTTCGTGAACTTCAAATCATCGAGGCATGATCTAAAAAGTAAACAAATGGGAATTAGAAAACATTTCATGACTTGGACTCCAAAGCTTGAACAGATTACAAGAAAGAAAAGTATTCATAAATTACTTGTAGCCTCTCTCTTATGAGTGTGACATGCTACATACCCTTAAAAGAGACTCTACTCGACACGTCTGTGTGGACTCCTAAGTGACCATGAACCAAGGGATTTGATACTAATCTAACATGATTTGAATTAGGGCCTTGTCGTGTCGGGTGCCTCAAGCCTAATCGGGACCAGAGACCACCCCCAATACCCATCCATAACCACTCTACACCCAATTTTGGTTGAATTCTAAATATATATATAACATAAAAAAATGGAACAATTATAAATCAAGTACAGTCAATCGATATCTGCCTCAATACCAATACCAATGCTAAGGCTAACACCAATATTGACACCACCTATACAAACCTAAAGTAGTCCCATAAAGCATTTATCTGAAAGTAAAATAACACCCGGTCGGGATATGCCCCCGATCATAGCCAAAATCAAAGTCTATGACATGACAAAAGTATGTAGAGAAATCCATAACATGAAATAGAGCCTTCCGGAGTATGGAAGCTCACCACTTAATCTAACATAAGTTGTCCCTGAATCCAATCACTGAGTAAAAAGAGTAGTATAGTCAGTTCCATATTGCGTGGGAATACAGCGCCCAAAGATGGGTTAGCGGGTGAATGCTAGCATGCACTCAGGATAAGAATAAAATAATGCCAATTTAAAACCAAGTAAATAACCATATGTAAGAACACCCATACATACACATATATAATCCATGCCAGAAAAGGGAACCGGGTCTAGAATGTCGTTAAAACCATTAACTTGGGTAAGTGTAGCTTAACCATCCTAGAACTACCTATGATCTATATGGCTCTAGTGTTAGCCCTCGAATAGGCCCCAGTATGTGTAGTCATATGAACCGAAGATATCATAGGGGCCGGGGATTCTCGTGTACCCTTCACCCTCCATGATATGTATATACAAATATAAATTAGGGGATTGTCATGTACCTCACAAGTATATGGTATCGATGACCAATCCTCATGTCGACAAACATGAGTTTCCAATGTCCATTTATTGGACTCACACCTTTATGGTTAGCTATCACAACCCGCCATTATTTCACAATTAAAACCATTAGCACACAACTAAACCACCAATTCCATATATTATTAAGAAGTGGTATCGTCAGACCAACGATAGCTTGGAACCACTATCCTTAGCCAATTGCTTAGGGTATTCCCATTTACCCCTTAGGTTTCATTATTAGATTTACTTGGGGGATTATCGTGTACCCCACAAGGTTTTAAATCAAATCCATGGCTACCAAGGCCATACCATTTAGCCATTAAACCCATCTAACCATATTTAGGTTCTATTACCATATTATACCATACAAAGTTTTCAATGGAATTCCAACTATGTAATAAAAGCATTCTCGTAGGGATTTTAACAAATATATTGAGGGCATATAGTTTTCAAAATCAAGTGCCAATTGACCATTCCCATGCAACCACCTGTTCAAACCACCATTGTAATATTAAAACCATAAATAAAAATATGAGAAAGCTAAATTAACCATTAATAAAAAATCCCCAATATATAATTCAAAATATTAAACCATATCACCACTATGCCATGTAAACCATTCATAAAACATGCCTTTAGTTGAACTAACAATGAGGGTGGAGTAACATGCCTTAGATACCAAAGAAAATGGAGAGAAATCACCCTTGGAAGCCCCAATTGATATGCTTGTTGAAAACCCTAAGTGTTTTTAACCTCGAGGATTTGGGAGTGTTTGAGAGTCTATTTGGTGTATCTTTTATAGTTAATGATGCCCTAAGGAAGTTATAGGACGTTGGTTTTAAGTTGGTCAAGTGGGGAAATATCCAGAATACCCTCGGCTTTAAAGCTAGAAAAAATGTACCGAAGGGTACGACTCCCCCTGACTCGTCTACACAACATATGAGTGGTACCCACCACTCGTACCCTAGACAGAATGGTGTATATCACACACTATCTACCATATGACTCCCCTTTCCAAATCATACCATATCATACAAGTAGTACCCATAAACTATATCTAAGACAGAATCAAAAGAGCTTGATACTATCCACCATACGAGTTGAATCTTACCACTCGTACTATCTCCATATGATTCGAATGGAGTCTAGTCATACCTAGGACAATACATAATCAAGACATATTGCTTAATATACCACTTGGCCCCCTAGGTTGTACCCACATCATTCGACTAATAAGCCTAATTTATATGATATCTAGAGAGTTCAAAACACAGGAAATTTCTGAGAATCAAAACCCAGGGTGTTTCACATATTCACTTGGTCCTACGATGATAAGTCAGGGTTAAGAACCAACATTATGTCACATAAATTACCAATCAATCCCGAGTTTAATCTAGTTAAGAAAAAATATAGAAATTTAAGACTGACTTAAGTTTGAAAATCAAGGAAGAAGTGACGAAGAAAAATCAATCTAAGGTTGTGAAGGTCACAAGATATCCAACATGGCTAGCCAATATTATTCTGGCTCTAAACAAGGATGGCAAGATCAGAATCTATGTTGACTATAGAGATTTGAATAGAGCCAGACCTAAAGATAATTTTCTGCTACCCAACATCCATATCCTCATCGATAATTATGCAAAGCATGAAATATAATCTTTCATGGATTATTTTATCGGGTATCATCAGCTATCAATGGATGGGAAAGAACATAGAAAATACGACTTTCATTATGCCCTGGGGAGTTTATTATTACAAGGTGATGCCGTTTAATCTCAAGAATATTGTTGTGACATACATGAGGGATATGACAATGATATTTCATAATATGATTCACAGAGAAATTGAGGTGTACGTGAATGATGTAATCATCAAATCTCATAAGAGTTCAAATCATCTAACACATCTAGAAAAGTTCTTCAATTGACTGATAAAGTAAAACTTGAAGTTGAACCGTACTAAGTGTGCTTTCGGTTTGCCAGCTAGAAAATTACTAGGGTTCATAGTCAGTAGGAGGGGTATTGAGCTCGACCCATCCAAGATTAAGACAATTCAGGATTTACCGCTGCCAAGGACTAAGAAAGAGGTTATGAATTTCCTGGGCCATTTAAATTACATTGGCAGGTTCATTTACTAATCAATAGTAATATGTGAACCAATTCTCACGATGTTGAAGAAAGATGTATTGAATGAGTGGACAAAAGAATGTCAGAAGGATTTGATAGAATCAAGGATTATTTATCTGCTCTGCTTGTTTTGGTTCCACCAAAGGAACGAAGTTTTTTATTTCTTTACCTGTCAGTCTCAAAAAATGCTTTAGTATATGTCCTCAAGAAATATAATGAGTTCGATAAGAAAGAAAAAGAAATTTACTAATTGAGTAAAAAGTTCATGTCATACGAGGCTTGCTACACTTTGATAGAAAGGACATTTTGTGTTTTGACCTGGGTCAAACAAAATCTGAGGCATTATCTATCCTCATACACAATGTATCTCATTTCCAGAATGGATCTATTAAGGTACATATTTTAGAAAACCATGCCAACGGGAAAGTTAGCCAAGTGGAAAATTTTGCTGAGTGAGTTTGACATCCTATATGTGACTCAAAAGGCACTCAGGGGCAATCCTTAGAGGATCAGCTAGCTTAGAATCTGGTTAATAATGAATATGAGCCACTTTGAAATTACTTCCCAGATGGGAGATTTTATATGTGGGAAAAAACATTGCAGAAACATACCCCGAATGGAGATTGTCATTTGATGGAGCGGTCAACATCAAAGGCTCAGGAATTGAAGCAGTTTTGGTGTCAGAAACAGACTATCAAACAGCTGCTAAATTACACTTTTTGTGCACCAATAACATGGATGGATATGAGTCTTGCATCCTAGGTCCCAAGCTAGCACTTGATATGGCTTTTGGAGAATTGCTAGTCATTGGAGACTCGAATTTGCAAATTCACCAAGTACGGGGAGAATGGGCAGTGAAGAATGCTAAAATTACCCCTTATGTAGAACTGGTGCAGGATTTGTGTGGAAAATTCAAGAAAGTTGATTTCAGACATATCCCGAGGATACAAAATGAATTTATTGATGCTTTGGATACTATATCTCCATGATTCAACACCCAGATCAGAGTTACATCGATCCTTTGGAAATAAGCTTGAAGGAACAACCTACCCATTATGCACATGTCAAAGAAAAAGCTGATAGAAAGCCATGGTACTCTGATATTAAGATTTAATTAGAATCTAGAACGTATCATAAGGAGCTCAATGAAAAAAAACAATCTGACGTTTGGCAAAGAATTATTTTCCAAGTAGGGAAATTCTTTTTAGGAGGAATCTAGACTTCGGATTTCTAAGATGTGTTGATGCCGCAGAAGCTACAAAAATAACAAAAAAAGTACCTAGAGTCTGCGCGCCCGACATATATAGATTTGTCCTTGCTAAAAACATTCTTTGAACTGGTTACTTCTAGATAAATATGGAGAATTATTATAGCAAGTCCGTAAAGAAGTGTCTGAAATGCCAGATATATGGAGATTTGATTTGAATGCCTCTACATGAGCTTTCGTAGCTTAGGGTATGGATGTTATGGAACCAATAGAGCCACTGGCATCAAATGGACATAGATTTAGATTGGTTGCTATTGATTATTTCACCAAGTGGGTGGAATCTGCCTCCTATAGAGTCGTGACAAAGAGGTGGCTGCAGATTTTGTCAAAAATAACTTGATTTGCTGATTTAGAGTGCCGAAATGAATCATTACTGATAATGGGGATAACTTCAATAGTCACTTGATGAAAGAGCTTTGTGATCAGTACACGATTATTCATTGTAACACAACCGCATATCGTCCATAAATGAATGGAATTGTGGAAAATGCTAATAAAAATATCAAGAAGATCTTGAGGAAAATGGTTGAGAATGATAGATCATGGCATGAGATGTTGCCTTACGCTTTACTAAGTTATCGTACAATATTTCGAACCTCAACTAGGGAAACTCTATATCTACTCTTTTTATGGAAATGAAGTTGTGATACCTACCAAGGTTGAATTACCTACTTAAAGATTATAAAAGAAGCAGAATTAAGCAACGAAGAATGGGTTCATGCTCAATATGAACAACTCATATTAATTGATGAAAAGAGAATGATTGTCTTGTGTTATGGACAGTTGTACCAAAAAGGGATGATTCGTGCCTTCAAAAAGAAAGTAAGAGTTCGAACATTTGAAGTTGGGCAATTGGTACTCAAACGCATATTCCCTTACCAAGAAGAGAACAAAGGCAAGTTTGGTCCAAATTGGCAAGGGCCATATATAGTTCGAAAGGTGTTATCCAGAGGAGCCTTAATCCTATTTGAGATGGATGGTCAATAGTGGACCAAACCAATCAACTCTGATACGGTAAATAGATACTATGTTTTAAGACTATTTTTTTTCACTTTTGTTTCCATTGATTGTTTGTAATTGCACTTTTAAACAGGTAATTGTTTTTATGATTTTTGATTGCCTAGAATCACTTTCCTTTTATGTACAAACTATATTTGACCTGAATTTCCAAGAAAGGGATATGTAGGCATCCTATGTCAGCTTTGATCAACCCTTTAGATTTTTCTATATATCCTTAGAGTAGTCTTGAACTACGTTTGACCTGATTCCTACTTCAATGGGATATGTAGCCGCCCCAACGATTCGATCATACCACCTCAGAAAATGGAAAGAGGCAGAATTTTTGAGAAGGAATATCAAAAATTCAAAAGAAGAAGATCATCATCCAACAAAGAGAATAAAAACTAGCAAAGACTTTAGGAGGAGGTCTTTGGATCCTCTCAAGCCAAGATCATCTCAAAATAGTATTAAAATGGGGTAGAAATTTTGAGGAGGACCTCAAATTTATACTAGCATACTTGATAATATATCAAATTCCCTAGTGACGAGAGGTTAAAGGCAAGCTTTAAAAACCACTAGCTATGACAAAGTCTAGATAGACTAGATCTCTAACCATAACAGAACTTTTGGTATACTCTCTACTAACGATGATAAGTTTTGGAAAATCCTCCATCGGATGTCAGATATAGACGAGCCTTAAAAGGAAGATATTTGTTGAGCTAGTACATGGCATAGATGGCAGGGATTTTCTAAACGCTATTGCACAAGTGTTGAAATAAACTTTTCAAAATCTAGACTATTTTTGAAAACTATGCATATTTTTTTGCTTAGTCTTGCCTAGACATCTATTGAAACGAGAAGTTAGGGTGAAAGTCCAAACATAATGGAGCACCTGAAAGATGGTAAGGGGCAAACCAAAGATCGAAGGAGCTAAAAACAAAGTAGTTTCACTTACAACTAAACTATTTTTTTTTGGATGCAGGGATCAATACACAAAAGTAGAAATCTTTTTTAAAAATCTTCAAGATAATTGGGAATCACACCAATGTATATAATACTCAAGAACGGTATTTTTTGGTAACCCCAAAACGGGTTCAATACCCATTTATTAAAGACCTTTTGAATTGTCCATATCATTTTAAGAGATAGTGAATGACAAAAAAAGGCATCTTATCCACTTTATAAATATTTTATTTAGAATTTTTATAAAAAATAGTCACTAGAAAAAGTGACTTTGTGTCTACTAAATATTTACCTTGAGCGCAGGTGCATTTAAAGGAGTCGGCACAATAAATTCAACACTCAAAAGGATCAGTCAATAGGAGAAAGAGCAGAAAGTCATCCTCAAAATTCTCCTTGAAGCAAAGTAAACGGTAGTTGAGTAATTCCCATAAAAGGATTTTATCTCATTTACTTGCATTTGATGGATCTGCTATTTAATTATTTCTTCAAAAAGAGAAGATTTATAGCGGACTAAGTCATTCAGATTATGATGCCAAATATTTATCACTTAAACTTGCATAAAGTTTGACTATGGTCACCAGTAAGAGTGACATCATTTCTACTAACTGTCTACCTTAAGTTCAGATACATGTAGAAAGCAAAAACGCAGACAAGTAAACTCAGGTGAAACAATTTTCACATTGCTGAAAGATCCATTTTATGTCATTTAACCACCAAGAGGGTCATTTCATACCATTATTGCGAGGACCATGTCATTCTATTACCAAGACGGCCATGCCGAGAGGTCCATTTCATGCCATTGTCGAGAGGGTTATTTCATCCCATTGCTGAGAGGGCCATTTCATTTTATCGCCAATAGGACAATTTTGTCATTCAACTAAGTTTCCATATTCAATATCCATGCAAGACGATAAGGTTTAGCCTTGGAAGATGCATTAGAGCACCAATATTCTTTGACCACGTGAAAATAGCATAATTTGGCATCGAGGATATCTCAGTATTTTATATTTATTGACCACACAAAGGCTATATAGATCGACATTGAGAATATATCATTATTTTGTGAATCAACATCTGAATGCATTCAACTAAGTCTCCATAATAACTTGCCATGCAAGACGATGAGTTTGGCCTCGGAAGATGCATTAGAGCACCAATATTCATTGACCACATAAAGATAACATAATCTAGAGTCGAGGATATCTCAGCATTTTATATATGTTGACCATGCAAAGGTTGTATATCTCGGCGTCGAGGATATCTCATCATTATATGAATCAGCATTTGAATGCATCAAAAGCATATGATTCAAAGGGATGTCTTTAAGTCGTCGTCTAAAACTGGACGACATATGAGATTTCTCAAAAATTGACAGTTGGGTCATCTATAAGTCATGTAATTTGAGGTGAAATAATGTGTGATATTACCTATGAGTTAATATTCTATAGGTCATTCGTTAGCCGCAACAACATCCTAACTGGTAGTGTGTAAGGTTACCCAAAAATCAATAGTTCGAGGGTTATCCATAAGTCACAACTAAATCTTTACCGAAGAATATGTGATATTATCAAATCGATAGGTCCAAGAATTCTCTATAAGCCGAGTCATATCCAAGATAGATTATACGTAGGATTACCCAAACACTAGCAATTTCAAAGATAATTATAATTCATACTATATCCAAGGTCGGATGATATGCAGGAATATCTGTGAGCTAGCGATTAGATGGATATCTTTAAGACATCTTTTATCCAAGATCAGATAATGTGCATGATTACCTTAAAATCTAGCAACTCAAAGGATATCTATAAGTTGCCTTTTATCCAATATTAAATGATGCACAAAATTACCCAAAAATTGACAATTCAAGGGAAATTTAAAAGTCGTATCAATACGAAAGAAGTGCAAGACTTACTCGAGGGAACATGCAAAGTATCATTGTCAATAGCTAAAAACACTATCATTCCACATACAAAAAGCATTATAGGTGACCAAAAAGGTTGTCGCATCATCATAATATTACATGGTTGCAGGGACCATTCTACACAAAGCATCATCAGTGTCCAAGAGAGCCACCCCACTTTGAAGCCATATTCAATAGATAAAAGAGTTATTTTATTTGACAACCAAGAGGGTTGTTATGTCTATTATTGAAAAGTATTACCCTCCAAATAGGTACATGGGAGGATGACTTTACTTTTCAGATAAACAACTCACATGGAAATATGGCAAAAGACTATATATCCCTTTGTGAATTATGTTTATTACTAATAATCTTTTCTTGAGATATTGTCGAGAGCATTCATGAGTATGAAAGTATCAAATCAAAACCACAAGGGCGGACAACTCCAAAAAGTATGCAGCGCAACATGGAACTTTTTTTAGCAGCAAACACGGACATAGTCCAGAGAGGGACGTCAAACTATTTGGACACGAGATAAAGGGTAACTTCCACCACCATCAAACCACACCCCTATTAGAAGGCATGTGGATACTTTGGAATATTTTGGTTTCAGTTTCACTTTTGGGATATTTGTAAATTTATATCAGAGGTAACCCTCTATTTCCTTCAAATTCGAGTAACAACACACCTAGAGTTTTGAAAATTATATCCAGGTAAATTCTTACCTATTGATGTGAAGATCTCCACATTCATGGTTAAGAGGTTACAAACCTCTTTTTCATAACTTGAACGACTTGTTACTCATTTCGAGTCAAAGATCATCTAAAATAAAAGACTATATTTTCTATGGATTGAGTTGAACTACAAGCAGTCTAAATTCCTGAGTCTTGGGGATTGTAGGCTGGGCAGCAGGGATTCATGTTGAAAACTCAACTTCATTCCAACCTTCCCTAAGTCCTCATATTCTAAGTTTTTCAGTTTCATCAAAAATTTAAAAATCAAGATAGCTTGTGAATTTTAGTTTTGAAAATTGTGATTAAAATTAAAGCTTTGTGAACTACATGTGGATGAGTTCTTATGTAATCTAGGATATGTAGGAAACCCGATATCGGGGTTCATCCATAACTCCATGTAACTCGTGCGAAAATCAACCCCTTCGTGAAATGAACTTGTGGTCAGACAAAAATCAGGAACGTCAAAATTCCTTTGCCCAGATTACTTGCATCCACCCTACCCAAAGGGAGGGGCATTTGTTGACACTTAACCTTTGCCTTCCACGAATAAGTTTGATTCTGAGTTTCTTCTGTTTAAATAAAATTACAACATTCATTTTATCTGTATAAACAAATTTCAAATATTTATCTAGGCAATTTTTTCATTTTAAGTAGAGAATATATATTTTCATATTCAATAATATGAAATCGTATTATTTTTTTAACTTAAATATTTATTTTATGAAATATCAAATTTTAATCAGGGCTTATCTTGAAAATTAATTCAAACGGTTAAATTCTTTATTTAGTTATAATTTTTTCGCAAAAATAATTTATTCAGAGAAATATGTGTTTTATTTTATTAAATTAAGAAACTTGAGATTGAAAGTCGTTAATTTATTTCAAGCCTTGATCCAATTTAGTTAACTTATTAAAACCGGCCATAATTGAAATCAAATTGATCACAATTGCAATACAATTGGTCAATTGATATTTAATTTGATTAATATTTAAATAAGGGTGACTAAAATCTTAGTCTAATTTGGTCATTTTATAAATGACCAAATTCTAACCTTTTTCATTTTAAAATTGGGCCACCAGGCCAGCCTAATAATAACAATAACTTCAGCCAGCCCATCCAATAAATTCAGCCAATCAGGCTCAACAACCACAACCCCTAACAGCTATAAACAGCCCACTCTATACTTCCCCAACTTCAACCTAGTTTGCTCCAACACAGCCCACTTTTATCTTCTTCAATACAATGTACAACAGCAATATAATGATACCAGCATACAACTTCATCCAAAACTACGTACAACCAAAATCAACAATGGTATCAACATTAATAGCAGTAACCTAAACAACCCGACAAAACCTAATCCATATCTGACCTAAAATTAACCCCAATGACTCACGACAACAGCTTAGCAACAACCTAACGACGTACAACTTACATCAACAACTGAAATTTCTATCTAATACATAACCTTATCCTCTTTTTAAGTTTGAGTTTCAAAAAATTTATACTAGATAGTATGATTTACAACTTATTCCCTTATCTCTATTTGAAAATTCTTACTAAAAATCCCTAAAATACCCTTGGTTTTCCTTTTCTTCCACATCGATGAAAGTTGATTTTAGCCCTCAATTTGTTTGCTACATAAAGCTCCTTGTAGAGCTAAAATTTCCAAGTCTTAAAGGGTTGAAGAAAGCTTTTGAGAAAAAATTAAATTTTCTTTTAGTAAAAATTATTCTCATGAAAAGCCATCAAAATTTTTGGGAGTGGAGGCAAAGCTTTCCGGTGGTGGTCGAGATTCTAGAGAAGGGTCGAGTCTTATTTTGCTACTTTGGAATAGGTAATACTTCATGCTATTTGATTTTGGTTCTTCTTCGTCTCTTCTTTCTATAGTCATATCAGCATTTGGATAGCCTTTTACGTTGATATTGTTTGTTGTATACGATTTTGATGGCCATAGGATTTGTATCTAATAGCTGTCATTACATTGTATTTTCTTGAATCAGTATGCTAGTAACATGATTTTCAGCGTAGTTCTTTGAATTCAATTTTTTATCTGTATATCATTCCATCTTGTGGCTTGTTGCCTATTATGTAGCCTGAACAATGTTTTCTTAGATTGATGCATTGTGTGTGTGTGAATATATATATATATATATATATATATATATATATATATATATATATGTATGTATGTATGTATGTATTATATATATGATACTCGCTCATTTAGCCTTCTTTGGCTCGTCATTTTGGCCTGAAAACTCTTAATCACAGGCTTTAGTTTGTTGTTTAGCTTGAACTTCACTAATTGTAATTTAAGATAAACTATTTTTTTAGGGGATCAAGATCTTTTATTTCCATCTTGATAGTTATGTGGCTTGGTTTTCTCTCTCTTGAAATATGTTAAAACTTCTCTCATCCCTCTTGACTGACAATGTCGATGGGGCGAGTAAAGTAGGTTCACCAATGAATAGTATTTCATCCAATGATCCCTCTATGTCTCTTTTATGTATAAAATTATTTTTGAACTAGTTGGAGAGAGGAGTAGGAGTAAAAAAGGGAAATTTTGTTTACACTTTTCCAAATACAACTTGATATTGCACCAAATTGTATTTGAAAGTCTCATGGACAAACCGTTAATTCATTGTTTCATGATGATGTTTTTTTTGCTAAATCTTTATTTTAATTGGTTTGTCAAGCAAAAAAATTTTCTTATTCACTATTCTTAAGAGCTTCATTTGATTTATAATACCAAGAGGGGATAAAGAAATGTTCTATGTCGTATGTAAATAATCTCGGGATCCTTCTAAGATGTGTTTTTGACTTAAAGTTCTCTTAAATTGGTTAATAGAAGGAAAGGATGAGTAGAGTGACTCAATATCATATACTTCTTCTATATTTTGTTAAGTGTCGTAATAAAGATTGTTTGATTTGGGATTTCTACTTCTGTCATCTTATTTGTTCATTAAGAATCAATTTTTTCTCTCTTAATTGTTTCTCCATATACTGTTTTGATCACTTTTAGAACCTTGTGTGTTACTTAATTTGTTGTCTCTTTTGATTCTTCAAAAGACACCTATTGAGCTTAGCATATATGGTAAGAGTTGGAATTAGAACAAGGACCAAACAATGCGTGTGTCCCTCTAAAAATGTTGAAAACTACACGCCCAAAGTATGTTCACACTTCATAGGATAAGTCTCTGTTAGAAATAATAGTTTGTTCCTTAAGTGACCCCTCTTTTTCCTTTCCTCTCTATTTTTCTTTTGAGAAAATAAGTCTATTTTATAAAACATCTTGGATTAGGTATATTTGATTTTCTTATGTTGTCCCTGTGCTCAAGTCTCTTATCTCCCTACTTATATTGAAACTTCTTAAGTTGATTTGTTCTCACCTTTGCTTTTTTTAACTATTATGTTCTTTTGTGGTTTAACATAAACAATGTTATTTTATTATCATTATTATTATTTGTCTTTCATTAGGTTTTATGAAATTTCTTGCACTAGTTTAAAATTCCCCACTTGTTCTACATGCTTCTTTTGTCAAACTATATGAATCTAATTCCTTTTTATTCATGCATAAATATGTTTTCACAAGTATTAGAATCATCTAGTTTGCGAATTATTAGCTTTGGAACATGTATTAATTTCTTTATCTCTTCTTTACATGCAAAAAATGTCTTGAGCCCAAATGGACTCTTTCTCATTTGAATTTCACAATGGGAAATAAGACTCACCTTTTTAAGTCAACCCTCTCAAGATTGACTTTTGAAGAAAGGAGTTACTACCGAGGAACGAAGAAAGTGGATCAAGAACCCTGAAGTTGTAAGGATTTGAAGACTTGAAAAGTCTGGACTTGTTATTGTCATGTTTTATTTATTTATTTATTCATTCATTTTGGTCCTCGAAGCCAAAGTTGTAAATTAATACAGGTGAAGCATATTTTTGGGCCTTCAAGGTCCGAAAACTAATTTAGGACAAGTTGTGGGCCAAAAGCATAAAATGATTAGACTAGGACGGGTGCAAGTGGGCCAAAAGCCCAAATGATTAGATTAGGGCAAGTTATGGGCCGAAATCCCAATTAGATTAGGACAAGGTTTATGGATTTGAGCCTAATGGCATAAGTCTTCTAGTTTCTCCCTTTTTTCCTTTATATGTTAGTTGTTATTAATTTTCTTAGACTTAGTTAAAATTTTCACTAAGTTGTCAAAACTTGTTTTGCACAAATCTTAAAAACAAAATTTTTCCTTAATCGATTTCCTTTTAAAAATCAACTTTCCTTTTTAAGTTAGTCAAAAGGTGTTTTCAAATAGTTCAGATAACCACAAGTTAGCGGATACTCTTGGTGCCTTAACAATCTTCCAAGTGTATTAATAGGAACCACTTACTCAGAATTTCTAAACTTAAATATTTTCTTTTATTTTGAATCATTTAAGTGATTTTCCTAAATAAATTAAGTGGTGATTCTATTTTCAAATAATTGAATTTGAAAACTTTTTCAAAAGTATTAGAATTCATAAAAAATGCAATAGTCATCCTTTCTCGCAAAACATAGAGTATAGACAGCATACAATCATTGGGATTCCTTAAAATAGGCTCTCACCAACTTTTTCATCTAAAATGTATTGGAAGTAATTTAAGCTAGACAATAAATAGCACTAGTATCGTTTTTTCTTTTGGAGTGCTTGACCCAAAAACTTTCTTTTTTTTTTCAAGTTATATATTTGGGGAGGAAAAACATGAAAGGAATTACAACATGGAAAATTAAATTTTCAATGATAAGCTAAAAAATATTCAGACACTCAAAATCGGCTGAATTAGTAAGATTTTTACTGCTACCTAGTTGATATATTTATGTTGGTTAGGTAAAGAATAATATTTCCTCATAATTTGCATAGTAACAACGGTCTAATTTACATTCTTTCATCAGCTCTTGTTTTATTTCATTGTAAATATCTAGGAGGGCTTGATAAGCAGGTCTCAAATATAGCGGTACTGAATTAGTTGCATTGGTGTCTAATCTAAAAATCAAGATTTATATCAAAATCATATGTTAAATTAATTTTCATGTCATTCGTGTGTGTGTGTAACAATATGTCTAATATTTCATTTTCATAGAGGTTGTAGAAAGATTAATTTACTTGTGAAGTTGATGTTTTACCTCTAGATTGCGTCGGTGAAAGATACAAGTTTGTCAAAGATTGCATAAGCATCAAAAGCATCTTCAATAAACGAGGCTATCTGGAGTACTTTTGTCATCATTATTCTTGCACAAATATACTGAGGCTCAAAATATACTCCTAATATCCAAACGTAATACTCAACCAATTTTTCCCTTGCATATGAGTATTTATTCGCAAAATTCAATTCTTTTCACCACCTACATCACTAGAGCAATGATTTTTTCCATTTCATTCATGTTATTAAATCCAAATTTCACATACTCATTTAATTAATGAAGGTAAATCAAATAATGTACTAGTACCTTGTAAGCTCGCTAAGCTCTCTCTAGTGAATCTTTTCCAACGTGTTAAAATCCAAATTTGCAAATTTCAAAAGCAAATTGTGATGTGCATCATTATTTTCGTAAGTGGATATGTATTTCCTTACTCCCACCCTTGATACAATCTTAAGAATTGGCTGCCTTAAGGCTTCAGTAACTTGAATCTCAAGTATGTTATTGCTTAAGTTGTAGGACGCTATGGACTCGAGATGAGTGGTGGTAAAGGTTGAGCTTTCAAGTATTTCATCATCATGCACTCTCAGGTGTGGTGCTTCAAACAAACTTAATAATCCTTAGACATCATTAGTAAGAGTTTCCTTGAATTTTCCATCTTGTCCGGTGAATTTCTTGAAGATATCTACGAATTGAATGACGTCTTTCTTGTTAACAGATAGATGGAAAGAAATTTTATCAAAAGTTGTAATTGATGTACGTAAATATTTAGAAGAATTTTAAATGCTTCCAAAATTATTTTCTCTTAGGTACTCTCATCTTTCCAATTTTATGTTACATAGTTTGAATTGGGGTGGAATTTTAGAAGAAAATGAAAAATTTTAATACCATTATATGTAATTACATTTATGTGGCTATAAAACTTTTGATACATGTAACTTCGTATAGTATGACATAACATTTGTATAGCTATTAATTCTTCTCAGTATGACATTGACCCATATCCCCTAAGAAAAACGAATAAAATAATTTAGCAAAAATAAAAACTGTAAAGTTGTACTGAATAGGGCATATTTACCAGAAGACATGTAATGGCCTTCTTGCCTGAGTAGTCAAAAACAAAGTAAAACAAGGTAAAGGTTGTCATCAATATTGTTATTCTCACACTTTGAATCAAAGATGTCTTAAATGGATGTCTCAATTTCATTATGAAAATGATATGCTACTCTCAATCGTTGAATTGTGTCTATCAAGATGAGTTTTTGTGTATTGATATCTGAAGCTTTCACCAACATTTTCCTCACTTTTTGTTTCAACTCTTCAAGTTTTGAAAGCAATCAAGATAAAAGTAAACCTTGAAACTTGAGAATTCTAGAAGAAAATAGAGAGAAAGGATCATAAGAATAGTATTGAATGAATAAAATTTTACAATGCTTGTTATGGTGCTATATATAGTATATGTCTTGAGTTAGTTATAACTAACTCAACTACTTGTGATCCACTTTAAATTTCTAACTACTAGCTAACTATACTTGTTAGTTGAGTATCTTAACACTCCCCTTCAAGTTAGAAGGTAAAAGTTTAGAGCTTCAGGCTTGGACAAGAGATAGTCATGCTGAAATCTAGACAAGTCTTTAGTTAACATATCTGCAAGCTTCTCCTATGTAGGTATATAATTCACCTTGATCAGACCTTGTTGTAGTCTTTCTGATAAAGTGACAATTTATCTCAATATATATATTTTGTTCATTCATGATAAATTGGATTAGCAGCAATTTGAGTGGCTGTCTTGCTGACACTATATACCTGTACTAGTATTTGCACCTTGCTATTTACTTCCTTTAAGACACCAATTATACAAATCAGTTAAGAAACTGTACTAGCTAAGATCCTATACTCAGCCTCAACTCAACTTCTTGAGACTGTAGTTTGTTTCTTAGTCTTTCATGAGATTAGTAAATCTCCTAGTTTGATTATATAACCTGTAAGTGATTTCCTTGTAAGAGGACATGTTTCCCAGTCAGCTCACAATAGGTAGTGATCTTCTCATTTGAATTATTAGCTAATTGCAACCCTTGTCTTGATTGCTTCAATAGGCACCTGATTACCCTTAATGCAGCATCTAAGTGAGACTTTTTTGGTTGTTGAAGGAACTGACTAGAGATTGAGTGTTATATGAGATTTCTGACCTTGTCATATTCAGATACAAAAGCTTTCCAACCAGTTCCTGGTACATTGTCTAATCTGCTAAAGGATTATCGAAGTATTTTGGCTTTTCTTCAAATGTTCATTATATTGTATAGAATTTAGCTTGACATTAGTATCGATAGAAGTGTTTGTTGGCTTTGCTGCAGATAAACCAACCTCAGATATCAATTCCAGTATGTATTTTCTCTGATGCATAAGGATCCCATTAAGTATTCTATTGCACTCAACAGTAGGCAAGCCAGTACAGGTATATACTGGCAAGCCAACCTGTAGTCTGGAATGTCTAGTAACAAACTACTCAACGATATAAGGAAACAAATATGGAATAAATGACATAAAGATCAATACGTAATAAAATCCCAAAACCTGGTGGTATCAGTACAAGAGCTTCTAAATATAATAAGAGTACAAAAGTGAACTATCGAGAGAATTACCCTAATACAACTTATCTCTACATGCAACATAGAGATTAGTCTAATACATAAAAGTGAGATGAGTAATACTCTGAATGCCAGGAGCTCACTCTAAGTCTCTAAACCATGGATGCTCCATACGAGACACACGTCAACGGTGATAACTCATACTATGATCTGCAAGTTGCAGGTATGCGTACCAAACGAATGGTACTCAGTAGGAAACTGCCAACTGAGCTCCAAAGATAAAGCAGATATATACAACATATAAGCAGAATGAAAACTACACCCAAGAGTCCAGAAATCATATCACAAGTCAATGAGATAATAAGGAACAACTATCCTATTTAGGTCCAAGAGACTAACATAATAAGACTAAGGAAGCATCAAGGGTGAACTATTCTATTCCAACTACATTCAATAGATGTCAATGCTATACAGTATATCCTAAGCCAATCTACAAATAAAGGGTGAATGAAAGATATATAGCAATATACAAGGCGAAGAAACGAATATACAATAAGAACAAACAAAGGGAGGGATATATGATAATTTCATAGCTTCATATAGATAAACATATATATATATATAGACATAAGGACATCTCAAAGCATAACCTAGATCATCATATTCTCACACCAAGTCCTCATTAGAATACTATCAGGATTTAATACCATCATATTTATAGTTTCTAATCCACATGGTTAGACATGATATAATCGAGCATAATAATGCAATCATAAGATAGAAGAGGCCGAATACATACTTCAAATCCCAAAACTAGATGAATGACCAATCTGTCATAAGTTAGCCATAGTAAAGATCATAACAATAATAATAATAATATCAATATCAGCATGAATAACTGAATACTCTGAACAACAAATACCTAGCCTAGCATATGCGTACCCCCACCGCCCAAGAATCGGAAGGTTCAATCAACTCACAACAACACAAGGCATATTATTCACCCATATCTATGCAACTTTCCCATACCGGCTGATAGACATAGGCGCATACTGGTAATAGGCGATGCGCATGCAGGAATGAATGCAAGGTACACAATCAATATCATAACTCATCATAATTGTCATCGTCATGACCATCATCATCGTAATCAACCTCCAACCTTGCCGGGTATCAATATATTATTATAGTATCCTCTGACCTTGTCGGGTATCAATGTATCACAACAGTATCCTCCAGCCTTGTTGGGTATCAATATATCATCATAGTATCCTCCAGTCTTGCCGAGAATCTATATATCATCATAATTTTCTCTGGCCTTTTCGGGTATCAATATATTGTCATAGTATCCTCTGTCCTTATCGAGTATGAATATATCATCATAGTATGCTCCGGCCTTGCCAGTTATGAATATATCATCATAGTATCCTTCGGCCTTACCATGTATCAATATATCATCATCAATTAATGTAAACGAATAACGTAAATCAAGTACACATAACCATAAATGTAACACCATAAAGATTCTATCTCATCAATAAATGCTTTCTACCCATTGTTAACTAACCAGTACTAATTATTGCATCGCTAATTCGCTAGTCATCATCTGACCTCTAATTATTAGCCTAATCAACTCTTCACATACACATTATTCACTATCATAGCCAATATCTATCACTTTGACAAGATTCGCCATTAGACCTTAATCACCAATTAACCAATAACTATTTCTAACGATTATAATCTCACTAGTCATCATCTAGCAAACGACCATTATCCATCATTCAAACACTTATCAACCTATATCCGTTAATCATTATCAATTAGTGATCTCTTATAACTAACCTCTTTTATTATCTAACCTCATTAATACACAAATCCTCATTTAACAACTAAGCGGCATCGTAAACTTGGTCATTAATAACAACTAATCTTCACCTAGGTTAAACTCGACAACACCATTAACCATGCATCATCTATAGCTAGGTACCATAATTCAACTAAGCAAGGTTCATTAACTAGTTCATTAGACTCCTAGTCATCAAGTGCTATAGTCATCTAATAGGCAACTAATTACCACGTAGCTTAACCCTTAATTAGGAAGAATAGTTATAAGATAACATCATATATAGAATCACATCAATTATTGATATAATAATCATGAATATACCAAATGTATGCCTGCCATCACCAGTATCCAATCAGTGGAATAATAAGCATCATAATGCATCTTCCTCCGTCCCATACCAAAGAGATATGTGTACGTACATACATATAAATTCATAAACTGTAGCTACATCTTTTACAAGGATAAGCACTTCTCGAATATCCAACTAATATCTTAACATGGTCTTCAGCCCAATAATACATCCGAAATAATCATAATAACATAATCACGGCCTTCGGTCTATGTACATATCCGTAAATCATATCTGTAATCATATTTATAAGCCATAGCATATCTCTAATCATCTCCCGTATAGGAGGAATCTCCCATAAATAAGGTATGATCTCAATAAGCATATAATCATCTCTCACATAGGATATCTTATATCAATAGGTCAAACATCATGACTATAAAGAATATCACCTCTCCAGGTCAATCATCATATCTATGAGAAATATCATTTTTATAGGTCATATATCGTATCTAAGAGGAAGTGGCATCTCTAAAGGCCCAATATCGCATCTAATAGGAATTAGCATCTTTATAGGCCATTAATCATAATTCAGGAAAAGTCATCACAATTTATTAATTCACCAATCAAATCTCATAAATAAGGTTCATTAGTCTTAACTAGGCCTAACATCTGCAACTAAGTCCACAAGGGCTTATACAAGTCTTGGCCTAAGCCGGCTGGATGAACTCGCTTCTAATCCTCAATTTCCATATTTAGGAAATCTACACCACCAAACTAGGCTAAGGTATCTAGTTAAATTCAATATATAAAGTAATCCATAATCAATCCTAAGATAGGAACTTCGTCTAAAAACATGAGCATTTAAGTCAACTCTACCCAAATTACGGTTTCAAGACCACTAGACTAGCCCAACTAAGGTTAATCATACTAACAATGATTTCAAAACTTTAATCACATCTCAAACCTAGCATCATATAATATTCATGCTACAAATTAGTCCAATCTTTGGAGAAGGCAATGCGATTCTAAAAGGTCAAAGCATTCCACCTTACGAGTCCAAAATCTCCATCTAATTACCAAAACTTCAATATGCAATACCAAGTCATTCTATGAATAATAAAACCTAACGTTCACATTCACACTCAATATACATCACACATCATCTATGGAGAAGAGTAGACAGAAGCCTACCTCAAGGCCGAACCGTAAAACCTCAAATCATTCTACAAGTGTCCATCTTCACTTCACAATCCCAAAATTCCATCACACTATCAAAATAGAAATTTATTCATCAATACGAGCCTAATGATATCCATATTGACTACTTTTTGTTCGGGATTAAAATGAACCCCCAGAACGGGTTCCTAAAAAAAAAGGACAAAATCAAAACTTTACTTCAAAAATCTGTTCCTCATATTTTTAGAAACCTACAGCTGAAAATCCAAGTCAAATCGGGTAAAAAATGAGGTTCAAATTGAGTTAAAGACAAGGTTCAAATCGAGTTAAAAATGAGGTTCAAATCGAAGAAAAATTATCTTTGAGCTTTACCGGGTAAAATCTTTAAAATCCTAATTAAAATCAAGAATCAGAGTTGTTTTAAAGGTTAAATTGATGAAAAACTAGTAACTCTAAGATAAAAATATTATTCAAGTGAAAAGGAGTGAAATGGGGGTTTAAAATCAAGCCCTAAGATTTTTAGAGTTTTGAGAAATTAATCAAGAAATTTCGAAGAAAAGGTGAATTATTATCTTAAATTCGTAATAGAAACAAGAAATAGATGTTTATCTAGCTTTCCGAACTTCCACTAGTTTCACTTTTAAGCTCTCACACTATTTTAGGGTTTAACTCTCAAAGAAAAGATGAAAAATGAGCAAAATGGGCTCAAAACTGTTTTAAATAGTGCAGAAAAATCTGCACAGTTTTTTCCCCTTCCGGCGACGAGGTGTCCGGAATTCGTTCGGAGTCTGATATACGCAAACGAACTATGTAACCATACTAAATTCGACGCTCCGGAATCAATGGTAATATCAGATTTACAAAAAAATATTATTTTCACAAAGTTGATCCCCAAAACTCGAAATCATAATTTTCCAAATCGAGGGTCGAAATGAAATTTTAAAGTCGTAAAATCACACCAAACATGTTATCATCCTAAGATCGATATTCTGGATCTGCTGGTGAAGTTGGATTTGTCATTCAAGGTCGTTTTAGCCAAATATGGGTTCCACACCCATATTCTCGATTTTCCAACTTGCTCGGGTGAATTGAGACCCAAACCAAAGGTCTACCTAACCTAAAATCAATATTCTAAATCTACTGGTGCAGTCGGAATTTGCATTCGAGATTATTTCACTGAATTTTTCACCCGATGTCCATTTAAAACCATTAAAGACTTCAAAACAGGGAATTGGCTCTAAAAGCTAAATAAACTGCCAGGTAACCAAACCGTCAGTCCCAACAAGTCATAAATGACTTGGGGCAGCTATGGAGAAGCTCAAACGGCAAAAATAAGCGTAAATATGAAAAATGTCCTGAAGGGTCATTACAATATCCACTACTAAAAGGACTTGCATCCCCAAAAGTTAACAAATATAAAGAATATCAAAGGCTTGAAGGGATGAGGTACTAGGCTCGCATGCTCCAAGCATGACTTCCCAAATAACCTCGGCGGAGAGAAAATATTTATGGGGGATTTTGCCACGGGTATCCTTTTTTTAACCAGGACTTTCACTCTACTTTCAAACAACCAAAACTTAACTGTTAACTGACCTCAAACTAAACTAAGAAGGTTGATGCATACACATCTGAACCACATCACGCTGATACCATCTTTATACCCGCATAAATCAACAAAGGCTCATCTGAGCCAAGGCCAATCCAAATCATGAATCATGTCACCAAATCCAAATATCCATTTACCATTTTCCACAACTACTCCAGCTAGGAGGAAAAATCACTTGAGTCTCGTCCATACATTCTCATCATAGAGAACTCAAAGAAATGAAGCTGATCCGCTGAAAGTCCATACAGGAAACAAGAAAATAAGCTCATAAGGCATGCTAAGCACACCAATGGAGATAATCAAGGAATGCAATTCATGTCAATGCTGCAACTAGTTCAGATGACAATCAAACAGAAATCTCAAAGTCCAAGGTATAACAACTAATCAATGAATATTCCTCTCCAGGATGTCTCATCCACCAAGAATGAAATACTGAATCCAACTCGAGAATATTAGTCCCATTTAGTAAATCATCCAAAATTCTCAAAGAAAACTAAAGCTCGAGGTCAAAATTGAAATAACCAATACGGAGCCCATAGGTTATCATCTGAACACTTATCAACTATAATCCAACCGATATCGAGAAGACTGAAAAGGCCATCACAGAGTAGGCTCAACCAGCCTATAAATAAAATCTAAACAAAGGCAAGTCTAAAACAAAAGTTGCACACAATGTCAACAACACCAAGCTGAAATCTCAATATTAAGGTTGAATCGCTCAATCTCAAATATCTAAACAAAAACTACAAACGGGTAGGCATTAATGCTCCAAATCTATCATATTTCCAAATCGTCATTTCAAGGCATCAAATCAAAACTGAGCCAATACGGCTATATCAATGTCAACTATCTCAAATCGACTCTAGTATCCCAATCTGACATACATGAGTTAAGTCATACCAAGCCACAGTCGAGACATATCTGAAGAACAAAATCACCATAGGGTTTACCACTAACTGATACAAGCAACCAACTCTATATCAGTTGGAGGGAATGAAATAGTCGCAAAATAGAAATCATACAAAAGGATACATAACTGGCTGAAAAATGCATATAACCCACTCCATAATCGCTGGAGGGCAAAAACTATCCAAACATACTCAAAAACTTCCCAAAGCTGAAATCCACTACAGTATTGGCAAAAACTCTAGCAACCCAGAGAAATACAACTTTAGCCTACAATTAATCAATCTAAAACTTTATCTTAGCAAAGAATAGCCACAGGCACATATCATCAAGGAAAAACACTCCACCAAGCCTCCTTAGGCAGAACAAACTCTAAAATGAGGATTTCCCAAATCCACCCAAGAATCGCATCATCATAGAAGAAATATACCAATCTCAAAACCAAGGTCAAATCCAAGACCACTACCAGAAAATCAATAGCTCAAGACGAAGAATTTCTAATTTGACAACTTAAGAAGTGATCACAGGAAAGGCCACCTGCCTCTAACTTTCCAACTTTACTAAAAAAAACATATCACAATAACAATGGAGTATCCAACCTCTACACTAGCAACAGGGGAACCTATCCCAAGGGAACAAACCCAATACACCAATGAGATGAATCCACGATATCTCAGCACAATATCAAAATCACTATCAAATGAAGAAATAGCCACAAATAAGGATGGACCTCAAACTGGCCTATTTCACAAATAGGTCATATCGAAAGATATAGCCAAAGAGAAAACCTTAGCAACGCAGAAGGCAAGTCTAAGAATCTCAAACTCATAATAGGCAATATAACTAAATTGCCAACTCTAGGTGAAAATAGAGCCTTAAAAGGTCAACATGCCTTTCGATACCACAATACATCCCCGAATCAATCTAATATAGATAACGAAGAGGGAGTACAGTCAACCTCACCGTGATAGAGAAAAGAAATCATCAAATAGGGTTATATTTACTCGATCCACCAAATAATATCATAAGAAAATAAAAGTCTAACTAGATAACATTAGTTTATACAGCTACCTAGCAAGAATCAATAACATTAAGTAACAATATTAAGAGATAATATCAAGTAATATCAGTAACCTCACGCAGTGGTAGCAATAGCAACAGTAATATCAATATCAATCATACTGAATAGGCGATACCAAAATGAACATCAATATCATATACCATTCAAGGGCCATAATAGGGCTAATGTGCTAAGATAAATGGGACTCGAACCCAAACCACACCCATAGGGGAACAATATTAATATAGATCTACTTCATCCACTACTAAAAGAAATAAACCACCGAGTAGTAACATAATCATGAATTTAATAACAAGGCACATAATAATCAATATCAATTCATCAAGGCATATAGTCACCAATAGGTATGAAAATCTCAATACATATAATAAGAGATAAAGGAGAGAACTAAAAACACACCAATCATGGTAACATCCGCAATCATATGCCTGACGAAGATAGAGGAAAATAAATTTGAATGGGTCCAACTCAGATCGGCCGACTAAATCATCAATTGAGATGCCTTGCATATTACCTCTAATTGAGGATGCCACAACATCACAAGGCTGATCTAAATGAGCTGAATAATTGGAAATCTCATGCGAAAGATACTCTCTAGACTAGTAGTCGGTCTCTCTACAGTCAAAGCAAACTCCTAAAGCACTGATACGGCGAGAATACAACTGAACCTAAATGGTTGGCCAACTAATGCTGAGAGAAATTCGCAAAAAATATGTCCATACTTTTAAAATCACAGCTTGTCTCAGGAACTCTAGGCTGGTGGGGAATACATGCTAACTCTGGTTGATCACCTATTTTATACTTGGGGGCATTCTCTAAACCAGTGTCTCATCACTACATATTCAAATCAAGATCCTAGAATACATTGAGATACTGTCCCTTATAATCCAAAATGGTCGCCATAGAACGAAGAACCATACCATACTTCATAAGTTTGATGGGGACTCTGCCCACTATAATCATCACAACTAATTTAAAAACTACTCATAGTATGGAATATTATCTACATAGAGATGATGGGATGCAGGTGAAGCTAAACTCTACCAGAGGGATTCTCACTCCCAAATAAAATACCAATAGTGCTATACTGATGGCATGCCTCTTATCGCCCTTTCTATAAATATTAATACTCAAGCTCTCTATGGTTCTCTCGTGATCAACACCCTGGTGAAAGAAAGATTCGGGTGTTATCAAGTGCTCCGACGCTAAACAAAGTGACAATACTAACCATCTAACACTTTTATGCACCAAAACCCAGCTCAAAATGATATGGCATGGGAAAATGCTTAGACCACATGAGAGATCCAATCTTGTACTCTAAACTAGTAAAGAACCCTGATGAACACCAATAGACCCATCTATGGTCTGAGAACTACTTGATGAATCAAACATCATCTATGGTTAAGAGCGATTTATAACATGACTTAAATTCCCAATACAAAACCTCAAAGGCTGATATAGTCACGAGATCAAATGGAGCCTAAGTTGGCCCAAATCCTTTTTGGCTGCCGCTGAAGATCTTTGATATCCATCTCTGACTCTCTCATTCAATGTTGCACTGAAACTCTAGGAACACATGTTGAAGTCTTATCCATATCTGTTGATAAGGTCACATCATCCTATGGGATAAAATAGAGTCAAAGAAGGTGTTCGAAGTTCATAGAAAATACGAACACATGATAAGGAGTCAAGAAGTAAATTTTCTAAAATATCCCTATAGCCTCCCAAAGATAGGTTATGCACGTCTCCACACCGATCCGTAGGACTCTGCTAACACTTATCTTTTGTACTAATACACTGATAAAACCTAGGCTCTGATACTAACTATTCATGACCTAATTTCTCAGATCATGATGGCGCCTACCATAAGCCACCAGTAGGCATGCTAACCCGTAGTCCGGAATGGATAGTAATGGAATACTTAACGATATAAGGAAAAAATATGGAATAAATAACATAAAAATCAATAAATAATAAAATCCCAAAACATGGTGGTATTAGTACAAGAGCTTCTAAATACAATAAGAGTACAAAAGTGAACTATCAACAGAATTACCCTGATATAACTTATCTTTATATGCAACATAGAGATTAGTCTAATATATAAAAGTGAGATGAGTAATACTCCGAATGCCAGGAGCTCACTCTAAGTCTCTGAACCATAGCTACTCCGCATGAGACACACGTCAATGGTGATAACTCATACTATGATCTGCAAGCTGCAGAATTGTAGTATGAGTACAAAATGAATGGTACTCAGTAGGAAACTGCTAACTGAGCTCCAAAGTTAAAGCAGATATATATGCATATAAGAAAAATGAAAACTACACCCAAGAGTCCAGAAATCATATCACAAGCCAATGAGATAATAAGGAACAACTATCCGGTTTAGGTCCAAGAGACTAACATAATAAGACTAAGAAAGCATCAAGGGTGAACTATTATATTCCAACTACATTCAATAAATGTCAATGCTATACAGTATATCCCAAGTGAATATACAAATAAATGGTGAATGAAAGATATATAGCAATATACAAAGCGAAAAAATGAATATACAATAAGAACAAATGAAGGGGTATACAATAATGCCATATCTTCATATAGCTAGACATATATATATATATATATATATATATATATATATGTATATATATATATAGATGCTAAGCCATCTCAAAGCATAACCTAGATCATCATATTCTCATATTAAGACCTCATTATAATACTATCAGGATTTAATACCATCATTCTCATAGTTTCTAATCCACATGGCTAGACATGATATAATCAGGCATAATAATGCAATCATAATATAAAAGAGGCTAAATATATATTTCAAATCCAAAGACTAGATCAATGACTAATCTATCATAAGTTATCCATAGTAATGATCATAACAATGATAATAATAATATCAATATCAGCTTGAATAACCAAATACTCCAAAAAAATACCTAGTTGAGCATATGTGTACCCCTACCTCCCCAGACTCGAAAGGTTCAATCAACACACAACAATACAAGCCATATTCTTCACCCGTATCTATGCAACCATCCCATACCGACTGATAGACATAGGCACATAGTGATAGGCAATGACCATGTAGAAATAAATGCAAGGTACACAATTAATATCATAACTTATCATATCTGTCATCGTCATGACCATAATCATCATAATCAACCTTCGACCTTGTCGGATAATAATATGATAAGGAACATTAAAATTCTAAACCTAATCCAGAACCTTCATGAATCAAAAATTAAATTTTCTACTTATAGAAAGAGAAAGTCAATTTAAATTTTGCTACTAGTTGTTAAGTTTATATTTTACATAATTCTAGAATACTTAGCTATTAAGAAAATAAGTTGTCAACTATGAGTAGTCAATGAGTTGTGTATGAGCTATCAATGAGTTGTACAAAGGCTTTTGAAGCCTATAAATAAAGGTAATGACCTCTAACTATGTAGTTTTTAGTTTAACTCTTTTATTAATGAAACTTTGTGTTTTCTTTTAAGATCTTGGATTAGATCTTGTATTTTAAGGGCATTGGGTTAAGCTCTTGTTGTTCGTGGATTCAAATTGTCTTTGAAGAGTTATCTTACAACACGTTGAAGTTGTTCCTTCAACAAATTATGTGGTTTATTTTATTTATCACATTAGAGAGTTCCTCTAAAATTGTGCTACATCAATTTGGTATAAGAGTAATAAAAGATCTTACAATGAGGGTGAATAACCTAGAAGAAAGATTGGATCAAAAAATTACAACTCTTCATGAAGAACTCACTAGGAGGCTTGAAGAACTTATTGTATGAGTGAGAAATAATTAAGGAGGTGTTGCCAAAAATTAGAGACAACATCAAGCTCAATATGTGGAAGAGGAAGATGATGTGGAAGAACATGATCTTTATGCACAACCAAGAAGAGATCATGCAAATGGTGGAGATATGTAAAAGATTAAGGCTTAAATCTCAACTTTCAATGGTAATATAAACACTGAAGGGTTTCCTGATTGGATCTATGAGGTGGAGACATTCTTTGATATTATAAACATCCATCCAGAACTTGAGTACCATTGGTGGCATATAAATTTAAAGGAGGTGCTAGACCTTGGTGGAATTGTCATCAAGAAGAGCTTCGTTTGAGGGGTGAAAATCGTGTAAGATATTGGCCACAAATAAAAGCACTTCTAAAGGATAGGTTCTTGCCTGCGGATTATGAACAACTCTTGTACCTATAGTTCCATAACTATGTTCAAGGTAATAAATTTATTTTTGGTTATACAGGGGAGTTCTTAAGATTACAAGTAAGGTGCAATCTTTCTAAAAATAAAGACCAATAAGTCACAAGGTATATCAATGGTCTCAATGATTCTATCCAAGAATGTCTTGGCATACAACAAATTTGATCAATAGATCAAGCTCAAACTCTTGCCTTAAAAGTTGAGAGAGATATAAAGACCAAGAAGTCTTATAAAGCTGCGTCTTATTCTTTCCCAGAAAGTATATCAAAAAGTTCTCCACACCAAGAAGAGGGAAAGTTTATTACATCTAAAGTAAAGAAAGATGAAAAGGCACCATCTTCTAGAAAAATAATGATAAGCAACCATCTAATATGATAAAGTGTAACAGGTACCATGAATAGGGACACATATTAAGCAACTGTCCAAGAAGGAAGTTTGTCAACACCACTTATCGTGATAAAAGTAATGAAGAGAAGTTTAAATATAAAAGTGAAGGTGAACCCGAACTATGTGAAGAAGAGGGAGAAGAAATAGTATGTGTGGTCAAACACCTTCTATGCTCAACTATGTAACTTGAAGAGACAACGAAAAAAGATATTAAAAAGCAAATGCACTGTGAATGTAAAGGTATGCAAGTTGGTAATTGATAGTTGTAGCTGTGAGAATTTAGTTTTTAAAAATATGGTTAAACACTTAAATTTTGAAACACATGATCACCTATATCCATACACTATCGGATGGCTCAAGAAAAGAGTGAAGATCAGGATCACCAAACGAAGTTGGTTACCACTTTCTTTTGGTAAGTATTATTGATCAAATGTTCTATGTGATGTGGTAGATATGGATACATGTCATGTTCTTCTTGGAAAACCCTGGAAATATGATGTGAACATCACAAATAAAGGAAGAGACAATTGGTATTCTTTCATTTGGAACAAATGAAAAATCATTATACTTCCAAACCATACTACTAATAATGCCTCTGGAGTAGAGGAGAAAAGTACGTTAACCATCACTCAAAATCTAAAAGAATTTTCTCAAGACTTAAAGAAATCAAAATTATGTGCCGCATTAGTCGTCAAAGGAGATGAGCAACCAATAAAAAAAATTCTAGTGGAGATGCAAAGTCTGTTATTTGAATACCAAAGCATACTTGGAGAGCCTCAACATCTACCTCCTATGAGGAATATTCAACATCAAATAGATTTTGTTCTAAGTGCTAATCTTCCCAACTTACTACACTATAGGATGACCCCAAAAGAGCATGCAATTATAAGGGAGAAAGTAAATGTGTTATTGTGTAAGGGACATGTTAGAAAAAGAATAAGTCTATGCATTGTACCAGCAATACTCACACCAAAGAAAAATGGATCTTAGCAGATGTGCGTGCATAGTAGGGCTAAAAATAAAATCACTACAAGGTACAGATTTTCTATCCCACGAATGGATGACATATTTGACCAACTCAGTAGAGCAAAGGTGTTTTCAAAGCTTGATCTAAGAAAAGGATATCACCAAATATGAATTAGACCCAGTGATGAATGGAAGACTACATTCAAGACAAAAGAAGGGTTATATTAATGGCTAGTTATGCCATTTAGACTTTCTAATGCTCCTAGTACTTTCATGCGCCTAATGAATCAGGTTCTTCATCCATTCTGATCACAGTTTGTAGTTGTCTATTTTGACGACATATTAATCTATAGAAAAAATATGGAGAAATATTTTGAATATGTCAAAAAGGTAATGGATGTATTGAAGGAGAATGAGCTTTGTGTTAACTTGAGGAAGTGTGTATTCCTTAAAACAAAACTAGTTTTCTTAGGCTTTATTATCTCAAGTGAGGGGATTCAAGTTGATGAGTCTAAAATAGATGCAATAAAGGGATAGCCAACTCCAAAAACTATCTCTGAAGTAAGGAGCTTCCAGGGTTTAGCCACTTTCTATAGAAGATTTGTGAAGAACTTTAGTACTATCATGAAACTAATCAATAAATGTTTAAGGAAAGGAAAGTTCAAATGGGATGAAAAAGATGAGGCTAGTTTCATAGAGATTAAGGAAAAGTTGTCACAAGCTCCTGTATTAGTGTTACTAGATTTCAACAAGACATTTGAGTTGGAATGTAATGCTAGTAGAGTAGGCATTGGGGCTATTTTATCGCAAGAAATAAAACCTATTACTTTCTTCAGTGAGAATCTAAGTGAAGCAAGACAAATGTGGAGTACTTACCGGAAAGAGTTGTATTTTATTTATAGAGCATTGAAGACATGGGAGGTCTATTTAATTCCAAAATAATTCATTTTCTACACTGATCATTAATCCTTGAAACATTTTAGAATTCAAAAGCATGTGGATCGCATGTTATCAAAATGGGAAGCATACCTAGAGAGATTCAATTATCTTATTATCCACTAGTTTAGAGTAACTAATCGAGTGGCAAATGCTTTAAGCCGACGTGCAAGTCTCATGGTTTATTTTGAAGTTGAGTTACCAGGAGTAGACCAAATAAAATAACTATATGAAAATAATGAAGACGTCGGGGAAAACTGGGTGAAACAAATGAAAGGTTTATATTAAAAAAGAATTTTGTGGTACAAGATGGATATCACTTTAATGGAAACCGCTTATGTATTCCCAGAGGTTCTCTATGAGACAAATTGATTCGAGAAATACATTCATGTAATCTTATCGATCATGTTGGCATGATAAAACTATTGCTAATGTGGAAGCACGCTACTATTGGCCACAACTTAAGAGAGATGCTGGTAAATTTGTGCAAAGATGTCCCATTTGCCAAACATACAAAGGTCTGGTTCAAAACACCAGACTCTATATGTCATTACCCGTTTAAGTGAACCTTGGGAAGACCTATCAATGGATTTGTACTTGGCTTACCAAGGACAAAGTGAGGACATAATCCTGTTTACGTGATAGTAGACAGGTTTTCTAAAATAACTCATTTTATCCCTTGCCTTAAGACAACGGATGCCCATCATATAGCTAATATTTTCTTCAGAGAAGTAGTCAGACTACATGGTGTTTCAAGATCAATTATTTTAGATCGAGATAGCAAATTTCTTGCTACATTTTGGCTTACTTTATGGAAATAATTCAACACAGAATTAAAGTTTTCAAGCACTGTCCATCCACAAACAGATGGCCAAATAAAAGTGGTGAATAAATTTTTAAGAAATTTAATTTGATACATCTATGGAGATAAGAAAGGACAATGGGATTTAGCTTTATCCCTTGCAGAGTTTGCCTATAATAATTCTATGCATAGGTCTACGGGTCGTAACCCTTTATCCATTGTGTACACTAGAGTTCCAAGACATGTGCTTGATTTAGTGAAGCTACCAACAAGGGAGAATTCAAGATTAGCTATGACCTTTGGTGACAACTATTCAAAATTATTTAAAGAAGTTCAAGATGTATTAGAAGCATCAAACAAGAAATACAAGCAGTTGGCAAATAAGAATAGGAGGCTAATGTCATTCCAAGTTGGTGACCAAGTAAGGTATACGTTAAAAAGGAGAGATTTCCTACTCGTGTTCAAAAAAAATTAAGGAAAAGAAATATGGCCCATACACTATTCTAAAAAAGATCAACGACAATGCCTATGTGGTAGATTTGCCAAGTGAGATGAATATTTCAAATACTTTAAATGTGGCTGACCTATCACTCTATTATCCAGAGAAAACACTCTAAGAATAAAACTCGAGGTCGAGTTTCAAAGAAGTAAAGGAGAATGATGAGGAACATTAAAATTCTAAACCTAGTCCAGAACCTTCTTGAATCAAAAATCAATTTTTCTACTTATAGAAAGAGAAAGTAAATTTAAATTTTGCTACTAATTGTCAAGTTTATATTTTACATAATTCTAGAATACTTAGCTATTAATAAAATGAGTTGTCAATGAGTTGTGTATGAGTTGTCAATAAGTTGTACAAAAGCTTTTGAAGCCTATAAATAGAGGCAGTGATCTATAGCTTTGTAGTTTTTAGTTCAACTCTTCTATTAATGAAACTTTGTGTTTTCTTTTAAGATCTTTGATTAGATCTTGTATTTTAAGGGCTTTGGATTAATCTCTTGTTATCTGTGGATTCGGATTGTCTTTAAAGCGTTATCTTAGAACACGTTGAAGTTGTTCCTACAACAAATTGTGTGGTTTAATCTTTTTATAACATTAGAGAGTTCCTCTAAACATTGTGCTACATCACAATATCTCATCATAGTATCCCCCGGCCTTTCCGGGTATCAATGTATCACAACCGTATCCTTCGACCTTGTCACGTATCAATATATTATCATAGTATCCTCCGGCCTTGCCGGGAATTAATATATCATCATTGTATCCTCCAAACTACCGGGTATCAATATATCATCATAGTATCCTCCAGTCTTGTCGGGTATCAATATATCGTCATATTAAGTTTCGGCCTTGCCGGTTGTCAATATATCATCATAGTATCCTCCAACCTTGCCAGGTATCAATATATCATTTTCAATTAACGTAAAAGAATATAATAAATAAATTACTCATAACCATAAATGTAACACCATAAAGATACTACCTTATCAATATATTCTATCTACCCATTGTTAACTAACCAGTACTAATTATTGCATCGCTAATTCACAAGTCATTATCTGAGCTCTAATTATAAGCCTAACAAATTCTTTACATAAACATTATTCACTATCATAGCCAATATCTAACACTTTGACAAAATTCACTATTAGACCTTAATCACGAATTAACCAATAACCATTTCTAACTATCATACTCTCAATAGTCATCATCTAGCAGAAGACCACTATCCATCATTCAAACAGTTATTAACCTATATCAATTAATCATTATCAACTAGTGATCTCTTATCACTAACCTCTTTAAATATCTAACCTTAATAATACATAAATCCTCGTATAACAACTAAGAGGCATCGTAAACTTAGTCATTAATAACAACTAATCTTCATCTATGCTAAACTCGATAATACCATTAACTATGCATCAACTATAGCTAGTGTAAGACCTCGCAAAATCCTAAGATCAACTTAGTCATTTAAGCTTGCTAAGGGGTCCAAGACTTAGAAAATTCTAGCTAAGTATTAAGACTTAGTATTTTTTTGTAATTCCTAAGTTGACAACTCTATTTCACGACTCTTATGACCTTAAAGTATCAATCTTTGGATTGATTCATGATTAGGAATGTCAGTAGGCGTCCCCATACAAGTTTTGGATTTTTCAAACCTCGCTTAGACCATGTTCAAGTGATGAAAATAGTGGCTCAATGCGATCTTGACGTGTCTCATCATCCATTATGTTGACAGATAATTTTTCCCTCATCTCAGAGCAAATTCTAGTGAAGCGATGTGGACTCGACGTGGTGCATTGGCCATTGTGTTGATGCCAATAATGCGGTGCGTTATTCTACGTGTCAATAGTCTAGTTTTCAGTTATTAAAAAGCCACGTCTGTAGGGGTATTTGGGTCTTTTTCCCATCCCTATTCAGACCTAAAATATAAGACTCAATACTCATTAAGCAAAATATACTCACTTTCTCTAAAACTGTTCATGAACAAGAACCCTAGGTGATTTAATTTCAAAGCCAAGGCTCAAGACTTCACCATTTTTCTTCAAGAATTTAGCAACCAAGGTATGTGAAGTGTTCATCTAAGGGTTCCTTCTACTCTTGGAGTCCAATAAATTCTTTTAAATTTTAAGTAGATTTATTTCATGATTTCCATGATTTGGAATTAAAGTGTATTCATGAGTATTATTTAATTAGGTTTGATTTTTCATGATTTATTACAAGATTGATGTAGAATTATTTGATATGTCTGATTTATCATATGAATTCAAGTTGAAACCCATGGAATTGTGAATTTTGAATTGAATTATAATGCTTACATATTGTTTAGTATTATGTGCACATACTATGCCATCCAAGTGTTTGGTGAACTGCTCATGTGAATGTAATAATAAGATTATATCATGATAGTATGTAGACTAGTTCATGCCATGCAAGTGATTGATAAAATGCCTCTATAGATGCATTATGAACAAGTGTGCATTTGTATGCTATGCAAGGTCATGTGATGTTTTACTTTTCATGCTATCGAGTCCTGGGGTATTTATACCCGACAATTTAGCTGTTTTCCTAGAGCCAGTGTCAATTATAGAATAATCTCAATTATGCCGCGATCAGTAGTACTCTCAATCAGTTACAGGACTCAGGAGAACTCAGTAGATTCAGTATTAGTCCCACCTAGTTCAGTATTCGGTTTAGACCTTAGTAAACTCAGTCATCTAATAAAATTCAGTAGTATTCCATCAGTCAGTGGAACTCAGTAAGATCAGTACAGTTCAGTCAAGCCTAGTAGAAACTAGGAAATTAGTTCAGTTTCTATTCAGTTGGGAGTAGGAATCAGCATCGAGTTAACCCATGGATGGAGGCATTCCTGCCAGCAAAAGGTTTGACCCTTAGTAGCAATCTCTGTGTTACAAAACTACGTAGCCTCCATAGGTTAAGATATTTTCCTTCCAAACTAAGGTTGATACATCTCATTTGAGTTTTCCTTCCAGTGAGGGATGACAAAAGAGCTTTTTGTCAGAGAGGGTTAACTCACAATTGTCTTTACCCATGGCATGGTACTGACACCCTTCCAATTGGGGTTACAGGTTGGACCCCAGTCTATTTAAAAAGGGCCATGTCGGTTATATTATTACCTCTCACAGTCTTAGTCTCTATTCCAATCTTAGAATAGAATTCAGTTCTGTTCTACAGGTTCAGGACTGTCAGACACGGTCACTTAGTTCAGTATGGGACTCAGCACAATTTCACAGAATTAGGACTGTCAGATACAGTCTTTTAGCTATCAGTTATACAATATCAGTAACCTTAAATATAAGTAAATCAGTAATTTAAAACTCAATATTCAGTGTTATCACGATCTCAATTATAGTATACGTATTCATACATTCACTCTCATTCAGTTATATTCATGTTATTCAGTCAGTATAGTTCATACATATGAACCCATGCATTTCAGTCTACCTTACTTAGCATACCAATACATTTAAAGTACTGACGTATACTTTTCTCTTGCGCTATGATATTTTATATCATAGGATCAGACGCACGGACTCTCGAGCACTCTAAGCCGTTGGGATCTTCAGCAATCAGAGTTAGTGGTAAGTCCTCATAGTTTGAGGACATTATTATTTCTTTCAGTAGTTTTGTTTATCATTAAAGTTTACAGTAGTTGGAGTTAGTTTGGGGCTTATCCCATCAACTCCATGATTCAGGCAGTAGAAGCTTTTCAAACTAGAGTATTTTCAGATAGATATTTTAGTTTTCGTATTGTTATAACATATTTAGTTTTATTTAGTATTGAACGTTATGGAAAGTTTTTGCCTAATTTTTGCATATTTGCAGTATTATGATTCAGTTATTGCAGAAGGTACCAGTCATGGGTTAGCTTGTGGTCCTTCGATATTATGAGTACCGTGTAGTATCCGGGGTACAGACTAAGGGCGTTACAAACTTGGTATCAGAGCCTAAGGTTTAATAGAGTCCAGGAAGTCTAAAAGTTGCATCTAGTAGAGTCTTGTGCATAGGTAGCACGCCACACTTATGGACAAGAGGCTATGAGATATTTTAGGAAAAGTTTCACTTTTTTTAGTACTCATATCATGCGAGTGAGCATGAGCTCCATTTAAACTCTTTATCTAATCCAAATTTCTCTTTAATTTATAGAACATGACTCTAAAGAGGACTAAGGAAAGAGGAATGGAAGACTAGCCAGAACCCTAGCCATTCCAGCCAGATTCTCTAGATGAACATGTCTCCCACACTGAGTTCAGAGCAGCTTTCACCACCTTAGTTCATTCTGTGGTAGCCCAGAATAAATGTCTAACTATTTTTTCGACCAAACTAGTGGCCAATACTACTGCTGCCAGGATTCAGGATTTCACTCAAATGAACCCTTCATATTTTACTGGGTCTAAGTTAGATGAGGACCCTCAGGAATTTCTTGATTGAGTGCAGAAACTTACAGATGTTATGGGAGTGACTGCTATTGAGAGTGTTGAGTTGGTTGCATATCAGTTATAAGATGTGGCACACTCATAGTTTAAACAGTGGAAGGCAGAAAGGGCCGCAGATGCAGGGCCCATAGAATGGGGAGGAGTTTTCTATTATTTTTTTGGATAGGTTCTTCCTGCTAGAGTTGAGGAAAGCGATGGTTTTGGATTTTATAAATCTAAAGAAGGGAAACAAAAGGTGCAAGAATATTCTCTTAAGTTTACTCAATTATCCAGATACGCTCCTCATGTGGTAGCAGATAGCAAATCTAAGATGAGTAAGTGTATGTCTGGCGTGTCTAATAGTGTGGTCAAGGAGTGTAGGACCGCAATATTGATTAAGAAAATGGACATATCCAGGCTCATGTCCATGCTCAGTAGATAGAGAAATCTAAGAATAAAGAAAGGGAAAGGGAGAACAAGAGAGTAAGAATAAGTAGTTTCAACTTCGCTTAGCCTAAGTCAGAGGGTAGGAATCATTCTCAGTTCTGCCCAAAATCCTTAGTTCTAGCTCTTTCCTCAGCCAGTGCTCCTGTGATGAAATTCAAAGATGGAAATAGAGATATGGCATCAGGCCCTAAGCCCCAGGCTAGTGTTAGCAGTGCCCAAGCCAATCCCCTTTGTCAAAAGTGTGACGAAAACCACCAGGGTATCTACAGAGCTGGAAGTGATGTGTGTTTCAAATATGGCAAGCCAGGATATAGGGTCAGACAGTGTCCTTAAGTGGGTTCTCAGAGTTAGTATAATCATCCTCCAGCTCAGTCCGGTCATCCGAATCAGTAGGGTACCACATCCAGTGCCACCAGTGGGCAGCGCCCAAATAGAATCTACGTACTTTAGTCCCAACACGATCAGGAGAGTTATCCTGATGTGGTCACTGGTCATTATAAGTTTATCATTTACATATTTATGCTTTGCTAGACCCAAGAGCTTCTTTGTCCTTTGTTACTCCTTATATAGCTGTTGACTTTGGAGTCAGTCCTAAAATCCTAGTAGAGCCTTTCTCAGTCTCTACCCCAGAGGGTAAATCTATCATATTTCAGTGGTTTACAGGAACTGTCTGGTTATGGTATCTCAGAAAGTCACTTTAGTAGACTTAGTTAAATTAGAGATGACCGATTTTGATATCATTCTCGACATGGATTGGCTTCATTCCTACTATACCTCAGCCAACTGCAGAAATAGAATTGTTTTTGAATGAACCCATCCTTGAGTAGAGGGGTAGTACTTTAGCACTTAGGGGTCAACTTGTTTCTTACCTAAGGGCACAAAAAATAATATCTAAGGGATATGTCTGCCATCTCGTTCGAGTCCAGGAATCTAGTTCAGAACCCCCTAATCTTGAATCAGTGTCAGTAGTATGTGAATTCCCAGATGTGTTTCTCGAAGATCTCCTCAGAGTTCCTCCCGAAAGGGAAATCAACTTCAAAATTGACCTTATTCTAGATACTTAGCCTATATCTATCCCGCCATACAGAATGGCACCTACAAAACTCAGAGAATTAAAAGAAAAATTAAAGGATCTCCTAGATAAGGGATTTATCAGACCCAGTATGTCCCCGTGGGGTGCCCAAATTTTATTCACACGTAATAAAGACGGTTCTCTCAGAATGTGTATTGATTACCATTAGCTAAATAAAGTCACAGTCAAGAACAAGTATCCACTTCCCAAAATCGATGAATTGTTTGACCAACTTTAGGGTGCCAGTTACTTATCCAAGATAGACCTCAGATCGGGCTATCATCACCTCAGAGTCAAAGAATGTGACATCCCAAAAACAGCCTTCAGAACTAAGTATGGTCACTTCAAATTCTTAGTCATGTAATTTGGCCTTACCAATGTCCAGTAGCTTTCATGGACTTGATGTACCATTTTTTCAAGCAGTAATTGTACATGTTCATTATAGTCTTCAAAGATGACATTTTTGTCTACTCCCACAATGAGAATGATCATTCAGACCATCTCATAATTGTATTGCAGACTCTCAGAAACCATCAGCTATTCGCCAAATTCAGTAAGTGCAAATTTTAGATAAGGTCAATAGCCTTCCTTGGCCATATCATTTTTGGTGATGGAATTAGAGTTGATCCCCAAAATACCAAAGCACTGAGAAACTGGCCTAGACCCATCTCTCTATCAGATATCAGGAGTTTTTTAGGCTTGGCTGGCTATTACCGATGGTTTGTTGAGGGATTTTCATCTATTGCATTCCCTATGTCTAGATTGACTCAGAAGAAAGTCAAATTCCAGTGGTCAGATTCTTGTGAGAAGAGTTTCAGAAGTTGAAGACTCGACTCACTACAGCTCCAGTCCTGACTTTAACAGATGGTTATAAGGGTTTGTGGTATATTGTGATGCCTCCAGAGTTAGTTTGGGGTGTGTTTTAATGTAGAGAGGTAAGGGCATAGCCTACACCTCTAGACATCTTAATCCCCATGAAAAGAACTATCCTACTCATGATCTTAAGTTAGCAGTTGTAGTATTTGCCATAAAGATTTGGAGGCACTATTTGTATAGGGTACACGTTGATGTGTTCACTGACCATAAGAGCCTTCAGTATGTGTTCTCTTAGAAAGACCTAAAACTCCATCAAAGAAGGTGGTTGGAGTTATTGAAAGACTACCACATGAGTGTTCTGTATCATCTGAGAAAGGCCAATGTAGTATTGAACATTTTTAGTAGAATGTCTATGGGTAGTGTTACTCATGTGGAGGTTGGTAAGAAGAAGTTATCTTAGGAAGTTCGTCAGCTTGCCTGACTAGGTATTTACTTAGTCAATTCAGCAGAAGGTAGTGTATGGGTGCATAGTAGTTTAGAATCATCTTTGTTTTCTAAGGTAAAGGAAAAGCAGGATAGGGATCCCAGTCAAGTCAAGTTGAAGGAATCAGTCAGAGATTAAAAAGTGGAGATTTTCTTCCAAGGATGAGATGGTGTGTTACACTGCTAGGGTCAGATATATGTGCCAGGTGTAGATGACTTGATACAATGAGTTTTTGTAGAAGCGTATGGTGCGTGCTACTCTATTCATCCAGGGGTCACTAAGATGTACCATGATTTACGGGAGATCTATTGGTGGAGTCGAATGAAGAGAGACATTGCAGAGTTTGTGGCTAAGTGCTCAACATGTTAGTAGGTTAAGATCGAGCATCAGAAGCCACATGGATCCATAAAGGAGTTCAGTATTCCCACCTGGAAATAGGAAAAAGTGAACATGGACTTTATGATAGGTTTGCCTCGTACTCGTCGTCAGTATGATTCAATTTGGGTCATTATAGATAGGATGACCAAATCAGCTTATTTCTTACCAGTCTTTATCTCATATTCTCTATATCAGGAAGTTGGTCAGATTACATGATGTTCTGTTGTTCATTATCTCAGATAAAGGTACCCAGCTTACCTCCCATTTCTGGAAGGCATTCCAAAAGGGTCTAGGTACCTAAGTTCACCTCAGTATAACCTTTCATCCTCAGATATATGGTTAAGTAGAAACGACCATTCAGACTTTAGAAGATATGCTGCGAGCGTGTGCGATAGACTTTAAAGGTAGTTGGGATGACCACTTGCCTTTGCTTGAATTCACATATAACAACAGCTATCATTCTAGTATTTAGATGGCTCCGTTTGAGGTGCTTTATGGGAAGAGGTGTAGATCTCCTATTGGTTGGTTTGAAGTTGGTGAGGCCGCAGTGGTAGGTCCTAACTTGGTATTTGATACCTTAGAGAAAGTTCAATTGATCAGGGAAAGGCTTAAGATAGCTCAGAACCGACAGAAATCATATGCAGATGTACGCAGAAAGGATCTTGAGTTTGAGATTAGTGATTTTATGTATTTGAAAATCTCTTATATGAAAGAAGTAAAGAGGTTTGACAAGAAGGGAAAACTCAGTCCCCGATATATCGATCCTTACCGAATTCTCAGCCATTTTGGAAAGGTAGCTTATGAGCTTGAGTTGCCTTTAAACTTAGCTTCAGTGTATCCAGTGTTCCATGTTTCCTTGATTAAGAAATGCATAGGTGACCCAGCAGTCGTAGTCCCTATAGAGGGCATAGTTTTTCAGAACAGTCTCTCTTATAAAGAGACTCCCATCGAAATCCTTTATTATCAGATTCGCAGACTGGGGAAAAAAAGTCCCTCTATTCAAAGTACTTTGGTGGAATCTGTCTGTGGAGGGAGATACTTGGGAAGCAGAAGCAGACTTGCGTACCAAGTATCCTCACCTCTTCTCCGCAAGCTCAGACTCAGCCCAAGGTAACAATTTTTCTTTGAATTTACTCAGCCTCATGCTTGGATATAGCTACCAACTTGGTATTAATTAATGTTGCATACTCATTTATGCATTCACGAATCAGTTCAGTCATGTACTCATGCATCAGACATGCATGTCCAGTATATAAGCCCAGCATATCAGTAATCCCAGTCATGCATTCATGAATCATGTTCATCTATGTACTCATGCATCAGATATGCATGTTCAGTATGATAATTCAGTATATCAATAATTTTAGTCATGAAATCATGCTTCAGTTGTGCATGTTCAGTGTCTAAGTCCAGTCTATCAGTATTCTCATTTTAATCAGTCTCATCCGATGATGAATATTCCTAAGGGGGAGATATTGTAAGACCCCACAAAATTCTAAGCTCAACTCAGTCTTTTAAGTTTGCTAAGGGGTCCCAGACTTAGAGAATTCTAGCTAAGTATTCAGACTTAGTATTATTTTATCCTTGGTAAGTTATCAACTTTATTTCACGACTCTTATGACCTTAAAGAATTGATCTTTAGATGGATTCATGGTCAGGAATGTCAGTAGGTTTCCCCAAATAAGTTTTGGATTTTTTGAACCTTGTTTAGACCATGTTCAACTGACTTAAATAGTGAGTCGATGTGATCTCGATACGTCGCATCGTCCATCACATCGACAGATAATTTCTCCCTCAGCTAAGTACAAATTCCATTGAACCGACACAGATTTGACGTAGCACGTTGGCCATCACATTGATGCCAATGACGCGGCGCGTCGGTCTGAGCTTTGACAGTTTGTTTTTTAGTCATTAAAAATCTGCATCCTTAGGGGTATTTGGGTCTTTTTCCACCTCTATTCATCCCTAAAATATGAGATTCAGCCCTCATTAAGCAAAATACACTCATTTTTTCTCAAATTACTCTAGAACAAGAACCCTAGATAATTTAATTTCAAAGCCAAGGTTCAATATTTCACCATTGTTCTTCAAGAATTTAGCAACCAAGGTATGTAAAGTGTTTATCCGAGGGTCCCTTCCACCCTTGGAGTCCAAGAAACTCTTTTAAACTTCAAGTAGATTGATTTTATTATTTCCATGATTTGAAATTAAAGTGTATTCATGAGTATTATTTAATTGGGTTTTATATTTCATAATTTATAACAAGATTGATGTAGACTTATTTGATATGTGTGACTTATCATGTGAATTCAAGTTGAAACCCATGAAATTATGAATTTGGAATTAAATCATGCTGCTCACATATTGTTTAGTATTATATGTACATACTATGCCATCCAAGTGTTTAGTGAACTGCTCATGTGAATGTAATAATAAGATTATATGATGCTAGTATGTAGACTAGTTCATGCCATGCAAGTGATTGATAAAATGCCTCTATAGATGCATTATGAATAAGAGTACATTTGTATGCTATGAAAGGTCATGTGATGATTTACTTTTCATGCTATTGAGTCCTGGGTATTTATACAGGACAATTTAGCTGTTTACCTAGAGCCAGCGTCAGTTATAGAATAATCTTAGTCATGTCGCGATTAGTAGTACTCTCAGTCAGATAAAGGACTCGGGAGAACTCAGCACATTTAGTATTAGTCCCGCCTTGTTCAGTATTCAGTTCAAACCTTAGTAAACTCAGTCAGCTAACAGAATTCAATAGTATTCCATCAGTCAGTTAAGATCAGTACAGTTCAGTTAAGCCTAGTAGGAACTAGGAAATCAGTTCAGTGTCTATTTAGTTGGGAGTAAGATTCAGCACCGAGTTAACCTAGGAATGGGGGCATTCCTTCTAGTAAAGGGTTTGATCCTTAGTAGAAATCTCTGCATTACAGAACTATGTAGCCAGCGTAGGTTGAGATATCTTTCTGTCAGACTAGGGTTGATACATCTCATTCGAGTTTTCCTGCTAGTGAGGGTTGATGAAAGAGCTTCCTGTCAGAGAGGTTTAACTCACAGTTGTCTTTATCCGTGGCACAGTACTGACACCCTTTCAACTGGGGTTACAGTTTGGACCCTAATTTATTTAGAAAGGGGCATGTCGGTTAGATGATTACCTCTCATAGTCTCAGTCTCCAGTCCAGTCTCAAAATAGAACTCAGTTTAGTTTTATAGGTTCAGGACTGTCAGACACAGTCACTTAGTTCAGTACGGGACTCAGGAAAGTTGCACAGAATCAGGACTGTTAGATACAGTCATTCAGTTATCAATTATACAGTATCAGTAACCTCAGATATCAGTAAATCAGTAATTCAAAACTCAGTATTCAGTGTTATCACGATCTCAGTTCCAGTACACGTATTTATGTATGTACTCTCATATAGTTATATTCATGTCATTCACTCAGTATTGTTTATGCATATGAACCCATGCATTTTAGCCTACCTCACTTAGCATACCAGTACATTCAAAGTACCAACGCATACTTTTCTCTTGTGCTATGATGTTTTATAGCATAGGATCAGACGCATGGGCTCTCGAGCACCCTTAGCAGTTCGGATCTTCAGTAGTCAGAGTTAGTAGTAAGTCCTCATAGTTTGAGGACATGATTATTCCCTTCAGTTTATCAGTACAGTTTTTAGTAGTTGGAGTTAGTTGAGAGCTTGTCCTATCAACTCCATGATTCAGGCAGTAGAGGCTTTTCAGACTAAAGTATTTTCAGACAGATATTTCAGTTTTGGTATTGTTATATCGTATTTAGTTTTATTTCAGTATTAAACCTTATGGTAAGTTTTCGCCTAATTTTTGCATATTTGTGGTATTACTATTCAATTATTGCAGCAGGTACCAGTCATGGGTTAGCTTGTAGTCCTTCAGGATTATGAGCACCGTGTAGCATTCGGGGTACATACTCGGGGCGTTATGGCTAGGTACCATAATTCAAATAAGCAAGGTTCATTAACTAGTTCATTAGACTCCTATTCATCAAGTTTTATAGTAATCTAATAGGCAACTAATTACCGCGTAGCTTAACCCTTAATTAGGAAAAACAGTTATAAGATTGCATCGTATAGAGAATCACATCAATTGTCGATATAATAATCATGAGTATATCGAATATATGTATGCCATCACCAGTATTCAATCAGTGGAATAATAAGCATCATACTGCATCTTTCTTCATCCCATACCAGAGAGATGTGTATGCGCACATACATATAAATTTATAAACTATAACTACATCCTTTACAAGAATAAACACTTTCTAGATATCCAACCAATATCTTAACATAGTCTTCGGCCCAATAATATGTCCGGAATAATCACAATAACATAATTAACCTTCAGCCCATATACATATTCGGAACTCATATCTGTAATCATATTTGTAAGCCATAGGATATCTCTAATCATCTCCCATAAAGGAGGTACCTCACATAAATGAGTATGATCTCAATAAGCATATAATCATCTCTCACATAGGATATCTTATATCAATAGGTCACATATCATGACTATAAGACATATCATGACTATAATGAATATCACCTCTCTAGGCTAATCATCATATCTAATGGGAATATCATCTCTATAGGTCATATATCGTATCTAAGAGGAAATAGTGTCTCTAAAGGCCCAATATCGTATCTAAGAAAAATTATCATCTCTATAGGACATTAATCATAATTCGGGAAAATTCATCACAATTTATTAATTCACCAAGCAAATCTCATAAATAAGGCTCATTAGTCTCAACTAGGCCTAACATCCACAACTAAGTCCATGAGGGCTTATACAAGTCTTGGCCTAAGTGGGCCAGATGAACTCACTTCTAATTCTCAATTTCCATAGTTAGGCAATCTACGCCCCCAAACTAGGCTAAGGTATCTAGTTCACTTCTAGATGTCAAGTAAGTCATAACCAATATTAAGATAAGAACTTTATCTAAAAATATGAGCATATAAGTCAACTCTACCCAAATTACAATTTCAAGGCCACTAGACTAGCCCAACTAAGGTTAATCATACTAACAATAATTTCAAAACTTTAACCACATCCCAAGCCTAGCATCATATCATATTAATGCTACAAATTAGTCCAATCTTGGAAGAAGGCAATAGGATTCTAAAAGGTCAAAGCATTCCACCTTACGGGTCCAAAACCTTCATCTAATTTCCAAAACTTCAATATTCAATACCAAATCATTCTATGTATAATCAAACTAACATTTACATCCACACACAATATATATCACACATCATCTATGGAGAAGAGTAAATAGAAATCTACCTCAAGGCTGAACCGCAAAACCTCAAATCATTCTCTAAGAGTCCATCTTCACTTCACAATCCCAAAATTCCATAACACTATCAAAATATAAATCTACTCATCAATACGAGTCTAACCACATCCATATTAACTACTTTTGGTTCGGAGTCAAAATGGACCCCCGAAATGGTTTCCTGAAAAAGAAGGACAAAATCAAAATTTTACTTCAAAAATGCCTTTCTAATATTTTTAGAAACCTGCAGATAAAAACCCAAGTCAAATCGAGTCAAAACGAGGTTCAAATCAAAGAAAAATTATTATTGTGCTTTACCGGGTAAAATGTTTGAAATACGAATGAAAATCAAGAATCAGAGTTGTTTTGAAGGTTAAATTGATGAAAAACTAGTAATTCTAGGATAAAAAATATTATTCAAGTGAAAAGGAGTGAAATTGAGGTTTAAAATCAAGCCCTAAGATTTTTGGGGTTTTGAGAAATTAATCAAGAAATTTCTAAGAAAAGGTGAATTCTTACCTTAAATTCGTAATAAAATCAAGAAATAGATGTTAATCTAGCTTTCCGATCTTCCACTAGTTTCACTTTTAAGCTCCCACACTATTTTAGGGTTTAACTCTCAAGAGGAAAGATGAAAAATGAGCAAAACGGACTCAAAACTATTTTAAATAGTGCAGAAAAATCTGCACAGCTTTTTCCCCTTCCGGACGGACTTCAACGAGGTGCTCAAAATTCGGTCGGAGTCTGATATACGCAAACGAACTATGTAAACACACTAAATTTGATGCTCCGGATTCAATGAAGATATCATATTTTTAAAAAAATATCGTTTTCACAAAGTTGACCCCCAAAACCCATAATCATAATTTTCCAAATCGAGGATCGAAATGAGATTTAAAAGCCGTAAAATCACACTATATATGTTATCATCCTAAGATCGATATTCTGGATCTACTAGAGAAGTCGTATATTGTATCTGAGATCGTTTCAGCCAAATATGGGTCCCACACTCATATTCTCGATTTTTCAACTTTCCGATCAATAGGTTGAAATGAGCTCGGGTGAATTGGGACCCGAACCAAAGTTCTAACAAACTCAAAATTGATATTTTGGATCTACTGGCATATTCAAAATTTGCGTTCGAGATTATTTCACTGAAGTTTTTGTTCGATGGTCATTTGAAACCAAAAAGATTTTAAAATAGAAAATTGGCTCTAAATCCCAAATGAACTACCCAGTAACCGAACCGTCAGTCTCAAAAAGTCATAAATGACTTGGGATATCTATGGATAAGCTCAAATGACAGAAATAAGCGTAAAATATGAAAAATGAGCTGAAGGGTCATTACATATTTTAACTCCTCTAAATCCTTTATTTTGAAAGCTTGCTGCAATGCCTTTTTTATGTCTTGAATTAGTTTCAAACTACTCCCAGTAATGAGCATGTCATCATCTACATATACAAGTATAATAGTCATTATTTCACTAGATTTCCTGATAAACAAAGTGTAGTCATGTTGGCTTTATTGAAACTTTAGATCAATAAGAGCTTTTGCCAATTGTGATTCTATTGCGTTGGAGCTTGTTTCAATCCATACAAGGATTTGACAAGTCTTCACACCTTCTCCCCTTGACTTGAAAATCCTTGAGGCAGAGTCATGCAGATCTCATTCTTCAAATATCCATGTAAAATATATTAAAGACATCCATATGTTGTACCTGCCAGTTCTTTGAGGCATCCATAGTTATGATTGTTCTAACAGTCATCATTTTTACCACTGAAGAGAATGTTTCCTTATAATCTATACCTTCTTTTTTACTATAGCCCTTTGCAACCAATCTTGCTTTGAACCTCTCAACTTTACCTGTGGATTCATACTTTACCTTGTATATCCACTTACAACCATTTGACTTTTTACTAGCAGGAAGGTCTGTAATCTCCCTAAGTTTTGTTTTCTTCAAGGGAATGGATCTTTGCTTGCATGGAATCTACCCAGCTCTTATTTTTCACAGTCTTTGAGTAAGTAGTAGGTTCCACCAAGGTTGATGTTGTCATAATATAAGCTTGATAGGCTGATGACAAGTGAGTATAACTGATGTATTTACACATAGGATACTTAACATTATTAATGTTCTGTGAAACAAAGTCTTTCATCCACTTAGGTGCATGTCTTTCCCTAGCAGACCTTCTGTGCATCACATTTTCATTATCAGCAGCTACTTCAGAAATCACAACTTGTTCATAATCTCTATTTTTGCAGAAGCTAATACTGATTATCAGCTATGAAACTATAATATTAATTTCTGAGAAATCAACTCAATCAGTACCTTAGAAATCAACAGTCCACTCTTAGATTCAAATTTGTGCAAGAACTATCAAAGACAATAACTCAAAATTCTCAGAATTCAAGTTGCACTCCTACTTCAGACAATCAAGCTCTGATACAATGAAGGTAATCAAGATGAAAGTAAATCATGAAACTTGAGAATTCAAGAATAAAATAGAGAGGAAGGATCATAGAAGTAGTATTGAATGAATAAAATTTTACAATGCTTGTTATGGTGCTATATATAGTGTATTTCTTGAGTTAGTTATTAACTCAACTATTTATGATCCACTTTAAATTTCTAACTGCTAACTAACTACACTTATTAGCTGAGTATCTTAACAAACTTTCTCTTGGGTACTAATTTCCTACGTGCCAAAATTGAGCATTACTATTAGTTATATTAATAGTTTTGTCTAATTTTGTATGAATTTCAATAAAATTATAAAATATTTCTTACATTATACATTAATGTTTAAATTAAGTTTCAAATTAGTTTCCTACTCTTTTGGACAACAATTAGGATATACTCCATCCATTTCAAATTAATGTTTGACCTATTTTTTCTTGGCATGAAGTTTTAAAAAGTAAGAAAAACTTTCGAATTTCGTGATATTAAATTAAGGATATGTCAAATATATTAAAATATATTTTAATCTTATGGTGTTATATATGTTAGGTGGAAAGTTGAGAATTAAAAGGTGCTAACAATAAACAGAAAGGTCACTTTTAATTTAAACGGACTAAAATAAAGAATATGTAACAAATTAAAATGGGGGAGGATATATGAAAGGATGGTGTCTGACCGAGAGTTGAGGGGTATAAGAAAGAAAATGAAATCCCCAAACGGTTGGGTGATAATTTGCAATGGGGCGGGATTTTAGAGAACCGGTCATTGCTTCAATTTACTCTCTATGGTTGTATTCTTAATTATAGAGATTTGTGGCTTTTAAGTTGTGTTAATAGAATGACCTATTTATATTGCAGTGCTTTAGACCACTTGTTCTAGATTATCAATCTATCTTTTTTTTTTTTTATAAATCTACTAGTGGGATGTCTAGGGCTAATTTTTCCTTTTTTTTTTTAATGATACAAGAGTAAAATTGGTTCATTTTTTCTGATTTGGAACAACGATCAAAAGCAAGGGTATTTTTGGTTCAGTTGTACAGCTGAATGGCATTTTTGAGTTGTAATTAACATGATGTTTGGATGGTTATTTTTCATGAAAAATATGATAAAATCATATTTGTTTTGATTGTTTCCTAAAAAGAAAAGACAGAAAGATATCATTAAAGTTGTCTTAAATTTTTTTAAAAAATACTTTAAATTTGTGGGGATCCTATTACCCCACAAAACTTGTAAAGATCGTTATAAATACACACTTTTAACTAATTTGTAGCCCAACTTAAGATTCAAAGGTCGTACGTGTCAAGTACTCTCAATCAAAATTTTAACATTAAAATTTGATTTTCTTTAATTATGGTTAAGTTACTTCTCTCTTTATGAAAGAAAGTTACTTATCTTTCATAGCCATACTTCCTTCAATTTCTTACCTCTTCAAGACCCAATTAACACCCATGTCATTCTCCTCTCCTCTCCTTCTTAGAATTGCAATTAAATCTTACAAATTTGCAATTAACAAGATCGTATTTTAAATTTTGATAAATTTAAAGTTACACATCTTGTTTCAAATTTAGTTTTTAGTATTCAGTGAGTGAATTTGATGAGTAAAAGTGAACCAATTGATGAAACGGATGAGTAAAAGTCTATCAATTGAATGCTCCATTTTTATAGAATTTTGAAGCTTTGTTTCTCAACGATATCTACAGAGAAGAACTGGACAAAGAAGACAAAGAAAAAAAAAACAGAGACTAGATGCAATATTTACAAATTTGAAAAGGAAAAAGGTCAAATATACTCCTAAACTTTGCGAAAAGGTCTAAATATATCCTCTATTACTAGTTTGGTCTAAATATGTCCTCTCTGTTAAAGTTTAGGAGAAAATATACCATTTAAACGTTAAGTGATTTGCTGAAAATTTGCAAGTCTCTTTTTTAAAAAAAAAAATTTAATGAACACATAAGCAAATAATTGTCACATCCAAAAAAATAAATTCACCCAACTCTTTTATACCGTGACCCAACCCAAGATCCGACCCAAGACCACTTAAGACACTGTAATAGGAAGGATACACTGACAATGATGCAGGTGATGATGGCGGCTGAAAATAGTCGGACGGAAAAGAAGGAGCTGATGGAATAGTATGATCACCTGACCATGGTGGCTGCATCACAATGGACCTGGAATGTATCACATTGCAATGGCAAGAATAGTTGTTTTTGTTATTCGGACAATTAAAACCAGAATTAGTATAATTACCATCATGGCCACCACAACATGACGAAGATGCGAAACAAAGTCCACCACCTTGAAAATCTAGTCATGGTTGAATACCTCTGCAGAAACATCAAAAGCAAATCAAGTTGTTCAAAATGATGTTTAAGGCGAGAATATGCAATTTCTCCCTTCCTCGTCCACCCCCCCCCCCCCCTGCAATGCCCCATGCACCCACCAAAAAAAATATTTTTTAATTTATTTTTTAGAAAATGCTAAACTTTTTTCTTACCCCACTCCTATCCCTACCTTCGATCCTCCACTCCACTATCCCACCCCAAAAAAATATAATTTTTTTCTTATCCCCCTCCCCTCCCCAATCCTATTCATTCTCATTATTTTGTGTTAAATATATATATCAATATTTTTAAGAAAATATTTTTTGTGTTGCGTAACGAACACAAGAAAATAAGTAAGAAATAATTTATTGTTCTAAATTTTTTTTGTATTTCATACAAAACACATCCGTAACATATACAAAAAATGCATTCAAATTTGTATTTATCGTTGGTGGTCACGTTTCAAAACACCAAAAGAAAATAAAATTTGTTATTATTAAAAATGAATACGATCACATTTATTTTTATCCACTCTTGTATTGATTTTGTAGAATTTACATGAATTAACAACTTAATATATTTATATGGCATAATTAGTGACAGATTAGCAAGAAAAGAATTATTTTATCAATAATTATTGATAAATTTAATATTTATAATAAAATTAAGGGTATTTTTGTAAATTTATCAGTTACGATACAGTATTATATCATCAAATCAAACAATAAAAATATTATTAAACAGCACAGTCCATCCAAACATTATATTGTACTATACTGTATAATATAATACCATATCATATAGTATTGTATATTATGAAATCATAGCAAATCACCATTCAAACAAATAGTAAGGGTAAACTTTATCTATTTTGAGTAGTTGAAGAATAATTTTGATCGTTTTTCCTTTATTTAACTACGTCTTACGGCGGAGAAAAAAACTCAAAAATGGGATAACTCTCTTCGGGGGTCCCCGAGCACTTGGTTGCTTATTTATGAAGTGCATGTTGTTAGCGTTAATGAATGATTTACAAACTTCTGCCCCGGACCCTTAAGTTTCTACTAATTTCTCTTCTTCCCCTAAAGGTTCGCTTGTGCCTTTTATTTTCCAGAAATTGCATCTTTTAGGCGAGAATATGATTAAAAAAAAAAAACGACCCTTTTATATACTGGTTTTGGTTCCATTTGATCTTTAATACTATGTAAATATGATAAAAATAGTTCTAATTTTATTTCGAGAAATAAGTTTACTTTGGTCTTAAAACATATAAGTAAACATAATTATAACTTTTATTATCAAAAGTTTGAGTTTGAGGTGTCGCAATTAATACGAGTGAAATAAGTAGAAACATTGTAAATGTATAATCAGATATTTTTTCTTGTCATTGTTGTTGACTTCATGTTGCTCTTTTTGGATATACGCTTTTCTTTTTCTATTGCAGAACTTTTCTGCCAAAATTAACAATTTCAAAACATTACACTACTAATAATAAAAGTTCTTTCCCTAAAGAATCAATGAAAATTTCGTGTTACAAAATATTATTTTCTTGCCCCATTCCCATTGAAACAACTCATTGAGAAAATTCATGGCGGAAAATAAATTCTCAATAAAATATTGAGAAGCTTTTCAATTTCTCCCTATGGAAATATTACTATATTTTCTAGTGCAAAATTAAAGTACGAAATTTTAATGGAAAAAAAGTGAATTTTTAGAAGTGTTAGTAATTTTTAGCGAAAAAGACACGGGAAGGTCTCTTGGCAAACTATTACCATCTAAATAGCTATTTTTAAACTAATGTCACTGTGTGGCCAGTCGATCATAGAATTTTCATGAAATGACCATTTCCAAATTTAGTCCATTATATTCAAAAAATAATTAAATATTCACGATTACTTTCTTTTTTGGGTTAGTTATATTTTTTTTTGGCTAAAAAGATTTGTCTTTTTTAAAAAATATATATATAATTGTATAAAATTGTATAGTTATTGTATAGAGTATGTATCTATATTTGTGTAAGACATATATGGAAACTGTATAGAACATGTATATAAATTGTATAGTTATTGTATAAAATACATATCTAAATATAATTATAGCTAAAGGTTGTATAACATGTGTATAAATTATATATTTTTTTGGCTAAAGATCTGTCTCTTTTTTATAAAAAAAATATATATATAATTGTACAAAAGTTGTATAGTTGTTGTACAAAGTAGTATTTGTATCTGTGTAAGATATATATAAAAATTGTATGAAATGTGTATATAAATTGTATAGTTATTGTATAAAATACACATCTAAATAATAATACCAGCTAAAGGTTGTATAATATGTTTATGAAAAATTATATAATTGTTATATAAAATATGAATTTGCATACAATACAGATTAAAATGTTATCATTATTGTATAGGCTATGTATATGAATGATTATTGTAGTTGAAACTTGTATAGGATGTGTATAAAAATTGTATAATTGTTGTTACGATTTGCATAGAAACTGTATCCTTGTTTGTGTAGAATATGCATACGTGTACGATGTGTATAGAAATTGTAAAATTATTGTATAAAATATATATATCTCTATAAAATTCATGTATTTGATATCAAATATCATATTTAATTGATAAAACAAGAAGAAAAACAATTACAATATTATAAAATTGTATTTGTTTGTTAAAAAAAAGATACCAATTAAAAGAATAAAAAAGAGTTGTGACAAAAAAAAACAGTGCAAAAAAAAAGAGCATTTATTTTTATTTTATTTTTAAAGTGAAGCAATGATTTTTTTCTAAAAAAAAAGTGTAGCAACAGAATTTTTAAAAAGAACAGTTAAAGGACAAAAAAAAAAAAAGAAGAAGGCAATAGCAACAAAAAGTCTAAAAGGCTATATTAAGGAAATGCAAAGCCAATGATCACTTAGTGACAATTTATTTGACCGAGTGATCAATTTTGTCGATTTTCCTAATTTTTATCCTCTGTACACAATATTTTTTTTTCAATAATAACTTTTTAATAAATGGATTTTCTCTGAATTGTAACTACTATTTTTTTTTTCCTGAGAATGATCATTAATAGGATGTGTTTGAAAAATTTTGGGGAACATAATGAAAAATTGAAGAAAAATCTTATCTATAATGTTCAAGCATTATCAAGTTTGACAAGGGATGTGAAGATTGGGTTATGAATTCTAAAAGAAGAGAATGAAACAGAGAAGCTGAATAATTAAGATACAGTAAAACCTTACTAAATTAATATTTTTGGAATCATAAAATATTATTATTTTATAAAAATATTATTTAATCGATATATTAATTTAAAGAGTGTTTTGAGATTTAATGAAGGTTATTTTGATTACATCAAAATCGTTATTTCTTATTAATTTGTGTATTTTATTTGTTGAATTTATGTAAAAAAAAATAAAAAATCATTATCCATAAAGTACATAGTATTGACAATACAAGATTCGTTTGGGGATGAAGTCTCAAGGAATTTAAATAAACGCATTTATGAAAACAAAATTTATAAAATTGATGTCATGATTAATGTTCTCGGTTACCACAATAAAATGGATGTTAATAACTTATTGGCTTATCGACTAAAAATGATACATGTTCTGAGATTCAAAACTTAGAAGAAATTCTAGATACCATTGGAGAAAATAATATTGATGATGAAGTTGAAGACGATCCAGTACATTTGGAACCACTTACGCGTAAGAAAACACTTATCACATCTAGAACTCTTCATAATTTCTTGATGCAATTTAAGAAAGATAATATCGAAACTTTTGGATGCAATAAGAAATGTTAGAGAAGAGCTTCAACTATATTCAAAAAAACACTAGTATTTCAGAAATTGTCTTAGATATTTTTGTATATTTTAAAGAATTATTAATTTATAATATTAATGGGTAATATATATTTATATAAGGTCTTTCAAAAATATATTATCTTATTAGTTTATCAAAATCGGTAATTTTTTTCACTGACACAAGTCAAAAATTGAGAAAAATATTACTTAGAGAGTTTATTAATTTATTGAATATCTCTATTATATTAAAAGTGTGAAGGACTTTATAAATCACGTTTGAACTTTTCACCCTTCATTAAAAGTCTCCTCTTTAGATAAAATTGTCTTTTTACTTTTTATTATATTAAATATTATCTATAACAAAATTTAATATAATTATCAAATATAGATTAAACATAAACGTTAATATCCAATTGAGTCCAATTCTATTCAAATTACAAAGCAATATCAAGGGAATCACGTGAACCCCCAAAAACTAAAATCCTATTCTAATTAAATTAGGACAAATAAATAGGTTATAATTTATTTATCTTTATTGAAATTCGGTTATTTTTGAAACCCTTATTGCAATGTAATGGTCGGTTGGATATGAATAGTTTCTTTTAAATGTTTCTAATTTGAAAATTTGTTGCAAAGTGGATGACAATCAAATAAGTAATATCTTTTTTACAGCCAGTTTGTTTTGGACTTTAGTTTTTAAAGTTGAATTGTTGGTCATGTATTTATTAGTTAGAGCTAAATCCCTAATCGTTTAGAAGGTCACCTAATGACCATCTTGCTACCTAAATAATAACTAATGAGTTCCCTAAGGTTTTATTGTCCAATGATCTATGCATAGTTTTAGGTAAAAGCTTTTAAATTTGTCGATGAAGATGTATATTATGCGTTTAATTTCTTTTATTCATTCTTCTTTATTTCATATTTTATATATCTAAATTATTGAAAAATACTACTCTTTATTTTAATATGTTTGGATTGTTTTGGAGTATGAGGATTAAGTTGACTAATGTTTAAGGTAAATTCGGCCATAGAATCTTTTCTTTGTTAGAAATAAAATTTACATATTTAAAAATTACATAAAAAATACTATAAATCACAATAGTTAATAATTTAAAATATTTAAAAGATCTAAAATATTTGATGGACTCTCAAAATTATATCAATGTCACTTAAATTGAAATGACTAAAAGTATAATTAACTAATATTTTCACTCAAATAGCAACTAATACAACTAAATTAAAAATGGAGAAGCAATAGCTTTTACTAATTTTGATATAAGTAGTAGTATTTGCTTTTCTTTCTTCTAAGTGATTATTGCTACTTTATTTTATGTTTCTAGAGAAGCCTCTTATGTTGAAGGTTTTAAACGCATTGTGCTATGCCGTTTGTTTTTTAGATTGATGGCATTATTGCTTTCCCAAGTGAAGATCACATTGAAAGTTAGTTTTCCACCAACTGAGGCAAAATACTCCTCAATATCGTAATTGTAATATGTTTATAACTTACTTTTTTGTGTAAAAACTTTATTTTTTTCAAGATTTCGATAAAATTTAGTCTCTTCCCCTATTTTTTTTTGTTAAAGGTTTCTTTTCTCATATTACACAAAAATTTCAGTACTATTTTTTATATTTAAGAGTCCTTTTTATTTTTGTGTTATCAATTCATGTTAGATTAAGATTATATTTAATGTTATTAATGGAATAAAAATTGGATAGACGACACAAAATTTGATAGTTACAAGAAAAGTTCTAACTTCAGGTTATACATTTTAGCTTTTCCTCTTCTTTATTAGACCACTTTTGTATCAAGTCCTTTATGTTAGCAAATTTCAAGTTGTTGATTGGAGTCCTACCATTTTAAATTCACCTGAAAAATAACACTAGATCACAACAATGATAGTAAATATCAAGGCATTACATCTATTAAAATAATAAACATCTCTCACAAATGTAAAGTGCATTTTCTTTGTACAGCAAAGATTTGATAATTTTGAACTCATCTCCTTTCTTGTCGAGCAAGTATACAGTGGTATGGGGTAAGCACAAACAATATTTATAGTTTTATGACAATACAACATAAAGTAACTTGTTGTACATATTGATATTTCTCTTTCAAGTGAAAATTTTTAATTGAAAAGTTGGATGAATAAGCGTTTTATTACTGAATGAAGTAGTCAAAAAATAAAATAGGTTTATCGCTTTTCCTTTCTTCTATGCTTAACCATGACTTAATTTTGATTATGTTAACCATATGAGTCTAGAGGTTGCGTATTAGTGTAGAAGGTTAAATTCTTTTTTGATTTATAAATTGTATCTTCTTCTTTTTGTAATGCATAGGTTTTATGTGTAATTTAGTTGTAATATTGTTGCATGCCTGTAGTAGATTTGTTTTAAGAAATATGTGTTTTTTTTATATGGGTGCGTTAGATAGAATAGTATGGATGTTGTGAATTAAAGTAGAAGTTAAAATTCTTTTGAGTTATGAATCATGTTTTCTGAAATGTCATAACTTTTATGTACAATTTAGTTCTAATGTTGTTGCATGTTCATATATTTATTTTAAAAATTTGTGATTATTTTTTATACAGGTGCATTAGATATGGAGATATGGAGGTTACAGATTAGGGTAGAAGGTTGATTGATTTTTTTTTTATTTATGAATCATGTTTTTTATAAAATCGTAACTTTTATGTGAAATTTGATTCTAATATTGTTGCATGTCCGTAATGTATTTATTTTAAAAATTTTGTGATTCTTTTCTATACAGGTGCATTATATAGGAGGATATGATAGTCACAAATTACAGTATAAGATTAAATTCTTTATTGATTATGAATCATGTTTTCTGTAATGTCACAGTTTTATGTGTAATTTAGTTCTGAGTTTTTTTTTTTAAAAAAAGATTTTGTGATTTTTTTTTATACAAGTGCATGAGATGAGAGGGTATGGAGGTCACAAATTAAAGTAGAAGGTTAGTAGGTAGTATTTTTACTTGCTTTTTGAGAGGTTTAGGTTTGATGAAAGTTTGAAAGCATTGTGTCCGTTGTAGTTTTAACCTCACACATGTATTTTCTTACTTTTGATGTCTATTATCATCAATTGTATATTATGTTTCAGTTATCGCATTATTTGCTTTTCTTACTAATTGATATATTTTCTTCACTGCCGAATTCTAAATAGCACAATTCAGAATTTTACTTTGCATTATATTGAGAGTATAATATCTTGATTAAAATTCACGTGCAACTCACGTATCCTAAGCTAGTTCAAATTAATAAGAAGTTGTCTTTAAAATAAGAAAGGTAAACCTAATGAAAATATAACATGAATTTTACACGTAAACGAATTCAAATTCTTAATATAGGGAAGCAAAAAAATATGTGGAAGAAAAATCAAAAATTCTAATCTTTAAAATATGAAAGGAAAATTAAATTATGTTAACCTAAAAGACACGCACACAAAAAATCTAAATCCATAACTAATTCAAAGTGATGAAATTACGTAGAAAATATTGCACGAAACATTTCCTACACCTACAATTAAGGAAATTAATGGCAAGTGTTAGAAAATTTTAGGTAAAAGAATGTCCCGTAGAATAGCAAGAAAAATATATAAGAAAGAGGCAAAGATTAAAAATATTACCTTACATAGAATTACAAAAAATTATTTATCTAAGGTAAAAATTCTAATAAATTTAGAATTATTAAATATTATGATTCCTTATCAAAATTAAATGACGATTTTAATTAATTTAAGAATCTATTAGGATGTAATTAATTGATAATAAATTGAGAAAAATAGTGAAAATACCATTTTATCTAAAGCGATGACATTTAATAAAAGGCAAAACGTTCAACCAACATTTCTAAAACCCTTCACACTTTTAACATATACTAGTTAACTTAAAAGTACCGTAGTAGTCTTTCATTGTCTAATTAACCCGGCTATTTAATTGTCTAATTGACAAATCTAATTAACTAATCATTCAACCAATTAATAATTTAATCTAATTAATTGATTTAGCAATTACTCTCTTCACCTCAAAATATCTGGAAGATTTAGATTTAGTATAATTTTAAAAAAAATAATTAAAAATATGATTTGATAAATATATCCTTTATTAATTCTTTAATTTCTATTTATTTATGCCATCTTAATTCTAGAATAATTAATATAAGGGTAAAGCTGCAAAAGAATGATTAGTGTTCTCTAGGGGTGTACAAACCGAACCACTAAGTCAAACCAAACTGATGAATCAAACCAAAATGAGGAAAAAACCCGACTTGTAATTTGGTTTGATTGATTTGGTGTTGACTAAAAAAAAAACGATCATTCTTGGCTTGATTTAGTATTAGCAAAAACAAAATCAAACTGAACCGACATAATACATATATAATTTTAATTTTTTATATATTAAAAAATATTACTTATAATCTACTTTCTTATTACTTTTATTATTTTTTTATACTCAAAAAATAAATATATATTCTTGGGTTTTTAATTATAATATTTGTCCATTAGTAACAAATTATTACAAAGCCAATATTAATATAAATCTAAAATTATTCAATTGTTTCACTTTACATTTTACTTTTCAAGTTATGAGAGAGTTCTCATTATTTCCTCATCTTGCTTTTCTCTTTCTCCTCATTCGCCAAGTTGTGATTTAGGTTTTTTTTTTTTTCTTTTTTTTATGGAATTATGTTATAGTTAATTACTTTATGAAGTTAGGTTTTTAATAAGTTGTCTCCAATTCTTCATTCTTTTGTATGCTCACATTTTATGTGAAGGAACTTTCAAACAAGCTACTGTGACTAGTGACTTAGAAATTGAACCACTGGGTATCCACATAATATTACTTTGAGAAATAGTAGTTTAGACGTCATAGTAATTTGTCAACTTAATTTTAATTGGAATTACTCTATGACCATTATTTTTTTTATATCTTTTTAGTGAAAATTTTTAATTTTTTTCTTCAATCATATTATAATTGTAAAAAAATTGAGAAAATTGAAAAACCCGAAAAAATCGACTAAAATCAAAATAAAAAAATCGATTGTATATTGATTTGATTTGGTTTATAGATTTAGAAAATCGACATTATTGATTTGGTTATATTTTAATGAAAAATCGAACCAACCCGACCTATGTACACCCCTAGTGTTCTCTTAATATTTTAAATTGACAATTATTTTGACACAAATATTTCTAATTAACATGCTAACTACTCCTGCCATTTCTAAATAACTGCTCCTTTTGACTTGAGCATATCCTAAATAACTACCACGCCTAGAAAATTAAAGGTAATTTTATCAATATATCCCTAATTAAATTTTCTCTCTTTCCAAGTGAACATCTATATATAATAGAGAAAATACCCAATTACCCCCCTGAACTATACCCAAAAAGGTTATGACACACCTCAACTTAAAAGGGTGTCGTATTACCTCCCTGAACTAATTAAAAGTGTAATTTTGACACCCTTAGTGCCTACGTGGCACACACGTGTGCCTACGTGAACACTTCAGTGTGTTGTGTCACGTATGTGCCACATATGCACTAAGAGTGTTAAAATTACACTTTTAACTAGTTCAAGAATGTAATAGGACCTCCTTTAAATTGAAGTGTGTCATAACCTTTTTGAGTATAGTTCAGGGAGGTAATTGGTTATTATCTATATATAATATAAAAGAGAGTTATAGGAAAGATGATGTGGCACCTCTCTTTGGCCAAGGATCTTATTTATCTTTTTTCTCATTTTTTTAAATTTTTTTCATTTATTTTTTAATTTATCAATACTATCATATTTATTACAATAATTATACCTAATGAGTTATAAGAAACCTCAGCCTATTAACAATCTCAACTTAAATTATATGTATTTTCAACTTCTATTTACTTAAATGTCTCTTCAACTTCTATTTACTTAATTCATATAACTAATTAGTCATCCTATAAATATCAATCACCTATGAAATTGTTGAATGCTAATTTTCATTTTCTATTTCTTCTTTATTTACTTTTCTTCTTATAATATAATTATGATGATTATTAGAGTAATATCTTTTGATGATATGATACATATTTTTGTTTGTTTGTTATCAGGATTAGTGGGCATGGACATAAGGAGCGGTACAATCTTTTTATTGATTTAATTTTAGAACAATTGAAGTTTGCTTATTGATGTTATTTGTATTTAATAGAAATTATTTTTATTCTCACTTCTTTCAGATTGTGATATGCCAGCAAAGTTCACATTCAGGTAAGATTCCGTAATTACAAGAAAAAAACTTTATAGAAAATTTTAATAGTAAAAATCTTAAAAATAATTGTGAAAGTTAATCATTCAGATCAATTTTTTACATTTTAGTAATGACTAAGAAGATATATTAAAGTTTACCAATAAACAATTATTGTATATATATACCACCTTAAAGAAGTCAAGTCATTCGTATATCCTAAAAAATGCTACTTACAAGTTACAAATTATTATTAATAGCACTAATTATTATTGTGTTAAATCATTCTATAAATAATAATTACCTATTAAATAGTTGAATATTTATTTTCATTTCCTACTTCTTCTTTATTTACTCTTCATCTTAGTATTTATTGTCATTTTTCATTTCATTTTAAGGTTTTAGATGTTTTAAATCATTTAAGCTTTATTAATATATTTATAAATAATATTGAATTTGATTGGGAAGGTAAATGAGACTACATTATATATTTTAATTTTATAAAATATGAATTAACTTTGCCACTCGAGCGCTTTGTAAAATCACAAATGTCTTGTTTTCATTTCTATAAATACAAAGGTAAAAGTTAATTTTCCCTTTTTTTTTATGTTATTTCTCTTTCCTTAGTTTAGTTTATATTAAAAATTATAAGAACTTTTATTAAATACTCTAAACAGTATGTTCATGTTTCTTCTCCCCTCTTCTTTAATGAGTTTTTATTAATGTGTTAATATCTCAAAAATAGGAGATTTTTTTTTTTTTATTGTTCAAAAAGATTACCTCACATGAATTAAGTTATACATTTATTCAAATAATGTATCTCATTTGTGTTATTGGACTGCTTCACTTAGTAATTTTTTTGGGAAATAATTAATATCTTATGTATAGTAAAAATAAAAAGAATCAAAACATAGAATAAAATAAAAATAAAATCAACACAAAGACATAGGTTCGATTAATATAAAGATCATAAAAACTATACATATTTGGTTTCATTAGTAAATTAATATGTGATGTTTTGTTGCGTCATAATTTTCATATTATTGATAATTTATTCTTCAGTTAATTAAGATCTTTGATTTCTTTTTATATTTCAACTTTTTATCATATTATTCCATTGATATATATAAAACATGAAATAAATAAGATGTCTTTTGAACTTCTCGGGAGGATGAAGGGTATATTAATTGTTCATTACTTTTCTTTAATGACTTTAAGGATTGACAATTACTTCTTCTCTAAATTAATGAGTGAGAGTTGTTAAAGATTTTATTTGAATAAAAGAAATGGAGAAATAAGAGGGAAAAAGGGCAAAAATTCATGAAAGAAATAAATGTTATTTCTGATCTACGAGGGATACGGTACCATGAGTAACTAATATATAATATCTCTACTTTTTACATTTGATAGCATATTTTTTTGTAATATTAAGTATTTTTTTTATACTTTATTTTAAAATTTAAAAATATTAATTTTTTTATTACATATGTTTATTATTGTGGAGTTATTAGAGAAAGAATATAAAATTTGATATTTCTTAAAAGGAAAATGAAGAGGTACAAAAGTAAGAAAAGAAAAGCATAAAGGAGAAATACATTAAAAATTTAAAAAATTAAAGAGAGAGGAAAAAATAAAATAAGATAAAAAGTGCACATTTCATGTAATTAGATTATGATTAAATATATAAATAAATAGTTGAGCTCTAAAATTTGTTAAAAATATGCACTTTTGCTGAACCTTTTCTACTTTCTTTTAAGAAAAATAAAGTTATTTTTCACTTACATTATATTATATAAAATTTAAGTATTTTAAGATATTAAAAATACTTAAGTGATGAAAACTTAAGAAAAATATATGTATAAAATTAAAAGTGAATAATAAAATAAATTAATATAATATTTAAAAATTAAAAATTAAAATAAGAAATTTCAACAGTTGAAATTTAATTAATTCGCGCGAAGTACGGATAAATTCACTAGTTGATTACTATATTTAAACTCAAGGACATATTAGGAAGATTAAGATCAAAATATTTTTAAAAATCTAAACATATACTTATTGAAGAAAAAAATCACAACCCAAAAGAAACACTTATTAGAAAAAAAAAAGAAGAGTACTTTGAAACGGTTGTAGTTAATTAGTCCTAAAATGAAGAAAATGGTAAACACCTTTTCAATACTCTTACTCCCTCAATTTCTTTTTAGCGCATGCTTCATTTTTCGAGAGTTAAATTTGATTAATTTTCAAAGGTAAATTAAATTAGATTAGTTCACTTTTTTTCAAACTAAAATTTAGATATTCAAAAACTATATAAAAAGTACTATAACTTGTAATTTTTCTTTTTTCAATTTGATTAAGAAATATATCTTATAATATTAATCAAAGTTTATATCGTTTGACTCTAAAAGAGAAAACCATGCTATTAAAAAAGAACGAAGGGAGTATAAACTAAAAATGCAAAAACAGTTCCAGAAACATAATAAAAATTGTTATCTTTACGAGAATTAGGTGTCCTACTGTAGTTATGGTACTATTCTTCCTATAAAGTGAAAACATTTCTTGATTTCGAATTTCAAAAATAAGTAAATGATTTTCCGCTCTTATTTGATTTGTCTTAAAACGGAGTAGAAACCTCGCTTGGCCAAAGAGAAAGTCTGATGTGTCTCAAAAGAAGAAATCGTAAATGGATTCGGATACCATTTTAATCATCTCTTTATGTTTTTAGTTCCAAAATATATAAAATTAGGGCTTCTCTAATTAATTTTGGTTGTTGGGTGGCCATTAAAATAGTTAAAATTAATTGAAGCAATATCCATGAAAAAACTTATGTTTCTTAATGGAGAAGTTCATGTACTCTTTTTAACCTAGTTTCGGCATCTCCTTTTCTTCTCCTTCTTCGTTAGTCTAGCTAGCAGAAACAAAAACAAAAAAACATATTAAATTGCCTCAAGGTCCATGGAAACTTACCCCTATAAGAATTTTAACAGAATATCGTATTTAGAGTTTGTTAGAATTTGAATTGAAGTTTGAAGGAGATTGCGGAAAAAAATTGAATGATAATTCGAATGAATAAATTGAATTTGAATAATGAATGAATTAAACTGAGTGAGGTGAATGAATGGGTTGAATTCAATCGAATACTTGAATAATTGAACGTGATTGTATTGAATGTATTCAATTGAATAAAATATAGGTACAATGTCATATTTATACAAGTAATTAATCATCTAAATAAGATACAAAATAATAAAGTGATACATTTATAAATAAGGTAAGAAACTAAGGGGATAGATTTCTAAATAAGATATACAATAATAAAGTGATACACTTCTAAATAAGGTAAGAAACTAAGAGGATAGACTTCTAAATAAGGTAGGAGACTCTACTTAATAAGGACATACAAAATATTTACGTAGGGTGTATAAAAGGAATAAAATAATATGTGCAATGATTGACTAAATTTAGGACGAAATCTACTTATTAATGCAAGCCCAAGCCATCTAATACATCATCGAATAATGTTGAAACTATATAATAATGTTGAGACAGCAGCAGACGAATAATAAAAATAGGTGAATCAACCCGATCCAATGAATAGATACAACAATATTCCAATATCTCCCCTCAAGTTGGAGGGTAAGAAAGAACCCCCAACTTGCGCAATATATTGTGATGAATAGGACAGTGAGAAGAGAGTTGAACTACGTGATGAGTTTGACCAAACTGAAAAACAGTAAAAATTGAATTTGATATCAAACCATGTATATGATATGAGTGAAACAGTTGGTCCAATAATATTATCAATTAAGTGTACTTATATGATTTGATATATAAAAAAAATTGAAAAATGGTGTCAAAATGACTGATTTTTTATGATGAAGATCTTGAAAAAAAATAAAAAATACCACAAAGGATATATAAAATTGAAGGATTGCAACGTTGACGTAATCAAATAAAGGTAAAAGATGATTGATTTGAGAGAGACATCAAAATAGAAACCTTTTAAAAAAATAAAAATATTGATTGTGGTTGATGATTTTGATAGTGCTTGTGATGGTGATTGATGATTTTTGTCCTTTAAAAGAAATACCACCAACAATTAAGAAATGAGAAATTTTGAGAAACAATAGAAAAAGAAAGAGAAAGAAAGATTGTGTTGGTTTTGGGATGACTTAATGAGTGAAGATGAACAGGATTAGGGATTTTTTTTAACCAGGACTCTAAAAATGATGAATTGGTGAGTGAAGATGATTAGGGTCAGGAGTATTTATCAGGACCTTTAACAAACTTTAGATGCCAAAAACATTATGATTAAAAAGAAACACAATTCAACAAAGAGAAATCCAAAAATTATTAAAGATGAAACTGTAAAAGGAGAAAGAATATAACCAGAATGAATGAATCCCCAGATTAAAAATTTTTATACGAGAAAGGATTGATGCTGATTGATGATTTTGATAATTGATGGGTCGGCAAGTGCAGTCGCCATAAAAAAAAATCTAGTCAGTAGACTTCTTTCATATATTGTAATACTGCCAAGATGAATGAATTGACCAAAGATTTATTCCATCTTGAATACTACCAAGATAATAAAATTAATAATAATGAAAGAGGCGACGAGTGCAGTCGCTATGAACAAACCATGTTCATAGACATGTTCCAAGCATAGTGAAACAAAAAGTCAAAAATTATTTCTCATATTTGAGAAAACATGAAAATTGACAACAAGGAAATCAACCTTGCTTTGATACCATGTTAGAATTTGAATTGAAGTTTGAAGAAGATTGCGGAAAAATTAAATTATAATTCAAATGAATAAATTAAATTTGGATAATGAATGAATTAAACTGAGCGAGTTGAATGAATGGATTGAATTGAATACTTGAATAATAAAATGTGATTGAATGTATTCAATTGAAATAAAATATCGGTATAATGTCCTATTTATACAAGTAATTAATCATCTAAATAAGGTAAAAGTATAAATAAGATACAAAATAATAAAGTGATACACTTCTAAATAAGGTAAGAAACTAAGAGGATACACTTCTAAATAAGGTAGGGGATTCTACTTTATAAATATATATAAAATATTTACCTATGGTGTACAAAAGGAATAAAATAATAGGTGCAATGATCTGTTGAATTTGGGACGAAATCAACATATTAATGCAGGCCCAAGCCATCTAATCCATCATCGAATAATGTTGAGACTGCAGAGTAATGTTGAGATTGCAGTAGACGAATAATAAAACAGGTGAATTAACCTGATAAAAAATATACTTAAAGTATCTCCATTTTTTAAGTTTCATGTTTGAACTATAACAGACTATATATCTAACGTGTAAACTATTAATTATTTATTTTTCATATCTAGAAATTTAGCTATGAAATTCAAATAATTAATAATTGAAGTATGTTTTTGTAACGCCCCGAATTTAGTACCCGAAACGCTACACGGTGCCCATGACCACGAAGAACCATAAGTTAACCCACGACTGATATCTGTAAACTAAGCACTAAATAATAGTAATAATATCATAAATAGGGAAAAATGAACTGAAAGACCATAAGGTTCAATACTAGTACATAACTGAATAGTATGGTATAACAATACCAAAATAACTGAGATAATTATCTGAACATACTGTAGTCTGAAAGCCTCTAAACTATTTAAATAAGGAGCTGATAGGACATGTCCCAACTAACTCCAACTAATAAAATAAACTGAAAAAAATGAAATAGTAATGTGATCATCATGTCCTCAAAGGATGATGACTCACTGTTAACTCTGATCGCTAAACTGGGATGCTACTGGTTCTCTGGAGCTCGTGCTTCTAAACCTATGGTATAAGACACCATAGCGCAAATTCGTTAGTACTTTGAATGTACTGGTATGCAAGTGAGGTAGGCTGAATGCAAGAAGTTCAGATGCTTGAGCAATACTAACTGACTGACTAACATGAACATGAGAATATATGCATGCATACGTAATTGTAACTGAGATCATGATAGAATTGAATACTGAGTTCTGACTACTGAGTCTACTAATATTGACATCTGAGTCACTGATAAGTGAGAAACTGATACTGTATTACTGAATACTGAGGGACTGATACTTTGTTACTGATACATGGATAACTGTGTCTGACAGTTCTAATTATGAAAAACTGGTCTAGTTGACTGTATCTGACAGTCCTAAAGCTGAATGCTTACAACATAAGTTCTGATAATTGATATAACTAATAACATGATTGACTGTATCTGACAGTCCTGAATCTAATAGAACTAGCTGAGTTCCATATTGTATCTGAGTAACTGAATTTGAGATCAGTCCTATCTAGCGGGTGATCTCTACATCTGATGATACTGATACTGATTGACCATAGTTGAGATCAGTCCTATTTGGTGGGTGATCCCAGGGTCTATTTATAGTGATAAGGATTGATTGTATGTGACAGTCCTAAATCTCTACTACTGAGCTGAATTTACTGTATTTGACAATACCGATTCTGTAACTGAAATTGTAGGATGTATTCATCTAACCGACATGCCCCATACTAAGCTAACTGGGGTCCAACCTGTAACCCCAGCTGGAAAGGTTTCAGTACTGCGCCACTAGTAAAGACAATTGCTGTGGAGTTAGTCCTAATCTAGCGGGTGACCCCTGGGATCAGTCCTATACATTTAAATATGCTAACGGGTGATCCCTGAGTATGTTAGTCCTATCTAACGGGTGACATCTCGTACCTACGTAGTTCTAGAACTTAGGGATTGCTTCTAGGAATCTCAGTCCCATCTAGTGGGTGAGTCCCCTTCCCTAGGCTCGCTCGGTGCTGAATCCTACTCTTATCTGAAAGACACTGAACTGATTAACTGAACTGAGCTGATTCTAATGGTATTGTTTCGCAGAGCTAAACTGAATTTACTGAGATCCGTTGACTGACAGAATGTACTGAATTCTGAGGACTGACTTAGAGTACTGAAGTTACTGAGATTGACTGGGAATACTGAAGTTGCTGAGATTACTGAGTACTGAGATCTCTGAGATTACTGAACTATTGAGATTCCTAAGATTCTTAGGTTTTCCTGAGTCACATGACTGACTGAGTTCTATGGATCATAGCTTGGCTGAGAGAATCTTAAAAACATGACATGACTCTAGGCACACAGCTAAATTGTCGGGTACAAGTACCCCCAGGACTCGATGGAAAGAAACTGATATAACATGACTTACATGAACACATCACCAACAACACAATTCATAATTCATATATTGAAGCACTTCATCAAACTTGTGGTATGCATAAACTTGTACAAACATGGATATTTCATAATATCATGCTAGTTGGACACTTTTCCTTCGTATAGGCATTTAATCAAACACATGGTAGGCATAATATATGTAGACAACATTATACAACAATCAAACATCATGATTTATATCTAATTTCATCATCTAAGTGTTTTAATCCTAGGTTTACATGAATATACTTCTATACAAATCAATTTCATATAAAATTGATCACTCAACATGGGTTTGAATTCAATTGATCATTCTCAACATAAACAAAATAAACCCAACATGAAATTCATAAAGAAATCCATAAACTTAAACTTAGAAAAGAGATTCTCGGATTTCATGGACGAAATGAGTCCATGAATGAACTTTACGCATACCTTAGTTCGTGATTTCGTGAAGATTGACGGTGAAACCTTCTTGAATTTGAATCCCCAATAGAAACCCTAGCTTGTTCTTGAGAGAAACTTAAGAGAAACTAGTATATTTTGGGTGAAGAATGACTAAATCACGTGTTATTGGATATATATAGGGGTGAAAAATTGACCATTTTAACCCTGGACGCGTCTTTAATTTTTGAGAAAATTTCCCGATTTTCATCCTTGCCGCGACGCACCACTATCGCGCCAAATCACTGGAAAGTGACAAATGAGAAATTGCACGGTGGTACGACGTGGAACTATTGCATTGCCACTTTGTATGCAACCTGGAAGTTTGGCGCGATGCGCCACTATTGTGGAGCAATACTGGAAATTGACAATTGTCATTTGAGCTATCTCTACGACGCGCTGAAGGCTCAGGTGGTACACTGTCTTACTAAAAAGGCTCTAACCCTTCACCCGGGTGTCGAATTTAGGCGAATTTGGTATCAGTGGAAAGCTTATTCAATTTCCCACATGATAATACCACGTGTAAAAAAGTGGATTCATCTCTCAAAGAAAGCATCTAACATTCTTGGGAAACTTTTCAAGCTAGGAAAAGTACGGGGTATTACAATTTTAATAAATAATTGATAATAGTTCAAATAAGAAACTCGCATCCCTGATAATTCAGAAATAAAACTCAAAAAATTAAGATACTTTCAATGTAATTTTCGCCCCCACTGTAGTATTTGTTGTTAGATTATCACCAAAAAAATAAAATAAATTAATTCTGATGTCAATTTCCACCATAAAACATAGCAAAAAAAGTTGTCATTTGAGTCAAATGTTATAAGCAAAAAATTAAAAGTATTTAGAAAACAAATTAGAGTGTCTTTCTTATGATAGTTACTTTTATTTTTGGAAATAATCTCAAATATGTCATTGAACTTTTAGAAACAACTTATCTATATCATTTGTTAAAAGCTTGACTCATATATGTCACTGTCGTTCAATAAAATGCCTATTTATCCCATTATTTTTTAAGAGAAAACATAGATTGTTTTTGCAAAACCATTTTTTCACATGTCCAATGATGATTCAGCCACATTATTATTTAAATCAATTCTTTATTTTTAATTAGCCGACATTCAAAAATAAATATGTCATCAATTCTTTTGGTCGATGACATATTTCGACCATTTTTTAAATATATCATACCAACTTTTTAAAATTGATTTAGCAACAAGTATATCATAAGAACAAAAAGTCCAAGGGGCTCAAAAAGGCAGATGGGGCTTTTCAAATATAGTCGTATATTAGTATAGTATACTAGTACTCCAAGGGATTTTAATAGGTGAGGGAATTTAAGTGATACCACTTTCATTGTAGGGTAACTTACATAAATCCCGATTTTTTAATGAGTTCTAACACTTTTTTCCATAACTTTATTTAATTGCATGATATCCCAGATTGATATTTGTAATACATATCTTTAGCCTTGATACATATGCATTGCGATACATTTGTAATTAAGTGGTTAGTTAAACAAGGAAGTAACTAATTTTAATTATTATAGGAAGTAAAATTAGGCACAAATCGTGGTATAAATATATCTTGTCCAGATGTATCATAATGATACATTTGGTAAAATTACTCAATACCTATTAAAAATTCATTCTCACTTAAAAATAATAGTTTACATATGTCAAACGCATGTTAAATGTATCAAACATTTATAAATAAATCAAAAATATGAATCACTATCACAAAGTATCTGCCATATGTATTACCAGTATTCCAACAACAAATGTATCATATTGATAATGCATATATTTTTGATAACTGATTAACAACACCAATATATATTTTTTATAGTATTATATCAGTTTTACATATGTCATTCCTCACGAGATAAAATGTATCAATGTTGCACGTATAAAACGTATCACTGAATTAAATAAAATATAATGGAAAAATATACAAACTGAATGAGGGTGGTAAAACCATTAAATGACCAAAAACATATGCATCATTCTTAAAATTATGAAAAGCGTACACAAGATCTTGATATGTATCTACATATGTATTAAATACATTTATTTGATACATATGATTGATACATATGTATATGTCTTGATACTTATGATTGATACATATAATCCACCCCCCTTCGTCGTTCGTCCACACCATCACCTCCACCTTGTCTACCCTACCCCACTACTAGAAATTACCACTATGGCAATAGTTTAAAAATTATTGCATAGATAAAGAAATTATTTTCATAGATGTACCACAACGGTTAGACATGTATTGGATATATGAGCGTTGTGATAGGTCTATCGCAACGGTTATTGCGAAGGTTACAACAACCGTTGAAATAGATAGAACTATTGCAATAGTTTTTTTAACCACCTATTGGGACGCTTCATATTGTCTATAGCAACAGTTAAGAATCGTTGTAATAGCCTATATTGCAATGACAGGAAAGCTTACAATAACCCTATTGCAATAATTTTTGGATATCTACTGCAACACTTATTAGTCTTTTGCAATGGTTTTAAACTACCTATTGCAACTCTTTTTGACACCTATTACAATGACTTTCGGGTCTTTTGCAATATTTTTTGTTACCTATTGCAACTACTTCAAATAACAATTAACAGTTTAGATGAAATAGTTACCCCTAATATATATATATATATTGAATTATATTAATCCCTCTGTTTCAAAAAGAATGACCTACTTTCCTTTTTAATCCTTTTCTAAAAGAATGACCCCTTTCCTTTTTTGGCAATACTTTAATTTCAACTTTCCACATAGCATGTTTAGGACCACAAGATTAAAGAAAATTTTGGTACATTTGACACAACTTTAATTTAAGGCCATAAGATTCCAAAGTTTCTTTATTTTCTTAAACTTTATGCCAAGTCAAAGTAGGTCATTCTTTTTGAAATGGGGGGAGTAATCTTGGGCTAATCCAAACTAGCCGAATTTGAATCTTCAATACACATTCAACTCTATTTTCGGCTATTTGATTCCAATAGCAAATTATATTAGGGGTTCTCTAACACTAGATATATAAAATAGGTGGTAATCCTTCCAATCATTATGACATCATAGTTCCAATCGCTAAACTACAACTTTAGCCATAGAAAAAAAAATAATAAATTACGTAGAGCCTCCAAATTCAAGCAAAACATAGAAACCATAAACAATATATGATGACTATTCCATTATTTTTCACCATTTTGAATCATTAACCAAATGATTGCCCACCACAATTAGTTGAGAATATTAATGTGTTTTTATCTAAGGCATCAAATGGTCAACTGTACTTTTTCTAAGGCATCAAACACCAAGTCAGGCCCCACTACCGCAGCCTCACCTACCTCAAACCAACCAATGAGAGATCTACATCTTCTCCCATAAAGAGACTCAAATGAAGCCATATGAATACTAAAATAATAGCTATTATTATATATGAACTCAATCAAAGGTAAGTGGTCATCCCAACTACCCTTAAAGTCGACTACACACACTCTCAACATGTAGTAAAGGGTCTAAATGGTCCTTTCCGCTTGACCATCTGTCTGTAGGTGAAAGGCTGCACTGAGGTAGACTTGGGTACCAGGATACTTTTGGAAGGCTATCCAAAAGTGAGAGGTGAAATATGTACCTCTATCTGAAATGATGGATAATGGGACACCGTGTAACTTAACCAACTCTCTGATATAGAGCCTGGCATAGTCCTCGGCTGAATAAGAGGTATGAACTAGCAAGAAATGGGCTGATTTGGTCATCCTATCCAAAATAACCCAAATCGAATCATGCTGACAATGAGTACGAGACAAACCTGTCATGAAATTTATGTTCACTTCCTCCCACTTCCAAGTGGGAATACTAAACTCTTGCATGGACCCACTAGGCTCCTGATATTCAATCTTAACCTACTGATATGTGGAGCACTTAGCTACAAACTTTCTAATATCTCTCTTTATCCCACTCCACCAATAGACCTTTTTCAAGCCGCGATACATCTTAGTAGCCCCTGTATGAATAAAGTAACGTGCACCATGCACTTCATCAAGAATTCACTGTCTTATGCTTTCCACGCATGGTACACGTAGCCTACCCTAGAAACACAATACACCATATTCTCCTTGGGAGAAAACCACTACTTTCTGTTCTCTGATTGACTCTTTCAACTTAAGTAAACTGGGATCCCTGTCCTGCTTCTCTTTTTCCTTGGAAACTAGTGAATACTCCAAACTATTCTGCACCCAAATACTACCTTCAGCCGAATCAACCAAATGGACACCTATTCTGGCAAGATGATAATCTTTTTGAACTAACCTCTTCTTACCATCCTCAGTGTGAGCAACACTATCCATGGACAACCTATTGAGGGAATCTTCCACTATATTGGCCTTGCTGGGATGATACAAAATACTTATGTCATAGTCTTTCAATAATTCTAACTACCCTCTCTGACGCAAGTTCAAGTCTTTCTGAGAAAATACATACTGTAGGCTTTTGTGGTCTGTGAACATATCAATATGCACCCCATACAAATAGTGCCTCTAAATTTTTAAGGAAAACACAAAAACTGCTAATTCAAGATTATGGGTGGGATAGTTATTTTCATGGGGCTTAAGCTGTCTAGAGGGATAGGCCACAACATCCCAACCCAAATCTAAAAGCATCACAGTAAACAACAAACCCATCTGAACCATCTGACAATGTCAAAACTGGGGCTATAATGAGTCAAGTCTTCAACTCCTGAAAACGTTTCTCATAAGAATCTAACCATTGAAGCTTAACTTTTTTCTGAGTCAATCTGGACATAGGGGATAAAATAGATGAAAATCCTTCAATAAACCATCGGTAATAGCCAGTCAAACCTAAGAAACTCCTGATATCTGATGGAGAGATGGGTCTAGGCCAGTTTCTCATCGCCTCAGTCTTTTAAGAATTGACTCTAATGCCATCACCGAAAATAATATGACCAAGAAAAGCTACTGATCTTAGTTAAAATTTACACTTACTAAATTTACAGAACAATTAATGGGGCTTTAAGAGTCTGTAATACTATTCTGAGGTGGTCTGCTTAGTCATTTTCACTACGGGAGTAGAAAAGAATGTCATCGATGAAGACTATGAAGAACATGTCCAAGTACTATTTGAACACGCGGTTCATCAAGTCCATAAAGACTGCTGGGGCATTGGTAAGACCAAATGACATAACTAGAAACTCAAAGTGGCTATACCGAGTTCTGGAAGCTATTTTTAGAATGTCATATTCTCTGACTCGGAGTTGATGATAGCCTGATCTGAGGTCTATCTTAGAAAAGTAACTGGCACCCTAAAGTTGGTCAAACAAGTCATCGATTCTAGGAAGTGGATACTTATTCTTGACTATGACTTTATTTAACTGATGGTAGTTTATACATATTCTAAGAGAACCATCTTTCTTTCACACGAATAGAACTGGTTCACCCTAAGGGGATATGCTGGGCCTGATGAACCCTTTGTTTTAAAGGTCCTTCAACTGTTCTTTTAACTCTTTATGTTTAGATGGATCCATTCTATATGAAAGAATAGAGATGGGCTGAGTATCAGGAAGAAGGTCTATTCTGAAGTTTATTTCCCTTTCAGGAGAAAGTCTGGGCAGATATTGGGAAACACATCTACAAATTTACTTACGACTGAAGCTGACTCAATATTAAAAGTATCAAAACTAGAGTATTTGACTCACACCAAATGATAGACACACCCATTGGATATCATTTTTCTTGCTCTAAGGTATGAAATAAGTTCACCTTTAAGAACTATGGTACTACCCCTCCATTCTAGGATAGGTTTGTTTGGGAACTAAAAATATACAAATCTACTTCTATAATAAACTGAGGCATAGCATGAATGGAGAAAATCTATGTCGAGAATGACGTCAAAATCCATCATCTCTAAATCTACTAAGTTTGCTGAAGTAACTTTCTGGGACATCATAATCGGATAGTTCTTGTATACCCATCGGGCTATGATAGACTTATCCACTGGGGTAGAGACTGAGAAAGGCTCTGTTAGGATTTCAGGACTGACTCCAATGTTGACGACTATATAAGAGGTTATAAAAGATAAAAAAACTGCTGGATCTAACAAAGCATAATCATGTAAATGGTAAACTTGTAATGTACCAGTGACCATATCAGGAGAACTTTCCTGATCTTGTCAGGACTGAAGTGTATAGATCCTATTTGGGCGTTGCTCACTAGTGGCACTAGAAGTGACATCCTGTTGAGATGGGTGACCAGACTGAGCTAGGGGACGATTATGCTGACTTTGTGAACCCACCTGAGAACAATCTCTGATTCTATGACCTGGTTTACCACACCCAAAACACAATCACTGCCAGCCCTACAGACACCCTGATAATTACTGCCATATTTTTGGCAGAGACGATTTGTTCGACACTGCTAACACTACCCTGAGATTTAAAGCCTGGCGCCCTATCCTTATTACCATTTCTGAATTTAGGCACCGGAGCACTGACTAAGGATGGAGCTGGAACTAAATATTTTGGGTGTAACTGAGGATGATTACCACCATCTAACTTAGGCTAAGTAAAGTTAAAACAACCTATTCTAGCCCTCTTATTTTCCCTTTCTTTCTCCTTAGTCTTTTGTTTCTCAATCTGTTGAGCATGGTCTTTTGTTTCTCAATCTGTTGAGCATGGTCTTTTGTTTCTCAATCTGTTGAGCATGGACCATCAACCTAGACAAGTCCATCTCCTTAATCAGCATTGTGGTCCTACACTCTTTGACCACACTGTCAGACACACTAGATATGAACTTGATCATCTTAGACCTGCTATCAGCTACCACATGGGGAGCATACCTGGCCAACTGAGTAAACTTAAAAGAATACCCCTTCACTGTCATGCTGCCCTGCTTTAGGTTAATGAACTCTAAAACCTTAGCTTCCCTCAACTCCAATGGGAAGAACCTCTCCAGAAAGGTAGTAGCAAACTCCTCCCATTCTATAAGCCCTGCATCTACGCCCTTATCTACCTTCCACTACTTAAACCATGTATGAGCCACATCCTACAACTAATAAACAGCTAACTCAGCACTCTTATTATCGGTTACCCTTATAATGTCTGTTACCTTTTGCACCATGTCAAGGAATTTTTGTGGGTCCTCTTCAGACTTAGACCCTGAAAATAAAGAAGGGTTCATTAGGTGAAGTCCAAAATTCTAGTTGCAACAATATTGGCCACTGGACTGGCCTGAACAGCAACTGGGCATTCATTTTGAACTGCCACAGAATGGGCTAGAGTGGTGAAAGTTGCTCCAAATTTTGCGTAAGAAATGTGCTCATTTAGGGGATCTTGTTGAATGGGCGAAGGTGCTGGCTGGTTCCCAGTTCTTCTTCCGTTGGACTTCTAAGGAGGCATGTTCTATAAACGAAAGTAAAAATTAGATTAGACGGAGAGTTTAACTTGAGCTCATGCTCAGTCGCAAGATATGAACACTGAAAGAAGGGAATTTTTTCCTAAAATGCCTCATAGTCTCTTTTCCATAAGTGTGTCGCTCTATAGACCCATGCACAAGACTTTACTTGACATGACTTTCAGACTCCCTAGGACTCTTTAGAACCTTAGGCTCTGATACTAATTTTGTAATCCCCTGAGACTGCACCCTGGGTGTCATACGGTGCTTACGACCCTGAAGGACCACAAGCTAATGTAATGGCGTAAGACTATCCCTTAGTCATCACACGGTGCTTAGGACCACAAGTGATCTCAGGCTAACCTTATACTGGTATGCTGTTAAGCAACTGATCTAAATATGTATAAAATGATTGAGTTTACTGTGCAAAAATATAATCATGATGAAATCTAGGAAAAATAGAACACAGATAAAATTTTACATTTTGATAAAACTGAAGAGCGAAACTAAAATTACATCACTGACACTAATTGACATCTATGAAGCCTCTACTATACTGACTATAGATAGCTGGGAAGCGATTATGAGTCAGAAAGTAATGTACATAAACAATATCTAACTGAAGTCCCTGAAGTAGGAGGACTCATCATTTGCTGACTGGAATCTACAACTGTCTAATTATGATATATGGACTGTAAATAAACTGGCACCTACATTATTAAATAATATAGCACATAGACATATATGTGGATCAATACTTTTCGAATGCACTGAGAATGTGGGGATGAATACATAAGTAAATTAATATCTCAATATTTTTATAAATTTTCAAAGAATGCATGAAAAGTGTAGATGACTCACATACGCTTAAATAACTAAAAAATAAGAATCATAATCATGAGTAGTAAAGCATGCTATATAAATCTAGTGATTCATGACAGTTAGCTCAAAAAGCTGTACTTGAATTCTGCCTGTAATCATGCTGTCTAAGTGTAGAAAAGACTTACTTTTATATCTGAAATCTGAAAACTGAAATCTGTAGCTAATGCCTTCTATAAAGAAAAATCTGGATAAAGCTGTGAGCCTTTACACTTAGTTTCTAAAAGCTGTTCTGTTATTCTTTTCTATTCTAAAATCTATAGTTTGTAAGCTTTAGGCTGTAGGGAGGTTTTTCTAACCAACATACACTATATGAGCTATCATAGTGTCTAACGTCTAGTTCCCTTATGGGAAAATCTCACGTTAGGGAGAGCTATCATACTCTTTCCAAGGAGGATAACCTAATCTAAGTAATTACATCTGTATCTATCATCCATATAGAAATGAGAATAATCTGATAAATCTGAATCCTACGTTGTCTCGTAGTTCTAGGCCATGAGAACATACCCAAATCAGTGCTAAATACTGCTTCCTTAGTCTGTAAGCTCATTCTCTTAAAAATCCACTTTTAAAACTAGTATAAAGGTTTATAATGAAAACCAATTTCGTATCTATTAATCTATTCTATAACTGAAACTGTAAAGTGGATTCCATGTCTAAACTGAGATTAAAAGATCAAATCTTTATCAAAATCTAAAAATAATTAATCATAGGATGCTTAAAGTATAGTTAATCTTGAAATATCAACACAGAAACTAGGGCTTAACAACCCATGAATCAAATTCATGTCAAAACATCATAAGGTTCATGATTGATGAGGTAAGTATTGATAATTCATCTCAAAATCTTGAAATTTCTACAATACGCATGAAAATATGATAGTAAGCATGCAAATTCATCATCTAAATTACTTTAAATCTCATAATCTTTCAATTAGAAATATTGGGTATGAACCTCAATTTGAAAATCATGTAATTTCGTACAAAATCAACTTTAAAACTAATTTTGGGCACAAAGATGAAAGGATTATCCTTGTTGAAAAATTCCATATACCTTAATTAATGAAATTGATGAAGACACTTGACTTTGAATCCCTATTTGTGCTCTCACAGATTGTTTTCTTGAAGCTCTTAAATTAGGAACCTTGAATTTTGAGTTTCCTTGGAGAAGGAAAGGTGGAATTTGGATTTCTTGGGGATTAAATTTTGAATTCTAGGGTTTTCTTGGAATGAGTTTTGATGAATGGTAAGTGTAATAGGTTAAGAATGAGTTTAATCTTTTGTTTTTCTATAATACACCGAGAATCTCAATCGATAGTAGAACCATGATTAAAGCTCATGAGAAATAAATTTTAGTGATTTGGTAGTTTTATTATCAAGGTTGATATGTATTAAGGCCTTAAATATGTCCTAGCTATTGGGCGAATCAAAACATCCCTTACCAATTGAATTCTACAGAAGGATATTTTCATAGTCAACTTTAAATGATCATATCTCCCTTTCTACAACAAATTGTTGATCTCATCACCCATAAAGGGATCGATAATTGAATTATATTTCCAACTATACCAATTTCGCCAAAATATAGTATTGGATTAAGAAGTTATGGCCATTTTACTGAGAGCTATCCGAGTTGCCCAGGAGCGATGGACAAGCTGACGGACTGTCAAGTCAGCGATGGACGGTCACTCTGGCCATTGTAACTGAGGCATTAAGGCCATTTATTGTCCCAAAACTGATGGTTGGAGTGGCGGTCAGTCACCAGAGTGAAGGTCTATCACCCAGACCGTCAACTTGGTCCAAAACAGCGCTGAAACACCATTTTAAGAGCTTTTTGGGTCTTTTCCCACCCCCTTTAACCCCGAATTACATCAAATCAAATCACATAACTCCTCATTCATCCATAACATCAAAATTAGAGTTTTTTTCAAGATCAAAACCCAATAACAAGATTCAAAACCTTCTTCAAGAAAACTCAAGAATGTAAACGTCAACATTTAGGAACCTTCAAGAAAAGTTAACCTCCTTCAAAATTCAAGCTTTTGAGATATGTTAGATGTTGATTCATGGGTTCCTTCCACCCATGAAGCTCAAGAATCCTTTTTCAAATTCAAAGATTATATAATTATGAGTGTTCATGATTTATGTGAACTGAAATTCATGTTTATGTTGTTGTTGGGTTATAATTCATGTTTTAGATTGCAAGTTGAAAGATTTTATCTTAGTATGTGATGATTTGCAAGATATTCATGATAAACCCTTCAAATTACATGTTGATTGATGTAGCCATGTTATTTATATGTATTGTTTGGTGTATAACCAAAGCATGCTCCCCATATGTTTGATCAAATGACTATGTGAATAAAGTAGTACCATTATAGCATGTTAATATGAAATTCCCATTTGTGTACAAGTTAATGTATGATAAGTGTTTTTTGAAAGGCTTTGGTGAATGAATTATGAGACATTAGTATGTATGCCGATACATCTACAAGTTTATGACTTTCAAATACTTGAAGAGATGCTTCATTGATTGTATTGTGAATGATAGACGATTGTCATGTTGTTCAAGAATTATTATCCTTTACTTTTATATTATTGAGTCTTGGGGGTATTTAATACTCGATAATTTAGCTGAATGTCTATAGCTAGTGTCAATTTTTAAGATAATCTTAGTCGTGCCATGATTAGTAGAACTCAGTCAGTTACAGAAATTGGAAAGACTCAGTAATCTCAGTAGCAGTCTATTCCAGCTAAGTATGCGGTTCAGACCACAATAGTATTCAAGTAATCAGTTCAGAACTCAGTAACATCCAGTCAGATAACAAAATTTAGTAGTATTATGCTAGTCAATAGAACTCAGTAGATTCAATTCAGCTCAGTTAATCAGTATGATCAGTAAGAGATTCAGGTCAGTCCAGTATAGTCTAAGAATCAGTTCAGAGTCTATTTAGTTCGGAGTTGGATTCTGTACTAGTGAGGGCACGGATGATGACTTCCTCATTAGAGAGGCAGAGTCGTTAGCAGCAGTCCCTATACTCCAGAACTGTGTAGCCAGTGCAGGATGAGGAGTAACCCATTAGATTAAGGCTTGGCTACCTCCCAGGAGTCACCCGTTAGATTAGGCTTGACTTCCTATTTAGGGTCACCCGTTAGATAGGCTTGACCATAAAAGTGTCTTTAACTATGGAATGGTACTGATACCCTTCCAGCTAGGGTTACAGGTTGGACCCCATTAGTTCAGATTTGGGGCATGTCGGTTAGATGATTACCTCCCACAATCTTAGTTTTAGATTTAGTCTCAGTAATAGAACTCAGTTTAGCTATACAGAAATCAGGACTGTTAGATACAGTCACTTAGCTCAGTAAAAAACCTAGATAGTTCCAGTAGATTCAGATATCACCCATTAGATAGGATTGATCTCTAATTTTAGTCAATCATATTCATTATCAGTAGATTTAGAGATCACACGCTAGATAGGCTTAATCTTATATTCAGTTAATCATTATTAGTATCGGTAGATCCAGAGATCACCCGCTAGATAAGCTTGATCTCAGATTCAGTTAATCAAGTGTCAGACATCAGTAAATCCAATTATCAGTAATCCAGTTATTAGAACTCAGTATTCAGTGTTACTACGATTTCAGTTATAGTTTATGCATCCATGCATGTATCCTCATTCAGTTTACTCATGTTATTCAGTCAGCTATAGTTCATGCATATGAGCCTTTGCATTTAGCCTTACCTCATCTAGTGTACCAGTACATTCTCACATACTGGAACACACTTTTCTATTGTGCTATGGTGTTTTATACCATAGGTTCAGAAGCACGAGATCTAGAGCACCCTTAGCAATTCAGATTCAGCCAATAGTAGTAGACTTAGCAGTGAGTCCTCATCATTTAAGGATGTTCTATTTTTTATTATATTTATAGATTCAATATTATAGTAGACGGAGTTATTTGGGGGATTATCCCATCAACTCCTTATTTAGACAATTTAGAGGCTTTCAGACTAGATGTTCAGATAGTTGCTTTAGTATTTTTGATACTTTATTCAGTTGTATTTTAGTTTTTAAACCTTATGGCAAGTTTTCTCTAGTTGTATTCCATATTTTTATAGTATATTATGCAGTGCTCAGTTATAGGTACCTTAAAAGGGTTAGCTTGTGGTCCTTCGAGATCATAAGCACCATGTAGCATCCGGGGTTCAGAATCTGGGGCGTTACATTTTCACAATTTAGAGCACTTGGAATTTAATCTATTGCCCCTTCTAAAAATTAGACTGCGACTGGAAAATCCTAATTTTGCTACCCACTACAATGCGCCACTATTGTGGTGGCTTACTGGAAAATGGACTATTGCAAACTGGAACTTCACCGCGATGCGAGGCTATCGTGGTAAGCCACTGGAAACAAACAAATGCCATTTTGTTATCACCGCAATGCAGTACCATTGCGCTGAGGTACTGGAAAAGGGACTAAAGAGAAATGGAGTTTCACCGCGACACGATGTAATCACGGTGCTCCACTGGAATCTAACAATTATGATTTTGTCCTTCACCGCGATGTGGTGCCAGTCAAAATACCCTACTATTTTCACTAAAATCACCATAACTACTTAATCATGTATCAGATTAAGGCAAAATTGGTGTCGTTGGAAAGTTGAGTAAATTTTTTACACATTGGTGAGTCTAGAGTTGGAAATTCCATATGCATCAAGAGTTATACCCTTTCAAAGTTAACCCTTGATACACTAGAAGCTAAACTGAGCTAGGATAAAGTATGAGGTATTACAATATCTCCCCCTTAGGAACATTTGTCCTCGAATGAGATTAGTTAAACTGAGGATACTGAGGAACTGAGACTATCATGAAATTGATTTCTGAGTTGACTTGCCTTTACTTACTATAAGGAGCTGATTCATGCTGAGAGTTTAGAATTTGCTTGAAGTGTTCATGATGCAATCATACATCTAGAACTATGAAGTGGTAACTTATGCAGGTACAAATCATGAGACAATGAGGCTAAGATCATACAATGGATATTATACTATTTGAGCTAGAATACTTGGAAAACTAAGATCATACACTGAATACATATGAACTGAATCATAACTAAATATCTGAATTTGACACTGATGCCTGATGCCTGGACTGAGCTGAATTCGTAATTTGTACAAATGCAAATATTTTACCTCATGGAATGGCTTAACTCGCAAAACTTTAGGTAGTATGGCTAGATGGAAAGTTAGAAATCTATAGGATCATCTGTTTGATTGCTAAATTGGATTGTAGGCTGTATGGACTGGATTTTACTGAATGCTCACACCCAAATGGGGTATTTCTTCAACACTCTTCTAGGAAATTCTAATGATATAAGGGAGCAAAGAACTCTGGGCATGATCTGAACAAGACATCTGAATAAGAAATTTTAACATTTCGACAACTCTATAGCATAGAACATATGCCTATAAATCATAAGCTAGGATAGAATTACTAGGCCATAAGCAATGCAACTTCCTGCTTTCAAACTTAGCAACGCTTCTTAAATGCTCCCTCAACTATACTATCCCCTTAAATACCATATTTACTTAATTCAACTTATAATTCTCACAATGATATTGATAAATCCATCTACTAAAGTCTAAACTTAACTAAATTCTCTCATCATGGTCAAGCCTAACTCAAAATCACAAGATACTGCACATAACACCATATACTAGTCTGAACAATGAATTCAATACCCCAAGCATTGTCATAACTGCTCACCTGTAGGATAATTCTTCTTATCACTTTAACAACTAAATTTAACCTCTTACTGGGAATTCACCAACGCTCAATGCATTCATCCACTTACACACCAACATGTCATTCAAACCTATTTTCATAACCATAAATGCATTTCCAAATAAACACCCATAAAAGTATCTTTCTTATATTCTCTAATACCTCTATCAATAACAACTTCCATGCACTATTCTAAAGAAGACACACATAAAATATTATCAACTAATCAAGTTATACACAAAAATCTTCACCTCGATATTCCTTCACTTATAGACTTACATAAAACAAGCATACAATTATCTTTCCCAACATGACATATTTACTCTTTCCCATCTACACAATTGATCATCACTACTACCCTGATCTAAGGGGAGGTCACTGAAAGATTGGGTTACCATGGCTTGAAACATAAAGGGATACTAGGCATAACTTGACATTCTACTGAGGCCTAAGGAATAGAGTATTCACGACATGGATTCATTAAAGAGATCTAATCTGAGGACGTACATGATATAGATCTAAATTTTGCTGATCATTAAGAGTGTTGCATGAGTACTGAAGCTGAACATACTGTAAAGCATAAGTACATGAGTCAAGAGCTGTATGACCTGAATTTGGATTTCATAACTTATAGCATGTGATTACGACTGCTGAATGAACTGGAATTCCTTGTGTTGGGAATTAGAAGAGTACATGATTTTCCTATAAGGTGCATAAATATGAACTATGGTCATGGAGATGATGTGTAAGGCATGAGTAGATACTGGTATAACTGAAGTACAAATACTAAAATAAGAATGGGTTGGGCATTAGCCTCCCTTTCTAATGTTCTATAACATACTGACATCACTACGAGAATCTGAGAGTCTGACTTGGTTACTTGTTCTATCATCTCCCCCTTAACTTTAAGCCATAATTCTAATTCTATGGAACCCTTTAATAAAATTTAAACTGAACTACACTCACTACACTCTAGAGTCTGGAATACAACAATACACGTGAATAATAATCTGGAATACAACAATACACGTGAATAATAAACTTACTCTAAAAGACTATACCTAAAAGTTAAAACCCACTGCTAATACTTCCTTCTGAGATACAACTCTATCTTTTCTATAGCCTAATAGTCATCATATAATAACTTGAACACTTACTAACTTAGAATCTTCATGAGTATCACCACGCTCGTGTTCACACCATGTAGAACTTCAACTCTTATTTCTATTAGCTTAATCTTCAAGGATTCAAACTTAGATTCTAACACTTAACATGGATATTCCAAAACCTTTAATGAACCATACTACTTCCGTCAAAGCCTACTAATATCATATCTCTAAACTTATATTTTCCCTAAACCATGAGAATTAAAATCATACCAAAAAGGCTCAACATTATCTATTGATAACACCTTAGCTTAGCTATTAAGAACATCAAATACTATATAACTAGCCTCCTTCTACTTAGAAACTCAACAATACTACTAACCACACACAACACGTAATAAAATTAGAAAATAAAACAATCCCATATCACCTTGGGCATACCTCTATATCATACGTACAACATCATACTTAATTATGAATAAAATGGACTTAAACAATTGCATATACTATCTAAGCCTACTAGATCACTTCTATTTAACTAGCATCACTAATCGAACAATCATTACTTCTACCTTGTTGATCATCCATTGTCCAAAGTTAACGTCTAGTACTAAACATGATTTACAACCCAACCTCATATACTATTCTTACTTGGAAGCTATAAAATATAGCATCAAGAAACACTAGTACACTAGAACCTCATAATAACAATAATTGATTATATAATCGCATGATCTATCTTATTATAATACATTAGCACCTCCTCCTTCTACACATTGGGATTATGTACCCATTTATCCACCTATTTTACATTTATAGCTCTATAAGTTTCAACTAAACTCCTTTTTGCAACCTCAAGGAAAGCCTAAATTAAAAATACTAAGACATCAAATACTTTCATTAATAACCTATACTTTTCTAACAGAATAGGTACCATAAATAACACCCGTTCATATTTCAAGCAAACAACAATTCTCCTTAACTAATCATTCTTTATCTACCTTCTACCAAGGAACTTGTACCATATTAATTACCTATAAACTAACACACATGGACATATCACCTTAACACAAACTTTATAACATGCATAAGCTTATCTATATACTTTCGACAAATCTCCATTCCCACCTTTCTTGCCAGTACACTTCTATGCCCATACTTCCAACTGTAAGAAAGTTCTACTACTTATAAATCATAAAACTATAGGTTCCGATATCCCTCGAATGCAAACTTTATTTAATAATCTAGATTCATACTATCTCTTTTTATGAACACTATCTGAATTGAAGAGTTAATGAGGAATCTGAATTTGTAACATATTCTGTCTTAACTGCATAACTCATATGGATGAGGACATAAGATTTCAACTTAAGGAACTTGTAAGATACTAGCGAGCTCCTCTCAATCCCCTTAGTGTGACTTCAAAAGTTACTGATAGTAAATTTGAGAGCATCATCTAGGGAAAAATTAGAATCTAGTACTCATGTTATCTAAAAAAGTCATAGATGGAGAATTTTGGGGTAATACACGAATAAATAGGAGTTTTTGAGAGAACAACTTTACTGCACGATCTAGAGTATGAAAAAAAAGAGACACTTCTTAAAGGCCCTATAGCCTCTCGAAGAAAATACAACCGTCTCTATACCGTTTTGCAAGACTATACTAGACACGGTTTCACAGACATCCTAGGATACTTGAACTTTGTGCTCTGATACCAAATTTGTAACAACCTGAGACTACTCCCCTAGTCATCACAAGGTGCTTAGGACCACAAATGATCCCAGGCTAACCCTTGTACTGGTATGCTGTTAAGCAACTGATCTGAATATGTATAAAATGACTAAGTTTATGGAGCAAATATATAATCATGATGAAATAAAGGAAAAATACAATACATATATAATTTTATATTTTGGTAAAACTGAAGAGTGGAAGTAAAATTACATGACTGACACTAACTGATATCTATGAAGCCTCTACTATACTGACTTTAAATAGCTGGGACGCCATTCCAGCTACCACTAATAAATAATATGAGTAATAAAGTAAAGTACATAAATAACATCTAATTGAAGTCCCCGAAGTAGGATGACTTATCATTTGCTGACTGAAATCTGTAATTGTCTAATTATGGTATATGCACTGCAACTGAACTGGCACCTATATTATTAAACAATGTAGCACATAGACGTATATGTGGATTAGTACTTTTGGAATGTACTGTGCATATAGGGGTGAATGTATAACTAAATCAATATCTCAATATTTTTATAAATTTGCAAAGAATGCATGCTAAGTGTATGTGACTCACATTAGCTTGAATAACTGAAAACTAAGAATGTAATCATGAGTAGTAAAGCATGCAGTATAAATCTAGAGAGTCATGACACTTAGTTCTATAAGTCATACTTGAATTCTGCCCGTAATCATGCTTTCTAAGTGTAGAAAGAACTCACTTTAATATCTGAAATCTGAAATTTAAAATCTGTAGCTAATGCCTTATATAAAGAAAAAAATGAATAACATTGTGAGCCTTTACATTTAATTTCTAAAAGCTATTCTGTTATTCTTTTCTGTTTTGAAATTTGTAGTATGTAAGCTTTGGGCAGTAGGGAGGTTCTTCTAACTGACATACACTATATGAGCTATCATAGTGTCTAACGTCTAGTTCCCTTATGGGAAAACCTCACGTTGGGGAGATGTGTCATACTCTTGATAAGGAGTATAACCTAATCTAAGTGATCTCGTTGGTATCTCTCATCCATATAAAAATGGGAATAATATGATAAATCTAAATCCTATGTTGGCTCATAGTTCAGGGGCATAAGAACATACTTAACTCGATTCTAAATACTACTCCCTTTAATCTGTATGCTCATTCTGTTGGAAATCCACTTTTAAAACTTATACAAAGGTTTATAATGAAAACCTATTTCGTATCTATTAATCTATTCTATAACTAAAACTGTAAAGTGGGTTCCATGTCTAAACAGAGATCAAAAGATTAAATCTTTATCAAAATCTGAAAATAATTAATCATATGATGCTTAAAGTATAGTCAATCTTAAAATATCAACACACAAACTAGGACTTAACAACCCATGCATCAAATTCATGTCAAAACATCATAAGGTTCATGCTTGATAATGTAAGTATTGACAATTTATCTCAAAATCTGGAAATTTCTACAATACACATGAAAATACGAAAGTAAGCATGCAAATTCATTATCTAAATCACTTCAAATCTCATAATCTTTCAATAAGAAATATTGGGTGTGAACCCGAATTTGAAACTCATGTAATTCGTACAAAATCAACTTTAAAACTAATTTTGGACACAAGGATGAAAGAATTATCCTTGTTGAAAACCCCCACATACCTTAATTAATGAAATTGATGAAGACACTTGACTTTGAATCCCTATTTGTGCTCTTGAAGATTGTTTTCTTGAAGTTCTTGAATTGGGAACCTTGAATTTTGAGTTTCCCTGGAGAAGGAATGGTGGAATTTGGATTTCTTGGGGATTAAGTTTTGAATTCTAGGGTTTTCTTGGAGAGGGTTTTGATGAATGGTAAGCGTAACAGGTTAAGAATGAGTTTAATCTTGTGTTTGTCATGATTTAGGGCAAGTGGAATTTACTCAATTCCCCTTTCTAGAAATTAGATCGTGACTGGAAAATCCCAATTTTTCCACCTACCGCGACGCCCCACTATCGCGGTGGCTTACTGAAAAATAGACTATTGCAAATTGGAACTTCACCGTAATGTGGGGTTATCACGGTAAGCCACTGGAAACTGACAAATCCCATTTAGGTCATCACCGTGATGCGGTACCATCACTGTGAGCTACTGGAAAAGGGACGAACAAGAACTGGATTTTCACCGCAATGCAATGTAATCGCGGTGAACCACTGGAATTGGACACTTGTAATTCTGTCCTTCATCACGATACGGTTTCTATCAAAATTCCTACTTTTTTCACTAAAATTGCCATAATTTCTTAACTGAGTATCAAATTAAGGAGAAATTGGTATCGTTGGAAAGCTAAGTCAATTTTTTACACATTGGTGAGTCTAGAGCTAGAAAATTTCACATGTATCAAAGGTATACCCTTTCAAAGCTAACCATTGATACACTAGAAGCTAAACTGAGTTAGAAAAAAGTACGGGATGTTACAATATCGCCTCCTAGGAAACATTGGTCCTCAAATAGGACTAGTTACTAAGGATACTGAGGAACTGAGACTATATGCTGGTGTGTACAACTGAAACAAAACTTCATGTCTTAATCTAAATCATACAAAGAAATTGATTGGATTGAGAGTTCTGAACTAAGGTAACTGATATCATATATTGAACATTCATATTAGGGAACATACTTACATGACTAAGTCTGAAATATTAAAACCTCTATCATGAAACTAATTTTTGAGTTGACTTGGCTTTACTTACTATAAGGAGCTAATTCATGCTGAGAGTTTAGAATTCGCTTGAAGTATTCATGATGCAATCATACATATAGAACTACAAAGTGATAAATTATGCAGGCACAAATCATGAGACAACGAAAGATCATACAATGGGTATTACACTGTATGAGCTAGAATACTTGGAAAATTAAGATCATTCACTGAATAAAAATGAACTAAATCATGACTAAATATCTGAATCTAAGACTGATGCCTGATACCTCGAACGAGAAGAAATCATAATTTTCACAAATGCGAACATTTTACCTTATGAAATGGCCTTACTCACAAAACATTGGGTAGTATGGCTAGATAGAAAGTTGGAAATCTATAGGAGCTTATCTGTTTGATTGATAAACTAGATTGTAGGCTATATGGACTGGATAATACTGAATGCTCACACCCAAATGGGGTGTTTCTTCAACACTCTTCTAGAAAGTTCTAAATATATTTAGGAGCAAAGAACTCTGGCATAATCTGAACAAGACATCTGAATAAGAAATTTCAACATTACTACAACTCTATAGCATGAAACATAGACCTATAAATCATAAGCTAAGATAGAATTACTAGGCCTAAGAAATGCAACTTTTTATTTTCAAGCTTAGCAACGCATCTCAAATACTCCCTCAACTATACTATCCCCTTAAATACTATATTCACTTGATTCAACTTATAATTCTCACATAGGCATTGATAAATCCATCTACTAAAGTCTAAAAAGAACTAAATTCTCTAATCATGGTCAAGCCTAACTTGAAATAACAAGTTACTGCACATAATAACATAATACTAGTCTGAACCATGAATTCAGTACCCCAAGCATTGTCATAACTGCCCACCTCTAGGATAATTCTTCTTATCACTTTAACAACTAAATTCAACCTCTTACTAGGAATTTACTAACGCACAATCCATTCATCCACTTACACACCAACATGACATTCAAACCTATTTTCATAACCACATATGCACTTCTAAGTAAACACCCATAAAAGCATCTTTCTTATATTCTCTAATACCTCTATCAATAATATCTTCCATGCACTATTATTATAAAGACACTTATAAAACATTGTCAACTAACCAAATCATACACAAAAAGCTTCACCTCGATATTCCTTCACTTATAGACTTACATAAAACAAGCATACAACCATCTTCCCAACATAACATATTTACTCTTTCCTATCTACACAATTATTTATCATCACTATCTTGATCTAAGGGGAGGTCACCAAAAGGTTGGGATACCAGGGCCTGAAACATGAAGGGATACTAAGCATAACTTGATATAGATTTGAATTTAGCTGATCGTTAAGAGTGTTGCATGAGTACTGAAACTGAACATACTATAAAACACAAGTACAAGAGTCATGAGCTGCATGGCTTGACTTTGGAGTTCATAACTTATGGAATATGATTCCAACCGCTGAATGAACTGGAATTCCTTATATTAGGAATTGGAAGCGTACATGATTTTCCTAAAAGGTGCATAAATGTGAAATATTGTCATGGAGATGACGTGTAAGGCAAAGGTAGATACTGTTATAACTAAAGTACAAATACTGCAATAAGAATGGATTGGGCATTATCCTCCCTTTATGATGTTCTATAACATACTGGCATCACTACTAGAATATGAGAGTTTGACTTAGTTACTTTTTCTATCATCTCCCCCTTAGATTTAAGCCATCATTCTAAGTCTATGGAACCCTTTACTAAACTCTAACCTGAACTACACTCATTGAACTCTAGAGTTTGGAATACAATAATACACGTGAATAATAAACTTACTCCGAAAGACTACACCTGAAAGGTAAAACCCAAGGCTAATACTTCCTTCTAAGATACAACTCTATCTTTTCTATAGCCTAATAGTCAACATATAATAAATTGAACACTTACTAACTTAGAATCTTCCTGAGTATCACCACGCCCTATTTTCACACCATCTAGAACTTCAACTCTTATTTCTATTAGATCAATCTTCAAGGATTCAAACTTAGATTCTAACTCTTAACATGGATATCCCAAAACCTTTAATAAACCATACTGCTTCCGTCATAGCCTACTAATATCACTTCACTAAACTTATATTTTTCCATAAACCATGAGAAATCAAAATCATACCAAAAAGGCTCAACATCATTTATCCGTAACAACTTAACTTAGCTATTAAGAAGATCAAATACTATATATCTAGCCTTCTTCCACTTAGCAACACAACGGTACTACTAACCACATAGAACGAGTAATAAATTAGAAAATAAAGCAACTCCGTATCACCTTAGGCACACCTCTACATCATACATACAACATCATACTTAATTACGAATAAAATAGACTTAAAATCTTACATATAGTATCCAAGCTGACTAGATCACTTCCATTCAACTAGCATCACTAACTGAGCAATTATTACTTCCACTTTGATGATCATCCACTGTTCAAACTTAACGTCTAGTGATAAACATAATTTACAACCCAACCTCACATACTATTCTCACTTGGAAGCTATAAAATATAGCATCAAGAAACACTAGTACATTAGAACCTCATAATAAAATAATTGATCATATAATCATATTGACTATCTTATTATAATACATTAACACCTCCTCCTTCTACACATTGTGACTATTTACCCATTTATCCACCCATGTTACTTTCATAGCTTTATAAGTTTCAACTAAACTCCTTTTTGTAACATCAGTGGAAGCCTAAATTAATAATACTAAACCAACCAATACTTTCATTAATAATCATTACTTTTCTAATAGAATAGGTACCATCAATAACTCCGTTCATACTTTAAGCAAACAATAATTCTTGTTAACTAATCGCTCTTTCTCTAACTTCTACCAAGGAACTTGTACCACATTAATTGCCTCTAAACCAACACACAAGGACATATCACCTTAACATGAACTCTATAACACGCATATGCTCATCTATATACTTTTGACTAATTGCCATTCCCACCTTTCTTTCCACTACACTTCTATACCCATACTTCCAACTATCAGAAAGTTCTACTACATATAAATCATAAAACTCTAAGTTAATATATCCCTCGAATGCAAACTTTATTTAACAATCTAGATTCATACTATTTTCTCTCTTTAACACTCTCTAAATTAAAGGGTTAATGGGGAATCTGAATTCATAACATATTCTATCTAAACTACATAACTTATATGGATGAGGACATAAGCTTTAAACTTAAGGAACTTGTAACACACTAGCAAGCCCCTCTCAAGCCCCTTGGTGTGACTTCTAAAGTTACTAATAGTAAATCTGAGAGCATTATCTTGGGAGAAATTAGAATCTAGTACTCATATTATCTCAAAAATTCATAAATGGAGAATTTTGGGGTAATACACAAATAGACAGGAGTTTCTTAGAGAACAACTTTACTGTACGATCTATAGTATGAAAGAAAAGAGATATTTCTTAAATGCCTTTTAGCCTCTCAAAGAAAAGTAAAGACATCTCTATACCATTCTGCAAGACTCTACTAGATATGGATTCACAGAAACCCTAGGAAAATCGAACTCTGTTCTCTGATACCAAGTTTGTAATGACCCAAGACTACCTCCTAGTCATCACACAGTGCTTTGGACTATAAGTGATCCCAGACTAACCCTTGTACTGGCATGCTGTTAAGCAACTGATCTAAATATGTATAAAATGACTGAGTTTACTATGTGGAAATATAATCATAATGAAATCTGGGAAAAATACAATATAGATATAATTTTACATTCTAATAAAACTGAAGATAAGAACTAAAATTATATGACTGACATTAACTAACATCTATGAAGCCTCTACTATACTGACTATCAATAGCTTAGATGTGATTCTAGTTACCACTAATCAATACATATGAGTAAGAAAGTAAAGTACATAAATAACATCTAACTAAAGTCCCCGAAGTAGGAGGACTCATCATCCGCTGACTGGAATCTACAACTGTCTAATCATGGTATATAGACTGTAACTGAACTAGCACTTACATTTTAAAGCAATATAGAACATAGACATATATGTGGATTAGTACTTTTGGAATGTACTGAGCATGTGGGGGTTAATGCATAAGTAAATCAATATGTTAACATTTTTATAAATTTTCAAAGAATGCATGCTAAGTGTAGATGACTCACATAAGCTTGAATAACTGAAAGCTGAGAATCATAATCATGAGTTTTAAAGTATGCTGTAGAAATATAGTAAGTCATGACACTTAATTCTAAAATTTGTACTAGAATTTTGCCTATAATCATGCTCTCTAAGTGTAGAAAGAATTCATTTTTATATCTAAAATTTAAAAGCTGAAATCTGTATCTAATGCCTTTTACAAAGAAATATCTAAATAAAACTGTGAGCCTTTACACGTAGTTTCTAAAAAATATTCTATTATTCTTTTCTATTCTGAAATTTGTAGTCTATAAGCTTTAGGGTATAGGGAGGTTCTTCTAATCGACATACACTATGTGAGCTATCATAGTGTCCAACGTCTAGTTCCTTTATGGGAAAACCTCATATTGGGGAGAGGGGTTATACTCTTGCTAAGGATTATAACCTAATCTAAGTAATCGCATATTTATCTGTCATCTATATAGAAATGGGATCTGTTGAATCTGAATCCTATATTGGCTCATAGTTCTGGGGCATGAGAACATATCAAACTCAGTGCTAAATGCTACTCCCTTTAATCTGTCTGCTCATTCTGTTGGAGATCTACTTTTAAAACTAGTATAAAGGTTTATAATGAAAACCAATTTTGTATCTACTAATATATTCTGTAACTAAAACTATAAAGTGGATTCCATGTCTGAACTGAGACCAAAAGATCAAATCTTTATCAAAATCTGAAAATAATTGATAATAGGATGCTTAAAGTATAGTCAATCTTGAAATATCAACATACAAACTATGGCTTAACAACCCATGTATCAAATTCAAGTCAAAATATAATAAGGTTCATGCTTGATAATGTAAGTATTGATTATTCATATGAAGATCTGGAAATTTCTACAATACGCATGAAAATATGAAAGTAAGCATGCAAATTCATCATCTAAATCACTTCAAATCTCATAATCTTTCAATTAGCAATATTGGGTATGAACCCTAATGTGAAACTCGTGTAATTTCGTACAACTTTAAAACTAATTTTGGGCATTAGGATGAAAGAGTTATCCTTGTTGAAAAATCCCACATACCTTAATTAATGAAATTAATGAGGACACTTGACTTTGAATCCCTATTTGTGCTCTTGAAGTTTGTTTTCTTGAATTTATTGAATTGGAAACCTTGAATTTTGAGTTTCCTTAGAGAAGGAATGGTGTAATTTAGATTTCTTGGGGATTAAGTTTTGAATTCTAGGGTTTTCTTGGAGATAGTTTTGATGAATGGTAAGCGTAATAGGTTAAGAATGAGTTTAATCTTGTATTTTTCATGATTTAGGGCAAGTGGAATTTACTCAATTGCCCCTTCTGAAAATTAGATCGCGACTGGAAAATCCTGATTTTGCCATCCACCACGATGCGCCACTATCACGGTGGCTTACTGGAAAATGGAATATTGTGAACTAGAACTTCACCATTAAGCAGGGATACCATGGTAAGACACTAGAAACTAACAAATGCCATTTAGGCCATCACCGCAATGCGGTACTATCACAGTGAGCTACTAAAAAGGGATGAACGAGAATCGGAGTTTCACCATGATGTGTGGTTATCGCGGTGCTCCACTGGAATTGGACAATTGTGATTCTGTCTTTCACTATGAAACGGTGCCTATCGAAATGCCCTACTGTTTTCACTAAAATCACCATAACTTCTTTACCGAGTATTAGATTAAGGTGAAATTGGTATCGTTGGAAAGCTGAGTCAATTTTCTTCACATTGGTGATTCTAGAGTTGGAAAATTCCACATGCATGAAGAGTTATACCCTTTCAAAGCTAACCCTTGATGCACTAGAAGCTAAACTGAGCTAGGAAAAAGTACGAGGTATTACAACTAACCCATGACAGGTACCTGCTGTAAGCAGTGAATACAATACTAAAATATATATGCGGAAGAAATTTGTAAATGCCATAACGTTCTCAAAATACTGAAACAATAGTAACTGAGTAGATCTGATAATAATATCTAAAAACTGAATAACTTTCTATGCTAGTCTGAAAGCCTCTAACTGTCTAAAATATAGAGTTGATGGGATAAATCCCCAACTAACTTTAAATGAAATAACCTTTGAACTACTAAAATACTAAAATAATTAAACTATCCTCAAAATATGAGGACTCACCACTATAACTACTGTTGATATCCTGAGCTACTAAGTACGGTCAGGAACCTAAGCGTTTGGACCTATGATATGAGACATCATAGCACAAAGAAAGAGTATGCGTCAGTATGTGAATGTATTGGTATGCTAGTAAGGTAAGACTGATATACATGGGTTCATATGCATGAGCTGATAACTGACTGAATGAACATGAAGTAACTAGATGATAGTACATGCAAAACTGTATCTACTGAACATACTGAACATGCTATACTGTGCATATAGATATACATTATGTATCTGAGATTCATATTGAAATTAAGTGCTGAATTCTTATGAATGAGTAACTGATAACTGATAGCCATGGTTTTATAGAACTATCTAAGTTCCTAATGAATATTGAGACTGAAACTGTAATTATAGGAGTGTTCATCTAATCGACAACCCCGATATAGGCTGATTTGGGGTCCAACCTGTGACCCCAGGAAGGGTGTTAGGACTTTGCCATGGGATACTAACAATGCTGGGTCAACCCTAATCTGGTAGGAAGACTTATGAAGTATATATATATGATTGTTTTAACCCTATTCTGGCAGGAGGATGACTTACCCTACACTAGCTATTTAGTTCTGTAACGCAGGGACTGCTACTCAGGGTCAAACTCTCTTCTGGCAGGAATTCCCCCATCCCTGAGTTCACTCGATGCTAACTCCTAATCCAAAATGAATTGATACTAAAACGATTACTAGACTGTATAGGCTTATCTGAACTGACACTGATCGTGTTGAATGACTGTACTGGACTAAGTTCACCGAGTTCTGTTAACTGACTGAGTACTACTGTTCTTGACCTTTACTGGGACTAGTCTATAACTACTGCAACTAATTAAAAAACTAGATTTTGGGTAATAAATAACCCCAGGACTCGATAGCATAATAGATAAAACATAGCAAATCTTGAAAGGATAGCAATAGTCAATTGTCTACAATTCAATTGTCGAGAAATTTTTTCAAACACTTGGGGGTCATGAACTTGTACATGAATGAGAACACATGATAACATGTCATGATTACACTATTCAATTCACATGGACATTCCATCAAACACTTGGGGAGATAATTAATGCAGATTATAATGAACAACACATAAGCATCATGACTACAACTTAAGCTTGCCATTTCAAGGGTTTTGGCATGAGAACTACATCAATCAACATACATTCTATCTTATGTTCATGAAACTTATAATTATATCTTGAATTGGAAACCCATACAACAACACAAACATGAATACAACCCAATTTGCATATGTAAATCATAAAACTGAAAGCTTGTAGTCTTAAAAAGGGTTCTTGAACTCCAAGGGTGGATGGAAACCTGAGGATGAACACCTAACATACCTGAGTAATTGAATTCTTGAAGTTTCTTGGAATTTTTCTTGGGAATTGACCTTGAATCTTGAAGGCTAGGGTTTTCTATTTGAGAGAGAATGTTCTTAATTTAAGAAAATTGAATAAAATAATGATTAATTAGAATATTAGGGCATTAATATCATGTTCTGGACTGATTAGGGTCATCTAAAAAGACCTAACTTCCCTTGGATAGAATTAATTGTTTCACTGAAAATCTCGATTTTGGCCATCACCGCGATGCAGTGCCATTGCGGGGAGCCACTGGAATTTGGATGAAAGTATATTTCCATGGACAAGCACAAAAATACACTTTGGTGCGGCGCTGTGGTATCACGTCGCGTCACTAGAAATTGATGAGTGCAAACTGGCACTCCTCCATGACATGATGCTTATCACGGTGCTTCACTGGAAAATGCTAATTAGGAAATGGAACTTCACTGCAATGCAGTACTATCATGGTGATTCACTGGAAACTAATGAGTACCATTTTTCCTGCATCGAGATGCAGTACAATCATGTTGGGCTACTGCCTAAAACTAAATTTGCCATAACTTCTTCTCCGGTTGTTGGATTAAGGCAAAATTTATATCGTTGGAAAGCTGATTTAATTTTCCACACCTTGAATATGGAAATTTCTAAGTATACTGAAGGTTATATACAAGAAACCTCATACAATAAGAGCTTAACTTAGTTAGAAAAGTACAGGGTATTACATCATATGTATCATGAACACATACTAACCTCTTGTATACATATATATTTTTAGACTATGATACATGTGGACACAAATATATCCATACGTATCATGAACAAATACTAAGATTAGTATTCCATTTGAATTAGTAGATTATGGTACATAAGAACACATGTACATTCTTATGTATCATGAACAAAAACTGACATTCATTTTGAACTATGATGCATGTACATAGAGATATATTCATTTGTATCATAAACTAACACTAAGGGCCTATTTGAAAAGACATTCTAGTAATTAGATTTGGTGTAATTGGGTGTTATTACGTAGTTTAAAATATTTGACTAGCCAAAGTAATTACTTGATCAACATATAATTGGCTATAATTGGATGGGTATTATTACATTATCCATTTCTCATGGGGGACCTGTAAATTGTTGAAATTTACATGGTCTAATTACAAGTTGGTTATTTTTTTGTAAGAAAATATTTTATTCACAAACAAAGTAAACATTATGTACAAAAATTACCAAGATTTGAAACCTTGTCTTGGCATGTTTCTCGACCTCCTACCCTAGTTATCAAGGCCTCTTAAAAACTTTGAGGTATAACTTAATAGTAATCATACATGTCTATCTAGATATTACATCTACTTGGGCCTAATTCCATAAGAAAACACATCCTAGATGATAGTGGTTACCAGACTATGCACATTATTATGTAATTTTCAGAACACTCTGAGGTTTCTCTCCTTCCATATGTAATATACCTCCATTGATAGAATTATTCTTAATATATGACCTTTTACTATTCTGCTACAAGCATGATCCGTAAGCCATTGAACTTCATCATAACAATCATGTGATTGTCTCATCATATAATACCCTAAGTTTTTTTGGAACTCACTCCTCCGCCAGCGACTCTTTTGCCGAGTCATAAAGACTTATTACGAGTCGTAGGGCTCAAAATATAGTCAAACCAGTAAGAGTTTTTTGTGGTTATTCCTTGATCATGACTAGTACACAATGAGTATTAAGGACACTATATGAGTCGTATAGTTCCAGTCCTAGTTAGCCTAGTGGAGGTTCCCAAGTTTCTGCCTTAATAACGATTGGACCCCTAGAACACCCTAAAAATCCAAGACATTACTAGATCCAAGCTTTAAGTTCATGATAAAAAATCAAGAATCATGTTTGATTATTTTTATAAGTGATTTATACATATGTTAAGACTTAAAATATCTCCTAATTTATGAACAAGTCAAACCATCCCTTAGAGATCAAATTCTTGTGAAGTATATAACGAGGGTAAGCTTAAAATGAGTATAACTTTTGTTGTACTAAGAATTTTTGAGGTCAAGACCCTCAAATAGATATATAATTGAATTAGCTTTCCATGATACTAATGTCTCCGTAATCTGATATTGGGATGAAAAGTTATGGACAAAATACTAAAGCATTATCAAAGTTTATGTCTCATTATGGATCATTAGGAAGGAGTCGTAATCTAGGAAGTAGATGATGAAATTGGACTTCTGACCATGACTCAAGTCATGAATTATGGCTAAACCCTATGAGTCGTGACCTAAATTATTGGGACTTCTTCCAGGCGACATCCAGATGATTTCAAAGGGGTATTTTGGTCTTTTCTCACTCTTTTAACCCCCAAAATACATTATTTAAGTTAAGGATAAATAAAAATCCAAAACAACCCCAAATCCCTCATTCTCAACACAACACCAAATTACTCTATAAACACACTATTTTTCTCTTCTTCCAAAATAAGAAATTGGGGTTTATATCTCTAAGTCCAAATCCCCAAAACATTAATTCAAGAATCGAAAGTAATCACATATGTGGGGTTAAAGAAAGGATATCCTTTCATCCTTGTTCCCAAAAGCTTTGTTTTTTGCAATTAAATTTATGAGATTTTTAGTTATGGTTCATACCTAATTTTTCTTATTTTGAAATTATGGCATTATCATGTGATTTAAAAGTTCCATTTGCATAAGAATTTACCTTTACACATTCTTTTTCTTACATGATTGCTATTATGATATGAATTTCATTATTTTAATATGAAGTTTGATAAGTTGATGAAAGATTTCAATCTGAGCATTGAGTTTGATATTTGATAAGAAGATTCTATGAGATGATGAATGCTTTCAAGTTTAAGCATAAATTACTAAGTTTACAAGAAGTTCAAGCTTATAAGTTCAAGATACAAGATTTATAGCAAGATTAAAGTCTAGTTTTGATCTAATGATCTCAGATAAGACATAAAATCCACAAGTTTACTCCTGAATATGATTTGAGTAAGAGAATCATAGTTGGTTTTTAGTTATAAACCTATATGCTATTTTCAGGTGGATTTCATAAGTATGAGCATCTAAGTATATGTTTTGGGAGTAGTATTTAGCACTGAGAGGGGAATATGGGTTTCGCACATCCTATTCTCCAGAAACTATGTGCCACTATAGGTTTATGTTTAGGGACCTCGCTAGAGATTGTCCCCTACTTTACCCAATATCGGCTAAATATAGTGATCTCTTAAAGTTAATGTTCTAGTTGATGGCAAGGGTAGAACAGTTCTTCTCTACATGAGTAAGACATTGGACTTTATGACGACTCATATGGTTTATGTCAGTTGTAATAATCTCCAACAAAAGAAAAGATTTTTAAAACTAAGTGTGATGACTCACTAAGATTATCAGATTATACTTTACTATTCATGTTTTATGATGTTTCACCTTTCAATTTTATTCATGATCAAGGTGAGTTCCTTTACACTTAGCATGCATGTTTTGAAAGTATATTTAGTTCAAGTTTTACTTATTGCATTCACCTCCACATACTCAGTATATTTCAGAAGTACTTACCTATGTATATGTCTATGGGCCATATTTTCTAATCATATAGGTTCTGGTGTTCGTCTCTAGCAGCACGATTAATTGCGGGAAATATTTCCTATATTTAGACATTTGGTGAGTTGTCGTAGTTCGAGGGCTAAGTTTATGATGGTTACAAATGTTAAATATAGTTATTCCAGTTATAAAGATTTCAATTTGGGTTAGCTAGAGTCTATACCAGTGGTTTTTTAGTCATTAGATTAGAGGTTTGTCAAGACTAGTTAGATTATGTTTCTTTTCGTTCCCCATAGATTTGAAGGTTATTAAGTTACAAAGTTTTGGTTAAGATTATTCATATGATTGAATTCTATTTTATTTTTCTTTAATATTCATTCATGATTTAAGTTTATCTTTATTAGAGTTTAGAGGTGAGTAGATATCATGGGTTAGCTTGTACTATTTGTAGTCTTAAGCACTATGTGACGTCCAAGGTGACCTCAAGGTGTTACAAACTTAGTATCAGAGATTAATGTTTTAAAGAGTCCTAGGGATTCTGATAAGCCATGTTACATAGAGTCTTATCATGGGTGTGAAACGTTCCACACTTATGAGCAAGAGGCTACGGGTTATATTAAGAATTATCCCTTTTTTCATGATATTTTTTGTGGTTTGAGGTTATCTTTATCTGCACTAATTTATGCTTTTACATGATAGAAAATGCCTCTTCGCAGAGATTATACATGCAAAAATGGGAATTATCCAGCCTCACCACCTCCTACAGACTCTCTGAATAAAAATGTGTCACATGATAAGTTTTGGGCTGCATTCCAAGTGTTAGCTCAGGTTGTGAATGCAAATAGTCAGGGAAACCTGCCAACAACATTCCCACTTCAGCAGAATGGTAACTTATATCCAGCCAAAATTAGGGACTTTATGAGGATAAACCCACTTGAATTTTTTGGGTCAAAGATGAATGAGGATACTTAGTTCTTTATTGATGAGGTGAAAAAGATTACATAAATTATGCATGTTACTGAAGAGTGAACTGTGGAATTGGATTTATATTAATTGAAGGATGTCTCTCATGATTGTATTACTATTTAGAAGGATGGTAGAGGTGAGAATACAACTCCTATGAGTTGGATATTGTAATACCCCATACTTTTCCTAGCATAAATTCATCCCTAGAATGTCAAGAATTTGCTTTAAAGATGAATACCATTTATTTCATACAGAATTTTTAAGATTTTGACTTTTATTATGTGTAAAATTGAATAAGCTTTCCGTCGATACCAAATTAGCCTAAATTCGACACTCGGTTGAGAAGTTAAAGTATTTTTAAGTTGATAGTGTGTCACCTAGACTCTCAACATGTCATGGCAAAGGCAAAAATGGCAATCGTCAATTCCAGTGGACTTCCGTGACATTGGCATATCACGGAGAGGTCCATTTTCCCATTTGTCATTTTCCAGTAGTCCAACGCTATAGTGGCGTATTGCGCGGAAGGCCAAAAAGGCATCTCTATAGGGCACTGCAATAGTGGCGCTTCGCGTTGAAGTTCTAGGTGCCAATTGTAAAAATGTAGTTGGACAATACGATAGCTTTGCATCGCGAAAACCCCTAATTTCCTAGTCGTCAAATTCCAGTGAGCCACCGCGATAGTGGCGTGTCGTGGTGTCCCATTAAATTGGGACCCCAATTCATTTTTCCAGTTTCATTTAGGAGTTTAAGAAAGGTATTTTGGACAATTTCCAAGCCCCCAATCCCGTCCAAACACAATATTTAAGCCTATTACAAGTATTTTATGCTTATATTCATCAAAGTTTCTCTTAAGCAAAACCCTAAGCTTCAATATTCAACATCAAGAATCCCTAAGATTTCACCATTTTTTTCTCAAATCAATTCAAGATTCAAAGTTTCCAATTTAAGAATTCCAAGAATCATCATTTAAGATCACAAATAGAATCCCAAAAGCAAACTTGTTTATCTAGTTCATTATCTAAGGTATGTGGGGTTTTGAAAAAGGATAAATTTTTCATCCTTATATCCAAAAACTTACTTTAAATGATTAGTAAGTTCTTGAGGTAACATGATTAGTAAGTTCTAATTTCCTCCCCAGATAATGCTCTTAGACTTTCTAGTAGAAGTTTCAGAAGTCACACAAGGGGCTTGAGAGAAGTTCCCTAGTGTATTAAGTTCCTTATGTTGAAAGTTTATGTTCTCATACTTATGAGTTGTTCAGTTGAGACCGAATTAGATATGTATTCAAATTCCTCATATTCCTTCAGTACATATAGTGCTCATGAGAGGAGATAATATGAACCTAGATTGTTGAATAGGGCTTGCATTCAAGGGATAGTATGAGCTTCAATGTTATGATTTACGAATAGTAGAACCTTATTATTGTTGGAAGTATGGGTATAGAAGAGTAGTGGCAAGAAAGTGGGAATGACGATCAATAGAAAGTATAGAGATAAATTTATGCATGTTATCAAGATGTATTAAGGTGATATGTCCTTATGTGTTAGTTTAGTGAAAGGTGAAGGATGAGTTATTAGCTAAGGTGAAATTATTGCTTTCTTGAAGTACAGAAGGATTTATTGACAGTATTTATTATGTTAGAAAAGAGTTGGTTATTGGTGAAGGTATTTGGTGATTGAATACCATTGATTTAGGTGTACAAAAGGGTGAATAGTAGTGATGTGTAGAAGTGGTAGATGCTAATGGATTATAATGAGATAGGCCATATGATTTCGTCCGATTACTATTATTATAACATTCTAGTGGACTAGTGTTTCTTGATGTTTTATTTTATAGCTTCCAAGTGAGAATAGTATGTAAGGTGGTTTGTTAAACCATGTTTAGCACTAGACATTAAGTTTGAATAGTTGATGGTCATCAAAGTAGATATGATGATTTCTTGGTTAGTGATGCTAGTTATATGGAAGTGATCTAGTAGGCTTGAACAGTGCATGTAAGAATTTAAGTTTATTGATTTGAAATTTAGCATGATGTTGTGGGTATAATGTAGAGGTGTGCCCAAGGTGATATGGGGTTGTACTATTTTCTAAGGTTATTACATGTTGTGTGTGACTAGCAGTACTATTGAGTTGCTAAGTAGATGGAGACTAGTTATATATATATATATGATGTTCTTAATAGCTACGTTAAGGAGTTATGGGTAGGTGATGTTGAGCCCTATTGGTATAATCTTGATTCTCATTGTGTAGAAATACAAGTTTAGAGATATGATATTAGTAATCTATGACAAGAGTAGTTTGGTTTATTAAAGGTTGAGTTTAATTGTGTTAAGTGTTAGGATCTAAGCTTGAATCCTTAAAGATTGAGCAAATAAAAATAAGAGTTGAAAGCTCTAGATGGTGTGAACTCAGGATATGGGGATACCCATGAAGATTCTAAGTTAGTAAGTGCTCAAGATGTTATGTAATGACTAGTGGGGCTATATAAAGGAAGAGTTGTACCTCAGAAGGAAATATTGGGGTGAGTTTTACACTTTCAGGTATAGTCTTTTAGAGTAAGTTTATTATTTACGTATATTGTTATATTTCAGGATCTAGGGTGCAATGATTGTAGTTTAGTTTAGAGTTTAGTAAAGGGTTCCTCAAACTTAGAGTGATGGCTTAAAGCTAAGGGAGAGATGATAGAATGGGTACCAAATTCAAACTTCCAGATTCTAGTAAGTGATACTAGTGTAGTATACAAAGCCAGTAAGAGAGGATGATGATTGACCCATTCTCATCTCAGTAAAAAGTTTCGTACTTTAGTTATCCCAATATTTACTTATGCCTTACGTGTCAGTTCCCTGACCATAGCTCATATTCATGGGTGTAATAGAGAGTTATGTAATCTCCCAGTTCCTAGTAAGAGGAGTTCCAGTTCATCCAGCAGTTAGAATTATATTCCATAAGTTATGAACTCCAAATTCAGGAAATTGCAGATCATGACTCATGTACTCATGCTTTATAATAAGTTCAGTTTTAGTACTTATGTAACGTTTGTAACGATCAGTGGAATTCAGATTTATATCATGAACGTCCTCATATTAGATCTCTCTGATTAATCCATGTCATGAATACTCTATTCCTTAGGCCTCGGTGAAGTGTCGAGCTATGCTTAGTATCCCTTCATGTTCTGGATCCTGACATTCCAACTTTTTAGTGACCTCCCCCAGGTTAAGATAGAGATGATGAGCAATTATGTGGAGGGGAGATAGTAAATATGTTATATTTGGGAAGATTGTTGTAAGCTGGTTTTGTGTAAATCTATAAGTTTGAAAGAATTTTGAGGAGAATTTTATTTTCTTATGTATGGCTTGGTTTGTTGAGAATATTTTATGAGTGTCTTCCTATGAATTGAATAGGGTATAGAAGTTGTTACTGATAGAGGTATTATAGAATATGAGAAAGATGCTTCTATGGGTATTTGTTTAGAAACACACATGTGGTTAGGATGATAGGCTTGGATGTTATGTTGGTATATAAGGGGATAGGTGTGTTGTGCACTGACAAATTTCTAGCAGGAATTTGAATTTAGTTATTGAAGTGGTAAGGAGAATTATCCTAGAGATGAGCAGTTATGACAATGCTTGGGATATTGAATCCGTGGTTTAGGCTAATCTTATGGTGTTAGGTGCAGTACCTTGTGATTACGAGTTAGGCTTGACAACGATTAGAAAATTTAGTTCAGTTAGAATTTAGTAGACAGATTTATTGGTGCCTCATGAGAATTGTAAGTTGAATCAAGTGGATATGGTATTTCAAGGGGGGATAGTATAGTTGATCGATTACTTGTGAGGTGTTACTAAGCTTGAAAATAAGAAGTTGCATTGCTTAAGCCCTAGAAATTCTACCCTGGCTTATGATTTATAAGTTTATGTTCCATGCTATAGACTCGTAATAAGTTGTACTTCCTTATTCAGATGTTTTGTTCAGATCATGCCCAAAGTTCCTTACTTCTTAATATCGTTTGAGTTTCTTAGAAAAGTGTTGGATAAATCCTCTATCAGGATATGAGCATTCGGTATGATTTAGTCCGTATAGCTAGCAATCCAGCTTAACAATCCGACAAAAAAATTTCCTTAGTTTTCCATCTTCTAATTTAGTCTAGTCTTGCTACCTGAAATTTTGTGAGTATGACCATTTCAAGGGATAGTTCGTTCGTATCTATGTAAATTGCACATCCATATCAGTATATAAATCATGCATCAGTTTCAGATTTAGATATTAAGTCATGATTCAATTCATAAGTATCCTACGTATCATCTCAGTCTTTTCCTAGTATCTTAACCAAATCAGTATCATTCGAGGACGAACGATCCTAAGGGGGAGATGTTATAATGCCTTGAGTTTTCATGGTCTTTTCATATTGTAAACCTCTCATTATTTGTTTCACAAAAAACAGATCTAGCCTAAAGTAATGGTCACTCATAAGTTGACACTTTTGTTTCTATCTAGCCCACTAGCTATTTTCATGAGAATTCATGCACGCGCAGATCAGTTTAGTAGCCTATTATGTTTAAGATTCATTTATACAGTTTATTTCAATTGTGAATGATAGCTTATAGCCTCAAATTCCTTGGTCTTTAAAATTTAACTAGCCACATTTGAGGACGAATATTTCCAAGGGAGAGATATTGTAATACCCCGTACTTTTCCTAGCTTAAATTTATCCCTAGAATGTCAAGAATTTTCTTCAAATATGAATACCATTTATTTCATATGGTATTTTTTAGATTATAACTTTTTATTGTGTGAGAAATTGAATAAGCTTTCCATCGATACCAAATTTGCCTAAATCCGACACTCGGTTGAGAAGTTAGAGCATTTTTAAGTTGACAGTGTGTCACCTGGACTCTCAGCACGTCGCAGAAAGTGCAAAGATGACAATCGTCAATTTTAGTGGACCTCCACGATATTTGCACATCACAGAGAGGTCCATTTTCCCATTTGTCAATTTCCAGTAGTCCAAGATATAGTGGCGCATCGCGTCGAAGGCCAAAATGGCATCTCTATAGGGCACCTCAATGGTAGTGCATCGCGTTGAAGTTTCAGGCCCCAATTGTAAAAATCAAGTGGGACAACGCAATAGCTCCACATCGTGGAGACCCACGATTTCCCTGTTATCAAATTCCAGTGAGCCACTGAAATAGTGGCGCGTCGCGGTGACCCATTAAATTGGGACCCCAGTTCATTTTTCCAGTTTCATTTAGGAGTTTAAAAAAGGTATTTTGGACAATTCCCAAACCCCCAATTCCATCCAAACACAAGATTTAAGCCTATTATAAGCATTTTATGCTTATATACATCAAAGTTTATCTCAAGAAAAACCCTAAGCTTCAATATTCAACTTTAAGAATTTCCAAGATTTCATTATTTTTCCCCAAATCAATTCAAGATTCAAAGTTCCCAATTGAAGAATTCTAAGAATCATCATTCAAGAGCACAAATAGAATCCCAAAAGCAAACTTGTTCATCTAGTTCATCATCCAAGGTATGTGGGGTTTTGAGCAATGATAAATCTTTCATCCTTGTGCCCAAAAACTTACTTTAAATTACAAATTACTGAGTATCGTATGATTTTCCATGAAAGTTAAGTTAGGGTTTATACCCAATGTTGCATATTGCATGATTTTGAGATTTTAAGTGAATTGGATATTGAATTACATGTCTACTTTCGAAAAATTAATTCGTACGATCATATTTTCTAGATTTTAAGTTGAATTATGAATATTTATATTATCAAGTATGAACCTTATAGTGTTTGACATGAAATTGAAGCATGGGTCATTAAGCCCTAGTTTGTATGTTGACATTTCAAGAATGACTATGTTTTAAGCATTCCATGATTAGTTATTTTTAGATTTTGATAAAAAAAGTTGATCTATTGATCTAAGCAAAGATAGGAATCCACATTATTCATATAGTTTATGATTTAAAGCAAAGAGAATTATAATTGGTTTTCATTATAAACCCTTGTGCTATTTTAAGGTGGATTTCCTAAAGGTTCTAAGCAATAAGTATAGGAGTAGTATTTAGCACCAAGTTGGGTATGATTCCAAGGTCTCATGCCCCAGAACTATGTACCACTATAGGTTTCTAATTTGCCCATAGTGGGCTAAGATAGTGATCACTTAAGTTAAGGTTCTATTCCGATGGCAAAAATAGAATAACTCTCCCTAATGTGGGCAAGATGTTGGACTCCAAGTCAGCTCACGTAGTTTATATCGGTTAGAAGAAACTCCCTAAATCCCAAAGTTCCATGTTTCCAAAGCTCCCAAAGTCTCTAAATTTCAAAGGAAAAGAATGATAGAAAAGCTTTTATAAAATTAAGTGTAAATGGTCACAACTTTATTTTAGATTATGCTTTACAGAAAGATTATAGTTACAGATTCCAGCTTTCAGATTTTAGATTTTAGAGTGAGTCCTTTCTATACTTATAAAGTATAATTCAAAGAGAGAATACAAGTACAACTTTTAGAACTAAATGTTATGGCTCACGAGATTTATAAAGTGTGTTTTACTTCTTATTGCTACATATTACAACATTTTAGATATTCCAGCTTATGTGAGTCATTTATATTTAGCATCCATTGTTTTATAGATGATGAATATGAGATGACTTTATCTCTTATCTTAAATCCCAAAAGTTATTAGTAAAAGGGTGTATCTACCACCTAGTGTGAGTCATAGACACTAAGTGTAATACCTCAAACTTTTTCTAGCTTAAATTCATTCCTAGAATATTAAGAGATGTCTTCCAAAATGAATAATATTTGTTTGATATATAATTTTCTAGAATTTGACTTTTTATTGTGTGGGAAATTGAATAAGCTTTCCATCGATACCAAATTCGCCCAAATCCGACACTCGGTGAAGAAGTTAGAGTATTTCTAAGTTGACAGTGTGCCAACTGGGCAGACACCGCATCACGGTGAAGGACAATTTCATAATTTTCACTTTCCAGTGGACCACCGTGATGTTGGTGCATCATGGCAAGGTCCAAATTTCTATTTTTCTATTTCCAGTGGACCTCCGCGATATTGGTGCATCTCGGAGAGGTTCATTTTCCCAATTTTCTAATTCCAGTGGTCCAACGCTATAGTGGATCGTCACGCTGAAGGAAAAAATGACAATTGTCTAGGGTACCGTGATGGTGGCACGTCGCATTGAAGTTTTAGGTCCCTATTGTCAAAATCCAATGGGAAAATGTGATAGCTCTGCCTCGCGGAGATCCCCAATTTCCCATTCGTCAGTTTCCAGTAAGCCACCGCGGTAGTGGCGCGTTGCGGTGGCCCATTAAATTGGGGCCCAATTACATTTTTCTCGCTTTTTTTAGTAGTTAAAGATGGTATTTTGGACTTTTTCCTAGCCCCCAAAATTGTCATTTAAGTTTATAAGAATCCCCAAGATTCCTTATTCTTTTTCCAAATTAGCCCAAGATTCAAAGTTTCCAATTCAATAATTCCAAGAATCATAATTCAAGAACACGAATAGAACCTCAAAAGCAAGCTTGTTCATTTAGTTCATCATCCAAGTTTTGTGGGGTATGAACAAGGATAAATCTTTCGTTCTTGTGCCCAAAAACTTGAATTTTATTAAAGATTACATGATTTGTAAGTTGGGGTTTATACCCAAAACATCTTGTTTTAAGTTTATGAAGATATAAGTGATTTAAGCCTTGAATTGCATGTTTATACCACCTATTTATGCTATGAATTAAGGATTTATATCATGAATTGCATATCCCTATTGTGAATTGATAGTTTCAAGTGTTTTGTAATACTCCGCATTTTCGGGTTAGTCTTTGAACCATTGTTCCTACGTGTATAAGATATGATCTAAATGATTCCCATGAGAATATAAGTTTCATAATCTTTATCCTCATGTTTGATTTGATTTTGAGGTGAAAAATATTCATAATAATCACTTAGAAAAAAGTTGAGATTAGAGCCTTTGAATCGTCTAAAGTTTCGCATTCGATTCTATAAGGGTCTACTTTCAACATATATACCATTTTATATACATAGAATTTTGCATCTCAAGACCTACCAAATTGTAAATAATTGAATTAGCTTTCCAATGATACCAATTTCACCAATATTCGACACCCGAGCGAAATATTATGGCATTTTTCATGTGAGGTAGTAAGCCAACGCGATAGTAATGCGACGCATTGGACTGCGCGTTACGAAACTGTTTTACATGCTATTTCTGTTCTTAAAGGGTCTAGAGGCACTTTGGTCCCTTCCCCTCACCCAAATCCACCCATAACACTTATTTTCAGCTCCCAAAAGCAATATACACTCAATTATTCATCTTTTCTATCAAAGAAAAACCCTAGCCTCCTCAAGAACACCAAGAACTTCATCAAATTTTCTTCAAGAAAAGCAAGAACTCTAGTTTACTGATTCAAGAATGCTTTTAAGATTGTGTTTCACCTTCAATATTAAAGCTTTAAGGTATGTGGAAGTTCATCCATGGGTCCTCTTTCACGCATGGAGCCCAAAAACTCTTTTTTTTTAATTAAAGAATAAATTTTCTATTATTATGGTACTATGCATGTTCAAGAAAGATTGAATTTTGTGTTTTCACGGCGGTTTTAATTCAAATCAGCCTATGTATGATTCCATGAAAGATTTTAAATTCCTTATGCTATGAATTTGAATTCCCATACTTTATTCAAGTAAATTCCATGATGGAACTTAAATGCATGATGTTTAGCAATATTCCCATGTTTTAAATTCATGCTTTCCACATGTTTGATGAAATTCCCATATCATGTTAAGTCAATTTCAAGATGAATCCCAAAGCTATGAAATTTTTCATGTAACTCTATTGTTTCCTCATGTTTAAGACATTCTTACCTTCAAGCTATGAACTTTACATGTTTTGATGGAACTCTTATGTCCTATTTTAAGCGAATCACATGTGAATTTCCCAATTCATGATCTTTATTATGTAATCATGCTATGCTTCCATGTTTAAGACATTCCTATGTCCAAGTTCATGATCATGACATATTATCATGTGGTTTCATTCATGTACAAGTTCATGTCTCTCAAGTGTGTGACAAAATGACTATATGAAAGTATTGTTAACAAACAAGTATTGTTATGCCTTTACGTTCATGCTATGTTTTACTTTTCATGCTATAGAGTCATCGGGGTATTTAATATCGGATAATTTAACTGTGTACCTACAGACAGAGTTAGTTACATAATCTCAGTCATGTCCCGATCAGTAGTATTCTCAGTCAGTTACAAAACTCAGTAGAACTCAATCAGTTACAGAACTCAAGAAAAACTCAGTAAACTTAAGTATCAGTCCAGTCCTGTTCAGTATACTTAGTTCAGTGTTTTTCAGTTGGGAGTAGGATTTAGCATAGTGTAGCGCCCCAAAAAACGGGTCCCGGATCATCACACAGTTCTTGATGCTACGAGTAGCCCCAAGCTAACCCTTTGAGCCATTTTTATTCAGTTCAACATAAATCAACGGGGTATCCATAAATAACCCTCAAATATCAACAGAGTAATCATCATACAAGAATAAAAGAATTTTAGAAAGATAACAAATACGACTTATTAGTCAACTCCCAACATCTATACTAGTCTGACAAGCCTCTACGAAAATCAATAAAACTAGCGAGCCATTGAGACATGCCCCAACTAACTCATACTCAGTTATCAAATGTAAACAATTCCATGAAACCAACATCAGACATCACATCCTTGGAACATGAGGACTCACCAAAATAGAGGATGTAGAACAGCATGCCCAAAGAATCGCTGTCGAACCTGGAACTAAGCACCTGAACCTACATTCAGAGAAAATGCAGCCCACATCCGAAGATGTGGGTCAGTACCATGGAAAAGAACTGAGTATATGGGGGTGTCTGGAGTTGTATAAGCATCATCATCATAAATATTTATAATAAATATGTAGGATGTATGAAGACTCACATAGCCCGAAGAAATTCATCATAATCATGAGAGGATGAAATAAGTACAATAACACATGTGAGTCATTATATAAATTGTCAATCACTTTTAGTTTATCAAGAATATCAATTCTCATAATGTAAATATCATTTAAATCTTGCGAAAGAATAACTTTCACAATTCCACTTTCAAATCACTTCACCATTCACCATAGACACAAGGAAACACACATACACTGGGAGATCCTATAACCGACATAAACCATGTGAGCTACATGGAGTCAAACGTACAACCCACATTGGGGAGAGCCGTCCTATCCTTGCCATCGGAGTAGGACTATTGATATCAAAGCCACATAAACTAGTGATCACTATATAAATCAGCCTCAAGCTCACTCCTATGGGAGCACGTAGTTCTAGGGAAGTAAGGTCACTTTATACCTCCCACTCGGTGCTAAAGATTTCTCCCGAACATAGCTCAGATTATTTCAAAGACAATCCACAACAAAACAATTTTAGTAATATATAAATATACATCAGGAGCCATCATACTTCCCGTCTATCAAAATCAACAATGTTGTGGATTTCTTTCACACTTGAGTTCAAAACAACTCCATTTAGACCAAAAGGTCAAATCATTTAAAATATCTGAAATATTCAATATCAATATGCTTATAACACACACTTTCTCAAAAAAACATAATTTCCAATGGAGATTCACAACCCAAATATCAAAATTATGATAAATATCGTTCAAGATTCATGCTTTATATCTCCACACGTGTAAATTCATCTTTCAAAATCATAAACATCAAGATTTCATAATAATCATCATAAGATATGGGTTCATGCTTCAATTTCGTAAAAATCAAATAAAAATCATGCCTTTGTAAAGAAAATTACTTTTGGGTACAAGACCTAAAGATAGTTCTTGTTGCAAAACCCCACATACCTTGAATGATAAAATTTAGATCGCTACTCTTTTTTGAGATGTTAATCGTGCCGTTGAATGATGGTTCTTGGAGTTCTTGAACTAGGAACTTAGAATCTTAAATAAATTTGCAGAATTAATGGTGAACTTTGGAGGTTCTTGAAGTTGGATGTAGGAGCTTAGGGTTTTCTTTTTGAGGGATGATGAAATATAACATATAATACTTCTAATAAGCTTTAATACAGGGTTTGGATGGATTTTGGGTGAGGGGGAATGACCAAAACGCCCCTAAAAATAAAAAAATTCTCGAATCTGTCCTTTGGTGGACTATTTTGATAGTCTGAAGTAGATCAACCATAACGTTTTACTCCTATATCCCAATTGGATGAAACCAATTTCATTAGAAAGAGGACTCTCATATATTTCCGTTGATATATAGTATCTCACCCAGATAATTGTGTACGAAGAGTTATGATCGTTTGAAGTTGACCCAAAAATTCTCTTTTGATAGGCTGAAGTAGATTGACCATAACTTTTTACTTCGACAGAAAAATTAGATGAAACCAATTTCATTAGAAAGAGGACTCACAGAGCTTTCTGTTGATATATAGTACATCACCCAGATCATTATGTACAAGGAGTTATGATTGTTTAAAGTTGGAGAAAAAATACACCAGGCCTCAGTACTTTTTCCTGCACGTTTTACTGTTCACTACTATTCACGATTTAATCGGAATGTTCATAACTCGTCGCTCGGTTGTCCGTTTTGGATGATACACATATAATTGGAAATATTATCCGATACTCGATGCAATGGTGGGTCATAATATAAGACACTCCACATGGAAAATTTATAATTCATTCTAGAAGATAGAACCCAACACGTTTACGCACAAAATTTCAAGGAAAAATTTCCCGGGGTATTACATCATCCCCCCTTTGGAAACATTCATCCTTGAATGATGATAGACATGCGAAGATTAGATAGGGAATAGGGGATACAGCTGAAACCATTCATTAGACTCATCACCACATCATTTCTCACTCTGAATGCAACATAGAATGCATAAATTTAAGAAACTACAACTGAACACATAATAAATGACAGCTGAATTGCTGCAACTTTTATCAAAAGTGCATGATTTAGGAAAAAATGGTACCTTTGGATTGATCGGAGTTTGCGGAAAATAGGTGCAGGTACTTGGATCGCATATCCACCTCAGCTTCCCAAGTTTCACCCTCAACAAATTGGTTTCACCACAACACCTTGACCAAGGGAACTTCTTTGTTCATTAGTCTTCGAAAACTGAAATCAAGAATCTCAACAGGAATCTCATCAAAAGAAAGATTTTCTTGAATGTCATCACTCACAGAGGAATCTACTACCACAACATTACTAATATGCTTTCTAAGCATAGAGACATGGAATATTGGATAAACAAAGGACAACTCGGAAGACAACTCGACCTCATAACTACCTTACCAACCCAGATAAGAATTTTGTAAGGACCAACATAACGGGGACTAAGATTCCCCTTCTTTCCGAATCTCTTCACCCCCCTCATGGGTGCAATTTTTAGATACACAAGGTCACCAACTTCAAACTCAAGGTCTCTCCTTCTAACATCCGCATATGACTTCTGACGACTCTGCACAGTTTTCAATCTTTCCCTAATCAACTTAACTTTTTCCATAGCCTCAAATACCGAATTAGGACCACTCACAGCCACTTCACCCACCTTGAACCAACCTATGGGTGATCTACACTTCCTCCCATATAAGGCTTCAAACGGAGCCATGCCAATACTAGAGTGGAAACTGTTATTGTAAGCAAACTCTATCAACGGTAAGTGATCATCCCAACTTCCCTTAAAGTCAAGTGCACAAGATCTCAACATATCCTCTAAGTTTTGGATGGTCTGCTCAGCCTAACCATCGGTCTGCGGATGAAAAGCAGAACTCAAAAGCACTTGGGTACCAAGACCCTTCTGAAAAGCTTTCCAAAATTGCAAAGTGAACTAAGTACCCCTATCCGAAATGATAGACAAGGGAATCTCAGGACTCATTTGAAAATTCAGGGCAATCAAAGGTGTAACATATGAGAAACTGGATCCAAGATCCAACAAAGCATACACATCAAACAGAAATATACGAAGCATACCAGTAACAACATTGGGAGAGTCCACCTATTCCTGGCGGCATGGTAAAGCATAGAATCTATTCTAGCACTGCCTGCCAGCATTGCTAGAATAGGCGCCTTGAGCTGGGGCTGGGCGAGTCGCTAGAACTGGAGCACTAATAGTCTGAGTCTGGTTCTGAGGGCGATAGTCACGATGCCCTTGTCCATCCTGTGAACAATCTCTAACTCTGTGACCCATGTTACCACACCAGAAATAACCCCTCTTCTCACCCCAACACTCACCCGAATGAGCCCTACCACACTTAGGACACAGGGGATAATTTGGCTTATTGCCAGCACTGTACTGGGACCTGGATGCATATGACTTGTTACCTTGCTCCTGCCTACCTCTAGGCATGGGAGCACTAGAAGATGACGGTGCTGGCATAGATGAATGATCTTGATACTGAGGGCGACTCCCTACCTATGATCTAGTCTGACCCTATCCGTGCTGCTCGGACCTAGCACTCTTATTTCCTCTCATTCTATCTCTCTCCTTAATCTTATAAGCCTCAATCTATTGGGCATGAGTCATTAGCCTAGAAAGATTCATCTCACTATTCAGCATAGCAGACCTATACTCCTTAACCACATAACTAGACACTCCAGTCATAAACTTACTCATACTAGCCTGATTATCAACCACTAAGTCAGGAGCTTACTTGGCCAACTGATTGAACTTTAGATAGTACTCCCTAAAAGTCATTGAGCCCTATCGCAGGTTTATAAACTCTTCCACCTTCGCCTCCCTCATCTCCAAAGGGAAAAACTTATCCAGGAATGCATCCTGGAACTCTTGCCATGTTATAGGGAAAACTCCCTCACCTCTACCTTTCCTCCAAGCAACAACCCAATTATAAGCAAGGTCTTTTAACCTATACGTAGCCAACTCCACACTATGTTCCTCAGATACATGCATCACCTGAGTAATCTTCCACACCTCCTCTAAAACCAACCGTGGATCCTCATCAGACTTGGACCCATAGATTTTTGGTGGATTCATCCATATGAAGTCATGGATCCTGGCAGAAGCTGAATTAACTCCCTGCTACTGTGGAGTCGGGGCTAGGTTGGCCTGAATATTTGCAGTAACAGCTTGGGCCAGCGCCTGAAAGGCTGCCCAAAATTCAGCATGAGACATGTTTTCATTCAATAGGTCAGTGGGTTGAGGTTGCTGACCATTATTATTTCTTCTCACTCGACGTGGAGGCATATTTCTGAAAGAAGAGAGCACGAATTAATAGTAGAGAGAGACACTTTAATCATGATAGACTTCTGAAAGAAAGAATCATATTTTTTCCTAAAATGTCTTGTAGCCTTTTGCTCATAGATGTGGCGTACTACACACCGATGATCAAGACTTTACTTAATGCGACTTATCAGACTCCCTAGGACACCTTAAAACCATAGGCTCTAACACCAAGTTTGTAACGCCCCAAAAAATGGGTCCCAGAGCGTCACACAGTGCTTGAGGCTACGAGTAGCCCCAAGCTAACCCTTTGAGCCATTTTTATTCAGGTCAACACAAATCAACGGAGTTTCTATAAATAACCCTTAAATATCAACAGAGTACTCATCATCCAAGAATAAAAGAATTTTAGAAAGGTAACAAAATATGACTTATTAGTCAACTCCCAACATCTATACTAGTCTGAAAAGCCTCTAAGAAAATCAATAAAACCAGCGAGCCATTGAGACATGCCCCAACTAAATCATACTCAGTTATCAAATGTAAACAATTCTGTGAAACCAACATCAGACATCACGTCCTCGAAACATGAGGACTCACCACAACAGAGGATGTAGAACAGCGTGCCCAAAGATTCACTGTCGAACCTAGAACTGAGCACCTGAACCTACATTCTGAGAAAATATAGCCCACATCCAAGGATGTGGGTCAGTACCATGTAAAGGAACCGATTAGATGGGGGTGTATGCAATTGTATAAGCATCATCATCATAAATATTTATAAGAAATATGCAGGATATATGAAAGACTCACATAGCCCGAAGAAAATCATCATAATCATGAGAGGATGAAATAAGTACAATAACACATGTGAGTCATCATGTAATTTGTCAATCACTTTCAGTTCATCAAGAATATCAATTCTCATAATGTAAATATCATTTAAATCTTTTGAAAGAATAACTTTCACAATTCCACTTTCAAATCACTTCACTATTCACCATAGACATAAGAAAACACACACATACTGGGAGATCCTATAACTGACATAAACCATGTGAGCTACATGGAATCCAACGTACAACCCACGTTGGGGAGATCCATCCTATCCTTTCCATTGGAGTAGGACTATCGATATCAAATCCACACAAACAAGTGATCACTATATAAATCAGACCAGGCTCACTCCTACGAGGGCACGTAATTCTAGGGAAGTAAGGTCTCTTTATACCTCCCACTCAGTGCTAAATATTTCTTCCGAACTTAGTTCAGATCATTCCAAAGACAATCTATAACAAAATATTTTCAGTAATATATAAATATACATCGAGAGCCATCATGCTTCTCTTCTATCAAAATCAACCACATTGTGGATTTCTTTCAAACTCGAGTTCAAAATAACTCCATTAAGAACAAAAGGTCAAATCATTTAAAATATCTCAAATATTCAATATCAACGTTATTATAACACACTTTCTCAAAAAAACATAATTTCCAATAGGGATTCACGACCCAAATATCAAAATTATGATAAATATCGTTCAAGATTCATGCTTTATATCTCCACACATGTAAATTCATCTTTCAAAATTATAAACATCAAGATTTCATAATAATCATCATAAAATATGGGTTCATGCTTCAATTTCATAAAAATCAAATAAAAATCATGCCTTTGTAAAGAAAATTACTTTTGGGCACAAGAACAAAAGAGAGTTCTTGCTGAAAACTCCCACATACCTTGAATGATGAACTTTAGATCGATACTCATTTTTAAGATGTTAATCGTGTCTTTGAATGATGGTTCTTGGAGTTCTTGAACTAAGAACTTGGAATCTTGAATAAATTTCCAGAATTAATGGTGAACTTTGGAGGTTCTTGAAGTTGAATGTAGGATCTTAGGCTTTTCTTTTTGAGGGAATTTGATGAAATATAACATATAATACTTCTAATAGGCTTTAATATAGGGTTTGGACGGATTTTAAGTGAGGGGGAATGACCAAAACGCCCCTAAAAATAAAAAAATTCTCGAATCTGTCCCTTGGTAGACTATTTTGATAGTCTGAAGTAGATCAACCATAACGTTTTACTCTGATATCCAAATTGAATGAAACCAATTTCATTAGTAAGAGAACTCTCATATCTTTCCATTGATATATAGTATCTCATCCAGATCATTGTGTACGAGGAGTTATGATCGTTTGAAGTTGATCCAAAAATTCTCTTTTGATAGGCTGAAGTAGATCGACCATAACTTTTTGCTCCGATAGACAAACTGGATGATACCAATTTCATTGGAAATAGAACTCACAGAGCTTTCCTTTGATATACAGTAGATCACCCATATCATTATGTACAAGGAGTTATGATTGTTTAAAGTTGGAGAAAAAATACGCCAGGCCTCAGTACTTTTTCCTGCACATTTTACTATTCACTACTATTCACGATTCGATCGGAATGTTCATCGCTCGGGTGTCCATTTTGGATGATCCACATATCGTTGGAAATATTATTTGATACTCTATGCAATGGTGGGTCATAATCTAAGACATTTCACATGAAAAATAATTCATTCTAGAAGATAGAACCCAACATGTTTACGCATAAAATTTCCTGGGGTATTACACACAGAGTGAGCTTAGGGATGGGGTTTCACCCGTTAGCTAGGACTGGGTCCCTAGAAGCAACCCCTAAGTTCCAGAACTACATAGCCAGTGTAGGTTATGAGATTTCCCCCGTTAGAGATGACTGACATACTCAGGGATCACCTGTTAGTTTAGGACTGATCTCAGGGGTCACCCATTATATAGGAAGGACTCTACAATAGATGTTAGTACCCATGGATGGTATCAACCCCTTTCCAACTAAGGTTATAGGTTGGACCCCAACTAGTTATCTTATTTGGGGCATGTCGATTAGATGATTACCTCCCATAATTTTAGTTTCAGACTCAGTATAAAACCTCAGTTCAGTTTCAAAATTATGACTATTAGAAATAGTCTCCCAATTATTAGTAATACAGTTATCAGTAAACTCAGTTATCAGCCATTTAGTTTTCAGAACTCATTATCTAGTATTAATGTGATCTTAGTTACATTCTCAGTTACCATCTTAGTTACAGTCTCATTCTCAATCCCAGTCAAGTAATCAAATTAGTTACTCAGTTTAGTTTCAGGTTTGCTTGACCATAACATGCAGTTATCAATATTTTAGTACCTCAGTTTACAGAATATTTCAGAATTATATTAAATGATTGGTCTTGCATTCTCAGATAATATAGTTTTTATGAATTCATTCTCTGTTATCTCATGTTACTTAGTCAGTCACTTTCTCACATGTATAATACTCTACAGTTTTAGTCTAGTTATTCAGACTAAGTATAGTTTATTTTTACATGCCCAGTATTCAACTATCAGTCATTCAGTTAATTGGACAAGTTAGTATGTTTATGCATTTGTTCTTAGTGTGATTGTATATTCAGATCTTCAATTTATGTCAGTCTTCATCACATAGTTTCAGACCCAGTATTCATATATTTTCCATGTTTTATCATATTCTAGCTTTAGTTACACTTATTTCATTTAAGAAAGTTTACAGAAACTAGGTGTAGAGATTCACCATCTTATCAAAAAAATATTGTTTACTCATGCTTTAAGATATTTTAGTTTCCAATTAATTCTATCCTATGGTGAGTCTACTTACACTTAGCATGCATGTTTTATGATTACGTATGAAATCAATTTTACTTATTTCATTCAGCCTTGCATACTCAGTCTATTATAGAAGTACGGATCCACATATACGTCTGTGTGGCTACATTGATTCATAATATAGGTACTAACTGTAGCCCGCATATCATGATCAAATAGTTGCAGATTCCAGCTAGTAGGTGATAAGTTCTCCTACTTTGAGAACTCAAGATAGTTTTAGTTTATGTACAGTTTATCTATTTTTTATGTGTGTTGATTAGTGGTAGTTGAAGGCATTCTAACTATCTATATTCAGTATAGTAGAGGCTTCATAGATGTAAGTCAGAGTCAGTAATATAATTTTAGTTTTATCCTTCAGATTTATCAGATTATAAAGCTTTATCAGTATTGTATCTATTTTATATTTTTACTATGATTATGTTTCCGCACAATAGAAAAACTATGTATTATGTTATAATTCAGTTTCTTAACAGAATGCCAGTTCATGGGTTAGCTTGGGATCACTTATAGTTCCAAGCACCGTGTGACGATTAGGTGGTAGTCTTGGGTCGTTATAAACTTGGTATTAGAGAACAGAGAGTGTCCTAGGGTGTTTAGTAGAGTCTTACGGAACTATATGGATACGTCTGTACTTTTCTTTGAGAGGCTACAAGGCATTCATGAAATATTTCTCTTCTTTCATGTCTCATATCGTGTAGTAAAAGATTATTTAAGAATTTTTCGCAGATCCTCATCTTGTATTATTTATGCTCTTAGTTTTGAGCAATAGAAATAGTGAAGCTTAAGTCCTTACATACAGTGTTTTCTTATCAGTGCCCTTATGCCCTAAATTTTGAAATATTTTATTCATGTTCATGAAAATTGTTCATTAAGATAAATTCAGCTATTCTTTCAGATTCTCTTCTCAGAATCCCTTTTGTAGTATGTGATTTAGAGTTACAAGTATGAACCTAGAAGTTTAGTAGTAGTAGAGTTGGGATAGTATTATCTAGATTGAGCAGATTATATATTCATGGGGCTAGTTATACGAATAGTGAATCAGTATGCTTGAAAAGTGTTTTCAAGAATTTAAGTTTGTTGATTTGAGATTAAGTACAATGGTGTAGATGAGTTTATCATTCATGTGTATTATTATAGCCCAGACTCTAGAGTAAAGTGATTGGAGTTTAGTTTAGAGTTTAGTAAAGTGGTCACAAACCTAAGACGATGGCTTAAAGCCAAGGGGGAGATGATAGAACAAGTAACCAAGTTAGGCTCTTAGATTCTAGTAGTAGTGACAGTATGTGTAAAACAACAGTAAGGGAGGATGATTCCCAACCTATTCTTATCTCAGTGCAAAGTTTTTTAGTCATCACGATATCTACTCATGCCTAACATATTAGCTCCCTCATCACATCTCATATTCAAGCACTTTATAGAAAAACCATGTACGCTTTCAGTTTCTAGTATGAGGATTTCTAGTTCACTTAGTAGTATAAATCATCTTATATGAAATCATGAACTCCAAACTCAAGTCATGCAACTCATGACTCATGTACTCATGTTTTACAGTATGTTTAGATCCAGATACTCATGCTACACTCATAATGATCAACAAAATTCAGTTTATGCCATGTATGTCCTAAGTTCAGACCTCTTTGATGAATTCATGTCATTGATACTTTATTCCTTATGCCTTAGTTGAGTTTCAAAGTTATTCTTTCATGTTTTAGGTGCTTATTTTCTAACTTTTAGTGATCTCTCCTTATGTCATGATTAGTTGAAATTCTATGTGTGTTTTATTAGTTTAGTGAATCAAATTTTTAAGGATAGATGTTTAGAAAAAATGAGGAAAAAATGCTTTTCTGGTGGTTTGCCTTCAAGTTCATGTGTGGATATGAAGATATGCTTGAATATCATGTCGGTGTACAAGTGGAATGTAAAGCTAGTATAAGCTTTTAGTATAATTCAGTCCGTATAACCAGCAACCTAGTCTAGCAATCAAAAAGACAAGTTCCTATGATTTTCTATCTTTCCTATTCATAAGGTAATTCACGTTGATGCAAATCATAAATTTAATTTAGTTCATGTATCATGCATCAGTTTTAGACCCTAGGTATTCAGTTATGTTTTAGTCTATAAGTTTTCCATGCATCAACTCAGTCTTTTCTCAGTATTTCAGCCAAGTCAGTATCATTCGCGGGATGAAGTATCCCAAGGGGAAGATTTATTGTAATACCCTGAGTATTTATATCCTAAATCTTTCATTTTTCTTCACGAAATAGGATCAAGATTGAAGGAATTGTTACTCATCAGTTGACTCTCTCGTTTCTATCCCAGCCTTACTATCATGCTCATGTCAATATATATATTTAATAAATCAGTTTAGTTCATGATATTCAGATCATGTATTATGTTTCAGAATCAGTTATGCAATCACGTTCCATGTCAGTCATGTCAAGAATATGATCTCAGTTGCCTTCATACAGTATTCTCAGTCGAGCCAGTCTCATATAAGGATGAATATTCCCAAGGGGGAGATAATGTAATACCCCACATTTTTGGGCTAGTTTTGAACTGTCGTTCCTATATGTATAAGCTATGATCTAAATGATTCCCATGTGAATATAAGTTTCATAATCTTTATCCTCATGTTTTATTTGCTTTTGAGATGAAAAATGTTCATAAGAATCACTTAGAACAAAGTTGAGCTTAGAGCTTTTGATTCGTCCAAAGTTTGGCATTTGATTCTATAGGATATAATTTAAATGTGAATAAAATTTTATTTACATAGAATTCTGCATCTCAAGACCCACCAAATTGTAGATAATTGAATTAGCTTTCCCAATTTCACCAAAATTTGATACCAGAGTAAAAAGTTATGGCATTTTCTGTGTAAGATAGTAAGCTGATGCGATAGCAATGCGATGAATCAGACTGCATATTACGGAACTATTTCACATGATATTTCTATTTTTAAAGGGTCTAGGGGCACTTTAGTCACTTCTCCTCTCCCAAATCCGCCCATAAGACTTATTTTCATCCCCTAAAAGCAATATACACTCAATTATTCATTTTTTCTCTCAAAGAAAAACCCTAGCCTCCTCAAGAACACTAAGAACTTCATCAAATTTTATTCAAGAAAAGCAAGATCTCTAGTTTACTAATCCAAGAATGCTCTCAAGATTGTGTTTCTCATTCAAGATTAAGGCTTTAAGGTATGTGGGAGTTCATTCATGGGTTCTCTTTCACCCATGGAGCCCAAAAACTCTTTTCTTTTAATTAAATAATGAATTTTCCATTATTATGGTATTATGTATGTTCAAGAAATATTGAATTTCATGTTTTCATGGAGGTTTTAATTCAAATCAGCCTATGTATGATTCCATGAAAGATTTTAAATTCGTCATGCTATGAATTTGAAGTTCCCATGGTCTATTCAAGTAAATTCCATGATGGAACCTAAATTCATGATGTTTAGCAATATTCCCACATTTTAAATTCATGCTTTCCACATATTTGATGAAATTCCCATATCAGTTCAGTTTTAGGTTTGCTTGACCATTGCGTGCAGTTATTAGTTATTCAGTTATCAGTATTTCAGCACCTCAGTTTGTAGAATATTTTAGAATCATATTATACGCGTAGTCTTACATTCTCAGATAATATAGTTTTCACGAATTCATGCTCTGTTACCTCATGTTACTCAGTCAGTTCCTTCCTCGCATACATAATACTCTATAATTTTAGTCCAGTTATTCAGACAAAGTACAATTTAGTCTTACATGCGTAGTATTCAGCTATCAGTCATTCAGTTAATCAGACAAGTTAGTATGTTTATGCATTCATGCTTAGTGTGATTGTATATTCAAATCCTCAATTTATGTAGTCTCCATCACATATTTTTAGACCTAGTATTCATACAGTATCCATGTTTTATCATATTCCAACTTTAGTTACACGTATATGATTAAAGTAAGTTTGTAGAAACTAAGTGTAGAGATTCACCTTCTTATTAGAAAATGTTTGTTACTCATGCTTTAAGATATTTCAATTTCTAATTTATTCTAGCCTATTAGTGAGTCTACTTATACTTAGCATGCATGTTTTACAATTACGTATGAAATCAGTTTTACTTATTGCATTCACCCCTGCATACTCAGTATATTCTAGAAGTATTGATCCACATATAAGTCTATGTAGCTACATTGTTTCATAATGTAGGTACTAGTTGTAGCTCACATACATGATCAGACAGTTGTAGATTCTAGCCAGTAGGTGATGAGTTCTCTTACTTCAAGAACTCTAGACATTTTTAGTTCATGTACAGTTTATCTATTTTCTATGTGTATTGATTAGTGGTAGTTGGAGGCGTTCCAACTATCTATAGTAAGTATAGTAGAGGCTTCATAGATGTCAGTCAGAGTCAGTCATGTAACTTTAGTTTCAACTCTCAGATTTATCAAATTGTAAAGCTTTATCAGTATTTTATCTATTTTAGATTTTTAGTATGATTATGTTTCTGCACAATAGAACAACTATTTATTATGTTATAATTTAGTTGCTTAATAGTATGCTAGTTCATGGGTTAACTTGGGATCAATTATGGTTCCAATCACCGTGTGACGACTAGGGGGTAGTATCGGGTCGTTACATTTTTCCAAGGTAATTATTGAGAATTAAGCTTCATTATGAAATTATGATTATTTAAGTTCATATGCTTTAAACCCAAGTATGAATTTTGATATTTCAGGAAGAGTATATTATTTGCATGCTTTAACAAGCAATCATTCAGGTTTTAAAGAAAGATTGATCTACTGAACCTAAGCTAAGATTGGAATCCACATTATTTATGATTTAAAGCCAAAAAAGTATAGTTGGTTTACATTATAAACCCTTATGCTTTCTTAAGGTGGATTTCCTAAAAGTTCTGAGTAATAAGTATGGGAGTAGTATTTAGCAGCGGGTTGGGTATAATTCCAAGGTCTCATACCCCAGAACTATGTGCCACCGTAGGTTTCTGATTTGCCCATAATGGGATAAGATAGTGATCACTTAATTTAAGGTTCTATTATGATGGAAAGGATAGAACATTTTTCCCCAATATGGGAAAGACATTGGACTCCATGTAATCTCATATGGTTTATGTCGGTTAGAAGAAACTCCATAAGTCCCAAAGTTGCAAGATTTCCAAAGCTCCCAAAGCTTCTAAGTTTCAAAAGAAAAGAATGATAGAAAATCTTTTATAAGACTTTGTGTTATGAATCACTAGATTTACAAGTATGATTTGTTATCCATGATTTTATATTTTGGTATTTTAGATAATCAAGCTTATGTGAGTCATACACATCCAACATACATTTATTTTCTAATTATGATGATGTCTTAATTATGCATTACACCCCAATATATTCAGTAATCCTCAAAGTACTCGTCCACATATATGTCTATGTGCTATATTGTCTTATAATGTAGGTTCAGGTGCTCAGTATCAGTAGCGTGAGCAGTTCGAGCATCTCTATCTACGCTCCCATAGTTGGTGAGTCCTAATGATTCTAGGGCCTAATTCTTTAGATTTCTAGCTTTCATAGTAATTAAGTTATTGTTTTTAGTTTAGTTCGAGTCAATTGGGGGTATGTCCCAATGGCTCTCTAGTTCTTTAGTAGTAGAGGCTTGTCAGACTACTAGTTGATTTACAGACTTTCAGTATATGTTATTCAGAAAGTATTTACAATTCATTCAGTTTAGTTTTGGTATAATACAATATTATTTCTTGACTAGATTATCTTATAGTAAGGTTCAGATCTAGTAGTAGAATCAAAGGGTTAGATTAGGGCTACTCATAGACTTGAACAACGTGTGTCATCTAGAGATTAGATTTTGGGGTGTTACAAACTTGGTATCAGAGCCTAAGGTTTATAGATTCCTAAGGAGTCGAACAAGCCACGTGACATAGAGTCTTGATCATGGGTGTGAAGCGCGCCACATCTATGAGCAATAGGCTATGGAGCATTTTAGGAAAATCCTGCATTTCTTTCATGATCCATCATGCTTACAGCTATCTCTACCTGCTATTAACTTGTGCTCTTTAATGACAGAATATGCCTTCTTACAAAGCTAATACCCATAGGAATGATAACCTGCCACTCCAACTTGATGATACCCAGAATGAGAATGTGTCACATACCAAATTTAGGGTTTCCTTTTAGGCGTTAGCCCAAGATGTGACCGCTAATGTTCAAGCTAATAATCAGGCTACAGTTCAGCATTAACAAGGGAGTGATCTAGCTGTAGCCAAACTTCATAACTTTATGAGAATGAATCTGCCCAAATTTTGTGGGTCAAAAGTAGGAGAGGACCCTCAATTGTATCTTGATGAGGTGAAAAAGATCACCCAATTTATGCATGCCACTAAAGATGAGATCATAGAATTGGCTTTTTATAGGTTGAAATATGTTTCTTATGATTGGGTTGTCATGTGGAAGAAAGGTAGGGGTGAGGGTACAACTTCCATGAGTTGGTAGGTGTTTTAGGATGCTTTCCTATATAGGTTTTGTTTGCGTGATTTGCGAGAAGCCAAGGTTGAGGTGTTCAAAAACCTGAGGCAGGGCTCAATGATAGTGAAGGAGTACTGCCTTAAGTTCAACCAATTATCTAAGTATGCTTCCGAGTTAATAGCTAACACCAGATCTAGCATAAGTAAGTTTGTTATAAGAGTATCATGATAGTAGTCAAGGAGTATCAGGATAGCATCAGTAAGTATGCTTATCAGAGATATGAATCTTGCTAGATTGATGACTCATCCCTAACAGATCGAGGTAGAAAAGTTGAAGGGAAAAGAGAGAGGGAATAAAAAAGCTAGAACTGGGCATCTTAAGTATGGCTAGTCAAGGTATGCAGGGGAAATTTCTCATAGTTTTAAAGTCATCTACCATTGCCAGCACCGTCTTCAGCTAGTGCTCCCGCTCCTAGAGGTAGATAGGAGCAGTGGGGTAAGTCTTCTATGTCTAAGTGTGGTAAAACTCATCTTGGTGAGTGCTTGGCTGGTCAGAAGGGTTGTTTTGGTATTGGTAAGTTAGGTCATGGAATTAGAGAGTACCTGTATTCTATGTAGGGAAACAGAGATGTTAGTCCTCAGACAGTGCACCAACTCCTGCAGCTCACCCAGCCCCTCCTCATGGTGCATCATCCAGTAGCAATGACGGTTAGTGCCATATCGGTTCTATGCTTTACCATCCCGCCAGGAGTAGGAGAGCTCACCAAATATTATCACTGGAATGCTTCGTGTCTTCTGTTTTGATGTTTATGTATTATTGGACCGCGGGTTGAGTTTATCTTATGTGACCCCTCTAGTTGCATTTAATTTTGAGATGAATTTTGAAAAGATCCTTGAGCCTTTCTTAGTTTCTACACCAGTAGGGGAATTAGTTGTTGCCAAAATGATCTGTAGAAAGTGTCCCATAACTGTCTTTCATAAGATCATGTTGGCAGATTTGATAGAATTAAACATGGTCGACTTTGAACTTATTCTTGGTATAAATTAGTTCCATTCTTGTTATGCATCCATAGGTTATCGCACTCGAGTGGTGAAGTTTCAGTTTCCTGATGAGCCAGTCTTTGAGTGGTCAGGAAATTTGGTATCTCCCAAAAGTCATTTCATATCCTATCTTATAGCTAGGAAGTTAATCTCAAAAGGGTGCAACTATCATCTAGTTTGGGTCAAAGACACTAAGTCTGAGACTCCAACAGTTCAGTCAGTTAGTATAGTTAATGAGTTTCCTATTGTATTTCCTAAAGATTTGCTAGGAGTACCTCTTGAAAGGGAAATAGAATTCAAAATTGATCTTCTTCCTGATACTCAGCCTATTTCCATTCCTTTATATCGTATGGCTCCTACTGAACTTAAGGAGTTGAAAGAGCAGCTCAAAGATCTTTTAGACAAAGGTTTTATAACAACTAGTGTTTCTCCATGGGGCTCTCCCATCCTATTCATGCAAAAGAAAAATAGTTCTTTGCGTATGCACATTGACTATTGTCAGTTGAATAAAGTCATAGTCAAGAACAAATATGCTCTTCCTAGAATGACGACTTATTTGATCAACTACAAGGTGCAAGTTATTTCGCAAATATAGACCTTAGATTCGACTATCATCAACTTAAAGTAAGGGAATGTGATATTCTGAAGACAGCTTTCAGATACCGTTATGGTCATTTTGAGTTTCTAATCATGTCCTTTGGGAAAACTAATGCCCTAGCAGCTTTCATGAACCTCATGTATAGAGTGTTCAAATAGTATCTAGACATTTTTATCATAGTCCTTATCGATGATATTCTTGTCTACTCTCGTAGTGAGATGATCATGCAGACCACCTCCAAATTGTGTTGCAAGCTCTTAGAGATCATCAGTTGTTTGCCAAATTCAGCAAATGTGAACTTTGGCTCAGGTCAGTTGCTTTCTTTAGTCATGTTATTTCCATAGAGGGTATTAGAGTTGATCCCCAAAAGACTGAAGCCGTAAGAAATTGGCCTAGACCTATCTCTCCATCAGACATTAGGAGTTTCTCGAGTTTAGCTGGCTATTATAGATATTTTGTTGAGGAGTTTTCATCCATTGCATTTTCTCTGACCTGATTGACTCAGAAGAAGGTTAAGTTTTAGTGCTAAGATTCTTACAAGAAGAGTTTTCAGGAGTTGAAGACTCAACTCACTTCAACCCCAGTCTTAGCATTACTAGATAGTACAGATGGTTTTGTTGTTTATTTTGATGCCTCTAGAGTTGGTTTGGGTTGTGTTTTGATGCAGAGATGTAAGGTCATAGCCTATGCCTCTAGATATCTTAAGCTTCATGAAAATAATTACCTAATCCATGACCTTGAATTAGCTGTTGTTGTATTTGCTTTGAAAATGTGGAGTATCTTTATGGGGTGCACACTGATGTGTTTACAACCACAAAAGTCTATAGTATATGTTAACACAGAGAGAGTTAACCCTCCATCAGACAAGGTGGCTAAAATTGTTGAAAGATTATGACATGAGTGTCTTGTATCATCCGAGCAAGGATAATGTAGTGGCAGACACCCTTAGCAGATTGTCTATGGGCAATGTTTCTCATGTGGAGAGTGATAAAAAAGAGTTAGCTTGGGAAGTGTACCATTTGACTAAGTTGGGTGTTAGATTGGTTGATTCAGATAAGGGTAGCGTTTGGGTATAGGATAGTGTAGAATCTGTCTTAGTTTCTGAGGTGAAGGAGAAACAAGATCAGGATCCCATCTTAATTAAGTTGAAGGAGTCGGTTAGAGATCAAAAATTAGATTTTTTCTCCCAAGGGGAAGCGGAGTCTTGAGATACCAAAGCAGACTGTATGTACCATGTGTAGATGAGTTGAGACAGTGGATTATGGCTGAGGTGCATGGTGCGCGTTACTCGATTCATCCTGGTGCTACTAAAATGTATCGAGATTTTTGAGAAATCTATTGGTGGAGCGGTATGAAGAGATCTATTGTGGAGTTTGTAGTGAAGTGTGCAACTTATCAACAAGTTAAGGTAGAGCACCAAATGCCTCGTGGTGTTTTGTAAGAGTTCAATATTCCTACTTAGAAGTGGGAAGAGGTGAACATGGATTTTGTTACTGGTCTACCCCATTCGCGTTTTCATCATGATTTGACTTAGATTATTATGGACTTATTGACTAAGTCAGTGCATTTATAGCAAGTTCATATGTCCTATACAGCTGAAGACTATGCTAAGTTGTATATCCGAGAGTTGGTTAGGTTGCGTGGAGTTCCCTTGTCGATCATCTCAGATAGGGGTACTCAATTTACCTCTCAGTTTTGGAAAGATTTTTAGAAGGGTATTGGTACCCAAGTTTATCTTAGTTCCACTTTTCATACTCAGACTGATGGTCAGGCAGTGAGGACAATTCAGACTTTAGAAGACATGTTAAGAGCGTGTGTGCTTGATTTCAGGGGTAGTTGGGATATGTATTTGCTGTTGATTGAGTTTACCTACAATAATAGTTATCATGCTAGCATTCAGATGGCCTCGTTTGAGGCACTTTATGGTTGGAGATGTAGATCACCTGTCGGATGGTTTAAAGTAGGTAAGGCTGCATTGTTAGGGCCATATATAGTGATAGAAGCTATGGAGAAAGTACAATTGATTCGAGAAAGTTTGAAAATAGCTCAAAGTCATCAGAAATCGTATGTAGATATGAGGAGAATAGATCTTGAGTTTGAAGTTGGTGATTTAGTTTATTTGAAAGTTTCAACCATGAAGGGGGTGAAGAGATTTGGCAAGAAAGGGAAACTTAGTCCCTGTTATATAGGTCCCTTCCAAATTTTGAGTCGTGTTGGGAAGGTGGAATATGAGCTAGAGTTGCCTATAGATTTATCATCCGTACACCCCATCTTCTATATGTCTTTGTTGAAGAAGTGTATTAGTAAACCAACGATTGTAGCACCCTTAAAAAGTATAGAAGTTCATGATAGCCATTCTTATGAAGAAACTCCAGTTGAGAGCCTTGACCATCAGACTCGTAGACTAAGAAACAAAGAAGTGCCCCTAGTTAAGGTTCTTTGGCGAAATCAATCCATTGAGGGAACCACTTGGGAAGTAGAAGCAGATATAAGGACCAAGTACCCTTATCTTTTCGCTGCAGATTCAGATTTAGTTTAAGGTAACAAGTTTCCTCAGATCATCTCTTTTCAATCTAAGTTTCAGCTTTATATAGCCATTCATTCAATAGTTCATCTATTTGTAATAAGTTGAGTCATGCTTTCAGTTGTATATGCCAGCTATGGCCTCAATTTTCAATATCTCAGTTTCGCTAGTCACATTTGAGAACTGTTCCCAAGGGGGAGATATTATAATACCCCAAACTTTTTCTAGCTTAAATTCGTTCCTAGAATATTAAGGGATGTCTTCCAAAAGGAATAATATTTGTTTCATATAGAATTTTCTAGATTTCAACTTTTCTTTGTGTAGGAGATTGAATAATCTTTCCATCGATACCAAATTCGGCCAAATCCGACATTCAGTGAAAAAGTTAGAGGATTTTTAAGTTGACAGTGTGCCAACTAGGCAGGCACCGCATCGTGGTGAAGGACAATTTCATAATTGTACCTTTTTAGTGGACCTCCGCGATGTTGGCACATCTCAGCAAGGTCCAAATTCCTATTTTTTAATTTTTAGTGGACCTCCGTGATATTGGTGCGTCATGGAGAGGTCCATTTTCCCAATTGTCAAATTCCAGTAGTCCAACGCTATAGTGGCGCATCGCGCCAAAGGCCAAAATGGCATTTCTATAAGGCACCGCGATGGTGGCACATCGCGTTGAAGTTCCAGGTCCCAATTGTCAAAATCCAGTGGGACAAAGTGATAGCTCCGCATCGCGGTGGCCCATTAAATCGAGACCTAGTTACATTTTTCCTGCTTTGTTTAGGAGTTTAAAAAGGGTATTTTGGACTTTTTCCCAGCCCCCAAAACCGTCCAAACACAAGATTTAAGTCTATTATATGCATCATATGATATATTACACAAAATTTCTCTCAGCCAAAATCCTAATCTTGAACAATTAACCTCAAAAATCCCCAAGATTCCTCATTTTTTTTCCAAATTAGCCCAAGATTCAAAGTTTCCAATTCAAGAATTCCAAGAATCATCATTCAACAGCACAAATAGAATCTCAAAAGCAAGATTATTCACTTAGTTCATCATCCAAGGTATGTGGGGTTTGAACAACGACAAATCTTTCATTCTTGTGCCCAAAAACTTGAATTTTAATAAAGATTACATGATTTTCAAGTTGGGGTTTATAACCAAAGCATCTCTTTTAGGTTTATGATGATATAAGTGATATAAGCCTTGAATTACATGTTTATCCCACATATTTATGCTTTTAATTGAGGATTTATATCATGAATTGCACAACCTTATTGTGAGTTGATATTTTCATGTGTTTCCAAGATAATTGTTGAGAATTAAGCTTCATTATGAAATTGTGATCATTTAAGTACATATGCTTTAAACCCAAGTATGAATTTTGATATTTCATGAACAATATATTATTAGCATGTTTTAACAAGCAAACATTTAGATTTTAAAGAAAAATTGATCTTTTGAACCTAAGCTAAGATAGGAATCCACATTATTCATGATCAAAGCAAAGAGAAGTATAATTGGTTTTCATTATAAACCTTTGCGTTGTTTTTAGGTATATTTCCTAAAAGTTCTGAGCAATAAGTATAGAAGTAGTATTTAGCATCGAGTTGGGTATGATTCCAAGGTCTTATGCCCCAGAACTACGTACCACCATAGGTTTCTGATTTGGCCATAGTGGGCTAAGATATGATCACTTAAGTTAAGGTTCTATTCCAATGGCAAGGATAGAACAACTCTCCCCAACATGGGAAAGACATTGGACTCCATGTCAGCTCACATAGTTTATGTAGATTAGAAGAAACTCCCTAAGTCCCAAAGTTCCAAGATTTCCAAAGCTCCAAAAGATTCTATGTTCCAAAAGAAAAGAATGATAGAAAATCTTTTATAAGACTAAGTTTTATGACTCACTAGATTTACAAGTATGATTTGTTATCCATGATTTTATATTTTGGTGTTTTAGATAATCAATCTTATGTGAGTTATATACATCCAATATGCATTTATTTTCTAATTATGATGATGTCTTAATTATGCTTTACACCCCCATATACTCAGTACATCCTCAAAGTGCTAATCCACATATATGTCTATGTGTTACATTGTCTTATAATGTAGGTTCAAGTGCTCAGTATTAGCAGCATGAGAAGTTTGAACATCTTTTTCTATGCTCCCACAGTTGGTGAGTCCTCATGATTCAAGGGCCTACTTTTTTAGATCTCCAGCTTTCATAGTAATTATGTTATCATTTTCAGTTTAGTCCGAGTCAGTTGGGAGTCTGTCCCAATGGTTCTCTACTTCTTTAGTAGTAGAGGCTTGTCAGACTATTAGTTCATTTACAAACTTTCAGTATATGTTATTCAGACAATATCTACAGTTCATTCAGTTCAGTTTTGGTATAATACAATATTATTTCTTGACTAGATTATCTTAAAGTAAGGTTTAGATCTAGTAGCAGAATCAAAGGGTTAGCTTGGGGCTAGTCGTCGCCTTGAGCACCATGTGACGTCTTAGGATTAGATTTTGAGGCTTTACACTAAGTCTAAACCCCTAACCATTTAGTTAGTACGTGTGGACAATGAATTTTTAGAGGTTTTCCCAAAAGATCTACCTGAGGTATCTCCTGACAAAGAGATAGAGTTCAATATTGTTCTCTTTCTCGATATCTAGCCTATCTTCATTCCTCCCCATCGTATGGATCTGACCAAGCTTAAAAAAAAGTAACTCAAGGACCTTTTAGATAAGATTATTATTATTAGACATAATATTTCCTCGTGGGGAGATCTAGTTCTATTCATACACAAAAAGGATGGCACCCTCAAAATCTTCATAGACTATAGACAGTTAAAAAAGGTCACCATCAAGAATACGTACCCTATTCCTAGGATTGATGATCTATTTGATCAGCTTTAGGGTGCTTGATAGTTTTCCAAAATTGATCTCTGGTCGGGGTATTACCATTTGAAAGTCAGGGAGCACGATATTTTGAAGACGACTTTTAGAACCTGATACAGTCATTTTGAGTTTGTGGTTATTTCATTTAGACTAACAACTGCTCCTACAAATTTTATGGATTTGATGAATAGGGTTTTTAAGAAATACTTGGATATGTTCCTCATTGTTTTTATAGATGACATATTGGTGTATTCTTAGAGTGAGGAGGAGCATGCCGACCATTTGAGGACAATGTTGCAGACCCTTAAGGACCGTTAACTTTATGCATAGTTTAGTAAGTGTGAATTTTGGTTAGAGTCTATTACATTTTTGGGTCATGTTATTTTAGGGATTGGTATTCATGTAGACCCTCAAAAGATGAATGCAGTGCAACATTAACTTAGACCCATTACTCTCTTTGATATTCAGAGCTTTCTGGGTTTAGCCGGTTACTCTAAGAGGTTTTCTGTGGGTTTTTTCTCAATAGATGGACCATTGACTAAGTTGACTCTAAAGAAGGTAAAGTTTATATGGTAAGATAAATATGAGAAGAGTTTCCAAGAGCTGAAGGATAGACTGACTTCAGCTCTAGTGTTAGCCTTATCGGATGGGTTGGAACTGTGATGCTTCTAGAATAGGGTTAGGTTGTGTTTTGATGCAAAATTGGAGGGTAATAGCCTATGCCTCTAGACATCTTAAGGACCATGAAAATAATTATCCAACCAATGACTTAGAGTTAGCAGCTGTTATGTTTGCTTTAAAGATTTGAAGGCACTACTTATATGGTGTGCATGTTGGCATTTTCACTCATTATAAGAGTCTCCAGTATGTATTTACGTAAGGGGAGTTAAATCTTTGTAAGAAAAGGTGGTTGGAGTTGTTAAAGTATTATGACTTAAATGTACTTTATTATATGGGTAAGGTAAATATGGTGGCAAACGCACTGAGTAGGTTTTCTATGGGTTGTATGGCTCATGTAAAAAAAGAAAAGTAGGAGTTGGCCAAGGAAGTGAATAGATTAGCTCATATAGGTATATGTTTGATTGATATGGATGATAGGGGAGTAGTTGTACAAAATGGTTTGGAATCTTCCTTTGTAGTGGAAGTAAAAGAGAAGAAATGTAGTGATCCCATACTTAACCAGATATTGCATGTAGTTCAGCAACTAAAGGTTGAGGTTTCCTCCCAAGGGGGAGATGGTGTTCTTCGTTATCAAGGTCAGCTTTGTGTTATGAATATGGATGGGTTGAGAGAAAATATATTAGTAGATGCTCACGGTTTAAGGCATTCAATTCACCCTGGTGCTACCAAGATATATCGTGACTTGCAGGAAATTTATTGGTAGAATGGTATCAAGAGGGATATAACTGAGTTTGTAGCCAAGTATCCTAACTGTTAGAAGGTAAAGGTTAATCATCAAAGGCCTGTATATACACTTCATCATACTGGTATTCCTACTTGGAAGTGAGAGGTCATCAATATGGATTTCATTACTGGACTTCCTCGTAACAGACATTAGCACGATTCAATTTGGGTCATCATGGATCGAATGACTAAATCATCCCATTTCTTACCTGTTAAGAGTTTAGATACAATGGAAGATTATGCTAAGATGTTTATTAACAAATTAGTAAGACTCCATGGGATTCCCTTGTCCATTATTTCAGATAGAGGCACAAAATTCACTTCCCAATTTTGGCAATCATTTCAGAAAGGCCTTGGTACAAAGGTGAAGCTGTATTACTTTTCATCCACAGATAGGTGGTTAAGCTGAGCATAAAATTCAGACACTGGAAGATATGTTAAGAGCGTCTGTGATGGACTTGAAGGAAAGTTAGGATGACCATTTACATTTGATTGAATTTACCTATAATAATAGTTATCATGATAGTAGTCAAATGTTTCTGTTTGAAGAATTTTATAGACATAGATATCAGTCATCTACAGGTTGGTTTGATATTGGTGAAGAGGAATTGATTGGGCAGAATTTTGTTCTCAAAGTTATGGAAAAAGTACAGTTGATTCATGAGAGGTTTAGAACCGCTCAAACTCGCTAGAAATCGTATGCAGATGTAAGAAGGAGAGAACTAATAGTTGAGGTGAGTGGTTGGGTGTTATTGAAGGTGTCACACATGAAGGGGATAGTGTAATTTAGGAAGAAAGTAAATCTTAGTCCTTAATTTATTAGTCCTTATGAAATAGTAAAGTGTGTTGGAGAAGTTACTTACGAGTTAGATCTTTTGCCAGAATTAGCCGTCGCCTATCCAGTTTTCCATGTTTCAATGTTGAAGAAGTGCATTGGGGACCCATACTTAGTAGTCCCTATATAAATTATTGGAGTCGAGGATAGATTGTCCTATAAGGAAATCGAGTTGAAATTTTTGATCAAAAAGTTCTAAGGCTAAGGAATAAGGATGTGGTTTTAGTAAAAGTCCTTTGGAGAAGTTAGTCGATTGAGGGATCTACTTGGGAAGCAAAGGCAGACATGATGACCAAGTACCCTCATCTCTTCTCTTCAAATTCATTCCTTAATGGAGGTAATTTGTTCCTCTCTTTAGCAATTTTTTCTCTTAGACAATCTAGTTATTTTCATGTCGTATCATGCGTTCTTGAGTCGTTGAATACACATATTAGTTATAATTTTAGTTATCAACTCGATGTGGAAATTTTATCTTTTCCCAAACTTCTCATCCTAGATAGTTCTCATTTGAGAATAAATGATTCCAAGGGGAAGATATTCTAACACCCTCGAGTTTTTCTAGAACTCACTGCTCAACCAAGACTCACTTGCCAAGTCGTGAAGACTCATTATGAGTCGTAGGTCTCTAATCATAGTCATACTAGTGAGAGTTATCTATGGTTCTGCCTTCATCATAACTAGTACCCAATGAGGCATAAGGAAACTATATGAGTCGTATAGTTCTAGTTGTAGTCAGCCCAGTGGAGGTGCCCAAGTTTCTGCCTTATTAATGATTGGACCCCTAGAACACCCCGAAAATCAAAGACATTATTAGAATCATGATTTAAGTTCATGAAAAAAATAAAGAAACATGTTTTATAAGTGATTTATACATATATTAAGACCTCAAATAGCTCCTAACTTATGAACAAGTCAAAACATCCTTTTGCGATCAAATTCTTGTGAAGTATATAGCTATAGTAAGCTTCAAATGAGCATAAATTTTCCTGTACAAAGAATTTTTGAGGTCGCTACTAACAAACATATAGATAATTAAATTATCTTTCAAATGATACTAATTTTGCCTTAATCCGATATCGGGGTGAAAAGTTATGGCCAAAATACTGAAGCACTGTCAAAGCTGCCCAAACTATGACTCGTAATATCTCATTACGGGTCGTTAGGAAGGAGTCGCAATCTGGGAAGTAGAGGCTGAAATTGGACTTCTAACCATGACTCAATTCACGACTCATGGCCAGACCCTATGAGTCATTACCTAAATCGTTGGGACTGCTTCCAGGCGACATCCAGACGATTTCTAAGGAGTTTTTTTTGTTTTTTCTTACTCTTCTAACCCAAAACTACGTCGTTTAAGCTATTTTAGGTTGAATAAAAAATCCAAAATAGCTCCAAATCCCTCATTCTGAACATAGCACTAAATTACTCTATAAACACATGATTTTTCTCTTCTTTCAAAGCAAGAAATTGGGGTTTTCATCTCCAAGTCCAAATCCTCAAAACTTCAATTCAAGAATAAAATATAATTAGGTATGTAGGGTTTGAGAAAGGATAACTTTTAATCCTTTTCCCAAAAGCTTTGGTTTTTGCAATTAAATTTATGAGATTTTTAGTTAGGGTTCATACCAAATTTTCATGTTTTTGAGATTATGGCATTATCACATAATTTAAAAGTTCCGTTTGCATAAGAATTTATCTTTACACATGCATTTTCTTTCATGATTGCTATTATGAGATGAATTTTATTATTTTGACATGAAGTTTGATGGGTTGATGAAAGATTTAAATCTGAGCATTGCGTTTGATATTTTTATAAGAAGTTTCTACGAGATGATGAATGATTTCAAGTTTAAGCATAAGTTACTAAGTTTACAAGAAGTTCAAGCTTATAAGTTTAAGATACAAGATTTATAGCATAATTAAAGTTCAGTTTTAATCTAGTGATCTCAGATAAGACATGAAATCTACAAGTTTCCTCATGAATATGATTTGCGTAAGAGAATCATAGTTGGTTTTTAGTTATAAACCCATATGGTATTTTAAGGTGTATTTACTACCAAGAGGGAAATGTGGATTTGATGCATTCTATTCGAGCCACCGTAGGTTTATGTTTTGGGGCCTCTCTAAAGAGTGTCCCCTCCTTTACTCAATATGGGATAAGTATACTGATCACTTAAATTTAAGGATCTAGTCTGATGGCAAGGGTAGAATAGCTCTCCTCAATGTGGGTAAGACGTTGGACTATATGATAGCTCACATAGTTAATGTCGGTTAGAAAAATCTCCCACAAAAGTAAAGATTTTGAAACTAATGTGATGACTCACTAAGCTTATCAAATTATGCTTTATTATTCATGTTTTATGACATTTTAGATTTGAGTTTTATTCATTATCAAGTGAGTCCCTTTACACTTAGAACCCATGTTTTGAAAGTATATTTTGTTTAAGTTTTACTTATTGAATTTACCACTACATACTAAGTACATTCCATAAGTATCGACCTATATATGTCTATCGGCTACATTGTTTCATAATGTAGGTTCTGGAGTTCGTCCCTGGAAGCACGATTAATCACGGACAACATTTCCTGTATTCAGACAATTAGTGAGTCCTCATAGTTCGAGGGCCAAGTTTATTATGATTCCAGATGTTAAATGCAGTTATTCCAGTTATTTAGCTTTTAATTTAGGTTAACTGGGGTCTATCCTAGTGGCTTTTCAGTCATTAGATTAGAGGCTTGTCAAGACTAGTCAGATTATCTTTCTTTTTGTTTCCCATAGATTTAAGGGCTACTAAGTTACAAAGTTTTAGTTGCGAATATTCATATAATTGAATTCAAGTTTAATTGTTCTTCAATATTCACTAATGCTTTAAGTTTACCTTTATGAGAGTTCAAAGCTGAGTAGATATCATGGGTTAGCTTGGACAATTTTTAGTATTAAGCATTGTGTGACGTCCTAAGGGTACCTTTGGGGCGTTATATTTCACCTCTTGCTAATTCAGCACCTTGCTCCATATTGCTTTAGAAACTGGATGATGAAATAGAAGATGATCTATAGTTTTTGGACAATTAGTACTGTAATACCCCATACTTTTTCTGACTTAAATTCATTCCCAAAATGTTAAGAAAAAGTTTAAAAAATGAATACCTTTTTATTTCATGTAAAATTTTCCAGATTTGGACCCTCCATAGTGTAGAAAATTGGATAATATTTCCATCAATACTAAATTCTCCCAAATACGATACTCAATTAAGAGGTTAGGGCATTTTTAGAAAAGTAGTGTGCTAACTGGGCAGTCACCGCATCGCGGTGAAGGACAATTTCATAATTCTCAATTCTAGTGGACCTCCACGATTGTATTGTGTCGCAGAGAGGTCTAATTCTCAGTTGTCCAAATCCAGTAGACCAACGCGATAGTGGCCAGAATGGCATTCCAAAGGCGTGCCACGATTTCTCCGTGTCGCAGAAGACGTCCAGTTCATACTCCTTCATTTTAAGTAAGCCACCATGATAGCGGCACTTCGCGGTGGCCAGCCAAATTGGGATATTTTGTTCCCTTTTCCAGTTCCATTTAGAAGTTTAAAAAGGGTATTTTGGTCAATTACCAAGCCCCTAATTCATGAATAACACAAGATTAAACCCATTCTAAGCCTATTATGCTCATTATTCATAAATTTCTCTCAAATAAAAACCCTAGAGTTCAAAGCTTCTTCTCCAAGAAATCAAATTCCACCATTTTTCTCCAAGAAAGCTCTAAATTGAGGATTCCTAAAACAAGATAATCAAGAACTCATCTTCAAGAGCTCAAATAGGAATCAATAATTCAAGTTTCTTTATCTAATTATCAATCAAGGTATGCGGGGTTTATGTACAAGGATACTTCTTCCATCCTTGTGCCCAAAACTAGCTTTTAATTACAAATTTGTATGAATTTGAATGATTATCAAGAGTTTCAACTTAGGGTTCATACCAATTATTGTTAATTGAAAGATTATGAGATTTTAAGTGTTTCAAAAGATGAATTGCATGTCTATTTTTATATTTGTATGCCTATTGCAGTAATTTCTAGATTTTGAGATGAATTATCATTGTTTTCACTATCAAGTATAATTATAATGATGTTTTAACATGTATTTGATACATGGGTTACCAAGCCCAAGTTTATATGTTGATATTTCAAGAAAGATTATGCTTTAAGCATCTTATGATCAGATTATTTTTCTATTAATAAGTAAAGCTTTAATCTATTAATCCTCAGATAAGATTTGGAATCCACTTTACAGATTTATTATAGATAACCAAATTTAGAATAACTTTATTTATAGATTTAATTATATAAAAGAATAATTGGTTTTAGATAAACCCTTATACTAGTTTTAAAGTAGATTTCCAACAGAATGAGCGCAGCTTAAAGGGAGTAGTATTTAGCACCGAGCAGGAAGTGTGGGATTAGAGTTCCCTATCATTAACAGAACCACGTAGCCAACGTAGGTACAAATTGTTAGATTATTCCCACTTCTATGTGGATGAAAGTTATAGATGTGATCACTTAGCTCAGGTTATACTGCTTGGCAAGAGTATGACAGCTCTCCCCATCGTGAGGTTTTCCCCTTAGGGGAACGAGACATTGTAATCCATGTTAGCTCACATGATTTATGTTGGTTAGAAGAACCCCCATCTAGTTAAAGTAAAAGATTAACAGAAAAACTTTAAGAAAACTAAGTGTAAATGCTCATAATTTTATTCAGTCTATGCTTTACAGAAAGATAAGAGCAACAAATTTCAGCTTTCAGCTTTCAGATTTCAGATTTAGAAGTAAGCCCTTTCTACACTTATAAAACATGATTTAAAGATAGAGTATAAGGACAGTTTTTAGAACTAAATGTTATGGATCACTAGATTTACAAAGTATGATTGTTATTCATGATTACAGATTTTAGTATTTCAGATGTTCAAGCTTATGTGAGCCATTTACACTTAGCATTCATTGTTTTACAACTTATAATGATGAGATGATGTTTTACTTATGAATTTCACCCCCATATACTCAGCACATCCTCAAAGTACTGATCTACATATACGTTTTTATGCTATATTATCTCATAATGTAGGTTCAGGTGCTCAGTATCAACAACTTGAGTAGTTCGAGTATCTACATCTACATTCTATAGTTGGTGAGTCGTCATAATTCCTGGACTTATTCATTCAGATTTTACAACTTATTAGTTTATATGATTTAGTATTCTTTTCAAATAGTTCAAGTTAGATGGGGCTTTATCCCAATGACACTCTAGTTATTAGTAGTAGAGGCTTGTCAGACTGCTAGTTTTGATTCAGCTTATTCAATATTGATATTTTATACATTATTTCAGATATTATATTCAGATAGTTTTAAGCATTTAGTAAGATTTTTATGCCTATATTTCCTTTATTATGAGATTTAGAATTAGTAACCGGCGCACAGGGTTAGCTTAAGGCTACTCGTAGTCTTGAGCATCATGTGATGTCTCAAGATCAGATTTTGGTGTGTTACAAACTTGGTATCAAATCCTAAGGTTTATAAGAGTCCTAGAGAGTCTAACAAGCTGCGTTACGTAGATTCTTCATCATGGGTGTGAAGCATGCTACATTTATGAGCAAGAGGCAATGGGATATTCTTAGGAAATCATCTCTTTCTTTGATGATCTATTGTGCTTATAGTATCTCTATCTGCTTTTAACTCCTGCTCTTATGTGACAATTGAATAGGCCTCCTTGTTGAGCTAATGCCTATAGAAATGATAACCAGCCACCCCATCCCACAAATTCTCTGAATGAAAATGTATCCCAGCTATGTTTAGGGCTGCCTTTCAGGTGATAGACCAGGTAGTGACTGCCAATGTTTAGGGAAACCATCAGGATGTAGTCCCACTTCAGTAGAATGGTGATTTAGCAACAGTCAGAATCAGAGATTTCATGAGAATAAATCCACTAGAGTTTTTTGGGTCGAAAGTAGCTGAGGACCCACAACTTTATTAATATGAGGTGAAGAAGATCACCCAAATTATGCAAATTTTTGAGAAGGAGAGTGTAGAGTTAGCATCCTATAGATTAAAGGATGTAGCATATGATTGGGTTGTTATGTGGAAGAATGTTAGAGATGAGAATGCCATGTCTATGAGTTGGCAAGTATTTTGAGATGCTTTTCTAGATAGTTTCTTTCCCCGTGAAATGAGTGAAGCTAAGATAGAAGAGTTTGTAAATTTAAGATAGGGCTCAATGACAATGAAGCACTACTGCCTTAAGTTCAATCAGTTGTTTAAGTACGTCCCTGATACGATGGCTGATCATAGAGCGAGCATGAGTAAGTTTGTTACTAGAGTATCTAGCTTGGTATTCAAGGAGTGTAGAACTGCCATGCTTATGGGAGACACGGATATTGCTAGGTTGATAATTCATGCTTAGTAGATTGAGGCAGAGAAGTTGAAGGGAAGAGATAGAAATAATAAGAAGGCTAGAACAGGGTAGTTTGAGTATGGCCAAGCTAGGTATGGAGGGGAAATCATTCACAGTTTTAAAATTGTTCATCGATGCTATCACCATCTTTAGCTAGTGCTCCTGCTCCTAGACCTAGGCAGGAGAAGTAGAGCAAGTCTTCTATATCCAGATCTCAGAATAGTATGAGTGGAAGGCCCAGTTATCCTCCATGGGCTAAGTGTGGTAAGAATCATCCTGGTGAGTACTTGGATAGACAAAAGGGTTGTTTTGGTTGTGGTAAGTTGGGTCATGGAATTAGAGAGTGTTCATATGCTAAGCAGAAAAGTAGAGATGTTCGACCCGAAACTTAGGCTACTAGTGCACCAGCTCCTATAGGTCGTTCAGTCCCTCCTTAGGGCACATCATCTATTATCGGTGGTGGTCAGTGTCAAAATCAATTTTATTCTTTACCATCCCATCTAGAGCAAGAGGATTCACCAGATGTTGTTACTAGTATGATTTGTGTCTTTCATCTTGATGTTTATGTGTTGTTAGAACCTGGGTCGAGTTTCTCTTATGTGACCCCGTTAGTTGTAGTAAATTTTGAAATAAGTCCAGAAAAAATCCTTGAGCCTTTCTTGGTTTCTACCACAGTGGGTGAGTCAGTTGTTGCCAAGAAGATCTATAAAAAGTATCCTATCACTGTCCTTTATAAAATTATGTTAGCATACTTAATAGAGCTAGATAAGGTTGACTTTGACCTTATTCTTAGTATGGATTGGATCCATTCCTGTTATGCATCTATATATTGTCGAACCCGAGTGGTGAAGTTTCAGTTTCCAGATGAGCCAGTATTTGAGTGGAAAGGAAATTCAGTGTTTCCCAATAGTCATTTCATATCTTATCTTAAAGCCAGAAATTTGATTTCCAAAGGGTGTATCTATCATCTAGTTTGAGTCAAAGACACTAAGTGTGAGACTCCAACAGTTCAGTCAGTTAGTATAGCCAATGAGTTTTCTGATGTCTTTGCTAAAGATTTCCCACGAGACCTCTCAATAGGGAAATAGACTTCGATATTGACCTTTCCATAGATACTCAAACTATCTTAATACCTTAATATTGTATGTTTCCTGTCGAGATTAAAGATTTAAAAGAGAATCTTAAAGATCTTTTAGATAAAGGTTTCATAAGGCCTAGTATTTCTCCATAGGGCACTCCTATCCTAGTCGTGTGAAATAAAGGTAGTTCTTTATGTATGTGCATTGACTATCGTCAGTTGAATAAAGTTACAGTAAAAAACAAATATCCTCATCCTAGAATTGATGACTTATTTGATCAACTCCAAGTTGCAAGTTATTTCTCCAAGATAGACCTTAGATACGACTATCATTAGCTTAAAGTAAGAGAATGAGATATTCCAAAGACAACTTCCAGGACTCATTATGGTCATTTTAAGTTTCTAGGTCCTTTATGCTAATCAATCCAACAACTTTCATGGATGTGATGAACAGAGTGTTCAAACAGTATCTGCACATGTTTTTCATAGTCTTTATTGATGATATTCTTGTCTACTCTCGTAATGAGGATGATCATGTAGACCATCTTACAATTATGTTGGAAACTCTTAGAGATCACCAGTTGTTCACCAAATTTAGAAAATATAAATTTTGGCTAAGATCAGTAGCTTTCTTTGGTCATATCTAATGAGGGTATTAGAGTTGATCCCCAAAAGACAGAAGCCGTAAAAAATTAGCCTAGACCTATCTCTCCATTAGAAATTAGGAGTTTCTTGGGTTTAGTTATCTATTAAAGACATTTTATTGAGGGTTTCTCATCTATTGCATTTCCTATGTCTAGATTGACCCAGAAAAAAGTTAAGTTTCCGTGGTCAGATTCCTGCAAGAAGAGTTTTGAGGAGTTTAAGACACGGGTCACTTCAGCCCCCGTTTTAGCATTACCTGATGGTACAGATGGTTTCATTGTATAATATGATGCCTCTAGAGTTGGTTTAGGTCATGTGTTGATGCAGAGAGGTAAGGTTATAGCCTATGTCTCCAGACAACTTAAGCCTCATGAAAAGAACTACCCTACCCATGATCTTAAATTAGCTGCTATTGTGTTTTCTTTTAAAATCTGGGGACATTACCTGTATGGGATGCATTTTGATATGTTCAAGATCACAAAAGTTTGCAGTATGTTTTAACTCAGAGAGATTTGAATCTTTGGCAGAGAAGGTAGTTAGAATTGTTGAAGGATTATGATATGAGTGTGTTGTATCATCCGGTCAAGGACAATATAGTGGCAGACGCCCTTAGTAGATTGTCCATGGGCAGTGTTGCTCATGTGAAGAATGATAAGAATGAGTTAGTTAAAGAAGTTCATCGGTTAGCCTGATTGGGAGTGAGATTGGTTGATTCAGCTGAAGGAAATATTTGGGTTCAGAGTTGTTCCAAATCCTCTCTAGTTTTAGAAGTGAAAGAGAAGCAAGATAAGGATTCTAGTTTCGTCAAATAGAAAGAGTCAGTTAAAGATAAAAAGGTAGAAGTTTTCTCCCAAGGGGGAGATGGCATGCTGAGGTACCATAATAGATTGTGTGTGCCATGTCTTGATTATTTGAGGCAATGGATTATGGCGGAAGCACATGGTTCACATTGTTTTATTCATCCAGGAGCCACCAAGATGTACCACGACATGCAAAAAATCTATTGGTGGAGTGGTATGAAGAGAGATATAGCAGAGTTTGTAGCCAAGTGTGCAACTTGTCAACAGATTAAGGTAGACCACTAAAGACCTAGTGGTACATTGCAAGAGTTTGGTATCCCCACTTGGAAGTGGGAAAAGGTGAATATGGATTTTGTGACTGGTTTACCCCATTCGCTTCGTCAACATGATTTGATTTGGGTTATTATAGATAGATTGACTAAGTTAGTGGATTTCTTGCCAGTTCATATATCTTACACAACGAAGATTAGGGTAAGTTGTATATTAGGGAGTTAGTTAGATTGCATGGTGTTCCTTTTTCCATTATCTCAGATAGGGGTACTCAGTTTACCTCTAAGTTTTGGAGAGCCTTTTAGAAGGGTCTTGGTACCCAAGTTCACCTTAGTTCAGTTTTTCATCCACAGATAGATGGTCAGGTAGAAAAGACCATTCAGACACTGGAGGATATGTTGAGGGCGTGTGTTCTTGATTTCAAAGGTAGTTGGGATGACTATTTGCTGTTGTTTGAGTTTGCTTATAATAACAGTTATCCTGCTAGTATTTAAATGTCTCCATTTGAGCTTTTTTATGGGTGAATATATAGATCTCCAATTGGTTGGTTTGATTGTGGGGGAAGTCGCTTTGATTGGGAAACACATGGTGTTTGAGGCCATGAAGAAAGTTCAGTTGATTTGAGAGAGATTGAAAGTAGCCCAGAGTCGTCAGAAATATTATGCAGACGTAAGAAGAAGAGACGTTGAGTTTGAGGTTGATGATCTTGTGTATTTGAAAGTTTCACCCATAAAGGGGGTGAAGAGATTTCACAAAAAGAGAAAGCTTAGTCCTCGGTATGTGGTCCTCTTTTGGATTTTGAGTCTGTTGGGAAGGTAGCATACGAGCTTGATCTACCCACAGATTTATCCTCAGTTTATCCAGTATTTCGTGTGTCCTTGTTGAATTAGTTCATGGATGATTCAACCATTATAGTTCCTCTAGAAAGTACAGATATTCAGAAAAGTCTTTCATACAAAGAAGTCCCAGTAGAGATCCTTGATCATCAGATTCGTAGACTAAGGAACAAAGAAGTTCCCTTGGTAAAAAATCTGTGGTTAAATCAGTCCATTGAGGATGCTACGTGGGAAACAGAACCAGACATGCATACCAAGTATCCTCAACTCTTCTTTACAAACTCAGATTCAGCCAATGTTAATAGTTTTCCTTCATTCAGTTCTTTTCCAGTCTTAGATTCAGCTATATAGTTGTTTCCATGTAAACTCATTCACTCATAGATCAGTTCAGTAGCTCGTTATACTTGAGATTCAGTCATTTAGTTTATTCTAGTTGTGCATGATAGCTTATAGCCTCAGATTCCTTAGTATGCTTAGCTTAACTAGCCACATTCGAGGATGAATATTCCCAAGGGGGAGATATTGTAATACCCAGTACTATTTTATAGCTTAAATTCGTTCTTAGAATGTTAAGGGTAAGTTTCAAAAATAAATACCTTTTTATTTCATGTAAAATTTTCCAGATTTGGACCCTCCATTGTGTAGAAAATTGGATAAGCTTTCCATCAATATCAAATTCGCCCAAATCCAATACTCGGTAGAGAAGTTAGGGTATTTTTTGTAAAGCAGTGTGCCAACTGGGCAATCACCGCATCGCGGTGAAGGACAATTTCATTATTGTCAATTCTAGTGGACCTCTACGATTGCAACACATCACGGAAATGTCCAATTTCTCAGTTGTCCAAATCCAGTAGGCCAACGCGATAGTGGCGCGTTGCACTAGTGGCTAGAATGGCATTCACAGAGGACGTCCAGTTCCCACTCGTTCATTTTAAGTAAGCCACCGTGATTGTGGCGCATCGCGGTGGCCAGCCAAATTGAGATTTTTTGTTCCCTTTTCTAATTTTGTTTAGAAGTTTAAAAGGGATGTTTTGGTCAATCCCCAAGCCCTCAATTTGTGAATAACACAAGATTAAACCCATTCTAAGCCTATTATACTCATTATTCATCAATTCTCTCTCAAATAAAAACCCTAGAGTTCAAAGCTTTTTCTCCAAAATATCAAATTCCAATATTTCTTCTCCAAGAAAGCTCTAAAATGAGAATTCTCAAAATAAGATAATCAAGAACTCATCTTTAAGAACTCAAATAGGAGTCAATAATTCAAGTTTCTTCATCTAATTATCAATCAAGGTATGTGGGGTTTATGAACAAGGATACTTCTTCCATCTTTGTGCCCAAAACTAACATTTAATTACAAATTCATATGATTTTAAATGATTATACATGAGTTTCAACTTAGGGTTCATACCCATTATTGTTAATTGCAAGATTATGAGATTTTAAGTGTTTAAGAAGATGAATTGCGTGTCTATTTTCATAATGTCATTCCTATTGCAGTAATTTCCAGATTTTGAGATGAATTATCATTCTTTTCATTATTAAGCATGATTATTATGATGTTTTAACATGTATTTGATTCATGTCCTATAAAGCCCAAGTTTATATATTGATATTTCAAGAAAGATGATGCTTTAATCATCTTATGGTTAGATTATTTTCAGATTATTTAGTAAAGCTTTGATCTTTTGATCCTCAAATAAGATTTGAGATCCACTTTGCAGATTTATTACAGATATCAAAATTTAGAACAACTTTATTTACAGATTTTATCAGATAAAAGTATAATTGGTTTCAGATAAACCCTTATGCTAGTTTTAAAGTGGATTTTCAACAGAATGAGCGCAGCTTAAAGGGAGTAGTATTTAGCACCGAGCAAAAAATGTGGGATTAGCTTGCCCTATCTTCCACATAACTACATAGCCAACATAGGTACATATTATTAGATTATTCTCACTTCTATATGGATGAGAGTCATAGATGTGATCACTTAGCTCGGGTTATACTCCTTGGCAAAAGTATGACACCTCTCCCCATCGTGAGGTTTTCCTTTTAGGGGAATGAGACATTAGACTCCATGTTATCTCACATTGTTTATGTCAGTTAGAAGAACCTCCTTGCTAGTTAAACTAAAATATTAACAAAGAATCTTTTAAGAAAACTAAGTGTAAAGGCTCACAATTTTATACAGATTATGCTTTACAGAAAGATAAGAGTTACAAATTCCAGCTTTCAAATTTCAAACTTAGAAGTGAGTCCCTTCTACACTTAGACAACATGATTTAAACACAGAGTACTAGTACAATTTTTAGAACTAAATATTATGGCTCACTAGATTTACAAAGTATGATTTGTTATTCATGATTACAGATTTTAGTATTTTAGATATTCCAGCTTATGTGAGTCATTTACATTTAGCATGCATTATTTTACAACTTATGATGATAAGATGATGTTTTACTTATGCATTTCACCCCTATATACTCAGTACATCCTCAAATTACTGATCCATATATACGTCTACGTGCTACATTGTCTCATAATATAAGTTCAGGTGCTCAGTATTAGCATCGTGAGTAGTTCAAGCATTTCCATGTACATCCAATAGTTGGTGAGTCCTCATTGTTTGGGGACTTATTCATTTAAATTTTGCAGCTTATTAGTTTATATGATTTAGTATTCTTTTCAGACAGTTCGAGTTAGATGGGGGTTTGTCCCAATGACTCTCTAGTTATTAGTAGTATAATCTTGTCAGACTGCTAGTTTTGACTCAGCTTATTCAGTATTGACATTTCAGATATTATTTTAGATATTATATTCTGACAATTTTCCTTATTTAGTAAGACTTCTATGTCTATATTTCCTTTATTATGAGATTCAGATTTAGTAACAGGCAGACAAGGTTTCAGATTTAGTAACAGGCAGACAAGGTTAACTTAAGGCTACTCATAGTCTTGAGTACCGTGTGACTTCTCGGGATTAGATTTTGGGCATTACAAGTACACAGTAGGCAAATATCTTCTTCAATATCCTTTCACTTAGCTACTTTATTCTTTGTTTGGAGTCTTTCATAAATTGTCAAATATAATATGAAGTTCCACCTTAGAGCTCCAAAGTTGTTGCATACCACTTTACTTTACCTTACTTGGGATTGTTTTCTCTCAAGTCATTGTACATCTATTTGATTAAGAATTAGGGAATCTGTGCTCTGTCTTGCAACTGCAGCCCCATCTGATTCATGTGTTCATCTACTTTTAATATTTTCTAAACTATCCAGGAAGCCTATACTGGTTGTATCTTCCATATACCTTCCTTCCTAGAATAGCAATGTATCCATTTAATCTGTAGTAATTTATCATTTTTTCTACTCAGATTCCAAAATAACTTGCACATGCTAGCTCTATTTGAAACCACCAAATCTAGAATATTTAATCCCATTTTGGATTTTGGCAAGCTTTATCTATCCCAAGCAATTACAACTATTTCAGTGATCATGATGCCTCTTATCCATAAAAAAATCTTCTCTTGGTGTTATTATGCATTTTAATATTGAAATTTAAATTTGCATGGGAATTTATGGCCATAAAGTGGAGAGTATGGTGTCATTATATTTTGATAACTCTTGTAACTTCGAACACTTTATTTGTCCATAATCTACCATATTATTTCTTGTAACTCAGATGCCTATCAGTTATTGTAACTCCATGGTCATTAGTTGCATGTAACATATTAACAAGAAGATTATTTATCTACCCACATTACTCTAATTGTTAATGGTGGTAGAATGTGGCCTTTAGTAATTTGTAACTTCTCTCATTATTTTGTTGTTACTCTCATGGCTATTAGTGCCATTAGTTTCTTGTAAATCTTATAACCTAAAGACTATTGATCTTTCCTCTTTACCACCCCTCTTTATTCTTCCTATTCAATACAAAGATGAATACCTCACCTATAAATAGAGTTGGTCTTGCATGTTATTGGATGTATAAGGAAATATGATAAGTGTTAAAAAGATTATACTGTGTAGTAGTGAAAGAGAGAACTGAGACAAAGAAAATATTCTAAGTCTACAACTATATTCACTATACAAAAGAGAGTTATTATATTAGTGATAGAAAGAGTTGAGACAAAGAAATATTTTAAGTCTTTAACTAATCATTATACAAAGAGAGTAATATATGTTGAAGGAAGGTGTTCGTATGGTGGATCTTTGGACACTTCAACTAATCCAGAGTTTCTTGAGTTGTACATCGTTGATGGGTTGCTGTATCCTAGAGGGGACAAGTCTAGAGATATATTGCTGGATCGGTGTAGATTATGCCGCAGTGGGCTTGAACCTCCTCAAAGAGAGTGAGATATTTGTGTCTCAGCCAAGAAGAAGATTATTTTATTTTCTTCACTTTTTGTATTTTCAACCTGTAATTTAATTATTGTGATACATTACACCAACATATTCTACATGTACTTTCATCTAATTGGATAATTTTCTTGGGAAGAGTGAATATTTGTGACAAAATTTAGATAGAGAATAAAACACTCTTAGTTAATTGAATTCTCGCTGCATAATCTAGGAGTTTAGATATTTAATTAGTTGTTCTTCCAAGAATTTTGTCTAAAAGTAGTCTACATTACATTCTGGAGAGACTTTTGAAACTCAATGGAAACCCCAAATACCTTATTAGCAATTCACCTTTAACAATGCCAGGCTCTTAGAATATCTTAGTTGCAATTCTTGTTTAACACCTCCAAGGAATACAAAACTCTTCTCCTGGTTAGCTTACAAATTTAATGCTTAGGAGAAGCTAGGAAACATTTTATATAGTGCTTGCACAAAATTTTTATCTACCTTACAAAAGAGTAACAAATGATCAGTAAACCCTAGTTCAGCTATGTTGAATTTATCACATCTAGGGTGATAGTTGAATTCCTTCATATACTTCAACCGCTTTAAGCTTCTAATAAGAAACTACATTGTAACGCCCTGAAATTTCATCCCAAGATTCCACACGGTGCCTAGGGCTACACGTAGCCCCAAGCTAACCCTCGGAGCTAGACGCTACCTCAAGGAATTTAATTTGACAATAGTTATGTACAACGGAGCGATATACCATATTAGGTTCAAGAGAAATAATGGAGAATACTAGACTGTACAAATGAATTACATTGAATATCTATACATACCCACCCTCTAGTCTGACAAAGCCTCTATACATCAAAATCAATGAGCCATTGGGACAAACCCCCAACTGACTCAGACAATATTGACAGCCATAACAACAGAACGATATCACCAAAAATATAGACACGGTCCTTGAACCATGAGGACTCACCACTGAGGGAACGTAGTTGAGGCACTTAAATATTGCTAACACGACTGCGGATGAGTACCTGAACCTACATTATGAGAAAATGTAGCCCATAGGAAAATATGTGGGTCAACACTTTGGAATGTATTGAGTATGTGGGGGTGCATGCAACAATGTAAATATAATCATCAATTTCATGAAAATATGCATATGTACAATGATGGCTCACTTGGATTAATTTAGATTAAAACATACTTTTCATGATCTCATAGTAAATAAATCATGTGATAAAAACCTCATAAATCATCATAAACAACTCAACTCTTCAACTAAAGACTTGAAGTGATTCGGAAATTCAAGAAACTCAACTCTTATGGATATGGGAGGTTATTATAACCAACATAAACCATGAGAGCTTCATGGAGTCCAACGTTTTGCCCTCCTAAGGAGAGAACTCCACATTGGGGGGAGCGTCGTTCTCTTGCCAGGGAGTATAGCCTAAATTTAATGATCACAATCTCATACTCTACATCTGGCCCACAATTATCAATATAAATCCTATGGTGGTGCGTAGTTTTAGAGAAATACCATATTTTCCGCTCGGTGCTAAATACTACTCCCAGAAACAAGCTCAAAATGCGTTAGAAAATACACCACAAACATCACAAGGGTCAATCATGATGACCAAATCAAATCTCTTTCTAATTTATCAAATCATAATCAATTTGTTGATTCCTAACTCGACTCAAATCAAATCAATCTTTTCCAATATCAAAATGAATCAATTTATTAAATCATGAAAACATCAATAACTTTGACGAAATATCAAGACTCATTGTAACAACCTAATCTCATGAATTAATATGCTCAATAATCCAGTTTGTCATACGGAAGCTTAAAGCTTGGCAAATATCTTGAAAGCATTTGAAATATCACCTCATGTTAGAAATATGAAATTCACAATATTAAATATCAAGTCATAACTTGAGAATAGCAAAATAATCATGTATAACAAACCTTGAACAATTTATATTCTTATAATCTCATGATGAAGTGATTTGGGTATAAACCCACTTGCAAAATCATATAAGTCCATGATAAAGCTTTGGGCACAAGAACGAAAGAATTGCTCTTGTTCAAAACCCCACATACCTTAGTCTTTAAAATTGGATGAATTCTAGTGCTTGAGACTCTATCTGCACTTGTAACAAATGGTTCTTAAAGCCCACACTATGAGGAACTTGATTCTTGAAGAAATCTTGAAAATTTATGGATGATTTTTGGAAGATTAAATTTTCTTGATTGAAACCCTAATATATATTCTTAAGAAAGTTGGAAGAGAGAATGAAGAAATTAGGGTTTGGATGGGGATTCTCATATTTATATAAGCCTCCAAAAGATGGAAAATGACAAAAAAAACCCTTGCAAAAATGTCCTTTAATTGCTAAAAAAAATGGCTGACGACATTCGTGACAAGTTGTCAGACTTGTGACAAGTCTTCACGAAATGTCGTCACAAAGGGTGGATTTTGGTGACTTTCTGCTTATGGTGATGACATTTTGTGAAAAGCTGTCAGGCTTGTGACAAGTCGTCACAAAATGTCATCACGAAATTTCAAGGATGACACGCTGGATTAAAATGGATATAACTCTTTGCTCTGATACCAAGTTTGGGTAAAATTGGTACCGTTGGAAATATAATTAAATTATCTATCTGTTTGTGGGTCATGAGCTCAAAACTTCTAAGGGTAGAAAGATATATAATCATTTGAAGTTGGCTATGCCAAAATCCTTCTCAAGAATTTAATCGGTAAGGGATGTATTGATTCAACTAATAGCTCGGACATCTTTGAGGCCTTAATACACATCACCCTTGATTAGAAAACAACCAAAGCACTATAATGTATTTCTCTTGAGATTGATTTACGGTTGCACTATTGGTTAGAGTCTTGGGGTATTACAATATCTCCCTCTTAGAAATATTCGTTCTCAATGTTACCAAATAGGCCAAGAACAAGAGAAAAATGAGGACGTTTAGCTGGAATGACTCACTCAAAGGGCTTACTTCACTCTATACCTTCGGATACCATACAAAATGCATAAATTCGTGATGGAAGTAGACATACAGCTGAATCTTTAATAAGATAGGGGCGGAATTAAGAAAGAATGGTACCTTCTGCTCGCTCCAAAGTCATAGAAAAGAGGTGAGGGTACTTGGCTCGCATATCAGCTTTGGCTCCCAAGTAGCACCCTCAACAGATTGATTTTACCAAAGAACTTTAACCAAATGTACTTCTTCGTTCCTTAGACTACGGATCTGAAAATCCAAAATCTCAACTGGAATATCCTCGAATAAAAGGCTATCCTGAATATCCAAGCTTTTGGAAGAATCAACCACTACAGAATCACCAATACACTTCTTAAGAATAGAAACATGGAATTCCAAATGAATGCTAGACAACTTCGCAGGTAACTCCACTTCATATGCTACTTTCCAAATACGGCTCAAAATCCTATATGGACCAACATAACGGGGACTAAGCTTTCCCTTCTTCTGAAATCTCTTCACCCCTTTCATGGGTGAAACCTTTAAGTACACCAAATCATTAACATTAAACTGAAGATCTTTTCTTCTTACATCCGCATACGACTTCTGACGACTTTGAGCGGTCTTCAATATTAATCGAATCAACTTAACATTTTTCATAGCCTCAAACACAACTGCTTCTCCTACTTTAAACCAACCTATAGGAGATCTATATCTTCTCCCATACAAAGCTTCGAACGAGGCCATCTGAATACTAGTATGGAAACTATTGTTATATGCAAATTCGATCAATGGCAAGTGCTCATTGTAACTACCTTTAAAATCAAGCGCACATGCCATCAACATATCTTCTAAAGTCTGAATGGTCCGCTCAGCCTGACCATCTGTTTGCGGATGGAAAGCAAAACTTAGATAAACTTGGGTACCGAGACCCTTCTGAAATGCACTCTAAAATTGAGAAGTAAATTGAGTACCCCTATCAAAGATAATAGCCAAAGAAACTTCATGAAGTGTAACGAATTCTCGAATATACAATCTAGCATAATCCTTAGCTGTATAAGATGAATGCACTGGTAAGAAATGAGCTTATTTAGTCAACCGGTCTACCACAACCCAAATCGAATCACGATGACAGCGAGAAGGTGAAAAACCAATTACAAAATCCATATTCACTTTTTCCCACTTACAAGTAGGAATGCTAAACTCTTGCATTACACCACCGGGTTTTCGGTGATCTACCTTAACCTATTGACAAGTAGAACACTTTGCCACAAATCCTGCTATGTCTTTCTTTATAACTTTCCACCAATAAATTTCCCATAAATCATGATACATCTTGGTAGCACCGAGATGAATAGAATATCGCGTGCCATGCGCTTCATCCATAATTCTCTTCCTTTTATTATCAACATCGAGAACACACAATCTACCCTGCAATCTCAACAGACCATCTCCTCCTTGGGAGAAAACCTCTAGTTTTTGGTATTTAACTGACTCCTTCAGTTTGACTAAACTAGGATCCATGTCTTGCTTCTCCTTTACATCTGAGACCAAAGAGGACTCAGAATTACTCTGAACTAACATACTCCCTTCAGCGGAATCAAGTAATCTAACACCCAACCTAGCCAAACGATGCACATCATGGACCAATTATTTCTTATCATTATCTACATGAGATCCACTACCCATAGACAATCTTCTAAGAGCATCTGCCACAACATTGGCCTTGCCCGGATGATATAACACACTCATATTATAATCTTTTAACAGATCCAACCTCCGTCTCTGCCAAAGGTTCAACTCCTTCCGAGTGAACACACACTACAAGCTTTTATGGTCCATAAAGACATCAACATTGACACCATATAGATAATGTCTCTTGATTTTCAAAGCAAAAACTACAGCTGCAAATTCAAGATCATGGATTGGGTAATTTTTCTCATGAGGCTTCAACTGTCTAGTGGCATAAGTTATAACTTTACCTCTCTGCATCAACACACAATCCAAACAAACTCTAAAAGCATCATAATACACCACAAAATCATCAGTATCATCGGGTAAATCTAACACTATGGTTGAAGGAAGTTGAGTCTTCAACTCCTCAAAACTCTTCTCATAGGCATCTGTCCACTGGAACTTAACTTTTTTTGGGTCAATCGGATCATGGGAGATGCAATGGAAAAGAAGCCCTTAACAAAATAATGGTAGTAACCAGGTAGACCTAAGAAACTCCTAATGTTAGATGGGGAGGTAGGTCTAGGACAATTCTTTACAGCTTTTGTCTTTTGAGGATCGAACCTAATGCCTTCGACGGAAACAATTAATGATCTCTAAGAGTTTGCAAGAATATTCTAAGAGGGTCGGCATGATCATCCTTTCTTTGGGAATACATAAGAATATCGTCTATGAATATAATCACAAACATATCAAGATATTGCTTGAACACTCAATTTATGAGGTCTATGAGGGTTGCTGGAGCATTGGTTAACCTAAAGGACATGACAATAAATTCAAAGTGACCATAATGGGTTCAGAAGGCTGTCTTTGGAATATCACACTTTCTCACTTTAAGCTGATGATAGCTGGATCTAAGGTCTATATTTGAGAAATAACTTGCACCCTATAGCTGATCAAATAAATCATCGATTCAAGGAAGAGGGTACTTGTTCTTGATAGTTACCTTGTTGAGTTGATGGTAGTCAATGCACATATGCAATGTACCATCTTTCTTATGCACGAATAGAACAGGTGCACCCCACTGGGAAATACTGGGTCTGATAAAGCCTTTGTCTAAGAGATCTTTGACTTGCTTCTTCAACTCTTTAAGTTCTACGGTAGCTATACAGTATGGAGGAATGGAAATAGACTAAGTGTCAAAAAGGAGATCAATCCCGAATTCTATTTCTCTACCAGGTGGGACCCCTGGGAGATCTTTTGAGAAAATATTAGGAAATTCATTAAGAATGGTAACTAATTGAATAGTCGGAGTCTCAGACTTAAGGTCTTTAACTTGAACTAGGTGATAGAGGCCACCCTTGGAAATTAACTTCCTAGCTTTGAGGTAGGATATAAAATGGCTCTTCAGAGTTACAAAACTCCCGGACCACTCAAAATTGGGCTCATTAGAAAACTAAAACTTGACCACTGAGTACGACAATCTATATACGCATAGCATGAGTGAATCCAATCTATACCCAGAATGACATCAAAATCAACCATATCTAGCTTAATCAAATCAGCACATATGACCCGATGAAGGATAGTGACAGGACATTTCTTATATACTCACTTAGCAATAACAAATTATCCTATCGGGGTAGAAACCATAATAGGCTTAAGAATCCGTTCAGAGTCCATCTCAAAATTTACAGCAACCAGAGGTGTCAAATAAGAGAAACTCAAACCGGGGTCCATCAATACATATACATTAAAATGAAAGACACGAAGCAAACCAGTGACAATAGCTGAAGAGTCCTCCTGCTCCTGGCGAGGTGGTATAGCTTAGAAGTAATTCTGGCATGAATTGCTAGTAGTACTAGAAGAGGCAACCTGAGGAGGAACTGGGCAAACCACGGGAGCAGGGGCACTGATAGCCTGACTCTGGGGATGAGATTCTCGACTTCCCTATCTAGCATACGAACAATCTTTAAGTCGGTAGCCCAACTTGCCACAACTAAAGCAACCCCTCTGATCAACAAAACACTTGCCAAAATGATCTCTACCATACTTGGCACATGAAGAAGGATGAGGTCAGTTACCTACACTTTCCTGAGACTTGGACGGGATAGGCTTGTTCCCCCACTCCTGCCTATTTCTAGGTGCAGGAGCACTAACTAAGAAAGGAACAGGCATAAATGGACGTCCCTAGAATTGAGGGTGGTTCCCTCCATGGAATCTGAACTGACCAGATCCCTACTGCTCTGATCTAGCTCTTTTATTCCCACTTATTCTTTCCCTCTCCTTCACCTTATCAGCTTCAATCTATTGGGCATGTATCATCAACCGAGATAGGTCTATCTCCCTACTAAGCATAGTAAATCTACACTCTTTCATAATGTAACTCAACACACCAGTCATGAAGTTACTCATGATGGTCCTGGAGTTAGCCATCATACTAGGAGCATATTTGGATAACTGATTGAATCTAAGACAATACTCCTTAATAGTCATGGAGCCTTGTCTCAAATTTATAAATTCCTCTATCTTTGCTTCCCTCATCTCAAGAGGAAATAATCTGTCCCAGAACGCATCCTGGAATAACTGCCAAGTTATGGGAGCGGCATCCTTCCCCCTACTCTTCCCCTATATCTCCACCCAGTCATATGCAACATCTTTTATTCGATAGGCAGCCAATTCAACACTTTTCTCCTTAATCACGTGCATAATCTGGGTGATCTTTCTCACTTCATCCAAGTACATCTGTGGGTCTTCACCTACCTTTGACCCATAGAACTCAGGCGGAGACATCCGCATAAAGTCACAAACTCGAGCTGCGATCGAATTATTCTCTTACGGAGGCAGAACAGTAGCCTGGGCATTAGCTTGAGCATTGGCGGTAACTTCCTGGGTTTGTGCTTGAGAAGCTTCCCAAAATTCTACATGAGATACATGCTCGTTCAAGGAATCAACGGGTTGAGGTTGCTTGTTGTTTCTACGAGCTTAACGAGGAGGCATTTTCTATTATAAGAGAGCATGATTTAATCGTAGATAAAGAGACAGTTGTAGGCATGATAAACTTTAGAAAGAAAGAAATGACTTTTCCTAAAATGTTTCATATCCTCTTGTTCATAAGATATGGCATGCTACACACCGATGATCAAGACTCTATGTAACGGTGCTTGTCATACTCCCTAGGACTCCTTAAACCTTAGGCTCTGATACCAAGCTTGTAATATACCAAAATTTCATCTCGAGATGCCACACAATGCTTAGGGATACATGTAGCCCCAAGCTAACCCTTGGAGCTAGACACTACTTCAAGGAATTCAATTTGACAATAGTTATGCACAACGAAGAGATATACCAGATTAGGTGAAAGAGAAATAATGGAGAATACTAAACTATATAACCAAAATATATTAAATGTCTGTACATACCCACCCTCTAGTATGACAAAGCCTCTATTCATCAAAATCAAGGAGCCAATAGGTCAAACCCCCAACTAACTCAGACAGTACTGAAAGCCATAACAACAGAACGATATCACCAAAAATATTGACACGGTCCTCGAACCATGAGGACTTACCATTGAGGGAACATAGTTGAGGCACTCAAATATTGCTAACGCGACTACGGCTGAGTACCTAGACCTACATTAAGAGAAAATATTGCCCATAGAAAAATATGTGGGTCAGCTCTTTGGAATATACTGAGTATGTGGGGATGCATGCAACAATGTAAATATCATCATCAATTTCATGAAAATATGCATATGTACAATGATGGCTCACTTGGCTTGAATTAGATTGAAACATACTTTTCATGATCTCATAGTAAATAAATCATATGATAAAAACCTCATAAATCATCATAAATAACTCAACTCTTCAACTCAAGACTCGGAGTGACTTGGTAATTTAAGAAACTCAACTCTTATGGACATTAGGGGTTCTTATAACTGACATAAACCATGTGAGCTACATGGAGTCCAACGTTTTTCCCTCCTAAGGAGAGAACCCCACTTTGGTGGGAGTGTCGTATTCTTGCCAGGGAGTATAACCTAAATTTAGTGATCACAATCTCATACTCGGCCTCTGGCCTACAATTATCAATATCAATCCTACGGTGGCATGTAGTTTCAAGGAAATACCACATTTCTCGCTTGGTGCTAAATACTACTCTCAGACACAAGCTCAGAACGCGATAGGAAATACACCACAAACATCGCAAGGGTCTATCATGAAGACCAAATCAAATCTCATTCTCATTTATCAAATTATAAACAATTTATGGATTCCTAACTTGACTCAAATCAAATCAATCTTTCTCAATATCAAAGTGAATCAATTCATTAAATCATGACAACATAAATAACTTTGAGGAAATATCAAGACTTATTGTAGCAGCTTAATCTCATGAATCAATATACTCAATAATCCAGTTTGTCATAAGGAAGCTTAAAGCTTGGCACATATCTTGAAAGCACTTAAAATATCAACTCATGGTAGAAATATAAAATTCATAATATTAAATATCAAGTCATTGCTTGGGAATAGCAAAATAATCATGTATAACAAAGCTTGAACAATTTATATTCTCATTATCTCATGATGAAGTAATTTGGATATAATCCCACTTGCAAAATCATATAAATCCATGATAGAAATCAAAGCTTTGGGCACAAGAACGAAAGAATTGCTCTTGTTCAAAACCCCACATACCTTAATCTTTGAAATTGGATGAATTCTAGTGCTTGGGACTCTATCCGCACTTGTAATAAATGATTCTTGAAGCCCACACTATGAGGAACTTGATTCTTGAAGAATTCTTGAAGATTTATGGATGATTTTTGGAAGATTAAATTATCTTGATTGAAACCCTAATATATATTCTTAAGAAAATTGGAAGAGAGAATGAAGAAATTAGGATTTGGATGGGGATTCTAATATTAATATAGGACTCCAAAAGATGACAACAGACCAAAATACCTTTGCAAAAATGTCCCTTAATTGCTGAAAAAAAATAGCTGACGACATTCGTGACAAGTCGTCACAAAATATCATCACAAAAGGGTGAATTTTGTGACTTTCTGCTTATGGTGACGACATTTTGTGACAAGCCGTCAGGCTTGTGACAAGTCGCCACAAAATGTTGTCACAAAATTTCCAGGCTGACACACTGGCGTAAAATGGGCATAACTCTTTGTTCCGATACCGAATTTGGGTGAAATTGGTACCGTTGGAAATATAATTCAATAATCTATATGTTGGTGGGTCATGAGCTCAAAAATTCTTAGGGTAGCAAGAGAAATACTCGTTTGAAGTTGTCTATTCCAAAATCTTTCTCAAGAATTCAATCGGTAAGGGATGTTTTGATTCACCTAATCGCTAGGACATCTTTGAGGCCTTAATACACATCACCCTTGATCAGAAAACAACCAAAGCAATATAATTTATTTCTCATGATCTTTAATCATGGTTGTACTATTGGTTAGAGTCTCGGGGTATTACATCTATGCTTTACAAAAACAAATAAAGTGACAAGGGTTCTTTTTTTTATCAACCTTTTTTTCTTGGAGCGAGGTGGTTAGATGCCCATTTATAGTAACAGAGTAGGTTACTATTTGGATACACTTCATACTTTAATGGTTTAATTTATTTGAAAAATTAAAATATATCAAGACCTGCTTTGGGTACACCCACTCCAATGACTCATAGGCCTTCCTCATGTCATTTTCATTATACATCATAGAGAGATGAACTTCCTAATGTAACCCTTCACAAGTTCATGACTCGGGATGGTATTGTCTGAAATCACTCTCTCTAGTACAAAAGTTTATTGACTATCATCTACCCGATGGTAGAACGGAGCATAAAATGTCAGAAATCGAACTACCGAACTGGATCAAAAAATTTGGTAACTGATATTTAGATAATTTTGTATTTGGTATTGTATTTGGAAGTAAAATTTCAATGTTTCGGTATTTGAGATCGTGTTTGGTACAGTATATTAATACCATTTGGTATTTATATTTATCAAATACCAAATTATTTATAATATATATATATATATATATTTATATATATATTTATATGTATATATAATACGATATGTTGAAGTAATCCAATAGACAATAGTATTAGCCATCGCAAAGAATCCCTTGAACCTTGGTAATATATTCATAAAAAGCACAAAAAGAATATTTAATAGATTTTTAATTAAATAGACGCTTTGAAGTTTAAACGTACTTTACACAACTCTAACTTTAATATGGTATTACCAAATACCGCACCGAACAAAAATTTAATATAGCTATAGACCTCAAAAATTTTCTCTACAAGACTAATCCCAGGTTACTTTACCCTAAACCTACATCACACCTCTTTAAAGGATACCATATTCATTGAACATGCATCTCTATATCCCTTCCATATCCCATAAACTCATGAGATATATTCACAAAGATATCATCCTACATTTTATTAAATAAGCTACTAACAACCCTCAAATTACAAAAAAAATTTAGAGAGAAAAATCAAGTGTACTTTTTGGTTGCACAAATATAATCACTAGATCATTGTTTACAATAAATTTTATTTTATGAAAAATAACTTTAACCACAAATAAAATATGAATAAATGATAATTTTATTGAAAAAGAATATGGATGAAAATATGTTATTCCCTTGATTCTTCTCTCTGGATTGTTAGGGTATGTGCAACCAATGCCAATTCATATGTGATTTTTGAAATGCATCCTAGGCTGCATAGTTCATAGGAATTAGTAGATTATGATATGTTGGTATGCAGATACAATCATTTATATCATAAATAATAAACTATATTCTAGGAAATTGATAGTTCAAATGTACAACCCCAAATTTCGCATAGTCTACCAACTTAATTTACCTATTAACCACCAATTTTAGATCATTATTCTCTGAGTTTAACTTTCTCGAAGTCAATATTCCAATGGTAATCTTGTATTGGTAACAACTATGGGAAAATCTACTTGTCCATGCGTCTCACTATCAACCTTTTCGACCAACAATTATACTGGCCACCAGATCCTCTAGTTCCCACAAACTTTCAAAATCCACATCCTCCAATAATCTAAACAATTACCCAAGGTGGTGGTTGAATAAGGTAGCACCTCTACAGACCAGTTATCCCACGCAGGTGTTTGTGGTAACAAATTGGGTGCACCAAATAGAATAAGAATTATGTTACAACCTTTCCATCACGAAATCCTCAATGGCAAACCTATGTTCATGAAGAATAAAGAAAAAGTAGGGGAAATACATTTGTCAATAGATATCATGATTTTTAGTCATAAAAATTTGATATACATGGATGGTGAAAGTGGAGAGATTAGCGGAGGAGTTACAATTGCTAAGGTTTTGTGTTGTATCAAGTATGGAAGAGATTAATATTAAAGAGTGAAATAATATGTAATTAATTAAAACTAGTAAGAGAATTGGTATATATGATAATGACATTTGAGGTGTTATATAATTTATCCTATTAGTTATGTATCTGCAGGTAGTCTTGAATCATCGTATAGAATTAATCAAAAGTTACAAGCATTTTATTGATCTTTAACCTTGATATTAATTTCACAAATTATGCATTAGTTTTGATAATTAATCAACACTTTAGAAAAATACTGTCGAATAGATAGATTATAGTACATTATTCCAAACAATTGCCGATAACAAGTTCTCATGGAAATGACACTCTATTTATTACTTATAGCTTACGCTTATGTTTTCGTGTTTTTGAACCCAATATATACAATAGAACTCTTACATCATAGAAATAAGAGATAATTTCACACACACACACACACATATATACACACACAAACTAAAGTATTTAGTTTGCAACAAATATAACAATACTTTTTATATTAAAAAAGCCAAAAAGTAAAAAAAGATATGGGTTTTAGCCTCACGTAAACGTGACTAATAACTGCATTTTTGGTAGTGATTGTCACTACTATATACACGGCTTCTCAATATATTTCTCGAACTATAAAAATAAAAAAAATATGATGGAGAAAATTTCTACCTCTTCCATACTGGTGACAAGAAAGCTCTTCAACAGAAATGGTCGATGTATATGTAATGTACTTGTAATGAATCAATTTTGCATAAATAGTTATGTTATGAATCAATATTGTGTAGATAGTTATGTAATGTATTAATATTGAATAATATTTATGTAATGTCTTGATATTATATAAATTATTTGTAAACATATATTTATGACACATAATATAAGTATCAATATTGTACAATTAAAAATCACCGCATGTATATGTAATATATCGATGGTATATAAATTCCAATCCTATGATGATAAACGTGATCCTTGTGGTGCAATTTAGATAAATATTAGTGATAGAGGAAATAAAAAAGTTTAATGCGGAAGTAAGTGTTCCTTGTAGTGTTATTTCTTGCCATAATGAGTACAAGATTCTTGCAATAACAATAAAAAGTAAGAACTAGTCAACTCATAAATGGTCTCTCTATCTGCTTCGGAGTTGGAACATCTGTTTCCCACATTAGCTTAAGAGGTGGTTCATCATAGTTGAACAACTTTGTCTACAAAAGTCAACTTTTTACCAAGTTCTTATGTCAGGCTTTGTGAAACAAAATCTCTCTCCAACTATTCTGTAAATTTAATCATGTATAAACCTCTACCAAAAAAAACACATGTAGATTCCTCGAAAGCAAAAAATACAACCTTCACTTTTTCTCCACCTTAATGCACCAATATAAACCTTCAAACTATATTTTTTTAGTATTTGCTTGCACTTTGTGCTTAATAGAGAGTGATTTTTGGGTGGGGTGGGGTAGGAGAAATTGGTTTCCATGATGGAAAAGACATAAGGAGAAAGAGAGAAATCTATATCCTTGGAAAATGATACAAATGCAATACACATACGGAAAATCACAAATTTTCTAGTGGAGTCTTTCAATTCCAACCCAAAATATTATCAAAACTGTCCCAAATGTTTGGTATGATCTTCTTTCTATTTTTTGAGTTATTTTGTAGTATAATTCACTCAAAATAATTCACATTTAGGAAAATTCAAATTTTAAACTGAGTTTGAAAAAACAGGAAAAATGAAATAAAAATAAAAAGAAGAAAGAAGAAGAAGAAGAAAGAAGAACCCATTAGAAGAAGAAAGAAGAACCCATTAATTGTTGAACATGGAAAAAAAGAGTCTACTATAGTATTTCAATTCCGACTAACTCAAAATCTCTTCTAAGTAGTCTTAAATTTTAGATATGAGTTTTTTTTGATATATAATTCTCTTGAAATGATTCACATTTGTGATACGTCAAAATTTTAAATCGAGCTTTAAGCTTTATAGATATTTTATTATGGAGAAAAAAGGAAGGAAGACTGAAAGCTATTAAGTGTAACCAGAAGCTAAGTTGTATTTAGTGTATGAGGATATATTAGTCAAACTACTTATGTCATAGTATTAGTTAAACTAATCATTTTGGAGTTCGTTATAACTAACTTAGTCCAATAGTTATTTAATGATGAGTACCTGACTATTGTTCATATATACAAACCTATCACAAATGTATAACACATATGGTTCACATTATTTTTTTCCAATCAGTGGAACTTAATTCTTTTTTTTTTCTCTTCCTCTCCTACTCTCTTGCATGTTTCCATCTTTATTGAAGTATCATCAAGAAATTTATTCTTTTGTGTATAATTACATGGTATCAGAGCCAAAGAGATTTGAAATATAAGAACTTCAGCAGGGTTAATTATAAGAACTAAAGGTGTAATATCCGCTGAAGCTAAAGATGTCAATCGGGTCGGGTTGACCCGGCCTGAGCCGGATAGACCCAACCCATGTACAAGGCCTGGCCTAGTTTGACCCAGCCCGATCATCCCTCGGGTTGTAGGGTTTTGGGTCCTTGGATGGGCCAATTTTTTTAGGCTAGATTAACTCGGCCCAGACCCAACCTGATTCAGGACCGCCGGTTAACCGACTAGATTTTTTTATTTAAAATAGAATTTTGATAGTTGGGCCAATATAGCCATCGGTCCCAATGGCTATATGGTCGTTTGGACCCAAAAAATGGCTATTTGGCCCTTTAAAGTAATTTTTTTAATTTAAAATATTTTTAGAACCCAAAAAAAAATTTATAAAACCCTACACTTTCAAATCATTTTTCACACAATTTTTATTCTCTCATAGCTCTTTCTCTCTCAAATCTCAATTCTTAAATATTCTATATATTTTATGAAGTGCTCAATTTAATTTTTTAATTTTGCGATTACAAAGTATGAGTGGAAGTTTCTAAAGTCGCAACTTTTGAATACTTCCAAATTTTTTTATTGTCATTCCATCTCTTATTTTTAATTTTTAATTAGTGTATTAATTGTTGAATATTTAATTTTATTATATTTATGTATTTTGAATTTTTTTAGTTTGATTTATATTATGGGTAAATTAAGAAACCTCGCAAGTGAAAGTATCAAAATTTTTTGTCCCAAAAGTGGTAGTGGTAGTAAAAAGCGAATTACTGGTGGTAGAGGTAGTTCAAGTAGTAGATATACCTATGTGCCTCCGGTACCTGTTCGTCAACCTTTTGAGGAAGAAGTACGTGTAGGTGCTCACGATATGAATTATGTAGAAGCCCAGAAAAATTATGGTATAGAAGAAAAAAATGAAGTAGATGCGGTTGATTTAGATGATGATGATGAAAATATTAGTGAGACACCCACAGTAGAAAATGCTAACGTTAGATCTGAATCGGTTAATCGCCCTCCCCGCGCCCCAAGAGCTGATAGAACAACTAGTATTGCATGACAATTTTTTACACATATAAGAGATACTGAGGTGCAATGTAATATTTGTCAATAAGTATATAAGCCTAAAAGTGGAGGAAAACAAAGGGGTACAGGTACATTAATGAGACGTATAAATGATAATCACGAAAGCGGGTTATATTTTGGAAAAGGTCATGAGGTTGTTGGTGGACCAACACAAACTAGAATGGACCCAGCAATAGGTCAGGTAATTAATAATTATAATAAATATAGGGACTGGGAAGAAATAGCAAAAATAGTAGTTGTGGGTTGTTTGCTATTCCTTGGCAACTAGTCTTTGTGTACTATTCCTTATGGACGTCGTATTTATGTCATGTCAGCCTATTCCATGCTTTATTATGGATCTGATTATTATTCCTTATCTTGAGACGGGGGTCTATCGGAAACAACCTTTCTGTTTCTCTGGAGGAAGTGGTATGGACTACGTACATCTTACCCTTTCCAAACCCCACTATGTGGGAATACACTGGGTTTGTTGTTTTTGTTGTTTTTTTTGGATGCGTTTATTCATTATATTCAACCAATTTATAATCCTATGTTTAATGGTATTCCTAGAAGTACTTGTTGGACCGATATTTTTAGACTTCATTCACAATATGTTTTTCATTTATCTACACTGTTAAAAAATATTCAATGTAGAATGACTCTAACTTTTATCTTGGTCGTGCAGTTAATAAAAATAATTATTTAATCATTACTTGTCACCGGATAGATGCTAATTATGTTATGCAAAAACGTATTCTTGCTTTTTTGTATGATGAAGATCGTAGACATACTGGAGAATTTATTGCTGAGTCAATTAGTAAAGTTGCAGAATTTTATGGTATGGAAAAAAAGTCTTATTTATTGCTTTTGATAATGCTTTTAACAATAAGACTATTATTACAAAATTAAAAGCTACGCTCTCTTCGTATTTACCTGAAATATTTCATGTTAAGTGTATTTGTCATATATATAATTTAATTGTAAGAGATGGTCATAATTTTTTTGAGCTTTATATTGAAAAAATCCAGCTTGCTGTTGGCTTTATTCAATGAAATAATCGAAGAAAAACAATTAGAGAATTTAAAGTTAAATGTCAAGGAAATGGACTTAGACCGATATTGATGCCTGATGAATGTGATACTAGATGGAATGCTATGTATGATTATTTTAAAACTTGTCATGCTTATAGAGTTCCTATCATAGTAAATTTTAACTAACATTGTGGTTCATTTGCTGATTCAATTGAATGTATACTACATGATTCTAATTGGGCTGTAATTGATGATCTTGTTAAGTTTTTGGAAAAATTTTAAATAGCTACGGTTGAATTTTTTGGTGCTTATTATCCTACTGTTTATAATATTTTAGCGTATATAGCCGATAGTTCTACTTTTCTCAAAGAATATAATAATAAATGAGGTTACAAAAAAGCTGTTGGTGCTATGTTTGCAAAATTTAAAAAATAGTTTTTTACGATTCTCCCTATTTACTTTGTTGGTGCTATGCTAAATCCATGTATGAAATATACTATTATGCTCCACTTTAGTACTCTTATTTATTCTAACTTAAAGATAAATACTAACAATGCTTCTGATGATGAAGAACCATAACAACCAGATTTGTATATAACTGAGTGATGCGAACATTTACATAGATAAACATATAACCATTATGCTGATTTACTTGATTTAGCTACACCGATAAATATTACTCCAACTATCGCTTCTCATCCTCCCGCGGAGCTAACATCTTCTAAAAGGCCAACACATAGTGGTTTTCCTGATTACTTTTATGATTTAAATGTTTGGAGCAGTTTTGAGGAGGAAACGTACACAACAGCTTCTCGGGAAAATCTTAAGCATTATCTTCGATCATCGATAGAGGATTGTAGATGACGGATCAACGCGTTAGATTGGTGGAAGAATAATGAAATACAATATCCTATGCTTTTAAGATTTTCTAGATATATATTGAATGTTCCAATGTCAATCGTTGCATCGAAGAGCGCTTTTAGTCAGGGACGACAACAGCTTGGAGACAATCGACACTCATTGGGAAGAAATGATATGAATGTTCTAGTTTTTCTTAGAGATTGAATTAGAGCAGAATGAAGAAATCAAGGAATGAAGGTGGAGCCAAAAGATGAACAGAATCTTGAAGAAACTATGACTTCAAGGGAGAACTCAGCACAATCAAGTCCAATTCATGGTTTTACCCCATTGAATTTGACTATCCTATGCAAGTTCCCGTTAATGTTAACATGGATGAGTAGGAAAAAATGATGAAAACCTTGTAGATTTTTCATTCATGTACATTATAAATTTTGAATCATTTATTCATTTTGCATTTTGCAATCAATAAAATATAACATTCATTCACTCCTTTGTAATTTTTTTTCATTTAATGATTTAAATTGAATTTCTAGTTTAAATTAGATACTTAATTTTAATATATTACTAATTTACTATCAAGTATTATTAATTTATTATATTAAGTAACATATTTTTTTTTAAAGTAGTACATATATTAAATGGTACGTATATATGTGTATATATTTTCTATAGACTCTAAAGTAGTGTATATTTAACGTATACATGTTTATATATTTTATAAATTAGTATATATCTTGTAGTATATGTATATGTTTTAAACTAGTACATATATTGAATGGTACGTATATATGTGTATATATTTTCTTTAGACTCTAAAGTAGTATATATTTAACATATACACGTGTATATTTTTTATAAATTAGTATAGATATAGTGTTTATATGTTGTATGCATATTTTTTAAAGTAGTACATATATTGAATGGTACATACATATGTGTATGTATTTTCTATAGACTCTAAAGTAGTATATATTTAACGTATACATGTGTATATCTTTTATAAATTAGTATGTAAATTATATATATAATGTGTGTATATATTGAAGTATATAAATTGTAGTATATGCTTTATTTAAAGTAGTTCATACATATTGAATGGTACGTATATATGTGTATATATTTTCTATAGACTCTAAAGTAGTATATATTTAACATATACATGTGTATATGTCTTAGTATATATATGTATATTTTTTAAAGTAGTACATATATTGAATGGTACATATATATGTATATATATTTTCTGTAGACTCTACAGTAGTATATATTTATTGTATACATGTGTATATGTTTTATAAATTAGTATATATATAGTGTTTATATGTTGTATATATATTATTTAAAGTAGTACATATATTGAATGATACATATATATGTGTATATATTTTCTATAGACTCTAAAGTAGTATATATTTAACGTGTATATGTTTTGTAAATTCGTATATATATATATATATTGTAGTATGTTTCTTGTAGTATATGTCTTAAAGTAGTACACATATTGAGTGGTACGTATATATATGTATATATTTTCTATAGACTCTAAAGTAGTATATATTTAATGTATACATATGTATATGTTTTATAAATTAGTATATAACTATATATATAGTGTGTGTATATATTGTAGTATATGTTTTATTTAAAGTAGTACATATATATTGAATGGTACGTATATATGTGTATATATTTTCTATAGACTCTAAGTAGTATATATTTAATGCATACATGTGTATATGTTTTATAAATTAGTATATATATTATAGTACATATCTTGTAATATATGTTTTATTTAAAGTAGTATATATATTTATAATGTATAGTCGTATACACGATTACATGTGTAATTATGTATATGTGTATATATTTTTTAAATTCTAATGTAGTATATACTATATATATAGTGTATATATATTGTTTAACGTATTTAAAATATATATAGGTGGGTATATATAGTGTATATTGGATAATTTTTTTTTTAATTTTTTCTTTAGGTTTTGACCGATTTTGACCAAATTTAGGCGGGTTGGACTGGGTTAGGTGTAGTGGGCATGTCCCGGGTTTTTTCTTGAAGATTTACTATTGGGCTCGAAATCGGACCGACCCATTAAACCTGACTCGAAACCAGACCGATCCACAACCCATTTAATTGTGACGGGACAGTTTTGGGTTGACCCGGCCTTGCCCCATTAACAGCCCTAGCTAAAGCATTCTTCAATTAGAATTAGATTAATTCTATCAAATTTTGTGATTAAAATATTTTTCAAATTATCAAAAAATTCTACAATTCTAAAAATGGCTGATCTCTGCTGATAATTTGACTAATCTTTAAATAAATTCAACTACACACTCATCACTCTCATCCTTCAACTCAAACCACACATGCATATGGATAGTTTGGAAAAAGATCTACATCAATTATGGATCATTATCAACCTCTATATCTCCAATCCTTTAATGTAAGTGATGTCTTGATTATTTTATTCAATTAACTGGTATAGATAACTATGCTATCTGGAGAAGGTCATTGCGCATAACTCTGTTAGGTAGAAACAAAATGGAAATTGTTGATGGAACATTGAAGAAAGAAAAATCTAGAGAGGAATTGTGGGGACAAAGGGAAAAGGTAAATGCTGTGGTTTTTTTCTGGATCACAAATACAATATCTAGTAATCTTTTAAGTGACATTGTCTATGCATCAAATGCTTGGTGTGTGTGGAAAGAACTGAAAGAAATATTTAACATGGTTAATGGTTCAAGAACTTTAAATCTATATTGAGAAATTTCCATAATTACAAAAAGAACAATGTTTGTGTCTATGTGCTTTCCTGGACTAAAAGATCTCTAGAATGACACTTATCTCTATTCCTAATTGTGAGTGTTTATAATCTTGGAAATTTGTTGATTATGTTAAAATATAGAAACACTATCAGGTTTTAATAGGATTAAATGATGTACATGCAAAGGCAATAAGTCAATTATTGATGATGAATCCCTTGCTTATGGTAAACCAGACTTATGATTATGAATGATGAGAGTCAAAATATTTCTATTTCTACTTCTATTGGTTTGTTAGGGGATGCACCTAATATCCATGACCTTGTAGTGATGTCTCAGAAAGCAGGGCCATCAAAGTTCAGCTATGAAAGAGACTACAACCTGCAATGTGATCACTGCAAGATGAAGGGGTATGCCAAAGAAAATTGCTATAAGCTTATAGGCTATCGATCCATATATTCTTCTAGTTTTAACAAGAAGAGAAGATATGTTCCTAAAAATGGAGGATCTACATATCACAATACATATCATGTACAAAATAAAGCTAACTATATGCCATCTGGAGGTTTCATTGGAAACTATCATATGACAAATATAAATTCAATAGGCACTAGTCAATATGGACACAATAATCAGATAGTGGCTAATGTGTCAGGCTTGTATTAGCAGTTGAACCATAGAAGAAACTAAACATCTCACATTGATCAGCCGAACCATCCTAGTGGTGCATGTGTATTTACTAAGAATCAATAAGATTAGCTGCTATAGCTTATCTCCATATCAAATCCAACCAATAATAGTGCAAACATGGTCAAGAGAAATGATATTTATGGTGATCGTATGGAGTTAGGTATAAATAAATCCTTGTTAGTACATACTAGAGCCAGAGACTGGATTATAGATACTGGGGCTACCAACCATATGGTATCCAATATTAACATGCTTCATACACATACTATAACTAAAACTGTCAACCCAAAAATGATTTATTTTCCTAATGGTGACATATCTTTAGTTGTTCATACAGATGCTAGTACTATATCTGCACATAACACATTACAAGATATATTTGACTTGCCTCAATTTAAATTTAACTTGTTATCAATATTCAAGGCTACTAAAGAACTACACTGTATCGCTTTGTTCTACCTTGACTATTGTATATTTTAGGATCTCTAAGTGGGAATGTGAAGGAGAATGTTAGAGAATAAGAAGGCCTTTATCTACTTAATCAACATGAGAATATGTTACCAACCATGACATAATACTGGCATCTAGAACTTCTAAGGAAAAATAGTTTCTGAATTAGTAAGATATCAATCTTTGGCATAGAATATTTTGACATATGTCCACATCTGTACTCAATAAGTTGATTAAGAAACAAGCAATTTTTCATGACACTATACTAATCCTAGTACTACCACGATTCTTAAAGCCACATATAATCCCAAGTGATATAAATCAAATGGGCATCAACATTTTTGATCATACAACTCAAGGCCAACACAAGGAGGTCCAAGACATGATCACCCTAAGGATTGATGAATGTGGTTAGAGGACCTTATTTGAGCTCCTTATTAAATAATACATGTTTGGAAGATATCTTGGAGCTGAGGAAAGCCATGACACAAGGAATAAAGAGAGCCCTTGTGAGTTATTTCCAAAATAGCCACTTTTGGGATATTTTTGTAATAGGCTATTTATGCAAAGAAACATATTACAAATAGGTTCATTAGATATTTAATTTCCTTAGGTTTTGAAGAATTATGAATGTATACTCTCATGAGAGTGTGAGGCAAGTGTCGAATCACTTGTGTTAAAACTTTATTGAGAAACGTGGGTTGCTTAGGAATTCGACTTTCTTGAAGTATATGTTAGATTTAGATGCTTTGTGCAATATTGAATAGAGAGTTAGAGGTTTATATACCTTTAGTTTATATTTATTCATCCATTTTGTCTATTTTATTATTTTCTCTATTTATTTTTATCTTTGTTTTCGTATCTTAGTTGTAGTTTTTGTTTCTATAGATTGTTTTTGTATCATTTGGTATCAGAGTTGATCTTGATTTCATTCTCATAGATTCAATCTTGGGTTTGTCATCTTGATAATAAAAAAACTGTCAAAAAAAGTTTTTAAGTAAAACCCTAAAAGGTTTTGTATTTTTGAGTCCTTTTTGTTGTTTCTACACTAGATTTATTCCCTCTAGTGTTATTAGGGTCAGAACCTTGAGATTTGTGTCTTGATTACATGCATTTGAGAAGAACCCAAATTTTTTGTCTGGAAATTTGAGGTTGAAGAAGTTGAAAAAGTGTTCCCTATGCTGAGAGAAGCTTAGTCTTAAAAGATTGTGCCATTTCGAGAGGTTTGAAAAACTCATCATTTTTACGATTTTGAAGGTTGAAAAGTACAAGTGGGTTTGAAAATCTAACAATATTGGTGATGTTTTGAGGGATACATGTTTTTAAATGTTTTCCTTATATTGACATTAGTCTACGGTTATAATTTTTAGGAATTCCTAGCCAAAATGAAGAAGTTGTGCATTTTGAATTTTCAAAATTGTTCTTGGTGCTCTTGAGAAAATTCATATCTTCATGTTGAAAATTCATTAAAAAGTTATTATTTAATCCAATAAATAGAAGGAAAAGGTATGTAAAAGTGTGTAACGCCCTGAGAGTACACTCTGGGCGTCACACGGTGCTTACAGTCTCGAGGGACCACAAGCTAACCCATGAGCTGGTACTGTCATAAGCACTGAATAATAATATCATAATTACGGAAAACATATGATATTTCTTTAAGGTTTTATCACTGAATCAATACTGAAATATGAATCTATAGAAAAACTGACTAAATCTGATTAAAACTGATAAACTAAAATGTCAACTGAAAATCTGAATACAATATAACTGACTCTAATGTCTGAAAAGCCTCTAAAACTGACTGACCAAATAGGAGTGGATAGGACAGGCCCTCAACTAACTCTGCTAACTACTGAAATAGAGATATGAAGTAAAATAATCTATCAGCGAATGATGAGGACTCATCATTGCTACTATACTGCCGATAGCCTGAGGAGTGAGGTCTAAGCGTGGTCTAGGAACTGAGTGTAAGCACCTATGATATAATACATCATAGCACAAAATAAAGATATGCGATCAGTACTTTGAATGTACTGGTATACTAAATGAGGTAGGCTGACATGCAAGGTTTCATGAATAGGGATAATAAACTATCAAAATATACATGTAAAACATGGATACTGAATAGAGAACATGAAATATGTAGGCACCAGAGATACGAGAAATATGTAAATATTGTGTATTCATGAGAATATGTAAATACTAAAAATACATGAAAATCTATAGACACTGAGGATGCATTACCAACATACATGAACTGAGTACAATCTATAAACTGAAACACTGAAATAATTGAAATATGTATGCTTTGGTCAAACAACACAAAGACTAAATAATTGAACTAGGAATGTATTTGAGACTGTATCAAAGACTATATCTGAGATTATGGGAGGTATCATTTAACCGACATTCCCCTATTTAAGCTAATTGGGGTCCAACCTATAACCTCAGTTGGAAGGATGTTAATACTGTGCTATGGGTAATAATGATGGTTGTGCGGATACAATAAACTGATATAATGTCCAAAGGACTAAGGGTGTCAAACCTAAACTGACGGGTGACCCCTGCGAGATAGTCAAGCCTAATCTGACGGGTGACTTCTCATATCCTATGCTGGTTATGTAGTTCTGGTGTATAGGGACTGCTACTAACGAATTTGCCTATATTACGGGGACTTCTCTATCCCTACACTCTTTTGGTGCTAAATCCTACTCCCAACTGAATGACACTGAAATACTAGACTGTTCTGAGTTGAACTGACTGATATTTGACTATTCTGAAAATGATCATAGTATATTCTAAAGACTATTTTGTAATGTACTGAGACTAGACTAACTAAAACACTATGGATTTCAGGTATTCAATATCCCTAGGACTCAAAATAATTATGGTAAAATGACACTAAAACTTGGAGATCAAAACCTGAAGGCTCTTATTAAATAAATCACTCTTGTAGGCATTTTATCAAACACCTGTAGTTCATGGTTTAAAACAATCATAGAAATGTCATGGAGCTTGTAGGAATAGCATGAATTCATCATAATAGCATTAAATCATGGTTTAATTCAATAAATAATAATACTAAAACATGGAGAATTGACTAATAACAATAATTTCATGGTAACATGGTATAAAATCAATAGTACATGGAGATTCATGGATGAAATCATAATTTAAAATCAAATAACTTGAAAAAACTAAAACATGAAATTTCAATAGGTTACTTGGACTCCATAGATTAAAGTAATCCATGGATTAACATCTAACATATCTGGGATAGTGAATTTCTTGAAGTTATGGGTGAGATTTTTGAGGATTGGCCTTGAATTTGAGAGCTAGGGTTTCTTGTTCTTAAAAAGGGGATCTTTGATTGATGAGGAATTGAAATAATGATGACTACTTAGGATGTTTATGGGTTAAATTTCATGTTTTAGGTTAATTAGGGCTGTGGAAAAAGACCCAAATACCTCTGAACAAATTTAAAATGGAAGCTGAAAACTAATGATCCTAATTTTTGGCCTTGGCACGACGCACAACTATTGTACCAAGCCATTGGAAATGGAAAATTGGGACCTGGACAAACACTGTGATGTGTAGCTATCACGTTCATCCTTTGAAGAGCCAATTTGGCCACCTGCGCGATGCGCCACCATCGCGGAGGTCCACTCAAAATTGCCAAACGGAAAATTGGCCTGCTCCACAATGTCCTAACATCGCGGAGTCATACTAGAAATTGAAAATTGTCATTTGGACTGTCTCTGCGATACGCTAAGGGTTAAATTGATGATGAATGAATGAAACTTAAAATCTCCATAACTTTCTACCTGGTTATCCAATTTTTACGAATTTCATATCATTGGAAAGATAATTCAATTTCCTACGCAATGACATGATCTAAACTGAAAAATAATGAGTTTTTTGATATTTTTATTTATGATTACTCATGCATTGGGACTTAGATTATGCAAGGTAAATATGGGGCATTACAATATCTCCCCCTTGGGATCATTAATCCTCGAATGAGACTGGTTAATCTGAGGGAAAACTGATAGACTAGGCTTACATACTGAACAAACATATCTGATGCATGGAATCATGAATGAACTGATTTGTAAATGCACAATCGATATAAACATGATGTGCAAATGAAACTGAGTCTAGATTTGCATAGAAGAGATGAGGGTACTTGGTCCGTATATCTACTTCTTCTTCCTTAGTGGCTCCCTCAATAGACTGATTCCGCCAAAGAACTTTGACCAATAGAACTTCTTTGTTCCTTAGTCTACGAACTTGATGATCAAGAATTTCGACTGGAACATCCTCAAAGGAAAGACTTTTTTGAATATCTACACTTTCTAAGGGAACATCTACATCTGGATCACCATTACACTTTTTCAACAATGAGACGTGGAACACTGGGTGTACTGAGGCTAAATCTGAAGGCAAATCAAGTTCGTAAGCTACCTTTCTGAAATAACTGAGAATTCTAAAGGGACCTACATATCGGGGACTGAGTTTCCCTATCTTGCCAAATTTCTTCACTCCCTTTATGGGAGAGATTTTTATGTACACGAAATCACCGACCTCAAACTCGAGATCCTTTCTCCTTATATCTGACTATAATTTCTGCTGGCTCTGGGCAGCCCTAAGCCTTTTTCTGCTCAACTGAACCTTCTTTAATGTATCAAAACCAAGTCAGGCCCTACTACTGTGGCCTCACCTACTTCAAACCAACCAATTGGAGATCTACATCTCCTACCATAGAGAGCCTCAAATGGAGCCATATGGATACTGGAATGATAGCTATTATTGTATGCAAACTCAAACAAAGGCAAGTGGTAATGCCAACTACCTTTAAAATAAACCATTCATGCTCTCAATATATCCTCAAGAGTCTGAATGGTCCTTTCTACTTGACCGTCTATCTAAGGATGGAAGGCTGCACTGAGATAGACTTGGGTACCAAGACACTTTCAGAATGCTTTCCAGAAATGAGAGGTAAATTGGGTTCCTCTATCTGAGATGATGATAGATAAGGGAACACCATGCAACCTAACTAAATCTCTGATATAGAGTTTGGAATAGTCCTCGGCTGAATAAGAGCTATAGACTGGCAAGAAATGAGCTAATTTGGTCATCCTGTCTACGATAACCTAAATAGAATTATGCTGATAATGAGTATGAGGTAAAACCATCATAAAGTATGAGTACACTTAGCCACAAAATTTGCAATATCGCTCTTCATCCCGCTCCACCAATAAATCTCCCGTAAATCGCAGTACATCTTAGTGGCCCCTGGATAACTATAGTAACATGTACCATACACCTCTGTAAGAATTTATTACCTTAAGTCATCTACACCAGGAACACACAATCCACCCTGATAGCGTAATACACCATCTCCCCCTTAGTAGAAAACCTCCACTTTTTGATCTCTGACTAATTCTTTCAACTTAATTAGATTGGAATCTCTATCCTGCTTTTCCTTTACCTTAAAAACTAGAGATGATTCTGAGCTACCCTGCACCCATACACTACCTTCTGCTAAATCAAGTAAGCGTACACCTAGTCGGGCAAGCTAATGGACTTTCTGAGCTAACTGCTTCTTATCATCCTCGACATGAGCTACACTACCCATGGACAATCTACTGAGAGTATCAGCCACTACATTAGCTTGCTCGGATGATACAGAACGCTCATGTCATAATCTTTTAATAATTCTAACCACCTTCTCTGACGCATATTCAAATCTTCCTGAGAGAACATATAGTAAAGGATTTTGTGATCTGTGAACACATCGACATGCACCCCATACAAGTAATTCCTCCAAATATTTAAGGCAAACACTATAGTTTCTAACTCAAGAGCATGAGTAGGGTAATTCTTCTCATGAGGTTTAAGCTGTCTAGAGGCATAGGCTATGACCTTACCTCTACGAATGAGGACACAAGACAAACCTACTCTGGATGGACAGTACACAAAAAAAACCATCTGAACCATCTGGTAGAGTCAAGAATGGAGCTGAGGTAAGTCGAGTCTTCAACTCCTGAAAACTCTTCTCGTAGGAATCTGACCACTGAGACTTAACTTTCTTCTGAGTCAATCTGGACATGGGGGATGCAATAGAACAAAACCCTTTAACAAACTTATGGTAATAACTAGATAAACCCAAGAAACTCCTCATATCTAATGGAGAGATAGTTCTAGGCCAGTTTTTCACCATCTCGGTCTTTTAAGGATCAACTCTAATGCCATCACCAAAAATAATATGGCCAAGAAAAGCTACTGATCTTAGCTAGAATTCACACTTACTGAATTTAGCAAACAACTGATGGGCTATAAGATTTTGCAACACTATTCTGAGATGGTTTGCATGATCAGATTCACTTTGAGAGTAAATATGAATGTCATCAATGAAGACTATGACAAACATATCCAAGTATTTCTTGAACACTCAGTTCATTAAGTCCATGAAGGCTGCTGGGGAATTCGTGAGACCAAAGGACATGACTAGAAATTTGAAGTGACCTTACCAAGTTTGGAAAACAATTTTTTGAATGTCACTTTCCCTGACATTGAGCTGATGATAACCTGATCTGAGGTCTATCTTAGAAAAATAACTAGCTCCCTAAATTTGGTCAAAAAAATCATCGATTCTAGGAAGTGGATATTTATTCTTGACTGTGACTTTGTTCAACTAATGGTTGTCAATACACATCTGAGAGAACCGTCTTTCTTACGTATGAATAGGACAGGTGTGCCCCATAGGCAGACTCTAGGTCTGATGAATCCCTTATCTGGAAGATACTTTAACTGTTCTTTTAGTTCAGCTGGAGCCACTCTATTTGACGGAATAGTTATAGGATGAGTATCTAGGAGAAGGTTTATTCTGAAGTCAATTTTCCTTTCGAGAGGAACTCTGGGGAGATCTTCAGGGACACATCTGGAAATTCCATCACTACTGAAACTAACTCAAAAGTTGAATTTTCTAAGTTAGAGTCTTTGACTCGTACAAGATGGTAAATACATCCCTTTAATATCATCTTTCTGGATCTAAGGTACGAGATCAACTGTCCCCTAAGAGCTATAGTACTACCTCTTCATTCAAGGACTGGTTCATTTGGGAACTAAAAATGAACTATTCTATTTCTATAGTCAATTGAGGCATAGCATGAGTGGAGCCAATCCATGCCAAGATTGATGTCAAAATCCATGATCTCTAACTCTACGAGATCAACTGAGGTAACTTTTTAAGATATTATGACCCGACAGTTCCTGTATACCTATCTGGCTATAATGGAAACACCTAATGGGGTATACACTCAAAAGGGCTCTGCTAGAGCTTCGGGACTGACTCCAAAGTTGAAGGCTATATATAGAGTTACAAAAGAAAGAGAAGCTCCAGGGTATAGCAAAGTATAAATATGTAAGTGAAAGACCTGCAACGTGCCAGTAACTATGTTAGGAGAATTTTTCTGATCTTAGAGGGACTGAAGAGCATGTAATCTGTCCGGACGCTGACCATTGGTAGCATTGGAAGTGGCACTCTGCTGAGTCGGGCAACCGGATGGAACTGGCGACTGATGGGACAGGCCCTGTTGGCGCATATCCCTACCTTTCTGAGTAACTAGCCGGCACTCTTAAATTCGATGAACTGTCTTGACATACCTAAATAACACATCACTACCCACTCTAACTCACTCTGATGGTGTTTACCATATTTCTGACATAGAAGATTTGTATAAACACTGCTAACACTGACCTGGGACTTAGAGCCTGGTGACCTATGCCTATTGTCATTTTTGAATTTGGGTACTGGGGCACTGGCTGAAGAGAGTGCCAGGGATGAAGACCTCTGATGAAATTGAGAACGGTTACCACTTTCTGACTTTGGATGATTGAAATTAAAACTACCCATCCTAGCCCTCTTATTTCCTCTCTCTCTTTTCTTAATATTTTGATCCTCTTTCTGTTCATCATAGAATATCAGCCTTGAAAAGTCTATCTCACTAATCAGCATTGCAGTTCTACACTCCTTGACCATTCTATTAGAGATGCCAAACACAAACTTACTCATCTTGGATCGGTTTTCAGCAACCACATGAGGAGCATACCTAGCTAACTGAGTAAACTTGAGTTAATACTCCCTTACGCTCATGCTGCCCTGCCTCAAGTTAATAATTTCTAACACCTTAGCCTCCTTCAAATCTAATGGAAAGAATCTATCTAAGAAAGCCATGGCAAACTCTTCCTATTCTACATGCCCTGCATCTACACACATATCAACCTTCCACTGCTTTAACTAAGTATGGGATACATTCTATAACTGATATGCAACCAACTTAGCACTCTGACTAGATGTTACCTCTGTAGCATCCATTACCTTTTGAACCATATATAAGAATTCATTTAGATCGTCTTCATACTTGGATCCCATGAAAGAAAGATGATTCGTCTAGGTGAAGTCCCAAATTCTAGTTGCAGCATTATTGGCCATTTGGTTAGCCAGAAAAACAGTTGGCCATTCATTTTATGATGCTACAAAATTGGTTAGAGTAGTGAACACAGCCCTAAATTATGCGTGAGAGACATACTTGTCTAGAGGATTATCCTGGACAAGCTGAGGGGCTAGATGATTTCCTGTTCTTCTTCCGTTCATCTTGGGTGGCATGTTCTGTAAATGGAAGAAAGAAATGGATTAGAAAGGAGTTTAACTTGAAATCATTCTCACTTGTATGACATGAATATTGAATGAAGGGAAACTTTTCCTAAACACCTTGTAGCCTCTCATCCATAAGTATGGCGCGCTGCACACCCATGTACAAGACTCTACTTGACACAACTTTCAGACTTCTTAGGACACTTTAAAAACTTAGGCTCTGATACCAAGTTTGTAACGCCTCAAGAGTATACCCTGGGCGTCACACGATGCCTATAGTCCTGAGAGACCACAAGCTAACCTATGAGCTGGTACCTATCATGAATACTAAATAATAATATCATAATTGCGGAAAACATCTGATATTGCCCTAAGGTTTTATCACTAACTTAATACTGAAATATGAATCTAAAGAAAAACTGACTGAATCTGATTAAATACTGATAAACGGAAATGTCAACTTAAAATTTGAATACTAGATAACTGACTCTAATGTCTCAAAATCCTCTAAAACTAACTGACTAAATAGGAGTTGATGGGATAAGCCCCCAACTAACTCTGCTAACTACTGAAATAGAGATATGAAGTAAAATAATCTATCCTCGAATGATCAGAACTCACCACTACTACTATACTGTTGATAGCCTATGGAGTGAGGTCTAAGCATGGTTTGGAAACTGAGTGTCAACACCTATGATATAATACATCATAACGCAAAATAAAGGTAAGCGATCAGTACTTTGAATGTACTGATATGCTAAATGAGGTAGGCTGACATGCAAGGTTTCATGAATAGGAATAATAAAATATCTGATTATACATGTAAAACATGGGATACTAAATAGAGAACATGAAATCTATAGGCACTGGAGATAGGAGAAGCATATAAATACTGTGTATACATAAGAATCTATAAATACTTAAAATACATAAAAATCTGTAGACACTGAGGATGCATGACATGTATATAACATGAATTGAGTAAAATTTGTAAACTGAAATACTGAAATAACTGAAATACATATGCTTTGGTCAAAAAACACTAATACTGAATAACTAAACTCGGACTGTATCTTTGACTATATCTGAGACTGTATTTGAGTCTATATCTGAGACTGTAGGAGGTATCATCTAACTGACATTCCCCAATTTAAGTTAATCGAGGTCCAACCTATAACACAGTTAGAAGGGTGTTAATACCAGGCCAAAGGTACTACTGATGGTTGTATGGATCCACTAAACTGATATAATCCCTAAAGGACTAAGGGTGTTAAGCCTGAACTGACGGGTGACCCCTGTAAGATAATCAAGCCTAATCTGACGGGTAACTTCTCATATCCTATGTTCGCCACGTAGTTCTGGAGTATATGGACTGCTACTAACGACTCTACCTATCTGACAGGGAAGCCACCATCCCTACACTTGCTCGGTGCTAAATCCTACTCCCAACTAAAAGACACTAAAATACTAGACTATTCTGAGTTTAACTAACTGATATTTGACTATTCTGAAGATGCTCATAGTATGTTCTGAAGACTATTCTGTAATGTACTGAGACTTGACTAAATAAACAGCTATGGATTTTGGGTATGAAACTAAATCTTGGAGATCAAAGCATGAAGGCTCTTATTAAATAAATCACTCTTGTAGGCATTTTATCAAACACTTGTAGTTCATGGTTTAAATCAATGATAGGAATGTCATGGAACTTGTAGAAATACCATGAATTCATCATAATAGCATTAAATCATGGTTTAATTCATTAAATAATAATATTAAAATATGGAGGATTGAATAATAACAATAATTTCATGGTAACATGGTATAAAATCAATAATACATGGAGATTCATGGATGAAATCATAATTTAAAATCAAATAACTTGAAAAGACTGAAAATTAAAATTCCAATAGGTTACTTGGACTCCATGTATTAAAGGAATCCATGGATGAACATCTAACATACCTGGGATAGTGAATTTATTGAAGTTCTGGGTGAGTTTTTTAAGGATTGTCCTTGAATTTGAGAGTTAGGGTTTCTTTTTCTTTAAAAAGGGATTTTTGATTGTGTGAGGAATTGAAATAATGATGACTAATTGGGCTGTTTAGGGGATAAATTTCATATTTTAGGTGTATCAGGGCTGTGTAAAAATACCCAAATACCCTTGAACAAATTTAAAATAGAAACTGAAAACTAAGGATCCCATATTTTGGCCTTGGCGTGATGCACCATTATCGCACGAAGCCACTGGAAATGGATAATTGGGACCTGGACGAACACCGCGATGCGGAGCTATCATGTTAATCCTTTGAAGTGCCAATTTGTCCTCCTCATCAATGAGTCACCATCGCGGAGGCCTACTAAAAATTGCCAAACAAAAAATTAGCCTGCTCCGTAATGTGCCAACATTGCGGAGTCACACTGGAAATTGATAATTGTGCTTTGGACTTTCTCTGTTATGCGCTAAGGGTTAAAATGATGATATTTAATGATTGAAACTTAAAATTTCCATAACTTCTATAAAACTCCAAAATTTCATCCTAAGAGGCCACACGGTGCTTAGGGCTACACATAGCCCCAAGCTAACCCTCAGAGCCAGACATTACCTCAAGGAATTCAATTCAACGATAATCATGCACAACAAAGAGATATACCACATTGGGTTCAAGAGAAATACTGGAGAATACTAGACTGTACAACCAAAATATATTGAATGTCTGTACATACCAACCCTCTAGTCTCACAAAGCCTCTATACATAAAAATCAAGGAGCCGTTAGGACAAATCCCCAACTGACTCAAACAGTACTGAAAGCCATAACAACAGAATGATATCACCAAAAATATAGTTACGCTCCTCGAACCATGAGGACTCACCATTGAGGGAACGTAGTTGAGGCACTCGAATATCGCTAAAGCGGCTGTGGCTGAGTACCTGAACCTACACTATGAGAAAATGTAGCCTATAGGAAAATATATGGGTCAACACTTTGGAATGTATTAAGTATGTGGGGGTGCATGCAACAATGCAAATATCATCATCAATTACATAAAAATATGCATATGTACAAGGATAGCTCACTTGGCTTGAGTTAGATTAAAACATACTCTTCATGATCTCATTGTAAATAAATCATATCATAAAAACTTCATAAATCATCATAAATAACTCAACTTTTAAACTCAAGACTCGGAGTGATTCGCTAATTCAAGAAACTCAACTCTTATGGACATGGGAGGTTCTTATAATCGACATAAACCATGTGAGCTACATGGAGTCCAACGTTTTGCCCTCCTAAGGAGAGAACCCCACATTGGTGGGAGCGTCATACTCTTGCCAAGGAGTACAACCTAAATTTAGTAATCACAATCTCATACTCGGCCTTTGGCCCATAATTATCAATATCAATCCTACGGTGGCACGTAGTTTTGGGGAAATACCATATTTCCCGCTCGGTGCTAAATACTACTCCCAGACTCAAGCTCAGAATGCGTTAGGAAATCCACCCCAAACATCACAAGGGTCTATCGTGAACACTAAATCAAATCTCTTTCTCATTTATCAAATCAAAATCAATTTGTGGATTCCTAACTTGACTCAAATCAAATCAATCTTTCTCAATATCAAAATGTATCAATTCATTAAATCATGACAACATCAATAACTTTGAGGAAATATCAAGACTCATTGTAACAACTCAATCTCATGAATCTATATACTCAATAATCCAGTTTGTCATAAGGAAGCTTAAAGCTTGACACATATCTTGAAAGCACTTAAAATATCAACTCATGGTAGAAATATGAAATTAACAATAGTAAACATCAAGTCACAACTTGGGAATAGTAAAATAATCATGCATAACAAATCTTGAACAATTTATATTCTCATAATCTCATGATGAAGTAATTTGGGTATAAACCCACTTGTAAAATCATATAAATCCATGATAGAAATCAAAGGTTTGGGCACAAGAACAAAAGAATTGCTCTTGTTTAAAACCCCACATGCCTTATTCTTTGAAATTGGATGAATTCTAGTGCTTGAGACTCTATCCGCACTTATAATATATGATTCTAGAAGTCCACACTATAAGAAACTTGATTCTTGAAGAAATCTTGTAGATCTATGGATGATTTTTGGAAGGTCACATTTTCTTGATTGAAACCCTAATATATATTTTTAAGAAAATTGGAAGAGAGAATGAAGAAATTAGGGTTTGAATGGGGATTATCATATTTATATAGGCCTTCAAAATATGGGAAAATACCAAAATACCCTTGTAAAAACATCCCTTAATTGCTGAAAAAAAATAGCTGACGACATTCGTGACAAGTCGTCATGAAATGTCGTCACAAAAGGGTGGATTTTATGATTTTCAGCTTAAGGTTGACAACATTAGTGATAAGTCGTCACTCTTTTGACGAATTGACAAATGTCGTCACTGGGGGTGGAAATCTTCCTAAGGATCACGACATTGGTGACAAGTCATCACACTTGTGACGTCTTATCACTAAATGTCGTCACTCAATTTTTCAGCCTGATATGCTGGAGTAAAATGGGCATAACTTTTGGATCTGACATCGGATTTCGGTGAAATTGGTATCGTTGGAATTCAAATATCTATCTTTCGGTAGGTCATAAGATCAATATTTAGTTGAATAATGAGAGATATGCTCATTTAAAGTTGAATATGCCAAAATCCTTCTTAAGAATTCAATCGGTAAGGGATGTTTTGATTTACCTAATCGCTAGGACATCTTTGGGGCCTTAATACAAATCACCCTTGATAAGAAAAAAACCAAAGAACTATAATTTAATTCTCATGAGCTTGAGTCATGGTTGCACTATTGGTTAGAGTCTCGAGGTACTACAATATCTCCCCCTTGGAAACATTCATCCTCGAATATTGCCATATAGGCCAAGAACAAGAGAAAATGAGGACGTATTGTTGGAATGACTCACTTAAAGGGCTTACTTAACTCTATACCTTTGAATACCCTACAAAATGCATGAATTCGTGATGGAAGTAGACACACAACTGAATCTTTAATAAGAAGAGGGCAGAATTAAGAAAGAATGGTACCTTCTGCTTGCTTCGAGCTCACAGAAAAGTGGTGAGGGTACTTGGCTCGCATATCATCTTCGGCTTCCCAAGTCGCACTCTCAACAGATTGATTTCTCCAAAGCACTTTAACCAAAGGAACTTCTTTGTTCCTTAGCCTACGGATTTGAAAATCCAAAATCTTAATCGGGACCTCCTAAAATGAAAGGCTATCCTGAATATCTAATCTTTCGAAAGAATCAACCACGACAGAATCACAAATACACTTCTTAAGCATGGAAACATGAAATACTGGATGAACGCTAGACAACTCTTAGGGTAACTCCACCTTATATGCTGCTTTCCCAACATGGCTCAGAATCTTGTACGGACCAACATAACGGGGACTAAGCTTTCATTTCTTCCCAAATCTCTTCACCCCTTTAATGGGTCAAACCTTTAAGTAAACCAAATCATCAACATTAAACTCAAGATATTTTCTTCTCACATCTGCATAGGACGTCTGACGACTTTGAGCAGTCTTCAATCTTTCTCAAATCTACTTAACTTTTTCCATAGCCTCGAACACAGCATCAAGCCCAATCACAGCATCTTCTCCCACTTCAAACCAACATATAGGTGATCTACATCTTCTCTCATACGAAGCTTCGAATGGGTCCATATGAATACTAGCATAGAAACTATTTTTATATGCAAATTCGATCAATGACAAGTGCTCATCCCAACTACCTTTAAAATCAAGCGCACATGCTCTCAATATATCTTCTAAATTCTAAATAGTTTGCTCAGCTTAACCATCTGTTTGTGGATGGAAAACAGAACTTAGATAAACTTAGGTATCGAGACCCTTCTGAAAGCTCTCCAAAATTAGGGAGTAAAATGAGTACCCCTATCAGAGATAATAGCCAAAGGAACTCCATAAAGTCTAACGAATACTCTAATATACAATTTAACATAATCATCAGCTGTATAAGATGAATGAACTGGCAAGAAATGAGCTGATTTAGTCATCCGGTCTACTACAGCCAAAATCAAATCATAATGACGACGAGAAGGAGGTAAACCAATTACGAAATCCATATTAACTTCTTCCCACTTCCAAGTAGGAATGCTAAACTCTTGCATTACACCACCGGGATTTTGGTGCTCTACCTTAACCTGTTGATAAGTAGAACACTTTGCCACAAATCCTGCTATGTCTTTCTTCATACCATTCCACCAATAGAATATCGCGTGCCATGCACTTCAGCCATAATTCTCTGCCTTAGATTATCAATATCGGGAACACACAAACTACCCTGCAATATCAACACACCATCTCCCCCTTGGGAGAAAACCTCTACCTTTTGGTCCTTAACTGACTCCTTCAGTCTGACCAAACTTGGATCCCAGTCTTCCTTCTCATTTACCTTCTACACCAAAGAGGACTCGGAACTACTCTAAACTAACATACTCCCTTCAGTGGAATCAAGTAATCTAATACCCAACCTAGCCAAATGATGCACATTATGAGCCAATTCTTTTTTATCATTCTCTACATGGGCTATACTACCTATAGACAACCTGCTAAGACCATCTGCCATAACATTGGCCTTACCCGGGTGATACAACACACTCATATCATAGTCTTTTAGTAATTCTAACCATCTTCTTTGTCTAAGATTAAACTCCCTCTGGGTGAACACATACTGCAAGCTTTTATGGTTCGTAAAGACATCAACATGGACACCATACAGATAATGTCTCCAAGATTTTCAAAGTAAAAACTACAGCTGCTAATTCAAGATCATGGGTTGGGTAATTCTTGTCATGAGGCTTCAACTGTCTAGAGGCATAATCTATAACTTTACCCCTCCGCATCAACAAAAAATCCAAACCAACTCTAGAAGAATCACAATACACCACAAAACCATCAGTACCAACGGGTAAAAGCTAACACTGGGGCTGAAGTTAGTCGAGTCTTTAACTCCTGAAAACTCTTCTCGCAAGGTTCCTACCATAGGAACTTCACTTTCTTTTAGGTTAACCGGGTCATGGGAGACGCAATGGAAGAGAATCCTCAAGAAAATGATGGTAGTAACCAGCTAGACCCAAGAAACTCCTAATGTCAGATATGGAGGTAGGTCTTGGCTAATTCTTTACATATTCTGTCTTTTGTGGATTGACTCTAATGCCTTCGGCAGAAATAATGTGATCCAGAAAAGCAACTGACTTTAGCCAAAATTCACACTTTCTAAATTTAGTGAATAATTGATGATCTCTAAGAGTTTGCAAGACAATTCTAAGATGGTCGGCATGATCACCCTCACTTCGGGAATATACAAGAATATTATCTATGAATACAATGACAAATATATCAAGATATTGCTTGAACACTCTATTCATAAGGTCCATGAAGGCTGCTGGAGTGTTGGTTAACCCAAAGGACATGACAAGAAAATCAAAGTGATGATAACGGGTTTGGAAGGCTATCTTTGGAATATCACACTCTCTCACTTTAAGCTGATGATAGCTGGATCTAAGGTCTATCTTTGAGAAATAACTTGCACCCTGTAGCTGATCAAATAAATCATTGATTCTAGGGAGAGGGTACTTATTCTTGATAGTTACCTTGTTGAGTTGACGGTGATTAATGCATATATGTAATGTACCATCTTTCTTATGCACAAATAGAATAGGTACACCCCACAAGGAAACACTGGGTCTGATAAAGCCTTTGTCTAAGAGATATTTGAGTTTCTCCTTTAACTCTTTAAGTTCGGTGGGAGCCATATGGTACGAAGAAATGGAAATAGGCTAAGTGCCAGGAAGGAGATCAATCCTAAATTCTATTTCTCTATCAGGTGGGACCCCTGGGAGATCTTTCGGGAAAATATCGAGAAACTCATTAACAATGCTAGCTAAATGAATTGTTGGAGTCTCAAACTTGAGGTCTTTAACTCAAACTAGGTGATAGATGCAACCCTTGTAAATCAACTTCGTAGCTTTGAGGTAGGATATGAAGTGGCTCTTCGGACTTATAAAACTCCCGAACCACTAAAAAATAGGCTCTTCAGGAAACTAAAACTTGACCACTCAGGTATGACAATCTATAGACGCATAGCATGAGTGTAGCCAATCCATACCCAGAATGACATCAAAATTAACCATATCTAGCTTAATCAAATCAGCACATATGACCCGATGATGGACAATGATAGGACACTTCTTATACACCCGCTTAGCAATAATAGATTTTTCTACAGGGGTAGAAACTAGAATAGGCTCAGGAATACGTTCAGGGTTTATCTCAAAATTAACAGCAACTAGAGGTGTCACATAAGAGAAACCCAAACTGTGGTCCATCAATACATACACATCAAAATCAAAGATACAGAGCATACCAATGACAACATCTGGAGAGTCTTCCTTCTCCTGGAGAGGTGGTATAGAATAGAAGCGATTCTAGCGTGAACCCCCAGCAGTACTAGAAGAGTCGCCCTGAAAAGAAAATGGGCGGACTACAGGAGCGGGGGCACTGGTAGCTTGACTCTAGGGACAAACATCTCAACTCCCCTGTCTAGCATACGGACAATCACTAAGTAATAAACCCAATTTCCCATAACCAAAGCAACCTCTCTGATTCACAAAATACTTGCTAAAATGATCTCTACCATAATTGGCAAATAAAAGAGGACGAGGTGTGTTACTTACAATGTCCTGAGACATGGATGGGATAGGCCTGTTCCCCTGCTCCTGCCTATTTGTAGGCGTGGGAGCACTAACTGAGGAAGGTGTAGGCATAAATGGATGTCCCTAAAATTGAGGGCGGTTCCCCCAGGGAATCTGGACTGACTGAATCCCTGTTGCTCTGATCTAGCTTTTTTATTACCTCTTACTTTCTCCCTCTCTTTCAACTTCTAAGCTTTAATCTGTTAGGAATGTATCATCAATCGAGATAGGTCCATTTCCCTATTAAGCATATCAGATCTACACTCTTTCACAACATAACTTGACACATTGATCACGAACTTACTCATGATAGTCCTGGAGTCAGCCATAATACTAGGAGTATATTTGGATAACTAATTGAATCTAAGACAATACTCCTTACGTAACACTCTGAGATCCCATCTCGAGACATCACACGGTACTTATGGACCCAAAGGACCACTAGCTAACCCTTTTCTGATATCTGTACCTGTACACTGCATACAATCTAAAATAAATACGGAAACTGGCCATAAGGTTCAACACATCTATACATACTCAAACTGAAAACTGAATACTAATATATCAACTTCCATCTAAAAATCCTCTAAACTGTTTGAACGGTGGAGTTGATGGGATATATCCCCAACTAACTCCATCAACTAACAATATAAACAAGATCCGATGCAATAATAGTAAATTGAGATTCATCCTCGAAGAAAGAGAAATCACTGCTACTGCTTCTAATTGAGACTGAACTGCTGAGGAAACTTTGAATCCTGTGCCTTTAAAACTATGGTGTCAAATAAAACACCATAACACAAATGTGTCAGTACAAAATGTACTGAGTATGTACATGAGGTAAGGCTAAATGCAAGGGCTAATGCATGCACAATGTGTAAACTAAATAATCATGAAAACATCGCACGAGAACACATACATGAATGCACAGGTCATAATCACAATCATTACAAATCTAGAGTCTGGAACTCAGATTCCACTTTTCTGTAAACTGAACTCACTATTGACACTGAGATACTAAAGAACAGACTCATCGGATATTGATAACTGGGAAATATGGATGAATTTTCATCAAGGAGTGAGTTTTGAAATCTCTGAACATACTGAGATTACGAGTATCTGAAGCTTCTAAAATGGATAGCAACCCTATCTAACAGGTTGTCTTTGAGTCGGTGGATAACAATACTTTATTATAAATGATTTTGAGATCGGCCTATCTAGCAGTGGATCTTTGAATTAGCAAGTAATCATACTTAATGGCCTGTATCTAACAACCTTAAATTTTGTACACTGAATTGAGCTCTTTCTTGAAGTCTGAGACTGATTTTGAAACTGAAACCGTGGGAAGTAGTTACTTAATCGACATACCCCTACTATCTCTTACGGGTCCAACCTCTAACCCTGATTGGGAGGGTGTCAATATCGTGCCACGAGTAAAGACATTATCTTTATATAACCCTTATCTATCAGGTCCTCAAACAAGAACGGTGGAGCGCTCATCTAACAGGTCAAGCTACTTCATCTACTTTTATCTAGAAGGTATGATGTCTCTCATCCACCCTCATCTAGCAGGTGTGATGTCTCAACCTACAATGGCTACGTAGTTCTGGAGCACAAGGATCGTATCTAAGGATCACACCCTCCACTAGTAGGTGAGTCCCCATCCTTGAGCTTGCTCGGTGCTAGTTTCTACTCCTAACTGAAAGACACTGATTTGATTCTTAACTAAACTTAGACTGAGCTGAATTTGATACTGATTATATTTCTCAAAAGATCTGACTGATTTATGCTAAGATTACTTAGTTTCGTATCTGACGGAAAGGTATTGAATCATAGCATCTGACTGACGATGCAGAACTAGAATAGATTATTTAAATCGCTTTTAAGATTAGAATTGAATCACTTGAATACTATTAGATCTGAGCTAATTATAGGATGGAGGTTAGATTACTAGCGATACAGAGATTACAGAGATAATTGAGATTACAGAGCTTGATTAATCTCCATACTTGTCTGAAGATACTTAGCTCTATAGTTCACTAAGTTCTTAGTATCGTAGCTCGATTTGAATTATCATGAAACATACACGGGCTTTAGACAACAGCTCTATTGTCGGTTATAAATACCCCCAGGACTCGATAACATAAAAGTAAAATATAATCATTCTCACATCATCACGATCATCCATTCACCATCATAGTTATTCATGCATCAACACAAGCATTCATTCATCATCATAAACATTCATGTATTATCAAAATCATACCTTAATCGTCACCATCATTAATGCATCATCACAATTATTAAAGCATCTCTCCAAGTAATTAGAAATCATAGCATACTTTTCCCCCCTCAAAATCCTTAAGGCATCACATCCAACATTAAGGAAACATAGACCTCTATTCATCATAACAATCACCAAAGGGTCGCTTTAAGCATCTCATGATATTAGTCATATAATAACATAGAGGAAACATGCTATTAGATCATACTCCATTCAATAAGGTTTTACCTCAACTATTTCATACCCAATATCGGTCTTAACATGTATTTGGATTTCACACTGCTTGGGAAACTTCATACTATTATGTCATAACTTACTTGCTAATCAGTTGGCATATATTAAAAACTTAGCATATATCAAAGGGCACATAATGGGGAATTTACAACCAGCACATCTCCACTCTTTCACTAAGGTCCTTCAACAAACACTAGACATGCATAAGTTCACACTTATTTGGGGATTTCCTACTAGCATGGAATAAGTCATTCCCTTGTTCATTTTATCAAACACTAGGCATAAGTATAATAACCCAACTACTCATTATGAACAACCAAATTTACATGTTTCCACTCATATATTATCATAGATTCATACAAACCATATAAGTATCCCATCTTGGAGGTCATTCAACATCAACAACAAGTACATAATCCATTTACCACACAAATACCACATACTAAGGCCAAGGCTTGATAATCTTGTAGACAAACATGAACCACAACTCAATCATAGCAAGAACATCAATTTCAACTCACAAGAATCATTAAAATTTCATAAACATAAATCTTAGAGATTTAGAAAAAGGTACTTGAGCTTCTTGGATGAAAGGTACCCAAGAATCAACATCTACATACCTTGGGGAAACTCTTTTCTTGAAGGCTCTTGGAAGAATTCTTGATCCTTGCTCTTGATTCTCTCTTAATTTTGGTGGAAGAAGAGAAAATTTTTGATGTTGCAAACCCTAGTTTTTGGGTGAAAGAAGAGATAAGAAAATGAGGCCTTCAACACTTAAGTGGGTATTTATAGAGGTTGGGGAAAGAGTGGAAAATACAAAATGCTCTTTTAAATAAAAAGAGTTGAAAATTGCTGATCGGGGTCTGTGACGGTCGATCTGACAATTCGTCAGAGGGACTGATGGTCCACCAGGTCGTCCATCACTCTAGTGCTAAATCTGGGCCGTTCTGCCTCATCATGATGGTCAAAGTGATGGTCCATCAGGAATCTGATGGTCCACCAGATCGTCCATCACTCGGGGGTCAGGAATGGGCCATTCTGTTTTGACCTGACGGACCCCTTAATGGTCCGTCAACTTATTGACAGTCCACCACCTTGGCTGTCACATGATGACCAAAAATAGGGGTCAGTGCCTTGGCTTGATGGGAAACTTGACAACCCACTAAGGACCTAACGGTCCACCAGGTCGACCGTTAAACTTGGGCGATTCCTATACTATTTAGTAAAACGGCCATAACTCACTCGTCCAATGTCGGATTTTGATAAAATTGGTATCGATGGAAATTATAAAAATACAATATGATTCAAAGCTTTTCATACATGGGAAGATATTTCTAAAATTTTTTAACTCAGATTTTTGTTTTTCTGAAAATGCTCTAAGGCTCAGACTAGGATAGAACTTTGCAGGGCATTACACCTTAACAGTCATGGAGCCTTGTCTCAAATTCATGAATTCTTATATATTTTCTTCCCTCATCTCAAGAGGAAAGAATCTATCCAAGAATACATCCTGGAATAATTGCCAAGTCATGGGAGCGGCATCCTCCCCTCTACTCGTCCTCCATATCTCCACCCAATCATATGAAACATCTTTCATTCGATAGGTAGCCAATTCAACACTCTCCTCCTCAGTCACATTCATAATATGAGTGATCTTTCTCACTTCATCCAAGTACATCTGTGGGTCTTCACCTACCTTTGACCCATAGAACTCAGGCAGATTCATCCGCATAAAGTCACGAACTCGAGCTGTAGATGAATTATTCTCTTATAGAGGCACAATAGTAGCCTGGGTGTTAGTTGAGTATTAGCGGTAACTGCCTGGTATAGCACCTAAAAAGCTACCCAAAATTCCTTATGAGACACATGCTTGCCCATGGGATCAACGGGTTGAGGTTGCTTGTTGTTTCTATAAGCTCAACGAGGAGGCATTTTCTTGTATGAGAGAGCACGAGTTAGTAAACAACTTTTCCTAAAATTTTCCGTAGCCTGTTGCTCATTGATGTGTCCTGCTACACACCAATGATCAAGACTCTACGTAACGCGGCTTGTCAAACTCCCTAGGACTCCTTAAATCTTAGGCTCTGATACCGACCTTTGTAACGCCCCAAAATTTCATCCCGAGACACCACATGGTACTTAGGGCTACACGTATCCCCAAGATAACCATCGGAGCCAGACAATACCTCAAGTAATTCAATTCAACAATAGTCATGCACAACAAAGAGATATACCACATCAAGTTCAAGAGAAATACTGGAGAATACTAGACTGTACAACTAAAATATATTGAATGTCTATACATACCAACTCTCTAGTATGACAAAGTCTCTATACATCAAAATTAAGGAGCCATTTGGAAAAACCCCCAACTGACTCAAACAGTACTGAAAGCCATAACAATAGAATGATATCACCAATAATATAGATACGGTCCTTGAACCATGAGGACTCAGCACTGAGAGAACGTAGTTGAGGCACTCAAATATTGCTAACACAGTTGCGGATGAGTACCTGAACCTACATTACGAGAAAATATAGCCCATAGGATAATATGTGGGTCAGTACTTTGGAATGTACTGAGTATGTAAGGGTGCATGCAATAATGCAAATATAATCATCAATTTTATAAAAATTTGCACATGTACAATAATGGCTCAATTGGCTTAAGTTAGATTAAAACATACTCTTCATGATCTCAAAGTAAATAAATAATTTGATAAAAACCACATAAATCATCATAAATAATTCAACTCTTCAACTCAAGACTTGGAGTGACTCGGTAATTCAAGAAACTCAACTCTTATAGAGATGATAGGTTCTTATAACCGACATAAACAATGTGAGCTACATTGAGTCCAACATTTTGCCCTCCTAAGGAGAGAACCCCACATTGGCGGGAACATCATACTCTAGCTAGGAAGTACAACCTAAATTTAGTGATTACAATCTCATACTCGGCCTCTGGACCACAATTATCAATATCAATCGTATGGTGGCACATAGATTCGGGGAAATACCATATTTCCTGCTCAGTGCTAAATAATACTTCCTGACACAAGCTCAGAACGCGTTAGAAAATCCACCACAAATATCACAAGGGTCTATCATGAAGACCAAATCAGATCTCTTGCTCATTTATCAAATCATAATCAATTTGTGGATTCCTAGCTCAACTCAAATCAAATCAATCTTTCTCAATATCAAAATATATCAATTCATTAAATAATGACAACATCAATAACTTTGAGGAAATATCAAGACTCATTGTAACAACTCAATCTCATGAATCAATATACTCAATCATCTAGTTTGTCATAAGGAACCTTAAATCTTGACACATATCTTGAAAGATCTTAAAATATCAACTCAAGGTAGAAATATGAAATTCACAATATTAAATATCAAGTCATAACTTGGAAATAGAAAAATAATCATGTATAGCAAAGCTTGAACAATTTATATTCTCATAATCTCATGATGAAGTAATTTGGGTATAAACCCACTCGCAAAATCAAATAAATCCATGATAGAAATCAAAGCTTTGGGCACAAGAATGAATGAATTGCTCTTGTTCAAAACCCCACATACCTTAATCTTTGAAATTGGATGAATTCAAGTGCTTGAGACTCTATCCGCACTTGTATTAAATGATTCTTGAAGCCCACACTATGAGGAACTTGATTCTTGAAAAAATCTTGAAGATTTATGGATGATTTTTGGATGATTAAATTTTCTTGATTGAAAACCTAATATATATTCATAAGAAAATTGGAAGAGAGAATGAAGAAATTAGGGTTTGGATGGGGATTCTCATATTTATATACGCCTCTAAAAGATGGGAAAATACAAAAATACCCTTGCAAAAATATACCTTAATTACTAAAAAAAATAGTTGATGACATTCGTGAGAAGTCGTCAGACTTGTGACAAATTGTCATGAAATATCATCGCAAAAGGGTGGATTTTATGATTTTCGGCTTAAGGTTGACGACATTGGTGATAAGTCGTCACACTTGTGATGACTTTTCACAAATGTCATCATTCGGGGTGGAAATCTGCCTAAAGGCTGACGACATTAGTGACAAGTCGTCTCACTTGTGATGGCTTATCACCAAATATCGTCACTCAATTTTCCAGCCTGACATGCTAGAGTAAAATGGGCATAACTCTTGGCCCCGATACCGGATTTGGGTAAAATTAGTATCGTTGGAAATCTAATTCAATTATCTATGTTTTAGTAGGTCATGAGATGAAAAATTCGTAGTATAACTAGAGATGTGCTCATTTTAAGTTGAATATGACAAAATCCATGTCAAGAATTCAATTGGTAAGGGATGTTTTGATTCACCTAATCTCTAGGACATCTTTGAGGCCTTAATACACATCACCCTTGATCAGAAAACAACCAAAGCACTATAATTTACTTTTCATGATCTTGAGTCATGGTTGTACTATTGGTTAGAGTCTCGGGGTATTATAACTTCTTACCCAATTATCGAATTTGGGCAAATTTTATATCGTTGGAAAGCTAATTTAATTTCCTATGCAATGGCAAGCTCTAAACTAAAAAATAATGTGTGTTTTAAAATTATCATTTATGAATACTCATACACTGGGACTTAGATTATGATAGGGAAATACGGGGTATTAAAAAGTGTTAGTATAACGACTATGCAAAGTACCAAGGAATATTCCAAGAGAAGAGGACAAAAGAGGGACCACAAAGGGGTATTTTCGCCCATTCAAGAGGATGGTTCGGCTGACCTGTGTCTGAGTTGACTTGGAGCTGTGCCTGACCTACTAAAGTAGGTCCAAGGCATCCCAAAACAATAGCTCAGACACCCCACCTACTCTAGAGGTGTGATAGTTCTGCTCTCGATCTGCTACATCTTATTTCAAAGGTATATGAAGCCTTCCAACTCACTTTTAGCAAGGTTCCATCCATATAGCTTTATTTATTTATTCTTAACTTCATATTTTTATTCTTAAACACTAATTAAAATAAATAATTGATCTATTAGTTGATTAATTAGTTCTTGAGTCCGATTCCTTTCTAGTTCGTTCTTGTGTGGTTTTCTTTTTTATTTTCATTGAACCTTCTTGATTCAAGTACGATAGTTAGTTTCTTATTTTGTTTTCAATTTCAAACAAGAATCCATTACAATCACAAGCCACAATTGGTACCAAGAGATCTAATTGGAGTATATATGATCTATCAACGCTTGCAACGCTAATTGAGAGTCAAAATAATTGTGAGAACTTCGATAGTTTGTGAGATTCATTTCTCTAATTATAACATGTTTATTGTCTTTTTGAGTGTCTTTATTCATAGGTAAAATGTCTATGGAATGCAAAACATCACAAATCATGGATAACAACACCTCAAATGGTATTTTAGCGACCCTTGAAGCTCCCAATCATAAATTTAAATCCTTTAAAGTTTAGATAGATAACATGTGTGAGAGGATGAATAACATGATAGATCGTCTAAAGTTCCATAAATCCACCCTTTCCAATCTACCAAACCTTTAGGCTTCTATAAATGGACATGCTCGAAGAAGATCAAGGTAACCAAGCTAACTCTTGAACTCTAGTTAATGTGAAAAATCATTGTGAGGCTAGTAGAAAACTAAATATGAGTGATAACTTATCTTAAGATGAGCCTAATGTCTCTTTAATTCATAATGATAATGTATAAATTGAGAGCGTGGATACACTAGTTGATCAAAAGGATGACCAAATTGACTCTTTTAGCAAGATTTGTGTCCACCTAGTGTTTAAGCCATTGTGATGAGTGATAGTACATTGTATTATGTAAATTATGTGGACAAAATTGTGTGTAAACCTAGTCCACCACTTAAGGATGTTTGTGATGTGGTTAAAAAACCTCAAGTGAGTAATGATGTTGAAAATGTTGGTTAATGGAATAGGAATAACCCTCAATTTTCCGTTGATAATTCTCATGCTAGTATAGAGGGTATAACTCTTTCTAATGGTGGTACTATTAGGGGAGAGAAGTGTTGCCTAAATGTCACAACCCAAATTCTTAGGTCATTATGGTACCTACTATAACTCATTTATAGGAAAGCCAAACCCATAGTCTGAAATAGCTAGTAACAAACTACCAAATGGAATAAGGAAAGAATGTGGAATAAATATAATGAAAGTTCAAATATAATAATAAATACCAAAACTTGATGGTATCAGTACATCTTCTAATATAATAAGAGTACAAAAGTGGAATAGATGAAATAAATAACACTGATACAACTTATCTCCAAATATAATATAGTGACTAGTCTATACATACGAGGTAGGAAAGTAATACTATGAATATCAGGAGCTCACTCTGTATCTTTGAACCATGGCTAGTCCACACGATGCACATATCAACAACGATAACCCGTACTATGATATGCAGGCTAGAGAAGTATAGTATGACTACCAAATGAATGGTACTCATTAGGCAACTGCCAACTGAGCTCAATAGATAAAGCAGATATATACAATATAAAAATAGAATGAAAACTACACCCAAGAGTACAGAAATCACATAACCAACCAATGAGATAATAAGGAAAAACTATCCTGTTTATATCCAATAGACCAATATAATAAGACTAAGTAATAAGGGTGCATTATCTTATTCTAGCCATACTTATGAGTATCAATTAAATAATGAGAGAAAGAAGAATATATAATAATATACAAGGCTAAGGAAGGAATATACAATCTAAACAAATGATGGAAGAGATATACGGTAAAACCATATATATATATGTATATATATATAGATAGATAGATTAAAGGTCATCTCAAAGCATAACCTAGATCATCATATATTCATTTTAAGGCCTCATTATAATCCTATCAGGATTTAGTACAATCTTGCTTAGGGTTTCTAATTGACATGATTAGACATGAAATAATCATGCAAAATAATGAAATAATAAGATACCTCAAATCTCGATATTGAATCAATAACCAGTATGTCATAAACTAGCCATAATAATAATCATACAATGATAATAATAGTATCAATAATAGCGCAAGTAACTAGCTATTTCAAACTACCAAATACTTAACCGAGCAGATACGTTTCCCCCATTTCCCAAGTCTCAAAAGGCTCAATCATAATATAATAAAACATGGCTAGTGATTACCCATATCTATGCATATGACCATACCAACTAATAGACATATGCAAACACTAGTGATAGGCAATGTGCATACAAAAATAAATGTAAGGTACATAATCAATATCACAACCATTCTCCAAAATTAAATTGGGTATATATATTATTATTACAACATCCTCCGGCCTTTGTTAGGTATCAATATCATCATAACATTATCCTCTAGCCTTGTCAAGTATCAATATCATCATAACAATATCCTTCGACCTTATTGGGTATCAATATCATCCTAACCATCAATACATGTGTGTGTGTATATATATAGATATATATGTATATATAGGTGCACTTTAACACTCCTTATTTTTTGGCTATACATCGAACCTTTGTTCCTATGTGTGTAAACTCTAATCTTACTTTTTGCTTCCTATGTGTGCTAAAAGTTAACTATGTATTAACCCATAATGAAAAATTTAAACAATACATGAAAATAAATTAGAGGTTTTGATTTGGAACGTTTTTAAACACTATAAAAAATGACTCTATTGAGAGGTTTAACAACTGAGAGGTATTAACAAATTGAGCACCTAGGCGTTAGGATATCCTAGGTGGTATTTATGCATGGGTTATCAATAGTTACTCCAAATTTTTGTTAACAATTTCGGGAAGGCTAAATTTAAAGTATTGGTGTTAATCTTTCAATAAAACACCAACTCTCACTCGTTGATTCTTTAGAACACCTTATGTGCATGTCAAATCTACAAATCCACCGCCTCAACTACCACCTTTATTTCTAAGATGATGCCTATGAAAAAAGGTAATTCAAATAACTTCCTTATTTCTAACATAATGCTATGAAATATAGTAATTCAAGTTGTTGTTCATAGTTATCCTTCACCCACATCCATTATTCAAGGATAATATGGAATCCAAGATAATTTTTCACTCCCAATTCTCATTACAACATAGGACAAAAGAAAAACCCATCACAATTAACTAATAGATTGAACTAACAATTGACACCTACACATTAGTAACTACCTAATCAAATATAACCTCTCTATATAAATTTAGCTAGTCATGAAATTAAAGGTAACAAATATACCAAAGTTCGCATTCAATTTATTCAGTAAAACTGAAGTATAATACCAAACTTCAATTTCAATCAACAACCAAAATATCTCTTGGAAAAAACACCAAAAATTGTTTCTTAACTCAATATAGTTTATATTTAACTAAAAATTGGATGTCAAAAATGTGGAGGATTTAGCCTTTTGTATCTTGGGATTTTCCAAAGTGAAATACCAAATCTGCCTCTTAAATTTCTCGACCAGTCACGATCGCCATCTTTGATAGGGGTTGCAACACCACGATCGCATATCTCTATAACAATAGAAAATACACAATCGCCAAGCCTTTTCTTGTAATTGCATCATGCCTGAAATTTTGATCCATCACAATCGCGACCCTCAGAGTGCGATCGCGACACCTAAGTTCACATCTTTGGGCCTGTCTTCAGCCTTTGTTAATTTTTTTGTCATGTCCCCTTTTTCCAACATTGAATCAACTATTTTTCATTAGATTTACTTCTAAGATCACAAACAGTAGGAATAAGTGCATTTTATATAATACTACTCGCATATATTTAATTATTTCACATAGTGTACAAGAATTTAAATGCAACTGGGTGGAAAATAATCCACTCATTAAAGATCCATAATACTTTGAAATAATTTTCCATGTGCTAACATTTGAGTCGTATCTAGATGAAGCAAAACATCTAACACTTTCACAAACTTTTGAATCTTCTTACACTCGGTGGAAATACTGGCATAAGACTATCTAGTTAAGGTATGAAAATGTGCCTCATGCTTAAGGTAAGAACGCACTAGCATAGCCAGAGATAGCATAGTCAAAGTTGGAGGAACACCAGCTACACTCACAATAGTAGCCTTATAACGGTTTGACAACCCTTCTAAGATTTAGGGTAGAAGAACTCTGTGGAACCAGAGTATCACTATAACTTTGATATGCTCAACCTAAGACTAAGAGAAGAGCCCCCTAGTGCTATATATGGATGGGGAATATCCTCAAGCCTATTCTCTACCTCAATCCTGACCATGACTCGCAACTCTCCCTCTCAAGTGGGATCTCTCCTTAGATAATATATCCATATCTATAGCTTCAATGTTTCTAGTGCTCACTATCAACGAAGAAAAGAGTGAAATATGACTTAAAAATCAAGGTATGAAATAATTTGCATTATAAGGAGCAAAAAAGTTATCTTTCTTACAATGATTAAACCAATGGAAACATCATTGCTCTTATAACAATTTTTGATGACCCAAAAACCAAGGGTCATGATGGCTCTTATTGTAGGAAACCTTTACAATTAAGCCTATCACCCAAAATCATATAAAAAGAAAAAAATACTAAAAACATAATGCAAGGCTTCTAGAGAAAAGATAAACCACACAAACATGATAATAATAGATATACAATAAAAGATGTCAAACCAAATCCCAAAACCTAGTATCATAGTGTAAGAACTACTAAATATATCTCAAAAGTCAAAGATATAATAATTATCATAAAGGATCAATATCTATCTTAGAAAACTAAATAAGATATAAAATAAGGAGGAAGAGAAAGTGGGCTAACTCCTGAGTCATAGGATATCTGCTACATCAAATACACTCCAAATGCTGCCTGAACAACATTTTTGTTCAGCGTACGCACACCTGAATCTCTACCAAAATGGCACGGTAGGGAGGAGTGCGGACCACTTTACTTTATAGATATCGTAGGCTAACTGAGTAAAGTAGAAAATAAAGCATATCAACACAAAGTATGGTCACGTAAACTACAATAAAAAAATATTCCAAATGGTAACCCATACTATCTCCACTAATAGTTCTACTATATAAACCTAAAACAAATACAGGTTGGAGAAAGAATAATAAATAACTTGTATACCAAACAAAAGTATAAGAAGATATAACAAATGGATAGAAACCAAGTAAATAACAAAAATATAATCACAAAACAAGCAAAAGATATGTAATACAATGAAGATGATAATGATTATTATCATTATGATGGGATGCATGAGGTCATTAGACAACCTTCCTATATACCTGTCATGCTCTTTTTCCAGGTAGGAACCATGGGGGTTATCAATCCATATATAACCAATATCTAATACCAGTGTCTATAATCCTGTCAGGCATATACATCGATAGAGTATTTCAATATATCATATTTTCTATCAAAAAACCTATACGTCTAATATTTTCATGGTGGTACCAATGTTTCATGATTGAATATGTTATATGGATGTAATGCTCACAACTAACCAAAATGAGAATTTTCTAATATCTAACCAATATACCAACCATATGAGCTAAAAATCCATTCAAGTCAAGCAACCATCCATCATACAATATAATTCAGAAACCATCAAGTTAAAAATGCATGGAAAAGGGTATTAATTAAAACACCCCCATCTTTGGACCTTGGAAATTTAGTGAGCGTTGAACTTTATTTTCATCATATGACTCATACTATAAGTTGTATGGTGTAGTGTTGGCCCTAGGGACCTTAGTCATATGTTGCTGGACAACTTCTATCTTAGTTATGAGAGACTCTAGACGAGTTGTATGGTCTTATGATGAGAGGTTTATGGTCCAATAATATGTTGTTCCATGTCTTATCCTTGATGTTCTGCCTTGGATAGGACTTGATGGTACTAGTCATATGATATTGTGATGAGTTAAGCAAGGTAGTTGTATGGTGGACAAAATGTTGTGTCCAAACTTCTAAAAATCTAGTGACAACTTAAAGGTAGCACTCGTATGTTATGGTGATGAGTTGGAGGGTCCACTCATACCCATTTGCAAGATTTTACAACTTTTAAGATAAGGGTATTTTGGATATTTTCCACCCTAAGTCCTTAAGACCCCATATCTTCTAAAATATTTTTTGCATTCATTCAACACTTTAGAAGGTCCAAAAATCTCTAAACTCTCTCTAAAACTTCTCAAGAAAGATTGGCCTAGGGTTTTTTAAGGTTGTCATCTAGAGGATTAAAGATCAAATTCTCTTCATAAATCATCATAACTCAAGCATGTGACTCTTCCTTCATTGTTAGTTAACTAACATCATATTTTTAAACAATGTTAATAATCCATTAATAGAGGTTTTAAAAACCAAGGTTGAGGGTTTGGTTGCATATTGTTGAGCATTGACTTCTCATGATTTAAATTATGTTTATGCAAGTTTTATAATGATTTTCCACATATGGGTTCTTAAGAATTATGATTTAAATTAATGGGTTATGGTTAACCCTAGCTTGAAGGTTTTTGCTTGAATAATGGTTTAATAATGGTATTCCCTCAAACTATGTGTAAAATTACCAAGGAGAATGTTCTTGTCTTATGCTGAATCATGTTTTTAACTAAGGCATTAGACTAATAATGTAAATGGTTTATGAAAGCCTTGTTAGCCATAAATTGGTTTGAATTACTAAATGGGTCCGAGTCCTAAAATTGATTAATAATGGTTAGGCATAATGCAAGTTTGCAAGTGAGGCTTGTATGATGATACCAATGGGATGCCTTTGGTAATTAATTAGGTTAATGGTTGTATATACATTCAATGAATATTTTAATCAGTCTTTAAAGAGAAATGTGGAGCCAGGCCATGAAAGCGGAGTCTGAAGGACTAACAATGGAAACCACACTAGCCGATGCGGGTGTCTATAAAATTGGGAGTTTTGAGTCCCTTTAATGGATATATTAATTGGAGGTTTGAGTCCCCTATATTGTATACATTAGTGATTAAGTCACCTTTATTATTCTGAGAGGTTTGAGTTACCCATAAAGTCATATACGAATATGGATATATTGTGTATCTACATGCACTATAGACCTTCTATCTAAGGGAGAACTGGGCCCATATATCCTGTGAGTACCTTGTTATATAACACTTATGCTCGATAACCTAGGTTAGTATTTTTCAAAGTTTATGCTAAGCCTTGTTCCCTATCCCAACACGATATATAAACATATGTATACACGTGATTGCATATGATGATTTTACTTGGTTTTGAATGATTGAATTATTTTATTCCTCTATCCCAGTGATATATACTAGCACTCAACTACTAACCATCTTGAAACACTGTATCCACATGTGATGCACGTACCATAACTCTTTCTACTTTTTTTGCATAATGATCAGGTGTTCAACTGATTCATGAGTTTATATTAAAGTGGTGAGAATTCATAATTGGAAGTCTCCATTTCATGCTTCTTATATTCTATGTCTCAGGCTTTATTTAGACCTTGTTTTTTGCTACTATCGGGGGCATGTCCCGATATTTTTATTGACTTGGGTTTTATAAAGGCATTGTTTGATGACTGTGGACATGGGCATGTTGATTTGGTGGATTGGTGTGGTGGCATATGGTTTTCCAGTTACCAATGATTGGTTTTGACATTTAATAAATTAATATAAGTCTTAGTTTATATTATATTATTATATGTTTGAAATTTATCTTACACTTAAGGTTGTATTATTGACTAGGTTAGGTGAAAGAGATGATCTCCGGTCCATGTAGGACTTGAGATACCAGTCATGGACAGGCCCTAGTTTGGAATATGACAAATTTTGTATTAGAGCCTCAGTTTATTGTCAATTTGGGTGTACACAAAGCCGTATTATGTAGATTCTCTTCTATGCATGAGTAGTGAGCCACACTTATAAGAGAGAGTCTATGAGACAATAAGGAGTGTTTCCCTTTATTTATGTCTTAATTTTGAGCTATAGTGTCTAAGGTCTTAAATCATTTTGACTTTCTTTTGCTCGTCTTTCTTATTATTCCTCCAAGAAGATCTAATGTCTGTGTGATCTCTTCTATCTCATATGAGGACAATATAGATAGATCTTATCCAACTCATGGGGTCCAAACCTGATCAAGGGTCACTGCATTTGACTATCCTCATATGGTTATGCCTCTCCCCACTGATCCTACTCCTAATGGAGACACCCTTACTCAGTTATCTCTCGGGGATGTTACTAATGCTAAGTTTTGTTGCTCTACTGGCCTATTGGCTCAATTTGAGACATCTCTGTCACAACAGGTTGGTTCCACTGTTGTTTTTATGGGTTCTTCTAAGGCAACTAGAGTTGGACAATTCATGATGTTGCATTCTCTAATATTTACTAGTACAAATATTGAGGAGGATCCTCAAAGTTTCATTGATGAGAAGGAGAAGATCTTTCAGGTTATGCATGCTTTAAAGGTTGAAGATGTAAAGTTTGCTGCCGATCAATTGAAGGATGTGGCATACCAAACGTACAAAGAATGGGAAGAGTTGAGAGGTGAGGATGATTGTTTTACCTTATTAGAGGATTTATCAATTGTGTTTCAAGATCACTTCTTTCCTCAAGGGTTAACATAGGCAAAAGTGGAGGAGTTTGTTAACTTGATGGAAGGAAAAATGACAGTCAAGGATTATGCTTTGAAATTCCATCAGTTGTTTAGGTATGCTCCTGTATCTAATATAAAGGCCATTATGAGAAAGTTCACTTTGGGATTGTCTCATGAGTTGATTCTTTAGAGTAAGGCTGCCTTATTGAACAAGGACATAGATATCTCCAAATTGGTCGTGTATATACAAATGTTTGAAAAGGAGAAAAAGAAGAAAGTTGATAATAGCAAGAGATATGGTAAGAAATTTTGGTTTTTAGAACTGTGTGGAGGATAGAAATAAAGTGTAAGGTGTTCTAACAAGTAGATATAGGGGAGTTCTAACACCTATTCGACGGTTAGTGCTCCTGTAATACCTCAGAAAATTTTTCGTTGAAATTTTATGCGTAAACATTTTGGGTTCTATCTTCTAGAATGAATTATAAATTTTCCATGTGGAATATCCTAGATTATGATCCACCATTGAGTAGAGTATCGAATAATATTTCCAACGATATATGGATCATCCAAAATGGACACCCGAGCGACGAGTTATGAGTATTCCAATTGAACCGTGAATAGTAGTGAACAGTAAAACGTGTAGGAAAAAGTACTAAGGCCTGGCGTATTTTTTCTTCAACTTTAAATGATCATAACTTCTTGTACATAATGATCTGGGTGATCTACATTATATCAATGGAAAGCTCTGCAAGTCCTCTTCCAATGAAATTGGTTTCATCCAATTTGTCTATCAGAGCAAAAAGTTATGGTCGATCTACTTCAGCCTATCAAAAGTGAATTTTTGGGTCAAATTCAAATAATCATAACTCCTCGCAAAGAATGATCTGGGTGAGATACTATATATCAACGGAAAGATATGGGAGTCCTCTTTTTAATGAAATAGGTTTCATCCAATTTGGATATCGAAGTAAAATGTTATGGTTGATCTACTTTAGACTATCAAAATAGTCCACCAAAGGATAGATTCGAGAATTATTTGATTTTTTAAGGGCATTTTGGTCATTATACCTTCACTTCATCGACAAAAATTGTCCATTTATACCTATATTGAGCCATAAAATTCATGTTCTTCCATCAAAAAAATTGAGAGAACTAGACCCTAAGTCCATTTTGAGCTCCAAATATCTTCCAATTCCACCGTAGAAATTCAAATTTGATCCGACAATCAAACTCATCATCTCGAGACCCTCGAGGAGCACCTGTTATTTGTGTGAACAGGATTCCATAATCAAGAGGTCAATTTCAAGGTATGTGGGTTTTTGAACAAGATTATCCTTTCGATCTTGTGCCCGAAATTTTATTTACTTAGGTTGATATAAGATTTTACATATTTTTCCATGGATTGGAAATATGATTTTATAGCTCATATTGTTATCCATGAAATATGGAATTTTGTAAATTGGTACATCTATGATTTTGAAATAAAATTGTGTCAAAAATTACTTGGTTATGAATATACGATGATTTGAATTATTAAACCTTGATTTATACAATTATACCATTACTTCCTTATTATGACTTGATAATTATTATCGAGAATTATGTATACTTACTATTGATTATTGTTTCAAGTGTCTTTAAAATGTGAGTTGGATTGTGAATTGAGGTGTGTTGATGTTGAAGTTGAAGGGCTATGATGAGCCTTGACATTATTTTGGTGTTATTGATGTTGTGGTGGTTCAAAAAGCTGATACGTTTCGATGTTGGAAAATATTCTTGAATTTAGTCGAGTTAGGGATCCACAAATAATTATTTAATGATTTGAGAAAGATACATGATTTTGGTCATTATTGCTGACCCTTGAGATATTTTGAAGTGAAATCCCTAACACATTCTGAGCTTATCGAGGAGTAGAACTTAGCACTGAGAGGGAAATTTAGTATTTCTCCAAACCTATGTGCCACCGTAGGGTTGTTTGATGATGATATTATTTGCCAGAGAGCCCGATTTTTATTATTGCAGTTTTAAGGTCGTACTCCCTGGCAAAGAGTATGACGCTCCCACCAATGGGGGTTTCAAATATTGGTATTCCACGTAGCTCACGTAGGGTTGTCGGTTATAGGAAACTCTCCTGTCTATAAGAATCATGTTTATTGAAATACCGAGTCGCTCAGAGTTTTGATGTGGTAAGTCAAGTTGCCTATGATGATCTATAATGATTTATGAGGTTTTTCTCCTACATTTCCTATCTAAGGTGTTAGGAGTTGCATAACTCAATGTCACTCAAGCCAGGGGTGTCATTATGGTTCCTATGTACATTTTTATGAAATCTATGATATTATATATATTTTGCATGCGCCCCCACATACTCAGTATGTATCTTGTGTTGACCCACATATTTCTCTATGGGCTATATTCTTACCATAATGTAGGTTCAGGTACTCAGTCGCAGCCACGGCAATGATATTTGAGTGCCACATCTACGTTCCTTCAGTGGTGAGTCCTCATGGTTCGAGGACCAAGTTGCTAGTTTTGGTGTTGTTGTTTTATGATCCCTTTGGTCTGTTGATTCAGTTGGGGGTTTGTCCCAATAGCTCTTTGATTTTGTTGTTTAGAGGCTATGTCAGACTAGTGTATTGTTGGGTTGATTTGTGTATAGACATTCCATATATGTACAGTCTAACGATATTCCGTTCCATGTGCGATGTGATATGATATGAACTTATATACATATCCTTAGCGTAGCGTGTTTGCTGTTTTGTTGGAACCCAAGGGTAGTATTTTGTCTTCAAGGGTTATCTTGAGGCTACGTGTAGCTTTGGGCACCGTGTAGCATCTCGGGATGATATTTTTGGGTGTTATATCTCCCTACCTAAATTCATCTAATGACTGAAGTTTTTTGGGTGGTGAAGTTTTTAGGGTGCAAGATGCCCAATCTCAGGTCAGTGGGGCCTAGTAAGAACCATCCTACCCTTCCTGTAGATTTTATGGTTAGCATAATCCTGTTTAGTGTAAGTAGAGGATGAACCGATGTTTTATGTGTGTCCAAATTAGGCATATGTAGCAGAATTTTCCCTCTTGAGTTGCTTCTGGGGAAAACAAGGTTCACGTTTCCTCTTCTTTAGCCCCTGTACTAAAAGATGCCCCTTCTGGCTCTGGCACTGGTTGGAACTATCTTTATGCTCTCACTACTCATCAGTAGTCTCAGACATCTCTAAATGATATTACTGGTATATTGAAACTCTTTTATCATGATGTGTACTATTTACTTGATTCGGTATCTACTCTCTCTTATGTGACCCCTTTTTGAATGTGCATTTTGATTTTGGTCCTGAATGTTTATCGTACCTATTTTTTGTTTCTACCTCGGTGGGAGACTCTGTGGTTGTCAGAAGAGTCTATAGGGGTTGTGTTGTACTTGTTGGTTATAAAGAAACTTTGGTAGACTTGACAGAGTTAGACACGGTTGACTTTGATATTATTTTTGGGATCGACTAGTTTCACTCGTGCTATGATTCTTTAGACTATCAAACTCGTAAAGTCATGTTTAAATTACCTAATGAGCCAATTTTTGAATGGGAGGAAAGTTCTCTAGTGCCTAAGGGGATGTTTATATCATATCCTAGAGTCCAAAAATTAATTTTCAAAGGTTTTCTATATCATCTGGTCTGGGTTAAGGATTTTTGTTTGGAGGGTCCTACTTTACATTTTGTTCCTGTGCTAAATGAGTTTCCTGATGTCTTCGTTCACAAAATAATTGGTGTCCTTCCTAATAAGGAGATTTATTTTGGTATTGATTAGGTTTCATACACTTGTTCTATTTCTATTTTCCCGTATAGAATGGTTCTAGCTGAGTTGAAATAACTCAAGGAGCATTTAAAAGACCTCTTAGACAAGGGTTTCATCCATCCTAGTGTGTCCTCGTAAGGTGCACCAGTATAGTTTCTTCATAAAAAAGAGGGGTCCCTTTGGATGGCTATTAATTATCGACAATTGAACAAGGTGAAGGTAAAGAATAAGTACCCCCTTCTGAGTCTTTATGATCTCTTGTATCAGCTTCAAAAGGACCAATGCCCCTGCGGCATTCATGGATTTGATGAATATGGTCTTCAACTAGTTTTTAGATTTGTTCATGATTGTCTTCATCGATGATATTTTGGTATACTCTAAGAGTAAGGAGGATTATGCCGATCACCTCTACATCGTGTTGCATACCTTGAAATTTCAACAATTGTTTGCTAAGTTCTCTAAATGTGAATTATAGTTGAATGTCTTTACTTATCTGTGTCATGTTGTTTCTAATGAGGCGATCATGATGGATCCTTAGAAGGATGTTGTAGTTAAGAGGTGGCCTAGACCCATGACTCCAACCAATATTTGGAGCTTCTTGGGTGTAGTTGTTTATTATAAGAGGTTCGTGGAGAGTTTTTCTTCTATTCCTGCTCCATTGATCAAGTTTACTCAGAAAAAGGTAAAGTTTTTGTTGTCTGATATTTGTGAGTGTACATTTAAGAAACTAAGAGACAAGTTGACTTCAACTACTATCTTTACTCTACCTGAGGGTGCCGAGGGTTTGGTCCTCTATTGTGATTCATCACATCTTTGTTTTGGTTGTGTGTTGATGCAACATGGAAAGGTGGTTGCTTATGCCTCAAGATAGTTAAAGGTTCATGAGAAGAACTATCTGACTCCTGAATTGTAGTTGCTAGCTATAGTTTTCTCATTAAAAATTTGATGTCACTATTTGTATGGGGTCCATGTTGATATCTTTTCAGATCATAAGAGCTTGCAGTATGTGTTCACTCTTAAAGAGATTAATCTTAGGAAAAAAGGTGGCTTGAGTTATTGAAGGACTATGATATGAGTCATCACTACCATGTAGATAAAGATACTATTATTGCTATTGCTCTTGCAGATTGTCCATGGGTAGCTTATTACATATGGATAAGGATAAGTCAGAATTGGTGAAGGACATTTACCATTTGGTTAACCTTGGATTTCATCTCTCTGACTTTGGGGATGGTGGTGTGTTTATTCAATAGGTAGCGCAATTATCTCTTAGTTCAAAAATAAAGGTAAAGTGGCTACTAGATCCTCTTTTGATGATGATCAAGTATGATGTGGGTAAGGAGAAGGTAATGGCCTTCGATATTAGTGGTGATGGTAATTTGAGGTACCAATAGAGTTTTTATGCTCTGAATATGAATTGATTATGAGATACGATTATAGCCGAGGCCCATGAATTGTGATTTATAGTTCATCCCTGTTCAACAAGGATGTATCATGACCTTAAAGATATGTATTAGTGGAATAACATGAAATGGGATGTATCTATCTTTGTCGCTAAGTATATGGTGTATCAACAAGTAAAGGTGGACCACATGAGACTCGATGGCTACTTCAAGAAATTGAATTGTCAATGTGGAAATAGGAGGTAATTAATACAAACTTCGTCACTATCCTACTGCGGATGTGAAATCAGTTTGACTCCATTTGGGTCATCGTGGATAGGATGACTAAGTCCGCTCACTTCTTTCTATTGAGGACTACTTAATTTCCAAAGATTATGCAAAGTTGTTCCTTCAGCAAGTTGTAAAGTTGTATGGGGTTCCTGTCTCAATTATTTTTTATCATGGTACTCAATTCTTGTCGCATTTATGGCTCTATTTTCAGTGTAGTTTAGGGACAAAAGTTAGTCTTAGTATGGCTTTTCACCCGCAATCAAATGTGTCAGCTGAAAGGTCTATGCAGAATTCAAAAATATATTGCGAGCCTGTGTGATTAAATTTAGTGGTTGTTGTTTCTACCACTTTCCTCTCAATGAATTTTCTTATAATAATAGTTCGCATTCTAGCATAGGTATGGCCCCGTTTGAGGCATGGTATGGTAGGAAGTGTAGATCTCCTATTGGGTTTTTTGAGGTTGGTGTAGCGGAAATGTTTGGCCCAATTTAGTTCACCAAACTATGGAAAAGGTGAATGCAATTAAGGATAGTCTTAAGACTTCCCATAGTCGCCAAAAGTTCTATGTAGATGTGAGGCAGAGGGACTTGCAGCTTGAGATTGGATATTGGGTATTCTTGAAGGTGTCTCCCATAAATGGAGTAATTCAGTTTGGGAAGAAGTGGAAACTCAGTCCCTGGTATGTTGGTCAGTACTTGGTTTTGGGAAAGGTTGGTAGTATTGCATATGAATTGGATTTTCCCTCTAGCATGAGTTCTATTCATCCTATATTCTATGTTTCCATGATGCGGAAATGCATGGGTGATCCATCTTTTGTTGTTCCCTTGGAGAACATTGAGTTTTAGATATTTGGTCCTATGAGGAGGTCCTGGTGATTATCTTTGGTCGGCATGTTCACCGGTTGTGAACTAAATATGTAGATTCGGTAAGGGCTTATGGATGAGCCAAAAGTTCATGGAAGCTGTTTGGGAGGACGAGTAGGACATGAAATAGAATTATCCATTCCTATTTATGATTTTGAAAATTTGTTCTTGAGGTATGTCTTGTTCATAACACCTATGTTTTCTGTCTTAATAATCGAAAAGGGTGGTTTTCATGACATCTTTGTTTTCTAACTTGGGTAAAAGTAAGAGTAGAGGAGTTTGGGGTTTAATCATGCTAGTCTGTTCCCTGTCCCATCATTTGAGAATGAATTATCTTAAGGGGAAGATTGAAACACCTCGAACTTTGGCCCTTGCAAATTTCATGAGTGCTAATCTTTTTGTCACTATACGACTCACACCATAAGTCGTATGGTGCGGTTAAGGGTGTAGGGACCCCAGTCATTTACTGGCCAACCATATTCATTCCTATAAAACTATAATTCATAAAATATCTTTAGCTTTACATTCGAAATCACAATACGAATAACTGAATTATAATTTAAACCCCATAAAATATCACAACTAGGAATAAAATGTGAAACTTCTCTATTTATTAAAACCCTAGGACTTGAAGGCACCATATAAAAACATCTAAAAGTCTCCAAAACTTAGGCTAATAAATTATAGAAAACTACGAAAGCAAATAAGAGAATATATTAGTCCCCAAAAAAACTATACAAACTTAAATCTGAAGATTTAGTGGATGCTCAATCATAATGCTCACGCTTGTATCAAAGTTTTCAATTGCTGGCTAGAGTTGATGTCTCACCTCAAAAACTGGAACATGCTCTACACTCAACATAAAGAAAAGTACAGGGAGAATCTATCATCAACAACTTCTGGTAGGCATCATTGGTAGAGTCAACTCAACATTACACAAATAGGAACAAAATATAACAACAATCATAACAACATTTATATTTAAGGACAACCAACTATAGATATGTCACATCAATTTAAAAATCATACAATCACTAATAGAAATTACCCCAATGGTGACGGTTGTAAAACCGTTGCAATAGAAAGAAAAATCATTGCCATAGCTCTACCACAACGGTTCAGCAAACGTCCTATAGGTGGGAATTGCGATAGGTCTATGGCAATGGTTTATGCGACGGTTGTCTGAACCGTTGCCATAGACAAGCTATGGAGATGGATTCATACAACCATCGCCATATCTTACCTATGGTGACGATTACATTTTGACTTATTGAGAGGCCTATTTTCATATATTGTAATGTTTACTAACCATTGTAATAGAAACTATTGCAATGGTTAGTAAACGTTGCAATAGAAGCTATTGCAACGACATAAAACCATTGCAACAGCATCTATTGTGATGCTTTTGTTATTCTGTTGCAACATTTTTTGAATACCTATTACAAGTATTTCATTACTTATTGGGACACGTATTATAATCTATTGCAACAGTTACTAACCATTTCAATAGATTCTATTACAACGGTCACTAACCATTGCAATAGAACTCTATTGTAACGGTCACTAACTGTTGCAATATATTCTATTGCAACGGTCACTAACCATTGCAATAGATTCTATTGCAACGATATTAATTTGTTGCAATATATTCTATTACAACGAGATTAAACTGTTCCAATAGAATGTATTACGATGCTTTTGTTATTCTATTGCAACACCACATGTTATTAAATTGAAACGATTTATATAAATAGTCACTCGAATTAATGTAAATTTTTATTTACATACATAATAAATTATAACACAATATATACACACCATAAAATAAAATTATTCATTAATAATCTTGTAATTTAAAATATGCAACAAGCTAGTAATTTAAACCCAAAAGCAAAATGTAATTAAGTCCTAATGATTAGTTAAGTTTTTACATACTAGCAAGTTTGAGTCGCAATAAGTTTCAAGAAAGTCAACACAAAGCTATTGATATTAGAGCATTTATCCACAACCCAAAAGTCTTCTCAAGTGAGGTCAATGTCTTCATCATTTTTTTATCTCTTTCTTCATTTTGGACACCTATAAAAAAGAGAAAAAAGTAATATAAATTAGCAGTTAAAATGATGACATAATAAAAATCATCCACGACAATGAAAGAAACAAAGTCACCCATGTCCTAAAAATAGTAACTTTCTAAAAAATGAATGCACAGACAAAATCAAAATTCAATCAATTACCACAAACACAATTGTATCAAGAAAGCATAAAAACACAATCAGCTACAAAATGGGAATACAAAAATATATAAGACAAATTGCCCATGTCCTAGAAGCAGTAGCTTTCTTAAAAATGATTACACAAATAACATCAAAATTATATTTAGTAAACCGAAGCAGTGATGCTAGAGAGATCAATTGAACTAGAAAAGGAATGTACCATGTAAGTTAATCAATGACAATTTATGTTGCACAACTGCAACAGTCAGTATAATATAAGAACTTGGGGCAATATTTGTAGGCAAATTTAACCTATCAAGAAATTAATTTCGTTGAAATACATGCAATATCTGATTTATGCCAAATCCATCTTTCAATTAGTCCCAACGGACCTAGGAAGTATAACTAGGTTATGAATCTTAATATCCGCTTGGATTTCATTTGATATGTTGGAGCAGAGGTGCTTCATCTTCATATCGACAGTGGATATTGTTACCAAATCCATGACAAAGCCATATAGGTTTACTGTCAAAAAGACATCAGTTTCCATTATGTGTTTTTGACACCACTTTGATGTTGTTGTCTATTTAATCATAATATTGTTAAGTCTTGTAAGACAAAAGGAGAAATAAAACCAGACAACTAGCTTCTCACATCACATTTGTCTGAGCATGTATAAAGACTTCTGCATTCATTTAAAATGTCCTACTTTCATTGTTAGCTAGCTTGGTTTGTCTAACTTAAAAGCTATCAAGTGCAAAACACATAATATTGTATCTTTTACCAAGCAAGAAAGTCTATGTTTCATTCATTTCTTCTTCTTTTTTCCCGTCTTTTGACCAAGACCATTATCTAGATAAATTGACTCAACTAGCTTCAATCCGTGTACATTTTGTAATTTGAATAATAAGTTATTATAGGAAATTACAATGTTGGTAATTGGGATAGGTGTCAAGGTTTGCATCAATATGTGAAGGGTGAGTAGATCAATGTAAATACTCAGTTTAAAAAATTCTGGAGAAAGTTAAAGTGACTAATCTGAAATTTTAGGACATATAAAGGAAAATAAACCTATATATAGTTCCTAATTGCATTTGGGTATCTTGAGCAAGTATATCATGGAGAAGAGTATAAATTTGCACAGCGGGAGCAAGTGTCGGTGCTGCAGTTTCTAGTATAGGAGATGACATGTCTGCTAAACCTATAGGACAACTTTCATCCAGTGACTTGTAGTTTTTGAACATAGTGGCCAAGAGACTTTCAATCTCAATTTTAGAATCCAAGAGAAAACTTTTCTTAAGCAAGAAAAAAATAGTAAGCTTGTATCAACTTCTGCTCAGGTACCTGACGGCTAGCTTTCAAAGATAAGATGGTATAAAAAATAGTGAAACGTAATGGATTAGATAGAACACTTTCATCGCAATAGTTCCATATACATTTCTCTTTAATTTATGAAAATACATTGACCTCTAGTGTTTCAGAAAATAGTTGAGAAGAGTAAGGTTGCTCAAGTGTACTAGCTAAGATACCATCTATCTTATGATAATTCACAACTCATGGAAGGATACTAAAGACATCACATTTATGGCTCCATGAGTGCTTCTAATCTCAAGGAACCAATTTTCAATCTTTAATGAGATTTTTTGTAGATAAATGGTCACATGAGATATGAAAAAAGATAATTTGGCTGACATGCTTCAATTGGAGCAACAGAACAAGAAAAGTTGAATTTGCTCTCTATGTTTGATTAGAGTGATTAAAAGTGAGGGTGGTATTGTAGCACTACACCATAAATCTAATTTGATATACTAATTTATCCTAATTAAATATAGTTATTTTGGTTGTCTATAAGGTTTTAAAAAGTAAATTCTCCTTTTAACATATTTTGTTTGACCTAGTGACCCATCCATAAGAAAGAAGAAAGTTCAACTAAGTTACTATACTTGTATTGATTTAACATACCCTTAAAGATGGACGTGGACATTACAATATCATGCTAAGCTTGAAAATGTAGAAAGTATTATGTTACTTTGGACATTCTCTAAAATGGTTCAATTTCCCATGAGAAGGAAGAGTTCACTCTTTTTTGGATAGAGCAAAATGGAAAGAATGTCAAAATAGAATGGAAGAAGGGAGTAAAACATGTTTGAAATAAAAAGGATGCTACAATAAATTTCAAAAATTGTTAGAAATATTGCAATTATTAGAGATTAGATTAGCATTTTTGTGGAATTTGATTTTGTTAAACAACTTCAAATATCTAAATCTCCTGCATAATATCAAGCTTGAAGGTCTATGAGTTCAGAATTTGATACCTCTTTTTTTGTCAAACTTCTGTCACTCCTTGCCTTAATAACTGGAATAAGTAACTCATAATGAGCTCGGAACAATCTTTGGTTGGAGTTGCAACGTCCATGACATAAGAAAGGTACCTGTTGAACTCTGATTATCAGTTTTTTGTTAGAGTTGCGACATACATGACATTCAAGAAAATATAGCAGTCGATATCTGTGTTGTATCATATGCTAAGTACCATAATCTAGTATAGGTATCTATTACCCCATAGAACTCATAAAATTTTGTAAGTAACCAGTTCTGAGGTTCCTCAGACCTTAAACATCGTGCACAGAGTTGTTGAATAGAAGCCTCCAGTAGTAGATCATATGCAAGAGTCTCTACAATCATTCCACTCTGTCATAAATGGAAACCAAATGCATATCACAAGTTATTACTAATTTCAAACATATAAAATCAGTCAAGATACCACACATAAACATATTTTGAACACTAAATTCTTAACAATAATAACCATTTAATAGTATTGAACTGTAAGAGGACCTAAGGTATAGACACCTCAACTAAATAGAATCAAGTCAAAAGGGCATAAGGTTAAGTGTCTCTTGTGAAATATCATTTTAGCATCTCAAATGTCAATTATAGAACAATATGACTCGATATCGAGAAAAGAACAGGCACTAATATTGATTGAATGTTATGCTTAGGAAGTTAGTACGTGAACTAAATAAATTAATATGCACCTACTTAAGGAAAAGATATAGATTTGACTTAGAAATCATAATTCAGTAGATTCAAATTTTAAATTTTACTATTCTGGCTTGAGTGAAAGAACAATTATCTCTTTTGTACTCATATTCGACCAAAAAAATTATATGACATCGAACTAAAGTGAAACCTAATGGAGTGTCAATGATTAAACCTTGACTTTTTTCGCCTCATCGGTTGTGATTGTACAATTTATTGACAGCTATACCTTCCTAACATATTCATTATCATTATTATAAATGGGCCACCAACGAATTTTATCTTTCTGTAGCAATTACAAAACTGATGTAAGAAGGTGATAATGATAAAACTTTAAAAACTGAATAAATTAGTTAACTCATATTGATATATTAGAGGATTAGACATACACTATTGTTAGCCACAACTGAAACTGGTATTGAAGTTCGACCCAATGTACTTTACTTCATATCTTCTACTTCAAGCAAAAGAGCATCACCTTGGTTCTCTGGAAAACTAAATTCAGAAACATGTGTTATCTTGTCTGGAGAAATTAACATCTCAACATTAGGGGTTTGATCCACGAGTTGTACTATGCATAGGACCGAACTATCCATAGGATGCAAGCATTAGGACATAGAATCACAAAAAATTATAACCATCTTATTTTTAACTGAAAAAGTAACCATATAAATAAATCAAAAAAAGGAAATTCCTTTAACCTCCCATATAAAGCTTATTCTAATCTTGAGCACACAAATTGATGTCTTCACTTCTAAACAATATTAAGGACTCAGAGCAAGTACAATCCGAGATTATTCAACTGGATTCTGTAGGGCCACTTTGGACAACAAAAGAGTAAAAATAAAAACTTACAAGTCATGGTGATCACCACTTCCTGGCACCAGCTTAACAATAGAATTTGGTTCGAATTTACTATCTTCAGTTGACTTCTTTTGGAAAACTAAGCATCTTGGGGATTCTGCAGAGAATGTAGTGGAAAAACAATCATCTCACTGATGTATGCGGATCCAAAAAAAACTCTATATGTTTTTATTTGATTTTGATACGTCCAAAGATCTATTTATTTTCAAGGAGCTCATATGAAATATTAACACACATAATAACCTAACTAGACCATTAGTGTTTTATTAGGTAATGAATCAACTAGGCCTTGATCTCAAACTAGCTAGGGTCAATTGTATAAATCTATGGGAACCATTACACATGATTTAGATCATTTCATTCTAATACTTAATATTTTGTCTTCTTGGATAAATTAGGAGTTCATTGAAACTAAAGTGTCTCTAAGTCTCAAACTTAAATTGTCTTAAAAATCCTCAAGCATACTAAATGCCTCCTTATACACACATTCTATTGTAGATAATTATTGCTAGTTGGTAGTTGGTACTTTCTTCTTCCACTATATTCTATTATAAAGGAAGCCCATATTCACTAGTTCGTGTGGCAACACACATTGAGGCTCTTCCAAGTAGGGGAGAGTTGGACCCATATAGACAGTGGATGCCTTGTTTTGTGATGGTTATGCTGCATATCCTAGGTTAATATATTTCAAAGTCCATGCTAAGACTTGTCCCCTATCCCAGCACGATATATTTATATATATATATATATATATATTTAAATATATATATATATATATATATATATAAATGTGATTACATATAATGATTTGACTTAATTTTGAATTATGACATTATTTTATTCCTCTATCCCTGAGTATATTCTAGCGCACCAACCTCTAACTTTCTTTAAATGTTGTATCCCCATGCGATGCAAGCAACAAAACATCTTTTTACTTTTCCTACACAGTGATCAAGTGTTTGCGTAGTTCATGAGTTGACAGTAAAATGGTGAACTTCCATACTTTGGAAGGCTTCATGTCATGGTATTTATATTCTATGTCTCAGACTTTGTTTATACATTATTTTTGGTTATTTTTAGGGGCATGTATTGTTATTTTATTGACTTCAATTTTATAGACACTTTGTTGGATTATTGTTGCTTGGGTATGTTATTTTAGTTGATTGGTTTGGTGGCAAAAGTTTATATGGTTACCAGTGGTTGGTTTAAACATTTCGTGAATTAATATTAGTCTTAGTTTACACTCTCTTGTTATATGTTCAGAATTCATCCGCCATATAAGGTTTTTATGTGACTAGGTTAGGTAAAGGGAGTGATCCCCGACCCATGTTGGAATTGAGATACTCATCACGGCCAGGCCCTGATTCGGGTCTTGACATTAATACCAATAAATCCCAATATCTAGCATTTTTATAATAAAAGCTAGTGCAACCAAACATACATATATCAATACCATGACAACAATATCATATAAGACCCCACACCATCACATATAGGAAATAATGTCACAAAATTGCCAAATATTTTCTGCATAGTTGCCCACGCAAGAACATAAATCACCTAACACATTTTCCATGATATAATCCCATACCCATTGTATGCTTTTACATTATTATTAACTACTCAACCCATACTGAATAAAGTGAAGCCATAACCTACCTCAAATGCCAATATTGGTACATAATACTTGAAAACTAAGATTTTTTCCTTACGCATAGACTTGAAATCAACTAAAATATACAAATATAATCTACATATCTAAAGAAAGTCAACGATACTCATATTACCCTTTTATGAATTATGATCAAATCATACCCCTAAAATGGGTTTTAAAAAAAGAATTTAGTTGAAAACATATTCGGATAGTGAAAGAAACTCACATGATAAAAGTAAAAATGGGTATAAATTGGGGTTTGAATTGAAGAAATGCTAATTTAGGACTTTGGAGATAAAATCCTAAATTCAACCTTTAAATCTGAGTTTAAATAGGATTTAAATGTAAAAAATTGAAGGAAATAATGTGAAACTTATCCAAGCTATAAAATCGAAGAAAATGCCGAAAAACTCAAACCCCAAGCTCCAAGTCTCAAAAATAGTTAAAGAATCTTGAAAATGGGGATATAATCGACCTAGGATTCACCTAAGCGACCACAACATTGATTAAGTAGACACTACTTAGGATACAAGGCAACGCTTAAGTGAGGCTTGGCACATCACATAAGTGGTTTTTTTGTTTCTTAAGCAATAGACATCAGGCACACTAGTGTCTCTTAAGAAACTATGATATTTATTAAGAGAAATTCTTAACCGAGCCTGTTATCTCATAGGAGACACTTTGGCTATCAAGAAAATTCACTTAAGCATCTAAAGCATCACTTAAGAGAGTGCACTGGCTGAGTGGGGCATCAGCTGGAGACTTGGACTCCAAGTCTCTGCGAAGCCCTTGGTATTCATCAAAAATCCTGAGTAATTATCTATGTTATCCTACTAAATTTTATGCTATTTACTCAATGGAGACATTGAATTTTTGAAGAAATTTCATTTTCACAAAATTTACCCCAAAAATACAGTTTTATAACTTTTCGACCTGAGGGTCAAAATGAGATTTAAAATCCATAAAACCATACCTACCATGTTACCAACCTAAAATTGATTTTCGAATATGATTGTGTTCGTTTTGCCATACGAGACACATATTGAAATATGTTGACCGAAGTTGACAAATAAGCTATTAAGACCATCAAAAATCATAATCTAGAATAAATCACACCGCAATACATTTGAAATTATGAAAATCATCCCCATAACATAGAAATACCGCAATGCAAACAAGAGTAGGAGTAAAATTGTAAGATTACATAAAAACAAATATTTAACACAAATTAACAAAAATGGGTCATTACATAGGATGGATGGTTTAAGAAGTGTAAGAAGTCTGCGTTTTTCATCATATTGGGTTTCAAGGCTAGTTCTTATAATGCTGATGTTTTGATGATTGACAAACTTCATCACAACCATTTAACACAATTGTGTCCTAATATTCAGTTTTGTAGTTGCACGCATTTGTCTTATGTGACTATTGTATAATACTTTTTTGGACAACGTCAGCACATTAGTGGGTTAAATTATATATATATATATATACATATATATATATACATAAAGAAAATCTTCTTAAGAAAAAACATAATTTGATACTATAGAAATTCAGCAATTTAGAAACCTCTTGCTCATAGTGAAATATATTATTATTTCTAAGTTGATTGCGCTTGTTTTACTCTACAAGTGTAAACTGATATCTTTTCTTATTTTTTTTTTTAAGAAATTTTGTGGTTAAGTTTATTTTGACTCATGTTTCTAGCTAGAGTTAGTTTGTGGAGTTATCCTAGTAGAGTTATTAAGAGTGTGTGTAGCAATAATGCTATTTCTAGTGAAAAGTAATTAACTGCTTAATTTCTATATTACTTGAGGATTCTAATTATTTTTTTTTGGTTTGATATTAGTGTTTAAATTGGTTAAATCCTACTAGGGTAATTCATGGATTTACTCCTTTAAACAAAGAGATTTCCACATAAACATCCTTTTCATTTACTTTCATGTAGTTTCTATTGTTCTTTAATATCCTAATATAGGGACCTCGTACTGAATCTGGTCATGTTATAGTGGTGGACTATTATGAACCATTATATCTCTTTGTCAGATAAGTGGAGTCCCAACAGATAATTTAATCATATCAAAATGGTACTTAAGCATCGATACATAGAACTCTTACTAAACCCAGAACAAACTAGGAGGCAAAGCTAGCTTATAAGTTATTGATGTTTCTCCTTTCAAAATCTCAAAGAGTCTAATATACCTTAGACTTAACTTTTCCTTCTTAGAAAAATTCATCACACCTTTCATAGGTGATACTTTCAATAGAAGTTACTCACCTTTCTTAAAACTTTGCATCACTTAGCTTATTATCCACATATTTTTTCTACTGGTTCTGATCTTCGTCAAATATTTCCTGAATTAACCTTAAATTTTCCATTGAATCCTTGAGCATACCATTTCCTAATGAATCATATTAAATAGATCAAACCATCCATGCAGTGACCTACATAGTCTACCATATAAGGATTCAAAAAGAGCCATGTCAATACTATAGTGCTAGCTATTGTTATATTTAAACTCACACAAAGGTAAGCACTGGTCCCATTGTCCCCCAAAATATATTATGCAAGCCGAAAGTATGTCTTAGAACACTTGGATTGTTCACTCAAATTGTCCGTCATTATATGGATGGAAAGTTTTACTAAGGTCCAATCTAAAACCCTAGTCTAATTAAAACTTCTCCTAAAAGCTGGAGATGGATGGGGAACCTCTATATGATATAATAAAAATTGGTTGCCCATAGAGCCTTATGATCTTCTTCATATAAATCTTAGCTAACTTAGCTTCATTATAATCAACGTTTACCAGAGTTAAATGAGCTGACATGGTTAATCGATCAACTATCACGCATATAGAGCCACACTTTCTCAAAGTCTTAAGCAAACACATAACAAAATCCATGGTTATCCTTTTCCACTCCAATTCTAAAATTTCAATTATTTGAAAGGCTCCACTATATTTTAAATGTTTATACATGACCTATTGATATTTTTGACACCTGGTCACAAAATCCACAATGTCACGCTTCATTCTTCTACTCATATAATGTTGTCTCAAGTCTCTATTCATATTTGTTACACCCGGATGTATATATTACTTGGAATTATGATCCTTTACAAGAGTAGTAAAATTAAGTTGTCCACATGAGGAACACAAACCCATCCCAGAGTCCTCAACACTCCTTATTCATCAATAATGGCAACTTTGGCCTCACCTTACAATACTTTTTCTCTAAGGTTGCTTAAATTTTATCCTCTAAGTATCTGCTTTTGATCTTTTTGAAGAAATTAGACTTAGAATATATAAGGTCTAACACTCCTCCCTCAGTAGGAACCTATAATCTCAATAAATAATTATCGAAAGCTTGTATCACTCTAGCCGATAGGTGTCTCAATACCTCCAACCATGCAAAGCTTCCAATGCTTACCATCTTCTTGATCAATGCATCAACTACTATAATGTCTTTGTGCTAATGATGTAGGATTGAGATTTCACCATCTTTAATTAATTTCATCCACCTTATTTGTCTTAAATTCAGATCCCTTTTGGTAAAACAAGTTGCAAACTATGGTGGTCTATAAACACTTGGCGCTTCACGCTATAAAGGTAGTATCTCCATATCTTCAAAGCAAATACCCAAGCCGCCAACTACAAGTTAGATGTGGGATAGTTATTCTCATAAGGATTCATATGTCTCTAAGCATTAGCAATCAAATTCCGAACCTACATCAAAACTGCACCAAAATATAATCATGAAGCATGATGAATAAAATAAAATCATTACCTTCCACAATCAGGGTGAGTGCTTGTGCTGATTAACAAGGTTTTGAGAGTTTGAAAGCTCTACTCACACTTATCATCCCATATAAATGAAATTTCATTCAAAGTTAGGAAAGTTATATGTGAATAAATAGCAGTAAAACGCTTGATAAACCAGCAATATTAACTATCCAACCCATAAAACAATGAATTTTAGTGACATTTGTTGGTCTAGACCGATTCTTAATAGCTCGACTTTATATGGATCTACCATCACCCTTTCTTTAGATACCAAGTGTAATAAGAAGGACATTGAAGACAATACAAATTCATACTACTAGTATTTAGCATAAAGTTGCTTCTCCTTAAGTAACCCTAATATTATACACAAATGAGTTTCAGTAAACAAGAATATCATCAATGAAAATTATTATGAAAGAATCTTGAAATCATTTAAGAACTACATTCATCAAACTTATAAAATTAGTTGTGGCATTAGTCAAACAAAAAGACAACCAAAAACTTATAATATCCATAATGAGTTTGGAAGGCATACTTTGGGATGCCCTCGATCCAAATCTTGAGCCGATGGTATCCAAACCTCAAATCAAATTTAGAGAACATTGCTTCTCCATACAACTGGTTGAACAAATCATATATCTTAGGCAAGGATACTTGTTGCGAATAATCTAAACACCATAAGCTTCTAATTCAAGAAAGGATGGAACATCATAACGAAGAGCCCTACTACCATCGTGACCTCTACCTATACCAGTCTGAGCACCACCACTACCAACCTATCATCTACCTCAATTGGCTTGGTAACCACCCATCCCTATATCCTAAATACAACCCCTACCCATAGGATAACTCCAGACATTTCCTTCACCACTAGAACCTTCTAGAACTAGAATACTAGAAGCTGGTTGTTAAGTCAAATGATCTATAGACAAGTAATTAGGATAAAACCAATTGATATGTCCCGAACGCCAACACTCATGGAATTTGATGACCAAGTTTGGTCTCTAAATTAAAGATGATAAAGGTGTGTAGCTGCCAATCTGAGAAGGCTTATAACTGACCCAGAGGGGACCCCTATGGACACATGCATGGCCAAATAGTATAGCCAGGAAGAATGAACCTATTACCCATGTCCTCTTGATTATGTACCAATGAACTGTACAGATGTTTGAGCCTTGTTTTCCTCTATTTATACCTTTTCTTGAATCCTAATCATTTTGGCCTTCTTAGCAAACTCAACCACATTCCAGAAGGACTTGCCCGAAGCATCCACTAACAAGGTAACCATCAAGATCCCTAAATTAAAACCTCTCAAAAATTTCCTAATTCACTCTTTCTATAAAGTAATAAATTGAAGTGTGTCATGAGACAAGGCAAAAAATTTGGCTTGATACACCTCCGCAGTTATAACACCATATTCTAACTTTAGAAACTCATCTATCATCTAATCATCATAAGTGTGAGGAATATACCTATTAAGAAACACATTGAAGAATTGGGTCTAAGTAAGTGGAGGTAAGAAAGACCTTTATTTAACAAAGGACCTCCATCATCGCTTGGTGTTAGCCCATGACTAAAAATACAAGAACTCCACACCATACCTCTCAATCATACCTATCTGAAGCAGATTCTCAACCAATCACTCAAAAAAGAATCATTAAACTCAATACCCTAAAACACTAGAGGTTACATCTAGACTAACTGATAAAATAGCCCATGCTCATCATCAGTCATCATCGGTCCTAATACATGCCTCAAAAACACTCTGATCATAGAGGCCTCATCGATCATAGATGCCATAGTAGGTGCATATTGTAAGGATAGGGAAATAAATGTAGGAATAATTGAGGTAGTACCTATGCCAGCCAAACTGCTACGAAATCCCAAAAATTACTGAATAAATTCAGCAAACATAGTGGGTTGAGATACGCCATTCTACATAGACACAATTTTTAGGAACCATCACTTGTTCTTCCTCAATTACTGCATCATCATTTCGAGCCAACTTTAGAGCATTTTTATGGGAGAGGGGGTGGTGTCCTCGATATAGTTAGTTGTCTAGCTGCTCGAGATTCATCTCTGACAAGTGTTTCCCCTCATCCAACTCCCTTTCCTTGTCCCTCACTCTATGACAGTGCTAAATTATGGCCCCAACAGCTACTACAATAGTTGTTCTTACTGCTGCTGCTCTAGTGGAACAAGTGTTCAGCATTTATAAATACAAAAGTCAAGGAAGTTAGATACAAATTTAGATCATCAGATATTAATAAGAATAAATTACTAGCACAAAAGAAAGAGTAAGGGAACTGTTGTTTCCTAAATCTATGTTGCCTTTAGAAAAAAGTACATACAATTCCTTACCATTCCACAAGACTCTACGTGACCTATTCTTGTATGATGAGATCTTAGGACCAAGTGCTCTGATACAATCTTTATCTAAATCCAAATGGTTATGATTGGAACATACCCTAGCATTATGGTGGGAGAACCATCAAACCCAACCCTAACCAACCATATTCAATAGTATAAAACTATTTCTCACAAAATATCTTTTGCCTTAAATTCAAAATCACAATATAAATAACTGAATTATAATTTAAACCCCATAAAATATCATAACTAGGAATAAAGTTTGAAACTTACCAATTTATTAAAACCCCAGGACATGAAGGAATCGTATAAAAACATCAAACAGTATCCAAAACTAAAACTAATAAATTATAGAAAACGACGAATGAAAATGAGAAAATATCTTAGTCCCCAAAAAGATTATATGATAATAAATCTAAAGATATAATGGCTGCTCAATCATAGTGCTTACGCTTGAATCAAAGTCTTCAAATGTTGGCTAGAGTCGATGTCTCAACTCAGATGCTGGACCACGCTCTACGCTCAACATAATGAAAAGCACAGGAAGAATCTATCATCAACAAGTTCTAGTAGACATCACTGGCTGAGTCAACTTAACACTACACAAATAGGAACCAAATATAAGTAACAACAATCACAACAAAACTTATATTTAAGGACAATAAACAATAGATATGTCACATCAATTTAAGAAGCATACAATTCTCACAATTACACCTTTCACACTTAGTCAAATTGATCAACAAGGCTCATCAAAATGTATAAGTATAATCATACATTCAAGTGAATATGATGAATATATGTATGAAAGATATATCTATAATCTCTTCTTATCTTAAAATCATTATCATTTGTCATTTCATCATTATTGCAAATGGTAGTATCAAATCATCTTCATCATGATCTCAATATTATAACCAATATAACTATCTCATATCCACAACAACTTAATATCCACTATCAATATTAATAAAAATGCAAATGCTGTCAATAATCACAAGTAGTACACAAAACTCTATTCACTCTATCTAAGACTTCTTAAGAAAGACTAGGCTAGGGTTTCTTCAAGGTGATCATCTAGAGGATTAAAGAACAAATTCTCTCCGTAAATCTTTGTAACTCAGTGATGTGACTCTTCCTTCATTGTTAGTTCACTAACATCATATGTTTTAAACATTGTTCATAAATCATTAATGGTGGTTTTGAAAACCAGGGTTAAGGGTTTGGTTACATATTTTTGAACATTGACTTCTCATAATTTAAATTATATTTATGCATGTTTTAATAAAGGTTTTGTACATGTGGGTGCTTGATAATTTTGATTTAACCTATGCGGTCATGTTTAACCCTAACATGGTGGTTTTTGGCTTGAATAATGATATGCGCTTAACCTATTTTTGAAATTTCCAAGGAGAATGATCTTGTCAGAAGTTGAATCGTATTTAGGACTAAGGAATCAGACTAATAATGTAAATGGTTGCTAAATGTATTTATGAAAGCCTTGTTGACATGACCTGATCTAGGGCCTAGTCATTTTGGGTACCTCAAGCACAATCGGGACCAGAGACCATCCCTAATGACGAACCATATCCACCTTGCACACTATATCGGATGAATTCAAAACATATAATAAGATAAAACAATAATAATGTAAGGACATTAAATAAAGTCTGTAACCATGACCAAATAGCCACAACAAAATATCAAACAAAAACCAATCCCAATGCCAATGCCATTAATATAGCAGGCACCAATACCGACAACACCCATGCCCATAGTTGTCACACAAAGTCTCTATCAAAATTCAAAGAACATCTGACAGGACATGCCCTCAAACATAGCCAGAATAAAAGTCCAAGAAACAAAAATAATTTAAAGAAGTCCATAGCATGAAATGGAGTCTTTTGGAGTATGGAAGCTCACCACTTCAGTTTGACATAAGGTTGTCCTCGAATCTAAGTCACTGAGAAAAAGTAGTAGTATGGCCTTCCTGCATAGCATGGAATAAAATAACTAAAGACGAGTTAGAGGGTGAACACTAGCATATACTTTGGAATAATGATATATATATATATACCATGCCGGGAAAGGGAGTCGGGTTTATTATGCATTTAAAAATATAACCTTGTTTGTGTATATTTACCATCATAATCCATCCCATGGGCTATATAGGTCTAGTGTTACCCATGAACAGGCCCCAATATGGGTAGCCGCACGAACTGGGGATATCATAGGAGCCAGGAATTCCCATGTACTCCTCGCCTTTCAAGATACGTAATCACAAAACATAGGGGGTACCATGTACCCCACAAATACATGGCACCATGACCAACCATCATGTCCAAAAATATAACTTTCCGGTGTCCGTCTATTGGACTTACACCTTGACGGTTAGCTATCACAACTCGCCATTACTACCTAATTAAATCCTTTAGCACATAATCAAACAACTAATTCCAGAATTTAATTACCAAGGAATCATGAAGTGGTATCGTTATACCGACTATAGCTTGCAAGCAATGACATTAGCCAACACTTAGAGGATTACCAAGTACCCCATAGAATTTCAAAATCAAAACCATGACCACCAACACCTTTCCAAATTATTTAATTCAATCAAACAAATATAGGTTACATTACCAAATTATACAACACAAGCTTTTTAATAAAAGTCAAACTATGTGACAAAATCATTCTCATTAGCATTTTAACAAACATGTTGAGGGCATATTGTTTCCAAAACAAAAACCAAGTAGCAATTGACCATTCAAAAGTAACCACATGCCCAAACCATAATTATAATATGAAAAACCATAAGAAAAAATGAAAAAATTTATCCAACCAAGAACAACCAAAACCCCCAACATATATTTCAAAACCAAATCAATACCACAAAATTACTATTAAAACCATTCATTAAAACATACTTTTAGTTGAAATAACAATGAGGAAAAAGTAACAGGTGTTAGATATTAAGGAATACAGGGAGAAACCACCCTTGAATGCCTTAATTGACCACCTTGAAGAAACCCCAGCCTTTTCTTGAACTAAGAGTTTTGAGAGAGATTTTATAGTATTTTATTTGGGAATAGTAGATTAATAATATCGCAAGTGTGTTTTTAGTCATGGTGTCAAATGAAGTTAAGAGGGGAAACGTCAAGAATACCCCCAACATAAATTGTAAAAATTCTAGTATGTGGGTACGATTAGACTTTTCCACTCTTACTCACATCATATGAGTGGTACCATCCAGACGTACCTAGAACAGATTACTGGACATCCACACACGATCTACCAAACGACTCCCCTTGCCCCACTCTTACCCATACCATAGGACTGTTACCTTTAAGTCATATCCAAGAGAGAATAAAAGGGGCTTGGACACTGGAAAACGTATGATTGGACTTTACCTTTCATCACTTTAACTTACGACTCATGTCCATCAAGTCGTAACCACAATAAGAACTTGACCAATACAAACTGGACACCATACAAGATGGGTCACCTAACTCGTACCAATACTATACGACTCATATAGTGACTCGTATCAATAATAGTGATCTTAAAGCTTAGGATATTTCAAAGGGACAAGAACCATGGTTTTTCAACTATCCCCCACTTGGATAATACATCCTCAAATTATGGAAAAAGTCAATACAAGTACGACTTACTTGGATAATTTTGCACAAATTTTTTGAGAAGAAAACAAGAATGGATATTTGCACTTCCTGTCCTCTTTGGCTTCGAAAGTAGCCTCTTAGACCTTGTGGTTCCTCCATAGAACCTTTACTGAAGATATTTCTTTGGTCCGCAATAAAAGAACCTGATAATTTGAGATATAAATCGGGACCTACTCATAAGATAAAGAAATTGAAATACCAATATCATTGATAGGCACGATTTGAGATGGATCACCCATACACTTTCTCAACATAGAAACACGGAACACCGGGTGAATGGAGTTCAAACAAAAAAGAAGGTCCAACTCATACGCAACATTGCCAACCCTACTCAAAACTAAGTATGGACCAACATACGGGGGACTAAGCTTACCCTTCTTCCTAAACTGCATCACTCTCTTCATAGGAGACACCTTTATGAACACCCTATCCTCGATCTTAAAATCTAATTCTCTTCGCCTAACATTTGCGTAGGAATTTTTGTGACTTTGGGAATCCTTAAGTCTACACCAAATCACCTTCACCTTTTCCATGGCTTGGTGAAAAAAATCTATGTAAAACATCTTCGCCTTACTAACCTCAAACCACCCAATAGGAGATCTACACCTCTTACTATATAAAGCTTCAAATGAAGTCATCCCAATAAAAGAGTGGTAGATATTATTGTAATCAAACTCTATAAGAGGTTAGTGCTCAACCCTACAACCACCATAGTTAATCATGCATGCATAAAATATTTCATCAAACGTCTGAATAGTCCATTCTGCTTGCTCATCCGACTGCATGCAAAAAAAAAGTATTGAGACTGACCTTGGTCCCTAAACCTTTCTGAAATAATCACCAAAAGTGAGATGAAAACTTTGTACCATGATCTGAGATGATAGAAACTGGTACACCATTCAACTTCACAATCCCATGGAGATATAACCTTGCATAATCCTCAATTGAGAATTAGTCATCACTAGAAAAATGTGATTTTAGTTCGCCATCCTCTCTACAGTGACCCAAATTGAATCAAATTGATTCCGAGACCAAGGAAGACCAACAAAAAAATCTATGTTGATCACTTCCCACTTTTGACAACTTGATTTCTTGATATAATCCTCCAGGCCTTATCTACTTAACTTTAACTTATTGACACACTATGTACTTGGCCACAAAACTTTTCACATCGCTCTTTATATTGGACCACAAATACATCTCCTTGAGGTCATGATATATTTTAATCAAACTAGGATAAACAACATAGAGTGACTCATGCGCCACAACCAAGATCTTTTATAGTAAGCCGTCGACATCGGGAACACATAATCTCCCTTAGTACCGCCAAAGTACCATCACTACTAATCTCAATAGATATCAACTTTTTCCAACCAAAATAAACCTTAATCCTTATCAACACATGATCTAACACTTGCTTCTCCTTGATTTCAGCACCCAGAGATTACTACGCCACCTTTTGAATAAATACATCACCATCCTTAGAGTCCAAGAGATAAACTCCAAGGTTATTCAAATAGGGAAATATCCTTCACTAGTTCCCACTTCTGTTTATCCACATGAGCTAGACTCCCTTTGAATAACATGCTTAGAGTATCAACAACCACGTTAGCTTTACCTTGATGGTAGTAAAGACTCATGTCATAATCTTTGATATCTCAAGCCATCTCCTTTCCCTGAGGTGATCTTTCTAAGTAAATAAACACTGCAGTCTCTTATGATCAGAAAAGATGTCCATGTGTACTCCTTACAAATAATGCTTCCTGATTTTCAATGCGAGAACCACAACTAACTATTCTAAATCCTAAGTTTGATAATTTCCCTCATGCACCTTCAACTACCTAAAGGCATAAGCTATCACCTCACCATGATGCATCAAAACACAGTCGAGCCCCACACGTAATGTATCAAAGTAGACCGTAAACCCATCTGTGCCTTTAGGGAAAGTCAAAATCAGAGCCAGAGTTAGCTTATCCTTCAACTTTTCAAAACTACCGTCACAAGCAGTAGACCACAAGAACTCTGACTCCTTCTTAGTCAATATAGTCTGTAGGGTAGTTATACAGTAAAAACTCTCCAGAAACCTCTTTTAGTAACTAGCTAATCCCAAGAAGCTTCGTATATCGGTTGGAGTCGTGGGTCTATGCCACTTCTTTATCAATACAACCTTTCGCGAATCCACCATGATCCCCATAATAGAAATGATATAATTTAGAAAAGTCACTGTGTACAACCAAAATTTATGTTTTAAACATTTATCATACAACTACTTCTCCCTTAAGGTCTGTAATACAACACAGAGGTGATCGTCATGGTCCACCTTACTCTTAGAGTACACCAAAATATCTTTTATGAATATAATAATGAACAAGTCTAGAAAATAATGGAAGTCCCTATTCATCAAATCCAGGAATGCTGCTAGGGCATTGGTCAACCCAAAAGACATAACTAAAAACTCAAAATGCGTATACTGGGTACAGAAAGAAGTCTTAGGTATATCTACTTCGCTAATCTTTAACTGAAAATACCAAAATTAAATATCAATTATGGAGAAAAACATAGCACCCTACAACTGATAAAACAAATTATATATCCTTTGAAGAGCATACTTATTCTTTACCATCACCTTATTCAATTGGCGGTAATCAATACACATCCAAAGGGAACCATTCTTATTATGCAAAAATAATACTAGTACAACCCATTGGGACATATTAGGTTTAATGAAACCCTTATCTAAAAGATCTTTTAATTGCTTCTTAAGCTTATTCTACTAAATCAGAGGCATTCTATATGGAGGAATAGAAATTGGACAAGTGTATAGAATAACACCAATCATAAACTCAAATTCCCTAACAAAAGGAACACAAAGAAAGTCATCTTCGAAGACCTTAAGAAATTGATTCACTACAGGGATGGAATATGAGAAATGACCCTCCTAGCTAAAATCTTTATCCTGGACCATATGACAAAGGCACCCCTTGGAGATTAATATTCCAGCTCTAAGATATGATATAAACTTCCCATTAGGAAATAAGGAACCACCCTCCCACATAATAACAATCTAGTTAGGGAAATTAACGACAATCTTATAAGTCTGATAGTCTAGAGATGGATAGCAAGAGTGCAACCAATCCATCCATAATAAAACATAAAAATCCACCATATCTAATTCAAATGGGTCTACAATGGTGTTTTTTATAACCAATAGATACCATACAAACCCCATCAACATTGTCCCTAGTTAAGATGAAGGAACACTTGTGAACTTTAGATCATCGAGGCATGATCTAAAAATAAAAATAATAGGAATTAGAGATGATTTCAGGACTTAGAATCTACAACTTAAAAATAAAACACACAAAAGTGAAACATTCCTAAATGTCTTTAGAATCTACGCACCCTTAAAAGAGACTCTATTTGACACGACTTTATGGATTCTCAATTGACTATGACCCTAGGGATCTAATACAAATCTTAAATGACTAAAATGAGAGTCTAGTTATGTCAAGTGACTCAAGCCCAACAAGGGCTAAAAAGCACCCCTAATGCCCGACCATAACCACCGTACACCCTATGTCAAATGAATTCTAAACATATAATAAGATAAAATAATAATATTTTATGGACATTAAATAAAATCTTTAAACATGAACAAATATCCACAACCAAATGTCCAATCAAAACAAATCCCAATTCTAATGCCAATACTAAGGTAGGCACCAATACCGACAATGCCTATGCCCGTAGTAGTCACATAAAGCCTCTATCCAAAAGCCAAGAATATTTAGTTGGGACATGCTCTCGACCATCACCAAAACCAAAAGCTAAGAAACAAAACAATGTATAAAGTCCATAGTATTAAATGGAGTCTTTCAGTATATGGAAGCTCACCACTTTAGTTTGACACAAGGTTTTCCCCTAATCCAAATCACTGAAGAGGAGGAGTAGTACGGCTGATTCCTGTATTCCATGGGGATATATCGTCCGAATATGGTTTAGTGGTAAATGCTAACATTTACTCAGGAATACTAATAAAATAATGCCATTATTTAAAATCAAAATAAATAACCATATGAAATCATATATATACATATACCATGTCAAGAAAGGGAATTGATTTTAGCATGTAGTTAAAAATTTAACCTGTGTTTTGTATCTTTACCATCATAATCCATCCATAGTCTATATGGGTCTAATGTTACACCATGAACGGGCCCTATTTTGTGTAGTTGGATGAATCAGAGATATCATAGGGGCCGGGGATTCTCATGTAACCTTCGACCTCCTTGATACGTAAATACAAGAATAAACTTTTGGGAATTTAGCATACCCCACGATTACATGGTGACCATGACCAACCATCAAGTCAAAAAACATGAGCTTCCAAAGCCAGTCCATTAGACTCACACCTTCATGGTTTATCTATCACAACCCGCCAGTATTACCCAATTAAAAACATTACCACATAATCAATCCACTAGTTCTAGAATTTAATTACCAAGTATTATTAAGTGGTATCATGATACCGACTATAGCTTGCAAGAAATGTCATTAATAATCACTTAGGGTATTCCCATGTACTGCATTGGATTTCCAATCAAAGACATTGCGACCAAGGCCATCCCAAATCATTTAATTCAATTAAACAAATTTAGGTTCCATTACCATACTATGCAATGCAAGTTTTCAATAAAAGTCAAACTACGTGACAAAATCATTTTCATTGGCATTTTAACAAATATTTTGAGGTCATATAGTTTAATAAACAAAACCAAGTATAAATTGTCCATCCCTTATCAACCACATGTCCAAACCATAGTTATAACATGAAAAAACATAAGAAAAAATATAGGAAAACATTATCCGACAAAAATCCCCAATGTATATTTCAAAATCAAATCAATACCATAATATTACCATAAAAACATTCATTAAAACATTATTTTAATTGAAGTAACAATGATTGAATATTAACATGCTTTATAAACCAAGGAAGACAGAGAGAAACCTCCCTTGAAAGCGTTAATTGACCACCTTGAACAAACCTTAGCCTTTTCAGGGACTAAGAGTTTTCTGAGAGATTTTAGAGTATTTGATCCGAGAATAGTAGGTTAATAAAGTTCCTAGAGTGTTTTAAGTCACGGGGTAGTAAGAAGTTAAGATTGGAAATGTCCATAATACCCCAAACATAAACTATAAAAATTCTTTCAATTGGGTATGTTTAGACACCTCTACTCGTTCCTACATTATATGAGTGGTACAATCTTGTCGTACACAGAATATAAGGTTGGACATCCACACACTGTCTACCATACGACTCCCCTTTATTCTCTCATATCCGTACCATAAGACTAGTACCTTTAAGTCTTTTCCAAGATAGAATCAAATGGGGTTGGACACTAGAAAACATAAGATTGACTTTATCTCACCACTTTAACATATGACTTGTCACCATCAAGTTATAACCACAAGAAAAACTTGACAACCAAACACTGGAAACCTTACAATATTGGTCACCTAACCCGTACCAACACCGCATGACTCGTATGGTTAGTCGTATCATGGATAGTGAGCTTAATTATCAAGAAATTTCCAAGGGCCAAGAGCCAGGGTGTTTGACTTGTTGGCCATAAATTGGTTTAAATTGCTACATAGATACGAGTCCCTAAATATTGAATTGAATTGATGCCATTGGTTAGACAATAGTTTGGAGTCCCAAAGTTGATTAATAATGGTTATGGCATGATGTACCATTGCAAATAGGGTGGGTATGGCGATACTAATGGGATGACTTTGGTAAGTTATTGTATTAATGGTTGTGTATATGTACAATGAATGTTTTAATTATAATTTAATGAAGGATGTTGATAACTCTTAACTTACATGTAAATTTAGTGCAAGGCGGTCGTCGACAAGATTTTTACCCAACTTTGGAGTCGGGGTCGAATCTACAGGGAACAATGTGAGTGGATATTAAACTAATTTGAGACTAAAGATACAAGTTAAATTCAAACAAATGATATAAAAGGATAAAATGAGGGTTTGTAATGATTGAGCAAAAGTTATTAAAACTTTCGTTTGCTTTAGAAACTATAAGCTAAAATTTTAGTATTTCAAATCAATGATAGAGAGAAACTAGGGTTGTGATTACTATGATTGTTAATTGATAACGCTCAAACTACAGCTCTCGTAAGAGTGTAAGAGGTCGTTGTCAAATATATAACCCAACTGGGTTGGGTATCGATCCCACAGAGAATAGCCGGTCAACAAGTAAGTAATGATTATTAGACTTTTGGAGCAAGTCTCGTAAAAAAGGAAGGATTGTAACGTGTAACCAAAATAATAGAGTAAAAATGGAAATTAGCAAAGTATGAAGAAAGAATGTTTGATACGATGTTAACCAATGAGAATTGAGAGTTGGGGTTATGTCCACCTTATGAGTTATACGTCTCTATTGGCTATGAGTTATGCGGAATTCAGACATGCATGTCCTTATAGAGAATTGTATTCTATGGTAAATCCAAGCGTCTTTCAACCTAACAAGGACTATTTCACTTTAACTCTTTCGAGCTTAAAGCGTGTCTAACGGTACAAATTCTCCAAGAGGTTAATCCAGTTACGGCACTAACTTTTTAACAGGGGTTGGTGCCCTATTACCTTGATATTATCTCTTTTCCAGACATATAACTTTTCTTTCAAACAAGTTAATGCTATACTGGCATTATTCTATGCGTTTGCAACCATAAGAATTTGCATTAAAATGAAGAGAATAATGCTATAATCAGCATACGTGTTGCGAATTCACAAACTCATAGCAATAGATAGTATCTCATTCGGCTTCCATAACCCCAACAGAGAAGTTTAGCTACTCATGAGTGCGATGGAAATCACAATAGGCATTATCATTATACCACAATAAAGATCTCACGTGTAGTATGGTATGGTATGGATTTAGGCATGAATTCCTTTTAGAATAGCTTTTCTCTCGTTGTAGAAATTAAGAATTGAATAGATGAAAAATAATGTCAACAATGAATTAATAAAGAAAGGGGAAGGAAGGAATAGGGATGAGGGTGGTGGAGAATTATTTTGATGGATGGATGGATGGTGGATGGATGGGAATTGATGGAATGGGGGAATGAATAAAAATCTCTAGAAAAATAGAGTATTTATAATACCCATATCCTATTCCTACTAAGCTAAGTTACTGCTAGTCCCCAAAGTCTTTAGAATTGCTGTTTTTGCCCGGGACAGATTTTCCATGCGCCACTTTTGGTCCTTGTCGTGTAAGATTCCCCTTCCTTCTTTCGTGAAGCTTTCTTTGGCATCAAGTTATCCATAAAATGCTGAAATCTGCATCATTTATACCTGAAAACTTGCTAATCATGTTTGTTAGCTCAATTACAGGAAAAGGGACTAAAAGTGCATGAATTATATATTTTGTCCTCAAAACTTAGCTAAAATATGGGTAAAATATAGTACTTTAGGAGTGTAAATTTGCCTATCATCATTAATCCCCAATGAACAGTGACAACAGTATTGGGTTCTCATGACTTATGAGGAACACTAAATTATCAGTTTCAACAGTCCATCTAAGTATTCCTCAACCTACTTAGATGTTGAACTCCATAATTCTCTCGAACTTAGGAAATCATTCTATTCATACTGATTTTATCTCTAGTTAACCAATATTGTTGCAGCATTAATCATTAGATGAGAGCTTAACCTTCCCAAATCCTTGTTAATATTTCATTACCTTTAGTTTATTTCTCTTTTTGAACAAATCAACATAAGGAGGGATTTATTATTTGCAACCAATAAATAGTAATCATAACACAGGAATTATAAAGATGTCCCAACAATCACTCAAACCCTAACAAACTATTAAATCCATGGGGGAATAATCATAGATGCCACAACCCTAGTTGTGGGTTTTAGTTCCACATGAGAAAGAAAGAGATAGGAACAATTGTAATCATCATTCCAAGTAATTAAACTTACAAAAGATGATGTCTGAAGTTCATTATTTTCTAAGCTCAAGAGAAAATTCCCACAACCAAATCAAAGAGTTGAAAAAATTGAATTCTAAGTTAAGAGAGCCAAAAAGAAAATTAAACTCTCTTCCAATAAGTTCCTCCCCTCTCATTTTATTAGAAAATCCTAACATATTCTTTAAATACTTCATCCTAATTATAAAAACAAAATCATAGATCAAAGTATTTTCTCCGATAGGCAAAGAAGTGTGTGATGGTTTATCAGAAGTTTGACAACTTATCTAGAATATTGTCAGCTCCTCTTCACTTTTAACAATCGCTGCCTTAAGTTGACTCAGAGATGTGATGGCTTATCAGATATGTGATGACTTATCAGAATTGTCATCACTTCTTCACTTAAAATATCATTCCTTGCCTAAGCCTAACGACGAGCCTAACGGCTTATCATACTTTTGATGGCCTATCATAGCTGTCATCATAAATTCCATCTGAAGCTCATTCTATGACTAAGCCTAATGATAAGACTGATGGCTTATCACACTTTTAATAGCCTATCATAGATGTCGTCAGGAATTTTAGCTGAATCTTATTCTCTGTCTTAGGCTAACGATGAGTCTGATAACTTATCAGGGAGTTGATGACTCATCGAACAAGCCATCATCTATACTTTCCTTTTTATTTTGCTTAAAATTCAACCCTTTTATCTCAGTTGTGTTTGGTTTTCTTTCATCTAGACTTTTCCTGCAATAACAAAGAGAAAATGATCAATAACGATAAAATTTGCTTAAGACTTTGTAATTATTCTCAGTTAAAATCCTCAAATATGTTAGCATCTGCTCACACATCAGATGTGTAGTTGGGTCATAAAAGAAAAGTCCGAAGGACAAACGCTAGAAAATGTGCTAGCCAGTGTGGTGGTCTATATGAACGGGAGGTTTGTGTCCCCCAAATAGATATATAAATAGGATGTTTGAGACCCCCATATTGTATACTTTAGTGATTAAGTCACCTTGATTATACCAAGAAACTTGTATCCCCATAGAGGCATATACAGATATTGATATTCTCTGGTTCGTGCGACTACACGCACTGAGGCTCCTTCTACTAGGGGAGAGATAGACCCATATATCCTGTGGATGCCTTGTTATGTGATATTTATGTTACATAAACTAGGTTAATAGTTTTTAAATTTCATGATAAGCCATGTCCCCAGTCCCAACATGATATATATATGTGTGTGTGCGCGCGCGATTGCATATAATTATTTGAATTGATTTTGAATGATGGACTTATTTTATTTCTCTATCCCAGAGTTACATGCTAGCGCTCGAACCACTAACTATCTTCAGACATTGTATCCCCACTTAATGCAAGCTCCAAAACATCTTTATACTTTTTCTGCATAGTGATCAGGTGTACGAGTGGGTTTGTGAGAAGACTGTGAAGTGATGAGCTTCCATTCATTGGAAGACTTTATTTCATGGTCTTTATTCCATGTCTCATACTTTGTTTAGACATTGTTTCTGGATACTATCTTTCATGGCCCGACCCGAGGCCCTGGCTGTGATGGGCATCCCGAACCACATAGGCCCGAGATACCCCTATCATATCCCAACCCACTAATGATATTATCCACTCAGGGCCCAAACCCGTATGTCTTTAAAATACTTCACTAGACAGTAAGGATTTCTCTCTTATATAGACAACATCCCTTCTGTGTTTTGCTGATGTGGGACTCCTTCCTAAGTTAGGGTGTTACATACACCCCCCCTTACGGACTCAGTTTCCTTGCTGAGGTTTGCCCCTACCAAATGGGATTTGCCTAGACTCAGTACTGAGGTTTACCTCGCCTTACTGGAATTTGCCTACACTCAGTTTGAACTCTGGCCCACATTGATAGGGATGAAACAGGAGCGGCTCTAATACTATTCTATCATAAGTAGGGGTTATTATACTTCATGTAGTTCTTCAACACCTTAAGCATGGTGGGGAGTGCATGGATATATTTTAATACATATATTATATCTCCATTATCATACATACTTCATACCACAATAATAGAAACACATCAATAACATGGAATTTATATTGACTGGTATGTCCGGGTTAGTATTAAAAGAGTGTAGAACAACTAAGCTCAATAGAGACATGGATCTTGCTAATTTAACAATGATGTCCAGCAGATAGAAAATGATAAGTATAAGGAGAGGGACATATGTAATAGGTAGTTACAGTTTTTCTCCGGCTGGGTCACAAGGTGGTAATCGTTCACAACATAGTTAGAAAAATTTAGTCCCAGTCCCCTCCTCAGCTAGTATGCTTGCACCAAACTTTAGAGCTGTTAGTCATGATGGGGCGCCAGGCTTCAAAGCCCAGAGTAGTGTTAGAAGTGAGCGTACTTATCTGCTTTGTGGAGAGTGTAGCAAGAATCATCTAGGTGCATGCAAAGATAATAGTCAGGTATGTATTGGATGCCGTAAGCCAGGTCACAAAATTCGGGAGTGTAGGTGTTAGCTCAGAAAGGTAGAGATTTGCGTCATCAGACCGCCAATCCCAGCACTAATAGTGGTCAGCGTTAGAATCGACTCTATTCACTTCATACTTTCCATGATCCAGAAAGTTTTTGTAACATAAATTCGGGTACGTATGAATCTTTTATCTTTATGCATCATCCATTAGTTTTAGACTCCTAAAGTTCAGTTATAATCTAGTTCGTAGATGCCTTGTGCATCGCCCTAGTATATTAGTCAGGTGTGCATTTTTTGAGGGACATAGTTTCCCAAGGGGGAGATACCCTACCTCTTCTTGATGCTCTCATGTCTTAGATCTTTCATTCTTTCTTTGTGTAATGAATTCAGTCTAGAATGGAGGGTGCTCATAAGTTGACCCTTAAGTTAAAAACCTCAGCTGTAAGTCAAATATTAAAAGGTTGAGTTCAATTCATTATGTTCAGTCCGTATGTCATGTAGTAGATTTAGTCATGTTCTCTTGTTTCAGTCTAATCTTAGTGCCTTTACCATTACATGTTCAGTCGTACGTTCAAGAGTTAGTTCAGTTTTGTATTCGCGCATCAGATAGGCGTAATCAATTTATCAATCAAGGCAATCATGTAATAAAGAATTAGATATGTATGGATTCATCTTTTTAGTTATGCATTAGATATGCATTCTCATTTTGAGAAAACTCAGTTTATCAGTATCCTCAGTCTTACATTCAAAAATTAGTTACCCATGCATCAGATATGAATATTTAGTATAATATACATTCATTTCTTAAGTCATGTCAGTCGTGAAATTATGTTTTGGTAATGTATGTCTTGTACGTACTTCATCTTACCATTTCTCCCATCTCAATTAATTCTCATTTGAGGACGAATGTTCCTAAGGGGGAGATATTGTCATACCCCGTATGTTTCTAAGCTTGGAAGTGAACCATTTTTAGAATGTATGAAACATCCTATCCTGTGATTCATACTTGAGTACATGACTTACAATGAGTATCCTAACGATAATATAGCTTATGATCTGTTAAGCATGTTCATATGAGTCACTTAAGGTAATGCAAGCTAAGAGTTTTTGAATCCATCAAGTTTTAGTATTTAATTTCACAAGGGTCATATTTGAATGAGAATAACTCAATTTTTATGTGGTTTTTTGGCAGATTTAGACCCACCAAATTGTAGAGAATTGAATTAGCATTCCAAAAATACCAATTTCGCCGAAATCCGACAATCGAGCAAGAAGTTGACTTTCCAAAGCGGAGTACATCGCCTGACATAAGGTGTACGACGCACAAACTAAGGTGTGCGATAAGGTGTGGACACACACCTTAATATGTGCGATAAGATGTTTGACGCACATCCTAAGGTGTGCGGTAAATTGTGCGCCGCACATGTGGGTGTCCAGGTGACTTAAATAGTCCTTTTTAGGGTAAACTGGTCCTTTTTCCACCCCTATATAATGCCTAAACACGGAATTAAGCCCTTATTTCACCAAAACATATTCTTTCTTTCAAAATTCTCTCAAGAACACAAGATAAGGTTTTCATAGAAGATTCAAGTTCAAGTAAATTCCTTAGTCAATCATCAAGAATCTTCCTTCTAAGGTATGCGTAGTGTTCATCCACAGATTCCTTTCATCTGTGGAGTTCAAGAATTAATCTTTGATTACTAAATCATGAATATTTTTTGGTGATACGGATGTATTCATGTTGTTGTTTGTTGTTTGTGCTATAGAATGGGAATTTGATGAATTTTCATGAAGATTATGTTCATGTAGTTCGAAACCATGAATTTGGGTGGATTAATGTGGTGTTAATTTGTGAATACACCTTTGACTTAAAGAGTTCATGCAAGGTGTTTGATAAAATACCTAAGAGACTAGAAATCATGAAATATAGATAAGTAGAACCCAAATAACAAGTCCATGCTCTATTCCTTATAACTCAACATGAATTCCATGCAAATTGTTATGTATTGTTGTTGTGATATGGAGTGCTCATGAAACTAGAACCATACAAGTATGTACATATTACGTGAATTATCTTTTATGTTCAAGAATATGATAATTATGTGGAGTATGAAATTCCCTACATATGATATTCTAAATTGTGGACTCCATTCTTATGATCAAGTCAGTCATGTGTGTCAGTTTCCTTCCATCGAGTCCTAGGGGTACTTGTACCAAAAAATATAGTTGTGTGCCTAGAGCCATGACATTTTGTCATGATACTCGTAGTCAAGCCATGATCTATAGAATTCAGTTACTCATGTGACTCAGAAATCTCAGCAGTCTCAGTAGAAATCTCAGCAGTCTCAGTAGTTCAGTAATATCAGTTATACTCAGTTAATCTTAGTAATCTTAGAACCCAGTAACTTCAGTAATCTCTATAAGTTATTACTCTCAGAAATATCATGAACTTAGTAGTATTCAATCAGTCACAAAACTTAGTAATTTCAGTTAATCAGTTCAGTTCAGTGTATTTCAGATGAGAGTAGGATTCAGCACCGAGCGAGCCTATGGATGCAGACTCACCTGCTAGTGAGGAATGAGATCCTTAGAAGTAATACCTAAGTTCCCAAACTATGTAGACAGTGTAAGTACAAGATGTCACTCGTTACATAAGACTAACATACTCAGGGGTCACCCATTATCACATTATATGTATTGGACTGATCCCAGGAGTCACCAGTTATATTAGGACTGACTCCACAACAGTTGTCTTTACCGGTGGCGTGGTATTGACACCCTTCAAATCAGGGAAAATATTGGACCCCACCAGTTCAGTATAGAGCATTTCAGTTAGAGGACTACCTCCCACAGTTATAGTTTCAGTATCAGTCATCAGAGTAGAAATAAAAAATTAGGACTGTCAGATACAGTCATCGATCGTAGTGAGGAACTTGGATAGTTTCATTGATTCATGGACCATCACACCAGATAGGCTTTGTCTTATATTTAGATGCTTATTATTAGATCTAGAGATCTCCCGTTAGATAGGAGTGATCTCAAACTCAGATTCAGTTAAGTATTCTTACTATTAGTTCCAGAGATCACCCATTATTTAGGCTTGATATCAAGCTTAATAACTCTTAATCATTATTAGAAGATTTAGAATGTTAGATACAAACACTCAGTATCAGTTACATCGATTAGGCCGATCATCACAGTTATATTAGTTAAATCAGTTGTCATAGCTTACGTTATCAATATTCAATCTTAGGACTATTAAATACGGTGAATCAGACCAGTTCTTCATAATTCAAATTGTCAAAAATAGTTATTTATCTATTCAGTATCTCAGTATCTCAGTATCGGTAAAGTCATGATGTCAGTTTTCAGACTTAGTAGTATCTCCACGAGTTCAGTAGCAGTTATGTATGTATGAATGTATGTATGTATGTATGTATTCTCACGTTCATATTAGTCAGCATGTTCATGCATATAAACCTTATGCACTTAGCCTACCCCCACGTATACTCAATACTTTAGTTATACTGATGCATTCGCGCTATGATGCTTTCTTTTATGTTACACCATAGGTTCTGAGGCACAGATTCCAGTCCAGCAGTAGTAGTTCTGTTAGCAGTGAGTCCTCATCTTTTGAGGACATGATCATTACATATATTATTACAGTATTTCAGTTTATTTTCAGTTTAAAGAGGTAGTTGGACACATGTTCCTTCAACTCCTTATTCAGACAGTTCAGAGGCTTTTAGACGATTATAGAGTTTTCAGATTCAGACTTTAGTATTTTTATTTTTTTTGGTACTGTGATACCATCCATGTTTTTATTACTTATGGGTGCCGTATTTATGTTATGAAATCTTGTTCTGTGCTTTACTATGTATTTGTGCGGTATCTCGTGTCTTGAGCCGGGGGTCTATCGAAAATAGCCTTTCTACCTCTTTAGAGGTAGAGGTATGGACTGCGTACATCTTACCCCCCCCCCCCCAGACCCCACTAGGTGAGAATACACTGGGTTTGTTATTGTTGTTGTTGTTGTTGTTTGGTACTATGATACCATCTTATTCAGATGTTTTATTGTTCAGGATTGAACCTTACGACTTTTTAGCTCATGTTTTCCACATTTTTATACGTATATTATGTAGTTATAGGTACAAATATCAGTCATGGGTTAGCTTATGGTCCTTCGGTTCATGAGCACCGTGTAGAATTCCAGTTCAAAAAATCAGGGTGTTACAAACTTGGTATCAGAGCCTAAGGTTTAATAGAATCCTAGGAAGTCTGAAAGACGCATCTAGTAGAGTCTTGTGCATGGTTGTGTTGTGCGCCACATTTATGTACAAGAGGCTATAAGATGTTTTAGGAATAGTCTCCATTCTTTCAGTATTCATGTCGTGCCAGTGAGCAAAAGCTCAAGTTGAAATCTCAGTCTTATCCTTGTTCCTCTTCTATCGTAGAACATGCCTCCTAAGAAGAGAGCAGGGAATCAGTCTGCCCCTCATCCCGTAGATCCTTTGAATAAGAATGTGTCACATGTAGAATTCCATGCAGATTTTCAGGTTCTAGCCAAATCTGTGACCACTAGTGTTTAGGGCAACCGTCAGACTGCAGCCCTACCTCAGAAAGATGGGGATTCATCCACAACCATAATTAAAATTTTTATAAGAATAAACCCTCCAGAATTCTTTGGGTCAGTGGCAGGTGAGGACCCACAGTTGTATCTAGAAGAGGTGAAGAAGATCATCCAAATCATACATATGTCAGAGGAGGAGAGTGTAGAATTAGTGTCCTATAGGCTGAAAGATATAGCTCATGATTGGGTAGTGTTGTGGAAGAAGAGAAGAGGGGAGGATGCAACTCCCATGACTTGGCAGATATTTTAGGATGCCTTCTTAGATAAGTTTTTCCGGTTATTAATGAGAGAAGTTAAGGTAGAAGAGTTTATGAACATGAGACAAGGCTCCGTGACAATGAAAGAGTATTGTCTTAAGTTCAACCAGTTAGCTAAGTTGCTTCTGACTTGATAGATGACCCTAGGGCGGATAATATCACTAGTAGGTTGGGCAGAGACAGGGGTATCTCGGGCTTGTGTGTTTCTTGATACCCGTTGTGGCTAGGTCTTGTCACGACCTAAGCTAAGGCCCTGGTCGCGACGGTCATCCTGAACCACAAGGGCCCGAGATGCCCCTGTCTCTGCCCAACCCACTAGTGATATTGTCCGCTCTGGGACCAGTCCCACACGACTTTAAAATGCGTCACTAGGGAGTAATGATTTCACACTTATATACCCATTATCCCTCCTGTGTTTTCCAATGTGGGACTCTTTCCTAAGTTGGGGTGTTACATACACCCTCTTATGGACTCAACATCCTCACTGAGGTTTTCCTCACCGAATGGGATTTTCCTAGAGTTAAGACTGAGGTTCGTCCTGCCTGACCGGGATTCGCCTGCACTCAGTTTGAAATCTGGCCCACATCAACAGGGATAACACAGAAGCAACTCTGATACCATTCTGTCATGACCCAGGCCGAGGCCCTAGTTTCGATGGGCATCCCAAACCAGACAGGCCTGAGATACCCCTGTCTCTAAGCAACCCACTAGTGATATTGTTCGCTTTGGGCCCAGTCCTTCACAGAATTATAATGCGTCACTAGGGAGAAAGGCTTTATCACTTATATACCTAGTATCCCTTCTGTGTTATGCCGATGTGGGACTCATTCCTAAGTTTGGGTGTTACACTATCAGGGGCATGTATCGATATTTTATTGACTTTGATTTTATATAGTCTTTGTTAGATTACTGTGGACTTAGGTATGTTATTTTGGTGGGATTGGTTTAGTGGTAGACGAGACCAGTTACAACAATTGTGTCCAAGTGAGCAGGGTTGTAGTTGCACACATTTGTCTTATGTGCCTATTGTATTGGACATTTTTGGACAATTTTAGCATATTAGTGGGATAAATTTTTAGCAGACCGTTCTAGCATCCACCTATAAAGAAGCATATCTTTCAATGCTCTTTATATATATATATATATTATATATATATATATATATTATATATTTATATATATATATATATATATATATATTCCACCAAGAGAGAAGTTGATATTCTTGAAAAAAATTGAAAAGAGAAAACATCATTTGATACTATAGAAATTAAAAAATTTAGAAACCTCTTGCTCATTGTGAATTATGTTATTAGATCCAGGTTGAATGAGCTATTTTTATTCTAGAACTGTAAATTCACATCTTTTTTTAGAGATTTTTTTAAGAAATTTTGTGGTTAAGTTTTTTTTGAGTCATGTTTCTGGCTAGAGTTAGTTTGTGCAGTTATCATAGTAGAGTTATTATGAGTGTGGGTAGCAATAAAGTTATTTCTAGTGAAATGTAATTAACTACTTATTACTAGATTACTTAAGGATTGCAATAAGTTTGTTTGCTTTGATATTAGTGTTGAAATTGGTTAAATCTTACTGGGGGTAGGGCATGGATTTACTCCCTTTAACAATGTGGTTTCCACGTAAACATCTTTTTCATTTACTTTCCTATAGTTTCTATTGTTCTCTTATTGTTCTTTAAGATCCTAATATAGGGACCTAGTACTAAATCTTGTCATGTTATAGTGGTGGATAATTATGAACCATTAGATCTCTTTGTCAAATAATTAGAGTCCTAACGGATAATGTAATAATATCAAAATGGTACTTAAGCATGGATGCATAGAAATCCGAATGAACGCTAAACAAACTAGGAGTTAAAGCTAGCTTATAAGTTACTGATGCCGCTCCTTTCAAAATCTCAAATAGTCTGATATACATCATAATTAACTTTTCCTTCTTACAAAATGCATCACACTTTTCATAGGTGACACTTTAAATAGAACTTAGTCACTTTACTGAAACTTTTCATCAGCTAGCTTATCATCCATATATTTTTTCTATTGGTTCTGACCTTCTTCAAACATTTCCAGAATTAGCTTTAACATTTCCGTTGAATCCTTGAGCATACCAGTGCCTAATTACTCATATTAAATAGATCAGAGCATCCAATTAGTGACCTCCATAGTCTACCATATAAGGCTTCAAAAGGATCCATGCCAATACTATAGTTCTAGTTATTGTTATATTCAAACTTACAAAGGTAAGCACTGGTCCCATTTTCCCCTAAAATCCATTATGCAAGCCCAAAGTATTTCTTACAACACTTGTATTGTTCACTTAGATTGCCGTTGTTCTATGGATGGAAAGTTGTACTAAGATCCAAGAAAAAACCCGACTCTAATTAAATCTTCTCCTAAAGATGGAGGTAGATAGAGAACATCTATCTGACACAATAGAAATAGGTTCCCCATCGAGCCTTAGGATCTCATTCATATAAATATTAGCTAACTTAGCTTCATTATAATTCACTTTTACTAGAGTAAAATGAGCCGACATGATAAATCGATCAACTATAACCCATAAAAAGCCACACTTTCTCAAACTCTTAAGAAAACCCACTACAAAATCCATGGTTATCATTTACCAATTCAATTCTAAATTTTTAATTCTTTGAAAGTGTCAACTAGATCTTCAATTTTTATACATGAACTATTGAAAATTTTTACACCTGGTCACAAATTCCATAATGTAACGCTTCATTCTTCTACATTAATAATGTTGTCTCAAGTCTCTATTCATATTTGTTGCACCCAGATGTATAGAATACTTGGAATTGTGATCCCTTACAAGAATAGAAAAATAAAGTTGTCCGCACGAGGCACACACATCCATCTCAGAGTCCTCAAAACTCTTTCTTCATCAATAATGACAACTTTGGCCTCACCTTGCAACACTTTTTCTCTAAAGCTGCTCAAATTTTATCCTTCATCTATTTGATTTTGATCTTTTTGAAAAAATTACACTTAGAATATACATGGTCTAATATTTATCCCTCATTAGTAACCTATAATATCATTAAATAATTATCAAAATATTGTACCTCTCTAGCCGATAGGCGTCTCGACACCTCCAACCATGCGAAGCTTCCAATGCTTACCATCTTCTAGATCAATGAATCAACCACCATAATATCCTTGTGCAGATGATATTGGATTGTGATGTAACGGTCTTTAATTAATTCCATCCACCTTCATTGTTTTAAATTCCAATCTCTTTGGGTAAATAAATGTTGCAAACTACAGTGGTCTATAAACACTTTATGCTTTACCCTATAAAGGTAGTATCTCAATATCTTCAAAGCAAATACCAAAGCTTCCAACTTCATGTTCGGAGTGAGATAGTTATGGATTCATAGGTGTCTAAGTATTAGCAATCATATTCTGACCCTACATCAAAACTGCACCGAAACACAATCGTGAAGCATGACAAATAAAATGAAATCATTACATTCCACAATCAAGGTGATGTTTGGGCTTATTTTATCAAGGTTTTGAGAGTTTGGAAGCTCTCCTCACATTTGTCATCCCATATAAATGGAATTTTTTCCCAAGTTAGGTGTGTTATATGTGAATAAATAGCAATAAAGACCTTGATAAATCAGCGATAGTAACTGTCCAATCCCATAAAACTATGAATTTTGGTGATATTTGTTGGTTTAGATATATTTTAAATGCATTGACTTTCTATGGATCTACCATAACCCTTTCCATAGATACCAAGTGTACCAAGAGGTAAAATAAAGACAATTCAAATTCACACTATGAGTATTTAGCATAAAGTTTCTTCTCCTTAAGTAACCCCAATATTATATGCAATTGAGTTTCATTCTCATATTCATTCTTGGAGTAAACAAGAATATCATCTATGAAAAATATTATGAAAGAATCTTGAAATCATTTAAGAACTACATTCATCAACTTTATAAAAGAAGTTGAGGCATTAGTCAAACAAAAAGACATAACCAAAAACTTATAATATTCATAATGAGTTTGGAAGGCAAACTTTTGGATGTCCTCTACCCTAATCTTGAGTTGATGGTATCTAAACCTCAAATCAATTTTAGAGAACACTTTTTCTCCCTACAACTGATTGAATAGATCATTTATCTTAGGTAAGCATACTTATTACAAATAGTTACCTTATTCAAATAATAGTTATCGTTGCAAATCTATATAGTACAAAAAAACAAGAGCACCCCAAGAAAATAATTGGACAAATAAAAACCTTTTCTAATAATTCTTTCAGTTGGGACTTCAATTTCGTTAACTCTATTGGTGCCATGCAATAATAAGGAATAGAAATGGGGTCTGTTCTTACCTTTACGTCCATAAAAAAGTCAAACTCATGAAATGGAGGAATATCAGGAAATAATCAAGAAATATTTCTAGTAATTAACACAACACTGGAACCGGGGATATAGAAGAAACTATTGAACTTTTCTCCCATAGATAAGCTAAAAATGTACTACATCCCTGCTTAACCCATATGTGGGAATGAATGACGGTTAAAATTCTCATAGAATGAACTTCAATCTGACTTTTCGACTATAATTTTTCTATCTCGGGTATAGCAAAACCATCAAGTATAGCACAATAAATCATCTTAAAATAATATCAAATTCTATCCTATTTAAGATCACTAAGTCTACCAGAGTCTTATCCCCCATAAATATCACAATACACCCATGATAAATTTGATCAACACATATAGAAACCCCATTTTGTGTAGACATATACATAAAAGTATCAATATATTCACATTCTGAATCTTAGCACAAAGCAAATTTCATAGACTTGTAAAAGAAACAACACCTAGGATAAAAAAAATACTAAAGCTATATAATTATAGAAAAGAATAGTACATGTGATCAAAACACATAAGCTCTTTCTTCAAGATGGGTTGGATCATCATAAAGATGAGCTCTATTACCATTATGACCTCCACCTGTACCAGTCTGACCACCACCACTACCATGTTATCCTCCACCTCAATTTACTTGGTAACCACCCATACCTATATCCTAAATACCACCCCTACTCGTGGGAAAACTCCTACCATTTCCTTCACTGCCTGAACCATTTAGAACTAGATACTAGAAGCTGGTTGCTAAGTTAAATGATCTATAGACATGAAATTAGGACAAAACCTATTGATATGAATCCAACCCTAACACTCATGGAATCTGATGCCCAAGTATGGTCTCTAAATTAAAGACAATGATGGTGTGTAGGTACCTATCTGACAAGGTTGATAACTGACCTAGATGGAACCCCTATGGACATATGCATGGCCCAATAGTATATCTAGGAAGAATGGCCCTACAACCCATGACCTTTTGATTATATACCACTGAATTATACAAATGTTCGAGCCTTGTTTTTTTTTATTTACACCAATTCTTGATTCCCAATAATTCTGGCCTTCTAAGAAAACTCAACCACATTCTAGAAGAACTTGCTCAAACCTTCTACTAACAAGGTAACCATTAAGATCCCTAAATTTAAACCTCTCAAAAATTGCCTAATTCACTATTCCTCTAAAGTAATAAATTGAAGTGTGTAATGGAACAAGGCATGAAACTTGGCCTCATTAACCACCACAGTTATAACACCATATTCTAACTGTAGTAACTCATCTTTATTCTAATCATAATAAGTGTGAGGAACATATCTTCGAAGAAACACATTCATGAACTGAGTCTAAGTAAGTGGAGGTAAGAAAGACCTTGATTCAACAAAGGACCTCCACCCCTGCTTGGCTTTCGCCCACAACTAAAAATGCATGAATTTCATAACATACCTCTCAATCACACCTATTTGAAGCAGATTATCCAACGATCATTCAAAAAAAGTATCCTTAAACTGAGTACCCTAAAACACTTGGGGTTTCATCTTGACTAACTTATAAAATAGCCCATGCTCAGTATCAGTCATCATCGGTCCTACTATCTACCTAGAAAACACTCCAGTCACAGAGGCCTCATCCATCCTAGGATCACAATAGTTACATATTGTAAGGATAGGGACAAAAATGTAGGAATAATTGAGGTAGTACTTATGCCATCAAAACTGCTATGAAATCCCAAAAATTGCTGAATAAATTCAGCAAACATAGTCAGTTGAGATACACCTTTCTGCATAGACACCATTTTTTAGGAATCATCACTTCTTTTTCGTCAATTACTATATCCTCATTTTTAGCCATCTTTAGATCACTTTTATTGGGGAGGGGAGGGTGTCCCCTCTATAGTTAGTTGTCTAGCTACCCGAGCTTTATCTCTAATAATTGTTGCCCCTCATCCAGCTCCCCTTTCCTGCCCCTCACTCTATGACTATGCTAAACTATTGCCCTAATAGCTACTGCAATAGATATTGCTGGAGCTGCTGCTCTAATGGAACAAGTGCTCAGCAATTATAAAAATAAGATTCAAGGAAGTTAGATACAAATTTAGATCATCAAATATTAATTAGAATCAAGTACTAGCACAAAAGGAAGAAAAGGGGAATGTTCTTTCCTACAGCTGTAATGCCTCTTGAAAAAAGTACATACAATTCCTTACTATTCAACAAGACTCTACTTGACCTATTCTTGTATGACGAGATCTAAGAACAAAGTTCTCTGATACAATCTTTATCACGATCTAAATGGTCATGATTGGAACCTACCCTAGCATTATGCTAGGATAACTATCTAACCCAACCCTAACCAACCATATTCAATCCTATAAGACTATCATTCACAAAATATCTTTAGCATTAAATTCAAAATCATAACACGAATAAATGAATTATAATTTATACCCCATAACATATCATAACCAAGAATAAAGTGTGAAACTTCTCTATTATTAAAACCCCAAGACATGAAGGCAGAGTATAAAAGCATCAAAATATGTCCAAAACTAAGGCAAATAAATTATACAAATCTACATATGAAAATAAGAGAATATCTTAGTCCCTAAAAAAATTATTTGAACATGGTTGTTCAATCATAGTGCTCACGCTTGAATCAAAGCCTTCAACTACTGGCTAAACTCGATGTCTCACCTCAGATACTAGAGCACGCTCTATAATCAACATAAAGAAAAGAACAAGAAGAATCTATCATCAACAACTATTGGTAGGCATCATTGGTCAATTCAACTCAATACTACACATATAGGAACCAAATATAAGCAACCAAAGTCACAACAAAACTTATATTTAAGGACAACTAACTATAGATATGTCACATCAATTTAAGAAGCATACAATTCTCATAATTACACCTTTCACGCTAAGTCAAATTGATCAACAGGGCTCATCAAAACATATAAGTATAATCATAAATTCAAGTGAATAAGATGAATATATGTATCATATCTTCTCATCTTAAAATCATTTTCATTTGTCATTTCATCATTACTACCAATGGAAGTATCAAATCATTATCATCATGATCTCAATATTATCACCAATATCATTATCTTATATCCAAAACAACTTAATATCCACTATCAATATTAATAAAAATGCAAATGTTGTCCATAATCTAAAGTAGTGCCCAAACGTAATTACAAACACTAAATTTACATATATTCATAGAGTCCAGCAAGTCTTTTTGCCAACAATAAACCATATCCTACCATCATTTCCTACTCAAATTACTTGAAGGCCACAAGCTTACCTTTACTCTATCTTTCAATCTGTTCTTGATAAAAAAAATAAAAGTTTACCCACTCATTCTAATAATTTAATTATTCCTATTTAGTAAAAACCTACAATTCTCAATTCAAACCATAAAGTTGCCCTAGATCAATACCATAGACTTTTCTACCTTTTATACTACATGATTCTCTATATTTTACCATGAACAACATTTGTTTTACTCAATCAAGTTTTTTAACACCCTAGGTTCATTACCAATTGAATTTAATCAAACTCCCATCAACTTACCTTCAATTCATAAATTAGGGCTAAACTCCTATTTCTATCAAGAACATGATTCTAGTAATTTCCTTGAATTATAGGAAGTAATACAAGTTTAGAAAGTAGAGAAACCTTACCTACAAAAATGGAAACCACTAAAAGTGTAGACAATCATCCCTTGCTAATTCTATATCTGTTTTAGAATAGTGGGCGTAAAAAATAAGTTTTTTACTTTTCAAAACTACAATTTTACTTTAACTATTGTAGCGGTACCACTATGGTGGTAGAATTACTGCTGTATTGGCTCACAAGCCAACTAAGGTCATACATAATGTAGTACATATTACCAATGCAGTGGTTTTAAGGTACTAATTTGGGACCATATACTAGTTGTAATACTCTGTATGTTTCTAAGAGAGGAAGTGAATAAGTATTCCTACGTATGAAATCTCCTATCCTGCAATTCATAATTCAGAACATGACTTACAATGAATATTTTAGTGATAGGATAGCTTATGATGCATTAAGTATGTTCATATGAGTCACTTAAGGTAATACAAGCTAAGAGTCTTTGAATCCATCAAATTTTAGTGTTTGATTTTGCAAGGGTCATGTTTGAATGATTATAAATTGATGTTAATATTGTATTTTGGCTAATTTAGACCCACCAAATTCTAGATAATCGAATTAGCATTCCAACGATACAAATTTTGCCTTAATCCAATACTCGAGCGAAAAGTTATGCCCATTTTCGTGAGAGACAGTAAGGATAGGCAGTTGGTTAGGCGTCGCCCAACCCAAGCATAGGCGATTGGTTAGGCGCCACCCAACCTATCTTAGGCAATCACTTGGGCTCCGCCTAAGTCAAATCCAGGTGACAAAAACACTCTGCTTTGAGTTATTTTAAGGGTAATTAATTCTTTTAACACTCCTTAGACATCCCTAAACTTAACCCTAAAAAATATATAACTTCTAAACATATTTCAACCCTATTATCATTTCAAAGATCATCATCCAAGAGCACTAAAAGAGAAAAACAACTAGAGTTGCATAACTAAGCTTGAAGATCCAATTTCAAGGAAATTCCTCTGTCAATCCTCAAGAATCTTCCTTCAAAGGTATGCATGAGTTGATTTATGGATTCCTTTTATCCATAAAGTTCAAAAACCCTATTTTTCACTATAATGTATGATTTCTATATTTTTGGGTGTTGATGATCATGTTTTTGCTATTTGGGGATTCCCAAGATGGAATATTTATATGTTTTTTTTGAATTTCATGATATCATATAAGTTGGAAACATGTAAATTGGGTTGTTCATGATGTATAATTTGATGATTTCACCTATGCTTAAAATGTTCATGTAAGGTATTTGATAAAATGCCTAAGAAACTAGAAATCATGCAATATAGCTAAATTTTGACTCAGTGAAGGATTCATGATATGCCCTTACGTTCCAATGACTTCTTTGTTGATAATGTGCCTTGTAAATGTTGTTGGAATACTCATGAACTATTCTTATGAGATTATGCGATGTTTACTTGCAAATCCTACTTATGAACAAGATGTATGATAACCATGCATTCTACATGAACTTCCATGCTATTGGCATGTGTTGCCAATATGATTATGCAATGAACCTGATATTTAGATTGTGCAAGTACTTCCATGTGATATGAAATCCTTTCCATGCAATACATTGTTGATAACCATGCTTAGTATGAGATCTCTACTTATGATATTATAAATTATGGACTCTACTCTTATGATCAAGTCAGTCATGTGTGCTAGTTTTCTTCCACCGAGTCCTGGGGGTACTTGTACCCAAAAACTATAGTTTTGTGCCTAGATCTATGTCATGTTTCACAATATCTGAACTCAAGCCATGATTCCATAAACTTCAATCTGTTATGTGACTCAGGAAAACCTTATGATCTTAGTTGTCAGATATCAGTAATATTCCACCAGTTAATGGAATTTAGTAAGATTAAGTCATGTACAGTTAGTTATTCATGTCCACTTCCTCCAGATGGGAGTAGAGGTTAGTACCGAGTGAACCCATGGATGGGAACTCACCCGCCAGCTCAGGGTGTGATTCTTATTTGTTATTCTTGTGTTCCAAAACTACGTATCCAGCGTAGGTTAAGACATCTAAACCCGTCAGATTAGGGTTGATGAGGTGGCTTAACCCATTAGTTTAGTGTTTCCACCATTCTAATCGAGTACTCGCCTGATAAGGGTCACTCACAGGCTATCATTACCCGTGGTACGACATTGACACCCCTCAAGTCGAGGTAGATATTAGAGCCCAGCTTATCCATAACGGCATACGTGGGGCATATCGATTAAACACTACTTCCCATAGTTTCAGTATCAGTCTCAGTAAAAAAGCTCAGGGCATTCTTCAGATTTCAGTATATACAGGACTGTCATATATAGTCATCCATGTTATCAGTTTTAGTATCATTCGTGACAGTTATCAGTAAACCATGTATTAGCTTACAGGTCATCCTATCATGTATTCATGGTTTCAGTTTCTATATATATGTGTTTGCACTCCCACATTCATATTAGTCAGTCAGTGCTGTTCATGCATGAAACTCTTTATGTTCAGCCTTCCTTCCTCGTATACTCAGTACTCAGTTGTACTGATGCATTTGCAATATAGTGCTTTCTTTTCATGTTATACCATAGGTTCCAATACACGAGCTCCGACCCAGTGGTAGCAGTAGCATTCAAGTCATAGAGACACAGTGAGTCCTCATTGATTCGGGGATAATATGATTTTATTTCTTTCTTTCTTTCTTTAGTTCACTTTTATAGAGTTATTTGGAGACATGTTCCTTTAACTCCTTATTCATATAGTTTATAGGCTTTCAGATTTATGTTCAGATTTACGTTTAGATTGAGTTGTTTTGGGTATTTTCACCTATATGATTGTATTCAGTTGAGCCTTATGGCATTACAGTTCTATGTATTCCACATTATTTTATCATGATTTGTAGTATACAAGTACAGATATCAGTCATTAGTTAGCTTGTGGTCATTCGGGGTCATAAGCACCGTGTAGCATTCTGGTTCAGCGAATCGGGGTGTTACAAACTTTGTATCAGAGACTAAGGTTCAATAGAGTCCTAGGAAGTATGAAAGCCACATCTAGTAGAGTCTTGTCCATGGGTGTGTTGCGAGACACATTTATGTGCGGGAAGCTATAAGACGTTTTAGGAACAATCCCCTTTCTTTATTATTCATGTCATACTAGTGAGCATAATCACAAGTTAAACTCTCAGTCTAATCCATTCTTCTCTTATTCAAGACCATAGACCGAAAGAGAAGAAACCAGCCAGCTCCTAATCCCGAAGATCCTTTGGACGAACATGTTTCCCATGCAGAGTTTAGAGCCGCATTTACCATACTTGGTCAGTCCATAGATGCACAAAATTAACGGCCACCATTCATTCCAGCCAATCTAGTGGCCAATCCTAAAGCAGCTAGGGTTTGGGACTTCACCCAGATGAACCCTCCATCTTTCCATGGGTCTAAGTCTGATAAGGACCCTCAGGAGACCATGTCCAGAAGGTCATTGACTTCATGGGTGTTACTTATATTGAGAGTGCTGAGTTAGACACCTACCAGTTATAGGATATTGCTCATGATTGGTAAAAACAGTAGATGTCTGAGAGGTTAGATGATACAAGCCCTATTGAGTGGGAGGAATTTGTCACAGCCTTCTTAGACTGATTCTTTCCCCAAGAGCATAGGGAAGCAAATATTCTTGAGTTCATCAACCTCAAGCAGGGGAATATGAAGGTTATGGAGTATTCTCTCTGATTTATTCAGCTAGCTAGGTATGCTCCTCATGTGTTGCAGACAATAGAGCTAAAATAAGCAAGTTCGTGTCAGGGGTCAACGATAGCATGGTAAATAAGTGTAGGTCTGCGATGCTGATCGGTGATATGACCTTAGCTAGACTCATGAATCATGCCCATCAAGTAGAAGAGCAAAAGTTTAAGACTAGGGAGAGGCAGAACAAGAGACCAAGGTCAGGTAATTTTAACTTTGCTCACCCCAAGTTAGATGGAGGAAACCGTTCAATGTTTTGATCCAAGTCAGCCATTCCAGCTCCTTCCTCTACCAGTCCTACAGTGATAAAGTTCAGAGATGGCAATAGAGACAAAGCACCAAGCTCTAAATCTCAGGGCAGTGTTAGCAGTGCCCGAATGAATCCCCTTTGTCAGACTTGTGATAAGAACCACAAGGGCATTTGCAGAGCCGGTAGTGATGTCTATTTTAGTTATGGCAAGCCAGGCCACAGGATTAGGGAGTGTCTACAATCAATTCTTCAAGGTCAGCAAAATCATTCTAAAGCTCAGTCCAGTCGCCCGAAATGGCAGGGTGCCATTTCCATTGCTACCAGTGGGCAACGCCCAAATAGACTCTATGCTCTTTAGTCCCGGCAGGATTAAGAAAATTCTTTTGATGTCATTACTGGTATGTTACAGATTTTCCATGTTTATTTTTATGATTTGGTAGAACCAGGTGTTTCTTTGCTTTTTGTTACCATACATAGCAGGTGATTTCAGAATCAGTCTCGAATTCCTAGTACAACCTTAACTATCATAGCCCGGTGGGTATACAGGAATTGCCCGATTATGATATCTCAAAAATCCATATCAGCAGATTTAGTGGGGTTAGAGATGACTGATTTTAATGTCATTCTCAGCATGGATTGGCTTCATTCCTACTATGCCACAGTCGACTGCAGAAACATAATAGTTCAGTTTCAGTTCCCGAATGAGCCCGTCCTAGAGTGGAAGGGTAGCATTTCAGCATTTATGGGTCAACTTGTTTCCTACCTTTGATCAAGGAAAATTATTTCTAAGGTGTATGTGTATCATCTCGTGTATGTTAAAGATTCCAATTTTTAATATCCCAGCCTCGAAATAGTCCTTGTTGTTAATGAATACTCAGATATCTTTCCTGAAGATCTTCCAGGCATTTCTCTCAAAAGGGAAATAGACTTTGGCATAGACCTTCTTTCGGATACTCAACCTATTTCTATTTCGCCATACAGAATGGCCCAGCAAAACTCAAGAAACTAAAAGATCAGTTGAAGGATCTCTTAGATAAGGGATTCATCAGACCCAGCATTTTCCCATGGGGTGCGCCAGTATTATTCGTGCACAAGAAAGATGATTCTCTCAGGATATGTATTGATTACCATCAACTCAACAAGGTCACAATCAAGAATAAATATCCTCTTCCCAGGATTGATGATCTATTCGACCAACTTTAGGGTGCCAGTTACTTCTCTGAGATAGACCTCAGATTAGGCTATCATCAGCTCAGAGTTAGAGAATGTGACACTTCGAAGATAGCTTTCCATACTCGATATGGTCATTTCAAATTTTTAGTCATGTCATTTGGTCTTACCAATGCCCCTGCAGCTTTTATGGATTTGATGAACCGTGTGTTCAAGCAGTACTTGGACATGTTTTTCATAGTCCTTATAGATGATATTTTGGTCTATTCTCGCACAGAGCGTGATCATGCAGACCATCTCAGGATTGTTCTTCAGACTTTCAGGGATCACCAGTTATTTTCTATGTTTAGCAAGTGCAAATTTTGGCCAAGATCTGTAGAATTCCTTGGCCATATTATTTTCAGTGATGGCATTAGAGTAGATCCTCAGAAAATTGAGGTAGTAAGAAACTGGCCCAGACCCGTATCTCTATCAGATATTAGGAGTCTCTTTGTTTTGGCTAGCTATTACTGAAGGTTTGTCAAGGGATTTTGTTCTATTGCATCTCCCATGTCTAGATTGACTCAGAAGAGGATTAAGTTTCCGTGGTCAGATTCATGCTAAAAGAGCTTTCAAGAGTTGAAGACTCGACTCACCTCTGCTCTATTTTTAGCTATTTTAGATGGTTCAAACGGTTTAATAATCTATTGTGATGCATCCAGAGTGGGTTTAGGTTGTGTCCTCATGCAGCATGGTAAGGTCATAGCCTACACCTCCAGACAGTTAAAGCCACATGAGAGGAATTATCCTACTCATGATCTTGATTTAGCAGCAGTAGTTTTTGCCTTGAAGATTTGGAGGCATTATATCTATGGAGTTCATGTAGATGTCTTCAAAGACCATAAAATCCTCCAGTATGTCTTTTCCCAGAAAGATCTCAATCTTCACCAGAGAATATGGTTAGAGCTCTTGAAGGATTATGACATGAGTGTTATTTATCATCTGAAGAAGGAAAATGTTGTGGCCGACGCTCTCAGTCGACTCTCAATGGGTAACATTGAGGATAGTAAGAAAAAGATGGCTCAGGAGATCCATCAGCTTTCCAGACTAGGCGTTCGCATAGTTGATTCTTCAGAGGGTGGTGAATGTGTTCATATTATTTTAGAGTTATCTCTAGTTTCCGAGGTGAAAGAGAAATAAGATAGCGATCCTAGCCAAAGCTCAAAGAGTCAGTTCAGAATCAGAAAGTCGAGGTTTTCTTCTAAGAGAGAGATGGTGTTCTTCGTTGTCAGGGTCATCTATGTGTTCTAGGTGTAGATGATTTGAGGCAGCGAATACTTGCAAAAGCGCATGGTGCGCGATACTCTATTCATCTAGGGTCCACTAAGATGTACCGCGACATTTGGGAGATCTATTGGTGAAGTGGGATAAAGAGATATATTGCAGAGTTTATGGCTAAGTGCTCTGCATGTCAGTAGGTTAAGATAGAGCATCAAAAACCAAGTGGTTCCATGCAAGTGTTCACCATTCTTACTTGGAAGTGGGAAGAAGTTAACATGGATTTCGTGAAGGGTTTGCCTAGAACTCATCATCAGCATGATTCAATCGGGGTCATTATAGATAAAATGACCAAGTCAGCTCATTTCCTTCCTGTTCGTACTTATTATTCTACCAAGGATTATGCCAAACTCACTACCATTGAGTAAGTCAGGTTACGCGGTGTTCCACTATCTATCATCTCATACAGAGGTACCCAGTTCACTTCTCACTTTTGGAAAGCATTCCAAAAGGGTCTCGGTACCCAAGTCCATCTTAACACAACATTATATCCTCAAACAGATGATCAAGCAGAGAGGACCATTCAGAGTCTAGAATATATGCTAAGGACGTGTGAAATTGACTTCAAGGAAAGTTGGGATGACCACTTACCTTTGATTGAGTTTGCATACAACAATAGCTATCATTCTAGTATTCAGATGGCTCCATTCGAAGATCTCTATGGTAGGAGATGTAGATCTTTGATTGGTTGATTCAAAGTTAGTGAGGCCTCAATTATAGATCCCGACTTAGTATTCGATGCTTTAGAGAAAGTTCGGTTGATCAGAGAAAGAATCTGGGCTGCTCAGAGCCGATAGAAGTCCTATGCAGATATTCATAGAAAGGATCTTGAGTTTGAGGTCAATGACTATGTCTGTGTTAAGATCTCTCCCATGAAGGGAGTGAAAAGGTTCAGCAAGAAAGGGAAACTCAGTCCCCGGTATGTCAGTCCCTTCAGAATTCTTTGTTGCTTTGGCAAGGTAGCGTATGAGCTTGAGTTTCCTTCAGATCTAGCCTCAGTCCATCCAGTCTTCCATGGCACTTTTCTAAAGAAGTGCATAGGTGACCCAGCAGTTGTTGTCCCTATTTAGAGCATCAACATTTAGAACAACCTCTCCTATAAAAAGATTCCAGTCTAAATTGTATATTATCAGACTCGTAGATTAAGGAACAAAAAAGTCCCTCTAGTCAAGGTTCTTTGGCGAAATCAGTCTAATGAGGGAGCTACTTCGGAAGCAGAAACAGATATGCATACCAAGCATCCTCACTTCTTCCCTGCCAATTAAGATCAAGCTCAAGGTAACAGTTCTCCTTAATCTTATTCAATTTTACACTCATGTTTCCTGTATAAACTTGGTACCTATTAACCGTTTCATACTCAGTCATGAATTCATGTGTCAATTGTTTGTGCATCAGATATGCACGAGTTAAGTATGATTAGCATGTCATTCATGAGATCCAGTTTCAGTTCTTCATGTTCATTTCAGGTTCTATTGTCTTTTATCCCTTCTCATTAAATTCTCATTCGAGGACGAATGTTCCCAAGGGGGAGATATTGTAATACACTGCATGTTTCTAAGCTAGGAAGTCAATAAGTATTCCTACGTATGAAATCTACTATCCTATGATTCATACTTGATTAGATGACTTACAATAAATATCCTAGTGATAGGATAGCTTATGATGCATTAAGCATGTTCATATAAGTCACTTAAGGTAATACAAGCTAAGAGTTTTTGAATCCATCAAGTATTAGTGTTTGATTTTGCAAGGGTCATCTTTGAATGAGTATAACATATTTTAATGTGGTATTTTTTCTGATTTAGACACACCAAATTGTAGAGAATTGAATTATCTTTCCAACAAAATCAATTTCTCCTTAATCCAATACCCAAGCGAAAAGTTATGCCTATTTTCGTGAGAGATAGTAAGGATAGGCGATTGGTTAGGCGCCGCCCAACCCAAGCATAGGCGATTGGTTAGGCGCCACCAAACCTAGCTTAGGCAATCACTTGGGCGCCATCTAAGTCAGTTTCAGGTGCTAAAAACACTCCGTTTTGAGTTATTTTAAGGGTAATTAAGTCATTTAACAGTCCTTACACATCCCTAAACTTAACCCTACGAAATATATAGCTTCTAAATATATTACAGCCCTACTATCATCTCATAGCTCATCATCCACGAGCACTAAAAGAGAAAAACAACTAGGGTTGCGTAACTAATCTTGAAGATCTGATTTTAAGGAAATTCATCTGTCAATCCTCAAGAATCTTCCTTCTAAGGTATGCGTGAGTTGATTTATGGATCCCTTTCATTCATAAAGTTCAAAAACCCTCTTTTTCATTATAAAGTATGATTTCTATATTGTTGGGTGTGGATAATCATGTTGTTGATATTGGGTGATTCCCAAGATGGAATCTTTATATGTTTTATTTTTTAATTTCATGATATCATATGAGTTGGAAACATGTAAATTGGGTTGTTCATGATGTATAATTTGATGATTTCACCTGTGCTTAAGATGTGCATGTAAGGTATTTGATAAAAGTCCTAAGAAACTAGAAATCATGCAATATAGCTAAATTGTGACTAAGTTAAGGATTCGTGATATGCCCTTACGTTCCAGTGACTTCTATGGTGATAATGTTCCTTGTAAATGTTTTTGGAGTACTCATGAACTATTCTTATGAGATTATGCTTTGTTTACTTGCAAATCCTACTAATGAACAAGATGTATGATAACCATGCATTCCACATGAACTTCTATGCGTTTGGTATGTGTTTCCAATATGATTATGTAATGAACATGATATTAAGATTGTGCAAGTACTTCCATGTTATATGAAATCCTTTCATGAGATCCCTGCTTATGATATTATAAATTATGGACTCTACTCTTATGATCAAGCCAGTCATGTGTGTCAGTTTCCTTCCATCGAGTCCTGGGGGTACTTGTACCCAAAAACTATAGATGTGTGCCTAGATCCATGCCATGTTTCACAATATCCAAACTCAAGATATGATTCCATAGACTTCAGTCAGTCATGTGACTCAGGAAAACCTCATGATCTTAGTCAGTTGTCAGATATCAGTAACATTCTGCTAGTTAACGGAATTCAGTAAGATTAAGTCATTCACATTCAGTTATTCATGTCTAGTCCCTCCAGATAGGAGTAGAGGTTAGCACCGAGTAAACCCAAGGATGGGAACTCACCCGCCAGTTCAGGGTGTGATTCTTAGTAGTTATCCTTGTGTTCCAGAACTACGTAGCCAGCTTAGGTTGAGACATATTAACCTGTCAGATTAGGGTTGATGAGGTGGCTTAACCTGTCAGTTTAGGGTTCCCATCGTTCTCATTGAGTAACCACCAGATAAGGGTCACTCACAAGCTTTCCTTACCCATGGCACGGTATTGACACCCCTCCAGTCGGGGAAGATATTGGACCCCAGCTTACCCATAATGGCATACATGGGGCATATCTGTTAAACACTACTTCCCACAGTTTCAGTATCAATCCCAGTAAAAGGACTCAGGGCGTTCTTCAGATTTCAGTATATTCAGGACTGTCAGCTACAGTCGTCCATGTTATCAGTTTCAGTATCAATCATGACAGTTATCAGTAAACCGTATATTAGCTTATAGGTCATGCTATCACTTATTCACGGTCCCAGTTTTAATATATGTTTGTTTGTACTACCACGTTCATATTAGTCAGTCAGTGTTGTTCATGCATGAAACCCTTTATGTTCAGCCTACCTTCCTTGTATACTCAGTACTCCGGTTGTCCTGATGCATTTGCACTATGGTGCTTTTTTTCATGTTACACCATAGGTTCCGAGACACGAGCTCTAGCTCAGCAGTAGCGGTAGCATTCTACTCGCGTAGACACAGTGAGTCCTCATTGATTCGAGGACAATATGATTTAATTCATTTATTTATTTCTTCAGTTTAGTTTTATTGAGTTAGTTGGAGACATGTTCCTTCTACTCCTTATTCAGACAGTTTAGAGGCTTTCAGATTTATGTTTAGATTTACGTTCAGATTGAGTTGTTTTGGGTATTTTAACCCACATGATTGTATTCAGTTTAACCATATGGCCTTACAGTTCTATGTATTCCACATTATTATATCATGATTTGCAGTATACAGGTACAAATATCAGTCATGGGTTAGCTTGTGGTCCCTTGGGGTCATGAGCACCGTTAGCATTCTGGTTCATCAAATTGGGGTGTTACACTAGTTCAGGCTATTTGACAACACACCTGTTGATATCTGACATTGTAAACTTACCTTTTTATAGTAATCACTTTTATCAAAGCTCTATCAAACTATTTTACCTATTAGATATTGGTATGACCTCCCAAACTCGTCCTCTACTAAAAAATCAAATAAAACAACCCCACTATTATTATATTTACAAGTAGATTTTCTTTGACTATCATAACCTCAAAATTCACTTGAGACTAGTCTATCCTTGAATTTTTAAAAAACATTCTAATGGAAAACTAAATGAAGTTTATAGTATCAATTTTAGTGTAAAGAGCATTTGAATAGTTTACACCATGGGACTTGCATATAGTTAAACTATCTCTAACTTATAGGGGATGAGCTCAGACTAGTAACAAATATACTAGACAATTAGTGTCTTACCACCCATACCCCAAGCCAAGTGTTATACAACACTTATTCAAACATCCATATCCTTGTACTCTCTAAAATCCATAAATTCAATCATAATTAACATTTACTATTCAGCATACGACTAACCCAATACTGGTCAGCATACGACTAACCCATATAACTCATATCCCAGTGTACGATTCATTTACCATAGTTGTATCCATTCAAGAGACCAAAAATCCAAGAAATTTTACAAGGGCTAGGAACCCCGGGTGTTTCAGTCTCCCCTACTAGGATCATTCATCCCCAAGTGACAGACAAGTTAGGGTAACCAAGCAAGATTTATTTGCATTATTAAATATCAATCTAACCTTTAACCATGTTAGGAAACACGAATGCAAAGATATTAATCTTTCCTTTCAAAAACTCAGAAAATAAAGATATGTTCAAGAACACATACCTTCCCTAGAAATCCCAGATTCCGAAAACAGATATGGATACTTGGACTTCATGTCCTTCTCTACTTCAAAAGTTGCCAGTTCCACCTTGTCGTTCTGCTATCGAACCTTAACGAGGACAAATCCTTGGTCCACAACCGACGAACCTGCTGATTCAGTACCTTAATTGGTACCTTTTCACAAGACAGAGAATCTGAGATACCCAAACCCACCAAGGGATTCAACAAAAAAGGATCACTAAGACACTTCCTCAACATCGAGACATGAAATACCACATGATTGGACCTCAATCTAGAAGGCAACTCCAATTCAAAAGCAACATTACCAACCTTCCGAAAAATCGCATAAGGACAAACAAACCGAGGACTGAGCTTTCCCTTCATACCAAACCACATCACTCTCTTCATGGGAGAAACTTTTACGAACACCTTGTCCCCAACCTCAAAATCCAATCTCTACCCCATATATCCGTATAGGACTTTTGGTGACTTTAGGCAGCCTTAAGCCTATCCCAAATCACCTTCACCTTTTCTATAGCCTGATAAACCAAGTACAGACCAAATATGTCTGCCTCACCAAGCTTAAACCATCCAATAGGATATCTACAACTTCTACCATACAATGCCTCAAAAGAAGCCATACCAATCCTAGAATGATAGTTACTGTTGTAAGTAAACTCTGCCAAAGGTAAATTCTCAACCTAAATGCCACCATAATCAATAGAACATGCCCAAAGCATACCCTCTAACGTCTAAATAGTCCTCGCCAATTTCCTATCCATTTGAAGATGAAAAGCATTACTCATACTCATCTTACTACCCAATCCCTTCTAAAAAGACCGCCAAAATGAGATGAAAACTGAGTTCCACGATTAGAGATAATAGAAATAGGTACCACATATAGCTTCGCAACCTCATGAAGATATAACTTTGCATAATCCTATACCAAAAAAGGTAGTCCTCATTGGCAAAAAGTGAACAGACTTTGTCATCCTATACACGGTTACCCAAATCAAATCAAATTAGTTTCACGACCAAGGAAGACCGGTAATAAAATCCATATTGATCACCTCCCATTTCCAATCGGGAAAATCTATTTCTTGATACAACCCTCCAGACCTCATGTGCTTAACTTTAAATTTTTGACACATCATGCACTTAGCTAAAAAATCAGCCATGTCCTTTTTCATACGATTCCACCAATATTTCTCTTTGAGATCATGGTAAATCTTCGTGGAATAGGAATGAACAATATAGTGTAATTTATACTCCTCAGCCAAGATTCTTTGTTGCAACTCATCGATATCAAGAACACACAACCTCTCTGGTACCATAAAGTACCATCAACACTGATCTCGAATACTATTACCTTTTACCTACCTACATCACTTTTGATTTTCATCAAGTTAGGATCTACTACTTATTTCACCTTAATCTCTACATCAAAAGATGATCTAATAGCTTCCTATACAAATATGCCACCATCCTCAAAGTCCAATAGATGAAATCTAAGATTAGTCAAGCGGTGAATATCCTTCACCAATTCCCCTTACTCCTAATCCACATGAGATAAACTCCCTATGGATAATCTTCTAAGAGCATCAACAACAACATTAGTTTTACCTGGATGATAGTGAAGACTCATATCATAGACCTTAAGAAGCTCTAACTATCTCCTCTGCCTAAGATTTAGCTCCTTCTAAGTGAAAACATACTGTAGACTATTATGATAAAAAATGATATGTAAGTGCACTCCATACAAATAATGCCACCATATTTGTAAAGCAAAAACAACCACCAGCAACTCCAAATTATGAGTAAGATAATTCCACTCATGCACCTTTAATTACCTGGAAGCATAGGAAACCACATTCCCGTGCTGTATCAAAATATATCTAAGTCCCACCCGGGATGCATCACAATAAACCACAAACCCCTTATTACCTTCAACAAATTTCAAAATTGAAGCTAAAGTTATCTTATTCTTAAGATTCTCAAAACTCCTTTCACACTCTTTAGACAAAGAAAATTTTACCTTCTTCTGAGTTAACTTAGTCAAAGGAGCAACTATCGATGAAAAATTTCCTCAAACCACCTATAATACCCAGCCAAACCCAAGAAGCTCTGAATGTCGGTTGGAGTCATGGGTCTAGGACACCTTTTTACCACCGCAACCTTTTGAGGATCCACCATAATCCCCTCTCTAGAAATAATTCCCCAAGAAAGTTATATTGTTCAACCAAAACTCACACTTAGAGAACTTGACATAAAACTGTTGTTCTTTCAATATGTACAATACTATACAGAGGTGATAAGCATGATCCACCCCACTTTTAGAATACACCAAGATTTCATCAATAAACATGATGACTAAAATTTTCAAAAACTTCTTGCAAACCCTATTCATCAAATCCATAAATACTACCAGGGCATTAGTTAAGCTAAATGACATAATCGAGAATTCAAAATGCCCATACCGCGTACGAAAAGTCATCTTAGGGATATACTCCTCCCTAATATTAAGCTGATGATACCCAGACCTAAGGTCAATCCTAGAAAACAAGTTGACACCTTGCAACTGATCAAACAAGTCATCTATCCTAGGAATAGGATATTTGTTCTTGATTGTTACCTTATTCAAATCTTTGTAGTCGATACACATCCAAAGGGAACCATCCTTCTTGCATATGAACAAAACCAGTGCAACACATGGGGATACGCTTGGACAAATAAATCCCTTATTGAGAAGATCCATAAGTTTCTCCTTGAGTTTTCTCAACTAAGCCAGTGCCATTGTAGAAGGAGGAATAGATATTGGACAATTGACAGAAACCAAATAATTACAAAACTTCATTCCTCTATTCGGAGGAACACCAGGAAGATCATCCTGAAAAACCTCAGGAAACACATTTACCACCAAAAATGAGTAAAAAGAAGGGCCCTCCGAGTTAGAATCTTCAACCCGAACCTAGTGATAAAGACACCCTTTGGAGATTAAAAGCCCAATGCTAAGATAAGAAATAAACCTCCCCCTATGATGGAACCACCCTACTACTCTATAGCCAGTTCACCAGGGAACCTAAATACAACCTTACAAGTCTGACAATCTAAGGAAATGTAACAGGAGTGTAATCATTCTATCCCCAGAATAATATCAAAATCCACCATATCCACCTCAAATAGATCTACCAAGGTCAACTTTCTACCAATAGATACCACACAACCCATACAGACTCTTTTAGCAATAACCAAGTCACCTACTGGGGTAGAAATAGAAAAGGGATCCAAAACAACCTCAAAATCAAAACCAAACATATAGGGTGACATAGGAAATAGTGGACCTTGTATCAAGCCGACAATAAATATCACGATAAAATAGTTGCAAAGTACAAGTCACGACTTTAGGTGATCCCTTCAATCCCTACCCAGATTCAAGAGCATAAAATATATTCTGGCCAGTGTCGGAAAAGGTGCAGAAGTAGCACCCAAGGTACAGGAGTAGAAGATCAAGCAATCCAAGTTTTGACCACTCCTGAAGTACCATTACCAACTGAATAATTTCTGAGCATATGGCCTAGCTGGCCACATTTAAAATATTTATCCCTTCCTTTATCATAAAAGCCTCGATGAAGACGACTATAGAATTATCAAGGATGACACAGAGAAATAGACAGTGCCCCACCCACCTGAGATTGGGCACCCTATGCCAAAAAATTATCACAACCTTATTGACTCCTATCACCCAACTACTTTGAGTTAGGAGCGCTAGCAGTAGCAAAGGAACAAAAAATCCCCTAGTTCTTCTTTGGCTATTTGCCGCCATCTGGACCACCCTGATGCTAAGCACCACCTTGCTTAGATAACCAAAAATTTTCTTGTTTACTGTTTTCATCCTCCACCTACTGCATATGAACAACCAACCTCAAAATATCCATATTCTTAATAAGTAAAGTAGTGTTGCTTTCAAGGATAAAATCTTGAGATATCCCAGAAGTGAACTTTCTCATCTTCGCCTTTATATCAACCATAAAATATGGAGCATACCTTGACAACTGATTAAATTTCAAGACATACTCTTTAAAAGATATTTTTCCCTGCTTCAGATTAATAAACACCTCCATCTTTGCTTCCCTCAGCTCCTAAGAAAAGAAGCAATACAAGAATGTATTAGAAAAGGCCTCCCAAAAGGACAACTCCTCCATATCACCTCTATCCCTATCCTATTTCTCTTACTATTCGTACGCAATATCTCTAAGCTGATAAGCTATAAAATTTACCCCTTCCATATTAGCCGCCTTCATAACTCTAAATATATTCTCCATTTAATCTAAGAAACCATGAGGATACTCCTCTACCTTCATACCAGTTAAAGTAGGAGGATTTATTTTCATGAACTGGCCAACCCTTATGGCCCCAGTAAATAGAACACCAGATGCATATCGCTCAACTTGAGCATCAACCAACTAAGCAATAGCATGAATTGACTGACAAAATTCTTCATTAGTCACCTTACCTTAAGGAGGACTAGTACCAGCTAGAGGAACTCCAAAACAATAAAAAATAGGACCCTAAGATCGAGTGGGTACTCTAGGTATAGGGCATACTCTATTAACATTGTCTCAATATAGGACATAAGGATTTCTTTTTGATCCAGATCGACAAAGAATGATCTTTAAAGTAAACAAACAAGGATTAGGGGAAATTCTAGAACATAGACTCATATATTGAAAATAGAATACCAAGAAAGGGAAATATTCATAAATGTCCTATAGCCTCTCTCTTATGAGTGTGGTGCACTACATACCGCTCAAAGTGACTCTACAAGACATGGCTTTATTGACTCCTAATTGACCATAAACTTAAAGCTTTGGTATAAACTTGACACAACATGACTCGAGGTCTTGTCATAATAGGCGTCCCAAGTCTAACCAAGATAAAAAACCACCACTATTACACAACCCAACCTCCAGCCACCTACCCTATATTAGATAAATTTTAAGAATATTAAAGGATAGCGTAATTATCAAATTTACAAACTCAGGGATAGGTCTACTACCGAGACCAACCCAACCGGGCCTAACTATTCGAACATAACTAATAGCCAAACAAACCAAACCATCACTATATGAGTTTAATAATAATAATAATACATAATCTAAATATAAAAGATGATGGAACAACCAACAATATCATCAACCAGAATTGGCCCTAATACCAATGTCAATGCTAAGGATGAAACCCCTACTAATCTCTCCCATTCCAACCCATAGTAGTTCCATAAAATCCTTTAACTAAAAGAATACCAAAATCTAGTTGGGACATGCCCCCAACCATAGCCAAAAACAAAATCCATAAATAAAATAAATTATAAAATAACATCCATGAAATAGAGCCTTCTAAAAAGATAAAAGATTACTATTTCAATCCACTAGCTGGTCCCGAATGTACGATAGCTAAGCGGGGAGGTAGAATCATCATTTCCTATATCGCAAGGGGATATAGCCACCCAAAGATGGGTTAGAAGATGAATGGAAGCATGAACTCAAGATAAGGATAAAATAATTCCAACTAGTTAAAAGAAGTAAAACTAACCATATGCATACAAAACATACATATATATAGCCATGCCAAGAAAGGGAATGCATTTAAAACAATTAACCTGGGTATATGAAGCTTAACCGTCCTTATCCACCCATGGGCTATATGGGTCTAGTGTAACCTACTGAAAGGGCCCCGATGAGTATAGCAGCATAAACCAAAGATACCATAAGAGTATGGGATTCCCAAGTACCCTCACCCTCTATGATATATATGTACAATGTACTTAGAGGATTCTCGTGTACCTTATAGTATCATAAAAGGGTCGCCATTTCCTACCCCTATGTCGGCAAACATTAGTTTCAAATATTTGTTCATAAAACTCCAACTTTCATGATTAGATATCATACCCCACTACTATTGTCCATTTAAAACCATTTTCAACCAACCAATCCATTATTCCATTTACTATTTACGAAGACTATAAGTAGTGGTATCATCATACCGGCTATAACTTACAAGTATTGTCCTTAGCAAATCCTTTTAAGGTAAAGGGATTCCTGTGTACCGATTTACCAAGTTAACTTGGGTGAGTCCCATGTACCCCAAAAGTGTTCCATTATTAAGTTTCTTGGGGGAGTCACATGTAACCCACGAGTTGTTCATTAACATGTTTACTTGGGAAATTCTATTGTACCCCACAAGGAGTGCAATTAACCATAATTGTGACCACCAAACTATTACATTTAAACCATTCAAAACCATTTATCCATTTAAGGTTCCATTACCAAGTTTAAACTCTACATAAGTTCCATTAAAATCCAACAATGTAGTGGAAACATTCCCATAGGCATTTTATTAAACATATCTGGGTCATACTATTTCCAAAACCAAATAACCATTGCCATGCAACCAATTATTCAAAACTACCATTAAATCATATAAAAACATGATTAAAACATGGTAAAACTATAACCAAGCATTTATAACAAAATCCCCCAAATTATATTTGAAAATCCAAAACCATACAATAATCAAACCATGAAAACATTATATAAAGCCATGCCTTTAGTTGGAATAAACAATGAGGGAAGAGAAAATGCCCTTAACCTATAAGATGATAGATAGAAATCACCAATACAAGATCAAATTAATCAATAAGATAAAACTCTAGCCTTCCTTTACCCAAAAGCTTTAGAGAGAATTGTAGAGTGTTTAAGAAAAGTTTCTAAATGACAATGAATAGAATAATAGGGTAAGCAACCACTCAATAGGAATATAAGTCATGGGGACTTATTAGGTAAGTGGGGAAATATCCATATTGCCCTTACTTAAACTCCAAAATATCCCATCAGGTGTGTACAACTATCCATACCAGTCGTACCCTCCAATATGAGTACTACCCACCACTCGTACCTAATGCCATCTACCTTAGACCTTACACTTTAAAAGGTATTACTCACCCCAAACCATGTCGTATACAAGTATACATGTAGTACTCATGATCCGTACCCCTTGCAGAATAGAATCCCAAGAGGATTGAACACTTACCACTATAAGAGTCCATGGTAAGACTATACCCTGGCTTACGACTCTTGGTGACCCACTCATACTCATATCCAACTTAAGTTACGAAGTCTAAGACTATATAAAGTAGCCAAACAACCCATTTGCACCGATACGACTCGTACCACCCAAGTCATATCTATTCTAAAAACAAAATCCAATCTACCAATCAATAATGGCCAGCATACAACTAACCATACTATATGTATCCCTATGTATGAGTCATTTCCATAGTCGTATCCTACCAAAAGACTAGAAATCTAAGTAATTTTACAAGGAAAAGGGACATAAGGTTTTTTAATATTGATAAGAAAGAACAAATCCAAGAAATAGTTGATCAGAACATGAAGAAACACAAGTAATAGGGCCCATAAAAATACAAAGTGAGAACAATCAAACATACAAAATACATTCCCAAAACCATGTATATATTCATATAAAATTTCTATATACATAATGATTACTACATACACATCACAAGTACAAACTATCTAAAATAACAAAAATAAAGAAAAAAAAAAAATAGAGGGTGGGAGTAACTTTGTTCATCAAAATCTCACCCTAAATCATCAGTCCATGAAGCTTTCCATAAGGTGGATTCCGTACCGAGAACACATACAAGGATCTGCATTAGGAAAAATTGTGCAGAAGTGTAGTATGAATACCAAAACATGTTATACCTATTAAGTATCATAGGCCGACTATGTACGCAAGACATATAAATAATTAAAGTGCAAATATATAGTGAACTATGCATAATAACACAAAATATAAGGTAGACAATGAATGCATAAAAAATCAAAGTGAGAAGAAAGAATTAATGACTCAGAAGTACATTATGATCCTAACTATAACCTAGTTGTACCCCCATAAGTTTGAAAGGAACAAAAAATAGACAATATGACCCAACAAGCCTTAATAAGAACGATGAGTAAGAACAACAACCCATAAAAGCTATAAAAAATCATACGAAAGAAAAGATAGGAAAAAAAGAATGTCAAGTATTACTGGATCCTGAACTTGACTGATCTTTTAGGTGGCAATTAGCTCAAGTTAACAGGAGCTTCGACTTGTACAAATTTAGGTTCGAATCCCTTTTAAATATAGCAAACACTAAAACTTGAATAGTACTTTAACTGTACGTATTCTTTCTAAAAGTCGAATCGCTAAGGTAAAGTTCTTTTAGTACATTATTAGAATCACACACTGGATTTTAAGTCAAATTGATAACTTAATAGGTGTATGCCAGATAATAAGGAGCAATTAATAGTAGAAAAATAGTGCACGGTATTACCCCTTAAATTCCACCCTTCTAAAGTTTTAGTTCAATTAAAAAATTGACCAACCATAACTCTAGAAAAACTACACAGATAACGTACAAGAGTAAGGAAGCATAAACCAATCTAACAAAGAAAGCATAAACTAATCTAAAAGCAAATACCAACACCAAGAGTAAGAAGCCCAACAACTAAGATCATTCTACCCAAAAAGAGCACTAATATACAGATAGGACCCAAGTAACCATTCATTCAGCCTACATATTCCTATAACTATCTTCCTAGGGCAGTCTACTATGTAGGATTAAAAGGGTACCATTACCATCCCCTGGGAATCCATCAGTAGGGAAGCAACTACTTGATCATATGTTAAGATTTCCTTTACAACTATTAAAACTACCAGGTCCCTTAACTAAGTGTACAATAAGAGCAATGTCAATACCTAAAAATACAAGGTTACGATAGCACCTATCCCAACCTAACCATGGTAGGTAAACTTAACACTAAAAAAAAATAAGATACATGGAAAGTTATAGATGAAAAACAATATGAGACTTCGCAAGAAAGTTTGGCCATATATATAAGTTAACAACAACATCAAACTAAAAAAATACAACATTAATCAAAGCCTCATGCCATGAGTAAAGAGCACTACAGATGATGACAAAGAGTAGAAAAATATACATCTATCTCTGAAAAGTAAAATAAAGACAATATGTATAAATGAATACCATAATCAAGACCCGAACAAGGATCTTACTCATACTATGAATAAGCCTCAAACACAACACAAACTCATGTTCCAAGGGTTGTACTCACACTAGGATATGAATCAAAAGGGTATAAAAAGTAGGAGTGAGAAAGGTATACTTGTACTCAAAAGGTTTCATAGGCTGACTGAGTAAAGCAAAATAATTAAATAAGTAAAAGTACTATAAGAATGCATCTACTTTAATATAAAAAAGTTCCCATAGTAGATCAAACCATATCTCCCAATAGCTATATGTATAATATTAGTATAAGACTACACACAAGTATACATAAAAAAAGATTAAATACAAGATATCATATACATAAAAAAATGCAAGTGATATAATTAAACGAAAAAGATATAATGTAATGTCCCAATATCACTTTGTATATACCTTATGAGTGAAATATTTAAGAATAAAACACCATAGGGGTTCACAAGACGTATACTATCATAATCTCATCAGCTAACTTTGGCAACATATTATTTTGTCAAGGGTTTTGTAAAGTTTTCACTTGATTTTAAAATCAACATTTCCCATTAGCAATCCTAAGTATATAGATGAATAAAAGAAGGATGAATGCTTATAACAAAATCAATATCACGTCTTGTATAAATTTAATAATGGTACAAATAGGTCCAAATAGCTTCAATGTTAATAAACCATGATATAAGCCACTGCAATATAATACGGTAATAAAGAATCATGTTAGAAACCAAAAATATCAATCAACTTCCTCTCTCAGGTGTCATAATAATTATGAAGGCAATTAATACTCAATTTAGGCTAATTATATAAATTCAAGCTACTACATAAGCATCATAACAATATTTGAGGTAAATAATATTGAAAAAAGGTTAATACCAGCTCTTACACGACCATTATAATAACAATAATCCCTTAAGTCAATAATACTATTCATATAAGCCCCCATATAAGTAACACAATAGAAGTATAATCTCAAAATATGACTCTCACAATAAATCCCAAACCATAGTATAATTTACATGAATGGTTAACTACCCAACCCGATATTAAGAAAGCTAAGCAGTAATTATAGTAACCCTTTAGGTCATTTCTTGTGTTCCTACTTTTTTATACCGATAAATCTTCTCCTTGGCTATCCTAAGTCATTTATGACTTGGTGGAATTGATAGTTCGATTACCTGGAAGTCAGTTTGGTTTTTAGAAATATTTTTCCTTTTTGAAGTCTTCAATGGTTACAATTGGTCACTGAGCAAAAACTTCATCAAAATAACCTTAGATGAAAAATCAGACTTTTCTATCACTTCTAAAACATCAAAATCTATATGGTTGCATATCTCATTTGCTCGTATCGGACTACGGATGTATCCTGAAGCATTGGCCAAATCTCAAAAACAAATTCCAAGTTTCAACCATTTTCTTTCATAGAGAGATATACCATGCTCATAGTGGGTAAGTACGAATCCATAAGCCACGATTGTATCCAAGCGCGTGTACATAATTGTGCTTATCGAGTCTTGGGAAAGGCCTATTTAAATATTGTCTTGACTAAGAATTTGGTCATTTATGCCTCTCTCTTAAGTGCTAACTCCCTAATAGAGTGTAAAATCCTTAAAGTAAGTCTTTTGGGTAGATTAGGAGATTAATCATCTTATATAATCATGTTTTTCTACAAATCTAAGGTAAGATTCCTTCAAGTCTTAGTGTTGATTTCTTGATTTCTAGACCCAAAATTCCAAATGGCTTGAGGCTTGATTTTAGCCTCAAATATTATTATTTTACAAAAATTTCTTGACGTTTATAACTCCCTAATGATATATGAACAATGGGTTGGTCTCTAAAACATATTTTTCTATATGTTAGACCCACTTAGGATTTTTGGTATAGTTTTAGACCAATATCATAATGGTGTAATATGGGTGTTGTTATTCTTGGAATAATGCATTGATTATGTTGTTGATAGCTTTGATTATGACAGAAGTTTCAAGGAAAATAAAAGCAAAGATTGTTGGTTCATGAGCCATTTGGTACTTAAGGTAGGTTAGGCTTACTTGTAATTTGATTGAGCTTTATTATAGTATAATTTTTACGTATATATATTCTTCATAAATTCTTAGAATATACTTTGTTAACATGGTGGATATACTTTGTTACGTATTAAAATAATGCACATACATACTTGAATAACTTATTGTTTTACTTGGTTGACATTGGAAGCTCTTGTTAATTGAACTTGTAGATATGTTATCACTTATCTTTAGCTAATTTATTTTGTGAATCTTGAATTATGCTATCACTTATATTTTTCTAAAGTGTAAAGGCTAAACCTCTATTTGTGTCAAGGAACCCCTTTTTTTGAAAGTATTTGACTTGTCCCAAAAAAGAAAGATCCTAGAAAGTAATAACCTGGCTTGATATTGACCATGCTAAGAATCATGTTAAGACAGTAATGTATTGATGTTCATACCATATAAATATACATGTTCATGCACTTACCATTATAAAATATTGATGATAGTATGTGAGGTGCCATATTAGGCCTTCCTTTACTTTTGTACACGATATTGTTGTGGGACTTGTATTTGATATTGAATTTGCTATATACATATATGTCTATATTATTTCCTGGAGGATATGTTGATGCTATGTTAAAACCCGACAAGGCTGGAGAATATATTGATGTCATGTTGGTGACCGGTAAGGTCAAAGGATATATTAATGCTATTATGATGCCCGGTGAATCTGGAGGATATAACGATTTATGATTATGCCTGATGAATCTGGAAGGGGTATGGATGTTATGTTGGTTCCCGTAAGTCTGGAGCATATATTAATGCTATTATGATGTCCGGTGAATCTGGAAGAGGTAATGATGTTATGATGATACCTAGTGAATCTCGAAGAGGTATTGATACTATGATGATGCTCAGTGTATCTGTTGGATATATATTGATGTTTTGGTGATACTATCTATGGTGGGCATATATAACGATAAATATATATGTATGGCTATGCCCTTGTATGATTATTCATGTATGTGTATTAAGGATATGAAGTTTTTCTAAGGAAGAAGTCTATAATTCTCTACCATTAATCACTTGCTTAAGTGATATGGCTATTGCTAATTCTAAATAAGTTAGTAGAAGTAGAATATGCTAAATATTGAGTTAAGACTAATTGGTAAGTGTAATTAGGTGTAGAACTGAGGAATAACCTAGTGGATATATTGACTTGCATAAATTGTTAGATTATGGAATATCACCTTGTAAAATGAATTATGTGATAACTAGTTATATATAGTGGTGGTATTACTTGAGGGATAAAAGCCTAGAATACTAGTTGGTGGACCTTGTTTTGTCAAAATGTGGTAACTAATAATCGTGGATGTAAATGGCTTATGATGATAATGGACTTAGCATTATTGTTGACTAGTGATATTGATGCCAAATCTATAATGTCATTGGTTTCCTAAATGTTGACTTAGAGAGATATGGTACTCACTAATAAAGGGTGTCATTAAATAGTAGATAAGAGTATCGATAATATGTATTTTCCTTCCAATGTGAGGACTAGTTCACCTATGATAGCTAGTGATCAACTTTTGCTAAATAATGACTATTGTTTATTTGTGCTTGTTAACTAGATATATATGTTGTATACTTAGTAAATAATTAGTTTCTATTTCTTCATGAAGGTTATTAAGTAATCACTTAAGCTTATGATTGGTGACCTTATGATGTCTAGCAAAGTAGTAGCTAAATTAAGATTCTTGGTTAGTTAATAAGGACTAGATATAGTGCGTTGAAATCCTAGATATCTAAATAACTTTGTGACTATGGTTTTGATTACTCTGGTATATATAATTTCAATTATGATGATCGAGGATGTTTATGGATTTTGGCAAATGGATGATAGATGGGAAATATGGAAATTATAGGTAATTGTGAGTTGGTTATATATATGTGCATTGCTACATTGATAATTGATCTATTGATGTATTCTCCAGCAGTATGGGACGCTGTGATGAGTTCATTTCCTTTATGCTCTAATGGTAGTATGTGTTGAACTTGGTATTTACATAATTGTTATTGCATTTATGTTGCTTACTATCCTGAATCGATTCTCATTTTATATGATGATTATGGTATGTGTTGATATGAGATATCATACTATTGTTCATGTTGATTAGTTATCTTTACATAGTAATATTGGAGAAGATTCGGGTTTGATTTTGTACCTTAAATAAAAGATATTGTCTTCTTTATATAATCATTATATCATAATTTTTCTCAGTTTGACAATGACGCCTATTGAGGACTCTTGTTTTGGTACTCATACTATACTTCTATACTTTTTGGTGCAGACCCATATACTAGTTGTCTCCACTGAGTTGAGAGCGTGCTACATTGATTATCTATAGATAGGGTGAGCTCTTTGAATTTGAGTCGCCTATTTCCTCTATATCTTTATTTTGTCTTTTGTATTCAAGATGAATGTCTAAGACTATTTAAGACTATTTAGACTTTGAGTTGTAACTCTTATTGTCAAACTTAGATGCTCTTATACTACTTATACTAGGTCATAGAAATTGGTATTCGTATATTAGTTGTCTTTTTTTATGTGGAATACTGTTACTTAAATTGTGTTCGTATATTGGCTCCATGTTGGATGTTTCTACCAAGGTTACCCATTGCCTTAGCTTTGGGTTACGATGTTGGCTTACCTACTGATGGGTTTTAGTAGGTGCCAATATGACTCATAAATTGGATCATGACAAATAGGTATAAGAGCCTAGGTTTCACAGGTATATTGGGGCAAGATCAAGTGTATAATAGAGTCCTATAGATCAGAATATTAATGTCTATTTCCTATCTTTGTGAGGCTATGGGACATTCGTAAGAGTCTTTTACTTCACTAACTCATATTCTGCTAAGGATCTGAGTTGGTTGGTGGGATGTTTTGACTTTATGTTTTAAAAAATGCCTAGGACTCATACTATAGCTATGCGTGAGGAGGGTCCAGAGACCCAGCCTAGGGATCTCTCTCCTGTTCGAGGACAGCCTCGAGAGAGGTCCTAGTTAGGGATCATAATGGGCCTTTCTAGGACCCTATTTCTACACCTGATCTAGAGATTCCTCTACTAGAGCCAGCGGAGGTACAGGGACCAACCAAGTGTTTACCAGGTTTTATTCCCTGTTCTTTGCTTAGAGATGCCTTAGTTCACCCATTATGTATTGTTAATGGTTTATAGACTACTGGGCTAGGAGTGCGGCCTACAACTGCAGCTCTTAGAGTTGAGGTTCCCCCTATGCCGACAGTTGTTTAGCCAACAGTTACTTAGACTGTTGTTACCTAGCCTACTATGTCTATTGATGAGCAGAAGATATTGGGTAGGTTCATAAGGTTGTCTTTACCTAGAGTTTTTGGTACTCTTGGAGAGGATGCATTTAAGTTTCTGAATGCTTGTGAGGATAGGCTACATGGATTAGGATTTGTTGAGACTCATGATATGGATTACACCATCTGCTCGACACTAGTGAGGAGGTTTTATGAGTTCTAGGCCAGTTGGATCTTTCCCCTTTCATGAACTAAGTTCTATGAGATTTTCTTAGAGATGAATATGACGTGAAGCCTTAAGGATTGATTGAGATATTAGTACTTTAGATTAGACTCGTGTTCTATGAAATATGCTGAGTATGAGGGTCGTTTCTATGATTTCTCTAGGCATGCAACTTCTATTTTGGATTTTGAGTATGAGAGGGTTTGCTTCTTTATGAGAGGATTAAGACTTCCTATTTAGATATCTACTCATAGTTTAGTTGTTGCGGGTAGAACTTTTATAGATATTTCTAATCATGCTAGAGTGATGGAGGAGATGCATTATGAGTACCGTGATAAGAGGCCCAAGTATCAGGGAAGATTTGGTGGGAGCCATAGTAGTTCCCAATTCAAAGGTGGTACTTATTTTATTAGGAATCCTCCACATCCATTTTTTCATCCTTAGAGTCAGACTAGTCAACCCATCCAAGTAGATCTTCAGACCACTAATAGAGGTCGGTTTAGTTATAGTAGTTTCACTAGTAAGGGCGTTGATTAGTCTTTGAGAGATTCATCTATAGGTTGTGCTGGAATTTTTGTTACTCCGATTCGGTTGGATCTGTGAGTTCTAGTTTTTCTCGTGATTCTTATTTTAATTATGAGCTTCCTAGCTATTTTGTGAGGCGATGGTACTATAGCTCAGGGTGCTACTTTTATTAGGTTGGTTTATCCCCCAGATAGAGGTAGTTTGTAAGGTCATAGAGGTGGTTACCAAGGTACTCAAGGTGGTACTAAAGCAAGCAGGACACCAGGTCGGTCAGGTGCCTAGCCAGACAGAGGGCGTGGTCAGTTGTATGCATTACCTTTTAGTCTTGAGGCTGAAACTTCAGATGCTATTGTGATAGGTACAATTTTGGTCTGCTGTAAGTCGGCTCTTTCTTTATTTGATCCTAGCTCAACTTATTCTTGTAAAACTACTTATTATTCACCACGATTGGACTTGACTAGTGACTTATTATCATTTCCATTTCGTATATCTACTCCCCTAGGTGATTCTTCAGTAGTGGATCTAGTATTAAGATCTCGTGTTGTGATATTTAATGATGTTGATACTTATTTTGATCTTATTATTATGGATATGCTAGATTTCGATATAATTTTAGGCATGGACTGGTTAGCCCACTATCATATGATCATGGATTATTTTGCTAAGACTGTTACCTTAGCTATGCTCGGTGTACCCAAGTAATTTGGCAGGGAGCAGTTAGCCATGATCCAACGAGGATTATCTCTTATGTTTGTGTTATAAGCCTTATATTAAGGTTTGTGAGTCTTATCTCTCTAATGTATATGATACTCGAGTAGAGAGTCTATTAATTAACTCTGTTCCTATTGTGTGTGACTTTATTGATATTCTTCTTACCAACCTGCCAAGTATTCCCCCTAATGGTGAGATTGAGTTTGATATTAACCTTTATCCTATCACCCAACATTATTTTATGACACCTTATTGTATGGTTCCTTCTAAGAATAAGGAGCGGAACTCTCAGCTCTAAGATCTTCTTGGGAAGGGTTTCATTAAATCGAGTGAGTTCCCGTGGGGAGCTTCTATTTTTTTTATCAAGAAGAAAGATTATTTACTGCGTATGTGTGTTGATTATAGGCAACTTAACAAGGTGACGGTGAAGAACCATTATCCTATCCTTCTCATTGATGATTTGTTCGACAAGATTCGGGGTGTAGTCGTGTTTTTCAAGATACATTTTGAGGTTCGATTATCAGTTGTTAAGGATTTGGTTTGAGGATATCTTGAAGATAACCTTCAGGAACCTTTAGGATCATTATGAGTTCTAGGTGATGTATTTTGGTCTGACTAATGCTCCAACCATGCTTATGTACGTTATGAATTATGTGTTCAAGCCCTATCTAGAATCTTTTGTTATTGTGTTCATTTACAAAATTCTTATGTACTTGAGCAGTAGTGAGGAGGATGCACAATAGTTGAGGATTGTGCTTCAGACTTTGCGAGAGCCTATACTTTTTACCAAGTTCTCCAAGTGCAAGTTTTGGCTTAAGTCTGTATCATTTCTTTGAACTATGGTGTCCAAGAAGAGTATTATGGTAGACCTGGCTACAATTTCGGTGATTCATGATTGGGCTACTCCAACGTCTTCAATTGAGGTTCATAATTTATGGGTTTGGCTGGTTATTACAGATAATTTATTGTGATCTTTTCTACTATTTTAGCCCCTATAACTAGATTGACTCAGAAAATTGTCTTACTTCTGCTCTAGTCTTAGCTCTCCCAGTTCAGAGTGAGGGATTCACCGTGTTTTGGGATGCTTTTGGCATTGGTCTTGGTTATCTGTTGATGTAGCAGGGTCGTATTATTTCTTATGCTTCTATACATATTAAGGTCCATGAGACCAACTACCCCTCTCATGATTTAGAGTTAGCGGTGGTAGTTTTCGCACTCAATATTTGGGGTTATTATTTGCATGGTTTTCATTATGATATTTTAACCGATCATCATAGCCTTTAGTATCTCATGACCCAGCGAGAAGTTAATGCTCATCAGTGTAGATGGATGGACTTGTTAAATGACTATGATCGGTATATCTTATATCTTCCGGGAAAGACGTATATGGTAGATAAAGTCTTGAGTCGTAAGGAAGTGAGTATGGGTAGCATTGTTTGTATATCAGTTTCTCGGAGGACCTTAGCACGATACATTCATTATTTAGCCAATTTGATGGTCCCCCTTGATATTTTAGATACTACTAGGATTTTGGCTTGTGTGACGGTGAGGTCCTCCCTATTTTAGCTGATTTGAAATTGTCATTATGAGGATAGCAAGTTATGTTTTCTCTGTGATCAGGTGACTAGTAGTGAGTTTAGGTGACATATTTTGATTATGAGGTTATTTTAAAGTTTTAGGGTATTATTTCAGTTCCCCGGCTTGAAGACTTGATTCAGTCGATTCTATATGAGGCTCACAGTTCTAGATATTCCATTCGTCCTGGTACAACCAAGATGTAAAGAGATGTAAGGCAACTTTATTGAGGGGATAGGATAAAAAGAGATATTGTAGAGTTTGTAGCTCTTTGCCTATGTTGTCAGTAGGTTAAGGACGAGCATTAAAATCTTGGTGGATTGACTCAGAGGTCACCTATTACAGAGTGAAAATAGGAAAGGATTAACACAAACTTCATTAGTTATTTGCCTCGTACTTCTCATGGTAATAATGGTATTTTGGTTATTGTGGATCATTTATCTAAGTCGGCGCATTTCATTCCTATTCAGATAACCTTCAATGCTGAGAGATTAGCAAAGATTTATGTTTGAGTGATAGTTTGTTTGAATGGGGTGCCTATTTCTATCATATCGAATTGTGGTTCTATATTTACTTTGAGATTTTAGAGGGTATTTCAGGAAGAGTTGGGTAATTGAGTGAATTTGAGTACTTTTCATCCGCAGATAGATGACCAGTCTGAACAAACTAATCATGTGCTTAAGGATATGCTCTGAGCCTGTTTTAGGGATTTTGGAGGATAGCGGGATAAGTACTTAGCATTGGCAGAGTTTGCCTACAGCAATGGCTATCATTCGAGTATTGAGATGGTGCCTTATCAATCCTTGTATGGTAGGAGATGTCATTCTTTGATATAATAGTTTGAGACATCGGAGGTAAGACCTAGTGTTACAGATTTTCTTCAGGACTCATTAGACAGATTTAGGGTGATTCAGGACAGGCTAAGAGCAACCCAGAGTAAGAAGAAGACCTATGCCGATCATAAACTCTATGCCTTGAGATCGGAGTAGGTAATCGGGTGTTCTTTCATGTTTCACCTATGAATAGTGTGATGAGATTTGGAAAAAATGGTAAGCTCAACCCTTGTTACATTGGTCCTTTTGAGATTCTCCACGTAGTAGGCAAGGAGGCTTTTTAGTTAACTTTACTTATAATTATTGATGTTGTTCATCTGGTTTTCCATGTATCTATGTAGCAAAAGTATATTCCTGATCCGTCTTATGTGCATAGGTGGGACTCAGTCCAGTTAGATGAGAAGTGTGCTTTTATCGAGAAGACTGTGCTTAGTTTTTCTAGTGATGTGAGAGAGCTACGTACTAGAGATATTCCTATAGTTTTGGTTCAGTGGAGGCACCGCCTAGTAGAGGAGGCTACCTAGGAGATTAAGAATGATATGTGGGCCTAGTAACCTCATTTATTTGAGACTTCTTGTATTTTTTCTTCAACTTTAACTTTTGAGGATGAAAGTTCCTTAATAGTGGATATTGTAATGACCATTCAGATCATTTCTTATGTTCCTACTTATTTCTATTGATAGAGCTTCTCCATAGTTAACCAAGTCATTTATGACTTGCTAGAACCGATAGTTCAATTACTTGTTTGTCCATTTGTTTTTAGAACCATTTTTCATTTTTGAAGTCTATGTTGGTTCCAATTGGCTAATGAGAAAAAACATCAATAAAACAAACTTAGATGTGAAATCTGACTTCACCAGCGCATTCGAAACATCAAAATCTATATGGTTACCTATCTCATTTGCTCCTAACGGATTTCAAATGCATCCTGAGGCATTTACCAAAGCTCGAAACCAAATACCAAGCTTCAATCGCTGTCTTTCATGAAGAGAGATACCATGATTGCAGTGGGTTGGTATGAATGCGTGATCCACAATCCCAGCCAAGCGCATATACACGATCACACTTCTTGAGCCCTGGAAAAGGCCTACTTTAATTTTTTCTTGACCAAGAATTTGGTCATTTGTGCGTATCTCTTGAGATCTAAAACCCTAATAGAGTGTGAAATTACTAAAGTGAGTCATGTGGTTTGATTAAGAGCTTGAATAATTTACGTAATTGTGTTTTTCTATAAATCTAAGGTAAGATTCTTTTAAGTTTTGGTGTTGATTTCTTGATTTCTAGACCCAAAACACCAAATCGCTTGAGGCTTGAGCTTTATTGTCGTATAATCATGATATCTTGAGAAGATTGGGAGGGGTCTTAGATGTTGAAATGGTAAATAGAAATACTTAGTATTAGTGGAGATATTTAGACTATCCAACTTTGTAAGTTGATATTTTATGCTTAGCCTTGAACTTTGTCTAGTTAGACTTGTTGTCTCATGAATAGCATGAGAATGCTTTAGTTGCTCTAGTTAGACAGGAGTTAGTTTGTTCACTCACCTTATTTGTATGTTGAACTGGATTGTAAAGTTGTAAATTTACATTAGTTGTTTGGATGAATTAAGATAATACTTGAGGAAGAATTATCCTGTAGAACTAGTGTGGATTGACAAACCCTTGAGATATGTCTTAGATAACTTAGTCTAATTCTGGGTAGAAGTTAGACTTGAAGATGATAACTTGGGATATTAGAAGAAAAACTTGTCCCGCCTTAATCTTGAACTAGGTAACTTTATTAGTGACCAAGATTCTTGATAAATGCTTAGAATAAGTTTTGGTAACTTCGTGGCAAAACTCAGTATGTGGGTTGTTCTTGATGTTGATGTTTGAAATAATGTGCATAAATGATTGAATAATTTAACAGTTTACTTGGTTAGCATTGGAAGGTCTTGTAAATTAAACCTATGGCTATGCTATCACTTATCTTTGGCTAGTTTATTTTGTCAATCTTGAATTATGCCATAACTCATATTGTGTTCTAGTCTAAGGACTAAACATATGTTTGTGTGAAGGAACCTTCTTTTTTGTCAAGTATTGTGACTTGTGCCTAATAAGGGAGATCCTAGAAAGTATGTCCATCACTTGCGATTAACCATGATAATAATCATGTCAAGCCAGTTATGTTTTAAGTGTTCATACTATATTAATATGCATGTTCATGCACTTACCATTATAAAATACTGATGATAGTTTGTGAAGTACAATGTGAAGCCTTACCTTACTTTCTTACACAATATAATAGTCAACATGTATTTAATATTGAATCGGCTATATATATATATGTCAATATTATTTCTTGGAGGATATACTGATTCTATGTTGATGCCTGGAAAGACCAGAAGATATATTTATGTTATGTTGGTACTCGACAACACCGAAGGATATATTAATGTTATTATGATGCCTCGTGAATTCAGAAGAGGTAATGATGTTATGATAATGCTTGTTGATTCTGGAAGAGGTATTGATACTATGTTGGTGCCCGATAAGGACTGAGCATATATTGATGCTATTATGATGCCCGGTGAATCCAGAAGAGGTAAGGATGTTATGATGATACCCGGTGAATCCAGATGATGTATTGATATTACTATGATGCCCAGTGAATCCAGAGGATATATGTAGCTATTATGGTGATGTTATATATTGTGGGCATATATAAGGATAAATATATGTGCGGCTATGTCTTTGTATGATTATGCACGTCCGTGCATTAAAGATATGAAGTTTTTCTAGGGAAGTAGTCTATAATTCTTTAGTGTTAATCACTTGTTTAAGTGGCATGGCTATTTCTAATTTTAATTAAGTGAGAAAAAGTATAATATGCCGAATATATAGTTAAGATTAATTAGTAAGTGTAACCCGGTGTAGAACAAAGGAATTTCATAATACATGTATTGACTTGCATAAATAGTTAGATTATGGAATGTAGCTTAGTAAAAGGGATTATGTGATAACAAGTTGTTATATAAAGTGGTGGTATTACTTGAGGGCTAGAAGTCTAGATTACTAGTTGATGCACCTTGTTTAGAAAGAATATGGTAACTAATAAGCATGGTTGTAAACGGCTTATGATTATAATGGACTTAGCACTGTTGTTGACTAGTGATATTGATGCCTAGTATGTAATGTCGCTGGTGGCAAAAATGTTGTCTTAGATAGTTATGGTACTAACTAGTAATGTGTGTTGATTAAATAGTAGATAAGAGTATTCAGAATATGTAGTTTTCTTCCTATGTGAGGACTAGTTCACCTATGATACCTAGTGATGAACTTTGGCTAAATGATGACTATGGTTTATTTGTACTTCTTGACTAGATGTATATGTTGGCTACTTTATGAATAATAATTAGTCGCTAGTTTCTTATGAAGGATTTTAAGTAATTCGTTAAGCTTATGATTCGTGACCATATGATGACCAACAAACTAGTATATTAATGATGAGTCTTGGTAAGTTAATAAGGACTAGATATTGTGTATTGACATCCTAGCTATCTAAATGACTTTTTTATTATGATTATGATTACTTTAATATATAACAATTTAATTACGATGATCGAGGATGTTTATGTATCTTGGAAAATGGCCGATAGATGGGAAATGTGGAAACTATGGGTAATTGTAAGTTTGTTATATATATGTACCTTGATACGTTGATAATTGATTATTGATGCACTATTCGGTGTTTTGGGATGTCGTGATGGGTTCTTTTTCTTTATGTTATTTTGGGTGTACTTCCTTTGATATGGGACACCGTGGTGAGTTCTTTACTTTATGCTGTAATTGTAGTTTATGTGTTGAATTTGGTATTTACATGATTGTTATTTCTCTTATGTTGCTTACGATTTTGAATCGATTACTCATTTGATATGACAGTTGTGGTATGTGTTGATATAATATATCCCACCATTGTTCTAGTTGATTAGATATCTTTATACAGTAATATTGGAGAAGATTTAGGTTCGATTATGTTCCTTGACTTATAGATATTTTCTTATTTTATATCATAATTTAGCTTAGTTGGCCGATGATTCCTACTGAGTACCCATGATTTGGTACTCACACTACACTTATGTACCTTTTAGTGCAGACACGAGTACTAGTTATCGTTGCTGAGTTGAGATCATTCTTCTTTGATCTTCGCCCATTTCTCCTATATCTTTATTCAGCCTTTTGTATTCGAGACGAATGTATAAAACTTCGTAAGAATATTCAGACTTTGAGTTGTAACTCCTATTGTCGAACTTAGATGACTTTGTACTGATACTAACAAGTCATAGGAATTCGTATCTATATGTTGGTTGTCTTCCTTTATGTGGAATACTGTTGATTATATTATGTTCGTATATTGGGTCCATGTTGGATGTTTCTACCAGGGTAACCCATTTCCTTCGCTCCGAGTTATAGTGTCGGCTTACCTACTAGTGGGATTTAGAAGGTGCCATCATCACTTAGAAATCGGGTCTTGACAATAACCTACCAAAAGTCGAATCTTGAGCATGGACCTTTAACATAGAGCCTTTCCTTTACGCAAATCCTCAAAACGCACCAAATCTATCAAAAATGTAATTTATATGTCAAAAGATATTTAATGATACCATATTAGTAACTCTGAAGAAAAACGGATGAAATTGGACTTTTATTTAAGAATCATGTATCCCATAATCAAGTTTCAAAATATGAATACCCATTTAAAAACAAGTTGAAAGCGAGCTTTAAATGCTTAAAAACCCATTTTTCTTCCTTATTAGCTAAAACCCTAAAATATCAAATTTAGAATCTAAGTTTTGAAGATGATTTATGAAATAAGCAATAAGGACGGAAACTATGTTTTGAAACTCACTAAAATACAATTTGATGAAAAAACTTCTTCAAAATTTCCAAAACCGAGACCACAATGCTTGAAAATGGAAGGATGGAATAAAAAACAAGAAAATGGGATTTATACCACCGACGTCAGCTAGATAGTAAAATGGACTAAGATAAACCTAGAGAATGAATACCCAAGAAACAATACCCCATAAACAACTAGCAAATTATCCTATAAATACAATCATGCCAAGTGTAAGAGTAAGTAAGTGGTAACCTACGTTGATGGAAAAGAACACGCTTACAACCCACTAAATTAGAGCTTTTCTCTTCCAAGAATCCTTTGACGGAAACCACGGAAGTGGAACTATAATATACACATCAAATGAGAATAATGGTACTAGTATTGTGAATTAACTATCTAGGTCAAAATTAGGTTAAAAATCACATGTGGGGCCTACTTACAGAATCCAAAAGGAAACAACAGATGGATCAAAATTTAACCTAAAATTGAAGTAGTTATATCCCTCGCTGGACAAGGATCACATGCTCAAAAATTGAGCATGATCAAACCTCAAATCAAGCCTCAAAATTTTTCCACAACCTAAAGGAATCAATTGAAGTTTGGTCCTTAAACTTATGCAATTTCTAGGGGAATATAATGATAGAACAGCCTACTAATGTCCATATGCTTTAATTATTTAATCACATAACAATTTATCAAGGTCAAGATTCAACAATTGAGGAAAACACTTTTGTAAGATGGTTCAAAATTGTGAAGATGGGGCTTTAATACTGCTAGGGGTCCCTTCTTTGCAAATGTGGGACACCTATTGCAAAGGCTAAGGTCCACTAGGTAAGTCCTTCGTTAATGTAGTTGATCCACCATAAACAAAAAAGTACAAGCCTGTATCAGCAAGGCTAGGCATACTTAAAAAATTTGGTGACCTGCCAATGAACGCAAATGTCAAGAATCCTTAACCTCTGCAAATGCAACTAATGGGTCTCAAATTCAAAGAATAATGATGGATTATGCCAAATGTTATGCACAAGAAATTTGGTCAAGTCTAAAATTCAATTAATGGCTCCTCAAGATTTATATGCAAACCCAAGCGTGCAATTAAATACGATATCCCATCAAAAATAGTACTCCAGACTTATCAAAATCTGTAAAATTCTTAACATAGGTTATTTTGACAACAAGTGGGTATCAAGCCAAATCTTCCATTATTAACTAAATACTTACAAATATACTCAATGAGGCAACAATCCTCCGATCCAAACCAAAGGTTCTCCTATCCCCAAATCCATATTTAAAGATAACAAAACTATCAGAATTTTCATTTGAGGTTGTTTGTTAGAAGTTTTGACCAAAGTAAAAGTCTCGATTTCTAAAACTAAAAAATATTGAAATTGTATTAAAACTAAATCAAACTAACCTAGAACCAAACAACTAGTCCTACCAAATCATAAATATACAGGAAAATTGTAAGAAAACATGAAATGATTAAAATTCATACAAATAAAAAAAATAACCTTGAGGGTTAATACAACATACACTATAAAAACATGTTTTCCCTCAAATATAATAGTCAAAAAGTACCTAAAGGCTTGAATAATAAAGGATACTGAGCATGCAAGTCTTGCTCAATCTCTCATGTAGCCTCCTCGATGGGATGATGTCTCTAATCAACTTTAACCATCAAAATCTCCCTTGACCTTATACATCTAACATCCATATCGATAAAATCAACCAAATCATTCTTAAAAGTCAAATGATAATCTAACTAATACTAATCCCAATGGATCATATAAGATTCATCCAAAATATAACACCAAAGCATCATTACATGAAACATAGGATGATCGGCCAAAACTGTTGGAGGAAAACCTAACTTATATGTCATATACCAACGCACTATACAATGTTGAATGAACCAATGTACATAGGGCAGAGCTTTCCCATCTTACCAAACCTCATGAAGCCATTCATGGATGACACCTAAAGAAACACCCGATCGGCAAATCCAAACACCAATGATCAAAAACTATGATTAGCATACCTCTTCTTTCTACTCTGAGTAGCTTGTCCTAAATCACCTATACAAAATCATAAGAATCATAAAACTAACATATCAGATATCTACACTGTGTACCATACAACGCCCTTAAAGAAACTAACCTAATACTCAAAATCAGTTTTCAGTGTATGCAAACTCTATCAAGGGTAGAAATAAATTCGACTAACCACTAAAATTAATAACATAGGACAACAACATATATTCTAAAACTTAAACTATCTATACAGACTGGCAATCAAACTGGGTATCTAATGTTGTGCTAAAGTCAACTCGGGTACTTGATCACGCATATCTATACCATTTAAATTGGTAGAGGAAGCTCATTGTCAATACCTCAACTTGTGTTGAGGTTGAATCCATGAGTAACAAAATTAGATTTCTAGTCCTATGGGTGTTAATAGTCACTTAAAAGATACCTATAATGTAAAAAAAGTAAAATGCATGATTTAAAATGGGGGTTGATTTGGAACAAGGATTGATCAATGTATATTCAAGTTAACAAATTAAATGCAACAAATGTGATTGAAAATTAAAGATGAGTAATATCTTAGGATTATGTCTACCTAAGGGAAAGTTATGCGTAGGTGCATAATGATTTGGTGTAAATTCTAATTATTAACAATATAGTAGACTAGGTTATAGGTCTTTGAGACTAGATTGTCAACAAAACCACAAGAATATTACTCATTGAGCTTTTTGAGTACCTAATGTGTGTTCCAATTAAATCCACCTAATATCTTAATTGGGCATTCGTATTTCTAGGAAGCTGCCCAAGATATAGTTAACTCTCTAGTCACCCTTATTTCTAAGATAGTGAAAATATAGAAAATTATATCCATTATTTTAAACTATTACTTTATCACCCCTATCCCTCTTTCAAGGATGCTATCGGTTCCAAAAGTTCACCTATATCCCTTTTTAAAGAATGACATGGGCTTTCAAGAAATGGAGGTTTTCAGCCACAAATCTATTTTGGGTATTTGGGGTTTTAACCCATAAACTCCTACTAATTCAAACAAGAAATAGTAAAATCCATCATTAACAAATTAGAAACTACACAAATACATCACAACCCACATATAATTTCACATTAGTTCAATATAGTCCCAAGACAAAAAAATTAGCTACTTATGAAGTAAAGGGAAGAAATATACCATAAGGTTCATTCAAAGCACCCATGGTAATGGAAAGTAAGAAGATTCTTCAATTTAAACTTCAATTGCAACAAACCCAAATTGGAAAACTCAAACACAAAAGTTTCCCCAATTAGTAGAGTTACAAATTATCAAAAATTCAATTGTTCATAGTGTAAGGTACCAAACAAGAAAGGATTTAAGCATTATAAGGGATTTAGGGTCGGTTAGGCAACATGACAGAATTTCCCATTGGCATAAACCTATATAGCCGATATCACTGCAAATTGATCGCAATTACGGCTACCGTGACTGAAGTTAGATCCTCACGGTCATAGAGGATGACCAACCTTGACTGGCTGCGATTGTGGCCCTCTAACCGCGATTACAGTATCTGAGCCTAATTATGTACAGGGTCTGTATCTATGTACTTTTCTTCTCATTTTGATTCCTTTTACGCTTAATTCCATATCTTTCTATTTCATCACTTGTGCACCTCCAAAATATGAAAATTATTGCATTCAACCAACAAACTTGTCTCTTTTATACCTTCAAATTATAGTAGTGTGCACGAATTTTTTATTATAGTGTGCCATGAAATGAACTTTATCATAGTCTACCGTGATTAAACCCTAAAAACATGAGAACAACACAACAACATTCATAATCAACATTTTCATGCAAAAATTATGCTATATTGTTCAATAAAGCTCATGGGATTGATACTTGGTGTTGTTTTGACAAGAATTGGAAGCGCTAGAGTTTTGGCCCAAGCTAAAATTCAGCCTTAGATATGGTGATCATGGTCCATTGAGCCACAATTGCAATTCAGTAGCCACGATTGCAGTATCTGAGGCCAGATTGAGCCAGATTTTTAACAAAGCAAAATTACAAATTCTAAGCCAATACATGTTCCAACGCAGAATTTAACATCAATATCATTGAACAAGATTAAGAGATACAAGATCATGCCCTTAGAATATGGAAACAACTAGTTATTAGTTCATTTGGGCATTTGATCGAGCACTTGGTGTGTACACTGTATTTCTCTTAATTTTTAACACCATTTGGGCGCTCAAGACTTCTCCACATGCGTGCACACCATTTATAATAACTAAACACCACAAAAGTATAAGTAACTAAAAATTTACCAATGCATACATTCTATGGCCTACCTACAATAATTGAAGCACGAGTTCAAAATACTTACCAGAGAAGTGATGCAATATGGATAATAAGATGCTTTTGGATGCCCAAAATATGACCACAAGTGGGTACAATTTGAGATAAAAATTGACAAGGGAGTGTAAGGGAATGGGGCATTCAGATGCTCATTTAAACAGACTTGACCGAAATCGCGATTCAGGGTCCGCGTTCATGAACAAGCAGGGACAACAAATACAGGGGCATGAGGAACACAATCATAATAACTGAGGGCATTTCTGTACCAATTTTTTCCCCTATTCAGCTTATTACTTATTTTGACACATTTTCCCATGTATAGTCCAACATGCAAAAATTTCACACTTTTCCTTTCTCGACTTAGTCAAAATCTCCAACGTGCCACAAATGTATGGATTAATCAATGAAAAAATAAAATCTACGTTACTAAATTAAAAACAAAGGATATGAGCCACTTTTATGGTATTTGTGGGTTGACTCTTACTTAGTGCCTTAGTTATCATCGTAGCATGAGGCCCTTCATCTTTTTCTAATTGGATCCTTAAGGGACCCCTCACTTAATTCTTTATGTTTAACATCTATAAACGTCACCACTTGGAGACCCATGGGTTGTTCCTTCATTTTGCATACCCGAAAGGACACTTCCCCATCATGAACTCTAAACCTTTTTTCTCCAAGCTCTAAATTGACAGTCGCTCTTCCCATAGCAAGAAAAGGTATACCAAGGATAATATGAAACACTTGGTCCATCTAATAATCTTTCATCATAAAATCCTCCAGAAGAAAGAACTATCCACTTTCAACAACACATCGAACAATACACCAACTAGTTTCTTGATAGATTGGTCTGCCATCAAAAGCCTTATCAATATTAGAGTAGGGGTACTCAAGAAAAGCCTTTGATATATTTCAACGGGCATGAGACATATACTTGCAATAAGTTTACATAAAGATTTCTTAAACATATGTGTCCTAATGGTGCATGGAGTTGTAAAGGCCTCGATATCTTATTTCTTTTCTGCTATCGCACTAGACAAGATAGTGCTACATCTATGTCTGACTTCAATAGTGTCACCCTCAAGAAGCTTCTTTTTTGACATCAATTTTTACATACATTTATCATACCCCAGAATCTCTTGGATCGACTCAAGTAGTGGGATATTAAGAGAGAGGTTGCTAAGCTTAGAAAAGAAAGATTTGAACTTAGCATTGTCCACCTTATTTTTGAGCCTTTGAGGGAAAGGACAGGGAAACTTCATTGTAAGAATTATGTCACTTTCCACTTCATCATTCTCAACTACCTCTGGGTCTCCCTCTTCATCATCCACTTCTTATTTAACATCGGCTCTTTTTTGTTCCTGTCTTGAGACTTTAGAGCTCCCTCATTTGAATCTTTCACCAACTTATCATTAAAATTTATTTGTTCACCTTTTGTTTCTTTTTCAAAATCCACTATAAGATCACTGAGTGTTTTATGACTGCTACTGAAAATAGCCAACACTTGGGCATTATTTTTTTGATTCACAATGGTGTCACTAGGAGGGCCCCCCTTTTGTCTAGCATTGAGTCGGGTGGAAATTTAGCCTATTTCCATTTCCAATTGTTTAATAGAAGTGGAGTGGGACACAACCATTTGGTTGATTTGCAAAAATTCACCTTTTTATTCATGAACCATCTTATCTGCTCCCTACAGTTTCATCAAAATTCTTGTTGAGAGATCTATGGTGTTGTATTTGTCGGGGTCAATGGGATTTGCTTCTTTATTCTTTACTTGGTCATGAGGGTGCACATAATGATCATATTCATGGACTTTATCGCTCCAATCATGTTCATGATCCCTATCTCTTTCATTCTAACCTTGGTTTCCTCCTTGCCTTTGATAGGCGAGGCGCAACAGCTCGAATATTTTGCCAAATACCGAATATATTTATCAAGATTCTTAGAATCTTCATCATCATAGGCCTTGGATTCTATGACATTCAATGTATTTTTAGGTTCACCCATTACATCCTTATTTAGAAGATCTAATTATGTTATTATTTATGCATTATTTTTCTTCCTCTCTTTATATCTCTTATTTTGGTTAGTATCAATAAAGGAAGGAGTAGGGGGATCCTTTTAGTACCTCATTATCATGGGTGTACCATCCCTGGTTTTGTTTAGTTACTTCCTCAAGACAGTTTGTCGCCACATGATAAGTCAACATCACAAAATATCCCCCCCCACCGCATTGTCTACCATGGTTTTGTTGACTTTATCTAAGGCCTGGTAGAAAATTTGGAGAAGCATATTCTCCTAGACCTTGTGGTTGGAACATTGCATAAGCTTCTCATTGAATCTTTTCCCCACCTCATAATAAGGTTCTCCATTCAATTGACTAAAGTTAAAGATTTCATTTTATAATTATACATTCTTGGATGGTGGGAAATACCGGACAAGAAAGGAAATGGTGAGTTTATCCCATAAAGTAATTGATCCAGTCGAAAGGGATCAACGCCACAATACACACTCTCCCATTAGAGAAAATGGGAAGAGATGCAACCTTATAGAATCTTGGGAGATGTGTATAATATCAAAGGGTGCACAAAGTTCTACAAAATTCTTCAAATGCAAGTTGGGTCCCTCGTATGCTTGACACCCAAGAATTCCCTTAATTTGTCGCATATGTAACATGAAACTTGTGATGTGAAAGACTTCATTCCCATTCATAGGTGTGATACGGATAGAACTTATTTTCCCAAAGTTATAGAGTTTCTCTTCATCATCAAAAGGACCATCGAGGATCCAAAATTACTTCTATTGTCACTCATAGTTTGGCGAACACTATGGAGATCAACTAAACAAAAATAACAAAACAACAAAAATAAATATGCACCACTATGGGTATACCCTAAGTAAAAATAAACACTTTATAAGTGAAAACTAAATTTCACTCCCAAAAAATGGTTCCATTTTGATCATGCTCACCTATACCATTAAAAATGGTAGAGGATGATCATTGCTAATAGCTCAACTTATGTTGAGGTTGAATCTACAAGGAGCTAAATTATCTTTCAAGTCCTATGGGTGTTAATAGTTACTTAAAAGATACCTGTAATGTAAATAAAGATAAATGCATGATTTAAAATGGGGGGTTGATTTGGAACAAAGATTGATCATTGTATAATTAAGTTACCAAATTAAAGGAAATAAGTGTAATGGAAAATTAAAGATGAGGAAGACCTTGGGACTATCTCTTTCTAAGGGCAAGGTATGCATGGGTGCATGGTGATTTGGTGTAAATTCTAGTTATTAACGATATGGTAGGCTAGGGTTAAAGAACCATAAGAATATCACTCATTAACCCTTTCTATAACCTAACGAGTGTGTTAATCAAACCCACCTAATATCTTCATTGGGCATCCCTCTTTCTAGGAAGATGCCCATGAAATAGATAACTCTCTAGTCACACTTATTTATAAAATAGTGAAAATATAGCAAACTACATCCATTGTTGTCCACTATTGCTTTTTCACCAATATCTCTTTTTTCAAGGATGATATAGGATCTAAATATTCACCTACATATCTCTTTCAAGGATGATATGAGCTTTCAAGAATCTAAAGTTTTCACCCACAAATCTATTTTGGGTATTTGGCGTTTCACCCACAAACCCTAACTAATTCATACATGCAATATTAAATCTCATCATCAACAAACTAGAATCTACACAAATATATCGCAACACACATAATTTTACGTTAGTGCAACATAATCCCAAGACAAGAAATTTTAGCAAATCATGAAGTAAAGATGAAGATATATACCATAAGGTTCATTCAAATGATCCATGGTAATGGAAAGTAAGAAGATTCTTCAATTTACACTTTAATTTCACCAAACTCAAATTAGAAAATTCAAATACAAAAGTTTCCCTATTTAGTAGGGTTACAAATTCTCCCAAATTCAATTGTTCAAAGTGTAAGATATCAAATGAAAAAGGGTTTTAGAATTATAAGTGATTTGGGATCGGCTGGGAAAAATGATAGAATTTCCCCTGGGCATAAACCTGCCTTGCCACAATCATTGTAGCTTGACCGTGATTACGACAACTGCAACCATAGTCGTATCCTCGTGTTTGCGGAGGATGAGCAATCTTGACTTACCGAAATTGAATTCCTCAGCCTACAATCATGGTATCTGAGCCTGATTACATACAGGGTCTTTAGTTGTGAACTTTTCTGCTCCTTTTGATTCCTTTTTAGCTTCAATCCATATTTTTCTATCTTATCACCTGTGTACCTGTAAAATGTGGAAACTAGTGCATTCAACAAACAAACTTGTATCATTCATTCCTTCATATTATAGTAGTGTGAATGAATTTTTGATGTATATAAGTGGCCAAATTCACCACTCATCAGTATCCAATACCTTCTAAAAGGCCCCTAAAAAGTTAGAGATGAACCTGGTACTTTTATCAGAAGAAGTCCCTAATGCAAAATAGAGTTTAAAATTCATTTATTGACTAAGTTTTAGTGTAAAGTTCTACTATGGTATACTTCAACCAATCATTATTCCCAGTATATCAAAAGTTACAAGTCCCATTACCCAATGTATTAAAGTTATTTGAATCATGTTTCCAACAACATTGGTTGTTTGTTGACTAGTTTTAGAGAAAAATAGTATACCCATTGTAGTGAAGCATTCTCAAGTTGTAAAGTAGTGATTACGAATTAATAGTAAGAGTCATATATTGAGGGTATGACTCTTGATCCCTACTTATTACTCATGACCTGAGTCTTGGTATCAGATACCATTAACTTCCCATGCAATTTTTAAAGAGTTATCTGGTGTTTCCCATTTATTAATGCCCTATACTATATTATTTTGGCTTTCTTAGAGGTATTTTAAGGGTTAAACGTTCAACCTATTCCCTTTTACTAACAATTAATACTCCAAACTTATATTAAAGAATAAATCCAAGCCTCTCAGTTATCTTTAAAGCTTAAATGTAAGTTCATCCTCAAGCTTAAATCCTCAAATCTTTAGTTCAAAATTCTCCATCAAATAGGTATGTGGGTACTCAATAAGCGATTTATTTCACACTTCTCTGGAAAACATTATTTTTTTATCATTTTTAGCTTTGACTTATATGAATTCATAATCTAGGGTTCACATCCAATTATGCCTAATTCTCAAAATTTAATTCCCTTGTGTTATTTTACTATAATGACACCCATTATACGTTATTATGAATAATTTTCTTGACTTTAATTCATTTATTTTAGTATTTGAATAATTATACATGTTTTATAGACTTCAACATATTTTTGAATAAAGTATGCATAATTTGATGAAAGTCAGTTTGATTTCCCTTTAGGTTATTTTGTATGTTTCCACACAATTTTTGTTATTTAGAGCTTTCCTATATCTTCCCTAAGTCATTTATGACTTACCGGACCTGATAGTACAACAAGCAATTCATCTGATTTTTAGACCTAATTTCCTACTTTGAAATCTTTAGTGGTAAGGGTTGGCTAATAGGTGAGAATAGTAATTTATAGACCTTGTATGTCAAATGTTACAGCTCAATCTACTCTTAAACATTAATTTTATGCTAAGGGGACCTTTAGTTTGGGTCCCAAGGCTTTAAAATTCATTTTAGGTTATTGGTTGGAATTTAAGTAAAATAACCCTTAGATATGGGGCCCATTTTTCATGAAAATAACCCCATATGGAAATTTTAACAGCGCCATTGAGTTTGGAATGCCAAACTTAATAGTGTAGCATAGTTTATTTGCATTCATGGGGATATGGATGAATCCTAAGGGGTCAGTGGAGACTTAAAATCTTATAAGTCTAAGCTAGTGTATCACTCAGCTAGTGATTCCACTAATGCAACACTTGGGTCACTTTAGTGGAGGCCACTTAAGAGGCAAGCTGGTCCTTTAAGTGATTCGGCTTGCCAATTGGGTCGCTAAAGTGGAGGCTACTTAAATGGCACCTTGTATGCTTTAGTGGAGGGTGCAGTCCCAGTATGTACCACTTAAGCAGTAATTATCCACTTTAGCGATGACCGCTTAAGAGCTAAAGTGGTTTTTAAGGGATATGTGGAAACCATTAAATGCCCTTTTTACCAATTGTTTCTCTCAAGTCTCAAGAGTTAGGATCCTAGAGAGTTTAGAAAATTAGGATAACTATTGTAGGGGGATCATGGGGTAATTGTGAGGTTGGATTTATCATTTTCTCATTGAAATCTAGTTAATTTTACGTTAAATTCTATGTTAGTTCTTTAATTTATTCCCTAAATTCCTAGATTCTTTTTGAATTGATTGAAGTAGAATTTGAGCTCAAAATTTACCCATTCTTAAGGATAAATTTTCCTTAATCATAAAAGGATGTGTCGATGGTTTTGGAAGTGTAATTCTACAAGCGAGTCCCATATCAAAGTTTTGCTTGATTTAGGACCTAAAGCATAAATATACCATATGGGTACCATTGTTTTTGTATTGATGAGTAGATTACCATTTTTATAGCATGTCCTCATGCATAAGATTTTTAGGGGGGTGTGGCTGGAAGCATTGATTTAGCGAATTTCACCATGCTTTCTTTGGCGTCCTTGTAGGCTAGGTTTACCTTCCTTTTAAATTGAGCTTAATTGTATTATGCATGTGATATTATTTTATTTTTGGTATAGGAATTGTAACACCCCAGGATTACACCTTGGATACCACACGGTGCTTACAGTCACAAGTGGCCATAAGCTAACCCATGAGTTGGTACCAGTTGTAAGCACTGAACAAACTAACAATAAAGGATACACATGTGCCAAAAATAAAGATGGATAATCCATAAGGTTTAAACATTTAAAAATATGTCTAAATTAATATGATTGAATAAAAAATTTCCGAAAATGATATTGTAAAGACTAACAATAAGAACTGATAACTGACTAACTGTCTGAAAGCCTTTCACTGACTAACTATGGATTTGATTGTATGAGTCCTCATCTAAATCTGCTAATCAATGAACTGAAACACTGAAATAAAGATAAACGATTCTCAGAATGTAAGGACTCGCCACTACTGGTGGTGGTGGTGCATTGGGATGTTTAGGTGCGATCAGGAATCTGAGCATCCAAACATATATGAAATAAGACATCATAGTGCAAGAAAAAAGTATGCAGTCAGTACTTTTAATGTACTCATATACTAGATAAGGTTAGGCTGATATGCATGGGTCATATCCATGAATTATAAATAAATGAATAAATAGCATGAGATGACTGATGTATAGTATACGAGGAAGCTGTAAAATCTAAGAAATCATGACCAAGCATATGACATGATACTGGGATAGTCTGTAAACAGACATACTAAAATACTGATACTGAACAACTAATAACTGTATGCCATGGTCAAGTAAGCCTGAACTGACTACTGGTCTGAGACGGTAAGAGTTATCATCTAATCTACATGCCTTAATAAAAGCTAATTGGTGTCTATCCTGTTCCCCGAGTTGAAAGGGTGTCAGTACCATGCCATATGTACTAACACTAGCTGCGTAGATCTACTAAAATAAAGTCTCAAAGGACTAAGAGTTACCCTCTACTGGCAGGTGCTCTAGCGAATATATTTCAACCCTCAACTGGAAGGTTAATATCTCTAATGGACACTAACTACGTAGTTCTAGAACGGAGGGAATGGAACTAAAGTTCACACCCTCAATGGGTAGCTGAGCCCTCATCCCTGGGTTCACTCAGTGCTAAATCCTACTTCTAACTGAATTGACTCAGAATATTGCACTGATCTAAACTCGACTGATAGGATAACTTACTAAACTAATAATAGTTATATATGCCTGAAAACTATTCTAAAAGTACTAAGACTAAGTAAACAATGGAATTTCGGGTATTCATAACCCCCAGGACTAGATAACATTAACAGTAAAATCATAACAAAGCTTCCAACGCATAATAAGTAGTCATTGCTAAAAATTCATCTCTTAGGCATTTGATCAAACACTTGAAATTCATGAACTTAGGCATGGAAGTGATTTAAACATATGGGAATAGCATAATTATACACTAAAACCATACATTGGTGGATTATCATGGAATTTTATGCTTCAAACGTGTAAAGGCTACTTTCCAACTAAAAAAACTTGTAAAAATCATGCATAACAAAAATTCCCAAAACTTTTATGAGATTAACTTGCATAATCAAAATTCCCAAAAGCTTTATGAGATTAACTAATTGTAAATAGATGAGTTCATGATTTAAAACACAACAATAGGGGCTTGGAATCCATGGGTGAAAAGGGCCTATGGATGAACATTTAACATACCTTAATACTTTAATCTTGCAAGAAAATTGATGTTCTTGATCGTTCTTGGGTGGTGAAGCTTGAATTATTGCTTTTTCTTACAGAAATAACGGTTGAACTTGATGAATTTGGGTGATGGCTAGAGTTTATTTTGAAGAGGAATTGTCGAAATAGGGCATATAATGCCTTAACTGATGATAAATCCTATGTTTTTACCGGTTGGGTCCATGGGAAAATACCTGACTGCCCTTGGGAAATTTAAATTTGTATCTGGAATAGTGATTGAGACCTCACCATGATACCCTAAGGCCTCCATTGTTATTCCACCACGATACACCCCAATCGTAGTGACTTACTATTTTTGAAATACAAACATGGTCCAAATCTCATCCAAAAAATCTGAAACTTAACTGAGATATGATACTTGCACCCCTGAACATGAATTAAATTAAAAACTTATGTATTGGTGTCAGAAAGGTCACTTTAAAAATCATCAATTTTAAAAGGCCAAAAATAAAACTAAGTATCCCACATTTAGCTAAATTTCCAGGTTCTAAGCCCCTTGTACATGAAATATGGGCTGAATTGAGCTAAGAGAAATACGGGGTATTACAATATCCCCCCCATGGTAATATTCATCCTCAAATAAGACTGGTCAACTGAAGAAAATACAGAGGTACTAAGATTAAATTTTTAATATGCATAACTAAAAACATGATTACATGACTAAGTCTGAAACATGGTGATTGACTGAAATGATACATGAATATATGCAATGACATAAAGATGAAAACATGGATAGGACTGAGAATGGAAAATGTATAATCTAAGGAAAACTATTACCTTGAGTTGAGTCTGAGTTTTTGGAGAAAAGGTAAGGGTACTTATTTTGCATATCTGCTTCTACTTCCAAAGTGGCTCCCTCTATGGACTAATTTTTCTGGGATAGGACTGAGAATGAAGGATTTTGACTGGGATTTCCTTGTAATAAAGGTTGTTTTGAACATCTAAGTTTTCTAAAGGTACAATGAATGTTGGGTCAGTAATACACTTCTTTAACAAGGACACATGGAATCCTAGATGCATTAAGGACAAATTTGTGGGCAACTCAAGTTCATATGCTACCTTCCCATAATGGCTTAAGATCCTGTAATGGGCTACACATCAAGGACTGAGTTTCACCCTTTTGTGAAATTTCTTCACTCCCTTCATGGGGGATATTTTCAAATATACCAAATCTCCAACCTCCAACTTAAGATATCTTCTCCTCATATTTGCATAGGAGTTCTAATGGCTCTGGGCTGTCTTAAGACTTTATCTAGTCAATTAAAATTTCTCCAGAGCATCGAACATTAAATCTGGCCCTATTAATGCAGTCTCACCTACATCAAACCAACCAATAGGAGATCTATATCTCCTTCCATAGAGATCCTTAGATGGAGCCATCTGAATCTTGAATGATAACTGTGATTGTAAGCAAACTCAATCAATGTGAAGTGATCATCCCAAATTTCTTTAAAGTTGATAAGACATGCTCTAAATATGTCTTCTAAGGTCTAAATGGTTCTATTTGCCTGACCATCTATCTGAGGGTGAAAGGTTATACTGAGACAAACTTGGGTACCAAGACCCTTCTAAAAATGTTCAAGAAATAAGAAGTAATCTGAGTACCTCTATCTGAAAGAATAGAAAATGCGACTCTATGCAACCTAACCATCTCTGGAAGTATCACAGTAAACAACAAACCCATATGAACCATGTTGCAAGGTCAAAACTGAAGATAAGTTGAGTCGACTCTTCAACTCTTGAAAACTCTTCTCATGAGAATCTTACCACTCAAACTTGACTTTCTTCTCAGTCAATCTAGACATGGGGGACAAAATAGATGAAAACCCTTTGACAGACCATCTGTATAGCCAGCTAATCTCAAGAAACTCCTCATATTTAAAGGAGAAAGGGGTCTAGGATAGTTTCTCACTGCTTTGATCATTTGAGAGTTAATTCTAATCCTATCATCAGAAATAATATAGCGAAGAAAAATAACTGGACATAGCAAAAACTCTTACTCACTAAATTTTGCAAATCATTGATTGGATTTAAGAGTTTGTAATACTATGCCTAGGTCGTCTGTATGGTCATTTTCATTAAAAAAGTAGGCAACGTTGTCACCTATTAAGACTATGATGAACATATACAAGTACTGCTTAAACACTCTATTCATCAAGTCAATGAAAGTTGTTGGGGCATTTTTACGGTTAAAAGACATCACTAGAAATTTAAAGTGACCATATCGAGTTTTAAAAGTTATTTTCAAAATATCACATTCTCTGAATATGAGTTGATAATAGCCGGATCTGGGGTCTATCTTAGAGAAGTAACTGGCACCCTGAAGTTGGTCGAACAAATCATCGATTCTAGCAAATGGGTACTTATTCTTGATTGCTACTTTGTTCAAGTGATGGTAATCGATGCAAATACAAAGAGAACCGTCTTTCTTTCGAACGAAAAGGACTGGAGCTCCCATAGGGAAACACTGAGCCTAATGAATCCGTTAACTAAGAAATCTTTTAACTATTCTTTTAAATCTCTAAGCTCTACTAGAGCCATTGTGTAGGGTGAAATAGAGATAGCATGGGTATATGAAAGGAGATCTATTTGAAAGTCAATTTCCCTTTCGGGAGGAACTTTGAGAAGATCTTTGGGAAACACATCTAAAAATTCCCTCACAACTGAAACCGACTCGAGATTGAGTGTCTCTGGACTAGAGTCTTTAACACGAACATGATTGTAAACATACCCCTTTGATATAATTTTTATCGCTCTAAGGTATGAAATAAGCTAACCCCTAAGTGATGAAGTGCTGAAGTACTACCTTCCATTCTAGGACTGGTTCATTTGGAAATTAAAAATGAGCAACTTTATTTCTCCAATCAACTGAAGCATAGCATTAGTGGAGCCAATCCATGTAGAGAATGACATCAAAATCCATCATCTCTAACTCCACAAGATGAACTAAAGTGACTTTATAGTATATTGTGATCGGACAGTTACTGTATACTTGCTTGGCTACAATAGATACACCTACTGGGGTAGACACTGCAAAGGTTTTGGCTAAAGTCTCAAGACTGACACTAAAATCAACAGCTAGGTAAGATGTTAAAAAAAAATAGAAGCTCCGAGATCTAACAAAGAATAAATATGTAATTGAAATACCTACAACATACCAGTAACCATATCAAGATAATTTTCCCAATCTTGCTAAGACTGAAGTGCATATAATCTGTTTAGGCACTGACCACTGGTGGCAATGAAAGTGGCACCCTACCGAGTCAAGCGACCAAATGGAATCAGGGGATGACTAGACTAACCCTGATGACCACTCTATGGGTAATCCCTGACCCTGTGTCCTAGCTTACCATACCTAAAGAATATTTCACTACCAGCTTTACACACACCCTGATGGTTTCTATCACATTTTTGGAAAAGAGGATTTTTGTAACCATTGTTCACACTTTCCTTGGGCTTCGGGCCTAGAATAGTATCCCGATTATCATTTTTGAACTTCAGCACTGGCTCACTAGCTAAAGATAGAACTGGGGATGAAGATTTTTGATGGTATTGAGAACAGTTACCACCCTCTAACCTTGACTGACTAAACAAAAGATACCTATTATACCGCTATTATTCTGCCTTTCATTCTCCTTAAACTTCTGCTCCTCAATCTGTTGATCATGGACTATCAACCTATACAAGTCCATATCCTTAATCAATATCAGAGACCTGCACTTCTTGACCATGCTATCAACTACACTAGAGACAAACTTACTAATCCTAGACCTATCACCAGACACCTCAGTAGGACCATACCTGGATAGCCGAGTATACTTAAGAGAATACACCTTCACACTCATGTTTCCCTACCTCAAATTAATAAAATCCTGGACCATAGATTCCCTTAACTCCAAAAAAAAATAACCTATCTAAAAAAGTCATCGAAAACTCTTCCCATTCAACAAGCCCTATATCTGCCCCTATATATTCCGTCCACTACTTATTCAAGGTATGAGAAACATCCTACAACTAGTAAGAAACCAACTTTGCATTCTGACTTGAAGTCATACGTATAATATCAATTACCTTCTAAACTCCCAAAAAAAGAAGGTTCATTCGAGTGAAGTCCTAAATCCTAGTTGTGGCAGTATTAGCCACTGGAACAGCTAGGACCAGCTAATTATTCTGGGTAGATACTGACAGAGCTACAGTAGTGAATGCAACTCTGTAGCTAATTATAAAGATGGTTTAAATTAATCTCATTCTCACTTGCATGACATGAATACTGAATGAAGGGAAGTTTTTCCCAAAATATGTTGTAGCCTATTGTCCATAAGTGTGGTACACTTTATAACCATGCGCGAAACTCTACTCAATATGGCTTTCAGACTCCCTAATACACTTTAAAACTTTAGGCTCTAATAAAGATTTTGTAATGCCCCAAGAGTACACCCTAGACGCCAAATGGTGCTTACAATCACAAGTGACCATAAGCTAATACATGAGCTAGTACCTATTATGAGCATTGCACTAACTGACAATATAGGATACACATGTTAGAAAAACAAAGTTGGATACCTCTATCAGGTTTAAACATTCAAAAAAATATCTCTAAATTAATATTCCTGAATAACAAATTTCTTAAAAGACTACTATAAACACTAACAATAACAATTGATAACTAACTAACTGTCTGAGAGTGTCTGAAAGCCTCTCACTGGCTTACTTTGGAGTTATAGGACAAGTCCCCAACTAACTCTAGCTAACTATTGAACTAAAACATTGAAATAAACATAAACGATCCTCAGAATATGAGAACTCACCACTGCTGGTGGTGGTGGTGCATTAGGATGTATAGGTATAGTTGGGAACCTGAGCATCCAAACCTATGATATGAGACATCATAGCATAAAAAATGAGTATGAAGTCAGTACTTTGAATTTACTACTATGCTAAATGAGGTTAGGATGATATGCATGGCTCATATGCATGGATAATAACTGACTAAATAAATAACATGAGATAATAATTGTATTATATGCAAGAAAGTTGTAAGATATGAGAATTCATGACCAAGCATATGACATGATATTGGGATAGTCTAAAAATTTAAATACTAAAATATTGATACTGAATAGCTAATAACTGTATTCCATGGTCAAGCAAGCTTGAAACTAAACTCTGAACTAAATACTGGACTAAGATCGTGGGAGTTATCAGTTGGAAGGGTGTCAATACCTCGCCACGATTACTAACACTAGTTTCGTGTATCCACTAAAATAAAGTCCCAAAGGACTAAGAGCCACCCTCTACTAGTAGGTGCCCTAGTGAGATATATTTCAACCCTCAAATGGCAGGTTAACATCTCTAACCTATGTTTGCTATGCCGTTCTGGAATGCAGGGACTACTTCTAAAGGAAACATCCTCAATTTTTGGGTATGCCTCGATCCCTGAGTTTGCTCATAGCTATATCTCACTCTTAACTTAATTAACTCAGAATACTGAACTGATCTAAACTTTACTGATAGGATAACTGACAAAAATAATAATACTCACATTGTAATACATCGTGCTTTCCTTGCTAATTTTATCTCAATAATGTATAGTATTACCTTCTAAATTGAATGATGATTATTCCATGAATAACTTTTAGTATTTTCCCTTTTTGTCATATGGGAAATTTAATAAGCTTTCCAATGATATAAGATTCGCCTAAATCCAATAACCAGGTTAGAATTTAGGAGTATTCAAGTTCCCATCGTAAAATAGTGCCATATTATTCAGTGGAACACCGCATCACAAGAGGAAATGACATTTGGTAAATTCTAGTAGGGGTCCGCAATTATGGCGCATCACGTCAGGGCCCAAATTTAAAATTGTCCTCTTCCAGTGTCTTATCTCTATTTTATCCACATCAAGCCAAAGTTCTAGGTTAAAAAATAAGGGGCAACGTGATGGCTCCGCATCGAGCCATCCCTTAATTTCCCAATTTTCAAATTCCAGTGACACGACTTGATAGTGCTGCATCACACTAAGGGACAAATTCTGGGAATTATACTAAAATTAAATGACCCATCTAGGGTTAAAAGGGTAAACTTTCTACCCCTATTTAATCCCTTTAATACATAATTCAACAACTTTTCACCCAAAATACACTCTCTTATCTCAAAAACCTCTCAAGAACAAGCTAGGGTTTTCATAGAAGATCCAATTCCAAGCAAGTTTCTTCGTCAATCTTTATGAAATCACGAACTAAGGGATGCATATTGTTCTTTCATAGACTCCTTTCATCCATGATGCCCAAGAATCCCTTTTCTAAATTAAAGTTTATGGATTATTTTTATGAACTTCATGTTAGGTTTATTTTATTTATGTTGAGAATGATCAATTGAATTCAAATCCTTGCTAGGTGATTAATGTTATGTGGAATTGATTTGTATAGATGTATATTCATGTGAACCTATGATTAAACCCTAGGATGATGAAATTAGATATTGAATCATAATGTATAATTGTTCAATAATGGTGTCTACATATATTATGCCTATTTTGTGTTTGATTAAATGCCTAGATAAAGGAAAAGTTCCTAACTAGCATGATACCATGAAATATCCATGTATGTACAAGTTATGCCTGTCACATGTTTTGATGAAATGCTTCTATAAATGTATTATGGATTATGATGTTAGGTATATGTTCAAGTAAGTTATCCTTGGTCAGTTTCCTTCCATCGAGTCCTGGGGAACATATACCAAAATATTAGCTGTGTTCCTAGAGTCATGTTATGTTTTCACGATACTCTCAGTCAAGCTATGAATCTTTAGACTTTAGAGAGGCTTATGACTCAGGAAATCTCCATGATCTCATGAAATTAGTCAATTGTCAAATATCAGTAGTATTTCATCAGTTAAAGGAATTTAGTAATGTAGCTTATGTTCAGTTCAGTAAATCATGTTCTAAGTCTATCCAGATGGGAGTATGAATTAGCACCGAGTGAACCCAAGGATGGGAACACACACAATAAGATGAGGGTGTGATTCTTAAAAGTCATCCTTTCATTCCAGAACTATGTAGCTAGCATGGGTTGAGACATCAACATTGTTCGATGAGGGTTGATGAGGTGGATAAACACTGTTAGATGAGGGCCCCACTATTATCGTATAGGAGATGCTATCAGATGAGGTCGCCCATAACTTATACTTACCAGTGGAGCGGTATTGACACCCTTCTAATTAGGGTTACAGATTTGACCCCAACTCATCTATAATGACGTATCAGGGGTATGTCATTTAGAAAACTACTTCTCACAGTTTCATGTTACAAAATTAGGACTGTCAGACACATTCAATCAATCTTAGTATTAGAACAAAGATAGTTCTTAAGATTTCAGGACTGTCAGATACAATCAACTCAGATACAATACAGAACTCAGATATTTCCATTAGATTTAACACTTTCAGATACAGTCACTCATATTATTAGTTATATTTAGATTCAGTAATCATATTATCACAGTATTAGTGTCAGTTGTTATGTCTCATGCATGTATTCTCATGCTGGTGATACTTAGTCAGTAATTATTATTGTTCATGCATATGAACCCCACGTATTCAGCCTACCTCAGATGTATACTAGTACATTTAAAGTACTGATATATTTGTGCTATAGTGTCTTATACCATAGGTTTCGAAACATGAGCTCTAGAGAAAAAATAGATTCCAAATATCCATAAACACAGTTAGAAGTGAGTCCTCATCTTTGGAAGACATGATTATTTCCCTATTATATCATTAATCAGTTTATTAGTTGGAGTTAGTTGGAGACAAGTCGCATCAACTCCTTACTCAGATAGTTTAGTCAGTTAGAGGCTTTCTAGACTATTATGTTTCAAATTTTAGTATGTTCAGTTTTATTTTGGGTATTCTGTTACCCCAAACAGATGTTATATCATTCATATCATCTTAAATATTGAACCTTATGGCCTTTCAGTGCATGTTTCCACATTATTATGTCATATTATGTAGTGTACAGGTATAGATATCAGTCATGGGTTAGCTTCTAGTCCTTCGGGGTCATGAGAACCATGTAGCATTTTGGGTACCAAATTTGGGGCCTTAAAAACTTGGTATCAGAGCCTAAGTTTCAAAAGAGTCCTAGGAAGTCGGAAAGCCGCATCTAGTAGAGTCTTGTACATGAGTGTGTTGCACGCCATATTTATGTATAGGAGGCTATAAGATGTTTTAGGAATAGTTTCCCCTCTTCCAGTATTCATGTCGTGCCAGTGAGCATAATATCAACCCTATCTCTTAGTCTAATCTATTTCTCTCTTTCATCTAAAGAACATGCCTTCTAAAATAAGAAATATGAATCAGCCAGACCTTTATCCCAAAGAACCTTTGGGCGAACATGTTTCTCATGCAGAGTTGTGAGATGCATTCACCACTCTTGCTAACTAAGTTGCTACTTAGAGTGAATTACCAACTATTGTTCCAGCCAATCCAGTGGCCAATTCAGTTTCAGCCATGATTTGGGATCTCACCCGAATAAATCCTCCATCTTTTCTCTGGTCTAAGACAGATGAAGCCCCTCAAGATTTCCTAGATTAGGTGTAGAAGGTGACAGACATCACGGGGGTAACTACTATTAAGAGTGTTGAGCTAGCTGCATATCAGTTGTAGGATATTTCTCACACTTGGTTCAAACAGTAGAGGTCAAAAATGGTAGATGATGCAGCGTTGGTTGAGTGAGAGGAGTTTGCATTGGCTTTCCTCGATAGATTATTTCCCCTAGAGCTTAGGGAAGTGAAGGTATTAGAATTTATCAATCTTAGGCAGGGAAATATGAAAATGAAAGAGTATTCAATAAAGTTTACACAATTAGCCAGATATGCCCCTCATGTGGTTGCAGACAGCAAAGCCAAGATAAGTAAGTTCGCTTCAAGGGTAAATGATAGCATGTTAAGTGAGTGCAGATCTTCCATGCTAAATAATGACATGACTTTAGTCATGCTTATAAATCATGCTCAGCAGATAGAGGAGCAGAAGATTAAGCAGAGAGAGAGAAGTAGAATAAAAGAGCAAAGACATGTAGTTTTAACTTTGCTTAAACTAAATTAGAAGAAGGAAATCGTTCTTAGTTTCCTCCTAAGTCATCAGTTCTTGCCCCTTTTTCAGTCAGTGCTCCAGTTCCTAAGTTCAAAGAGGGTAACAAAGATAGAGCCCCATGCTCTAATTCCCAGGGTAGTGTTAGTAGTGCCCGCACCTTTTCTCTTAGTCAGACTTATGGTAAGAACTACAAGGGTCTTTGAAAAGATGGTAGCAATGTATTTTTTTATTATGGCAAGCCAGGACACAAAGTCAAAGACTGCCCTCAGTTAGGTTATCAGAGTCATCTTTTCTTCTCAACTCAGTCAGGTTGCCCAAATCAATAAAGTGCCACCACCAGTGCTACTAGTGGGCAATGCCCAAATCATCTCTATGGTCTTCAGTCCTGACAGGATCAGGAAAATTCTCCTGATGTAGTTACTGGTACATTACAGATCCTCCATGTTCATATTTACACTTTGCTAGATCCAAGAGCTTCTTTCTCTTTTGTTTCTACATATATATAGTAGGCAATTTTGGAATCAGTCCCAAAATCCTAGCAGAGCCCTTTTCAGTCTTTACCCCAGTGGGTAAAGCCATAATAGCCCAGCGGGTATACAGGAACTGCCCATTTATGATATTTCAGAAAGTCACTTTAGTAGAGTTAGTTGAATTAGAGATGATTGATTTTGATGCCATTCTCCGCATAGATTATCTTCATTACTAATTTGCCATAGTCGACTATGGAAATAGAATACTCCAGTTTTAGCTCCCAAATGAACACATCCTTGAGTGCAAGGGTAATGTATATACTTTTAGGGGTCAGCTTGTTTCATACATTCAGGCAAGGAAAATCATATCTAAAGGATGTGTCTATCATCTTGTTCTAGTTAAGGACACTAGTTTGAAAACTCCAAGCCTTGAATCAATTCCAGTTGCAGGTGAATATTCAGATGTTTTTCTCGCAAATCTTCTAGGAATTCCTCCTGAAAGGGAAATAGACTTCGGTATTGATCTTATTCTGGATACTCAGCCTATCTCTATTCCTCCATATAGAATGGCACCAGCAGAACTCAAACAACTGAAAGAGCAGTTGGAGGATCTATTAGATAAGGGATTTATCAGACCCAACATTTCCCTATGGAGCACACCAATCTTCTTCGTGCTTAAGAAATACGGTTCTCTTAGGATGTGTATAAACAACCATCAACTCAATAAGGTAATGGTTAAGAACAAGTATCCTCTACCAAAAATTAATGACTTATTTGATCAAATTTAGGGTGCCAATTATTTCTCTAAGATAGACCTCATATCTGGCTATCATCAGCTTAGAGTTAGAGAATGTGACATTATGAAAATAGCTTTTAATACTTGGTATGGTCATTTCTAATTCTTAGTTATGTCCTTTGGTCTTACCAATACCTCAGCAGCTTTTATGGAGTTGATGAACCTTGTATTTAAGTAGTACTTAGAAATGTTCATCATAGTCTTGATAGATGATATTCTGGTCTATTCCCGCAGTGAGCATGATCATGAATACCATCTCAAAACAATACTTTATACTCTCAAAGATCATCAACAATTCACCAAATTCAGTAAGTTTGAGTTTTGGCTATGGTCGGAAGCATTCCTTGGTTACCTCATTTCTGGTGAGGGAATTAGAGTAGATCCTCAAATGATCGAAGCAGTAAGAAACTGGCCTCACCCAGTCTCTCCATCAGATATTAGGAGTTTCTTGGGTTTTGATGGCTATTATAGATGGTTTGTTGAGGGATTTTCTTCTATTATATCCCCTATGTCTAGATTAACTCAGAAGAAAGTCAAGTTTCAGTGGTCAGATCCTTACGAAAAGAGTTTTGAGGAGTTGAAGACTTGACTCACTTTAGCTCTAATGTTAGCTCTCCCTAATAGTTCAGGTGGATCCATACTGTATTATGATACATCAAGAGTAGGTCTAGGTTGTGTCCTCATATAGCATGGTTTGGTCATAGCCTACGCCTCTAGACAGCTTAAACCCCATGAGAGAAATTATCCTACTCAAAATCTTGAGTTATCCTCTATAGTCTTGGCCTTGAAGATTTGGAGGCATTATCTATACGGTGTTCACATAGAGCCTTCAGCATGTCTTTTCTCAAAAAGATCTCAATCTTTATTAGAGAAGATAGTTATAGCTCGTGAAAAACTACGACATGAGTATCTTTTATCATACGAGCAAGGTTAACCTAAGCCTTCCAGACTGGGTGTTCACTTAGTGGATACAGAAGAGGGTGATATATGGGTTCAGAGTAGTTCAGAATCATCTCTAGTTTGTAAGGTGAAAGAAAAGAAAGATAGAGATCCCAGCCTTATCAAGTTGAAAGAGTCAGTCCAGGATTAGAAAATAGAGGTTTTCTCCTAAGGGGGAGATAGTGTTCTTCGTTATAAGGGTCATCTCTGTGTTCCAAGTGTAGATGACTTAAGGCAGCGAATTCTTAGAAAAGCGCATGGTGCACACTACTCTATTCATCTAGGGGCCATAAAAATGTACTGCGATTTACGGAAAATCTATTAGTGGAATGGGATAAGAAAAGATATTGTAGAGTTTGTGGCTAAGTCCTCTGCATGTCAGCAGGTTAAGATAGAGCATCAGAAGCCTAGTGGATCTATGTAGAAGTTCAGTATTCCTACTTGGAAGTGGGAAGTTGTGAAAATGGACTTCATGATGAGTTTGTCTCGAACTCATCATTAACATGATTCAGTCTGAGTCATTGTTGATAGAATGTCTAAATTAGTTCATTTCCTTCTAGTCCATACCTCTTATTCAGCTGAGGATTATACCAAACTCTTCATTAGGGATTTGGTTAGATTGCATATTGTTTTACTATGTATTACCTTAGATAGAGGTACCCAATTCATATCTCATTTCTGGAAAGCATTCCAAAATGGTCTTGATACCCAAGTTCATCTTAGTAAAACCTTTCATCCTCAGACAAATGGTCAAGAAAAAAGGACTATTCAGATGTTAAAAGATATGCTTAGGACGTGTTCAATTGATTTTAAGGGAAGTTGGGATGACCATAACCTTTGATTAAGTTTACATACAACAATAACTATAATTCAAGTATTCAGATGGCTCTATTCGAATCTCTTTACGGTAGGAGATGTAGATCTCCAATTTGTTGGTTTAAAGTTAGTAATGTCTCAGTTATAAGGTCTGACTTGGTATTCGATGCCTTAGAAAAAGTCCAGTTGACTAGAGAAAAACTCTGGGCTTCCCAGAGCTGACAAAAGTTGTATGCAAATGTTCATAGAAAAGATCTAGAGTTTGAGATTAGTGATCATGTCTACTTAAATATCTCTCCGACAAATGGAGTGAAGCAGTTTAGCAAAAATGGGAAACTTAGACCCCAATATTTTGGTCCCTTGAAGATTCTTAGTTGATTTGGTAAGGTAGCTTATGAGCTCGAATTACCTTCAAATCTAGCCTCAGTTCATCTAGTCTTTTATGTCTCTTTGCTTAACAAGTGCATAGGTGACCCGTCAGTTGTAGTCCCTATTCAGAGCATTAATGTTCAGAACACTCTATCTTATGAAGGGATTCCAATCAAAATCTTAGTCTATCATACTCGTAGATTGAGGAACAAAAAAGTCCCTCTGGTTAAGGTTCTTTGGCAAAATTAGTCCGTCAAGGGAGCTACTAAGTATCCTTACCATTTCTTTGCCAACTTAGATCAAGATTAAGGTAATAGTTCTCCTTAAGATTACTCAATTTCATGTTCAGTGTTCATCACAAACTTGGTATACAGTTTCATGCTCACGTTCCCATTATAAACTTGGTATCAAGTACCATTGCATATTTAGTTATGAAATGATGTATCAGTTCAGTTATGTAATTATGCATTAGACATACATTCTCATTGTGAGAAAGTTCTTCAGAACACTCAGTCATGCATTCATAAATCAGTTACACATGCATCAGCTATACATGTTCAGTATTATATGTTCACCTTGTCAGTCATGTCAATCATGAGATCATGTTCTAGTTATTAATGTTCATTATGTACTTCAGTTGTCTTTTCTACCCTCTCAGTTAGTCTCATTCGAGGATGAATGTTCTCAAGAGGAAGATATTGTAATACCCCAAACTTTTTGCTAGCTAATTTCATCTCAAGAATGTCTGGTATTAGATTCTAAATTGAATGATGGTTATTTTATAAGGAATTCTCAAGATTTTTTCTTTTTGTCATGTGGGAAATTAAATAAGCTTTCCATCAATATAAGATTATTCCAAATCCGATGACCGGGTCTAAAGTTACGACTATTTAAAGTTTCCATCATAAAACAACACCATATTAGTCAGTGGAATGCTTCACCACAAGAGGAAATGCCATTTGGAAAATTCCAGTAGGGGTCAGCGATTATGGCACGTCGTGCCAGGGCCCGAATTTAGAATTGTCCTTTTCAAGTGTCTTAGCGCGATTTTCTCCGCGTCGTGCCAAATTTTTAGGTTGTAAAAAAAGGGGGCAACGCGATGGCTCCATGTTGTGTCATCCCTCAATTTCCTAATTGTCAAATTCTAGTGACACGGCACGATAACGCCGCATCACAACAAGGTTCCAATTCAGGAAATTTTACTCAAATTAAATGACGCATCCAGGATTAAAAGGGTTAACTTCCCACCCCTATTTAAGCCCTTTAACACATGATTCAGCCACTTTTCACCAAAAATACACTCTCTTCTCTCAAAAACCTCTCAAGAACAAGCTAGGGTTTTCATAGAAGATCTAATTCCATGAAAGTTTCTCCGTCAATCTTCACGAAATCAATAACTAATGTATGAATGTTATGTGGAATTGATTTGTATACTTGTATATTCATGTGAACCTATGATTAAACCCTAGGATGATGAAATTAGATGTTGAATCATGATGTGTAATTTTTGATAATGATGTCTACTTATATTATTCCTATCTTGTGTTTGATTAAATACATAGATGAAGAAAAAGTGCCTAACTAGCATGATACCATGAAATCCTCATGTATGTACAAGTTATTCCTATCACATATTTTGATGAAATGCTTCTATTCTACATGTATGTACAAGTTATGCCTATCACATGTTTTGATGAAATGCTTCTATTAATGTATTATGGATTATGATGTTAGTTATATGTTCAAGTAAGTTATGCTTGGTCAGTTTGCTTCCATCGAGTCCTAGGGGTACTTGTACCTGAAATATTTGTTGTATGCCTAGAACTATGTCAGGTTTTCACAATGCTCTCAGTCAACCTATGAATCTTTAGACTTCAGATAGTCTTATGACTCAGGAAATATCCATGATCTCATGAACTTAGTCTATTGTTAGATATTAGTAGTATTCCATCAGTCAACCGAATTTAGTAACCCAGCCCATGTTCAGTTCAGTAAATCATGTTCAGAGTCTATTCAGATGGGAGTAGAAATTAGAACCGAATGAACCCAAGGATAGGGATACACATTATAAGATGAGGGTGTGATTCTTAGAAGTCATCCTTGCATTCCAAAACAATATAGCCAACATAGATCGAGACAGTAATATTTTCTGAAGAGGGTTGATAAGGTAGATAATAACTATCTGAGAAGTGCCCCACCGTTCTCATATAGGGCACACTATCAAATGAGGGTCGCCCACAACTTCTACTTACCAGTGGCACAGTATTGACACCCTTCTAATTGGGGTTATAGATTCGACCCCAACTCAGCCATAATGGAGTATTAGGGATATGTTGGTTAGATAACTACTTCCCACAGTTTCAAGTTACAGAATTAGGACAGTAAGAGATAATCAATCAATCTCAATATTAGAACTCAGATAGTTCTTCAGATTTTAGGACTGTCAGACACAGTCAACTTAGATACAGTACAAAACTTAGATAGTTCCATTAGATTTAGGACATTCAGATACAGTCACTCATGTTGTTAGTTATATTCATATTCAGTAATCATGTTATCACAATATTAGTTTTAGTTGTTATTTCTCATGCATGTATTCTCATGCTCATGATAGTTAGTCTGTTATTATTATTGTTCATGCATATGAGCCGCATACATTCAGCCTACCTCACATGTATACTAGTATATTCAAATTACTGACGCATTTGCGCTATGGTGTCTTATACCATAGGTTTAGAGACACGATCTCCAGAGTAATAGTAGATTCTAGATATCCATAAACAGAGTTAGAAGTGAGTCCTCATCATTCGAGGATATGATTATTTTCCTATTATCTAATTAATCAGTTTATTAGTTGGAGTTAGTTGGGGACATGTCCCATCAAATCCTTACTCAAAAGTTTCAGTCAGTTAGAGGCTTTCCTGATTATCATGTTTCAAACTTCAGTATGTTCAATTTTGTTTTGAGTAATCTATTACCCCACATAAATTTTATATCATTCAGATCATGTTCAATATTGAACCTTATGTCCTTTCAGTGCATACTTCCGCATTATTATGTTATATTATACAGTGTACAGGTACATATATCAATCATGGGTTAGCTTGTGGTCCTTCAGGGTCATGAGCACCGTGTAGCATTTCGGGTACCAAATTTGGGGCATTACACATATATGTCTGAAAACCAATCTGAAAGTACTAAGTCTAGGTAAAAATCTAAATTTTAGGTATTCATAACCCTAGAACTCAATAATATTAATAGTAAAAGCACACCGAAGCCTCAAAAGCATAATAAGTAGTCATTTATCAAAATTCATCTCTTAAGAATTTCTTCAAACACTTGAAATTCATGAACTTAGACATGGTAATGATTGAAATATATGGGAATAACATAATCATAAACTAAAACCATATATTGGGTTAATTAACATGGAATTTCATGCTTCAAATGTGTAAAGGCTACTTTCCAACTAAAAACATTTGTAAACATCATGCATAATCGAATTTACCAAAAGCATCATGAAATTAACTCATTGTAAACATATGAATTCATGATTTAGAACGCAAAAATATTTACTTGGACTCCATGGTTTCAAATGGCCCATGGATGAAAATTTGACATACCTTAAGGCTTTAATCTTACAAGAAAATTGACATTCATGATTGTTCTTTGGTGGTGAATCTTGAATTCTTAAGTTCTCATGAAGAAATAATGGCTGAACTTGATGAATTTGGGTGATGCTAGGGTTTATTTTAAATAGGAATTGTGGATATAGGGCATATAATGCCTTAACTGATGATAAATCCCATGATTTTATGATTTAGGGCCATAAGAAAAAAATGGACTGCTCCTGGGAAATTTAAATTCGTAACTGAAATGCTGATTGAGCCCTTACCACTATGCACCATGGCCAGCATCTCTATTCCACTGTGACGCACCCTAATCGTGGTGACTTACTAATTTGGAAATCCAAACATGGTCTAAACATCATTCGACAAATCCAAAAATTACCCGAGACATGCTACTTAAACCCGTGAACATGAATTAACTCAAAAACTTACGTCTTGGGTTAGGAAGGTCACTTTATATCAAATTGAAGAGGCCAAAAATAAAACTAAGTCTTTAAAACTTAGCTAAATTTTTAGGTTCTAAGCCCATTATATATTTTCTATGGGATGAATTGAGCTACGACAAATATGGGGTATTACAAAATTAGATCTTGAAGGTGTTTTTAGTCGGATTTGGAACTTTTAGCAAAAAGATGAACCATACTATACATAATTATCTAAATAATTTGCTCTTTAGGTAGAATTGTTATCTTAGGACTAAATTATGACTTGTAAAATATCTAGTAGTGAAATTTGATATCATAAAAATACCCCTTTTTTTATTCAACCATATAAATAGTATAAGGATTTTAAACACTCGATCTTTCTTATGAATCTTGATATGTTTGTGTAACTATGATGGAATAGAACCATTGTAAGTAGAACGCCTTCTTACTCTATGTGATATAGAGCAGGATCAGTTACTTAATAGCCCCCAACCCTTTCCTTGCGATTATTCATGCCTTGATTGGGGTGGCACCAGCGAGATTCAGCTAAGGTAATTTATCTTCCCCGCTCTTCTATGCTTAGATCTAATATACTTAACTTTGTTGATTTCCCACGTATGAAGAGGACCTCATTGGTAAGTTCTACATGATCTCGTGCATTGGAACCCATGGTTATGGTATCTTATGTTTAGTATGGAATTTTTTACTTTTCTAAGTAAAATCCCTCAATAGATGAAATGATACGGACTAGACTATGCTTGAAGAATAATTACACAAGAAGTAAAAATACCATAAAAATGGCTTATTTTTTAAAGGTGAAATAAAAAGAATGGCTTTTTCCATCCTATGAGCCGTGTGAGCTCATGATTCATCAGTTATTATATTTGAATTACTTTTCTTGCATATTCTTGATAAACCCGAATTTATCTATAGATGTATGAGAGTCTAGTGGTACTTCTTGCCTCTGTTGTTAACTAATGGGGATCGATAAATAATTTTTTAATTAAAGTCTTTTATCTTACCTAGTATGAGATATCGCATTATTTGAAAAACCCTAAATGATGTCAAAGTAAAGGACCATCAACGAAGGCATTCTAGTGCATTATAGATTCTTATCCGGGACTTGTATCACAAATACTTTCCAAGAGGAAGAAGATGGGAACAAACACACTTGGAGAGCATTGTATAATGGAGAGTTATATGCTACACGTATTTCTTCTTTCATTATATCTTCCCCTTTGGACCGGATTAAGTAAAGAAAGGAGCTAAAGAATGAATATTCATAAAAGTAGTCCTTATATTAGTTTGAGGTAGAATTTTTCTTAGAATAGTTTTTGGTGTTAGATGTGGTCCCTTGAGGGCACCTCGGGCAGAGATTGCTATTAGTGCCTTGTAAACTTAATAGACCTTGCACATTGTTTTAATTATGTTTCTTATCCTATGAGGTTTAGATACATGGTGGTTTATTCTATATTAATACTTGGGAGATGATATAATTTCTAGTTTGAGTACGATAATTGATGATATTGAAACCGATTTAATACTAGAATTATTCATGATATGAGTTCTAGTTCAAGTCCGACATTTAGAGGTTGTTTATGATACTTATGGAATAGGTTCGAGTTTTGTGGTTATTGCATGTAAGGATCTATAGTTATGATTTTGCAATATGACTAATTAGTGTAATTCAATAATTATTTCTCTTAATTGAACCATCTTGGATTATTGGAGCGCGCATTGCGATATTAACTTTTTTGTGCAACTTGGATTATGGGGGCCGGTTATGTTGACATAGTTGTGTTGTTGTTTATCATTATTATTCTGGTTATTTATTTATAGTGTTTAGAACATTATTCCACATTTGCTCTTTTATCCTGACTTTAGCATATTTATTTTGCATTTTATTATATTTAGATATGATTTAGCTAAGTCGACAGATGATGCCTATTGAATACTCATGCCTTTGGTACTCATACTACACATTTGTACCTTTTGGTTAAAGATTTGATTACTAGTTTCCACTGTTGATGCTGAGATTTTTGTTGGTCGAGGTTTGGAGAAAAGGTCAGTTCTTGAAGCCGAAGTTTAAAATTTCTCCTTTTTCTATTTTTGTAGCCTTTCTATTTTTTAGACTATTGTGTATTGACTTGATATCACTTGTATTCTTTTGTATTACAGGCTCTTGTACTGACATTACTTGGTCGTGGGATGTTATTACTCTTTATATTTCTCATCCCTTATGTCTTTATATTATGACTTATCTCTTGAGCTTTATTTATTGTATATTTTGACATTTATGCCATTTTCCATAAATTATTCCAGTACTTATAGTTTTGGGCTACAATTTTAGCTTACCTTCTGGTAAAGTAAAGAAGGTCCCATCATGACTCAGAAATTAAGTTGCGACAAATTAGTATAGTTGCGCTATTTTCACCAATATTATTGTTATAAAAGCAAGTGTCAGTAGAGTCTCGTGGATTAGAATAATGATTTTCATTTCTTATCTTTAGGATGCTCTAGGACATTCTTAGCATATCTTTACTTCTTTCACTAATTTTGTGCTAAGATTCTAAGTTGGTATCTAAATATTCCTTTGGTTTTACTCCTTCACAGATGGATAGGATGTGTGCTACCACTACACGAGATAAAGACATCAAGTCTTTATATAGGAATTCTACAAGGGCACGTGGATGGCCTTGAGTTTAAGGATAACTGAGAGATGCAGCTTCATCCAGAGACATAGATACGGAGCCTTTGCTAGACCTTATTCTTTCTCCCATGTCAGATGTTCATCCAACAAAGTTAGTGGTAGGCCAGGGGCTAGCCCAATTTTATTCCTTCATCACTACTCCGAGATGTATTGGTTTACCTCTTAGGTTTAGTTGGTGGTGTACCATTTGATGGTACTAGTCTATGGATCAAAGTGGTAATGAGGTAGGAGTGTAGCCTGTAGCTGTGACTCCCATAGTTGATATTCCTCTAGTGCCAGAAGTTGCTTAGTCAGTAGCCGCCTAATGTGCTATGTTTATTGATAAGCAGAATACATTGGGTAGGTTCTAGAGATTGACTCCTACTAGGATTTTTAGTGCATCGAGCGGGGATGCTTATGAGATCTTTGTTTATTAAGAGGATAAGCTCCAAAATTTGGGCTTGGTTAAGACTCGTGGTGTGGATTATACCACTTTTCAGTTTGACTTGGTTGAGAGGATATGTTTCTTCCATGCCTGTTGGATCTCTCTCAGTGACATAGACTCAGTTATTTGAGGTTTTCTGAGAGAATTATATGCCTTATGGTCTTACATATTGCCTCGTAGATCAAATTTTGAGATTAGAGCAGGGCTTTACGATTGTTATGGAGTATAAAGAGTTGTTTCACGAGTTAGCCAGGCATGCTTCATCTACTCTACAGACCGATTATAAGCGGGCTTGGTGCTTTATTTAGGGAATAATACATCCACTTTGCATGGCCTCATAGAGTTTGTGTTTGGCCTGTAGGTCCTTTGTTGAGGATTATAATCATACTCAGATTATGGTAGAAATACATACTGAGACCTAAGGGACCACCAATAAGAGGTTGCAATATCAGGGTAGTTCAGGTGGTAGCCTAAGTGACTCAGGGTTTAGAGGCAGTGATTATTAGGATAAGTACCTTAAATGTCATCCTTATTAGCAAAAGGATTAGTCTAGTAGGATTGTTTATACCGCACTTTATAATATTGATGGAGTCCAGTCTAGCTACAATGATCATCTTGGTTGGAGCAATGGTAAACCTTCTAGAGATTCATCCTCTAGATTCTCTAATTGAGGTGGTTATTGTAGGTCAGTTAAATTCTCTAGTTACGGTGCAGCGCCTTGTGCGTATTATGATTGTGGGGCCTTCAACCATTTCTCTAAAGAGTGTCCCCATCATGGGATAGTTGTGTTGGCAGCGTAGAGTGTCCATCCTATTAAGGTAGTTTCATCCCCAGCTTCAGGTGGCATGCATGGTCATTAGGGCGGGGTCCCTACGGTTCTCATAGAGTTTATCAGGTAGGTAGGATAGGTGATCGATCAAGAGCCCATCCAGGTGGTCAGCGAGGTCATTGAAGGAGTATTCAAATGTTGTTAAAATAGTTATGATCTTAATGTCCCATTAGTCGACCTTTGATTTATTTAATCTAGGATCCACCAATTCTTAGGGGTGTTTTTAAAAAGCCCCATGGTTAGAGTTATGTTAGGTTTCTTTATATGTGACATTATATGTATATACACCCAGGGTGATTCCTTAGTGGTGGATTGAGTATATAGATCATGTATTGTGACTATTCGAGAGTTTATTGCTCAAGTTGATCATATTGTGTTAGATTTGGTAGATTTTGATGTCATTCTTGACATGGACTAGTTAACCCACTACCATGCTATCATAGAATATCTTACCAATCTTTTACCTTATCTATACCTAGCATACCCAGATTGTGTGGTAGGGATATTTTAGTCTTAAGCTGATGCGGGTTATTTCGTATACTCAGGCTTGAAAACTTATACCGATGGGTTGTGAGGCTCACCTTATTTATTTCCATAATGATAATATGAACACTCTGTCGCTTCCTTACTCCATTATTATAGTTTATGAGTTCCTCTTATGTTTATCCTATCGATGTACCTAGTCTTTCCCCTTAGACCAATATTTAATTTTTATTTACCTTCAGTTAGTCACCCAACCTATTTCTAAGTCACCTTATAAGATGGATCCTACCAAGCTTAAGGATCTGAATTCCCAGCTTTAGGATCTTCTAGGTAAAAGTTTCATTAAATGTAGTGTATCATTGTTGGGTGCTTCTATCTTGTTCATAAAGAAAAAAGATGGTTTTTATCATGTATGTATTGATTATAGGTAGTTTAATAAGGTGACGTTGAAGAATAAGTAGCCTATGCCTCGTGTAGATGATTTATTTGACTAGCTGCAAGGAGCAGTGGAGTTCTCTAAGATTGTGTTGAAATCCGATTCCATCAGTTGTGGATTTGGTCTAAGAATATCCTAAAGATAGACTTCATGACTCGTTATTGCTATTATGAGTTCTTGGTGAGGTCTTTTAGGTTGACCAAAGCCCCAGCTGCATTCATGGACTTGATAAATTGTGTGTTCAAGACCTATTTGGACACCTTTATGACTTTGTTTATCTACAATATTCTTTCGTATTACTGGAGTAGTGAGGATCATAAGCAGTATTTGATAATTGTGCTCTAAATTTTGACAGATCATAGGCTTTTTTCCTAATTCTCAAAGAGTGAGTTCTAGCTTAATTCTGTGACATTTCTGGGACATGTGGTGTCTAAGGATGGGATTATGGTGTACCTAGTGAACATTGAGGATATTTGTGATTGGGAAAGGCCTATATCCCTGTCTAAGGTTTACAGCTTCATTAATTTGGTTGGTTATTACAGGAAGTTTGCTGAGGGCTTGCTAATATTCAACTATCTATGACAAGATTGACCCAAAATGAGGTTCGTTTCTAGCAGTCCAAGGACTGTGAGTTGAGATTTTGGAGTCCCAAGGAATTTCTCAATTCATCTCCTATATTAACTCTTCCTGTTAAGGTCGAGGGATTCACTTTGTATTTTGATGATTTTGGGTGTTGGTTTGGATTGTGTTTTTATGTGGATGCGAAAGCTCAACTTACACCATCATTCTGATGCAAGGTGGTCGTTGCCGATGTAAACCCAACAAGAGTCTATGTCAAATACACATGGAGTATAACTAGTTTTCTATTCCTAGGTGTTTTGGGAGTTAACTTGTATTTAACCCGCAATGGATACTTAAATCAAAACATCAAATTAAATTGGGGGAGGGGGGGTTTGGAATAAGAACTTTGTTGAACAAAATCACACTATAACACTAATATGAGAGCAAATAATTGATGGGTAAAACAAATTAAGAGAGGTCATGGGGTTATGCCATCTAAGGGTAATTCATGTCTAGGCAATTAATAGTTAGTCAAATTATTAGTTAGGAGCTTGAGTGGGCTAGGTTTAGGGTCTTACTGTTACACTAAGTTTCACCCATGGATTTTTTCAAATACCTCATGAGTGTGCCACATTTATCAACCCACTGCCTCAACTTAGAATCCCTATTTCTATGATGATGCTTATGACCATTGAAATTTCACATAACATCCTTATTTATAAGATAATACCAAAGAAAAAACTAAAATCAATTAGTTGGTCATGATAAAACATCACCAACATCCCTCTTTCAAGGATTATGTGGGATCCAAGCTAATTGGGGTTTTCATCCTCAATTCTCAATTCAAGCATAGATTAATAGCAAAACCCAAATCACAAACTATCAATTTGGACTAACAACCAAAACTGATACAACATTAACAACCCATTCAAGCATAACCCCAAGATAGAAATTTAGCTACTCATGGATTTAAAGAGAAGAGAGTTACCCAAATTTGCATTCAAATATTCCATTGAAAAGTAAAATAAGATTAAACAAAAACTTCAATTTTATCCCTCAACCGAAATATCTCTTGTAATTAAGCATAAAATTGTTTCTCGCCCCTAAAACTTAAAATTTGCATAAAGATAATACAATTGAGAAAGGGGTTTGGCCATTTAGGATTTTGGGAACCAACTCAATGATTTCCATTTAGGATTTTAACCGCGTTCGAATATCCCATGATCGCAGTAGTCATCTCACGATCGTCAAATTTGACTTAGATTTTTGATCGCGATTGCGACCCTCAGTCCTTGATCGCAGTACTTGAGGGTCGATCACTGGTTTTTATTTTTAGCTTGTGCGAGCACTTAGGTCTTTGATTTTTAGCTTTGATTAAACTTCTTTTCATGCGATTACCTGAAAACACACAAACCATGGGATTTAATGCATTTAATTAGGGAATTATACTTATATACATAATCATTTCATTGTACTGTGCACAAATACAGATATAGATGAGTGGAAAATTTGCCACTCATCAACACACCCAACTTAAAACTATACTTGCCCTTATGCGATAGTACTTCATACTCAATGAGACTATTTAACTTATAAGACCACCTGTACTACCAAATAATCATAATGATTCTTGACTTGATTCTTACTAACAATTTTTCCACAAGTATGGGAGAAATAATTCGTGCACGTCCCCTAAAATTCAATCATGCTTTCAAGGATACACAAGACTTTTAAGAACAATCAAGTAACAACTACTAACTCTCTAGAAGTGAATCTCTTTCAATAGTGAGTCTACTACACTATTTTTACTCAATTCGAATTACGATAATGTCACCAAGGTAGGTTAGCTTACATGGCCCCTCATGAAGGAAAGTCCTATCACACTGTAATTTATATCATGCAAGAAGGTACTAGAACACAAACACTTACCCTCACAAAGATTTTCTCAGAACATGCAAGCATCATGCCATATGCCTGCCCTTATATTTGATCTTTGCTAGCTCGAGTACACTAGGTAGGACATCCTGAAGGGATTTCTAAGTTTGTAATGAAGGCTTGGGGGACGGGTAGGAAACACATTTGGGAAAATGGTTACTATACCCTCCTTGAACTCCACAATTTACACTACTAGATCAAACCTTTGGTCATGGAATATTTCATCTATTTTTGGACAATACATGCCTACTTTTACCACATTATTTCACCCATCTTTCATAAGCATTTTCTATTTATTTCTATCTTTTTGAAAATCTCATGCTTTTCTTTCATACTATGATTCTTTTCTTTAACTTTTCATTTAGTAAATAGTTCCTACACATTCACTTACATAACTATGGCCCATGATCACCTTTTTTCAAAATCCATCACCCCCAACATATGTTTTTAGCCTCGAGTTGGAAATTTTACCTTCAAGGAGGGTAGGGTTCAAAAGTGGGATAAATTTTTAAAAAGGTTTAAAGCTTTTAATGTAATTCCCAAAGAAAGGTTCATCAGCTCAATAGGGGTGACTAAGGGTCAAAATTGGAGCATTGGTAGGCTTTTTAGGCTCAAATGGTTTTCCATGTTCACGAGAAAGGCCTAAGATCACTTCCCCAACCACGTGTACACAAGGTAAGGTTTGTAATTCTAAAGAAACAACTTCTAGATGACATGAGTGCGTATGATAATCAAGCAACTAAGCTTACCTCACACAACATGAAAAGTTCCCTAGAAGGGTTAATTTCATTTCATACTAGAGACAAAAGGAGTTACTTAAAGAATACCACCTATTAAAGAATTTCGAGTGACAAAAAGAGGTAAAGAATTGCTACACAATTATTCACGTACATTCCCTTGATTTTCATAAAAAAATTTGGATGGAGAGGGATACGTTCTTCATATTTCGACATGAAATATTGGCTATTGTAAGAACCAAATCAATCCATCATCTCATATTTGGGATCTCACAATGGCATACCATATGGATACTCCGACATCTCCATAGGAATAATGGTAATCCCAAATCTATAATGCCACAACTACTCAGACTTCCCCTGAATTTGTAGCTCAAAACCCAAATATGAATATTTTCTATTAAGAATGATATCACTCAATCTATCTTAGGGAAAAATTGATCCAATATCATTCTCAAGTGAAGTAGAAAGCTAAAAATGAACCAGTTAATTCATAATCCATGCTTCGTGTGAACTAAGTTCAAGTATATATTAAAAATCAATGTGCTTGAAAACGAGGGAAACATACCCCCCACTTTAAGACTTGTAGTGTTTCCTCACTACATAACACAAAAGAATTAAAAGAAAACAAAGGAATTCCAGAAACCACATCGAGAACTAATGTAAAGCTGTATATATAGTCATGATCTTAGAATAATTTCTGTGATGGGGATACCAAAACCGTGATCTTCAGTTTGTGATCGTGGTACCTAACCCATTCCGCTCCCTTGTTTTTCTGCATGGGTACTATACATCTAAACACAATTTTCCTCCTTTTCTGGCTTCCAGACTATCTAAAACACCTGCAAAGCATCGAAATTATATGACTTAATAAAAAATACATGGTGAAAACATGAAAATAATGGGTTTCCTCCAATCAAAGCACCTGATTAACCATTAGAACACAATGCTCTTTTATTGATATTAAGGGTCCTTGAAGCACAACAACTCAATCTTGGCCAACCCAGATGCACCTGCATTGTTTTACTACAACTTTTGCCTAGTTACTAAGAATCTCTTTTTCTCTAGGCCCTCTAGCTCGATAGCAGCACTAGAGTACACATTCATTATCATAAAAGGACCCAACAACTTAGATCAAATCTTACCCGTAAATATCTTCAAGTAAGAGTTATAGAGGAGTAGGCTATCGCCTACATAAAATTACCACTTTAAAATATTGGCTTCATGCCACTTCTTCATTATTTCCTTAATTAAAACGGAACTTTTATAAGCCTTGAGTTGACAATCCTCCAACTCGTGAAGTTTAGTCACCCTTGACTTAGAAGCCTCTTCCTAATTCATATTTAACTTCTTCAATGCCCATAAAGCTTTATACTCTACTTCAATGGATAAGTAATATGTCTTTCCAAACTCCAAATGGTAGGGGTACATACCAATTAGAGTTTTATAGGCTTTCCTATAAGACCAAAGAACATCATCAAGTTGTTACTCCTAATTTGTTCGATCAATATTTATAGTTTTCTCTAGGATAGATTTTATTTCCTGATTAGACACCTCAACTTGGCCACTCGTTTGGGGGTGATATGGGGTAGAAACCTTATACTTCACCATATACTTATAAAGAAGAGCACAAAAACTTGGTTGCAATAATGTAAGCCTCCATCACTAATAATGGCACACAGAGTTCCAAACCTTGTAAAAATGTATTTCTTTAAGTTGAAAATAATGCTTTTGCTCTCATTGTTCGGAAGTAGTACGACCGCTACCTATTTGGAGACATAGTCAACCGCCACTAAGATGTTCTTGTTACCAAAAGAGCACACAAATGGGCCCGTCAAATCAATGCCCCAAACGTCCAATAGTTTGACTTTGAGATTGGGTTTAAGGGTCACCTCATGCCTTCTCAAAATGCCATCTTTCAATTGACATTGATGACATGCTTTGACCATTTCAATGGAATCTCTATGAATGGATGGCCAATAATAACCACATTGAAGAACTTTGGCAGCGTTTTGAATCCCCCCATGGTGACCACCTAAGAGAAAAGAGTGACACATTTCAAGGATATATTTCATTTCCATTTCCATAACACAACGGAGAATCAACCATCCACAGATTCCTATAATAGAAAAAGATTGTCCCAAAAATACTTCTTTACATCAAATAAAAACTGCTTTCTTTAATGGTAGTTAAGATCCTAAAGAATTGAACCACTTACAAAATAATTACCATAATCTGCATACCAAAGTGTAACATTTCCAGAGATTGAGATGACAAGATCATCGAGAAAGGTTTCATCAATCTCAATCTCTCCCCACTTCTTATGATTATTTTCAAGGCAAGAAAGGTGGTCGGCCAATTCGTTATCACGACCTTTTCAATCTTTCACCTCAAAATCAATCTCTTACAAGACCAAGATCTACCTTATAGAGTACGATTTATCCTCTTTCTTATCCATGAGATATCTAAGAGCGGCATGATCCGTAAGCACAATAGCTTTTGTGAACAACTAGTATTCTCTAAATTTATCAAAATTATAGATCACCGCAAGTAAGTCTTGTCCCATAACCATCTAATTACATTAGGAATTATTAAATGATTTGCTTGCATAGTATGAGTGGATGGGACAACTTCTTTTGTCATTGTCCTAGAATCGCGCCTAGAGCAACACCACTTTCATTTTATATTAGTTCAAATGGTGAAAAACAATCTGGGGTAACAATAATAGGAGCCCCAATAATAAGTTCTTTGAGATGATTAAATTCCTTCAAACGCCCATCATTGAACTTAAATTTTGCCTTTTTCAAGGAATTTACACAAGGGGTGTGAAATTTTTGAGAAATATTTGATGAATTATCTATAAAATCTGCATGACCAAGGAAGCTTCTCACACTCTTCACAGAGATACGAGGAGAAAACTTCCCAATTACCTTAAATTTTTACTTATCCACTTGGATACTATCCCCCTATATTTTATGACAAAGCACAAGTCCCTTCTTAACCATAATGTGGTATTTTTTCCCAATTTAGGACAAGATTCGTTTCCACACACCTTTAAAGAACTTTGCTTAAGTGAGCAAGGCAGGACTCAAATGACTCCCCTACAATGGAGAAGTCATCCATAAACACCTCTATTGAATCATTCACCATATCTACAAAGATAGATATCATGCATCGTTGGAATGTCGCTCGAGCATTACACAACCAAAAAGGCATGTATTTGAAGGCTAATGTTCTATAGGGACAAACGAATGTTCTATTTTCTTGTTATTTTGGGGAAATGTAATTTTGGTTTCAAGTAACCATCAAGAAAGAAATACGACCCCTGCTCGACTAGCCTATCTAGCATTTGATTCATAAAGGGAATTGAAAAATTATCCTTCTCGGTCCATGAGTTCAACTTGTGGTAGCCCATGCACACCCTCCACCCCATGACAAAATGAATGGGGATAATTTAATTCTTCTAATTTTGTACTACCATTATTCCACCCTTTTTGGTACATAAAGTATCAGACTCACCCATGCTCTATTAAAGATCAGGTAGATGACTATTTAATCAAGCCATATTGTGATTTATTTTTTACCATATCTTACATTGGTTAGTTGAGTTTCCTTTGATGTTCCATGGTTGGCACATGATCTTACTCTAGTTTGATCTTTTGGGTACAAATTTTGGGAGCTATGCCCATAATTTCTTCTATAGTCCATCCGATAACACAGATGAACTTCTTCACTGTAGCATTCAATGCTTCCACTTGTTAAGGCTAGAGATCAATCATAAAAATATTTTGTAATATCTTTTACTATCCCAACAATTCATACTAGAGGTGAGAAGGCAACGGTTTTAACTTAAGTTGAAAAGGCTCAATGATGGATGACTTGGCGAGTGGACTTTCATGATTGGTTACGTAAAGATCAAATTTGGTAGAGCTCTTGGTGTAGTATCCAAAACCTTTTAATGAAGGAGATACGTCACTATACCCTACAATTTCTTCACTACCAAAGTTCAATAATATACCCACTAAAGAGTCATTCATAAGATCCACATCAATTGTGTTCATCACTTCATCATCAATGGCATCAATCACCAAGATCATTTGTAAATCCATAGGTTACTTCATGGACTTGCATTGAAAGTGACCTCCTTGTTATTAACCTAAAATTTCATATCACCATACTCTACGTCGAATAATCCATAGGAACATCATGATCAATCGTACAATTGAGAATAATGAAGTCGATTGGAAATATAAGTTAGTGAACTTTCACAAACACACCACATATCTCCCAAATGGGTCATAAATAACCTCATGGTTGTAGTCTTAGTATTACCCTAACCCAACTTGAAAAACACGGCAAAGGGTATCAAGTTGATACTTGACCTAAGCTCAGACAATGCTTTAGCAAATTCGAACATCCCAATAGTGTATGGGATGATGAATACACCCGATTCTTCTTTCTTCAATGCAATTATGCTTAACAACATAGCACTATAATTATTACTCACATCTATTGTTTCACACTCTACAACTCTCTTCTTAGAGACCAAGTCTTTCATGAATTTTGCATACCCTATCATTTTTTTTGCAAAACTTCTATAAATGGGATATTGATGGATAGGTTTCTAAATTTCTCAATAAACTTGTTTAACTTGGCATTATTATCTCTCTTCTTGATCCTTTGTAGTAATGGGGGAGGAATATTAATTGTTTTTAATGGGGAAATTTGATGTTCATTGACTTTTGGATCATCACCCTTAACAACTCTATGAGGTTCTTTTGTATCACTTTTATCATCTACAACCTTTGAGGGTTCATCAATTTCATTATTGGACTTAGAATCCTCGTCATTTGAATTATCCTACCTATTCTTTTACAAATTTTCTTTCCTAAAACTTTTCTTATCATTATAATATTCACCAAGAGATAGGGAACTCCTAATGATGATGGCCTATATATGAGCATTATTATTTGGATTGACCCCTACGTCACTAGGTTACCCTTCTTTTTGTCTTACAATGAGTTATGCAATTGTTTTTTCATCATGTTTCTCTAATTTCCTGATGGAGGTTGAATGGCAAGTCACCATTTAGTGTAATCTAAAGAAATCACTACTTATTTCCCTTACCATATTATCGGTCCTTTTGTCTCCGATTTAGATTCGAGCTAAAACAAACTCATTTATGTACCTTGATTGATCATTCTGACCTTGATTCCTACCTAGCATTTGATGCGCAAGGCGGGACCTATAATTTGACAACTATCATAATTCTTTATCGAGATCCTCCTTTTCCAAATTTTCATATGCCGCAGTATTCTTGGAAGATATGACATTGACCACCTTAAGAGAATTCTCCATTGCATGTTTATTAACAACCTCTAATTGTGTCCTCACCTTGATTATATTTGCCTCTCTTTCTTGATCTCTTCACCATTGTTCTTGGCCTAAAAAAATGGAAAGAGAGCCCCCATGACCACCTAGTCATCTCTCGTGTGCCAACCTCTATCTAGAATTGGTACTTGGTTCAACACATTCGATGCTACTCTATAAGGCTAATTGATAAAATACCCTTTAAATGCATTGTCAACCACAACTCTATTCAATTGATCTAACGCCCAAAAAAATATATGGAGAATCATCTTCTCTGGCACTTCATGATTTGGGAATTGAATAATTTTTTCATTGAACCTTTGCCACACTTCATATGAAGGCTCTCCGCTAAGTTGACAAAGAATTATGATTTCGTCTTATAGTTGTACCATTCTAGATAGGAAAAAATATTGATCCAAAAAGTCCCCCAAAAGTTCAACCCATGATGTAATAGACCTGATGGGTAGAGAACTCAAACTCAACAATGTTTCACCCATTAAAGAGAATGGGAAAGGCCTTAACTGAATAGACTCTTGAGTGATATTATCAATAACAAATAGGGCACACACCTCAATAAAGTTTTTCAAATATATGTTGGCATCTTCGTGTGCTTTCCACCGGAATGAACCTTTCATTGTAACATGTGGAGCATCACACTAGTGACATGGAATACCCCATTTCCCTTGGATGATGGACTGTAGATGGCACTAGAAAGCACCGCATCATCAAGATAATCCATATCTTCTATATTCCCTTGAAAAGAGGCATCATCTCTGCCAAGTTGTCTCATTGAAATTCAGATGTTATTAAAGTCACCTAATTTAAGATAAAAAAAACACCTATAGTAAAAAAAAACTACGACTAACCAAAAGTTACTAACAACACAACAGAAGTGAAAATTAAGCTTCACTCCTAAGCAACAGTGCTATTTTTGATAACTCTCAACTTACGCCATCATTCCGATGAAAGTTTCTCATTGTCAATATACGCCCAACAAGAGTCGGGGTCGAATCAACTAGAGTCTAAGTTGTTTTCTATTTCTACATGTGTTGAGAGTTAACTATGAGTTAACCCATAATGCAAACTTAAAACAAAACTTCAAATTAAATGGGGGGGTTTTGGAATAAGAACTATGTTGAACAAAGTCACACTATAAAACTAATATGGGATAAAATAATTGATGAGTAAAAACAATTAAGAGAGGACTTGGGATTATACTATCCTACGGGTATTCATAAATAGGCAATATATAGTTAGTCCAATTCTTAGTTTAAGAGGTTGGGTAGGCTAGGTTTAGGGACTTAGTGTTATCCTTTCAACAAAACAATAAGTTTCACCCTTAGATTCTTTTGAATACCTTATGAGTGTGCCATATTTATCAACCCAATACCTCAATTTAGCATCCCTTATTCTAGGATAATTGTTATGAACATAGAAATTTCACATAATATCTTTATTTCTAAGATAATGCTAAGGAAGAAAATCAAATCAATTAGTTATTCGCAATTACTCATCACCCACTTCCCTCTTTAAAGGATTATGTGTGATCCAAACCTATTGGGTTTTTATCCTCAATTCTCTATTCAAGCATAGAGTAATAGCAAAACACGACATCGCTAACTATCAATTTAGACTAACAATCTACACTGATACATATTAAAACCCTATTCATTCATAACCCCAAGATGGGAATTTAGCTACTCATGGATTTAAAAAAAAGATATTTACCCAAATTTGCCTTCAAATCTTCAATTGAAAAGTAACATAAGATTAAACCCAAACTTCAATTTGAATCCTCAACCAAGATTGCACTTAGAATTAAGCATACAATTGTTTTCTCCCCCTAGAACAAAAAAATTATGTAAATATAATCTAATTATGATTTTTTTTGGCTATTTAGGATTTTGGGAACCAGCTCTATGAATTTCCACTTATACCCTTAAAGCTATCTCTATCCATTGAAATCGCCCTATTTTGCCCGTGTTTGCAACTCCTACAATTGTAGTAGTTTCCTCATGATCACTGAGGCTTGACTTGGCTTTTAGATCATGATTGTGACCCTCATGACATGATCGTGGTACCTGAGGGTCGATACATTATTTTGATTTTCACCTTGTGTAAGCACTTTTGTCTTTTGCTTTACTTTTTAGATTTTTTTAACTCCTTTTCATCGAATTACTTGCAAACACATAAACTATGAGATTTAATGAATTTTAATAGATAATAATCTTTACATACACAATCATTTGATTGTAGTGTGGACAAATTTAGATATAGATGAGTAACAAGTTTGCCACTCATCAATAGTAGGGTTAGGTTGTTTCTTATGCATTGATGCAACTAAAGGTGCACAAGCATTACTACCCCACTCATTATTTAGATTTAGTGACAGAAGTTTTTGTCATAAATATTCAGAGGTATTATCTTCCTTGTGTGCATTATAAGATCTACACCAATCATCATACCCATTAGTATCTTATGGACAGGAGGGAGCATAAGTTTAGGAAATGTTGATGGATGGAGTTGATTAAGGATTATGATGTTTCTATTTTGTATCATTCGAACAAGATAGATATGGTAGCAGGTGCCTTCAGCCAAAAGGCGGCAAGTATGGGTAGCTTGGCTTCTATCTCAATTTCCTAGAGTTAGTTGGTATGGGAAATCCAGTCCTTAGCCAACTTGATTACGAAAATTGATATATTAGACCGTAAGATAATTTTTTATAGCGTTGAGATAAGATCTACCTTACTTAAGATGATTTAAAGTCAAAATTTTTAGGATATAAGACTTTATATCATCTGTGATTAGGTTTTGAGTGGCGAGTCTAGGAGGTCTACCATATATACTAGGTGGTATTCTGAGATTTAATGGTCAAATTTATGTTTTGAGGGTTGGTGAAAATCCAATTGATATTGCATGAGGATCACACCACCATGTATTTTATTATTCCTGATACAACTAAGATGTACAAGGATTTAAGGTAGCATTATTGGTGCAGTGGTATGAAAAGAGATGTGGCAGACTTTGTAGGTCATTGCCTATATTTTCACCCTCAAATTGATAGAAAGTTGGATCATCCTATTTAGGTTTTCGAATATATAGTCTGAACCTATATTATGGATCTTGAAGGTTAGTAGGAGCATCACTTAGCTTTGCTGGAGTTTCGATAAAATTATAGCTACCACTCGAGAATTAAGAAGGTACCGTTCAAGGTATTGTATGTTAGGCATTCTCAATAATTGATTTTATTGTTTAAGACCTCTGAGGTTAGACCCTGTGATGCTGACTTGTTTTAGAAAGCATTGGATAGAGTTAGGGTAATTCAGGACAGGATGAGGTTAACTTAGAGTTGGTAGAAGGCATATACAGATTTTAGACTTTGTTCCTTAAGATTTTGTGTTGGAGATTGATTATTCCTCAAATTATTACCCATGAAGGGTGTGATGAGGTTTCGGATAAAAGAGAAGATTAGGCCTAGATATATTAGACTTTTTGATATAATTCTCACAGTTAAGGAGGTAGTATATCAGTTAGAGTCACACCCAAACTTTTTATAGTTCATTGATTTACTTATGTTTCTTTGTTTCAGTGGTACATTTATGATGAGTCACACATGATCGGTGGGACTCAGTTTAGTTGTATGAGATATTGACATTCGAGGAGGAGTCGATGTTAATATTAGCCTTGGATGTTAGGACGTTGTTCTCTAGGTAGATTCCAATAGATAAGGTTCATTAGGTACACCACCCAGTAGATGAGGATACTTAGTAGAGCAAAAAAAAAGATACAGACCCTGTATACTCACCCGTTCGAGCCTTCTGGTACATCCTAACCCTTTACTTTTGAGGACAAAATTTCTTTTAGTAGTGGATATTATAATTACCTTATAGGTTATTTTCTACTTTTCCATATAATTTTACCACTTTGAGATTTTCTATAGCTACCCAAAATGATTTATGACTTGCTTGAGTTAACAATTCAGTGATAGGGCAGTTCATTTGGTTTTTAGAGATAATTCTCTAGCTTAAAGTCTTCGTTGGTAAAAATTGGTTACTAAGTGAAAACTTTAGTCTAACAAACTCTATTCCAAATCCTACGGTTCCATCACCTTTGAAACATTGAATTTTTGCTAAGGAGACCTTTTATTTGGGTCTAAGGCTTCCGTACTCATTTCGGACTGTTAGATGGAATTTGTGTAAAATGACTATTGGGTGTAGGGCCCACGTTTTGTTAAAATTAACATAGAAATTCTGATAGTGCCAATGAATATGAAATGTTTAATTTGATATGATATCATAGTTTGATTTTGTTAATAGGATTCCATATGGGTCAAAAGTAAAGTCAAAATGCCATATGGGTAGAATTTTTTGTTCGAGGTAGAATTTTCCTTAGAACGGATTTTGGGTTAGATTTGGGCCCTACAACCCACCTTAGGCAAAGATTGTTATTAGTCCCTTGTAAATTCAATGGACCTTGCACATTACTTTAATTATGTTCCTTATCTACGGTGGTTTAGATACACGGTGATTTATTCTAGATTGATACTTGAGAGATGATATTAGATCTTAGTTGAGTTCGGCAATTTATGATATTAGAACCGATTTGATTTTGACATTGTTCATGATATGACATTCGATTCATGTCCAAAAAATAATGATGTGAATTCCAATTTAGTCCTATATTAAGGGCTTTTTTATTAGGGTTATGGATCCAGTTTATGTCTAATGATTGCGGTATGGAAGGATCCACAATTTTGATTTTTAAATACAACTAATAAGTATAATTTCTATAATTATTTCTGATAATTTTACCCAATGAACATATGGAGGCCCGCGTTGGGTTATTTACTTTATTACACTCCTGGCTTATGAGAGCAATTTATGTAGACATAGCTGTGTTGTTCTTTATTATTATTAATCTATTTATTTATTTATAGTGCTTGTGCAAGTCCAAGTTTCCCATCTTACCTTGATTAGATTATTTATCTCACATTTCGTTATATTAATACTATGATTAAGCTCAATCTTAAAATGATTCCTACTGAGTACCCATGGATTTGGTACTCATACTATACTTTTTTACCTTTTTGGTGCAGATTTGAGTACTAGTTGTCATAATTGATTCTAAGATTTATGTCAGTCAGAGTTTGGAGACGTATGATCCTTCGGATCCAAAGTTGAGCTTTTCTTCTTTTTTTGTTTTTTTGTTGGTCTTCCATTTTAGTATTGTAGAGCACATATTGGTCTTCCATTTTTTGTTGGTCTTCCATTTTTGTTGGTCTTGAGATTTTTTTTATTGTATGTTCAGGCATTTATGCCATATTCCATAAATTAGCCCATTACTTAAAGTTCTGGGTTAGAATTTTAACTTATCTACTAGTGGGGTAAAGTAATTGCCATCATGACTTGGAAATTGGGTCGTGACAGTCGGTCTATCTTAGTACATGACATGTTTTATGCGATGTTACATCTATTATGGTATTACCCTAAATGAATTGAGTACTAGTATGATTTCATGTAAATTACATATGATTCAATTAAGTTTTCAAATCATGTTTTAGATTATTAATATTTTATTATGAACAAGCATTTTTAATTTTAAGTCTACAACCTTTCAGAATACTTTTAGATTAGTTGGTTCTGGACCAGCTTTCAGAACATAAATTTTTAAGAGCTATCAGTATATTAGCAGTTTGGGAGTAGTAGTACTTAGTATCGAGTTTGACTAGAGCCTTAGTATAACCCTAAGTCTCAAAACTATATACCATCATAAGTTTATTTTGCCCTCCTACTTGGACCAATATATATTCGGTCCTCTCGATGTGGTGTATACATCGAAATTCATGTTATCTTATGCAGTTTAGGTCAATTAATAGACTGTCACATAGTAATAATTTTAGGATAATTTTGTACCTGAACCGCAACTTCTGTTAAATTTAGTTATTTAATGATTTATAGTTATACCTTATGATTACAATTTATAATTTACATTTGGGTCATTGTACTTCAAATTTATATTAGGTCTTTTACTATAAATCTGTATACTTTATAAGTTATGCTTACTTACTTAAACTAGTTTTACAACAAGTTCAGTGTTAGTTTTACATTCAACGAAATATTTATGCTTCTATAACTTTTAAGTTTTAGAAAATTTTTAGGTCATGATTCAGAGATTGCTTTATCTCTCATGGTTTTTAGTACATACATGATTTAGTTCATATTATAGTAAATGATTATGTCCTCAATTTTAAAGCATGTTATAAGTTTTTTCTTATGACAAGTGCATATCTCACCTGCTTAGTAGATTCAAATTAATGATTGTATACTTTTATTATGATACATTGTTTTATATTGTAGGCATCAATGCTATATCACCATATCTTGGTCAGGCAAATCACAACTTCCTGTCAGGGGAAGATGAGTTCTCTCTATTCGGGGATTTTAGTCAGTAGTAATTGTAGCATTCCATTCTATTAATATGTATTAATTAGGGATAGCTTGGTGTCATTTATTGGGTACCTATTTTCAGTATTAGAAGAGGATTCGTAGATAATCATTTAGATTGGTTTTTTCAGTTTCTTCATGATGCAACTGTTGAATGAAACTTCTAGTCTTTTGTTAAATTTTTAGTCTTCCATTTTTATCATGTTTGTGCTTCCGTAAAGTATCTTTTTTAGTTTATATGTTTCTATTTTGATGCCCATGAATCCATGGTTAGCTTGGGCAACTTGTGGTTCTAAGCATTGTGTTACATATAGGGTGTACACTAGGGTCGTAGCAATGGTGATTCCCTCCCATTTCTAGTTGAGAATAGGTAACCCTGAATTAAACCACAAGGTCTCTAATGCTTAAAATTTACCTGGTAATAGTTCAAGCCCCAAGACATAACACCCGTTATGACCCTCTACATCCTGAACAACCAAAAAGCTATCTCAAATGCCTATACATCTTAGCCGCACTTGAATGAATGGAATACATGGAATAATAGGCCTATTACACTATCAACTGAATTGGATCACTAATCCCGAACACATAAATATTACAATAAACTCTTAATATGCCTTGTGAATCTAGGGTGGCCTTCCCCGTCTCGCCTTACAACACCTAATCATGAATTTCCCTTTATCCACTACCCTCTATCAGCCATCCCTGAATCTACATATTCAATATACATCAGGCCTCAACACGATTAAGAGTTCTTCAAAAGACAAAAATGTAAAGTCCAACCAACCTATTAGCTATGGACCTGATATCTAATGACATGAACCATCTCGAAACTAAAATATAAGCTAAAATCTTTATACTTATTGTCTTCTATCTCAAGGAATCCCAAACGATGTTTGTCTTGCCCAAATGGTACAAAATGGAAATATCATAGCCCTTTAGTAACTCCGACAACTTGTGTTACCTCAAAATAAAATACTATTTCCTGAGAATGTATTATAGCCTACGATGATCCTCCTAACTCCGTTAGTATATTAGTATGTCTTCAACAAATACTATCATGAGATAGTCTAAGTAAAGCCTGAACATGGGGTTCATCAAGTGTGTGAATGTTGTTAGGGTATCAGCTTACCTTAAATACCTAACCAATAAATTATAGTAGTCGGGGAGATTCTTAAAGGTTGTCTTAGGGATGTTTTTCACCCTAATCCTCAATTTATGGTATCCACATCAAAATTTAATCTTTGAAAACAACAATCTAAAGTTGTTCAAATATATCATTAATATGCATCCTGAAGAGTCAAAATTGGAGATGAAATGAGAAAAATATTGATCTTCAAGAAACTCACCTCACACAATTTAGACAACTGGAATAGAACATCCTTCTTAGTCAAACTAGTTAGTGGCACTAAAATAAAAAAAACCCTTTATTAACCATTTGAAGTAACCCTCTAACCTAAAAACAAAACTACAAAACATGGAGAAGAAGTAGTCTAAGCCTAATCACAAATTACCTCCGCATTTTCTGGGTCTAAAATAAACCAATCCCTTGACACCACAGGCCCCAAGATTGGTAACGATTCAAGCTAAAACTCATACTTTGAGAATTTGGAGTAGTACATTTGGTCTGTCAAAATATAGAGCAAAATCATCAAATGTTGCTCATGCTTCTCCCTACTCCTTATGAATATAATGATGTAATCAATAAGAACTATTATTAAATACTACAAATAAGGCCTGAATATATAGTCCGACAAGTACATAAATATTGATAGGGTATTAGTCAACTCAAAAGACATGAACAAGAACTCGAAGTGGTTATGGAGAGTTCAAAAGGTTGTGATAATGCTCAAATTACAGTCTTGAATAGGTGTAACCGATCATTGCCAATATAAAACCCAACTAGGTTGGGAGAGAATCCCACAGGGAATATGGTGTGAACTCAAGTTGTTTGGGATTTAATCCACTAATAGTTTAATGTTTTCTAAAATGGGGGGTTTAAGTTTAACAAATAATTGTTTGTTACATTAATTTTGGTGTTTGTAATCAAGAGTTTATGAATTAACCAGAATTATGTTCACTAGGGGTTTTGGTACATGATAGATAGAAATGGTGATTCAAGATTCTCACAGAGGGTTGGATGAAAAGCTATCTTTATCGATTTCATGCTTTAATGTCTCTCGATCTACTTAAGCATTTAATTCCCTAATCCTCTCAAACTTAGAAAATTTCTATTCACTACCCAGATTTTACCTCAGGTTAACTAACCTTGTTGCAACACTGATTATTAAACGAAGTATTTCTGAGTCCCTGTTGATAATTCACTTCCTACTACATTAGATTTATTTCTTAAGCAAATCAAAGTAGGTGTGTCTACTATTTGAAACCAGTAGACGTTAATTAAAACTTAAGAATTATAAAGAGATCCTACCACCTATTGAATCTTGAATACTTAGAACCTCATCAAGACCTAACCTTAGATCCCATAATTTAGGTTAAGGGAGTTTAACCACTCATGATGCAATGAACGAAACTCATAATTGAATTTATGATTTGAAATATAAACTTATAGAGATGAATAATAACCAGTGAATCCTAGATTAGATCACAAAGAAAAATCCCATAAATACTGATAATAATCTCTTGAAATAGTTGTGTTATAAAGTCTAGGAGTAGAGAGAGAAAATATCGGAGCATGTTGTCAAAAATTAAGGTGTCGAATAATGTCTGCAATAATCCCCTAGAAAACCCTAAAACAAAGGTTTAAATAGTTTACCTTAATTATGAAAATAAAATAAAGGTTATAGCTTTTCCTCAGAATAGACAACGACATTTGCGATAGCTTATCAGGAGTCTGATGACTTATAACGGATGTCGTCAGCTCCTCTTCACTTTTGGATCTTGCTGTCTAAGACTGATGATGACGACAATAGCTTATCAGGATTTTGTCAGCTTATCAAGAACAACGTAACATTTCTACTCCAATCCTCATGTCCTGTCTATGTCTGATAGTATCGTTGATGCCTTATCACTATCCTGATGGCCTATCACAAAATGTCGTCAACTCTTCCAACTAAAATTCATCTCCTGTTTAAGGTTGACAGAATTCCTAGTGACTTATTAGACCCTTGACGGCTTATCATGAAATGTCATCACAACTTCTACTTTAGGCCAATTCTCTATCTACTGATGACGACCAACCTGATAGCTTAGCACAGGGATGGCGACTTATCACAAATGTCGTCAGCCACACATGTCTTCGGATTTCTTCAAATTTCAACCTTTTCGCTTGAATTATTGTTGGTTCTCTATCATATCATCTTAAACAGCAAAATTAAACATAAATTAATAAAAAATAACTAAAGTTTCTCAATACCTTGCAATTATTTAGAGTTAAAACCCTCAAATGTGTCAGCATATGCTCATACATCAACACCCTCAAGTTAAAACAATTGTTTGTCCTCAAGCAACCAAAACATATCTATGAGAATACAAAGTACAATTTGGCGGCTAACTACTTAAATCAGTTCAGAATAATTTCATCGTCTCTAAGGTCAGTCAATTTAAAAATCATTGTTGATGTTTTGAAGAACAACCATGCAACTTACAAACATCAAGATATAGCAAAAATTCAGCAATAACAATCATGCCTCACAAAGATCACACTATCTGAACAAGTCAGTGACTAGAAACGTACCCAGTGTGCCCTCACAACAAAGAAATCCCTTTTTAACTCATATCAGAATTCACATATATAAACATAGGGACAATTATAAGACTCACTCTCAGAATGAAGTTCCAAACATTAAATGTGAAATTCCATAGGCTTTCCCTTGTAGTCAGTACCCAAGTCTTCAGACAGGTCAGTTAGGATCACTATAGGACTTTTCTGAAGCTTGTAACTTAGGTCAGGGCTGGTATGATATTCATGGATATTTTAGAGTGACTATGCCTCCTTGACACTACACTAAACTCTTAGGGTTTCACTTATAAAACTTCTTTTCTTTCTCTCTTTTATTGAGCACACATTCTTAAGATGGATGCGTTTTTTTCAATCATCATATTATCTTCTTATCATCTTTAACACAACTTTCTCTTTTCTTATTCTTTTTTCACCGCACCTAAATTTTTATTCTTTTCTCGTATTCTACTTCTCTTCATGCTCATTTTGCATCACGCACCCATATAATAGCCACCCTCAACTTAGGTTGTTTGCCTAAGTCAAGGTGAACAGTGTCCAAGGAGGACCAGGGCCAAAATAGGTTCATTGTGAGGTAAATGGGAAGGTGAGAGGTTTCACAGAAAGAAACAAGAATATAGGCTCAAATCAACGATCAAGAGATATTATTCATATTGGGAAGGTCATTTAGGCTGAAAGTGGGATACAATAAAAAATGTCCTATGATCCTTTGCTAACCCCTATCCTATAACCTAGGCATGACTAACAGGGCAAGTTCTAAATTCAACACACAAAGTAAAACCTCACAAACACATGTCACACAAGTACATCGCAAATCACTACTTATCCAATTTTTGCAATTTGTTCAACAAAAATAATCAAGTTGCCATACTAATACCATAAAACGATGCACCGCAGTCATAGATGAATGCAATTCACATAATTATAAACTTAGAACAATAGAGAGGTGCTCAAAAGTCACAAAAAAAGCTAACTACCTCGAGTACCTATATTACTCCTTGTTATCTACCAAAAATTATTACAACAACATCCTACCCTACACCCTTAACTTAAAATTGAAAATAAATATAAACTAAGGGTTAGAGTATACCTGGAATTACTCAAGCTCAATGGTCATGAGTTTCTGACCCTGCTACTGCATCATCTCCTACTTTCTCTCAATCGGGAGCTTCTGTCCTTGCAGTGGTAGGGGTTCTGCTAGATGAGGCACCTGCAACCCTTACTTTTAAAGCCTCCTATTTTTTGGCCTTCTTTTTCTCCTTCCTTTTCACTCTTTTTTCTTTCTCACTGTCAGGGTCTTCTCTCTTATCTTTCCTCTTTTTCTCCCGCTTTTTTTTCCTTTTTTTGGTGAATCTTCAGTGAGGGAAAACATTAGAATTTCTTCCTCTGATTCATGGATAACCAGATCTGTCTGTGCCATAAATTAGTGTTAATGTAACCCCTTAACATTTGCTTTTACATTTTTTAAAGTTGCTCTGAATTTAGCTAGATCAGCCTCTGATATTTCTTTTGCTCGTGCATCAAATCGATTCTCCCAATTTGTAACCTATCCAAGAAAAGTCATAAAAGGCTCAAGAGTAGCCTTGATTCTCTTCTCTACTATAGCAGTAAATTGTTTGGCAAAGACATGTAGCTATGCCTCATACCATTTGGCTTATTTAGCCACTTTTTTGATATCGATCGGATGAAATGCAAATCCTGTTGATGCTGTAGTAGCTAAGGGATTTGGTTCATTCTCAAGCACTGAACCTATTTGTGCTAAAAAAGTGGGCTGCGCAGTCTCAAAATCTTGCACTTCCACATTAGGTGCTAAATTGCCATCTGTAACTGGATGGTCTGCTACTACCTCTGCACCTCTATCAAGTATGAGTCTTGGCTAATTTTTATCATACCATATGGGGTTGTGAGTTTATAGGCATGGATGTCATCAACCCTTGCAATCTCTGGCATAGTAACAGCTCGGCACAACTCTGTAATAAGATAAGGGAAAGGATAAGTAGTGTTCATTCTTAACATTCTAATCTTCATCTCATCGCAATGATTTCCCCAAAATTTAGGGGAAACTATTACACTATGCTTGCTACTAGGATAGCTCGGTCATCACCTAGAATGTTGTCTCCTTCAGTGGGCATCATCCAGATATGCACTATCTCCCACCAAAAATTTGCCTCTTGAGTCAAGGAGGACTTATAGATTATCTCGTTTGGGTTGGTCACCTATTCTGGTCCCCTTCGGCTATGATGTTGGCCAACCTTAGACGTTGATTTTCCTGATTTGTAATCCTAGCATAGATTGACGGTGAAATGGCCTAAGGAGTGAAGTTGGGGCCATGCAAGAACCTGTTAATGGTTCTAATTGAGATATCAACCTTTGCTCCCCTTACGTAAACTTTCTCATACATATGTTTTCCAACTGAGCCTAGTAGTTTGCGTAAAACTCTTGAACCAGTGTAGGGCAAAATGAGATTTCCCCTTTTGTAGTCAATCCCAAGCCGTACTCTTGGAACTTTTGTTCCACTTCAAGATACCTACGCAGACCTTTGGTGATAATCCTCTTTTCTTCCTCAATCGTCCTTTTAGTCCTTCTTCTATCAATGCTGAGGAGCCCAGCAATGAAGATGCCCTCTACCTTGGGAATTTGCCATCTAGCATTGTCTAAAACTTTGGGGTTCTTACATTTGATAAGTGTTCCCCAAATTGGAGACTCCTTATCATCTTATTATTTAGTGGAAGGGAATTCAGATGTTGTTCCCTCAGACTCAAGCTCTTCAGACCCTTTATGTTCTTTTTTTTAGATTCAGCATATTCAGACATATGCTGCTCATGTTCAGAATATTCAGATGCCTCCTGATCAGAAGCAGTTATTATTTTAGTTTCCTCATTTTCCTCCACCTCAAATAGTAGGGGTGGTAGATGTTGGTTAGGGATTTGCTTCTTCTTTTGTTTCTTGAGCATAGGTTCTTTCTTTTCATATTCAGACTCCTCATCAACGAGGTTCCGGCGTACACTTTTCTATTGTTCCTTTTTTGTAAGCATGGGGATCTTTCCTTTGGGTTCCATTATAGGGTTCTTGTAGCAATAAAAAAACCGTTAGTCAATCCTCAAGAGCCTAAACACAAACACATTAATCATTTAAGCTTCACATCCTTTGAAAAGGGTCATCCATTCTTCAGGTTGCAGGTGTGATGACATTTCTTGATAAGCTGTCACGACTATGATAGCTTATCATAATTGTCGTCAGCCTTAGACAAAACCTGCAAAATTTTATAAACTTCTAATGACATTTCTTATAAGTCATCATAGTTATGATAACTTATCATGAATGTCGTCAGCTCTTATCAGAACCCCACTTTTAACTTTAACTCAATTTTTTTGGTCCTATTATTTCTCAAAATTCACTTGAATTCCATTTATTTGAGCTGAACTTAAAATCTTTAGGGTTCCACAAAAAACCTAAGTTCTGATTTTATCCCCTATTTAAAAGTTGAACTTGGCTTAAGCTTCTTGGGAACTTGGGTAACCATCAACTATCACTTACCACTTGACAAGAAAATTTGAATTTTGGGCATACCTGCTAGGCGATTTCACTTGTTCACACGATTTAGAGGGAGTGACAGGAGAATGGAAAAGGTTGTTGATTTTGCTTTCAAATCCCACACTCACAAGGAAGATATTTTTCTTGATTAACTTTGGGAAATTATTTATAAGGAGTAAGTAGATAAACTAAGTAAATAAAGAAATTAATGAAGGAAAGAAAACAAGACATGCGGGAACATGAGGAGGTTCGACTGTGGACCAGGTCGAATTTCCTAACTGGGCCCAAAATGGTCTAACAATGCTTCCAAGGTTTTCTTGATAACATCTTGTGACGGCTTATCACAAGTGTGATAGCTTATCACTGATGTCGTCAGCATTAACCAAAACTGCCTCAAATTTGGCCTCTTTGATGATATTTTTGATAGCTTGTCACAGTTCTGATGGCTTATTGGAAATGCCATCATGAACTTTCAGCTCACCTCCTTATTTTTCACCTTCTCTATACTAAACCTAACTACTAAAATAAACACTTTACTGGAATATAAAATTTTTGGGTTGCCTCCCAATAGCGCTTGATTTACTGTCGCGGCTAGACTTGGTTGTCTTGAATACTCAGACTTTGCCAAGACAACCTGTTGATACCCATTTACCATCATCATTACGTCAACGATTTAGAAAACACTCATGTATTTTTGCTGAGTCATAGATGAGTGTATTTTGAAGTATGCTTCTTTATCATTGAATCTAAACTTTAGTTGGTTTAACTCCATGTCTACTATCACTCTCCCAGATGCAAGTAGAGGCATACCTAAGATGATGGGCACCTAAAAATCCACTTTGCAATCTAGTACTAACAAATCATCAGGCAAAATAACGTCGGCTACCTTTACTAAAACATCATGTAATATGCCCACAGGTCATTTCATAGACCTATCTGCTATCACCAACCGCATATTCATTGGTGTAGGATCCCTCAATCCTAGTTTCTTGTACACAGAAAGTGGCATTAAGATTATATTAGCTCCTAGATCGCACAATGCTTTTGTGAATTTCATGGAACCAATATTACACGGAATGGTAAACTCTTTAGGATCTACCTTTTTCTGTACTAAAGACCTTGTAGAGATAGCACCACAATGGAGAAGGTTGTCCTTCGGCTCATGGATAACCATTCGTTTCTTGGTCACAATGTCTTTCATAAACTTCATATATCCTGGCATTTGTTCAAGTGCCTCAACCAAAGTAACATTTATCGTCAATTGCTTGAGCATTGCCATGAATTTACTGGATTTAGCATCATTAATTTTTTTCTTCAACTGTTGAGGAAAGGGAGGTGTGGTCTTGGGATAGTTTTCAATACCACTTCTCCTTCCTTCACCTTTTTCTTCTCTGAATCATCAACAGGACTATCCAGCTTCTCAGACTCCACTAAATTATATTCGTCAAATTCATCAACACTTACCTCACTATCGATAGATTTTCCGATCTTACCACTCCTAGTGCTAATTTCCATGCATGATCCATAAATTCATGGATTTTGAACTGTATCGCTTGGTAAAATTATGCTCTTCCTCTGGTTGACTGCAGTGGAAAGTTGGCTCATCTGCTGCTCTACCAATTTTATTGCAATAGACTGTGAGAGCACCAACTGACTGATGGATGTCAGATCGCTCTTCATGGTAGTTAAAACAGAGTTGGTGGCCTCAACTCCTTTCAATAACCTATCCATCATGTCCTCCATGAACATATTTACAGAGCTAGATGTAGCAGTTTCTTGATTTCCAAGAGGAACAGATAAACCACTCCAATCATTATTTCTTCTCTAGTTTCCCTGCTCCCTATCTTTGTAACTTGGCTTGTTATAAATGTTCCGACGTAGATTCCCTTGGCTATTACAACGGAAACCCCCCTAATTATTAATATAATTTTCCATTTTTTTAAGATTCTCATCAACTCAGTCTTGAGACGTTATAGCCTCCACTTTCTCAGTCTTTCCCGATAATAAGTACTTGGTGGGCAAGTTCATTTGAGTCTTTATATGGGCTATGCTTGATCCCTATTATCTTCTCTCCTATATTTTTCAGTAGACATACAAATAGAAAAAGTTGTGCTTGCTATCATTGACTTCCTGGAATGCCAAGCCAGACTTTGTTTAGTCATCCAATTCAGCATATCTGAGGTATCATGAAAAGACAGATCAACAAATGAACCACCAACAACTTTATCTACAATCGGCTTTCTTACAGAGTTTATGGTTCTGTACAAAGTCTCCATCAAGTGTATGTCCATCATATTGAAGTTCAGACACTGTGTCAGCTTTTTCTTGAATCTCTCCCATGTCTCATACAAAGCTTCAGTAGGGAGCTGTCTAAAGTTGTTGATCTCGTCTCTGAACTGCACTCTCCTGGAGGGTGGAAAAAACTATTCTAGGAATGCTTCTTTCCATTCTTTCCAGTGGGTAATGGAATCAGACATAATCTCATTAAGCCAAAATGTTGCCTCCCCAGACAGAGACAAGGAGAATAACCTCAACGGGATAGCGTTATGGTCCACTCCTTGGTTATCAAAAGATTTACAAATGGTGACAAAATTCACTAGATACAGGTGGGGGTCATCCCCAGGAAGGCCTCCAAAGAACCTCTTTATATTAAGGAGTTAGATCATAGTACAAACAATGTTGATTTTATTTCCAGGTGCCAATGGTGGAGGAAAAATTTCACCCGTTGCACCTGCCCCATCCATGCCATTATCATTATCATTCATATCATACTTGACCGGCTGATACTCTTGTCTTCTTGCGAACGGATAGTTCCAGTTAACATTACGTGGCACTTGTGCAGCTATCTTCTCTGCACGCCTTGGGTCTCTAGGATTCAACAACTCCTCATCCCCCAAATCTTCATCCTCAGGGTTTGGATGTCGTGCATGTTGTTCGACATTTTGCACATTCACTTGAGCTCTAGCTAAGGCTGCCAGTCTGTCAGCCTCTTGCTATTCTGCATTCTTCCAATTAGTTGAGGTTCCAGATTTAGTGGTAATAATATTTCTCTGAAACTTCTGGTGCTTGGCATACACTATAATATCCTGCTAATAAAAAAAAACAAATAAACGTAAATCTAAGAAACTTAACTAAAAGTCAATTAGTGCATACAAACTTTATCTTACAATAGTATTCTCCAGCAACGATGCCATTTTTGATAACGCTCAAATTACACTTTTGAATGGGCGTAAGCGATCATTGTCAATATAAAACCCAACTAGGTTGAGGTTGAATCCCATAGGGAATATGGTGTGAAGTCAAGTTGTTTGTGGTTTAATCCACTGATAGTTTAATGTTTCCTGAAATGGGGGGTTTAAGTTTAACAAATAATTATTTGTCACTTAAATTTAGGTGTTTGTAATAAAGAGTTTATGAATTAACCAGAATTATGTTCACTAGGGCTTTCGGGACATAACAGATGCTAAAGGTGATTCAAGATTCTCACGGTGGGTTGGAACACAAGCTATCATTATCGATGTCATACTTAAATGTCTCTCGACCTACTTAAGCATTTAATTCTCTAAACCTCTCAGACTTAGGAAAATTCTATTCACTTCCCAGATTTTACCTCAGGTTAACCAACCTTGTTACAGCGCTGATTATTAAACAAATTATTTTCGAGTCCCTGTTGATAATTCACTTCCTACTATATTGGATTTCTTTCTCAAGTAAATCAAAGCAGGTGTGTCTACCTTTTGGAACGAACAAACGTTAATTAAAACTTCAGAATTATCAAGAGATCCTACCACTTATTGAATCTTGAATACTTAGCACCTCATCAAGACGTAACCCTAGATCCCATAATTTAGGTTAAGGGAGTTTAGCCTCTCAAGATGCAATGAACGAAACACATAATCAAATTCATGATTTAAAAAATAAACTTATAGAGATGAATAATAACCAGTGAATCGTAGATTAGATCACAAAGAAAAATCCCAAAAATACTGATAATAATCTCTCAAAATAGTAGTGTTGTTAAAGTCTAGGAGTAGAGAAAATATCAAAGTATGTTGTCAAAACTTATGGTGTCGAATAATGTCTAGAATAATCTCCTATAAAACCATAAAACAAAGCTTTAAATAGTTTACCCTAAATATGGAAACAAAATCAAGGTTACATCTTTTCCTCAAAATAGACAACGACATCCGTGATAGCTTATTAGGAGTCTGACGACTTATCACGGATGTCGTTAGCTCCTCTTCACTTTTGGCTCTTGCTATCTAAGACTGACAATAACTACGACGATGGTATATAAGGATTTTGATGACTTATCTAGAACATCATCACATTTCTATTCCAATTCTCATGTCCTGTCTACGTCTGTCGGTATTCTTGATGCCTTATCATCATCCTGATGGCCAATCATAATATATTATCAACTCTTCCAGCTGAAAATCATCTCCTGTTTAAGGCTGACGGCATTCCTGTTGACTTATCAAACCCTTGACGGCTTATCATAAAATGTTATCACGACTTCCACTTTAGGCTAATTCTCTGTCTACTGATGACGACCAACTTGATAGCTTACCACAGGGATAATGACTTATCACAAATATCGTCATCCACACTTGTATTCATATTTCTTAAAATTTCAACCTTTTAGATTCCATTATTGCTTGTTCTCTATTATATCAGCTTAAACTGCAAAATCAAACATAAACTAATCAAAAATAACTAAAGTTGCTGAAGACCTTGCAATTATTTAGAATTAAAAGCCTGTTAGCATATGCTCACACATCAGGTTGTCTTAGGCATGTCTATCAACCTAATACTCAATAGATGATAGCCACATCTCAAGTTAATTGTAGAAAACATAATTGTGCCCTAAAGCTTGTCAAATAGATCATCAATGCATGATGATGGATACTTATTACTTTTAAACACCTTATTTACTTGTTGGTAATCAATACAAATATGCATATAGCCATACTTCTTATTTACAAATAAAATAGGAGCAACTGATGATAAAATACTTGTCTTGATGAAACCCTAACTTAGAATATCCTAGAGCTGCATCTCGAGCTTCTTCAGCTCAACAAAGGCCATATGGTAGGGTAAAATAGAAATGTGCTGAGAGCTTAGCTCAACCTCAGTAGTAAAGTCAATGTCATGCTAAGGATAAATACTAGGTCAATATATAGGAATGACATCAACAAACTCATGTTTATTGGAACAAAAATTAGTAAAAGAGTGTCAACACTAGTATCACGGTGATAAGCAAGATAGTCCAAAGATGCACTATCCTCCTAACCTAAATATAAAAAATAAACTCCAATAGTGAATGACTATCAGAATCTTAAAAAACAATTGGAGAATACTCGGAATAGCTAAGGTTAGTGAAGTAATGTAAGACTGCATGATAAGGGATTAACTAGTTCATGCCATGAATAGCATAAAAATCAACCATATAAAGTATAATAGGATCACTCCAAGTATCATACTCGATAATAGTAGCAAAAAAATATCTATGTACCCACTACTAAAAAATCACCTGCAGGAGTAACTATTTACGTGATCACTGGCTAATACATTAATACATAAGACTAAGTGGAAGTTGGATCAAACAACATAGAAGTTGTCTATCAATAAACAAAAAATATACGTGTGATTATAAGATTTAATGCTTGCTCCTCTAGTTTACTAAAAAACGCATATTAGTATTTGTTCCTACTATCAAATTGAGAAAATAACTGACCACTTGTCCTTCCTAATTGAACACCTCCATCAGAACCTTGAGGCCACCTCTATAACTTTGGGAGACACCTTTATTGCTATAGGAACCATCTTTCGCTGGCCACACCACTATTTTTAGAGGAGGCACTACAAGTCAATCATCCTCTACCAAGGCACTCTCTTGAGCAATAACCAACCTCCTCAACCATAACAAAAAACCTAACAACGAGTATTGGATGATTCAAACTATCCACTATAACTTGAAGTCGCGGATTGATAACCTAAGAAGTTTGTTTGATTCTCTAGACACTATAACTACAAGGAACTATTTGACCCCATCCATAATCTAAAGTGTTTACTAAATGAGATAAATAGGTTGACCATACTATTGATATTATTGTTTTCCCCTTAGAGAATATCCTCTTCCACTAGAATAAGAATTATTAGAATTGCCCAAGAGGTGGGGTCTTTTTTTACTGCCCCCACAGGACACACAATGCAAATCTTCCATAGTTTGTGCATGATCAACAACTTCCAAGAATGAATAATTGGATGATACCATATGCTCTATTACAATATAGAGTAGAAACCACCTATGAAGAACTAATGAATTATCTCATACTCCATAGGGATAATTATGTATCATGTTTAGCTAACTCATAAAATTGATCCTGAAACTGACATACAATAATGAAGCCCAAATCTAATCTTGTGAACCAATCCCCGAGTTGCTTTTTCATAGTACAAGAATATACATCCATAAGAAGGTTTCATAGAAGTATGCCCAAGTCAAAAGAATGGATATTATTGGTCTACACTCCAAAAAAATATGATGACCCTCAAGGTTATATTCTATATTTCTTCTAATTTTTGCCATTTAGAGAATTCCAGTAACTTACCTAATCCATTTTGACTTGCTAGAACCAACAATTTTATTTCTGAGCAATTCCTTTGAATTTTAGGTCAAATTTCCTATTTTGAAGCATTTATTGGTTTAATTGGGTATTGGGAAAAAACTTCATTCAAACATACTCACATGTCAATTTTGACTGTTCCAATGGCTTCAAAATATAGATTTTAGATTATGTAAGTATTTGGTTTGTATTTCAAGGCCCCTAGACACATTTTAAGATATTGTTCGGAAGTGAAGAAAAATGGAAAGAGGGTATGGGACCCACTTTTCATTGAAATAACCTTGGATGGAACTTTCTATTGTGCCATTGAGTCTAGATTATTGGATTTGATAGGGTAGAAAATTTTGTTTGTACATATGATATTTTAGATAAATTATGACGGATTGGAGGAGACATAGAATTTCTCCAAGTTTCAACTGGTGTCTGATATCTGTTGTGACCGATAATGCAACCTTTGGGGTGATTTAGAATAGGGAACTTTAGTGGCCTTTGGAATACTTAAGAGGTCCTTCCCAGCCAATAGATACATCTTTAGAGGCACTTGGGCACTTTAGCTGTCCTTGGGTGCTTTTACAGCCCATGATCTACTTTAGTGGCCTAGCTTATGGGATAAGGTACTCAACATAAATGAGTAGGTTATCCCTTAATTTGTTCAACCTTAAGAAACTTATTATTTATTCAACTATATTCTTTCATAGGTTGATCCGATTAAGGCATATACCCTCTAACCAAAGGTTAAAGCCTTTAGATTTATATAAAGCTTTTCTTTACCAAATAAAGACTTTTTTATTTGAACAAGTGATGTTCTTGGGCTCACTTTTCGAGTTTACAATGAATAAAAGTCATTAAAGTACAGAAGGGTTGATACAATATCAATTAATTATGGGAATCTACTATATTCACAACCTCTAATTAGCTATTCACATCAAGGCTCTCATAACCCTAGTTATGGGTGCTTAGCCACCGTTCTCCATCACAGAACAAGAATAAATCATTGTGTTATTCATAAATTAATTCAGAATTTACTTACAAAAGTCACAATTATTATTCTTCAATCTTTAATAGAGAAAATGATAATCAAATGTAGATCCAAAATTCTAGGTTGAATCTCCCTGAAAAAGTACGTACAATATATTTCAAGTATGGGAACTCTAAAAAAATTTCAAAAAAGAAGATAAAATCTCCCTAATAAAACCTAAAACTGGGTATTTATATGTTCCCAGGAAAAAAGAATTTAAAATTTAAATTTTGAAAAACATTATCCCAAATAACGGCCGAACTAATGGTCTGTCGCAAGATTGGTGGTCCACCACATGAGCCGTAGCTAAGTGTTTCAGGATGCTAGATTTTTTTGGGACTGGTGGTTAGGTTAGTGGTTCATCGCAAGAGAGGTTGTCCACCATTTTGGCGGTCACTGGGTTATGTCTAATCCTAGATTTTGTTTTGGGCCTGGTGGTCAAGTTGGTGGTCCGTCGCAAGACAGGAGGTCCACCATTTTGACCGTCAGTGGTGTTTTTCTACTAATTTCTTGAGTCTTCTTCTTTAACTAGCTCATTACCAAGAAACACCAAAATCCAAAATTAAATGCAACCTTGGTTGCTTGGAAACATACAATTTTCCCAAGAAAAAAGATCCACAATGTTCCGTCAAAAGTTGGAACATCAATTCCCCATGCTATATAATCCATTATAGCCTATCATAGCTCATTTTTGGTGGATCAAACATTCAAAATATTTTATCAAACTCTCTCTTTAAGATTAGAGGCTAGGGTTTCAAGAGTGTTCATTTTAGAGGTTAAAGGGGTCAAGTTCATCCATAAATCATCTTGTCTAAGTCATGTGACTCTTCCCTTATTGTTAGTTAAAAATATCATTTGTTTTAAACATTGATTTTTACTTGTAAATATTGGTTGAAGTCAAATATTGAGGGTTTTGATGCATAGTGTTGAGTATTGTTTACTCTAGTTTTAACTTGTATTTATACATGTTTGCGGTGATGAATTAGACATTTGGGTTCTTGTTGATTATTGTCTAACGAATGGGTCGTGAGTAAATCTAGATTTGATGGCTTCTACTTTTGTTTTAGTCTTAATAAATGTATGCCCTCAAGGTGTTTATGATAATGTCTAAGAGAAATAACTAGTCTCATATTAATGGTGTTTCTAAATATGACATTGGTCTAATGAATATGAATTTAATATAACATTGGTCTAATGGATATGATTGTTTGGTAAATAGTTTTGTGAAGTCATTGTTTCACATGTAATGAGTTAATTGTTGACTTTGGTGGTATGATAGCCACAAGGGTTAGAGTCCCTAAGCCTTGAATTGAATTATGTTTTGAAATAAAGTTTTGAATAGGAATGCTTATGATTAATGAATGTTTTGTAAAGGTCTTGACGAACATTAATGGATTTGTATTATGATATGAACTTTTCAATTTCCCTATTTAAATGATTGGTTGATAAATGGTTTCATAAAGACTATGTGGTTATATATGGAGTTGAATTGTAGCATCGGTGGCTTCAATTGGCTAACTAGGTTAGATTCCTTATGTGTTGAATTGAATGGATGTTAATGCATAGACAAAGGGCTAGATTCCCAATGTAAACTAGTATTGGTCACAACGGTTTGTGGTTAGTATCCACTTGCCTAGTAAAATGGCTTGCGATTAGAGTCCACTTGCCTTATATAATGGCTTGTTGTTCGAGCCCACTTTCAAAATAAAATGGCTTGTGGTTAGAGTCCACTTGCCTAATAAAATAGCTTTTGGTTAGAGTCCCCTTGCCTAGAAAAATGGCTTATGGTTAGAGTCAACTTTCTATATATATGATGGCTTGTTGTTAGAGTCCACTTGTTATATATATATATATTTGTCCGATGGCTTGTGATTAGATACTACTAGGTATATAACATGGCTTATGGTTTGAGTCTACTTTCTATAAAAGATGGCTTGAGGTTACAGTCCTCTTTATTTATATAAATTAAAAGTCCAAACGTTGTAATTAATAAGGGTGGAAGGTTGGAGTCCTTCACACTATGTCTCATGATTGAGGGTTTTCAAAAATGAATCCAAGGCCTTGTTTCCCTTTTTGGAACATGATGTATCTATATATATCTACATATTAAGATGTGACTGCATATGATGGATTGACATGGCTTTAAATGATGGAACTATTTTATCCTTACTTTCGAGTTATATGCTCACGTTCCAACCACTAGCCATCTTCGAATGTTGTGTCTCCATGCGACACAGGAGAAAAAGTATCTTCTTCTTTTCCTGTGTAGTGACCAGGTGTTCGAGCGGTTTGTGTGTTGGCATAGAATAGGTGAGCTTCCCTATTTCAAAAGTCATACATTTTATAGTCTCAGTATGTTAGACTCTTTGTGTATTCGACTCTATCTCTTGTTCGGTATATTTTGACAACGACTGCGTTGCATCGAAATAATGGTATCAGTTAAGATTTATCAACTATTTATCAAGTTTTAAATGTTTCTATGCTTCGATGATGCGTTCCTAATGATCCACATATTATGGATCCAATCCATGCCAAGAATGACATCAAAATCAGTCATTTCTAATTATAAAAGTTCGACTGAGGTGACCTTCTAGGATATTGTGAATGGGAAATTCGTAAATACCGATATAACTATGACTGAACTATCAACTAGAGTAGAAATAGGGAAGGAATTTGCTAAGATTTTGGGACTGGTACCAAAATATACTACTATATAGGGAGTAACAAAGGAAAATGTGGCTCCGGGGTATAATAATCAATATACATATATGTGAAAAAACTATAACGTACCAGTAACTACAATAGGTGAACCCTCCTAATCATGGAATGTGTGAAGGGAGTTAAATAGATTCTGGCACTGCCTGCTGGTTGCATTAAAAGTGGCACCATGCTGGTTAAGGCAACCTTTTGCTTAAGGCAACCTACTGGAGCTTATAAAGAGTTAGCTTAAATTTATGGAAAAAGATCTTTACCACTCTACACAAAAGCTAGGCAATACATCATTCTGTGCCCAGTCTTAACATGCCCAAAGCATGTGTCACTATCGACCATGCACTCACCCTTGTGGTTTCTACCATATCTCCTACAAACTGGGTTTCTATGAGTACTGTTCACATTCCCTAGAGACATAGAGCATGGTGCTCTATCACGAACATCCTGTCTAAACTTAGGCACTGGAATCTCAGAAGAAAATGGGGCTAGGGATGACAATTTTTAAAGAAATTGAGAATGATTCCAACCATCTAATCTCTTCTAAGAAAAACTAAAAACACCAATTCTAGCCCTCTTATTTCCCCTTTCCTTCCCCTTAGTATTTACCTTCTCGATCTGCTTAGCATGAAGCATCGGTCTAGAGAGGTCCATCTCTTTAATTAGTGTAGCAGTCCTACACTTCTTGACCATACATTCAAAGATACTTAACAGAAACTTGATTATTCACGACCTATAATTAACCACCATAGTTGGAGCATATCTCCCAAAATGAGTAAACATGAGTAAACACTCCCTCACACTCATGTTACCCTGCAAAAGTTAATGAACTCTTGTACCTTGTCCTCCTTCAACTCAAGTGGGAAGAACCTATCTAGAAAATTAGTAGCATACTCATCCCATTGGATAGGTCCTACTCTAACATCTCTGTCCTCCTTCTACTACTTAATCTACATATGGGTCACTCCATGCAATTGATAAGCAGCAAAATTAGCATTCTCACTTGAAATGAAACCCATGATCTTGGTCAATTTCTAAACACTATATATGAACTCCTATGGATCCACCTTAGACTTGTATTTGATGAACATTGGAGGATTTATCCAAAGACAAATCCCAAATTATAGTTGTTGCCATGCTCACCACTGGGTTTCGTTAGTGAAACGTCTTGCTAGTTATTTTGAGAATACATGGATTGGGTTAATTCCATGATGGTTGACCTAAATTAATCACAACAGACCTACTCATTCATGGGGATTGAAGTAATAGGCAGTGGTTGAAGATTGTCCCTATTTCTCCTTCAATTATCCTTCTATGAGGCATTTTAAATAAATAATAAAGAATAAGTTAAACAAAGAAGTTTTACAGAGATTTTGCTCCATCACACAACATGGATACTAAAAGAATGGATACTTTTCTAAAACATTTCATACTCTCTTGTTCATAAGTATGGATCGCTTCACACCCATGAAGAAGACTCTACTAAATTCAATATACAGACACCCTGGGATATTTTTAACCTGTCTTTGATACAAAGTTTGTCACGACCCGAGGCTACCCTTAGTTGTAACATAGTGCTTAGAATCATAAGTGACCCTAAGATAAACTATGGTCTTTCTTAAGCTAAGAATACTAAAGGAAGTAACAAAAAACTAAGCAAAAGTCATACTGAAGCAACAGATAATCAAAGCAATACCAATGATATATGAAAACACATCAAAATAAAAACATATTTAAATGTCTAATTGTCCAAAAGCCTTTAAAATTTATGATTATTTGGGATAGGTCCCCAACTAACTTAAAATAACTAAAATAATGTTAAGTGAAAATTGTTAAAGTTGATAACTAATAGGATAACTAGTCCTCAAGTAATGATGACCCACCAAAGTTGTAGGTGAGTGGCATGTAAATATGTTAATATTGGTGTGAGTACTTAGCATCCTAACCTATATTATTAGACAATACAGTACAATGAAGTATGTGATTAGTACTTTTAATGTACTAAGTATCCGAGATAAACACTAGCTGATATACATATATACTAAACATAAATGCTTGAACAAGAAAATTGAATGCAAGACCAAGTATAAACATAAGTTGTATATCTTATTAACTGAATGATTGAACATTGAACACCTGGTCATGCAAACCTAAATTGAACAACATCTAAATACTAAACCGAGGATTATGGGAGCCAACATTTTATCAAAAATCCATAATCTAATCTAATTCGGTTCTACCCTATAACCCTATTTGGAAGAGTTTCAAAATAATGTGAAGGATACAACCACTGGCTGGCGTGGATCCACAAAACTGATGTCCAGAAATACTAAGGTATCAGTCCTTTACTGGCCGGTGAGCCCTCATAACCTAAGGTTATGCCGTAGTTCTGGAACTTATGAAATTCTACTAAATATCCCATTCCTCAACTCACCGGTGAGCATTCATCCCTACATTCACTCGATGCTAAGTACAACTCTCAACTAAACATACACTGGATTATATACTAGGTTATAAACTGGTAATTAATATGATCAATCATGTTATTATGAATATATAATACATGCATAATCTGAAGCAAATAATAAATGTGTAAACTGCTACTTCTTTAATATTTTAGGCATCGAGAGTTCATAACCCACCAGCTCTGACTAATGTAATTAAATATGATAGCATTTACTAAACATGATAAAATGACTTCTTAATTTAAAACAAATAACTACACAAGTTGAGATAATAGGGAAATCATAATTTTTGAACATGGGAAATCATTAATTGCATGGGAAACACATACTCAAATTCACACATATAAACTGAGGGTTAAGATATTTAAACTTAAATTGGAACCTAATTAAAAGAGAAAAGAAATTTTATATTTAAATATAGAGAGATTTTGGGACTTAGTGGGCGAAAGGGACCCACTTATGAATCCCACATAGCTGAAAACAAAGCCCTTAAAGAATTTTCTGGAAACTTGAACTTGCATTTAAGGAACCCTAGTTCTGTTTGGAGAAAATTGAATCATCTTTGTTGCTAAGATTTTAATGATTTCTGAAGGTATGGAGGTTAGGGTAATATTTACCCTTGATAACTAATGTTCTACAATTGTAACCTGGAACCCTGAGGTCTTAGTTCCTTTCTTCCATGACTATGACTCTTCTCCTAACAACTCATTATGACTAACTATGATTCATTAGGTGGAGTCATAGTTTGAGACTTTGTAATCAGTCATGTGTTGGATTCTTCACCACTGGACTGGTTTTTTTTCCTATACACTTTTGTGATAATGAGTCCCTCCTAACGACTTATTGTCATAAAAGACATGTCATTACCTAGGGTATTCATCAGTAGGATAATGTTAAAGATCCTTTTTGTTGTGTTGTTTATGCCTCATAATAACTCATTAAGTCTATTAATAGGTTGACACTTGAGTCATATTCACTGGAAACTGACTAGTACTCAAGGAAAATTTGAATACCGTTTTGCCACAATATCAAATAGAGGTGAGACTTGTGACCTTGGAAAATTAACTTTATGGCCTACCTTTTAGTGTTTCTAGGACTTGAAAACTTTGCATATTATAGGTTCGGAAGGCCATTGTCATTGTATAACACTCTTCAACCAACAACAAAGATAACTAACCTAACCAATGAAGCACTTATAACTTATAAACTCTTTTTGTTACTTATAACTTACAAACTCTTTTAGTTATGTAGAACTTGATTCATCTTACCAGTTAACTAAACCTTGATATTTGGCTATTTATACGACCACTGTATTACTTGGTGAGACCAGGTACACATGCATGTGCACTTGGGAGAAATATTTTGTTAGTGATGTTATCGGGAACATATTATTTTGCAACCGTTATAGTTTTAGTTTTACTTTTGATTTCTTGGGTGATTTTCACTTGGTCTTGGTTTCTTAATTGTAAGCCAATAGGTTGACACGCTAGTAAGCTGGTAAGGAAATGGAATTGGTTAAACTAAACCCCAAGCCCAAGAAATGGTTTCACCAACAGAGGAGAGATATAGTCCTTCTTTATTGTAACCTGTAAATTTAAGAACACACCATTCCTTCACCGATCATTGAGGATCAACTTGGCTATAAGAATATTCATGAAGTGGAAATTCCACTTGCGACAAATGTGACTCCACCATTTGAGGATCGGCTCCTACATGTAGATTTTAACTATAATGGAATATGGTACAAAGTTTGCAATATAGTGGATAGCTTACCGGGCTATCAATGAAGATCCACAAGTCTATTTGCAAAACTTTTTGGAGATCAATTACACATTCCTCCTTATGAGTGTGTCAGTCAATTATGTAAGGCTAACACTCTTCCTCTTTTCAATTTTGGATGAAGAAAATAAGTGGTTGAATGTTGAGATGGCAGGTTCAATTACAACTTGGGATGACTTAGCCCTAAAGTTCCGCATCCACTTCTTCCCACCCGGCAACTACAGGGTGAGAGTTTGAGCTTCAAGAAGAGGCTAGATGAGAACCTAAACCATTCTTGGGAGAGATTCAAGTCTCTTATTTGGCACTATCCACATTAATAATAGTCCAGTGACGTACTAGCTCATGCCATTATTGAGGAACTTAACCATAAAACAAAATTTTTTCTTGATTAAGGTACAAGTGGTCAGGTTTAAAAAAGACGTATGATGAACTATACACCTTGTTGAACTGGATTTCCCAAGGAAATTTGGATTGGCATGGTGATACATTAAGGAGCTCGATGAAAAATATTGCAAGCATGATTGATGTTGATAGTATAACCACCTTTGTTGTCAAATTTTTAGCTATATAAAATTAGATAATGACTTAATTCAGCAAGTTTGGTGTCCGAAAGACACAAGCACAGTTCAAAGAAGTGCATCATACCCTATCATAGTGTGTGAATTATGGCAACATTGGCCATTCTACAGATATATGTGGTGGCAATCCTAAATCCGTCAACTTTTTAGGCAATGCACAAAAGCCAAATTATGGTACTACCTACAATCAAAAGTGGTTGACCCAACCAATGTATCCTTAGGAAAACAACCAACACCAATAACAAAATACTAATGCAAGTAACATTGAGACAAATCTAAAAATAATTTTTGCTAACCAAAAATAGATGACTACTAAAATAAAAAATCTGTAAATTGCATAGAAATAGTTAGAAAAGGAATTGAGGTAACTAGCACAGGCACAAAATTCAAGTAACTAAAGTGGTTTTCCAAATAATAATGAACCCACCATCTAATCTCTGCTGAGAAAAACTGAAACTACAAATTCTAGCCTTCTTATTTTCCCTTTCCTTCTCCTTAATGTTTTCATTCTCGATCTTTTTAGAATGAACCATCAGTCTAGAGAGATCTATCTCATTAATTAACATAGCCATTCTATACTCCCTGACCATATATTCAGATACACTCAACCCAAACTTGCTTATTTGGGCCCTATAATCAACCACCATACTTGGAGTAAATCTCTCAAACTGAGTAAACTTGAGTAAATACTCCCTTACACTCATGTTACCCTACTTCAAGTAAATGAAATCTTGCACCTTGGCCTCCTTAAACGCAAGTGGGAAGAACCTATCTAGAAAATAAGTATCAAACTCATCCCATATGATAGGCCCTACTCCAACATCTCTGTCCTCCTTCCACTATATAAACTAAGTATGGGCCACTCTATGATATTGATAAGAAGCCAAATCAGCACTGTCATTTGAAGTGACACCTATGATCTTGGCCACTTTATCAACATTGTCAAGGAACTCTTGTGGATCATCCTAAGACTTGGATTCGATGAATGCTGGAGGATTCATAAAAAGTAAAATCCCAAATTATGGTTGCTGTCGTGCTCACCACTGGGTTGGCTAGTGCAATAACTTGCTGGTTATTTTGAGTATCCATGGATTGGGCCAATTCCATGAAGGTATCACTAAATTAAGCACGAGAGACCTATTCATTTAAAGGGATTTTAGGAATAGTAAGTTATTCTAGATGGTCCCTATTCCTTCTTTTATTAGACCTTTTATGAGGCATTTTCAAAAAACGATAGAAAATGAGTTAGATAAAGAAGTTTAATAGAGCTTTTTATCCATCACAACATATGAATACTAAAATAAGGGATACTTTCCAAAAACATTTCATACCCTCTTTCCCATAAGTATGGCTCTCTTCATACCCATGAAGAGGACTCTACTCAATTCAAATTTTAGACACCCTAGGACATTTTTAACCTGGCTTTGATACCAAGTTTGCCATGACCCGAGGCTACCACTAGCTATAACATGGTTCTTAGAATCATATGTAACCCTATGCTAAACTATGGTCTTTCCTAAACAAAGAATACTAAATGGAAGTAACAAAAGACTGAGTAAAAGTCATACTAAATCAGATGATAATCACAGCAATACCAATGATATCCAAAAACACATCAAACTAAAAACATATTTGACTGTCTAATTGTCTAAAAGCCTCTAAATTGTATGAGTTATTGGGATAGGTACTCAACTAACTCATACTAACTAAAATAAAGTTAAGTGAAAAGTACTAAAGTGGATAGATAATAGGATAACTAGTCCTTGAATTATGAGGACCTACAAAAGTTATAACTGAGTAGCATATAATGTGTTAGTAATGGTGCGAGTACTGAGCATTCGAACCTATATTATGAGAAAATATAGTGCAATGAAGTATGTGATCAGTACTTTTAATGTACTAAGTATGAGAGATGAAAGGTAGTTGATATACATATATACTAAACATAAATGCTTTAAAATGAAAATTGAAGGAAAGACAAAGTATAAACATATGTTGTGTATCTTAATAACTGAATGACTGAATATTGAACATCTGGTCATGCAAACCTAAATTGAACAATATCTAAATACTGAACCAAGGATAGTGGGAACTAACATTTAATCGACTAGCCTGGATCTAACCTATAACCCTAGTTTTAAGAGTATCGGTACATTGCCAAGGATACAAACACTGGCTGGCATGGATCCACTAAAGTGATGTCCAAAAGTACTAGGGTGTCAGTCCTATACTGATGGGTTAGCCCTTATAACCTGTGGTTGTGCCGTATTTTTGGAAATTAGGGATTTCTACTACAAATCTCATTCTTCAACTGGCGGGTGATCATTTATCCCTACATTTACTCTATGTTAAGTACAATACCCAACTAAATATACAATGAATTATATATACTGGGTTATAAACTAGTAACTGATATGATCAATCATGGTATTATGAATATATAATACAATTATAATCTAAAGGAAATCACAAATGCATATACTGATGCATGTTTAATCTCTTAGGTATCGAGTGTTCATAACCCACCAACTCTGGCTAATGCAACTAAGCATGATATCATTTACTGAACATGATAACATGACTTGACTTCTTATTTTAAAGTGAATAACTTAACAAGTTGAGATAATAGGGAAATTATACATACTCAAGGTCATACATAAAAATTGAGGAGGGTGAAGAGATTTATTCTTAACTTAGAACCCAATTAAAAGGAAAAAAGAATTTTATATTTTAATTTAGAGATCCTTTGGCACTTAGTGGGTGAAAGAGACTCACTGATGAATCCACAAACCTGAAAACAAATCCTATAAAGAATCTTCTTGAGACTTAAACTTGCTTTTAAGGAACCGCATTTGGGTTTGGAGAGAATCGAATCATCATTTTTGCTAGGAGTTGAATGATTTAAGAAGTTATGAGGGTTAGGGCAATATTTAACCTTGATAACTAATGTTATAAAGGTTAAAACGACGTGGTTTGGGGTTAGAAGGGGTGAAAATTACAAAAACCCTTGTAAAAATTATGCAAAAATTTTTACTCTCAGTCATTGTGATTCACTTCATGACTCATTACAATTGCTTAGAAGTCATGATCTAAGTTGTAACCTGAAAAACTGAGGTCTTAGTTCCTTTCTGCAATGACTATGACTCCTCTCCTAATGACTCATTATGACTAACTACGAGTCATTAGGTGGAGTCATAGTCTAAGACTTTGCACTAAGTCATGAGCTGCATTCGTCACCATTGGACTGAGTTTTTTTTTGCTAAATAATTTTGGAATAATGAGTCCCTCATGATGATTCATTGTCATAGGAGACAAGTCGTTAGCTGAGGTTGTTATCACTAGGCTAATGTTAAAGTTCCTTTTTGTTGTGTTGTTTACTCCTGGTAAAAACTCATTTAGTCTACTAATAGGTTGTCACTTGAGCCGTAGCCACTGGCAACTAACAGGTACTTAAGGAAAAATTGCATAACATTTTGCCACAATATCGTATTAAGGGGACACTTATGGCATTGGAAAACAAACTTAGTGACCCATATTTTAATTTCTCTAGGACTTGAAAACTTGGAATATTATAGGTTTAGAAGGCCATTTTCATTGTATAACATTCTTGAACCAACAACAAAGATAACTAACCAAACCAACCAAACACTTATAACTTACTAACTCTTTTTGTTACTTATAACATACAAACTCTTTGGGTTACATAGCACTTGATTCATCTTATTTATACGTCCATTGTATTACTTTGTGAGACAACGTACACTTACATGTGCACTTGAGAGAAATAACTTTTTGGAGACTTTGTTGGGGACATGTAGGTTTGCAACTCTTTTTGTTTTTGTTTTAGTTTTTTATTTCTTTGGTGCTTTTCTCTTGGTCTTGGTTTCAAAATTTGCTGGAAACAGGTTAACACCAATAGAGGAGAGATGTATTCCTTCTCTACCTTATCCTGTAAATTCAAGAAGAACATACCACTCTTGTACTGATGGTTAAGGATCAACCAGGACATAAGACTATTCGTGAAGTGGATATTCCACTTGCAATGAATGTGACTCCACCATTCAAGGATAGGCTACTATAAGTAGATTTTAGCTAAAATAGAAGATGGTACAACTTATGCACAATAGTAGATAGCTTACTAGGATATCACATAAATATCCACTAGTCCATTTGCTAAACTTTTTAGAGACTAGTGACACATTCATCCTTATGAGTGTGTCAGCCGATTATGTGAGGCTAACACTCTTCCTCTTTTAAATTTTGGTGGAAGAAAATTTTTCTTGAATGTTGAGATGGCAGGTTCAATTAAAACTTGTGAAGACTTAGCCCAAAAGTTCCTCATCCACTTCTTCCCACCTTCCAAGTCTATGAGTCTACAGAGTGAGAATTTGATTTCAAGTAGACGCTAGATGAGAACCTATACAATTCTTTTGAGAGATTCAAGTCTCTTCTTTGGGTCTATCCACTTTAATAATATTCTATTGAAGTACTTGGTCACACCATTATTGAGGCACTTAACCATAGAACAAAATTTTTGCTATATTAAGCTACAATTGGTCAGGCTTTAAAAAAGACATATGATGAGTTGCACACCTTGTTGAACTAGATTGCCCAAGGAAATTTAGATAGTCATTGTGATCAACCTCAAGGAGGTTGATGAAAATGGTAAAAAACATGATTAATGTTGATAGCATAACCACCTTGGCTATCAAATCTTCAGCTATACAGAATCAGATGATGACTTACTTCAGCAAGCTTGGTGTCCAGCAGTCTTAGGCATAAGTCAATAGAGTGTAGCATAGCCCATCATGGTGTGAGATTTGTGGAAACATTTTCCAGTCTACAGATATATGTTGTTCCAATCCTAAATCCATCAACTTTGTGGGCAATGAAAAAAGCCAAATTATGGTAATGCCTACAATCAAAAGTGGTAGATGCAACCAATGTATCATTCAGGCAACAACTAACAGCAACAACACCATATAAAGGCAAGTAACATAAAGATGACTCTAAAAAAGATTATTTCCAACAAAGAATAGATGATTACTGAAATAAAAAATCTGAAAATTGCACAGAAATAGTTAGAACAACATGTAGGGTAACTGTCATAGGCAAAAAATTTAAGTACTTAGGGTGGTTTTCCAAGTGACAATGAACCTCCTAAATAACTAATGGTAATAGCTTTAGAAGAATCAAAGAGATGAATGTTAGGCCTCCAAGGAAAAATCAGCAGGTAGATGTAGAGTTGGTTCCTCAACTGGTTGTAGACAATGTTGCTGAAAATTTAGGGAATATTATGTATTAAAAAACAAAAGATGTTTAGAATGATATACCACCACCACCATTCCTATGGCAGTTTTAGAAAGTAAAGAAGGATGCATGCTTCAAGAAGTTCTCTGACCTATTTAGAGAACTCTACATTTGCCACTAGTCTCACCATATTCAATCATATATTAAATAATTTAACCATAGTGGGCAAGAATTTAGATGCAAATGGGTGGAAAGTTTTTCACTCATCAACACCCCTAAGTTAAGATCTTGATTTATCTAAATAAATAATACTTCACACTCAATAAGACAACTTAAATTTGAAAATCATGCCATTTAATCATATGGCCACCATAATTTTTGAACTTGATTAGTACTAAAAATTAACTAACAAGAATGGGAGGCTCTAACTATAAAACCCCTTCAAATTCAATTGCATTTTCAATGATCAAAGGAACTTTTAAGAATAATTAAGAAATAACAAACAATTATCAAAAGTTGATTTTGTATCAATAGCAACTCAAATATGATCCTTCGCCTCACATTTTTATTATGTCAACTTAACCAATCTATCTTAGTCTACATGCTTCCAAAAAAAAGTCCCAACTCTCTAAATTTTCAACATGTAACAAGGGAACAGGGTGAAATCACTTACAGTAATAAAGAATTTCTCAATGAAAAAAGGTATCATGCCTTATGATTTCTCTTATATTCAGTCACTACTAACTCAAACATGCTTAGTTGGAGATCCCAAAGGACCTTTTTATGCTTGTAATGTAGGTTCGAGAAAGGGTAGGATAGGCATTTGAGATAAAAGTGAATACCCCTTCATGAACTCCATAAATAACTAATTAGATCAAACTTGGATCATTGGCCACTCCTTGTATTCATAAATCCCACATGTGTCTGCCTTTTTCACCTTAGTTCGTCTATATTGTGAGGGCATTCTTTTTTTCACTTCTTGTCTTTTTGCAATTTCATTCTTTTCTTTATTTATTTATTTTTATCATTCATTTTCCATCATTAGAATTATTTTAGGCACTTATTTACAAGACTATGGGCATGACGATCTCTACTAAGTTTCAGTACACCCCAATCTTTGACTTTTAGCCTCAAGTTGGCAATTTCAAATTTAAGAAGGGTAGGGTACAAGATAGGGGCAACTTTTAATTGGTTCGAATCTTGTAATTTGGTTTCCTAAGAAAGGTTAATAGACTCAAAAAGGGTGACTAGGGATATCATTTACACATGTATAGACTTTTTAGGATGAAGTGTCTTTCAACTTTCACCAAGATGGCCTAAGATGATTTCTATAACTGTACATAAAAAAATTAGCTTTGAAAGACCAATGAAGCAAGTTGTAATGACATAAATAAGCGCAATAATCATTTGACTATTGCTCACTGCAGATGGCATGCAAGCTACTTTAGAAGTATGTATTGCATTTCCTACTCAACAACACAAGGATAAATTTATCACACTACAACTAACTAAAGAATTTTAAGTCGCAAAAAGAGGAAAAGCATTGTTGCAGAATCATTCAGTTCCATACCCTTAATTTTCACAAAAAAAACATTAATAGAGGGGGGATACTCATTATGCACTTTACCATGTAAGATTAACTATTTCTTTAACCAAGGAAGCCACCATTTTTCATTTAGGCTCTAATAAGGGCAATATTTATTGTTACTCAAACTTCACCATAGTTGTGATTGAAATCCCAGTGTATAATGCCATGGGTACTTAGAATTCCCCTATATCTATGACTTTAAAACCTCAACATGACAATTTTTCATGAAGAATGTCGTCACTTAATCTATCATAAGGAAAGGCTCATTAAACATCAATATCAAAAACAATAAATAAAGAATCTAGAGATGAAAAACAAAAATTACTAATCAAGAAAACGTAGGAACCATTAGGATACCTATATTACAACCCAAAACATTAAATTATCCAAAGAAAATAAGCATCAAACCACCCAACTAAAGTATAACGATCTGAATAAGCATCCAATTTATATAGACCTAAAATCTAATATGAAAAAAATACAGAGACACGGGCACCCCCAACTAAAGAGCTTGTAGTTTCCTCACTTCATATCATGAAAGCATATTTCCTCACTACATATCATGAAAGCATAAAAGAGTTGAAGGGGCTCCATGAAACAAAATCAAGGGGATCCATCACTCTCCGTCTCCTTGTCAACATCATCATAATCTGGCCCTTCATCCTCGGACCACCTAGGTAGAATCTCATCATTAGCATATTCTTTGAGAAGGAAAGTTTATCTTGCAGCTTCAGGGCCTTCCACAAGGCCGTTAATCCTTGCTATAAGTGAGTGAAAACTTATCTCTCTTCTCCTCCCTTTTTATCATCCTTTCTTAAGAGTTAACAGATCCCGATGTGGCCGTTCCAAGGATGTATAGGGATACATAACTATTGATACGGTAGTCCCATGTGCCTTCTAATCATTAAGAAACCTATCATAATTACCCTGGGAGTCATAGGAGTGATGAACCATGGAATAATCTCCCATCTTTGTAGGCAATTTACACACCAACACCTATACCTGACTCCAGAGCTCCTCAAATAGCCCTACTAAGGAAGGCCTACAAGAATCAAGATTATCATCCATCGACTTACCCAAATTAATATTTCTCTCTCTGATCTTTAAAGCTATGCCCTCACCACAAAACATTAATAAGTAAATAGGTGTACTCAAGGATATCTAGTTGTCCCTCAAATATGTCGCAACCTCGGCCCTCTTGCAAAACTCAGTGATCAAAGATGGTAACATGAGCACGGGTCCAACTCTATTCTTGTAATGGATGAACTCCCAAATAACAAAGCGACCAACATTCAAAAGAACGTTGTCATGAGGCAAGATATCATTTGGGCTCTAATAATTGGGATTTATGTCATGTTAGTGGTCGGTGAGACATAGCTACATATGATGGAAAACCAAATCTGAGCTTTAGTCGTGAACTTATTAAAAGTGATCCTTGTTTTTCTGACAGCGTATGGGACTTCTCTTCATGGGTACAACTGTGAGGCCAACTAGCTCCCTAGGGCATAATTGTTTACCTCAAAATCTCCTAGGTTTGCATCCAGAACCCATGTAACCCATTGATCTCTATAGAGGAAAAGTTGACAATTTTTCCCCTAATTATCATGACTGGTTTGAAATGATTTATGTCTTAAAGGTTAGCTTAAAACTCTTGCACCCATTGTTCATTGGCTTTACAAGGTCCTGGGGAAAAATACTTTCATCCCATTAGATGTAGTAACTTATAAAAGGCCAGGAGTTTCTCTGGCACTTGTTCCAAGGAGATACATTTCTCAGGGAGTAGCTTCTTCATGGTCAAATTCTCATCATATGTTGTATGGCAATTGGTTGTGAGGAAGCTAGTTTAATCATATTCTACCATGTTTAACTTTTTTGAAAAAACTGAAAATTAATACACAAGCATTAACCATCAGCTTCATCATGTGAAAACAATGTTATGTGAATGAGTGGAGCTAAGGAAATGGCTCAAGGATTAACTTAAGACTTAAGATGAAAATTCAGGATGTTGGGCAGGCCAGTCAGACATGACTCAGGTTCTACAAACTCACTCTACTAAGTCGCGATCATGACACAAGAATGGCCTGCCAGATAAGTCTAAGGTCCCTTGATCTCACTCCACTATGGGTGATTGTGTCACCAAAATATCTTGTCAACCAGGCTCAGATGATTTCACTATTTCAAGTTGCAATCACTATTCCTGAGGCTTCATGTCACCAGGTATTTAGCATTACAAAATCCAAATTTCTACACCAATTTATGTCCTTCAAAGATATAGGAAACTAAAAAGATGAAATACACTATGATAACACTCAACTATGCCCTCTAATTCATAGAAAACTATCAAGAAATTTATTTGGGCATTTTACCAAACATTTGGTGTGCACCTAAATTTCATACTCATTTTGGGCAATTTTGGATACTTCAGACTATCCCAATGATATTAACACCACCAACAACACCAAACCCAAAACTATATAAATTTGAACACTCACTAAGTACAGAAATTGCCTCTTCAAGTTATGGACCTAAACACTAATCTAAGGCTCAAAATCAAGCATTAAAGAGGGGATTTGAAGGACATACCTGATGATCAGTTGCAAATTTTGATTATTATAACTTTAGAACTGCTTAACAATGTTGAAAATTAAACAATTTTTGGTCTTTTAAAGAGAAGTGTGTGGAGGAACCATTTTGAAGACGATTCGATTTTATGACAACTCCTATTGCAATTGCAACAGAGGTGTTGAAATAGCAATAGTCCGGTCATTATGATTACCAGCAACTATGGTGATTGTTATACTTAATACCAGGCTTAGCCAACCTGATTCCTCAAATTGCAATCGCGACTACAACACCTGAAACCAGGTGGAAATCATGTATTTTTTTCTAGGATGCTTTGAAATTTAGTACCAATCAACTTTTATTTCTCTTCATCTTCTCACAACACCTTTAAATTGCAAAGATATTATGAACTAATTAATAATAAGAAAAAAAACTACTCTAAAATTAAAAATTAAAAGTAGACGGGCCAAATTCATCGCCTTGACAGGTTGCCTCCGATCTAGCATTTGATTTAATATCATGACACAACTCCCCTTAGGATCAATTCGGATCTTTGGCTTGAAAAAAATCAAAAACTGCTTCCATAGTGTTGGTCACTTTCTCATCCAACACATCAATCACTGGCACCCCTTGCAACTCTATTGCTTTCTTCATAGTATTGTAAATATTGAAGGAGATCTAATGGTTTTAACCCAAAATTTTATCTTTCCATATTCAAAATAAACTAGGTCTCTCCTAATTGATAAGAATGGCATACAAAGGATGATTGGTATCTCATGATTGATTTCACAATCAATGATGACAAATTCTTCTTGAAGGATAAACTAGTTGACCTTCACTAACAAATCATACAACACACCCACGGGTATTTTAATTGATTGGTTAGCAATAAAAAGACACATTGTAACTTCCAAAATATGAAATATGGCATCAAGTTAATGCATTCTCAAATATCACACAATATTTTGTAAAATCTACACACCTCGATAGTGTACGGAATGGGGAATGTACTCGGGTTTTCTTTCTTCTCCACCAATTGTGTTTGAGATCAAGTACTTCATGGATGTAGCATACCCCAATATCTCTTTTAGAGAATCTTACAATGGAATATTTATCAATAGGTTGCAACACTTTTCAAGGAATTTTTTGAACTTTACTTGGTCATCTTTGTTCTTAAGCCTTTATAGGAAAGAAGAAAGAACGTTGATTAGTGGCAATGGAGAAAATAGAGGTTCATTAAATTTTGGTACATAACCATTAATCACTTTAGGATTTTTCTCATTGATACCCTTCTCTTCAACTATTGTCGGCTTCTCAACAACCACTTCATTAGATTTTCTAGCTTCATCTCTTGTCTTTCCTAGCCATTTCATTTTTGCCCTCGTTTGTTCATCAATTGAATTTTAATTGGTATTCTCATGGAGCTCAACCAAATATTAACCATGGGCACGACTATTTCTTCTAATTTACCACAGTATCACTAGGCAAACCTACTTTTGGCCTAGCATTAAGTTGAGATGAGATTTGGCTTACTTACATTTCCAATTGCTTAATGGAGGCTGAATGAGAGGTCACCATTTGTCTTAGTTTAGAGAAATCACTTTTCAACTCCATTACCATTCTATTGGTCCCTTCAACATATATTAGAATTTGAGCAAAGACATCTGCACTTTTAATTTTTTTTAGATTAATAGAGCTCGACTCCTTCTCCTTGAGTCGCTAAGAAGGGGGGATATACCAATAATAGCCTCTCACTTTCTCTCTCCACACCCGGTCTCTATCACATTCACTATTTCTCCAATCTCTTTCATGATTTTGACCCTTCAAACCTTAGTTCCTGCACTGCTATTAATAGGTAGGGCAGTAACCCCCTAATTGGTTCAACAAAAACCTAGTTTCCTCATTAAGCTTCTTTACTTTTCATCATCAAAAAACCTATTACTCATGGAAGCAATGGCATTGAATGCTTTAGGAGGGGAGTCCATCATATGTTTGGTAAGAAGGTCAATTTGGGTCATTACCATGGATATATTTTCATCTTTTTCTTAATCTTGTTTTTTGCTCTTTGTTTAGAAAAGATGTCGTGGGAGACCCCACATCCACCTTGGTGTCCCTCATATTCCATTTTCTATTTTATTTTATCACTTGCTTTATCAAGAATGCCACAAAACTAACAAAAGAACCCCTACCGCATTATCAATCATCAATTTGTTCAATTAAATCAATACCTTATAGGAAACTTAGAAAAGCATTTTTTCTGGCACCTCATGATTTGGGCATTGCATCAATTTATCATTGAATCTTGGCCAAAATTTAAACAAGGGTTTATCACTAAATTGGCAAAAATTTGTAATCTCGCCCCTTAGTTGAAACTTGCAAGAAGAAGGAAAGTATTTATCAAAGAATACATCAGTGTGCTCAATCTAAGAAGTTATAGATACCGCGAGTAATGACTGTGACCATAAAACTGCTTCTTCTATATATGAGAATAGGATAAGTCACAACCAGATTGACTCTTGAGAAATGTGGGCAATATTAAATAGAGCACACACATCAATGATGTTCTTCAAGTATACATTGGCATCTTCATTTATTTGTTCTCCAAAAAACCCCTTCATTTGAAGTAAAGGGATCATCATATTAGTGACATGAAATACTTAATTCCCTTCCACCAGTGGAATGAAGATGGCACTAGAATGACCTGTATCTCTAAGATGATCCATATCATTGAGTCTATTAAAAAACCATCATTACTACCTTGTTGGCTCATGGTATCGTGTATGTAATGATCGTCAACTAAAATGACACAGAAACAACAAATAATGTAAACTAAAACACTATAATTAACCTAAGGTCACTAACAACACCACTATAGTGAAACTATGTTTCACTCCCCAACAACGTTTCCATTTCTTATAATGCTCAACTTGCACTACAAATTTTGTGCAAGGCAGACATTGTCAATATAATTTCTCAACTAGAGTTGAGTCAAATCTTCAAGGAGTGCAAACTCAATTTTTGATTCCTATGTGTACTAAAAGTTAACTATTTATTAACCCGTAATGCAAAATTTAAACAATACATTAAAAAAAATTAGTGGTTTTGATTTGGAACGTTTTTAAACACTATAAAAAATGACTCTATTTAGAGGTTGAACAACTGAGAGTTATTAACAAATTGAGCACCAAGGCGTTAGGATATCCTAGGTGGTATTCATGCATGGGTTATCAATAGTCAGTCCAAATTATTGTTAACAATTTCGGGAATGCTAGATGTAAAGTATTGGTGTTAATCTTTGAATAAAACACCAAATCTCACTCGTTGATTCTTTAGAACACCTCATGTGCATGTCAAATCTACCAATCCACCACCTCAACTACCACCTTTATTTCTAAGATGATGCCTATAAAAAAAGCAAATTCAAATAACTTCCTTATTTCTAACATAATGCTATGAAATAGCTAATTCAAGTTGTTGTTCACAGTTATCCTTCACCCACATCCATCATTCAAGCATAATATGGAATCCAAGAAAATTTTTCACTCTCAATTCTCAATTACAACATGGTACAAAAGCAAAACCCATCACAATTAACTAATAGATTGAACTAACAATTGAAACCCACACATTAGTAACCAACTAATCAAATATAACCCCTCTATTTAAATTTAGCTAGTCATGAACTTAAAGGTAAGAAATATACCAAAGTTCACATTTAATTTATTCAGCAAAACCAAAGTATAATCCCAAACATCAATTTCAATCAACAGCCAAAATATCTCTTGGAAAAAAACACCAACAATTGTTTCTTAACTCAATATAGTGTACATTTAACTAAAAATTGAAAAAATTGGATGCCAAAGATGTGGAGGATTTAGCCTTTTGTATCTTGGGATTTTGGAAAGTGAAATGCCGAATTTTCCTCTTAAATTTCTTGAGCAGTCACGATCTTCGTCTTTGATAGGGGTTGCGACACCACGATAGCAAATACACAATCCCCAAGACTTTTCTTGTTATTGCATCATGCCTAAAATTTTGATCCATCACAATCGCGACCCTCATAGTGCGATCGCGATACCTAAGTTCACATCTTTGGGCCTGTCTTCAGCCTTTGTCAATTCTTTTCTCATCTCCCCTCTTTACAGCTTTGACTCAACTATTTATTTATTTCTACGATCACAAACATTAGGAATAAGTGCAGTTTATATGATACTACTCACATATATTCAATTATTTCACATAGTGTGCAAGAATTTAAATGAAACTAGGTGGAAGTATCCACTCATTAATGATCCATAATACTTTGACATAATTCCCCATATTCTAACATTTGAGTCGTAGCTAGATGAAGCGAAACATCCAACCCCTTCACAAAAGTTTGAATCTTCTTACACTTGGTGAAAATACTTGCATAAGACTATCTAGTTAAGGTATGAAAATGTGCCTCATGCTTCAGAATAGTTATAGAGAACTTCTCCAAGGGATCAAAGTCATCTCTTATATGATCCCTCAAATGAAAAGGCATAATCCTTTTGAAAAGGCCTCAGTAAACTAATTCTAAGTTATCTTTGAGGACCCAAGAGGTCGGTAACCAACAAATGACCTTCACCAATCTCTGTCTATATCTTTCAACTAATATTTAGCGTACGCAACCCCATCCGACTTGAAAATATCAAGGTTATACAACTTCTTGTAACCATTAATCAAGAACTTATAGGCATCTTCGCCAACAACACCAATGCACCTAGGAGAACCCAAATAAGTGAATCTCACAAACCTCTTCTGATCCTTAAAAGATATAACTATACTTAAAATAATAGGATGCATAGTAAAATAGGTTGGCTAAGAACCCACCCGAGGAAGTAACTTAGAAGAAGGCGGAACTCCAGATCTTGATATACCATACTCAGACAAAGCATAATAAGGAATATTACTCAGAGTCTATGGAGTAAAAGAAGAAAATGTCATAACATTAGAAGGATCTATACTCGAGGTTGGCGGAACACCATAAGCACACACTAGCATAGCCATATATACCATACTCAAAGTTGGAGGAACACCAGGTGCACTCACAATAGTAGCCTTATTATGGTTTGACAACCTTTCTAAGAATTAGGGTAGAAGAACTCTGTGGAACCAGAGTATCCCTATAACTTTGATATGCTCAACCTAAGACTAAGAGAAGAGTCCCCTAGTGCTATATATGGGTGGGGAATATCCTCAAGCCTAGTCTCTACCTTAATCCTATCCATGACTCGCAACTCTCCCTCTGAAGTGGGATCTCTCCTTAGATAATAGATCCATATCTACAGCCTTAATAGATCTAGTGCTCACTATCAACAAAGAAAAAAATGAAATATGACTTAGAACTCAAGGAATGAAAGAATTTGCATTATAAGGAACAAAAAAGTGATCTTTCTTACAATGATTAAACCAATGGAAACATCATTTCTCTTATAACAATTTTTGATGACCCAAAAACCAAGGGTCATGATGACACTTGTCGTAGGAAGCCTTTACAATTAAGCCTATCACCCAAACTCATATAAAAATAAAAAATCACTAAAAACATAATGCAAGGCTTCTAGAGCAAAGATAAACACCAAAAACATAATAATAATAGATATACAATAAGAGATACCAAACCAATTACCAAAACCTAGTATCATAGTGTAAGAACAACTAAATATATCTCAAAAGTCAAAGATATAATAACTATCAAAAAGGATCAATATCTATCTTAGAAAACTAAATAAGACAAAAAATAGAGAGGAAGAGAAAGTGGGCTAACTCTTGAGTCATAGTTTACAGTGCTATATACTAGCGCTATATACTAGCGCTCAACTACTAACCATCTTCAAACACTGTATCCATATGTGATGCACGTGCCATAACTCTTTCTACTTTTCCTGCATAATGATCAGGTGTTAGAGTGATTCATGAGTTTACATTAAAGTGGTGAGAATTCATAATTGGAAGTCTCCATTTCATGGTTCTTATATTATATGTCTCAGGCTTTATTTAGACCTTGTTTTTTGCTACTATCCGGGGCATATCCCAATATGTTTATTGACTTGGGTTTTATAGAGGCATTGTTGGATGACTGTGGACTTGGGCATGTTGATTTGGTGGATTGGTTTGGCGACATATGGTTGTCCAGTTAACAATGATTGGTTTAGATATTTCAGAAATTACTATAAGTCTTAGTTTATATTATCTTATTATATGTTTGAAATTTATTTTACACTTAAGGTTGTATTATTGACTAGGTTAGGTGAAGGGGATGATCCCTGATCCATGTGGGACTTGAGATACCAGTCATAGATAGGCCCTAGTTTGGGATATGACAAATTTTGTATTAGAGCCTCGGTTCATTGTCAATTTGGGTGTACTCAAAGCCGTATCATGTAGAGTCTCTTCTATGCATGAGTAGTGAGTAACATTTGTAAGGGAGAGTCTATGAGACAATAAGGAGTGTTTCCCTTTATTTATGTCTTAATTTTGAGCTATAGTGTCTAAGGTCTTAAACCCTTTTGACTTTCTTTTGCTCGTCTTTCTGATTATTCCTCCAAGAAGATCCATATGTGATGCAAGTGCCACAACTCTTTCTACTTTTCCTGCATAATGATCAGGTGTGTGAGTGATTCATGAGTTTACATTAAAGTGGTGAGAATTCATAATTGGAAGTCTCCATTTCATGGTTCTTATATTATATGTCTCAGGCTTTATTTAGACCTTGTTTTTTGCTACTATCCGGGGCATATCCCAATATTTTTATTGACTTGGGTTTTATAGAGGTATTGTTGGATGACTGTGGACTTGGGCATGTTGATTTGGTGGATTGGTTTGGCGACATATGGTTGTCCAGTTAACAATGATTGGTTTAGATATTTTAGAAATTACTATAAGTCTTAGTTTATATTATCTTATTATATGTTTGAAATTTATTTTACACTTAAGGTTGTATTATTGACTAGGTTAGGTGAAGGGGATGATCCCTGATCCATGTGGGACTTGAGATACCAGTCATAGATAGGCCCTAGTTTGGGATATGACAAATGTTGTATTAGAGCCTCGGTTCATTGTCAATTTGGGTGTACTCAAAGCCGTATCATGTAGAGTCTCTTCTATGCATGAGTAGTGAGTAACACTTGTAAGGGAGAGTCTATGAGACAATAAGGAGTGTTTCCCTTTATTTATGTCTTACTTTTGAGCTATAGTGTCTAAGGTCTTAAACCCTTTTGACTTTCTTTTGCTCGTCTTTCTGATTATTCCTCCAAGAAGATCTAATGTCTGTGTGGTCCTGAGGTCCAGACCTGATCAAGGGTGACTGCATTTGACTATCCTCATATAGTTACGCCTGTCCCCACTGATCCTACTCCTAATGGCGGCACCCTTACTCAGTTATCTCTTGGGGAGGTTACCAATGCTGTGTTTTGTTGCTCTAATAACCTATTGTCTTAATTTGAGACATCTCTGTCACAACAGGTTGGTTCCACTGGTGTTGTTATAGGTTCTTCTAAGGCAACTAGAGTTGGCCAATTCATGATGTTGCATCCTCCAATATTTACTAGTACAAAAGTTGAAGAGGATCCTTTAAGTATCATTGATGATTAGGAGAAGATCTTTCAGGTTATGGATGCTTTAAAGGTTGAAAATGTAAAGCTTGTTGCCTATCAACTGAAAGATGTGGCATACCAAACGTATGAAGAGTGGGAAGAGTTGAGCGGTGAGGATGATTGTTTTGACTTATTAGAGAATTTCTCTATTGTGCTTCAAGATAACTTCTTTCCTCAAGGGTTGATATAGGCAATAGTGAAGGATTTTGTTAACTTGATGGAAGGAAAAATGAAAGTCAAGAACTATGCTTTGAAATTCCATCAATTGTCTAGGTATGCTCTTGTATCTAATATAATGGCCAATATGAGAAAGTTTACTTTGGGATTGTCTCATGAGTTGATTCTTGAGAGTAAGGCTGCCTTATTGAACAAGGACATAGATATCTCCAAATTGGTCGTGTATATACAAATGTTTGAAAAGGACAAAAAGAAGAAACTGGATAATAGCAAGAGATATTATAAGAAATTTTTGTTTTTAGAATTTAGTGGAGGATATAAATAGAGTGTAAGGTGTTCTAAAAAGTATATCTAGGGGATTCCTAACTCCTATTCGACGGTTAGTGCTCCTGTAATACCCCGAGAAACTTTTTGTTGAAATTTTTTGCGTAAACATGTTGGGTTCTATCTTCTACAATGAATTATAAATGTTTCGTGTGGAATGTCTTAGATTATGACCCACCATTGCATACAGTATCGAAAAAGATTTCCAACGATATGTGGATCATCCAAAATGGATACTCTAGTGACAAGTTATGAACATTTTGATCGAACCGTGAATAGTAGTGAACAGTAAAACATGCAGGAAAAAGTACTGAGGCCTGGTGTATTTTTTCTCCAAATTTATATGATGATACCTCCTTGAACATAATGATCTGGGTGATCTACTATATATCAACGGAAAGCTCTGTGAGTCCTCTTTCCAATGAAATTGGTTTCATCCAATTTGTCTATCAGAGAAAAAAGTTATGGTTGATCTACTTCAGCCTATCAAAAGTGAATTTTTGGGTCAACTTCAAACAATCATAACTCCTCGTACACAATGATATGGGTGAGATAGTACATATCAATGGAAATATATGAGAGTCCTCTTTCTAATGAAATTGTTTTCATCCAATTTGGATATTAGAGTGAAATGTTATGGTTGATCCACTTCAGACTATCAAAATAGTCCACCAAAGGACAGATTCATGAATTATTTGATTTTTTAAGGGCATTTAGGTCATTATGCCTTAACTTTATGGATAAAAATTATCCATTTATACCTATATTGAGCTATAAAATTCATGTTCTTCCATCAAAAACATTGAGAAAACTAAACCCTAGGTCCATTTTGAGCTCCAAATATCTTCCAATTTCACTGTAGAAATTTAAATTTTATCTGATAATCAAACTCATAATCTCGAGACCTTCGAGCAGCACCCGTTATTTGTGTGAACATGATTCCATAATCAAGAGGTCAATTTCAAGTTATATGGGTTTTTGAACAAGATTATCCTAATGATCTTGTGCCCAGAATTTTATTTACTTATGCTAATATAAGATTTTACATGTTTTTCCATGGATTGGAAATATGATTTTATAGCTCATATTGTTATCCATGAAATATGAAATTTTATAAATTGGTACATATATTATTTTGAAATGGAATTGTGTCCAAAATTACTTGGTTATGAATATACGATGATTTGAATTGTTAAACCTTGATTTATATAATTATACCATTACTTCCTTATTATGACTTGATAATTTTTATCGAGAATTATGTATCCCTAGTATTGATTATTGTTTCAAGTGTCTTTAAAATATGAGTTGATTATGAATTAAGGTGTGTTGATGTTGAAGTTGAAGGGCTATGATGAGGCTTGTCATTGTTTTGGTGTTATTGATGTTGTGGTGGTTTAGAAAGGTGATACGTTTCGATGTTGGAAAATATTCTTGATTTGAGTCGAGTTAGGGATCCACAAATGATTATTTAATAATTTAAGAAAGATACATGATTTTGGTCATCATTGTTGACCCTTGAGATGTTTTGAAGTGGAATCCCTAACACGTTCTGAGCTTGTCGGGGATTATTACTTAGCACCGAGAGGGAAATTTGGTATTTCCCCAAACCTATGTGCCACCGTAGGGTTGTTTGATAATGATATTATTGGCTAGAAAGCTCGATTATGATTATTGCAGTTTTAAGGTCGTACTCCCTGGCAAAGAGTATGATGCTCCCGCCAACTGGATTTTCAAACATTGGTATTCCACGTAGCTCACGTGGGGTTGTTTCTTAGAGGAAACTCCCTTGTCCATAAGAATCATGTTTATTTAAATACCGAGTCACTCAAAGTTTTGATGTGGTAAGTCAAGTTGCCTATGATGATCTATAATGATTTATGAGTTTTTTCTCCTACATTTCCTATCTAAGGTGTTATGAGTTGCATGACTCAATATATCTCAATCCAAGGGTGTCATTATGGTCCGTATGTACGTTTTTACGAAATTTATGATATTATTTATATTTTGTATGCGCCCCTACATACTCATTACATATCTTGTGCTGACCCATATATTTCTCTATGGGCTACAATCTTACCATATTGTAGGTTCAGGTACTCAGCCACAGCCGCGATAGTGATATCCGAGTGTCATATCTACGTTCATTCAGTGGTTAGTCCTTATGGTTCGAGGACCAAGTTGCTAGTTTTGGTGCTATTGTTTTGTGATCCCTTTGGTCTATTGAGACAGTTGAGGGTTTGTCCTAATGGCTCGTTGATTTTGCTGTGTAGAGGCTATGTCAGACTAGTGTATTGTTGGGTTGATTTAAGTATAAATATTCCATATATGTACAGTCTAACGATATTCCATTCCATGTGCGATGTGATATGATATGTACATATATACATATCCTTAGCATAGCATCTATGTTGTTGTGTTGGAACCCAAGGGTAGTGTTTTGGCTTAAAGGGTTAGATTGAGGCTACATGTAGCTTTGGGCACCGTGTAGCATCTCGGGATGATATTTTGGGGCGTTATAGCTCCCTACCCAAATTCATCTAGTGACTGAAGTTTTCTGGGTGGTGATGTTTTTAGGGTACAAGATGCCCAATCTCAGGCCAGTGGGGCCTAGTAAGAACCATTCTACCCTTATTGTAGATTTTATGGTTAGGATAATCCTGGTCAATGTAAGAAGGGGATGAACCGATATTTTATGTGTGTCCAAATAGGGCATATGTAGCAGAATTTTCCCTCTTGAGTTGCTTCTGGGGAAAACAAGGTTCACATTTCCTCTTCTTTAGCCCCTGCACTAAGAGATGCCCCTTCTGGCTCTGGCACTTGTTGGAACTATCTCTATGCTCTCACTACTCTTTCAGCAGTCTGTGACATCTTAGAATGATATTACTGGTATATTAAAACTCTTTTATCATGATGTGTACTATTTACTTGATTCGGTATCTACTCTATCTTATGGGACCCCTTTTTGAATATGCATTTTGATTTCGGTCCTAAGTGTTTATCGGATCCATTTTTTGTTTCTACCCTGGTGGGAAACTCTGTGGTTGTCAGAAGAGTCTATAGGGGTTGTTTTGTACTTGTTGGTTATAAAGAAACTTTGGTAGACTTGATAGAGTTAGAAATGGTTGACTTTGATGTTATTTTTAGGATCGACTTGTTGCACTCATACTATGATTCTTTAGACTATCAAACTCGTAAGGTCAAGTTTAAATTACTTAATGAGCCAATTGTTGAATGGGAGGAATGTTCTCTAGTGCCTAAGGGGATGCTTATACCATATCCTAGAGCCTAAAAATTAATTTTCAAAGTTATCTCTATCATCTGGTCTGGGTTAAGGATTCTTGTTTGGAGGGTCCTACTTTACATTTTGTTCCTGTGCTAAATGAGTTTCCTGATGTCTTCGTTGACAAAATAATTAGTGTCCTTCCTAATAGGGAGATTTATTTTGTTATTGATTAGGTTTCAGACACTTGTTCTATTTTTATTCGCCCGTATAGAATGGTTCTAGCCGAGTTAAAAAAACTCAAGGAGCAGTTAAAAGACCTCTTAGACAAGGGTTTCATCCATCCTAGAGTGTCCTCATAAGGTGCACTAGTATAATTTCTTCATAAAAAGGAGGGGTCCCTTTGGATGGCTATTAATTATCGATAATTGAACAAGTTGAAGGTAAAGAATAAGTATCCCCTTCCGAGTCTTTATGATCTCTGTTATCAGCTTTAATGTGCCAAATTCTTCTTTAAGATCTATCTTTACGGTATCATTAGTTAAAGATTATGGAGGGGGATATCCCTAAGACAGCTCTTCATATTCGGTGTGGAAATTTTTAGTTCTTCGTGATGCTGTTTGGCTTGACCAATGCCCTTGCGGCATTCATGGATTTGATGAATATGGTCTTCCACTTGTTTTTAGATTTGTTCATGATTGTCTTTATCGATAATATTTTTGCATACTCTAAGAGTAAGGAGGATTATGCCGATCACCTCTACATCGTGTTGTATACCTTGAAATATCAATAATTGTATGCTAAGTTCTCTAAATGTGAATTCTGGTTGAATGTCTTTACTTATCTATGTGATGTTGTTTCTACCGAGGGGATCATGATGGATCCTTAGAAGGATGTTGTAGTTAAGTGGTGGCCCAGACCCATGACTCCAACCAATATTTGGAGCTTCTTGGGTGTAGTTGTTTATTATAAGAGTTCATGGAGAGTTTTTCTTCAATTGCTACTCCATTGATCAAGTTGACTCAGAAAAAGGTAAAGTTTTTGTTGTCTGATGTCTGAGAGTGTAGATTTAAGAAACTAAGAGACAAGTTGACTTCAACTACAGTCTTTACCCTACATGAGGGTGCCGAGGGTTTGGTCCTCTATTGTGATGCATCACGGCTTGGTTTTGGTTGTATGTTGATGCAGCATGGTAAGATGGTTGCTTACGCCTCTAGTAGTTAAAGGTTCATAAGAAAAACTATCCGACTCCTGACTTGTAGTTGCTAGATATAGTTTTCTCATTAAGAATTTGATGTCACTATTTGTATGGGGATAAGGATAAGTGAGAAATGGTAAAGGACATTGACCATTTGGTTAACCTTGGATTTTATCTCATGGACTTTGGGGATAGTGGTGTGTTTATTCAATAGGTAACACAATTATCTGTTAGTTCGAAAATAAAGGTGAAGTGGCTATTAGATCCTATTTTGATGATGATCAAGTATGATGTGGTAAGGAGAAGGTGATGGCCTTCGATATTAGTGGTGATGGTAACTTGAGGTACCAATAGAGTTTATATGCTCCCAATATGAATTGATTGTGAGACAGGATTATGGCCGAGGCCCATGAATTATGGTGTACAGTTCATCCCTGTTCAACAAGGATGTATCATGACCTTAAAGATATGTATTAGTGGAGTAACATGAAATGGGATGTATCTATATTTGTCACTAAGTATATGGTATATCAACAAGTAAAGGTGGACCACATGAGGCTCGATGGCTACTTAGATAAATTGAATTGTCAGTGTGGAAATGGGAGGTAATTAATATATACTTCGTTGCTATCCTACTGCGGATGCAAAATCAGTGTGACTCCATATAGTTCATCGTGGATAGGATGAATAAGTCCGCTCACTTCTTTCTATTGAGAACTACTTATTTGCCAAAGATTATGCAAAGTTATTCCTTCAGCAAGTTGAAAAGTTGCATGGTTTTCCTGTCTCAATTATTTTTTATCATGGTACTCAATTCTCGTTGCATTTATGGCTCTTTTTGAAGTGTGGTTTGGGGACAAAAGTTAGTCTCACTATGGGTTTTCACCCGCAATCAAATAGATAAGCTGAAAGGACTATTCATAATTCAAAAATATGTTGCGAGCCTGTGTGATTGAATTTAGTGGTTATTGTTTCTACCACTTTCCTCTCATTAAATTTGTTTATAATAATAGTTAGCATTCTAGCATAGGTATGGCCCCGTTTGAGACATGGTATGGTAGGAAGTGTAGATCTCCTATTGGGTGTTTTGAGGTTGGTGTAGCGGAGATGTTTTGCCCAATTTAGTTCACCAAACTATAGAGAAGGTGAATGTAATTCAGGATAGTCTTAAGACTTCCCATAGTCGCCAAAAGTCCTACGTAGATGTGAGGCGGAGTGACTTGGAGCTTGAGATTGGAGATTGGGTATTCTTGAAGGTGTCTCCTATAAATGGAGTAATTCAGTTTGGGAAGAAGTGGAAACTCAGTACCTGGTATGTTGGTCGGTACTTGGTTTTGAGAAAGGTTGGTAGTGTTGCATATGAATTGGATTTTCCCTCTAGCATAAGTTCTATTCATCCTGTATTCTATGTTTCCATGTTTTGGAAATGCATGGGTGATCCATCTTTTGTTGTTCCCTTGGAGAACATTGATGTTTTAGATATTTGGTCCTATGAGGAGGTCCTGGTGAGGATCATTGATCGGCATGTTCACCGGTTGTGAACTAAATATGTGGATTCGGTAAGGGTTTATGGATGAAACAAAAGTTCATGGATGCTACTTGGGTATCCGAGTAGGACATGAAGTCGAAGTATCCATTCCTATTTATGATTTAGAAAATTTGTTCTTGAGGTATGACATGTTCGTAACACCTATGTTTCCTGTCTTAATAATCGAAAAGGGTGGTTTTCATGACATCTTTGTTTTCTAACTTGGTTAAAGGTAAGAGTATAGATGTTTGGGGTTTAATCATGCTAGTTAGTTCCTTGTCCCATCATTTGAGAATGAATTATCTTAAGGAGAAGACTGAAACACCTCGAACTTTGGCCCTTGCAAATTTCATGAGTGCTAATCTTTTTGATCATTATACGACTCACACCATAAGTCGTATGGTATGGTTAAGGGTGTAGGGACCCTAGTCATATACTGGTCAACCATATTCAATCCTATAAAACTATAATTCAAAAAATATCATTAGCTTTATATTCGAAATCACAATACGGATAACTGAATAATAATTTAAACCCCATAAAATATCATAACTAGGAATAAAGTGTGAAATTTCTCGATTTATTAAAACCCTAGGACTTGAAGGCACCATATAAAAACATCTAAAAGTATCCAACTTAGGCTAATAAATTATAGAAAACTACGAAAGCAAATACGAGAAAATATTAGTCCCCAAAAAAAACTATATGAACTTAAATCTGAAGATTTAATGGATGCTCAATCATAATGCTCACGCTTGTATCAAAGTCTTCAGTTGCTGCCTAGAGTCGATGTCTCACCTCAAAAACTGGAACACGCTCTACACTCAACATAAAGAAAAGTACAGGGAGAATCTATCATCAACAACTACTGGTAGGCATCATTGGTAGATTCAAATCAACACTACACAAATAGGAACAAACTATAACAACAATCATAACAAAACTTATATTAAAGCACAACCAACTATAGATATGTCACATCAATTTAAAAATCATACAATCACTACTAGAAATTACCACAATGGTGACGGTTGTAAAACCGTTGCAATAGACATAAAATCCATTACCATATCTCTACCGCAATGGTTCAGCAAACGTCCCATAGGTGGGCATTGCGATAGGTCTATGGCAATGGTTTATGCGACGGTTGTCTGAACTGTCGCCATAAACAAGGTATGGCGATGGATTCATACAACCATTGACATATATTAACTATGGTGACGATTACATTTTCACTTATTGAGAAGCCTATTTTCATCTATTACAATGATTACTAACCATTGTAATAGAAACTATTGCAATGGTTACTAAACGTTACAATAGAAGCTATTGGAACGACATTAAACCATTGCAACAGAATCTATTGTGATGCTTTTGTTATTCTGTTGCAATATTTTTTTAATATCTATTACAACTATTTCATTACTTACTGGGACGCCGATTTTAATCTATTGCAACAGTTACTAATCGTTGCAATAGATTCCATTGAAACAATATTAATTTGTTGCAATATATTCTATTGCAATGAGATTAAACTGTTCCAATAACATCTATTACGATGCTTTTGTTATTCTATTGCAACGCCACATGTTATTAAATTTAAATGATTTATATAAATAGTCACTCGAATTAATGTAAATTTTTATTTACATACATAATAAATTATAACACAATATATACACACCATAAAACAAAATTATTCATTAATAATCTCATAATTCAAAATATGCAACAAGCTAGTAATTTAAACCCAAAAGCAAAATATAATTAAGTCCAAATGATTAGTTATGTTTTTACATACTAGAAAGTTCGAGTCGTAATAAGTTTCAAACAAGTCAACACAAAGCTATTGATATTAGAGCATTCATCCACAACCCAAAAGTCTTTTCAAGTGCGGTCAATGTCTTCATCACTTTTTTATCTCTTTCTTTATTTTGAACACCTATAAAAAAGATAAAAAAATAATATATATTAGTAGTTAAAATAACGACATAATAAAAATCAGCCACGAAAATGAAAGAAATAAAGTCACCCATGTCCTAAAAATAGTAGCTTTCTAAAAAATGAATGCACAGACAACATCAAAATTCAATCAATTACCACAAACACAATTATATCAAGAAAGCATAAAAACACAATCAGCTATAAAATTGGAATACAAAAATATAGAAGAAAAATTGTCCATGTCCTAGAAGCAGTAGCTTTCTTAAAAACGATTACACAAACAACATCAAAATTCTATGTTGTAAACCAAAGAAGTGATGCTAGAGAAATCAATTGAACTGAAAAAGGAATGTACCATGTAATTTAATCAATGACAATTTATGTTGCACAACTGCAACAGTCAGTATAATATAAGAACTTGGGGCAATATTTGTAGGCAAATTTAACCTATTTGGAAATGAATTTCATTGAAATACATGCAATATCTGATTTATGACAAATCCATCTTTCGATTAGTCCCAACGTACCTAGGAAGTATAAATAGGTAATGAATCTTAATATCTGGCTAGATTTCATTTGATATGTTGGAGCAGAAGTGCTTCATCTTCATATAGGCAGTGAATATTGTTACCGAATCCATGACAAAGCCATCTAGGTTTACTGTAAAAAAGACATCAGTTTCCATTATGTGGTTTTGACACCACTTTGATGTTGTTGTCTGTTTAATCATAATGTTATTAAAACTAGTAAGACAAAAAGTGAAATAAAACCAGACAACTAGCTTCTAATATCACATTTGTTTGAGCATGCATAAAGACTTCTACATTCATTTAAAATGTCCTACTTGCATTGTTAGTTAGCTTGGTTTGTCTAACTTAAAAGCTATCAAGTGCAAAACGTAGAATATTATATCTTTTACCAAGAAATAAAGTCTATGTTTCATTTATTTCTTCTTCTTTTTTTCCCATTTTTTTACCAAGACCATTATCTAGATAAATCGAATCAACTAGCTTCCATCCGAGTACATTTTGTAATTAGAATAATAAGTTATTATAGGAAATTCTAACGTCGGTAATTGGGATGGATGTCAAGGTTTGCGTCAATATGTGAAGGGTGAGTAGATCAATGTAAATACTCAGTTTAAAAAATTCTGGAGAAAATTAAAATGACTAATCTGAAATTTTAGGACATATAAAGGAAGATAAACCTGTATATAGTTCCTAATTGCATTTTCTTATCTTGATCAAGTATATCATGGAGAAGAGTGTAAATTTTCACAGTGGAAGCAAGTGTCGGTGATGCAGTTTCTAGTATAGGAGATGACATGTCTGCTAAACCTATAGGACAACTTTCATCCAGTGACTTGTAGTTTTCAAACACAGTGGCCAAGAGACCTTCAATCTCAGTTTGACAATCCAAGAGAAAACTTTTCTTAAATAACAAAAAAATAGTAAGTTTGCATCCACTTCTACTCAGGTACCTGACGGCCAACATTCAAAGATAAGAAGGTACAAAAATAGTGAAATGTAATGGATTAGATGGACCACTTTCATAGTAATAGTTCCATATACATTTCTCTTCAATTTGTGAAAATGCATTGACCTCTAGTGTTTCAGAAAATAGTTGAGAAGAGTAAGGTTTCTCAAGTGTACTAACTAAGATACCATCTATCTTATGATAATTCACAACTCATGCAGGGATACTAAAGACATCACATTTATGGCTCCATGAGTGCTTCTAATCTCAAGGAACCAATTTTCAATATTTAATGAGATTTTTTGTAGATAAATGGTCACATGAGATATGAAAAAAGATAATTTTGCTGACATGCTTCAATTATAGCAACAGAAAAAAAAGTTGAACTTGCTCTCTATATTTGATTAGAGTGATTAAAAGTGACGCTGGTGTTGTAGCACTACGCCATAAATCTAATTTGATGAACTGATTTATCCTCATTAAATATAGTTATTTTGGTCTTCTATAAAGTCTTAAAAAGTAAATTCTCCTTTTAACATATTTTGTTTGACCTAGTGACCCAATAAGAAAGAAGAAAGTTCAACTAAGTTACTATAGTTGAATTAACTTAACATACACTTGAAAAAGGACGTGGACATTAAAATATCATGCTAAGCTTGAAAATGCAGAAAGTATTATGTTACTTTGGACCTTCTCTAAAATGGTTCAATTTCCCATGAGAAGGAAGAGTTCACTCTTTTTTGGATAGAGAAAAATGGAAAGAAGGTCAAAATAGAATGGAAAAAGGGAGTAAAACATGTTTGAAATAAAAAGGATGCTACAATAAATTTCAGAAATTGTTAGAAATCTTGCAATTATTAGAGATTAGATTAGTATTTCTGTGGAATTTGATTTTGTTAAACAACTTCCAATATCTAAATATCCTGCATAATATCAAGTTTGAATGTCTGTGAGTTCAGAATTCGATACCTCTTTTCTTGTCATACTTCTGTCACTCCTTGTCTTCATAACTGGAATAAGTAACTCATGCATGAGCTCCAAATAATATTTGGTTGGAGTTGCAACGTCCATGACATAAAAAAGGTACCTGTTGAACTCTGATTATCAGTTTTTTGTTGGAGTTGCGACATCCATGATATTCAAGAAAATATAGCAGTCGATATCTGGTGTTGTATCATATGCTAAGTACCATAATCTAGTATAGGTATCGATTACCCCATAGTACTCATAAAATTCTGCAAGTAACTAGTTCTAAGGTTCCTCAGACCTTAAACATCGTGCACAGAGTTATTGAGCACGCATAGAAGCCTCCAGTAGTAAATCATATGCAAGAGTCTCTACAATCAATCCACTCTGTCATAAATGGAAACCAAATGTATATCACGAGTTATTACTAATTTGAAACCTATAAAATCAGTCAAGACACCACACATAAACAAATTTTGAGCACTAAATTATTAACAATAATAGCCATTTAATAATATTGAACTATAAGAGAACCTAAGGTGTAGACACCTCAAGTAAATAAACTCAAGTCAAAATGGCATAAGGTTAAGTGTCTCTTGTGAAATATCATTGTAGCATCTCAAATGTCTATTATAGAACAATATGACTAGATATCGAGAACAGAATAGGCACTAATGTTGATTGAATGTTATGCTTAGGAAGTTAGTACGTGAACCAAATAAATTAATATGCACCTACTTAAGGAAAAGATATAGATTTGACTTAGAAATCATAATTTAGTAGTTTCAAATTTTAAATTTTACTCTTCTAGCTTGAGTGAAAGAATAATTATTTCTTTTGCACTCATATTCGACCAAAAAAAGCATATAACATCAAACTGAAGTGAAACCAAATGGAGTGTCCAAGGTTAAACCTTGAATTTTCCCGCCTCATCGGTTGTGATTGTATGATTTATTGGCATCTATACCTTCCTAACACATTCATTATCATTATGATAAATCGGCCACCAGCGAATCTTATCTTTCTATAGCAATTACAAAACTGATGTAAAAAGGTGATAATGATAAAACTTTAAAAACTGAATAAATTTGTTAAATCATATTGATATATTAGAGGATTAGACATACACTATTGTCAGCCACAACTAAAACTGGTATTGAAGTTCGACCCAATGTACTTTTCTTCATATTTTGTACTTCAAGCAAAAGAGCATCACCTTTTCTCTGGAAAACTAAATTCAAAAACGTGTTATCTTGTCTGGAGAAATTAACATCTCAACATCAGGGGTTTGATCCACGAGTTGTACTATGCATAGGACAGAACTATGCATAGGATGCAAGCATTAGGACATAGAATCACAAAAAATTATAACCATCTTATTTTTAACTGAAAAAGTAACCATATAAATAAAACAAAAAAAGGAAATTCCTTTAACCTCCCATATAAAGCTTGTTCTAATCTTGAGCACACAACTTGATGTCTTCACTGTTAAACAATCCAAAATTGTTCAACTGGATTTTGTAGGGACACTTTGGACAACAAAAAAGTAAAAATAAAAACTTACAAGTCATGGTGATAACCACTTCCTGGCACCAGCTTAACAATAGAATTTGGTTCGAATTCACTATCTTCAGTTGACTTCTTTTGGAAAACTAAGCATCTCGGGGATTCTGCAGAGAATGTAGTGGAAAAAAAATAATCTTACTGATGTATGAGGATCCAAAAAGAGCTCTATATGTTTTTATTTAATTTTGATACATAAAAAGATCTACTTATTTCAAGGATCTCACATGAAATCTTAACACACATAATAACCTAAGTAGACCATCAGTGTTTTATTAGGTAATGAATCAACTAGGCCTTGATCTCGCACTAGCTGGGGTCAATTGTATAAATCTATGGAAACCATTACACTTGATTTAGATCATTTCATTCTAATACTTAATATTTTGTCTTCTTGGATAAATTAGGATTTCATTGAAACTAGAGTGTCTCTAAGTCTCAAACTTAAATTAACTTACAAATCCACAAGCATACTAAATGCCTCCCTATACACACATTCTATTGTAGATAATTATTGCTAGTTGGTAGTTGGTACTTTCTGCTTCCACTGTATTCTATTATAAAGCAAGCCTATATTCACTGGTTCATGCGGCTACATGCATTGAGGCTCTTTCAGCTAGGAGAGTGTTTGACCCATATAGCCCCGTGGATGCCTTGTTTTGTGCTGGTTATTCTACATATCCTAGGTTAATATATTTCAAAGTCCATGCTAAGCCTTGTCCCCTATCCCAGTACGATATATTTAAATATATATATATATATTTAAATATATATATATATATAAATGTGATTACATATAATGATTTGACTTAATTTTGAATTATGGTATTATTTTATTCCTCTATCCCTGAGTACATTCTAGCGCACCAACCTCAAACTTTCTTTAAATGTTGTATCCCCATGCAGTGCAACTGACGATACATTTTTTTACTTTTCTTACACAGTGATCAGGTGTTTGAGTGGTTCATGACTTGACAGTAAAATGGTGAGCTTCCATACTTTGGAAGGCTTCATATCATGGTATTTATATTCTAGGTCTCAGACTTTGTTTATACATTATTTTTGGTTATTGTCGGGGGCATGTATTTTTATTTTATTAACACCAATTTTATAGAGGCTTTGTTATATTACTGTTAATTGGTTATGTTATTTTGGTTGATTGGTTTGGTGGCAGAAGTTTCTATGATTACCAGTGATTGGTTTAAACATTTCATGAATTAATATTAGTCTTAGTTTACACTATCTTGTTATATATTCAAAATTCATCTGCCACATAAGGTTTTTATGTGACTAGGTTAGCTAAAGGGAGTGATCTCCGGCCCATGTGGGAATAGAGATACTCATCACGGCCAGGCCCTGGTTTGGGTCTTGACATTAATACCAATAAATCCTAATATATAACCTTTTTACAATAAAAACTAGTGCAACCAAAAATACATATATCAATAACATGACAACAATATCATATAAAACCCCACATGATCACATATAGGAAATAATGTCTCAAAACTGCCAAATATTTTCTGCATAGTTACCCACACAAGAACATAAATCACCTAACACATTTTCCATGATATAATCTCATACCCATTGTATGCTTTTACATTATTATTAACTACTCAACCCATTCTGAATAAAGTGAAGTCATAACCTACCTCAAATGCCAATATTGGTACATAATACTTAAACACTAGATTTTTACCTTATGCATAGACTCAAAATCAACTAAAACATATAAATATATGATCTACATATCTAAAGAATGTCAGCGATAATCATATTACCATTTTATGAATCAGGATCAAATCATACCCCTTAAATGGGTTTTAAAAAAAAGAATTTAGTTGAAAACATATTCCCATAGTGAAAGAAACTCACATGAGAAAAGTAAAAATAGGTATAAATTGGGGTTTGATCTGAAGTAATGCTAATTTAGGCCTTTGGAGATAAAATCCTAAATTTAACCTTTAAATCTGAGTTTAAACAGGATTTAAAAGAAAAAAATTGAAGGAAAATAATTGAAATTGGGATGTGAAACTTTTCCAAGCTATAAAATCGAAGAAAATGCCTAAAAACTCAAACCCCAAGCTCCAAGTCTCAAAAATAGTTAAAGAATCTTGAAAATGGGGATATAATCCACCTAGGCTTCACCTAAGAGATGCAAACAAGATTACGAGTAAAATTGTAAAATTACATAAAAACAAATATTTAACACAAATCAACAAAAATGGGCATTACGGATGGATAGTTTTAAAATTCTAAGAAGTCTAGTTTTTCATCATATTGGGTTTTGAGGCTAGTTCTTATAATGCTGATGTTATGATGATTGACAAACTTCATCACAAAAATTTAGTCCATGTTTGCTTGATTATTAGTAATGTTTCAATGGTGTTTTAACCTAGTAAAAGGAGAAGTTAACACAATTGTGTCCTAATATGTAGTTTTGTAGTTGCACGCATTTGTCTTATGTGACTATTGTATAGTACTTTTTTAGACAACGTCAGCACATTAGTGGGATATATGTTTAGCAGTTCTTTCTAGAATCCACCTGTAAAGAAGCTTTTCTTTCAATGCCCTTCATATTTATATATATATATATACACACGCACACATATATGTATATATACATAAAGAAAATCTTCTTAAGAAAAAACATAATTTGATACTATAGAAATCCAGCAATTTAAAAACCTCTTGCTTATAGTGAAATATATTATTATTTCTAAGTTGATTGCGATTTTTTTATACTACAACTGTAAACTGACATCTTTTCTTATATTTTTTTTTGAGAAATTTTATGGTTAATTTTATTTTGACTCATGTTTCTAGCTAGAGTTAGTTTGTGGAGTTATCGTAGTAGAGTTATTATGAGTCTGTGTAGCAATAATGCTATCTCTAGTGAAAAGTAATTAACTGCTTAATTTCTATATTACTTGAGGATTGTAATTATTTTTTTTTTGTTTGATATTAGTGTTTAAGTTGGTCAAATCCTACAAGCGTAAGTCATGGATTTACTCCCTTAAACAAAGAGATTTCCACATAAACATCCTTTTCATTTACTTTCTTGTAGTTTCTATTGTTCTTTAATATCCTAATATAGGGACCTCGTACTGAATTTGGTCATGTTATATTAGTCGACTATTATGAACCATTAGATATCTTTGTCAAATAAGTAGAGTCCTAACAGATAATGTAATCATATGAAAATGGTACTTAACCATCGATACATAGAACTCTTAATAAACCCAAAACAAACTAGGAGTCAAAGTTGTTTCTAATTTCAAAATCTCAAAGAGTCTAATAGATGATATGTGTCTCAATACCTCCAACCATATTTTGAGTCTAATCTCAAAGAGTCTAATATACCTCAGACATGGCTCATTGGAAGCTTGGATAGCTATTGTTATATTTGAACTCCCACAAAGGTAAGCACTGGTCCCATTGTCCCCCAAAATCCATTATGCAAGCACAAAGTATGTCTTAGAACACTTTGATTGTTCACTCAAATTGTCCGTCATTATATGGATGGAAAGTTGTACTAAGGTCCAATCTAAAACACTACTCTGATTAAAACTTCTCCTAAAAGCTAGAGGTGGATGGAGAACCACTATATAATATAATATAAATTGGATGCCCATAGAGACTTATGATATTCTTCATATAAATCTTAGCTAACTTAGCTTCATTATAATCAATGTTTACCAGAGTTAAATGAGCTGACATGGTTAATTGATCAACTATCATCCATATAGAGCCACACTTTCTCAAAGTCTTAAGCTAACCCATAACAAAATCCATGGTTATCCGTTTCCACTCCAATTCTAAAATTGTAATTATTTGAAAGGTTCCACTATATTTTCAATGTTTATACGTGACCTATTGATATTTTTGACACCTGGTCATAAAATCCATAATGTCACGCTTCATTCTTCTACACCTATAATGTTGTCTCAAGTCTCTATTCATATTTGTTGCACCCAGATGTACAGATTACTTGGATTTATGATCCTTTACAAGAGTAGTAAAATTATGTTGTCCACAAGAGGAACACACACCCATCCCAGAGCCCTCAACACTCCTTATTCATCAATAATGACAACATTGGCCTCACCTTATTATACTTTTTCTCTAAGGTTGCTCAAATTTTATCCTCTAAGTATATGCTTTTGATCTTTTTGAAGAAATTAGACTTAGAATATACATGGGCTAACACTCCTCCATCATTAGAAACCTATAATCTCAGTAAATAATTATCGAAAGCTTGTACCACTCTAGATGATAGGTGTCTCAATACCTCCAACCATGCCAAGCTTCCAATGCTTACCATCTTCTAGATCAATGCATCAACCACCATAATGTCTTTATGCTAATGATGTAGGATTGAGATGTCACGATCTTTAATCAATTCCATCCACCTTCTTTGTCTTAAATTCAGATCCCTTTTGGTAAAACAAGTTGAAAACTATGGTGGTCTATAAAAACTTTGCGCTTCACGCTATAAAGGTAGTATCTCCATATCTTCAAAGAAAATACCCAAGCCACCAACTACAAGTTAGAAATGGGATAGTTCTTCTCATAAGGATTCATATGTCTCTAAGAATTAGCAATCAAATTCTGAACCTACATCAAAACCGCACCAAAATGTAATCGTGAAGCATGACAAATTAAATAAAATCATTACCTTCCACAATCAGGGTGAGTTCTTGTGCTGATTAACAAGGTTTTGAGAATTTGAAAGCTCTTCTCTCACTTGTCATCCCATATAAATGGAATTTCTTTCTAAGTTAGGAAAGTTATATGTGAATAAATAGCTATAAAGCCCTTGATAAACCAGCAATATTAACTATCCAATCCCATAAAACTATGAATTTTAGTGACATTTGTTGTTCTAGACGGATTCTTAATAGCTCGACTTTATATGGATCCACCATCACCCTTTCTTTAGATACCAAGTGTACTAAGAAGGGAATTGATAACAATCCAAATTCATACCACTAGTATTTAGCATAAAGTTGCTTCTCCTTAAGTAACCCCAATATTATACACAAATGAGTTTTAGTAAACAAGAATATCATCAATGAAAATTATTATGAAAGAATCTTGAAATCATTTAAGAACTACATTCATCAAACTTATAAAATTATTTGAGGCATTAGTCAAACAAAAAGACAACCAAAAACTTATAATATCCATAATGAGTTTGGAAGGCATACTTTGGGATGTCATCAACCTAAATCTTGAGTCGATGATATCCAAACCTCAAATCAAATTTAGAGAACATTGCTTCTCCCTAAAACTGGTTGAAAAGATCATATATCTTAGGCAAGGATACTTCTTGCGAATAATTTAAACATCATAAGATTCTACTTCAAGAAAGGCTGGAACATTATAAAGATGAGCCCTATTATAATCGTGACCTCTACCTATACCAGTCTGAGCACCACAAATACCAACCTATCTTCTACCTCAATTGGCTTAGTAACCACCCATCCCTATATCGTAAATACAACCCCTACCCATCGGATAACTCTAGATATTTCCTTCACCACCAAAACCTTCTAGAACTAGAATACTAGAAGCTGGTTGCTAAGTCAAATGATCTATAGACAAGTAATTAGGACAAAACCAATTGATATGGCCAAAACCCCAACACTCATGGAACCTGATGCCCAAGTTTGTCTCTAAATTAAAGATGATAAAGGTGTGTAGCTGCCAATCTGAGAAGGCTCATAAATGACCCAGATGGGACCCCTATGGACACATGCATGACCAAATAGTATAGCTAGGAAGAATGACCCTATAACCCATGGCCTCTTGATTATGTACCAATGAACTGTACAGATGTTCGAGCCTTGTTTTCCTCTATTTATGCCTTTTCTTGAATCCCAATCATTTTGGCCTTCTTAGCAAACTCAACTACATTCTAGAAGGACTTGCCCAAAGCTTCCACTAACAAGGTAACCATCAAGATCCCTAAATTAAAACCTCTCAAAAATTTCCTAATGCACTCTTCCTCTAAAGTAATAAATTGAAGTGTGTAATGCAACAAGGCAAAAAAAATTGGCTTCATACACTTCCACTGTTATATTACCATATTCTAGCTTTAGAAACTCATCTATCTTCTAATGCTGTAGAAACTCATCTATCTTCTAATCATCATAAGTGTGAGGAACATAACTATTAAGAAACACATTCAAGAATTGAGTTTAAGTAACTGGAGGTAACAAAGATCTTTATTCAACAAAGGACCTCCAGCATTGCTTGGTGTTAGCCTATGACTAAATAGACAAGAATTCCACACCATACCTCTCAATCATACCTATCTGAAGCAGATTCTCAAAAAATCACTCAAAAAAGCATTACTAAACTCAGTACCCTAAAACACTAGAGGTTACATCTAGACTAACTGATAAAATAGCCCATGCTCATTATCAGTCATCATCTGTCCTAATACATGCCTAGAAAATACTCTGGTCATAGAGGCCTCATCGATCATAGCAGCCACAGTAGTTGCATATCGTAAGGATACAGAAAGAAATATAGGAATAATTGAGGTAGTACCTAAGCCAGCTAAACTGCTATGAAATCCCAAAAATTACTGAATAAATTCAGCAAACATAGTGGGTTGAGATACGCCATTCAACATAGACACAATTTTTAGGAACCATCACTTCTTTTTCCTCAATTACTACATCATCATTTTGAGCTAACTTTAGAGCATTTTTATGGGACAAGGGATGGTGTCTCTATATAGTTAGTTGTCTAGCTGCCCAAGATTCATCTCTAACAAGTGTTTCCCGTCATCCAGCTCACCTTCCCTGTCCCTCACTCTATGACTGTGCTAAATTATGGCCCCAACAGATACTGCAATAGATTTTGTTGCTGCAACTGTTGTAGTGGAACAAGTGTTCAGGAATTATAAATGCAAGAGTTAAGGAAGTTAGATACAAATTTAGATCATCAGATATTAATTAGAGTAAATTACTAGCAAAAAGGAAAGAGAAAGGGAGCAGTTCTTTCCTAAATCTATGTTGCCTTTAGAAAAAAGTACATACAATTCCTTACCATTCTACAAGACTCTACTTGACCTATACTTGTATGATGAGATCTTAGGAGCAACTGCTCTGATACAATCTTTATCAAAATCCAAATGGTCATAATTGGAACCTACTCTAGCATTATCGTGGGAGAACCATCAAACCTTACCCTAACCAACCATATTCAATCCTATAAAACTATTTCTCACAAAATATCTTTTGCCTTAAATTCAAAACACAATATAAATAACTGAATTATAATTTAAACCCAAGAAAATATCATAACTAGGAATAAAGTGTGAAACTTACCTATTTATTAAAACCCCAGGACTTAAAGGAATCGTATAAACACATCAAACAGTATCCAAATCTAAAACTAATAAATTATAGAAAATGACAAATGAAAATGAGAGAATATCTTAGTCCCCAAAAAGATTATACGAACATAAATCTAAAGATTTAATAGCTTCTCAATCATAGTGCTTACGATTGAATCAAAGTATTCAAATGTTGGCTAGAGTCCATGTCTCAACTCAGATGCTAAAACACGCTCTACACTCAACATAAAGAAAAGCACAGGAAGAATCTATCATCAACAAGTACTAGTAGACATTACTGGCTGAGTCAACTTAACACTACACAAATAGGAACCAAATATAAGTAACAACATTCATAACAAAACTTATATTTAAGGACAACAAACAATAGATATGTCACATCAATTTAAGAAGCATACAATTCTCACAACTACACCTTTCACACTTAGTCAAATTGATCAACAGGGTTCATCAAAATATATAAGTATAATCATACATTCAAGTGAATATGATGAATATATGTATGGAAGATATATCTATAATCTCTTCTCATCTTAAAATCATTATCATTTGTCATTTCATCATTACTGCTAATGGTAGTACCAAATCATCTTCATCATGATCTCAATATTACAACCAATATCATTTTCTCATATCCACAAAAACTTAATATCCACTATCAATATTAATAAAAATGAAAATTCTTCAATAATCACAAGTAGTACACTAAACTCTATTCACTCTATCTAAGACCTGTTAAGAAATACTAGGCTAGGGTTTCTTCAAGGTGGTCATCTAGCGGATTAAAGAACAAATTCTCTCTATAAATCATTGTAACTCAACGATGTGACTCTTCCTTCATTGTTAGTTCACTAACATCATATGTTTTAAACATTGTTCATAAATCATTAATGGTGGTTTTGAAAACAAGGGTTAAGGGTTTGGTTACATATTGTTGAACATTGACTTCTCATAATTTAAATTATATTTATGCATGTTTTAATAAAGGTTTTGTACATGTGGGTGCTTGATAATTTTGATTTAACCTATGCAGTCATGTTTAACCCTGGCATGGTGGTTTTTGGGTTGAATAATAATATGCGCTTAACCTATTTGTGAAATTTCCAAGGAGAATGATCTTGTCACAAGTTGAATCATATTTTGAACTAAGGAATTAGACTAATAATGTAAATCATTGGTAAATGTATTTATGAAATCCTTGTTGACATTACCTGATCCAGGGCCTAGTCATTTCGGGTACCTCAAGCACAATCGGGACCAGAGACCATCCCTAATGACGAACCATACCTGCCTTGCACACTATGTCGGATGAATTCAAAACATATAATAAGATAAAACAATAAAATGTAAAGACATTAAGTAAAGTCTATAACCGTGACCATACAGCCACAACAAAATATCAAACCAAAACCAATCCCAATACCAATGCCATTAATATGGCAGGCACCAATACCGACAACGCCCATGCCCAATGTTGTCACACAAAGCCTCTATCAAAATTAAATGAACATCTGACGGGGCATGCCCTCGAACATAGCCAGAACAAAAATCCAAGAAACAAAAATTATTTAAAGAAGTCCATAGCATGAAATGGAGTCTTTTAGAGTATGGAAGCTCACCACTTCAGTTTGACATAAGGTTGTCCTTGAATGTAAGTCACTGCGCAGGAGTAGTAGTATAGCCTTCCTGCATTGCATGGCATAAGATGCCTGAAGACGGGTTAGCGGGTGAACATTAGCATATACTTAGGAATAATGATACATATATATATACCATGCCAGGAAAGGAGTCGGGTTTATCATGCATTTAAAAATCTAACCTGTGTTGTGTATCTTTACCATCATAATCCATCTCATGGGCTATATAGGTCCAGTGTTACCCATGAATAGGCCCTAGTATGGGTAACTGCACGAACTGAAGATATCATAGGAGCCGGGGATTCCCGTGTACTCCTTGCCCTTCATGATACATAATTACAAAACATAGGGGAGTACCATGTACCCCACGAATACATGGCACCATGACCAACCCTCATGTCAAAAAATATAACTTTCTGGTGTCCGTCCATTGGACTCACACCTTCACGATTAGCTATCACAACTCGCCATTAGTACCCAATTAAATCCTTTAGCACATAATCAAACAACGAATTACAGAATTTAATTACCAAGGAATTATGAAGTGGTATCGTTATACCGCTTATAGCTTGCAAGCAATGACATTAGCCAGCACTTAGAGGATTACCGTGTACCCCAGAGAATTTCAAATCAAAACCATGGACACTAAAACCGTTCCAAGTTATTTAATTCAATCAAACCAATTTAGGTTACATCACCAAATTATGCAACACAAGATTTTTAATAAAAGTCAAACTATTTGACAAAATCATTCTCATTAGCATTTTAACAAATATGTTGAGGGTATATTGTTTCCAAAACCAAAACCAAGTATCAATTGACCATTCAAAAGTAACCACATGCCCAAACCATAATTATAAAATAACAAGCCATAAGAAAAAATGAAAAACATTATCTAACCAAGAACAACCAAAACCCCCAACATATAGTTCAAAACCAAATCAATACCACAAAATTACTATTAAAATCATTTATTAAAGCATGTTTTTAGTTGAAATAACAATGAGGAAAAAGTAACTGGTGTTAGATAATAAGGAAGACAGAGAGAAACCACCCTTGAATGCCTTAATTGACCACCTTGAAGAAACCCTAGCCTTTTCTTGAACTAAGAGTTTTGAGAGAGATTTTATAGTATTTTATTTGGGAATAGTAGGTTAATGAAATCCCAAGTGTGTTTTTAGTCATGGTTTCAAAAGAAGTTAAGAGGGGAAATGTCAAGAATACCCCCAACATAAATTGTAAAAATTCTAGTATGTGGGTACGATTGGACTCTTCCACTCTTACCCACATCATACGAGTGGTACCATCCAGTAGTACCTAGAACAGATTACTGGACATCCACACATGATCTACCATACGACTCCCCTTGCCCCACTCTTACCCATACCATAGGATTGTTACCTTTAAGTCGTATCCAAGATAGGATCAAGGGGGCTTGGACACTGGAAAATGTATGATTGGACTTTACCTCTCATCACTTTAACTTACGACTCATGACCATCAAGTTGTAACCACAATAAAAACTTGAGCACTACAAACTGGACACCATACAAGATGGGTCACCTAACTCATACCAATACTATACGACTCATATAGTGACTCGTATCAACAATAGTGAGCTTAAAGATCAGGATATTTCAAAGGGACAAGACCCATGGTTTTTCATCTATCCCCCACTTGGATAATACATTGTCGAATTATGGAAAAAGAAAATACAAGCATGACTTACATCCTAACATCTCAATTTTGACCTTTAACTAAGTGAGAAAATAAAGATATAAGGAAGTCAATCTTTTCTTTAACTGTGTTAGAAAATGAAAGTATTATGAAAAACATATACCTTTCGCACGAATTTTTTGAGAAGAAAAAAATAATGGATTTTTGAACTTCATGTCCTCTTTGGCTTCGCAAGTAGCCTCTTAGAACTTGTGGTTCCTCCATAGAACCTTTACCGAAGCTATTTCCTTGGTTCGCAACCAATGAACCTAATGATTAGAGATATAAATCAGGACCTACTCATAAGATAAAGAGTTTGAAATACCAATATCATTGACAGGCACGATTTGAGATGGATCACCAATAAACTTTCTCAACATAGAAACAAGAAACACCAGGTGAATAGAGTTCAAACTAATAAGGAGCTCCAACTCATATGCAACATTGCCAAACCTACTCTAAACAAAGTATGGACCAACATACGGGGGACTAAGCTTACCCTTCTTCCTAAACTGCATTACTCTCTTCATAGGAGACACCTTTATGAACACCCTATCCTTGATCTTAGACTCTAATTCTCTTTGCCTAATATTTGCATAGGACTTTTGGTGACTTTGGACATCCTTAAGTCTACACCAAATCACCTTCACCTTCTTCATGGCTTGGTGAAAAAAATCTATGTAAAACAACTTCGCCTTACTAACCTCAAATTGCCAAATAGGAGATCTACACCTCTTACTATACAAGTCTTCAAATAGAGTCATCCCAATAAAAGAGCGGTAGACATTATTGTAATTAAACTCTATAAGAGATTAGTGCTCAACCCTACAACCACCATAGTTAATCATGCATGCATAAAATATTTCATCAAACTTTGAAATAGTCCTTTCTACTTGCTCATCCGACTGCATATGAAAAAAACTATTGAGACTCACCTTGGTTCCTAAACCTTTCTGAAATAATCACCAAAAGTGAGATGAAAACTTTGTACAATGATCTGTGATGATAGAAACTGGTACCCTATGTAACTTCACAATCCCATTGGGATATAACCTTGCATAATCCTTAATTGAGAATTATTCATCACTAGCAAAAAGTGATTTTACTTTGCCATCCTCTCCACGATGACGCAAATTGAATCAAATTGATTACGAGACCAAGGAAGACCAATAACAAAATCTATGTTGATCACTTCCCACTTTTGACAACTTGATTTCCTGATATAATTCTCCAGGCCTTATCTTCTTAACTTTAACTTATTGACACCCCATGCACTTGGCCACAAAAGTTTTTATATCGCTCTTTGTATTGGTCCACCAATACATCTCCTTGAGGTCATGATATATTTTAATCAAACTAGGATAAACAACCTAGAGTGACTCATGCGCCACAACCAAGATCTTTTATAGTAAGTCATCGATGTCGGGAACACATAATCTCTCTTGGTACCGGAAAGTTCCATCACTACTAATCTCAATGGATATCAACTTTTGCCAACCAACATCAACCTTGATCCTTATCAACACATGATCTACACTTGCTTCTCCTTGATTTCAGCACCCAGAGATTACTATGCCACCTTCTGAACAAATACACCACCATCCTTAGAGTCCAAGAAACAAACTCCAAGGTTATCCAAATAGAGAAATATCCTTCACCAACTCCCACTTCTCTTTATCCACATGAGCTAGAATCCCCTTGGATAACATTCTTAGAGTATCAACAACAACATTAGCTTTAGCTAGATGGTAGTAAAGAATTGTATCATAATCTTTAATATCTCAAGCCATCTCCTTTGCTTGAGATGATCTTTCTAAGTAAACAAACACTGCAGGCTCTTATGATCAGAAAAGATATCCATGTGTACTCCTTACAAATAGTGCTGCCTGATTTTCAATGCGAGAACCACAACTAACTATTCTAAATCACGAGTTTGATAATTTCCCTCATGCACCACCAACTACCTAAAGGAATAAGCTATCACCTCACCATGATACATGAAAAAACAGTCGACCCCCTAACGTAATGCATCACAATAGACTGCAAACCCATCTGTGCCTTTAGGGAAAGTCACAATCAGAGCCAGAGTTAGCTTATCCTTCAACATTTCAAAACTACCCTCACAAGCAGCAGACCACAAGACTCTAACTTCTTCTTAGTCAACATAGTCTGTGAGGTAGTTATACAATAAAAACTCTCCACAAACCTCCTTTAGTAAATAGCTAATCCCAAGAAGCTCCGTGTATTAGTTGGATTCGTGGGTCTACGCCACTTCTTAATCAATACAACCTTTGGCGAATCCACCATGATCCCTTCACTAGAAATGATATGACTTAGAAAAGTCACTGTGTACAACCAAAATTTATGTTTTATAAATTTATCATACAACTACTTGTCCCTTAAGGTCTGTAATACAACACGGAGGTGACCGTATGATCCACCTCACTCTTAGAGTACACCAAAATATCTTTTATGAATATAATTATGAACAAGTCCAGAAAATGATGGATGTCCCTATTCATCAAATCAAGGAATGCTGTTGGGGCATTGGTCAACCCAAAAGACATAACTAAAAATTCAAAATTCCTGTACCGAGTACGGAAACTAGTCTTAGGTATATCTACTTCCCTGATCATTAACTGACAATACCCAAATCAAATATCAATTATGGAGAAAAATATAGCACCCTACAACTGATAAAACAAATTATATATCCTTCAAAGAGGATACTTATTCTTTACCATCACCTTATTCAGCTGGCGGTAATCAATACACATAAAAAGGGAACCATTCTTATTACGCAAAAAATAATACTGGTACAACCTATTGGGACACATTAGGTTGAATGAAACCCTTATCTAAAAGTTCTCTTAATTGCTTCTTAAGCTTAGTTTACTAAATTGGAGCCATTCTATACAAAGGAATGGAAATTGGACAAGTGTCCTAAATAACACCAATCCTAAACTCCAATTCCCTAACAAAAGGAACACCAGGAAGGTCATCTTGGAAGACCTTAAGAAATTGATTCACCACAGGGATGGAATACGAGAAATGACCCTCTGAGCTAGAATCTTTTGCCCGGACCATATGACTAAGACACCCCTTGGAGATTAATCTTCGAGTTCTAAGATATGATATAAACTTTCCCTTATGAGATAAGGAACCAGCCTCCCAAATAATAATAATCTAGTTAGGGAAATTAACAACAATCTTATAAGTCTGATAGTCTAGAGATGGATAGCAAGAGTACAACCAATCCATCCATAATAAAACATGAAATTCCACAATATCTAATTCAAATGGGTCTACAAAGGTGTTTTTTATAACCAAAGGATACCATACAAACCCTATTGACTCTTCTAGAAATCACAGAGTTACCTATTTTTAGAAATAGAAAACAGGTTCAAAACATATTCTGTACCAAAACGAAATATGCAACAACAAATAGGGTCACATAAGATAGTGTGAACCTAAAATCATGTAAAGCATAATCAAGTAAACAATACACATTACGAGAAAACAGTTTCAAAATACCAGTCACGATATCAGGGGATACCTCGAACTCCTGGAATGTATTGAGCTCATCGAGATGGTTCCAACTAGTGCTGGAGCTAGATGGTGCACCTTTTGGTACGAGAGCTAAAGAAGAGGCAGCCGAAACCTTGTTTGCCCCAGATAAAACCTTACCAATAAGAAAGTCTCTAAGTATATGCCCTTGATAAAAATAGTTGAAGTACCTATTAACTCCCTCATCATATAAACCCCAATGCAAGCCACCATAAATCGACAAGAAGGATAAGCTAGAGCTAACTGAGCCTCATTAGCTTGATATTGGGCACCCTATGCCCTAAAGTTTTTGCCACCATGGAAAATTCCATAACCTAATGACTTTAGGTAGGGATCACTAGCCATCAAGTAAGACCCAAAATTGCCCCACTTCCTTCTAGGCCACTTTCTACCATCCCTGCCACTCTGTTGTTGGCCACTACCCTGCTTAGAGAATCAAAAATTCTTTCCTTACATCTCCCCAAAATCAACCTACTTCTTCTTCTCTTTCTCAACCTACTACATATATACCACCAACCTAGATATGTCTATGTCCTTGTATAACAAGGTAGCCTTACTTTTAAAGATCAACTTCTGAGATAACCCATAGTGAACTTTCTCATCTAGGACCTCATTCTAGAGCATACTATGATAACTAGTGAAAATTCAAGGCATTTTCCTTTATTGATTCTTACCATAACAAAATCTTCTACTTTCGCTTCCCTCAAATCCCGAGGAATGAAGCAGATTAAAAAAGCATTTGAAAAATCCTCCCATAGAGATGACTCAACATCGTAACCCCTTTCATAATACCATTCCTCGTACAATTGGTACACCACATCGTTTAAATTATAGGCGGAAAACTCCACCATTTCACATTAGTGGCATGAATAATATGGAAAATCTTTTCTATCTCATCCAGAAAATCATGAGGATCCTTTTCTACCTTGACACTGGTAAAGATTGGAGAATTCAACCTCATCAACTGGAGAACCCTTTTGGCGTTAAAAGATGAAGTAACAGGAACACTATACTCAGACTGAGTAGCAACCAATTGTGACAAAATATGAATAGACTGACAAAACTCAGGGTTTGCCACTTCAGCCAGGATATCTCAATAACGACTAGAGAGAATTGGTTAAACTCTAAGAGGAAAATCAAGAAGTAGCCCCTAGATAGGGCATGGATTTTATGAGTAAAGTATGTCCCATCAACATTATTCCCAGTTAGAATGAAGGAGTGTCTGTGAACTTTAGATCATCGAGGCTTAATCTGAAAATCAAACAAATAGGAATTAGAGAAGATTTCAGGACTTAGAATCTACATCATAAAAATAAAACACACAAAAGTGAAACATTCCTAAATGTTTTCTAGACTCTCCTTTATAAGTGCCGGGCGCTACCCACCCTTAAAAGAGATTCTTTTTGACACGACTTTATGGATTCTCAATTGACTATGACCCTAGGACTCTAATACAAATCATAAATGACTAAAACCAGAGTCTAGTTATGTCAGGTGCCTCAAGCCTAACTAGGGCTAAAAACCACCCTTAATGCCCGACCATAACCACCCTACACCCTATGTCAGATGAATTCTGAACATATAATAAGATAAAACAATAATATTTTAATGACATTAAATAAAATCCTTAAACATGAATAAATATCGACAACCAAATGTCCAATCAAAACCAATCCCAATTCTAATGTCAATACTAAGATAGGCACCAATACCGACACTGCTCTCGACCATCGCCAAAACCAAAACCTAAGAAACAAAACAATGTATAAAGTCCATAGCATAAAATGGAGTCTTTCCGTATATCGAAGCTCACCACTTCAGTTTGACACAAGGTTTTCCCTTAATCTAAATCACTGAAGAGGAGGAGTAGTATAGCCAATTCCTTTATTGCATGGGGATATATCATCCGAATATGGGTTAGTGGTGAATGCTAACATCTACTTATGAATAAAGATAAAATAGTGCCATTTTTCAAAATGAAAATAAATAACCGTATGCAATCATATACATACATATATACCATGTCAAGAAAGGGAATCGATTTTAGCATATATTTAAAACTTTAAACTGTGTTTGTATCTTTACCATTATAATCCAACCATAGTCTATTTGGGTCTAGTGTTACACCATGAACGGGGCCCTAGTTTGTGTTGTTCGATGAATCAGAGATATCATAGGGGCCGAGGATTCTCATGTAACCTTCGACCTCCATGATACATAAATACAAGAATAAACTTTTGGGAATTTAGCATACTCCACGATTACATGGTGACCATGACCAACTATCAAGTCAAAATACATGAGTTTCCAAAGTCAGTCCATCAGACTCACACCTTCATGGTTTATCTATCACAACCCGCCAGTATTACCCAATTAAAAACATTACCACATAATCAATCCACTATATCTAGAATGTTATTACCAAGGATTATTAAGTGGTATCATGATACCGAGTATAGCTTGCAAGAAATAACATTAGTAAGCACTTAGGGTATTCCCATGTACTACATTGGATTTCCAATCAAATCCATTACGACCAAGGCCATTCAAAATCATTTAATTCAATTAAACTAATTTAGGTTCCATTACCATACTACGCAATGCATGTTTTCAATAAAAGTCAAACTATGTGATAAAATCATTTTCATTGGTGTTTTAAAAAATATTTTGAGGTAATATAGTTTAACAAGCAAAACAAAGTATAAATTGGCCATCCCTTAACAACCACATGTCCAAACCATAGTTATAACATGAAAAAACATAAGAAAAAATATGGGAAAACATTATCTGACCAAAATCCCCAATGTATATTTCAAAATCAAATTAATACCATAATATTACCATGAAAATCATTCATTAAAATATTATTTTAATTAAAGTAAAAATGAGGGAATATTAACATGCTTTATGTACCAAGGAAGACAAAGAGAAACCACCCTTGAAAGCCTTTATTAACCACCTTGAAGAAACCTTAGCCTTTTTCTGGAACTAAGAGTTTTGACAGAGATTTTAGAGTATTTGATCCGAGAATAGTAGGTTAATGAAGTTCCTAGAGTATTTTAAGTCATGGGGTAATAAGAAGTTAAGAGGGGAAATGTCCATAATACCCCCAACATAAAATATAAAAATTCTTGCAATTGGGTATTTTTAGACACCTTAACTCGTTCCCATATTGTATGAGTGGTACAATCTTGTCGTATATAGAACAAAACGTTGGACATCCACACACTGTTTACCATATGAATCCCCTTTATTCTCTCATACCCGTGCCACAAGACTAGTACCTTTAAGTCTTTTCCAAGATAAATCAAGTAGGGTTGGACACTAGATGTCACGACCCGAGCCTAGGCCCTAGCCGTGATGAGCATCCCGAACCATGAAGGCCCAAAACACCCATTCTCTATCTAGTTATCATGCACAACTTTCGTAATCATAATAGAATGCGAAATTGAAACTGAGTATGGAAAACATGGTCAAGTTCTACAACATTTCTGAATAATACTATCTGACATCAGTCTGCGAAATCTCTCCTAAGAACATAAACATTTGTCTAAAAAGAAACTGGGACAAGGCCCCCAATAAACCAAAAACATAATAAATAAGATAATGTCTGACATAATTAGGCCTTCCGAATGATAGAAGGCTCACCACAGTAAATCAAGTCTGCAAATCCGAAAATGTGTACTGAGTAGCTGGACCCCTAGACTGTGCCTCAGAACCTGGAAGGAGGGGGGGTCAGCACAAAAGTACTGGCACGCGAAGCACACCAAAAATAGTATAGTGGAACATACATATATATATATATATATATATTAAGTGAAAGTAATTTTTTTCATCAAGACATCATGTATAAAACTGTTTCTGAAAAATACATGGGCACTTTCTGAAAACATGGAACCTGGCTGTTCATTTCAAACCAAGATCTGTGTTTTACTTCTGAGTTAGGTGATATTCCCATACAAGTCTGATATTCCACGGGCTGTATGGAATCCGCCATTGACTCGGCGGGGAAGCCCCCAACCCAAGTGTGCCGCAAGGGTTGGAGTGTCTGAGTCTGATACGCCACAGGACATTTAAGTCAGCGCATAATAGTATACTCGGGTCGGCAAACCACGATTTTAGGCAATGAGTCGCTTGAACTGAAGCCCTCTTTGGGGGATCACCTAACATCTCTGTATGCCTATTTTTAACCTTTTCTGTACATGTATCATTCTAAAATTTCTAAATCATGAAAGTCTAATAAAAATATGATTTCTAAACTAGTCTGTGTCTGTTATGGTATTTGTCTGAGTTGGTATCGTCATACCAAGACTTGCAAGTCCTATTTCTGAGCCATAATGCATTTAGCACGATCTTTCATAAAAATATAGTTTTAGACCACCGAAGCATGTAATTTGGATTAAAGATGTCATGTTTTGAAACTCGAGTCAAATCCATGCAAAACTTTCATCAAACATATGGTGGTCATGTGCATTTTGGAAAAACCATGCATTCTTTCATTACATTCATATTCAACATTCACAACCCTCTCTTTCGTGTTCAAAATCATATGCCAAACATAGCAAGAGTCAAAGCACTTCATATCATGATTTCCTTTTCTTTTCGAGATGTATTTCAAAACAATTTATATTACGTAAATCATGAAGAACTTTACATTAAGAGAGGGGTTTCATAAAAGCCATGCTCTGAATTCATATTTCAGGACAAACACATATATACGTATACATAAAATTTTCAATCACTTTGGGGGAAAGCCAAAAGGCCAAAAAAATATCATTAAAGCTTCTAAAACATGAGTATGTATATGTATTTGAAAACCCGATTCTTAAAACATGATTTCTATGCCCATGAGATTTTAGGAAAACCCCGCGTACCTTTTTCTCCATGAATTTTGGGTGTCTATCGAAGCCTACGTCGAGAGGATTCCGAATCTATAATTTGTTTCACGAAGAAGTTTCGAAATGATCGGACCTTCAAGCTTATTTTCTCAAACCCTAGTTGCTTCTCCTCTTAAGTTCTTGAAGGATTAGATTTTGGGATTTTATAGGAGGCTTCAATGTTGTTAACAGGTCCAAATCCATTTCGGAGTGAGTAAAGATGATTTTGGGTTTTGTAAGGACTAAATTGCACTTAAAATAACTCAAAACGGAGTGTTTTCGTCACCTGAAACCATAAGTGTGTGCCGCCCTTTGCATTGCATAGATTAAGATAGGCGCCGCATTGTGTATCGCCTAGACTAAGGTAGGCGCCGCATTGTGTATCGCGCAACCAGTCCAGTGGCTATGTTCGATTGGTTAGGCGACGCACTCTTCTTTGCAAAGCCATAACTTCTTGCTCAAGTGTCGGATTTTTGCAAAATTGGTATCGTTGGAAAGTTAACTCGAAGACCTATCATTTGACACCTAGTAGGTTCTCTAATTCTACATATACAGAGAGTTATGGTCGATGGAAGCTGACACAATTTACAACGTCCACTAAAACTTAAGTCTAAAGTTCAGAAATTACAGTCTAATACATGAATGACTTTTTACGGGGCGTTACATTATCCCCCCTTGGGATCATTCGTCCCCGAATGATGACGCGGGAATAGTCACGCACGATTTCAAGTAGATTCATACATAGAAGGAAACATAAAGCAAGAATTGTACTTTTCAATTCGTTATTTGCTAGTTCAAATAGGCTTGGGTATCTCACTTTCATGTCATGCTCCGACTCCCAAGTTGCTTCTTCAACTTTTTGATTTCTCCATAACACTTTCACTGAGGCTATCTCTTTACTTCAGCACAAAGGGATGACTTAGCTAACTCATGAACAACCACCCCTCCATCTTTGGAATCTAACAGTCGCACTCCCATATTCGCAAGGCGCTGAATATCCTTCACCATCTCTTTCTTTTCTTCTTCTACATGAGAAAGGCTGCCCATAGACAACCTGTTGAGGGCGTCGGCTATAACATTTGCCTTGCCCGGATGGTAATGCAGGCTCATATCATAGTCTTTCAGAAGTTCCAACCACCGCCTATGCCTGATATTCAATTCTTTCTGCGAGAAAACATACTGCAGACTCTTGTGATCAGTGAAGATATCAACATGAACACCGTACAAGTAGTGCCGCCAAATCTTAAGGGCAAACACCACAGCCGCAAACTCCAAATCATGAGTAGGGTAGTTCCGCTCGTGCACCTTCAACTGCCTAGATGCATAAGCTACCACCTTACCATGTTGCATCAAAACGCAGCCAAGTCCCACACAGGATGCATCACAGTAAACCACAAAACCGTCAACACCCTCGGGAAGAGTCAAAACGGGTGCAGTGGTCAGTCTGTCTTTCAACTTCTCAAAACTATTTTCACATAAATTAGACCACACAAACTTTACCTTTTTCTGAGTCGATTTAGTGAGTGGGGCCGCTATGGCTGAAAAACCCTCTACGAACCTTCTGTAATAACCTGCCAAACCCAAGAAGCTTCGAATATCAGTTGGAGTCATGGGTCTGGGCCATTTCCTCACTGCCTCAACTTTTCGGGGGTCCACTCTAATCCCGTCACTGGACACAATATGCCCTAAGAAGGCAATAGCATCTAACCAGAACTCACACTTGGAAAATTTGGCATACAACCGATGATCCTTAAGGGTCTGAAGAATGATTCGAAGGTGATCGGCATGATCCTCCTTACTCTTAGAATAAATCAGAATATCATCAATAAATACAATGACAAACGAGTCAAGAAACTGACGGAAAACTCTGTTCATAAGATCCATGAAGGCTGTAGGGGCATTAGTTAACCCGAAGGACATGACAAGAAACTCATAGTGACCATATCGGGTTCGGAAAGCTATTTTGGGAATGTCTGACTCCCTAACTTTCAACTGATGATAGCCCGAACGAAGGTCTATTTTTGAAAAACATCTAGCACCCTGAAGCTGGTCAAAAAGATCATCAATCCTAGGAAGAGGATATTTGTTTTTAATTATGACCTTATTCAACTGACGTTAATCTATGCACATACGAAGGGAACCGTCTTTCTTAAGCACAAAAAGTACAGGTGCACCCCAAGGAGATACACTGGGGCATATAAATCCCTTATCTAGGAGGTCTGCTAGCTGCTCATTCAACTCTTTTAGCTCTGCGGGAGCCATTCTATATGGAGGAATAGAAATGGGATGGTATCTGGCAACACATCAATACCAAACTCTATCTCCCTATTAGGGGGTATCCCTGGGAGATCTTCGGGAAAGGCTCCTAGAAATTCATTCACCACAGGGACAGACTGAAGAGGAGGATTTTCAACTTTACAGTCCTTGACTCGAATAAGGTGATACAAGCAACCCTTAGAAATGAGTTTTTGGGCTCTGAGATAAGATATAAAGTGCCCTTTGGGTGCTAAAGAATGTCCCTCCCATTCTATCATTGGTTCATTCGGGAAAGAAAAGGTAACTCTATGGGTCCTACAAACCAATATGGCATAGCATGAACGGAGACAATCCATCCCTAAGATAGCATCAAATGCAACCATGTCCAACTCTATAAGGTCCGCCACCGTATCCCGACTACCAACAGTCACCACACAACCCCTATATACCCTTCTAGCCACAACAGAATCCCCCACTGGGGTAGAAATAGAAAAGGGTTCAGAAATCACACTGGGCTCAAACCCGAAACCAATAGCCACATAAGGGTTCACATAGGATAAGGTAGATCCGGGATCAAGTAACACACAGACATCACGGGAAAAGATTTGTAACGTACCGGTAAAAACATTTGGGGAAGCTTCCGCCTCCTGGCGGTTGGTCAAGGCATATAACCGGTTGTGACTGTTCCCGACAACTGATGTGGCGCCCTTCTCAGACGGGGGTGGCGCTGTGGAATTGCCCTGAAACTTCGCACTACCAACACTCCTCCTAGCAGATGGACAGTCCCTCTGAAAGTGGCCTGACCGACCACATGAATAACATACAAGTGTGCCCAACTAACATTTCCCCGGATGATTCTTACCACAATTTTCACATTGCGAGTAAGTACGATGCTGCTGAGCCACACTACCCTGCGACTGAGTATCTGGTGCTTTAGATCCATGAGGAGTCTGAAAGCTCTGAGTCTGTCTGTCTGCAGGGGGTTTGGGCATTGGGGCGCTGGCTGCTGACTGTGTATTATTCCAAAACCTCGTCTTCTTCGACCACCTATTTCCCCAGTTATCACTCTGCGGCTGACTCTGGTGCCGATCCGCAGATTTGACTCTCTTGGCCTGTCTGTCCTTCTCTCTAGATTCAGCGATCTTTCTCTTCTTCTCTTCCACCTGCTGCATGTGGACTGTCAGTCTAGCAAAGTCTAACTCCCTATTTAACATTGCCCCCTGGCACTCAAGTACCAGGTTATCAGCAAGGCCGGATGCAAATTTCCTCATCCGGGCTCTCATATTGCTAGTCAATCCTGGTGCATAGAGGGCTAGTTGATTAAACTTCAAAGTGTACTCCTGTACACTCATACTTTCCTGCTTCAGATTCATGAACTCTTCTACTTCGGCCTCTCTCAACTCCAGAGGAAAGAATATGTCAAGGAAAGTTTCTACAAACTGACCCCAAACTGTAGGCTCAGCACTCTCACCTTTTGCATCTTCCCAGTCTGCATACCACTGATTTGCAATATCCTTAAGTTGATAAGTTGCCAATTCCACTCCTTCAATCTCATCTACATGCATTACCTTAAAGATCTTCTCCATCTCATCCACGAACTCCTGTGGATCTTCCTCCACCTTTGTACCAGTGGACTTAGGTGGATTCATCTTCATGAAATGCCCGACTCTAGTAGCCTCAGACATAACGGATGCAGACCCAACATCTTCTGATCGTTGAGCCGTGTTAGCTACCAGCTGTGTCAGCATATGGATAGACCATCTGAACTCTGCATTTGAGATATCTCTCTGAGCAGTTGGTGGACGGTTGACATTAGTCCGGGGAACCTGAGGTGAACTGGCTGGAACTGGAGGGACTCCCGGAGTAGGGACAGGTTCTGGCATGGAAGCTCTATTACGGGTTCGCATCTCATGGGTGGGACGGACCACATCTTCCTGAGCACTCTGATCGATGTTGTGACGGGGAGGCATAGTCGTGTTTCACTTTAATACAAGAGATCATCGATTAGGGGACAGTTTAGACTCTGAAGCACGAACTAAATCACAAAGAAGGGAAACATTCCTAAATGCTTAGTAGCCTCCTGTTTATAATTGTGGCGCGCTACACACCCATAAACCGAACACAACTAGACGCGATTTCATAGACACCCTGGGACCATGAACCATGCTTTAATACCAAGTTTGTCACGATCCGATCCTAGGCCCTAGCCGTGACGAGCATCCCAAACCATGAAGGCCTGAAATACCCATTCTCTATCTGGTTATCATGCATAACTTTCGTAATCATAATAGAATGTGTAATTAAAACTGAGTACGGAAAACATGGTCAAGTTCTGCAACACATTTCTGAATAATACTATCTGACATCAGTCTGCGAAATCTCTCCTAAGAACATAAACATCTGTCTAAAAAGAAACTGGGACAAGGCCCCCAGTAAACCAAAAACATAATAAATAAGATAATGTCTGACATAATTAGGCCTTCCGAATGATAGAAGGCTCACCACTGTAAATCAAGTCTGCAAATCCAAAAATGTGTACTGAGTAGCTGGACCCCTAGACTGTGCCTCAGAACCTGGAAGGAGGGGGGGTCAGCACAAAAGTACTGGCACGCGAAGCACTCCAAAAATAGTATAATGGAACATACATATATATATATATATTAAGTGAAAGCAATTCTTTTCATCAAGACATCATGTATAAAACTGTTTCTGAAAAATACATGGGCACTTTCTGAAAACATGCAACCTAGCTGTTCATTTCAAACCAAGATCTATTTTTTACTTCTGAGTTAGGTGGTATCCCCCTACAAGTCTGATATTCCACGGGCTGTATGGAATCCGCCATTGACTTGGCAGGGAAGCCCCCAAACCAAGTGTGCCGCAAGGGTTGGAGTTTCTGAGTCTGATACGCCACAGGACATTTAAGTCAGCGCATAATAGTATACTCGGGTCGGCAAACCACGGTTTTAGGCAATGAGTTGCTTGAACTCAATCCCTCTTTGGGGGACCACCTAACATCTCTGTATGCCCGTTTTTAACCTTTTCTGTACATGTATCATTCTAAAATTTCTAAATCATGAAAGTCTAATAAAAATATGATTTCTGAACTAGTCTGTGTCTGTTATGGCATTTGTCTGAGTTGGTATTGTCATACCAAGACTTGCAAGTCCTATTTCTGATCCATAATGCATTTTGCACGATCTTTCATAAAAATATAGTTTCAGACCACCGAAGCATGTAATTTGGATTAAAGATGTCATGTTTCGAAACTCAAGTCAAATCCATGCAAAACTTTCATCAAACATATGGTGGTCATGTGCATTTTGGCAAAACCATGCATTCTTTCATTACATGCATATTCAACATTCACAACCCTCTCTTTCGTGTTCAAAATCATATTCCAAACATAGCAAGAGTCAAAGCACATCATATCATGATTTCCTTTTCTTTTCGAGATGTATTTCAAAACAATTTATATTACGTAAATCATGAAAAACATTACATTAAGAGAGGGTTTTCATAAAAGTCAAGCTCTCAATTCAAATTTTAGGACAAACACATATATACGTATACATAAAATTTTCAATCACTTTGGAGGAAAGCCAAAAGGCCAAAACAATATCATTAAAGCTTCTAAAACATAAGTATGTATATGAATTTGAAAACCCAATTATTAAAACATGATTTCTATGCCCATGAGATTTTAGGAAAACCCCGCGTACCTTTTTCTCCATGAATTTTGGGTGTCTATCGAAGCCTACGTCGAGAGGATTCCGAATCTGTAATTTGTTTCACGAAGAAGTTTCGGAATGATCGGACCTTCAAGCTTATTTTCTCAAACCCTAGTTGCTTCTCCTCTTAAGTTCTTGAAGGATTAGATTTTGGGATTTTATAGGAGGCTTCAATGTTGTTAATAGGTCCAAATCCATTTAGGAGTGAGTAAAGATGATTTTGGGTTTTGTAAGGACTAAATTGCACTTAAATCACTCAAAACGGAGTGTTTTCGTCACTTGAAACCATAAGTGTGCGCCGCCCTTTGCATTGCATAGATTAAGATAGGCACTGTATTGTGTATCGCCTAGACTAAGGTAGGCGCCGCATTGTGTATCGCGCAACTAGTCCAGTTGCTATGTGCGATTTGTTAGGCGACACACTCTTCTTTACAAAGCCATAACTTTTTGCTCCAGTGTCGGATTTTTGCAAAATTGGTATCATTGGAAAGTTAACTCGAAGACCTATCATTTGACACCTAGTAGGTTCTCTAATTCTACATATATAGAGAGTTATAGTTAATGGAAGCTGACACAATTTACAACGTCTACTAAAACTTAAGTCTAAAGTTCAGAAATTACAGTCTAATACATGTATGACTTTTTACAGCGCGTTACACTAGACAACATAAGATTGACTTTATCTCACCACTTTAACATATGACTTATCACCATCAAGTTATAACCACAACAAAAAGTTGACCACCACACACTGGAAACCTAACAATATCGGTCACCTAACCCGTACCAACACCGCATGAATTGTATGGTTAGTCATATCATGGATAGTGAGCTTAATTATCAAGAAATATCCAAGGGCCAAGAGCAAGGGTGTTTCACTTGTTGGCCATAAATTGGTTTGAATTGCTAAATAGATCCGAGTCCCTAAATATTGAATTGAATTAATGCCATTGGTTAGACAATAGTTTGGAGTTCCAAAGTTGATTAGTAATGGTTATGGCATGATGTACCATTGCAAGTGGTGTGGGTATGGAGATACTAATGGGATGACTTTGGTAAGTTATTGTATTAATGGTTGTGTATATGTACAGTGAATGTTTTAATTATAATTTAAAGTCGGATGTTGATAACGCTCAACTGACACGTCAATTTAGTGCAAGGCAGTCATCGATAATATTTTTTCCCAACTTTGGGGTCGGGGTCGAATCCATAGGGAACAATGTGAGTGGCGATTACACTAATTTGAGACTAAAGATACAAGTTAAATTCAAACAAATGATATAGAAAGATAAAATGAGTGTTTGCAATGATTGAGCAAAAGTTATTAACACTTTTGTTTGCTTTAGAAACTCCAAGCTAAAATTTTAGTATTTCAAATCAATGATAGAGAGAAATTAGGGTTGTGATCACTATGATTGTTAATCCCCAATGAACAATGACAGCAGTATTGGGTTCTCATGACTTGTGAGGAACACTAAATTATCAGTTTCAATAGTCCATCTAAGTGTTCCTCAACCTACTTAGATGTTGAACTCCATAATTCTCTTGAACTTAGGAAATCATTCTATTCATATTGATTTTATCTCTAGTTCCCAATCTTGTCACAGCATTAATCATTAGATGGGAGCTTAACCTTTCTAAATCCCTGTTTATAATTCACTACCTTTAGTTTATTTCTATCTTCGAGAAAATCAACATTAGGCAGGATTTATTATTTGCAACCAATAAATAACAACCAAAACACAAGAATTATTAAGATGTCCCCACAATCACTCAAACCCTAACAAACTATTAAATCTATGGGGGAACAATCATAGATGCCACAACCCTAGTTGCGGGTTTTAGTTCCACATGAGAAAGAAAGAGATAGCAACAATTGTAATCATCATTCCAAGTAAAGTTGATTCTCTTCTAAGTTCAAGAGAAAATTCCCACAACCAAATCAAAGAGTTGAAAAAATTGAATTCTAAGTTAAGAGAGCCAAAAAGAAAATTAAACTCCCTTCCAGTAAGTTCCTTCCCTCTCTTTTATTAGAAAACCCTAACATATGCTTTAAATACTTCATCCTAATTATGAAAACAAATGATAGATCACAATATTTTGTCGGATAGAAAATAAAGTGTGTGATGGTTTATCAGAAGTCTGACAACATGTCTGGAATGTTATCAGATCCTCTTCACTTTTAACAATCTCTGCCTTAATTTGTTGAAGAGATGTGTTGTCTTATTAGGTATGTGATGACTTATCAGAATTTTCATCACTTCTTCACTTCAAATCTTATTCCTTGCCTAAGTCTAACAACGATCCTAAAGGCTTATCATACTTTTAACGTCCTATCATAGATTTCATCATAAATCCCAACTGATGCTTATTCTATGTCTAAGCCTAACAATAAGACGGCTGGCTTATCACACTTTTAACGGCCTATCATAGATGTTGTCAGGAATTCCAACTGAATCTTTTTCTCTGTCTAAGGCTAACGATGAGTCTGATAACTTATCAAGGAGTTGATGACTTATCGGACAAGCCATCAACTATACTTTCCTTCTTATTTTGCTCAAAATTCAACCCTTTTATCATAGTTGTTGTTGGTTTTCTTTCATCTAGACTTTTCCTGCAATAACAAAGATAAAACGATCAAAAATGACAAAAGTTGCTTAAGATTTTGTAATTATTCTTAGTTAAAATCTCAAATATGTTAGCATCTTCTCACACATTAGATGTGTAGTCGGGTCATGAAAGAAGAGTTCGAAGGACAAACACCAGAAATTGTGCTAGCTAGTGTGGTTGTCTATATGAACGGGAGTTTGTGTCCCCCAAATGGATATATAAATAGGATGTTTGAGTCCCCCATATTGTATACTTTAGTGATTAAGTTACCTTGATTATACCAAGAAGTTTCTATCCCCATAGAGGCATATAAAGATATTGATATTCTCTAGTTCATGCGACTATACGCACTGAGGCTCCTCCAGCTAGGGGAGAGATAGAACCATATAACCCGTGGATGCCTTGTTATGTGATAATTATGTTACATAACCTAGGTTAATATTTTTCAAAGTTCATGATAAACCATGTCCCTAGTCCCAACACGATATATATATATGTATATGTGTGTGCCATTGTATATAATTATTTGACTTGATTTTAAATGATGGCATTATTTTATTTCTCTATCCCAGAGTTACATGCTAGCACTCAAACCTCTAACTATCTTTAGACATTGTATCGCCACATGATGCAAGTGACAAAATATCTTTATAATTTTCCTGTATAGTGATCAGGTGTACGAGTGGGTTCGTGAAAAGACTGTGAAGTGGTGAGCTTACATACATTAGAAGTCTTTATTTCATAGTCTTTATTCTATGTCTCATACTTTGTTTAGACATTGTTTTTGGATACTATCTGTCACAACCCGACCCGAGGCCCTGACCGCGACGGGCATCCCAAACCACATAGGCCCGAGATACCCCTGTAATATCCTAACCCACTAATGATATTATCTGCTCTGGGCCCAAGCCCGCACGTCTGTAAAACATGTCACTAGGGAGTAAGGATTTCTCACTTATATACCCAGCATCCCTTCTGTGTTTTGCTAATATGGGACCCCTTCCTAAGTTGGGGTGTTACATATACCCTCCTTATGAACTTAGTGTCCTTTTTGAGGTTTAACCCACCAAATAGGATTTTCCTAGACTCAGGACTGATGTTTGACCCTCCTTACTGGGATTTGCCTACACTCAGTTTGAACTTTGGCCCACATCGATAGGGACAACATAGGAGCGACTCTGATACCATTCTGTCATAAGTAGGGGATATTATACATTATGTAGTTCTTTAACACCTTAATCATGGTAGGGAGTGCATAGATATATTTAATGTACATATATTATATCTCCATTATCATACATACTTTATACCAAAATAATAGCAACACATCAATAGCATGGAATTTATATTGACTGGTGTGTCCGGGTTAGTATTAAAAAGTGTAGAACAACTATGCTCAATAGAGACATGGATATTGCTAAGTTAATGATGTATGCCCAGCAGATAGAGATGGATAAGTATAAGGAGAGGGAGAGATTTAATAAAAGATTCAGAATAGGCAGTTACAGCTTTTCTCCAGCTGGGTCACAGGGTGGTAATCTTTCTCACAATAGTTAGAAAAATTTATTCCCAGTCCCCCCCTCAGCTAGTGTGCCTACACCAAATTTTAGAGATATTAGTCATGATGGGATGCCAGGATCCAAAGCCCAGAGTAGTTTTAGAAGTGAGCGTACTTATCTTCTTTGTGGAGATTGTGGCAAGAATCATCTAGGTGCATGCAGAGCTAATATTCAGGTATGTTTTGGATCCAGTAAGCCAGGTCACAGAATGCGGGAGTGTAGAGTGTTAGCTCCAAAATATAGAGATTTGTTTCAGCAGACCGCCAATCCGAGCACCAATAGTGGTCAGCGTCAGAATCGACTCTATTCACTTCATACTTTCCATGATCCAAAAAGTTTCCGTAACATAGATTCGGGTACATATGAATCTTTTATCTTCATGCATAATCCATTAGTTTTAGACATCCAAAGTTCAGTTATAATCTAGTTCGTTATGCCTTGTGCATCATCCCAGTATCTCAGTTACGTGTGCATTTTTAGAGGGACATAGTGTCCAAGGGGGAGATACCCTACCTCTTTTTAATGCTCTCATGTCTTAGATCTTTCAGTCTTTCCTTGCTTAACGAATTTAGTATAGAATAGAGGGTGCTCATAAGTTAACCCTCAAGTTAAAAACCTCAGCGGTAAGTCGAGTATTCAAAGGTTCAGTTTAGTTCATTATGTTCAGTCCATATGTCATGTAGCATATTCAGTCATGTTCTCATGTTTCAGTCCAATCTTAGTGCCTTTACCATTGCATGTTCAGTCGTACGTTCAAGAATTATTTCAGTTATGTATTCTAGTATCAAATATGCGTAATCAATTTATCAATCAAGTCAATCATGTAATAAAGCATCAGATATGTATGGATTCATCTTTTCAGTTATGCATTAGATCTACATTCTCATTTTGAGAAAACTCAGTTTATCAGAATCCTTAGTCTTACATTCATAAATTTGTTACCCATCCATCAGATATTCATATTTAGTATAATATACATTCAGCTCTTAAGTTATGTCAGTCGTGAAATTATGTTTCGGTAATGTATATCTTGTACGTACTTCATATTACCATTTCTCCCGTCTCAGTTAATTCTCATTCGAGGACGAATGTTCCCAAGGGGGAGATATTGTAATACCCCGTATGTTTATAAGCTAGGAAGTGAACCATTTTTCCTATGTATGAAACCTCTTATCCTATGATTCATATTTGAGTACATGACTTACAATAAGTATCCTAACGATAATATAGCTTATGATGTGTTTATCATGTTCATATGAGTCACTTAAGGTAATGCAAGCTAAGAGTTTTTGAATCCATCAAGTTTTAGTATTTGATTTCATAAGGTTCATATTTGAATGAGAATAACTCTATTTTTATGTGGTGTTTTGAAATTTTAGACCCACCAAATTGTACAAAATCGAATTAGCTTTCGAACAATACAAATTTCGCCCAAATCCAACACCCGACCAAGAAGTTATGACTTTCCAAAGTGGAGTATGTCACCTGACATAAGGTATGCAATTCACAAAATGAGGTGTCCGATAAGGTGTGGACGCACACCTTAATATGTGCGATAAGATATGCGACTCACACCCTAAGGTGTGCGATAAAGTGTGTGCCGCACATGTGGTTGTCCAGGTGACTTAAATAGTCCATTTTAGGGGTAAAATGGTCCCTTTTCCACCCCTATATTATGCCTAAAAACGGAATTAAGCCTTTATTTCACCAAAACATATTCTTTCTCTCAAAATTCTCTCAAGAACACAAGCTAGGGTTTTCATAGAAGATTCAAGTTCAAGGAAATTCCTCCGTCAATCATCAAGAATCTTCCTTCTAAGGTATGCGTAGTGTTCATCCACGGATTCCTTTAGTCCGTGGAGTTCAAGAATCAATATTTGATTACTAAATCATGAATATTTTGTGGTGATATGGATGTATTCATGTTGTTGTTTGTTGTTTGTGCTATAAAATGGGAATTTGATGAATGTTCCTGAAGATTATGATTATGTTGTTGAAAACCATGAATTTGGGTGGATTAATGTGGTGTAAATTTGTGAATACACCTATGTCTTAAGAGTGCATGGAAGGTGTTTGATAAAATACCGAAGAGATTATAAATAATGCAATATAGATAAGTAGAACACAAATGACAAGTCCATGCTCTATCCCCTATGTCTCAACATGAATTCCATGCAAATTGTTATGTATTATTGTTGTGATATGGAATGCTCATGAAATTAGAATCATGAAAGTATGTACCTGTTACATGCATTATCTTTCATGTTCAAGAATATGATAATCGTGTGGAGTATGAAATCCCCTGCTTATGATATTCATAATTGTGGACTCCATCCTTATGATCAAGTCAGTCATATGTGGCAGTTTACTTCCATCGAGTCCTAGGGGTACTTGTACCAAAAAAATATAGCTGTGTGCCTAGAGCCATGACATGTTGTCATGATAATCGTAGTCAAGCCATGATCTATAGAATTCAGTTACTCATGTGACTCAAAAATCTCAGCAGTCTCAGTAGTTCAGTAATCTCAGTTATCCTCACTTAATCTTAGTAATCTCAGTACCCAGTAACTTCAGTAATCTCTATAAGTTAGTACTCTCAAAAATCTCATGAAATCAGTAGTATTCCATCAGTCACAAAACTCAGTAAGTTCAGTTAATCAGTTTCATTCAGTGTCTTTCAGATGGGTGTAGATTTAGCACCGAGCGAGCCTAGGGATGGGGACTCACCTGCTAGTGAGGACTGAGATCCTTAGAAGTAATCCCTAAGTTCTAGAACTACGTAGACAATATAGGTACACGATTTCACCCATTAGATAGGACTGACATACTTAGGGGTCACCTATTATCACATTATATGTATAGGAATGATCCAAGGAGTCACCCACTAGATTAGGACTGACTCAACAGTAGTTGTCTTTACCGGTGGTGCGGTATTGACACCCTTCCAATCAGGGAAAATATTGGACCCCACCAGTTCAATATCGAGACATGTCAGTTAGAGGACTACCTCCCATAGTTACAGTTTCAATATCATTCATCAGAGTGGAAGTCAGAAATTAAGACTGTCAGATACAGTTATCAATCTCAGTGAGGAACTCGAATAGTTCCATTGATTCATGCACCATCCCGCTAGATACGCTTGGTCTTATATTCAGATGCTTATTATTAGATCTAGAGATCTCCCGTCAGATAGGCGTGATCTCAATCTCAGATTTAGTTATGTATTCTCACTATTAGTTCCAGAGATCACCCATTATTTAGGCTTGATCTCAAGCTTAGTCACTCTTAATCATTATTAGAAGATTTACACTATTAGATATAGTCACTGAGTATCAGTTACATCTATTAGGCCGATAATCACAGTTTTATTAGTTAAATTAGTTGTCATAGCTTACGTTATCAGTATTTAGTTTCTGGACTATTAGACACGGTTAATCAGACCAGTTCTTATAAATCAAATTGTTAGAAAGATTCATTCATCTATTCAGTATCTCATTATCGGTGAAGTCATGATGTCAGTTTTCATACTTAGTAGTAAGTATCTCCATGAGTTCAATAGCAGTTACGTATGTATGTATTCTCACGTTCATATTAGTCTACATGTTCATGCATATAAACCCTATGCACTTAGACTTTCACCACGTATACTCAGTACTTTAGTTGTACTGACGCATTCGCGCTATGGTACTTTCTTGTATGTTACACCATAGGTTCTAAGGCGCAGATTCCAGACCAGTAGTAGCAGTTCAGTTAGTAGTGAGTCCTTATTTTTTGAGGACATGATCATTACATTTATTATTCCAGTATTTCAGTTTATTTTCAGTTTAAGGAGTTAGTTGGAGACATGTTCCTTCAACTCCTTATTCAGACAGTTTTGAGGCTTTTAGATGATTATAGAGTTTTCATATTCAGACTTTAGTATTTTCAGTTTTGTTTTGGTACTGTGATACCACCTTATTCAGATATTTTATTGTTCAAGATTGAAATTTACGACTTTTTAGTTCATGTCTTTTGTATTTTTATACGTATAGTATGCAGTTACAGGTACAGATATCAGTCATGGGTTAGCCACATCTAGTAGAGTCTTGTGCATACGTGTGTTGCGCTCCACCTTTATGTACAAGAGGATATAAAATGTTTAAGGAACAATCTCCCTTCTTTTAGTATTTATGTCGTTCCAGTGAGCAAAAGATCAAGTCAAAATCTCAGTCTAATCCTTGTTCCTCTTCTATCGTAAAACATGCCTCCTAAGAAGAGAACAGCGAATCAGTCAGCCACTCATCCCGCAGATCCTTTGAATGAGAATGTGTCACATGCAGAATTCTGGGTAGCTTTTTATTGACCATTAGTGTTCAGGGAAACCCTCAGACTACACGCCCACCTCAGCAAGATGAGGATTCAGTTACAACCAGAATCAGAAATTTTATAAGAATAAACCCTCCAGAATTCTTAATCAGAAATTTTATAAGAATAAACCCTCCAGAATTCTTTGGGTCAGTTGTAGGTGAGGACCCACAGTTGTATCTAGAAGAGGTGAAGAATATCACCCAAATCATACATGTGTCAGAGGAGGAGAGTGTAAAATTAGCGTCCTATAGGCTGAAAAATATAACTCATGATTGGGTAGTGTTGTGAAAGCAGAGTAGAGGGGAGGATGAAACTCCCTTGAATTGGTAGATATTTTAGGATGACTTCTTACATAAGTTTTTCCCATTAGAAATGAGAGAAGCTAAGGTAGAACAGTTTATGAACCTGAGACAAGGCTCCGTGACAATGAAGGAGTATTGTCTTAAGTTCAACTAGTTAGCAAAGTTGCTTCTGAATTGATAGTTGACCCTAAAGCAGACAATATCACTAGTGAGTTGGGCAGAGAAAGGGTATCTCGAGCTTGTGTGTTTCGTGATGACCGTTGCGGATAGCTCCTATCACAACCCGAGTTGAGGCCCTGGTCGCGACGGGCATCCTAAAACATACAGGCCCGAGATGCCCCTGTATCTGCCCAACACACAAGTGATATTGTCCGCTCTGGGACCAGTTCCACACAACTTTAAAATGTGTCACAATGGAGTAAGGCTTTCAAAATTATATACCCAGTATCCCTCCTGTGTTTTTCTGATGTCGGACTCCTTCCTAAGTTGGGGTAATACATACACCCCCCTTATGGACTCAACGTCCACGCTGAGGTTTGCCCTTCCGAATGCGATTTTCCTAGACTCAGGACTAAGGTTTGTCCTGCCTGACCGGTATTTGCCTACATTCAGTTTGAAATTTGGCCCACATCGACAGGGATGACATAGACGCAACTCTGATACTATTCTGTCATGACCTAGGCCGAGGCTCTGGTTGCGACGAGCCTCCCGAACCACACAGGCTTGAGATACCCCTGTCTCTGCCCAACCCACTAGTGATATTGTCCGCTTTGGGCCCAGTGCCTAATGACTCATATTAAATAGATCAAAGCATCCAATCAGTGGCCTCCATAGTCTACCATATAAGGCTTCAAAAGGAGCCATGTCAATACTATAGTTCTAGTTATTGATATATTCAAACTTACAAGGGTAAGAACTGGTCCCATTGTCCCCCAAAATCTATTATGCAAGCTTGAAGTATGTATTACAACACTTGGATTGTTCACTCAGATTGTCCGTTATTCTATGGATGGAATGTTGTATTAAGATCCAATCAAAAACCCGGCTCTGATTAAAGCTTCTCCTAAAATATGGAGGAAGATAGAGAACCTTTATCTGACACAATAGAAATAGGTTCCACATTGAGCCTTATGATCTCCTTCATATAAATATTAGGTAACTTAGCTTCATTATAATCCACTTTTACCAGAGTAAAATATACCGACATGATCAATCGATCGACTATAACCCATATAAAGCCACACTTTCTCAAAGTCTTAAGAAAACCCACTACAAAATCCTTGGTTATCATTTACCAATTCAATTCTAAATTTTTAATTCTTTGAAAGTTTCAACTAGATTTTCAATGTTTATACATGACCTATTGAAAATTTTGACTCCTGGTCACAAATTCCATAATGTTACGCTTCATTCTTCTACACTAATAACGTTGTCTCAAGTCTCTATTAATATTTGTTGCACCCAGATGTATAGAATACTTGGAATTGTGATCTCTTACAAGAATAGAAAAATAAAGTTGTCCGCAAGAGGCACACACATCCATCTTAGAGTCCTCAACACTCTTTCTTCATCAATAATGACAACTTTGGTGTCACCTTGCAACACTTTTTCTCTAAATTTGCTAAAATTTTATCCTTAAACTATTTGATTTTGATCTTTTTGAAGAAATTAGACTTAGAATATACATGGTCTAACACTTCTCCCTCATTAGTAACCTACAATCTCATTAAATAATTATCAAAATATTGTACCTCCCTAGCCGATAGGCGTCTCGACACCTCCAACCATGCAAAGCTTCCAATGCTTACCATCTTCTAAATCAATGAATCAACCACCATAATGTCCTTGTGAAGATGATATAGGATTGAGATGTCACAGTCTTTAATTAATTCCATCCACCTTCATTGTCTTAAATTCTGATCTATTTGGTTAAATAAATGTTGCAAACTACGGTGGTCTATAAACACTTTACGCTTTACCCTATAAAGGTAGTGTCTAAATACCTTCACAGTAAATACCAAAGCCGCCAACTCCATGTCCGGAGGGAGATAGTTCTTCTCATATGGATTCATATGTGTCTAAGCATTAGCAATCATATTCTGACCCTGCATCAAAACTGCACCGAAACACAATCGTGAAGCATGACAAATAAAATGAAATCATTGCATTCCACAATCAAGGTGATATTTGTGCTTATTTTAACAAGGTTTTGAGAGTTTAGAAGCTCTCCTCACACTTTTCATCCCATATAAATGGAATTTTTTCCCAAGTTAGGCGGGTTATATGTGAATAAATAGTAGTAAAGCCCTTCATAAATCTGCGATAGTAACTGTCCAATCCCATAAAACTACGAGTTTTGGTGACATTAGTTGGCTTAGACGGATTTTTAAATGCTTAGACTTTCTAAGGATCTACCATCACCCTTTCCATAGATACCAAGTGTACCAAGAGGGACATTAAAAACAATTCAATTTCACAGTACAAGTATTTAGTATAAAGTTTCTTCTCCTTAAGTAACCCCAATATTATACGCAATTGAGTTTCATGCTCATATTCATTCTTGGAGTAAACAAGAATATCATCTATGAAAAATAGTATGAAAGAATCTTGAAATCGTTTAAGAACTACATTCATCAACTTTATAAAAGAAGTTGAGGCATTACTCAAACAAAAAGACATAACCAAAAACTTATAATACTCATAATGAGTTTGGAAGGAAGACTTTGGGATGTCCTCTACCCTTGTCTTGAGTTGATGGTATCAAAACCTCAAATCAATTTTAGAGAACACTTTTTCTCCCTACAACTAATTGAATAGATCATATATCTTAGGCAAGAATACTTATTGCAAATAGTCACCTTATTCAAATAGTAGTTATCTATGCAAATATACATACTACAAAAAAACAAGAGCACCCCAAGAAAATAATTGGACAAATAAAAACCTTTTCTAATAATTCTTGCAATTGGGACTTCAATTTCGTTAACTCTATTGGTGCCATGCGATAATAAGGGATAGAAATGGGGTGTGTTCCTACTTTTACGTCCATAAAAAAGTCAACCTCATGATACTGAGGAATATCAGGAAGATAATCAAGAAATATTTCTAGTAATTAACACAACATTGGAACCGGGGATATAGAAGAAACTATTGAACTTTTCTCCCATTGATAGGCTAAAAATTTACTACATCCCTGCTTAACCCATAGTGGGAATGAATGACGGTTAAAATTCTCATAGAATGAACTTTAATCGGACTTTCCGACTATAATATTTCTATCTCGAGTATATCATAACCATCAAGTATAGCACATAACTCATCTTAAATAATATCAAATTCTATCCTATTTAAGATCACTAAGTCTACCAATGTCTTATACCCCATAAATATCACAATACACTCATCATAAACTTGATCAACACATATAAAAATCCTAATTTGTGTAGACATATACATAAAAGTAACAATATATTCACATTCTGAATCATAGCACAAAGCAAATTTCATAGACTTGTAAGAGAAAAAGAACCTAGGATAAAAAAGTACTAAAGCTATATAATTATAGAAAAGAATAGGACATGTGATCAAAACACATAAGCGTTTTATTCAAGATGGGTTGGATCATCATAAAGATGAGCTCTATTACCATTGTTACCTTCACCTGTACCAATCTGACAACCACCACTACCATCTTATACTCCACCTCAATTTGCTTGGTAGCCACCCATCCCTATATTCTAAATACCACCCCTACCCATGGGATAACTCCTACCATTTCCTTCACTACCAGAACCATTTAGAACTAGAATAGTAGAAGCTGGTTGCTATGTTAAATGATCTATAGAAATGAAATCAAGACAAAACCTATTGATATGACCCAAACGCTAACACTCATGGAATTTGATGCCCAAGTTCGGTCACTAAATTAAAGAAGATGAAGGCGTGTAGCTACCTATCAGAGAAGGTTGATAACAGACCCAGACGGAACCCCTATAGACATATGCATGACCCAATACTATATCTAGGAAGAATGACCCTACAACCCATGACCTCTTAATTATGTACCACTGAACTATACAAATGTTCGAGCCTTGTTTTTTTTTATTTACTCCATTTCTTTATTCCCAATAATTTTGGCCTTCTAAGAAAACTCAACCACATTCTAGAAGCACTTGCTCAAACCTTCCACTAACAAGGTAACCATTAACATCCCTAAATTTAAACCTCCCAAAAATTGCTTAATTAACTATTCCTCTAAATTAATTAATTGAAGTGTGTAATGGGACAAGGCATGAAACTTGGCCTCATCAACCGCCACAGTTATAACACCATATTATAACTGTAGTAACTCATCTTTATTCTAGTCATAATAAGTGTGAGGAATATAACTTTGAAGAAAAACATTCATGAACTGAGTCTAAGTAAGTGGAGGTAAGAAAGACCTTGATTCAACAAAGGACCACCACCCCTGCTTGGCTTTTGCCCAACACTAAAAATACATGAATTTCACAACATACTTCTCAATCACACCTATCTGAAGCAGATTATCCAATGATCACTCAAAAAAAGCATCATTAAATTGAGTACCCTAAAACACTTGGTGTTTCATCTTGACTAACTTATAAAATAGCCCATGCTCATCATAAGTCATCATCAGTCCTACTATCTGCCTAGAAAACACTCGAGTCACAAAGGCCTCATCCATCCTAGGATCCACAATAGTTGCGTGTTGTAAGGATAGGGACAAAAATGTATGAATAATTGAGGTAGTACTTATGCCATCAAAACTGCTATGAAATCCCAAAAATTGCTGAATAAATTCTGCAAACATAGTCAGTTGAGATACGCCATTCTGCATAGACACCATTTTCTTAGGAATCATCACTTCTTTTTACTCAATCACTATATCCTCATTTTAATCCATCTTTAGATCACTTTAATTGGGGAGGGGAGGGTGTCCCCTATATAGTTAGTTGTCTAGCTACCTGATTTTATCTTTTATAATTGGTGCCCCTCATCCTGCTCCCCTTTCTTGCCCCTCACTCTATGACTATGCTAAACTATTGCCCCAACAGCTACTGCAATAGTTTTTGCTGGAGCTGCTTCTCTAATGGAACAAGTGCTCAGAAATTATAAAAACAAGAGTCATGGAAGTTAGATACAAATTTAGATCATCAGATATTAATTAGAATCAAGTACTAGCACAAAAGGAAGAAAAAGGGAATGTTCTTTCCTACAGCTATAACGCCTCTAGAAAAAAGTACATACAACTCCTTACCATTCAACAAGACTCTACTTGACCTATTCTTGTATGACGAGATCTAAGGACCAAGTGCTCTGATACAATCTTTATCACGATCTAAATGGTCATGATTGGAACCTACCCTAGCCTTATGGTAGGATACCCATCTAACCTAACCCTAACCAACCATATTCAATCCTATAAAACTATCATTCACAAAATATCTTTAGCATTAAATTCAAAATCATAACACGAATAAATGAAATATAATTTATACCCCATAAAATATCATAACCAAGAATAAAGCGTTAAACATATCTATTATTAAAACCCTAGGACATGAAGGCACGCTATACAAACATCAAAATGTGTCCAAAACTAAGGCTACTAAATTATAGAAAACTACGTAAGAAAATAAAAGAATATCTTAGTCCCTAAAAAAATTATTTGAACATGGTTGTTCAATCATAGTGCTAATGCTTGAATCAAACCCTTCAACTACTGGCTAAAGTTGAAGTCTCACCTCAGATACTAGAGCATGCTCTACAATCAACATAAAAAAAAGAACAGGAAGAATCTATCATCAACAACTACTGGTAGACATCATTGGTAAATTCAACTCAACACTACACATATAGGAATCAAATATAAGTAACAACAATCACAACAAAAGTTATATTTAAGGACAACTAACTATAGATATGTCACATCAATTTAAGAAGCATACAATTCTCACGATTACACCTTTCACACTTAGTAAAATTGATCAACAGGGCTCATCAAAACATATAAGTATAATCATACATTCAAGTAAATAAGATGAATATACGTATGAAAGATGTATGTATCATCTCTTCACATCTTAAAATCACTATCATTTGTCATTTCATCATTACTACCAATGAAAGTATCAAATCATCATCATCATGATCTCAATATTATCACCAATATCATTATCTTATATCCAAAACAACTTAATATCCACTATCAATATTAATAATAATGCAAATGTTGCCAATAATCACAAGTAGTACCCAAAAGTAATTACAAACACAGAATTTACATATATTCATAGAGTCCAGCAAGTCTTTTTGCTAACAATAAACCATACCCTACCATCATTTCCTACTCAAATTACTTGAAGGCCACAAGCTTACCTTTACTCTATCTTTCAATCTGTTCTTGATAAAAAAAAACAAGTTTACACACTTATTCTAATAATTTAATTGTTACAATTTATTATAAACCTACAATTCTCAATTTAAACCATAAAATTGCCGTAGATCATTACCATAGACTTTTCTACCTTTTATACCATATGATTCTCTATATTTTACCATGAACAACAATTGTTTTACTCAATCAAGATTTTTAACACCCTAGGTTCATTACCAATTGAATTTAATCAAACTTCCATCAACTTACCTTCAGTTAATAAATTAGGGCTAAACTCCTATTTCTATCAAGAGCATGATTCTAGCAATTTCTCAGAATTATAGAAAGTAATGAAAGTTTAGAAAGAAGACAAACCTTACCTCAAAAAATGGAAACACCTAAAAGTATAAACAATCATCCCTTGCTAAGTCTATACCTGTTTTAGAATAGTGGGAGCAAAAATGAGTTTTTTATTTTTCAAAACTATAATTTTACTTTTTACTATTGGAGCAGTACCGCTATGGTGGTACAATTACTGCTGCATTGGCTCACAAGCCAACTAAGGTCATACCTAAAGTAGTACGTATTACCAATGCAGTGGTTTCTAGGTAGTAATTTTGGACCATATACTAGTTCAGGATATTTGACAACACACCTGTTGATATTTGACATTGCGAACTTACCTTTTTATAGTAATCACTTTAATCAAAGCGCTACCAAGAATTCAAAATGCCCATACCGCGTATGTAAAGTCATCTTAGGGATATACTCCTCCCTAATCTTAAGATAATGATACCTAGACCAAAGGTCAATCTTAGAAAACAACTTGACACATTGCAACTGATCAAACAAGTCATCTATCCTAGGAAGAGGACATTTGTTCTTGATTGTTACCTTATTCAACTGTTGATAGTCGATATACATCCAAAGGGAACCATCCTCCTTGCATATGCAGAACATCAGTGCAACACATGGGGATACACTTGGACAAATAAACCACTTATTCATAAGATTCTTAAGTTGCTCCTAGAGTTTTCTCAACTAAGCCAGTGCCATTTCAGAAGGAGGAATAGATATTGGACAATTGACAAAAACCAAATAATTACAAAACTTGATTCCTCGATTTAGAGGAACACCAGGAAGATCGTCCAGAAAAACCTTAGGAAACACATTTACCATCGAAAATGAGTTAAAAAAAGAGCCCTCTGAGTTAGAATCTTCAACCCGAACCTAGTGATAAAGACACCCTTTGGAGATTAAAAACCTAACGCTAAGATAAGAAATAAACCTCCCCCTATGAGCTATGGAACCACCCTACCACTCTATAACCAGTTCACCAGGGAACCTAAATACAACCTTACAAGTCTGACAATCTAAGGAAGCATATCAGGAGTGTAATCATTCTATCCCTAGAATAATATCAAAATCCACCATATCCAGCTCAAATAGATCTATCAAGGTCAGCTTGCTGCCAATAGATACCACACAACCACTATAGACTCTTTTAGCAATAACTGAGTCACCTACCAGGGTAAAAATAGAAAAAAGATCCAAAACAATATCAAAATTCAAAACTAAAACACAACTGCATATGGGGTCACATAGGAAACAACAGACCTTATTTCAAGCCGACAATAAACGTCCCGATAAAAGAGTTCATAAGTAGAAATCAAGGTATTAGGTGATCCCTTAGATTCCTACATAGATGCAAGAGCATAAAATATATTTTGGCCAGTGTCGGTACCAAAAGTAGGAGCAGGTGCACAAGTAGCACCCAAGGTACCGGAGTAGAAGATCAAGTAATCGAAGATTTGACCACTCCTGAAGTACCATTACAAATTGAACAATTTCTAAGCATATGGCATGGTTGGCCACATTTAAATATTTATCCCACCCTTCATCATAAAAGCCTCGATAAAGATGACTATAGAATTGTCAAGGATGACACGGAGAAGCAGACGTGCCCCATTCGCCTGAGATTGGGCACCCTGTGCCAAAAAATTATCACCACCATATTGACTCTTATAACCCAACTACTTCGAGTAAGGAGTGCTAGTAGTAGCAAAGGAACTAAAAATCCCCTAATTCTTCTTTGGCTATTTACCGCCTTCTGGAGCACCCTGATGCTGAGCATTACCTTGCTTAGAGAACCTAATTCTCTTACCCTGCCTTTCCCAAAACTTTTCTTGTTTACTCTTTTCATTCTCCACCTAGTGCGTGTGAACAATCAACCTCAAAATATCCATATCCTTAATAAGTAAAGCAGTCTTGCTTTCAAGGCTAAAATCCTGAGATATCCCAGAAGTGAACTTTCTCATCTTCGCCTTCATATCAACCATAAAATACGGAGCATACCTTGACAACTGATTAAATTTCAAGGAATACTCTTTGAAAGATATTTTTCCCTGCCTATGATTAATAAACACCTCCATCTTTGCTTCCCTCTGCTCCTAAGAAAAGAAGCATTCCAGGAATGCATTAGAAAAGGCCTCCCAAAAGGACAACTCCTCCACATCACCTCTATCCCTATCCCAGTCCTCGTACCATTGGTATGCAATATCTTTGAGCTGATAAGCTGTAAAATTTACCCCTTCCATATTATCCGCCTTCATAACTCTAAATATCTTCTCCATTTAATCTAAGAATCCATGAGGATACTCCCCTACCTTCACACTAGTTAAAGTAGAAGGATCTATTTTCATGAACTAGCCTACCCTTGTGGCCCTAGTAAATAGAATAGCAGATGCATATCACTCATCCTGAGCATTAACCAACTAAGCAATAGCATGAATTGACTGACAAAATTCTTCATTAGTCACCTCACCTTGAGAAGGACTAGTAGCATCTAGACGAACTCTAGAACAATAAAAAATAGGACCCTAAGATTGAGTGGGTACTCAAAGTATAGGGCTTACTCAATTAATATCGTCTCAACATAGGACAGAAGGATTTTCTTTTGATCTAGGTAGGCAAAGACTGATCTAAAAAGTAAATAAACAAGGATTTTGGGAAATTCTAGAACATAGACTCTAAGATTGAAAATAGAATACCAAGAACGGGAAATATTCATAAATGTCCTATAGCCTCACTCTTATGAGTAGGTGAACTACATACCGCTCAAAGTGACTCTACAAGACATGGCTTTATGGACTCCTAATTGACCATAAACATAAAGCTTTGGTGTAAAGTTGACACAACACGACCCAGGGTTTTGTCATAATAGGCGTCCCAAGTCTAAACAAGATCAAAAACCACCACCATACACAACCCAACCTCCAGCCGCCTACCTTGTATTAGATAAATTTCAAGAATATTAAAGGATAGCATAATTATCAAATTTACAAACTCAGGGATAGGTCTATTACCGAGACTAACCCAACTGGGTCTAACCATTCGAATACAAGTAATAGCCAAACCAACCAAACCATAACAATATGAGTTCAATAATAATAATAATAATAACACATAATCTACATATAAAAGATGATGGAACAACCAACAATATCATCAACTAGAATTGGCCCTAATACCAATGTCAGTGATAAGGATGAAACCCCTACTGATATCTCCCATTCCAACCTATAGTAGTTCTATAAAATCCTTTAACTAAAAGAATACCAAAATCCAGTTGGGACATACCCCCAACCATAGCCAAAAACAAAATCAATAAATAAAATAAAATATAACTAGCATCCATGAAATGGAACCTTCTAAAAAGATAGAAGATCACCATTTCAATCTAATAGCTGGTCCTGAATGTACAATAGCTAAGCAGGGAGGTAGAATCATCATTTCCTATATTGCAAGGGGATATATCCACCCAAAGATGCATTAGAAGATGAATGGTAGCATGAACTCAGGATAAGGATAAAATAATTCCAACTAGTTAAAAGAAGTAAAACTAACCAAATGCATACAAAACATACATATATATAGCCATGCCAAGAAAGGGAATGTATTTAAAATAATTAACCTTATGAATCTTAACCATCCTTATCCACCCATGGGCTATATGGGTCTAGTGTAACCTACTGAACGGGCCCCGATGACTGTAGCAGCATGCACCAGAGATAACATAAGAGTATGGGATTCCCAAGTACCCTTACCCTCTATGATATATATGTACAATGTACTTAGAGGATTCTCGCGTACCTCATAGTATCATAAAAGGGTCTCCATTTCCTACCCCTCATTTCGGCAAACATGAGTTTCCAATTTTTGTTCATAAAACTCTAACTTTCATGGTTAGATATCACACCCCATCACTATTGGCCATTTAAACCCATTTTCAACTAACCAATCCATTATTCCATTTACTATTTACCAATACTATAAGTAGTGGTATCATCATACCGGCTATAACTTACAAGTATTGTCCTTAGCAAATCCTTTTAAGGTAAAGGGATTCCCGTGTACCGATTTACTAAGTTAACTTGGGTGAGTCCCGTATACCCCATAAGTGTTCCATTATTATGTTTCTTGGGGGAGTCTATTGTACCCCACAAGGAGTGCAATTAACCATAATTGTGACCACAAACTATTCCATTTAAACCATTCCAAACTATTTATCCATTTAAGGTTCCATTACCAAGTTTAAACTCTACATAAGTTCCATTAAAATCCAACAATGTAGTGGAAACATTCCCATAGGCATTTTATTAAACATATTTGGGTCATAGTATTTCCAAAACCAAAGCCAATTACCAAATAACCATTGCCATGCAACCAATTATTCAAAACCACTATTAAATCATATAAAACATGATTAAAACATGGTAAAACTATAACCAACCATTTATAACAAAATCCCCCAAATTATATTTGAAAATCCAAAACAATACAATAATCAAACCATGAAAACATTATATAAAGACATGCCTTTAGTCGGAACAAATAATGAGGGAAGAGAACATGCCCTTAACTAATAAAATGATAGATAGAAGTTACCAATACAAGATCAAATTAATCAATAAGATAAAACTCAACTGTTCCTTTACCCAAAAGCTTTAGAGAGAATGTAAAGGGTTTAAGAAAAGTTTCTAAATAACAATGAAAAGAATAATAGGGTATGTAACCACTCAATAGGAATATAAGTCATGGGGACTTATTAGGTATGTGGGGAAATATCCATATTTCCCTTACTTAAACTCCAAAATATCCCATCAGGTGTGTACGACTATCAACACCAGTCGTACTCTCCAATAACAGTATTACCCACCACTCGTACCCAAGGCTATCTACCTTAGACCTAACACTTTCAAAGGTATTACTTACCCTAAACCATGTCGCATACAATTATATGTTTAGTACTCATGATCTGTACCCCTTGTAGAATAGAATCCTAAGAGTATTGAACACTGACCACTATACGAGTCCATGGTAAGACTACACCCTAGCTTACGACTCTTGGTGACCCACTCATACTCAGATCCAAATTAATTTATGAAGTCTAAGACTATAAAAAATAACCAAACAACCCATTTCTACTGATACGACTCGTACCACCTAAGTCATATACATTCTAAAAACAAAATCCAACCCACCAATCAACAATGACCAGCATACAACTAACCCATACTATATGTATCTCTATGTACGAGTTATTTCCCTAGTTATATCCTACTAGGAGACAAGAAATGTAAGAAATTTTACAAGGGAAAGGGACATAAGGTTTTTTAATATTGATAAGAAATAACAAATCCAAGAAATAGTTGATCAAAACATGAAGAAACACAAGTAATAGGGCCCATAAAAAATACAAATTGAGAATAATCAAACATATAAAATACATTCCCAAAACCTTGTATAAATTCATATAAAATTTCTATATACATAATGGTTACTACGTCCACATCACAAGTACAAACTATCTAAAATAACAAAAATAAATAACAGACAAAAATAGAGGGTGGGAGTAACTTTGTTCATCAAAATCTCACCCTAAATCATCAGTCCATGAAGCTTTTCATATGGTGGAGTCAGTATGGAGAACACATACAAGGATCTGCATTAAGGAAAATTGTGCAGAAGTGTAGTATGAATAACAAAACACGTTATGCCTATTAAGTATCATTGGTCGACTATGTACGCAAGAGATATAAATAATTAAAGTGCAAATATAAAGTGAACTATGCATAATAACACAAAATATAAGGTAGACAATGAATGCGTAAAAAATCAAAATGAGAAGAAAGAATTAATGACTCCAAAGTATATTATGATCCTAACTATAACCTAGTTGTACCCACAACAACCCATAAAAGCTAAAAACAATCACACGAAAGAAAGGATAGGATAAAAAGAATGTCAAGTATTATGGATCCTAGACTTGATAGAGCTTTAAGGTTGCAATTAGCTCAAGTTAACAGGAGCTCAGACTTGTACGAGGTATTTAGGTTGGAATCCCTTTTAAATATAACAAACACTAAAACTTGACTAGTGCTTTAATTGTACGTATTCTTTCTAAGAGTTGAATCGCTAAGGTAAACTTCTTTTAGTATATTTTTAGAATCACATACTGTATTTTAAGTCAAATTTATAACTTAATAGGTGTATTCCAGATAATAAGGAGCAATTAATTATAGAAAAATAGTGCATGGTATTACCCCTTAAATTCTACCCTTTTAAAGTCTTTAGTTCAATTAAAAAATTGACCAATTATAACTCTAGAAAAGCTATACGGATAACGTACATGAGTAAGGAAGTATAAACCAATCTAACAAAAGAAGCATAAACCAACCTAACAATAAATACCAACACAAAGAATAAGAATCCCAACAACTAAGATCATTCCACCCAAAAAGAGCACTAACATAAAGATGGGACCCAAGTAACCATTCATTCAGCCTACATATCCCCACAACAATCTACCCAGGGCAATTTACTATGTAGGATTAAAAGGGTACCATTACCATTCCCTCGGTATCTATCATAAAGAAAGAAACTACTTGATCCTATGTTAAGATTTCCTTTACAACTATTAAAACTACCAGGTCCCTAAACTAAGTGTACAATAACAGCAATGTCAAGACCCAAAAATATAAGGTTACGATGGCACCTACCCCAACCCAACCATGGTAGGTAAACTTAACACTAAAAAAATAAGATACGTGGAAAGAAATAGATGAAAAACAATATGAGACTTTACAAGAAAGTTCAGCCATATACATAAGTAAAAAACAACACCAAACTAAAAAAATACAACATTAATCAAAGCCTCATCCCATGAGTAAAGAGAACTATAGATGATGACAAAGAGTACAAAAATATAAATCTATCCCTGAAAAGTAAAATAAAGATAATATGTATAAATGAATACCATAATCAAGCCCCGAACAAGGATCTGATTCGTACTATGAATAAGCCTCAAACACAACACAAACTCATGTTCGAAGGGATGTACTCATACTAGGATATGAATCGAAAGGGTATAAAAAGTAGGAGTGAGCAAGGTATACTTATACTCAAAAGGTTTCATAGGCCGACTGAGTAAGGCAAAATAATTAAATAAGTAAAAGTACTATAAGAATGCATCCACTTTCATATAAAAAAGTTCCCATGGTGGATCAAACCATATCTCTCAATAGCTACATGTATAATATCAGTATAAGACTGCACACAAGTATACATAAAAGAAGACTAAATACAAGATATCATATACATAAAAGAAATACAAGTGATACATTTAAATAAAAAAGCTATAATGTAATATCCCAATATCACTTTGTATATACCTTCTGAGTGAAATCTTTAATAATAACACACCATAGGGGTTCACAAGCCGTATACTATCACAATCTCATCAACTAACTTTGGCAGCATATTATTTTGTCAAGGGTTTTGTAAAGTTTTCACTTGATTCTAAAATCAACATTTCTCTTTAGCAATCCCAAGTATATAGATGAATAAAACAAGGATTAATGCTCATAACAAAATCAATATCACGTCTTGTATAAATTTAATAATGGTACAAATAGGTACAAATAGCTTCAATGTTAATAAACCATGATATAAGCCACTGCAATACAATACGGTAATAAAGAATCATGTTAGAAACCAAAAATATCAATCAACTTCCTCTCTCAGGTGTCATAATAATTATGAAGCCAATTAATACTCAATTTAGGATAATTATATCGATTCAGGCTACCACATAAGCATCATAATAATATTTGAGTTAAATAATATTGAAAAAAGGTTAATACCAGCTCTTACATGACCATTACAATAACAATAAGCCCTTAAGTCAATAATAGTGTTCATATAAGCCCCTATATAAGTAACACAATAAAAGTATAATCTCACAATAAATCCCAAACCCATAGTATAATTTACATGAATGGTTAACTACCTAACCTGATATAAAGAAAGCTAAGCAGTAATTATAATAACCCATTAGTTCATTTCTCGTGTTCCTACTTTTTTATATCGATAAATCTTCTCCATGGCTATCCTAAGCCATTTATGACTTAGTCGAATTGACAGTTCGATTACCAAGAAGTCCATTTGATTTTTAGAAATATTTTTCCTTTTTGAAGTTTTCATTAGTTACAATTGGTCACTGAGCAAAAAATTCATCAAAATAACCTTGGATGCAAAATTAGACTTTTCCAGCACTTCTAGAACATCAAAATCTATATGGTTGTATATCTTATTTTCTCATATCGAACTACGGATGCATCCTGAGGCATTAGCCAAATCTCAAAAACAAATTTGAAGTTTCAGCCATTTCCTTTCATCGAGAGAGATACCATAATCATAATGGGTGAGTACGAATGCATGAGCCACGATTGTAGCCTAGTACGTGTGCACAATTGTGCTTCCTGAGTCCTGGGCAGGGTCTATTTAAATATTGTTTTGACTGAGAACTTGGTCATTTATACCTCTCTTAAGTGATAACTCCCAAATAGAGTGTAAAATCCTTAAAGTAAGTCTTTTGGGTAGATTAGGAGATTAAACATCTCATGTAATCGTGTTTTGCTACAAATCTAAGGTAAGATTCCTTTAAGTCTTAGTGTTGATTTCTTAATTTCTAGACCTAGAACTCCAAATGTCTTGAGGCTTGATTTTAGCCACAAATATTATTATTTTACTAAAATTTCTTGATGTCTATAACTCCCTAATGATATTTGAACAATGGGTTGTCTCTTAAACTTATTTTTCTATATGTAGGATCCACTTGGGGTTTTTGGTGTAGTTTTAGGAAAATATCACAATGGTGTAATATGGGTCTTGTTATTCTTAGAATAATGCATTGATTATGTTGTTGATAGCTTTGGTTATAAAAGAAGTGTCAAGGAAAAGAAAAGAAAAAATTGTTTGTTCATGAGCTATTTGGTACTCAAGGTAGGTTAGGCTTACTTGTAGTTTGATTGAGCTTTATTATAGTATAATTGCTACATCTAGATTCTTCATAAATGCTTAGAATATACTTTGGTAACATGGTGGATAGGCTTAGTAAGTGGGTTGTTCTTAATGTTGATGTTTGAAATAATGCACATACAAAATTGAATAACTTATTCTCTTACTTGGTTGACATTTGAAGGTCTTGTTAATTGAACTATTAGATATGTTATCACTTAGATTTCGCTAATTTATTTTGTGAATCTTAAATTATGCTATCACTTTTATTTTTCTTAAGTCTAAGGGCTAAACATCTGTTTGTGTCAAGGAACCCTTTTTTTTTTTGAAAGTATTTGACTTGTCCCAAAAAAGAAGATCCTAGAAAGTAAGACCATGTCTTGAGATTTATCATGCTAATAATCATGTCAAGAAGGTAATGTATTGATGTTCATACCATACAAATATACATGTCCATGCACTTACCATTATAAAATAGTGATGATAGTATGTGAGGTGTCATGTTAGGCCTTCCTTTACTTTTGTACAATCTATTGTTGTGGGACTTGTATTTGATATTGAATTTTCTATATACATATATGTCTATATTATTTCTTGGAGGATATATTAATTCTATGTTAATACCCAACAAGGCTGGAGAATATATTTATTTCATGTTGGTGCCCGGTAAGGTCGAAGGATATATTAATGCTATTATGATACCCAGTGAATTTGGAAGATATAATGATTGATGATTATGCCTGTTGAATCTGGAAAAGGTATGGATGTTATGTTGGTTCCTGTAAGTCTAGAGCATATATTGATGCTATTATGATGCCCGATGAATCCGAAAAAGGTAATGATGTTACGATGATATCTAGTGAATCTTGAAGAGGTATTGACATTATGATGATGCTTGGTGTATCTATTGGATATATATTAATGTTTTGGTGATACTATCTATGGTGGGCATATATAAGGATAAATATATGTGTATGGCTATACCCTTGTATGATTATTCATGAATGTGCATTAAGGATATGAAGTTTTTCTAGGGAAGAAGTCTAGAAGCCTCTACCGTTAATCACTTGCTTAAGTGTTATGGCTATTGCTAATTCTAAATAAGTTAGTAGAAGTAGAATATGCTGAATATTGAGTTAAGACTAATTGGTAAGTGTAATTAGGTGTACAACTAAGGAATAACCTAGTGGATATATTGACTTACATAAATTGTTAGATTACGGAATATTACCTCATAAAATGAATTATGTGGTAACTAGTTATATATAGTGGTGGTATTACTTGAGGGATAGAAGCCTAGAATACTAGTTGGTGGACCTTGTTTTGTCAAAATGTGGTAACTAATAATTGTGGATGTAAATGGCTTATGATGATAATTGACTTAGCATTGTTGTTGACTAGTGATATTGATGCCTAATTTGTAATGTCATTGGTTGTCTAAATGTTGACTTAGAGAGATATGGTACTCACTAATAAAGGATGTCATTAAATAGTAGATAAGAGTATTGATAATATGTATTTTCTGTCCAATGTGAGGACAAGTTCACCTATGATAGCTAGTGATCAACTTTGGCTAAATAATGACTATTGTTTATTTGTGCTTGTTAACTAGATGTATATGTTGTATACTTAGTAAATAATTAGTTTCTATTTCTTGATGAAGGTTATTAAGTAATCTATTAAGCTTATGATTGGTGACCTTATGATGTCTAGCAAAGTAGTAGCTAAATTAAGATTCTTGGTTAGTTAATAAGGACTAGATATAGTGCGTTGAAATCCTAGAAATCCAAATAACTTTGTGACTATAGTTATGATTACTCTGGTATATATCATTTCAATTATGATGATCGAGGATATTTATGGATTTTGGCAAATGGATGATAGATGGGAAATATGGAAATTATAGGTAATTGTGAGTTGGTTATATATATGTACATTGCTACAATGATAATTGATCTATTGATGTATTCTCCAGTAGTATGGGACACTGTGATGAGTTCATATCCTTTATGCTCTAATGGTAGTATGTGTGTTTAACTTGGTATTTACATAATTGTTATTGCATTCATGTTGCTTACTATCCTGAATAGATTCTCATTTTATATTATGATTATGGTATGTGTTGATATGAGATATCATACTATTGTTCTTGTTGATTAGTTATCTTTACCGAGTAATGTTAGAGAAGATTCAGGTTTGAATTTGCACCTTAAATAAAAGATATTGTCCTACTTTATATAATCATTATATCATAATTTTGCTTAGTTTGACAATGATGCCTATTAAGTACTCATGTTTTGGTACACATACTACACTTTTGTACTTTTTGGTGCAGACCCATATACTAGTTGTGTCCACTGAGTTGAGAGCGTACTACATTGATCTTCTTTAGATAGGGTGAGCTCTTGGAATTTGAGTCACCTATTTCCTCTACATCTTTATTCTGTCTTTTGAATTCGAGATGAATATGTAAGACTATTTAAGATAATTTAGACTTTGAGTTGTAACTTTTATTGTCAAACTTAGATGCTCTTGTACTGATTATACAGGTCATAAAAATTGGTATCTATATATTGGTTGTCCTCTTTTATGTGAGATACTGTTACTTAAATTGTGTTCATATATTGGCTCCATGTTGGATGTTTCTACCAAGGTTACCCATTGCCTTAGCTTTGGGTTACGATGTTGTTTACCTACTGGTGGGTTTTAGTAGGGGCCAATATGACTCAAAAATTGGATCATGACAAATAGGTATCAGAGCCTAGGTTTCACACGTATATTGGGGCAAGATCAAATGTCTAATAGAGTCCTATAGATCAGAATGTTAATGTCTATTTCCTATCTTTGGGAGGCTATTGGACATTCTTAGGAGTCTTTAACTTCTTTAACTCATATTCTGCTAAGAATTTGAGTTGGTTGGTAGGATGTTTTGACTTTATATTCCTCTGCTAGAGCCAGCAGTGGTACAAGGACGAACCAAGTCTTTACCAGGTTTTATTACCTGTTCTTTGCTTAGAGATGCCTTAGTTTACCCATTAGGTATTGTTAATGGGTTTAAGACTACTGGGCTAGGAGTGCAGCCTATAACTATAGCTCTTAGAGTTGAGGTTCCCCCTATGCCGATAGTTGTTTAGCCAACAGTTACTTAGACTATTGTTACCTAGCCTACTATGTCTATTGAGGAGTAGAAAATATTGGGTAGGTTCATAAGGTTATGTCTACCTAGATTTTTTGGTGCTCTTGGAGAGGATGCATAAAAGTCTTTGACTGCTTGTGAGGATAGGCTTCATGGATTAGGATTTGTTAAGACTCATGGTATGGATTACACCATCTGCTCGACACTAGTGAGGAGTTTTTATGAGTTCTAGGCCAGTTGGATCTTTTCCCCTTTCATGGACTAAGTTTTATGAGATTTTCTTAGAGAAGAATATGACGTGCAACCTTAGGGATTGATTGAGATATTAGTACTCTAGATTAGACTCGTGTTCTATGTAATATGTTGAGTATTAGGCTCGTTTCTATGAGTTCTCTAGGCATGCAACTTCTATTTTGGATTTCGAGTATGTTATAGTTTGCTTCTTTATGAGAGGATTAAGACTTCCTATTTAGATGTCTACTCATAGTTTAGTTGTTGTGGGTAGGGCTTTTATAGATATTTTTTATCATGCTAGAGTGATGGAGGAGATGCATTATGAGGACCGTGATAAGAGGTCCAAGTATCAGGGAAGATTTGGTGGTAGTCGTAGTTGTTCCCAATTCAAAGGTGCTACTTATTTTGTTAGGAATCCTCCGCATCCATTTTTTCAGCCTGAGAGTCAGACTAGTCTACCCATCCAAGTAGATCTTCAAACCACTAATAGAGGTCGTTTTAGTTATAGTAGTTTCACTAGTAAGGGCGGTGATTAGTCTTTGACAGCTTCATCTATAGGTCATGCTAGAATTTTGGTTACTCCGATTCGGCTAGATCTGTGAGTTCTAGTTTTGCTCGTGATTCTTATATAAATTATGATTTTCCTAGTTATTTTGTGAGGCGATGGTAGTGTAGCTCATGGTGCTACTTCTGTTAGGTTGGTTTATTCCGTAGATAGAGGTAGTTTGCGAGGTCATAGAGGTGGTTACCAAGGTACTTGAGGTGGTACTCAGGCAAGCAGGACATCAGGTCGGGCAGGTGCCTAGACAGGCAGAGGGTGTGGTCAGTTGTATGCATTAGCTTTTAGGCTTGAGGCTGAAACTTCGGATGCTATTGTGATAAGTACAATTTTGGTGTGCTATAAGTCGACTCTTTCTTTATTTGATCCTAGATCAACTTATTCTTATAAAACTACTTATTATTCACCATGATTTGACTTGACTAGTGACTTATTATCTCTTCCATTGCGCATATCTACTCCCTTGGGTGATTCTTTAGTAGTGTATCTAGTATTAAGATCACGTGTTGTGATTGTAGGTTATGTTGATAATTATGTTGATATTATTATTATGGATATGCTAGATTTTGATATAATTTTAGGCATGGACTGGTTAGTCCACTATCAGATGATCATGGATTATTTTTCCAAGACGGTTACCTTAGCAATGCCCGGCATACCCCAGTAATTTGGCTGGGAGTAGTTAGCCACAAGCCAATGAGAATTATCTTTTATGTTTGTGTTATAAGCCTTATATTGAGGTTTGTGAGTCTTATCTCTCTAATGTATATGATACTCGAGTATAGAGTCCATTAATTTACTCTGTTCCTATTGTGTATGAGTTTATTGATATTCTTCTTACCAACCTGCCAAGTATTCCCCCTGACGGTGAGAGTGAGTCTGATATTGACCTTTAGACTATCACCCAACATAATTTTATGGAACATTATTGTATGGTTCCTTCTGAGAATAGGGAGCGGAACTCTCAGCTCCAAGATCTTCTTGGGAAGGGTTTCATTAAATTGAGTGAGTTCCCGTGGGGAGCTCCTATTTTATTTGTAATGAAGAAAGATTATTTGATGCGTATGTGTATTGATTATAGGCAACTTAACAAGGTGATGGTGAAGAACCATTATCCTATGCTTCTCATTGATGATTTGTTCGACAAGCTTCCAGGTGCTGTCGTGTTTTTTAAGATATATTTGAGGTTCGATAATCAGTTGTTAAGGATTTGGTTTGAGGATATGTTGAAGATAACCTCCAGGACCCTTTAGGATCATTATGAGTTCTTGGTGATGTATTTTGGTCTGACTAATGCTCCAACCACGCTTATGTACGTTATGAATTATGTGTTCAGGCCCTATCTAGAATCTTTTTTTATTGTGTTCATCTACAAAATTCTTATGTACTTGAGGAGTAGTGAGGAGGATGCACAATAGTTAAGGATTATGCTTCAGACTTTGCGGGATCCTGTGCTTTATCCCAAGTTCTCCAAGTACAAGTTTTGGCTTGAGTCTGTGTCATTTCTTTGACATATGGTGTCCAAGAAGAGTATTATGGTAGACCTGGGTAAGTTTTGGTGATTCGTGATTAGGCTACACCAACGTCTTCGATTAAGGTTCACAATTTCATGGGTTTGGATGGTTATTAAAGATAATTTATTGTGATCTTTGCTACTATTTTAGCCCCTATCAGTAGATTGACTCAGAAGGAAGATTATTTTTTATGGTCAGAGGAGTGTTAGTTGGCTTTAAAAATCTCAAGGATTGTCTTACTTCTGCTCTAGTCTTAGCTCTTCCAGTTCAGAGTGAGGGATTCACTATGTTTTGGGATGCTTCTGGCATTAGTCTTGGTTATCTATTGATGTAGCAGGGTCATATTATTTCTTATGCTCATATACATATTAAGGTCTATGAGTGCAACTACCCCACTCACGATTTGGAGTTAGTGGTGGTAGTTTTCACACTCAATATTTGGGCTTATTATTTGCATAATGTGTATTATGATATTTTTATCGATCATCATAGCCTTTAGTATCTCATGACCCAGCGAGAACTTAATCCCCATCAACATAGATGGATGGACTTGTTAAACGACTATGATATGTATATCTTGTATCTTCCGGGAAAGGCGTATATGGTAGATAAATTCTTGAGTCATAAGGATGTGAGTATGGGTAGCATTGTTTGTATTTCAGTTTCTCGGAGGCCCTTAGCGCGATACATTCATTATTTAGCCAATTTGATGGTCCCCCCTGATATTTTAGATACTACTAGGATTTTGGCTTGTGTGAAGGCGATGTCCTCCTTATTTGAGCTGATTTGTGATTGTCATTATGAGGATAACAAGTTATGTTTTCTCTGTAATTAGGTGACTAGTACTGAGTCTGGGTGACACATTTTGATTATGAGGGTATTTTGAGGTTATAGGGCCTTATATTAGTTCCCCGGCTTGAAGACTTGATTCAGTCAATTATACATGAGGCTCATGGTTCTAGATATTCCATTCGTCCTGGTATAACCAAGATGTAAAGAGATATAAGGCAACTTTACTGAGGGGATAGGATGAAGGGAGATATTGCAGACTTTGTAGCTCTTTCCCTATGTTGTCAGTTGGTTAAGGCCTAGCAATAACATCCTGGTGGATTGACTCAGAGGTTACCCATTACAGAGTGAAAATAGGAAAGGATTAACACAAACTTCATTAGTTATTTGCCTCGTACATCTCATGGTCATGATGGTATTTTGGTTATTATGGGTCATTTGTCTAAGTTGGCGCATTTCATTCCTATTCAGATGACCTTCAATACTGAGAGATTAGCAAAGATTTATGTTTGAGAGATAGTTTGTTGAATGGGGTGCCTATTTCTATCATATCGAATTGTGGTTTTGTATTTACTTTGAGATTTTAGAGGGTATTTTAGGAAGAGTTGGATAATTGAGTAAATTTGAGTATAACTTTTCATCTGCAGATAGATGGCCAGTCTGAAAAAACTATTCATGTGATGAGGATATGCTCCGAGCCTGTTTTAGGGATTTTGGAGGATAGTGGGATAAGCACTTAGCATTGGCAGATTTTGCCTACAACAATGGCTATCATTCGAGTATTGAGATGGCTCCTTATCAATCCTTGTATGGTAGGAGATGTCATTCTCTTATATAATAGTCTGAGATATTGGAGGTAAGACCTAGTGTTGCAGATTTTCTTCAGGACTCATTAGATAGATTTAGGATGATTCAGTAAAGGCTGAGAGCAACCCAGAGTAGGAAGAAGACCTATGCCAATCATAAACTCTATGCCTTAAGATTCGGAGTAGGTAATCGTGTGTTCTTTCATATTTCACCTATGAATAGTGTGATGAGATTTAGAAAGAAGGGTAAGCTCAACCCTTGTTACATTGGTCCTTTTAATATTCTCCACATAGTAGGCAAGAAGGCTTTTTAGTTAACTTTACCTATGATTTTTGATGTTGTTCATCTGGTTTTCCATGTATCTAAGTTGGAAAAGTGTATTCCTAATCTGTCTTATGTGCATAGGTGGGACTCAGTCCAGTTAGATAAGCAGTTGGCTTTTATCAAAAAGCCTATGCTTAGTTTTTCTAGTGATGTGAGAGAGCTACGTACTAGAGATATTCCAATAGTTTTGGTTCAGTGGAGGCACCGCCTAGTAGAGGAGGCTACCTAGGAGATTGAGAATGATATATGGGCCTAGTATCCACATTAATTTGAGACTTCAGGTATTTTTTCTTCAACTTTCGAGGAGGAAAGTTCCTTAATATTGGATATTGTAATGACTATTTAGATCATTCCTCGTGTTCCCACTTATTTCTGTTGATAGATATTCTCTATGGCTTTTCAAGTCATTTATGACTTGCTAGAGCTGAAAGTTTAATTACTTTTTAGTACATTTGTTTTTAGAACCATTTTTCATTTTTGAAGTCTGTTGGTTCCAATTGGCTAATGAGAAAAAACATCAATAAAACAAACTTAGATGTGAAAACTGACTTCATCAGTGCATTCAGAACGTCAACATCTATATAGTTGCCTATCTCATTTTCTCCAAGTGGATTTCAAATGCATCCTGAGGCATTGACCAAAGCTCGAAACCAAATACAAAGCTTCAATCGCTGCCTTTCATGAAGAGAGATACCCTGATTGCAGTGGGTTGGTATGAAGGCGTGATCCACAATCGCAGCCAAGCATATATACATGATCTCGCTTATCGAGCCCTGGGAAAGGCCTACTTAAATTTTTTCTTGACCAAGAATTTGGTCATATGTGCCTCTCTCTTGAGCTCTAAAACCCTAATAGAGTGTGAGATTCCTAAAGTGAGTAATGTGGGTTGATTAGGAGCTTGAATAACTTGCGTAATTGTGTTTTTCTACAAATCTAAGGTAAGATTCTTTTAAGTTTTTGTGTTGATTTCTTGATTTCTAGACCCAAAACACCAAATCGCTTGAGGGTTGACCTTTATTATCGTATAATTTTGATATCTTGAGAAGATTGGGAGGGGTCTTTGATGTTGAAATGGTAAATAGAAATACTTAGTATTAGTGGAGATATTTGGACTATCCAACTTTGTAAGTGTGATATTTTGCGCTTAGCCTAGAAGCTTGGCGAGTTAGACGTGTTGTCTCATGAATAGCATGAGAATGCTTTAGTTGCTCTAGTTAGACAGGATTTATTTTGTTCACTCACCTTATTGATATGTTGACCTAGATTGTAAAGTTGTAAATTTACATTATTTTTTTGGATGAATTAAGATAATACTTGAGGAAGAATTATCCTGTAGAACTAGTGTGGATTGACAAACCCTTGAGATATGGCTTAGATAACTTAGTCTAATTCTGGGTAGAAGTTAGACTTGAAGATGATAACTTGGGATATTAGAAGCAAAACTTAACCCGCCTTAATCTTGAACTAGGTAACTTTATTAGTGACCAAGATTCATGATAAATGCTTAGAATAAGCTTTGGTAACTTGGCGGTAAAACTCAGTAAATGGGTTGTTCTTGATGTTGATATTGTAAATAATGTGCATAAATGATTGAATAACTTGATAGTTTCCTTGGTTAGCATTGGAAGGTCTTGTAAATTGAACTTATGGCTATGCTATCACTTATCTTTGGCTCGTTTATTTTGTGAATCTTGAATTATACCATAACTCGTATTGTGTTCAAGTCTAAGGACTAAACTTATGTTTGTGTCAAGGAACCCTCTTTTTTGTCAAGTATGGTAACTTGTGCCTAATAACGGAGATCCTAGAAAGTATGTCCATCACTTGCGATTGACCATGATAATAATCATGTCAAGCCAATTATATATTAAGTGTTCATAATATATTAATATTCATGTTTATGCACTTACGATTATAAAATATTGATGATAGTTTGTGAAGTACTATGTTAAGCCTTCCCTTACATTCTTACACTCTATAATAGTCGACATGTATTTGATATTGAATTGGCTATATATATGTATATATATGTCTATTATTTCTTGGAGGATATACTGATTCTATGTTGATGCTTGGCAAGGCCAGAGGATATATTTATGTTATGTTGGTACCCGACAACACCGAAGGCTATATTAATGTTATTATGATGCCTCATGAATTCAGAAGAGGTAATGATGTTATGATAATGCTCGTTGATTCCGGAAGAGGTATTGATACTATGTTGGTGCCCGACAAGGACGGAGCATATATTGTTGCTATTATGATGCTCGGTGAATCCAGAAAAGGTAATGATGTTATGATGATACCCGATGAATCCAGATGATGTATTGATATTACTATGATGCCCGGTGAATCCGGCGGATATATGTAGATATTATGGTTATGTTACCTATGGTGGGCATATATAAGGATAAATATATGTGTGGCTATGTCCTTGTATGATTATGCACGTCTGTGCATTAAAGATATGAAGTTTTACTTGGGAAGTAGTCTATAATTCTTTAGTGTTAATCACTTGTTTAAGTGACATGGCTATTGCTAATTCTAATTAAGTGAGAAAAAGTATAATATGCTGAATATTGAATTAAGATTAATTAGTAAGTGTAACGCGATGTTGAACTAAGGAATTACATAATAGATGTACTGACTTGCATAAATAGTTAGATTATGGAATGTATCTTAGCAAAAGGGATTATGTGATAACAAGTTGTTATATAAAGTGGTGGTATTACTTGAGGGCTAGAAGTTTAGAATACTAGTTGATGCACCTTATTTAGTAAGATATCTTAACTAATAAGCATGGTTGTAAACGGCTTATGATTATAATGGACTTACCATTGTTGTTGACTAGTGATATTGATGTGTAGTATGTAATGTTGTTGGTGGCAAAAATGTTGACTTAGATAGTTATGGTACTACCTAGTAATGTGTGCCAATTAAATAGTAGATAAGAGTATTCATAATATGTAGTTTTCTTCCTGTGTGAGGACTAGTTCACCTATAATAGCTAGTGATGAACTTTGGATAAATGATGACTATGGTTTATTTGTGCTCCTTTACTAGATGTATATGTTGGCTACTTTATGAATAATAATTAGTCGCTAGTTTTTTATGAAGGATATTAAGTAATTGGTTAAGCTTATGATTCGTTACCATATGATGGCCAACAAACTAGTAAATTAATGATGAGTCTTGGTAAGTTAATAAGGACTAGATATTGTGTATTGACATCCTAGATATCTAAATGACTTTTTTATTATGATTATGATTACTTTGATATATATCATTTTAATTACGATGATCGAGGATTTTTATGTATCTTTGAAAATGGCCGATAGATGGGCAATGTGGAAACTATGGGTAATTTTAAGTTTGTTATATATATGTACCTTGATACGTTGATAATTGATTATTGATGCACTCTTTGATTGTATGGGATGCCGTGATGGGTTCTTTTTTTATGTTATTTTGGATGTACTTCCATTATTATGGGACGTCGTGGTGACTTCTTTCCTTTATGTTGTAATGGTAGTATATCTGTTGAACTTGGTATTTACATGATTGTTATTTCTCTTATGTTGCTTACGATTCTGAATTAATTACTCATTTGGTATGACAATTGTGGTATGTGTTCATATAATATATCCCACCATTGTTCTAGTTGATTAGATATCTTTATACAGTAATATTGGAGAAGATTCAGGTTCAATTATGTGCCTTGACTTATAAATCTTGTCTTATTTTATATCATAATTTATCTTAGTTGGCCGATGATTCCTACTGAGTACCCATGATTTGGTACTCATACTACACTTATGTACCTTTTGGTGCAGACATGAGTACTAGTTATCGTTGCTGAGTTGAGATCATGCTTCGTTGATCTTCACCCATTTGACCTATATCTTTATTCAGTCTTTTGTATTCAAGACGAATGTATAAAACTGCTTAAGAATATTTAGACTTTGCGTTGTAACTTCTATTGTCAAACTTAGATGCTTTTGTACTGATACTAACAGGTCATAGGAATTGGTATCTATATGTTGGTTGTCTTCCTTTATGTGGAATACTGTTGATTATATTGTGTTCGTATATTGGGTCCATGTTGGATGTTTCTACCAGGGTAACCCATTGCCTTCGCTCCGGGTTATAGTATCGGCTTACCTACTAGTGGGTGTTAGAAGGTGTCATCATGACTTAGAAATCGGGTCTTGACAATAACCTACGAAAAGTCGAATCTTGAGCATGGACCTTCAACATAGAGCCTTTCCTTTATGCAAATCCTCAAAACGCACCAAATCTATCAAAAATGTAATTTATATGTCAAAAGATATTTAATGATACCATATTAGTAACTTTGGAGAAAAAAAGATGAAATTGGAATTTTATTTAAGAATCGTGTATCCCATAATCCAGGTTCTAAATATGAATACCCATTTAAAAACAAGTTGAAATCGAGCTTTAAATCCTTAAAAACCCATTTTTCTTCCTTATTAGCTAAAACCCTAAAATATCAAATTTAGAATCTAAGTTTTGAAGATGATTTATGAAATAAGCAATAAAGATGGAAATTATGTTTAGAAACTCACTAAAATACAATTTGATGAAAAAACTTCTTTAAAATTTCCAAAACCGAGACCACAATGCTTGAAAATGGAAGGATGGATTAAAAAAACAAGAAAATGGGATTTATACCACCGACGTCAGCTATATAGTAAAATGGACTAAGATATACCTAGAGAATGAATACCCAAGAAACAATACCCCATAAACAACTAGCAAATTATCCTATAAATACAATCATGCCAAGTGTAAGAGTAAGTAAGTGGTAACCCACGTTAATGGAAAAGAACATGCTTACAACCCACTAAATTACAGCTTTTCTCTTTGAAGAATCCTTTGACGGCAACCACGCAAGTGGAACTATAATATACGCGTCAAATGAGAATAATGGTACCAGTATTGTGAAATAACTATCTAGGTCAAAATTAGGTTAAAAATCACATGTGGCGCCTACTTACAGAATCCAAAAGGAAACAACAGATGGATCAAAATTTGACCTAAATTAAAGTAGTTATATCCCTCACGGGACAGGGATCACATGCTCAAAAATTGAGCATGATCAAACCTAAAATGAAGCCTCAAAATTTTTCCACAACCTAAAAGAATCAATTGGAATTTGGTCCTTAAACTTATGCAATTTCTATGGGAATATGATTAATGAAAACCTACTAATGGCCATAAGCTTCAATTATTTAATCACATACCAATTTATCTAGGTCAAGATTCAACAATTGAGGGAAAAACTTTTAAAAATGGTTCAAAATTGTGAAGATAGGGCTTTAATACTGCTAGGGGTCACTTCTTTGCAAATGTGGGACACCTGTTGCAAAGTCAAAGGTCCACTAGGTCAGGCCTTTGTTAATGTAGTTGATCCACCATAAACACAAAAGTACAAGCCTGTATCAGCAAGGCCAGGCCTACTTAAAAAATACAGTGACCTATCAATGCACGCAAATGTCAAGAATCCTTACCCTCTGCAAATGTAGCCAATGGGTCTCAAATGCAAAGAATAATGATGGATTATGCCAAATGTTATGCACCAAAAATTTGGTCAAGTCTAAAATTCAATTAATAGCACCTCAAGATTTATTTGAAAACCCAAGCGTGCAAATAAATACTATATCCCATCAAAAATAGTACTCCAGACTAAACAAAATCTCTAAAATTCCCAACATAGGTCATTTTGACAACAAGTGGGTATAAAGCCCAATATTCCATTATTAACTAAATACATACAAATGTCCTCAATAAGGTAACAAGCCTCCGACCCAAACCAAAGGTTCTCCTTTCCCGAAATCCATATTCAAAGATAACAAAACTATTAGAATTTTCATTCGAGGTTGTTTGTTAGAAGTTTTGACCAAAGTAAAAGTCTCGATTTCTAAAACTAAAATCTATTGAAATTGGCTTAAAACGAAATCAAACTAACCTAGAACTAAACAACTAGTCCTACCAATTCATAAATATACAGAAAAATTGTAAGAAAACTTGAAATGATTAAAATTCATAGAAATAAAAAAATATCCTTGAGGGTCAATACAACATACACTACAAAAACAAATTTTCCCAGAAATATAATAGTCAAAAAGTACCTAAAGGCTTGAATAATAAAGGATACTAAGCATGCAAGTCTTGCTCGATCTCTTATGTAGCCTCCTCGATGGGATGATGTCTCTAATCAACTTTAACCATCAAAATCTCCCTAGACCTTATACATCTAACATCCATATCTATAAAATCTACCAAATCCTTCTTAAAAATCAAATAATAATCTAACTAAACTTAATCCCAATGGATTATATGAGACTCATCCAAAATATAATGTCAAAGCATCATTACATGAAACATAGGATGATCGGCCAAAATTGTTGGAGGAAAACTTAACTGATATGTCATATCCCAACATACTATAGAATGTTGAATGAACCAATGTACATAGGGAAGATCTTTCCCATCTTACCGATCCTCATGACGCCATTCATGGATCCCACCTAAAGAAACACCCGATCGACAACTCCAAATACCAATGATTAAAGACTATGATTAGCATACCTTTTCTTTCTGCTCTGAGTAGCTTGTCCAAAATCACCTATACAAAATCATAAGAATCATAAAACTAACATATCAGATATCTACACTACGTACCATACAACGCCCTTAAACGAACCAACCTAATACTCAAAATCAGTTTTCATTGTATGCAAACTCTATCAAGGGTAAAAATAGATTCGACTAACCACTAAAATTAATAACATAGGACAAAAACATATATTCTAAACCTTAAACTATCTACACAGACTGGCAATCAAACTGGGCATCTAATGTTGTGCTAGGCTCAACTCGGTTACTTGATCACACATATCTATACTATTTAAATTGGTAGAGGAAGATCATTGTCAATACCTCAACTTGTGTTGAGGTTTAATCCATGAGTACCGAAATTAGATTTCTAGTCCTATTGGTGTTAATAGTTACTTAAAAGATACCTATAATGTAAACAAAGTAAAATGCATGATTTAAAATGGGAGTTGATTTGGAACAAGGATTGATCAATGTATATTCAAGTTAACAAATTAAAGGCAACAAATGTGATTGAAAATTAAAGATGAGCAATATCTTGGGATTAACAATATAGTAGTCTAGGTTAAAGGTCTTTGAGACTAGTTTGTCAACAAAACCACAAGAATATCACTCATTGAGCTTTTCGAGTACCTAATTAGTGTTCCAATTAAATCTACCTAATATCTCAATTGGGCATTCCTATTTCTAGAAAGCTGCCCAAGATATAGTTAACTCTCTAGTCACCCTTCTTTCTAAGATAATGAAAAGATACTAAATTATATCCATTATTATCCACTATTACTTTATCACTCATATACCTCTTTCAAGGATGCTATGGGTTCCAAAATATCACCCATATCCCTCTTTAAAGGATGACATGGGCTTTCAAGAATTAGAGGTTTTCAACCACAAATCTATTTTGGGTATTTGGGGTTTTAACCCATAAACTCCAACTAATTCAAACAAGCACTAGTAAAATACATCATCAAAAAATTAGAATCTACACAAATACATCACAACCTACACATAATTGCACCTTAGTTCAACATAATCCCAAGACAAGAAAATTTAGCTACGCATGAAATAAAGAGAAGAAATATACCATAAGGTTTATTCAAAGCACCCATGGTAATGGAAAGTAAGAATATTCTCTAATTTAAACTTCAATTTAAACAAACCCAAATTGGAAAACTCAAACACCAAAGTTTTTATAATTAGTAGAGTTACAAATTATCAAAAATTCAATTGTTCATAGTGTAAGATATCAAAAAACAAAGGGTTTTAGCATTATAATGGATTTAGGGTTTGGTGGGTAACATGATAGAATTGCCCATGGGCATAAACCCGCATAGCCAAGATCACTGTAGATTGATCGCAATTGCGGCTACCGTGATTGAAGTTAGATGCTCATGGTCACAGAGGATGACTAATCCTGACTTGCTACGATTGTGGCCCTCTAACCACGATCACATTATCTGAGCCTGATTACGTGCATGGTCTGCATCTATGCACTTTTCTTCTCCTTTTGATTCCTTTTGTGCTTAATTCTATATCTTTCTATTTCATCACTTGTGTACCTCCAAAATATCGAAATTAGTGAATTCAACCAACAAACTTGTCTCTTTCATACCTTTAATATAGTAGTGTGCATGAATTTTTTTATTGTAGTGTGCTATGAAATGAACTTGATCATAGTGTACCATGATTAAACCTTAAAAACACGAGAACAACACAACAACATTCATAATCAACATTTTCATGCAGAAACCATGCTATGTTATTCAATAAAGCTCATGGGATGTGTAATTGGTGTTGTTTTGAGAAGAATTGGAAGTGCTAGAGTTTTGACCCAAGCTAAAATTCAGCCTTAGATATGGCAATCATGGTCCATTGAGCCACAATTTCAATTTCAGTGGCCACGATTGTAGTATCTAAGGCCAGATCGAGCCAGATTTTTAACAGACCAAAATTACAAATTCTAAGCCAATACATATTCCAACACAGGATCTAACATCAATATCATTGAATAAGATTAAGAGATACTAGATCATGCCCTTAGAATATGAAAACAACTAGTTATTAGTTCATTTTGGCATTTGATCGAGCACTTGGTGTGCATGCTATATTACTCTTAATTTTTAACACCATTTGGGTGCTCAAGACTTCTCCACATGTATGCACACCATTTATAATACCTAACCACCACAAAAGTATAAACAACTAACAATTTAGCATTATATGCATTCTATGGCCTACCTTCAATAATCTAAGCACGAGTTCAAAATACTTACCAGAGAAGTGATGCAATATGGATGCTAAGATGCTTTTGGATACCCAAAATATGACCACAAGTGGGTACAATTTGAGATAAAAATTAACAAGGGAGTGTAAGGGAATAGGGCATTCAGATGCTCATTTAAACAGACTTGACTACAATCGCGATTCGAGGTCCGCGATCATGAACAAACATGGATAACGATTGGAGAGGAATGAGGCAGATGGTCATAATAACTGAGGGCATTTCTGTACCTATTTTTTCCCTTTTTTAGCTTATTACTCTATATTGACATATTTTCCCATGTATAGTCCAACATGCAAAAATTTCACACTTTTCCTTTCTCAACCCAGGAAAAATCTCCAACGTGCCACAAATGTATGGATTAATCAATGAAAAAAATTAAAATCTACGTTAATAAATGAAAAACAAAGGATATGAGCCACTTTTATGGAATTTGTGGGTTGCCTCTCACATAGCGCCTTAGTTATCATCATAGCACGAGGCCTTTTATCTTTTTTCTAATTGGATCCTCAAGGGACCCCTCATTTGATTCCTCATTTTTAACATCTATAAACATCAACACTTGGAGACCCATGGGTTGTTTATACAGTTTGCATACCCGAAAGGACACTTCCCCATCATGAACTCTAAACCTTTTTCGTCCAAGATCCAAATCGACAGTCGCTCTTCCGATAGCAATGAAAGGTCTACCAAGGATAATAGGAACCTCTTGGTCTATCTAACAATCTTTCACCATAAAATCCTCCAAAAGGATGAACCTATCCACTTTCAGCAACACATCGAACAATACACCAACTAGTTTCTTGACAGATCGGTCTGCCATCAAAAGCTTTATCAATATTGGAGTATGGGTACTCAAGACAATCCTTTGATATATTTCAACGGGCATGAGACATATACTTTCACTAAGGTTACATAAATCTTTTTTAAACATATGTGCCCCAATGGTGTATGAAATTGTAAAGGCCTCGATATCTTATTTCTTTTCTGCTATAGCACTAGACATGATAGTGCTACACCCATGTCTGACTTCAATAGTGTCACCCTCAACAAGCTTTTTTTTACATCAATTTTTTCATAAACTTATCATACCCCAGAATCTCTTGGATCGACTCAAGTAGCAGTATATTAAGAGAGAGGTTGATAAGCTTAGAAAATAAAGATTTGAACTTAGCATTGTCCACTTTCTTTTTGAGCCTTTGAGGGAAAGGACGGGGAAACTTCATTGTAGGAATTATGTCACTTTCCACATCATCATTCTCAACTACCTTTGGGTCTCCCTCTTTATCATCCACTTCTTTATTTAACATCGACTCTTTTTTGTTCCTATCTTGAGACTTTAGAGCTCTCTCATTTGAATATTTCACCAACTTTTCCTTAAAATTTATTTTTTCACCTCTTTTCTCTTTTTAAAAATCCACCAAAAGATCACCGAGTGTTTTACGACTTCTACTAAAAATAGCCAACACTTGGGCATTATTTTTTGGATTCACAATGGTGTCACTAAGAAGGCCCCCCTTTTGTCTAGCATTGATTCGGGTGGAAATTTAGCCTATTTCCATTTCCAATTGTTTAATAGAAGTGGAGTAGGACACAACCATTTGGTTGATATTCTAAAATTTGCCTTGCAATTCATGAACCATCTTATAAGTTGCCTGTAGTTTCATCAAAATTCTTTTTGAGAGATCTATGTTTTTGTATTTGTCGGGGTCAATGGATTTGCTTCTTTGTTCTTTTCTCGGTCATGAGGGCACACATAATGATCATATTCATGGAATTTATCCCTCCAATCATGTTCACGATCCCTATATCTTTCGTACTAACCTTGGTTTCCGCCTTTCCTTTGATAGGCGAGGCGCAACCCTTTAAATTTTTTTCCAAATACCAAATATCTTTATCAAGCTTCTTAGAATCTTCATCATCATAGGCCTTGGATTTTATGACATTCACCATATTTGTAGGTTCACCCATTACCTCCTTATTTATAAGATCCAATTATGTTATTATTTTTGCATTATTTTTCTCCCTCTCTTTATATCTCTTATTTTGGTTGGTATCAATAAAAGAGGGAGTAGGGGGATCCCTTTAGTAACTCATTATCATGGGTGTACCATCCCTGGTTTTGTTTAGTTACTTCCTCAAGATAGTTTGTAGCCACATGATAAGTCAACATCACAAAATATACCCCCACTACATTGTCTACCATGGTTTTGTTGACTTTATCTAAGGCCTGGTAGAAAATTTGGAGAAGCATATTCTCCGAGACCTTATGGTTGGGACATTGAACAAGCTTCACATTGAATCATTACCCTACCTCATAATGAGGTTCTCTGTTTAATTGACTAAAGTTAAAGATTTAATTGTAGAATTATAGAATCTTGGATGGTGGGAAATACTGGACAAGGAAGGCAATGGTGAGTTCATCCCATAAAGTAATTGATCTGGTTGGAAGGGATCAACGCCACAATACCCACTCTCCCATTAGAGAAAATAGGATGAGATACAACCTTATAGACTCTTGGGAGATGTGTATAATATCAAAGGGTGTACAAACTTCTAAAAAGTTCTTCAAATGCAAGTTGGGTCCCTCGTATGCTTGACCCCCGAGAATTCCCTTAATTTGTAGCATATGCAACATGAAACATGTGATATGAAACACTCCATTCCCATTCATTAGTGAGATATGGAAAAAACTTGTTTGCCCAATGTTATAGAGTTTCTCCTCATCATCAAGAGGACCATCGCGGATCCGACATTACTTCCATTGTCACTCATAGTTTGGTGAACACTATGGAGATCAACTAAATGAAAACAAAAACAACAACAAAAATAAATATGCACCACTATGGGTATACCCTAAGTAAAAATAAACACAGTATAAGTGAAAACTAAATTTCACTCCCCGAAAATGGTGCCATTTTGATCATGCTCACCTATACCATTAAAAATGGTAGAGGATGATCATTGCTAATAGCTCAACTTATGTTGAGGTCGAATCTATGAGGAGCTAAATTAGCTTTCAAGTCCTATTAGTGTTAATAGTTACTTAAAAGATACCTGTAATATAAACAAAGTTAAATGCATGATTTAAAATAGGGGGTTGATTTGGAACAAAGATTGATCATTGTATGATGAAGTTACTAAATTAAAGGAAACAAGTGTAATGGAAAATTAAAGATGAGGAAGACCTTAGGATTATCTCTTCCTAAGGGCAAGGTATGCATGGGTGCATAGTGATTTGGTGTAAATTCTAGTTATTAACGATATGGTAGGCTAGGTTTAAAGGTCGTTGAGACTAGTTAATCAACAAAACCATAAGAATATCAGTCATTTACCCTTTCTATAACCTAACAAGTGTGTTAATCAAACCCACCTAATATCTCTATTGGGAATCCCTCTTCCTAGGAAGATGCCCATGAAATAGCTAACTCTCTACTCACACTTATTTATAAAATAGTGAAAATATAGCAAACTACATCCATTGTTGTCCACTATTGCTTTTTCACCAATATCCCTATTTCAAGGATGATATGGGATCTATATATTCACCCACATATCTCTTTCAAGGATGATATGAGCTTTCAAGAATATAAAGTTTTCACCTACAAATCCCAACTAATTCATACATGCAATAGTAAATCCCATCATCAACAAACTAGAATCTACACAAATATATCACAACACACATAATTTCACTTTAGTGAAACATAATCCCAAGACAAGAAAATTTAGCTACTCATGAAGTAAAGATAAAGAAATTTACCATAAGGTTCATTCAAATGATCCATGGTAATGGAAAGTAAGAAGATTCTTCAATTTACACTTTAGTTTCACCAAACTCAAATTAGAAAATTCAAATACAAAAGTTTCCCCCTTTAGTAGGGTTACAAATTCTCCAAAATTCAATTGTTCAAAGTGTAACATATCAAATGGAAAAGGGTTTTAGAATTATAAGGGATTTGGGATCGGCTGGGAAAAATGATAGAATTTCCCCTGGGCATAAACCTGCTTTTCCACATTCATTGTAGCTTGACCATTATTACGACAACCGCAACCATAGTCATATCATCGTGTTTGCAGAGGATGAGCAATCTTGACTTACCGCAATTAAGTTCCTCAGTCTGCGACCATGGTATCTGAGCCTGATTATATGCAGGTTCTTTAGTTGTGCACTTTTGTTCTCCTTTTGATTCCTTTTTAGCTTAAATCCACATTTTTCTATCTCATCACCTATGTACTTGCAAAATGTGGAAACTAGTGCATTCAACAAACAAACTTGTATCATTCATACCTTCATATTATAGTAGTTTGAATGAATTTTTTATGTATATAAATGTCAAAATTCACCACTCATCGGTATCCAATACCTTCTAAAAGGCCCCTAAAAAGCTAGAGATGAACCTGGTACTTTTATTAAAAGAAATAAAAACAAGCACTCTATGTAGATAGACAATCTAATGAACATTAATCTAGGTCAACCTCTCTACTATAGGATATTTGAACCAGTATAAAATGAGCAGAATTGGTAAATAATGACTCAAATAGAATAAAAAGTTTCTATTCTCAAAATCAAACTTAGATTAAAAAAATCACTAGAAAATTGTAAGTTTTCAACCATCATGACACTTTGTTTGAGTCGGACCAAGGACTACGATTCATGGGATCAAATCATGGGTTGCTACAAACCTTTTTTATTACTACAAATTACCATTACTCCTTATTATGAGTTGTGTCATATTCATACGTTTCATTTGATGAATCATAATAATAAGAACCTGAGAGTTGTCAAAATATTTTTAGGGACTACAATTCTTGCTACTATTATAATGCGGGACATATTGTGTAGTCATAAGAAAGTTTTGCCAAATTTATGGAATTAAAACAAGTTATTTGAAGTATCGTAACAATATATAATGTGATTTAAGGTCATAACAAGTCCCTAATGCAAAATAGAGTTTAAAATTCCTTTATTGACAAAGTTTTAGTGTAAAATTCTACTAGGGTAAACTTCAAACAATCATTATTCCCAGTATATCAAAAGTTACAAGTCCTATTACCCAATGTATTAAAGTTATTTGAATCATGTTTCCAACATCATTAATTGTTTGTTGACTAGTTTAAGAGAAAAATATTATAGCCATTGTAGAGAAGCATTCTCAAGTTGTAAAGTAGTGATTACGACTTAATAGGAAGAGTCATATATTGAAGGTATGACTCTTGATACCTACTTATTACTCATGAACTGAGTCTTGATATCAGATACCATTAACTTCCCATGCAATTTTTAAAGAGTTATCTGGTGTTTCCCATTAATTAATGCCCTATACTATATTATTTTAGCTTTCTTAGAGGGATATTAAGGGTTAAACGGTCAACCTATTCCTTTTTACTAATAATTAATACTACAAACTTATATTCAAGAAGAAATCCAAGCCTCTCAGTTATCTTTAAAGCTTAAATGTAAGTTCATCCTCAAGCTCAAATCCTCAAATCTTTAGTTCAAAATTCTCCATCAAATAGGTATGTGGGTATTCAATAAGGGACTTATTTCACACTTCTCTACAAAAAATTATTTTTTTTATCATTTTTAGCTTTGACTCATATGAATTCATAATCTAGGGTTCACATCCAATTATGCCTAATTCTCAAAATTTAATTCCCTTGTGTTATTTTACAATAATGATACCCATTATACGTTATTATGCATAATTTTATTCTCTTTAATTCATTTATTTTAATACTTGAATAATTATACATATTTTATAGACTTCAGCATATTTTTGAATAAAGTATGCATGATTTGATGAAAGTCAGTTTGATTTCCCTTTAGGTTATTTTCTACATTTCCACACATTTTTTGTTATTTAGAGCTTTCCTATATCTTCGCCAAGTCGTTTATGACTTACTGGACCTAATAGTACAACAAGCAGTTCATTTGATTTTTAGACCTAATTTCCTACTTTGAAATCTTTACTAGTAAGGGTTGGCTAATAGGTGAGAACTTTAATTTATCGACCTTGTATGCCAAATTTTACAGTTCAATCTACTCTTAAACATTAATTTTATGCTAAGGGGACATTTGGTTTAGGTCCCAAGGAATTAAAATTTATTTTAGGTTATTGGTTGGAATTTAAGTAAAATAACCCTCAGATATGGGGCCCATTTTGCATGAAAATAACCCCACATGGAAATTTTAACAGTGACATTCAGTTTGCAATGTCAAACTTAATAGTGTAGCATCGTTTATTTGCATTCATGGGAATGTGGATGAAACCTAAGGGGTCAGTGGAGACCTGAAATTTTATAAGTCTAAGCTAGTGTATCACTCAGGTGGTGATTCCACTAATACAACACTTGGGTCACTTTAGCGGAGGCCACTTAAGAGGCAAGCTGGTCTCTTAAGTGACCTGGCTTTCCAATTAGGTCGCTAAAGTGGAGGCTACTTAAATGGCTCCTTGTATGCTTTAGTGGAGGGTGCAGTCCCAGTATGTACCACTTAAGCAGTAATTAGCCACTTTAGCGATGACCGCTTAAGAGCTCAAGTGGTTTTCAAGGGATATGTGGAAACCATTAAATGCCCTTCTTACCAATTTTTTCTCTCAAGTCTCAAGATTTAGGATCCTAGAGAGTGTAGAAAATTAGGATAATTATTGTTGGGATATTGTGGGGTAATTGTGAAGTTGGATTTATCATTTTCTCATTGAAATCTAGTTAATTTTACGTTAAATTCTATGTTAGTTCTTTAATTTATTCCCAAAATTCCTAGATTCTTTTTGAGTTGATTGAATTAGAATTTGAGCTCAAAATTTACACATTCTTAAGGGTATATTTTCCTTAATCATAAAGGGACGTGTTAACGGTTTTGGAAGTGTAATTCTACAAGCGAGTCCCGCATCAGATTTTTGCTTCATTTAGGACCTAAAGCATAAAAATACCATAAGGGTACCATTGTTTTCGTATTGATGAGTAGATTAACATTTGTATAGTGTGGCCTCATGCATAAGATTTTTAGAGGGGGAAAGCATAGATTTAGCGAATTTCACCGTGCTTTCTTTGGTGTCCTAGTAAACTAGGTTTACCTTACTTTTAAATTGAGCTTAATTGTATTATGGATGTGATATTATTTTATTTTTGGGATAGGAATTGTAACACCCCAGGATTACACCCTGGATACCACACGGTGCTTACAGTCACAAGTGACCATAAGCTAACCCATGAGTTCGTACCTGTTGTAAGCACTGAACAAACTAGCAATAAAGGATACACATGTGCAAAAAACAAAGATGGATAATCCATAAGGTTTAAATATTTAAAAATATGTCTAAATTAATATGCTTGAATAAAAAATTTCAGAATATGATACTGTAAAGACTGACAATAAGATTTGCTAACTGACTAACTATCTGAAATCCTTTCACTGACTGACTGTGGATTTGATGGTACGAGTCCTCGTCTAATTCTGCTAATTACTGAACTGAAACACTAAAATAAACATAAATGGTCCTCAGAATGTAAGGACTCACCACTACTACTGGTGGTGGTGCATTGGGATATTTAGGTGCGATCAGGAATCTGAGCATCCCAACATATATGATATGAGACATCATAGTGCAAGAAAAAAGTATGCAGTCGGTACTTTGAATGTACTGATATGCTAAATAAGATTAGGCTGATATGCATGGCTCATATGCATGAATTATAAATGAATGAATAAATAGCATGAGATGACTGATGTATAGTATACAAGAAAGCTGTAAAATCTAAGAAATCATGACCAAGAGTATGACATGATACTGGGATAGTCTGTAAATTGACATACTAAAATACTAATACTTAACAACTAATAACTGTATGCCATGGTCATGTAAGCCTGAAATGACTACCGGACTGAGACTGTACAAGTTAGCATCTAATCTACATGCCCTAATAAGAGATAATTGGTGTCCATCCTGTTCCCCAAGTTGAAAGGGTGTCAGTACCATTCCATATGTACTAACACTGGCTGCATAGATTCACTAAAATAAAGTCTCGAAGGACTAAGAGTTACCCTCTACTGGCAGGTTCTCTACTGAATATATTACAACCCTCAACTGACAGGCTAATATATCTAATGTACACTAACTATGTAGTTCTGGAATGGAGGGACTGGAACTAAAGTTTACGCCCTCAATGGGCAGCTCAGCCCCCATCCCTGGGTTCACTCGGTGCTAAATCCTACTCCCAACTGAACTGACTTAGAATATTGCACTGATCTAAACTTGACTGATAGGATAACTTACTAAACTAATAATAGTAATATACGCTTGAAAACTATTCTAAAAGTACTAAGACTAAGTAAACAATGAAATTTTGGGTATTCATAGCCCCCAGGACTAGATAACATTAACAGTGAAAGCATACCAAAGCTTCAAATGCATAATAAGTAGTCATTGCTCAGAATTCATCTCTTAGACATTTCATCAAATACTTGAAATTCATTTAGGCATGGGAATGATTTAAACATATGGGAATAACATAATTATACACTAAAACCATATATTGGGGGATTATAATGGAATTTCATGCTTTAAACGTGTAAAGGCTACTTTCCAACTAAAAACACTTGTAAACATCATGCATAATCAAAATTCCCAAAAGCTTTATGAGATTAACTAATTGTAAATAGGTGAATTCATGATTTAAAACACAAAAATATGTACTTGTAATCCATGGGTGAAAAGGGACTATGGATGAATATTTAACATACTTTAATGCTTTAATCTTGTAGGAGAATTCACGATTTTGATCGTTCTTGGGTGGTGAAGCTTGAATTATTGCATTTTCTTAAAGAAATAAGGGTTGAACATGATGAATTAGGTGATGGCTAGAGTTTATTTTGAAGCGGAATTGTGGAAATAGGGCATAGAATGCCTTAAATGATTATAAATCCTATGTTTTTACAGATTAAGTCCATTGGAAAAGGCCTGACTGCCCCTGGGAAATTTAAATTTGTATCTGTAATACTAATTGAGACCTCACCATGATATCCCAAGGCCTCCATTTCGGTTCCACCTCGATGCACCCTAATCGTAGTGACATACTATTTTTGAAATCCAAACGTGGTCCACATCTCATCCAAACAATCTAAAACTTAACCGAGATCTGCTACTTGCACCCCTGAACATGAATTAACTCAAAAACTTATGCCTTTGGGTCAGAAAGGTCACTTGAAAAATCATCAATGTTAAAAGGCCAAAAATAAAACTAAGTATCCCACACTTAGCTAAATTTCCAGGTTCTAAGCCCCTTGTATATGCAATATGCGCTGAATTGAGCTAAGATAAATACGGGGTATTACAATATCTCCCCCATGGTAATATTCATCCTCAAAAAAGACTAGTTAAGTGAAGAAAATACAGAGGTACTGAGATTACATATTGAATATGCATAACTAAAACCATGATTACATGACTAAGTCTAAAACATGGTGATTGACTGAACTGATACATGAATATATGCAATGACATAAAGATGAAAACATGTCTAGGACTGAGAATGGAAAATGTATAATCTAAGGAGAACTATTACCTTGAGTTGAGTCTGAGTTTTTTGAGAAAAGGTATGGGTACTTATTTCACATATCTGCTTCTACTTCCAATGTGGCTCCCTCTACGGACTAATTTTTCCAAAGAACTTTCACCAAAGGAACTGCTTTGTTCCTTGGTCTACAAATTTGACGATGAAGGATTTTGACTGGGATTTATTTGTAATAAAGGTTGTTTTGAACATCTAAGTTTTATAAAGGGATAATGAATGTTCGGTCACTAATACAGTTCTTTAACAAGGACACATGGAACACTAGATACATTAAAGACAAATCTGTCGGCAACTCAAGCTCATATGCTACCTTCCCATAATGGCTTAAGATCTTGTAAGGGGCTACATATCAGGGACTGAGTTTCACCCTTTTGGCAAATTTCTTCACTCTCTTCATGGGAGAGATTTTCAAATATACCAAATCTCCAACCTCAAACTTAAGATATCTTCTCCTCACATTTGCATAGGATTTCTAATGGCTTTAGGATGTCTTAAGACTTTCTCTGGTCAATTGAAATTTCTCCAAAGCATCGAACTTTGAATCTGACCCTATTAATGTAGTCTCAACTACCTCAAACCAACCAATAGAAGATCTACATCTCCTTCCATAGAGATCCTCAGATGGAGCCATCTGAATCTTGAATGATAACTGTTATTGTAAGCAAACTCAATCAATGTCTAGTGATCATCCTAAATTCCTTTAAAGTCAATAAGACAAGTTCTCAATAGGTCCTCTAAGGTCTAAATAGTTCTATTTTCCTTACTATCTATCTGAGGGTGAAAGGTTGTACTGAGACAAAATTGGGTACCAAGACACTTATAAAAAGCCTTCAAAAAATAAGAAGTAAACTGAGTACCTCTATCTAAAATAATAGAAAATATGACTCTATGAAACCTAACCATCTCTGGAAGTATCACAGTAAACAAAAAACCCATATGAACTATGTAGCAAGGTCCAAACTGAAGATAAGGTAAGTCGAGTCTTCAACTCTTGGAAACTCTTCTCATGAGAATCTTACCACTGAAACTTGACTTTATTCTTAATCAATCTAGATATGGTGGACAAAATAGATAAAAAACCTTTGACAAACCATCTGTAATACCCATCCAATCTCAAGAAATTCCTGATATTTGAAGGAGAAAAAGGTCTAGGCCAGTTTCTCACTTCTTTGATCTTTTGAGAGTCGATTCTAATACTATCACCGAATATAATATAGCAAAGGAAAATAGTTGATCATAGCCAAAAATCTTAATTACTAAATTTTGTGAATAATTGACGGGATTGAAGAGTCTATAATACTATTCCTAGGTCGTCAGCATGGTCATTTTTATTAAAAAAGTAAGCAAGGATGTCATCTATTAAGACTATGACAAACATATACAAGTACTGCTTGAACACTCTGTTCATCAAGTCAATGAAAGTTGTTGGGGCATTTGTACAACTGAAAGACATCACTAGAAATTTGTAGTGACCATATTGAGTTCTAAAAGTTATTTTCATAATATCACATTCTCTAAATATGAGTTGATGATAGCCGGATCTGGGGTCTATCTTAGAAAAGTAACTGGCACCCTGAAGTTGGTCGAACAAGTCATCGATTCTAGCGAATGGGTACTTATTCTTGATTGCTACTTTGTTCAAGTGATGGTAATTGATGCACATACAAAGAGAGCCATCTTTCTTTTGAATGAAAAGGAATGGAGCTCCTATACGGAAACACTGAGCCTAATGAATCCCTTAACTAAGAAATCTTTCAACTTTTTTGTTAAATCTCTAAGCTCTACTAGAGCCATTGTGTAGGGTGAAATAGAGATAGGATGGGTATCTAAAAGGAGATCTATTTGAAAGTCAATTTCCCTTTCGGGAGGAACTTTGAGAAGATCTTTGGGAAAGACATCAAAAAATTCTCTTACAACTGAAACTGACTCGAGATTGAGAGTCTATGGACTAGAGTCTTTAACACGAACATAATTGTAAACACACACTTTTGATATAATTTTTATCGCTCTAAGGAATGAAATAATCTAACCCCTAAGTGATGAAGTGATGAAGTACTACCTTCCATTTTAGGACTGGTTCATTTGGAAATTAAAAATGAACAACTTTCTTTCTACAATCAACTGAAGCATAGCATTAGTAGAGCCAATCAATGCAGAGAATGACATCCAAATCCATCATCTCTAACTCCACAAGATCCACTAAAGTAACTCTATAGTATATTGTGAACGAATAGTTACTGTATACCTACCTGGCTACAATAGATACACCTAATGTGGTAGACACTAAAAAGGGTTCTGCTAAAGTCTCAGGACTGACACCAAAATCAACAGCTATGTAAGAGGTTAAAAAAAATAGAAGCTCCAGAATATAACAAAGCATAAATATATATATGAAATACCTGCAACATACCAGTACCCATATCAAGATAATTTTCCCAATCTTGCTAAGAATAAAGTGCATATAATATGTTTAGGCACTGACCACTGGTGGTAATAAAAGTGGCACCCTACCGAGTTAAGTGACCAAATAGAATCAGGGGATGACTAGACTAGCCCTGTTGACCACTCTGTGGGTAATCCCTGACCCTGTGTCCTGGCTTGCCATACCTAAAGTATACTTCACTACCAGCTTTACAGATGGTTCTATCATATTTTTGGAAAAGAGGATTTGTGCAACCATTGTTCACATTTTCTAAGGCTTCGGGCTTGGAGCCCTATCCTGATTATCATTTCTGAACTTCGGCGCTGGCACACTAGTTGAAGATAGAATTGGGGATGAAGATTTCTAATAGGATTGAGAATGATTACCATCCTCTAACCTTGACTGACTAAAACTAAAGCTACCTATTATAACACTATTATTCTCACTTTCCTTTTCCTTAAACTTCTGCTTCTCAATCTGTTGATCATGGACTATAAACCTATACAAGTTCATATCCTTAATCAATATCACAGTCCTACACTACTTGACCATGCTATAAACTACACTAGAGACAAACTTACTCATCCTAGACCTATCACCAGACACCTCAGTCGGACCATACATAGATAGCCGAGTAAACTTATGAGAATACACCATCACACTCATGTTTCCATACCTCAAATTAATAAAATCCTACCCCATAGATTCCCTTAACTCCAAAAAAAATAACCTATCTAAAAAGGTCATCAAAAACTCTTCCCATTGAACAAGCCCTATATCTACCCCTATATATTCTGTCCACTACTTATTCAAGGTATGAGCAACATCCTACAACTGGTAAGAACCCAACTCTGCATTTTAACTTAAAGTCACACCTATAATATCAGTTACCTTCAAAACTATGTCGAAAAACACCTATCGATCCTTATCAGCCTTAGATCCCCAAAAGAAAAATGTTCATTGGAGTGAAGTCCCAAATTCTAATTATGGCAGTATTATCCACTGGAACAGTTAGGACCAGCTAATTATTCTGGGTAGATATAGACAGAGCTACAGTGGTGAATGTAACTCTGAATTTGGCATGGGATACACGCTCGTTCAGGGGATCTTCCTGAACAAGCGTAGGTATGGGTTAATTCCCATTTCTCCTCTCATTATTCTTTAAGGGAGGCATGTTATGCTAACAAAAAGAATATCAAGTTGTAAATATGGTTTAAATTGATCTCATTCTCACTTGCATGACATGAATACTGAATAAAGGGAAGTATTTCCCAAAGTATCTTGTATACTATTGTCCATAAGTGTGGTGCACTTCACACCCATGACCGAAACTCTACTCAATATGGCTTTCAGACTCCCTAGGAAACATTAAATCCTTAGGCTCTAATACAAATTTTTTAATGTCCCAGGAGTACACCCTGGATGCCAGACAGTGCTTACAATCATAAGTGACCATAAGCTAATACATGAGCTGGTACCTATTATGAGCACTGAACTAACTAATAATATAGGATACACATGTGATAAAAAAAAGTTGGATACCCTATAAGGTTTAAACATTCAAAAAATATCTCTAAATTAATTTTCTTGAATAATAAATTTCTTAAAAGAATATTGTAAAGACTGAAAATAATAACTAATAGCTAACTAACTGTCTGAAAGTGTCTGAAAGCCTCTCACTGACTTACTGTGGAGTTGATAGGATAAGTCCCCAACTAAATCTAGCTAACTACTAAATTGAAACATTAAAATAAACATAAATGGTCCTCAGAATATGAGAACTCACTAATGCTGTTGGTGGTGGTGCATTGGGATGTATAGGTGTGGTTGGGAACCTGAGCATCCAAACCTAATTAAGGTTAGGAGGATATGCATAGCTCTTATGCATGAATAATAACTGACTAAATAAATAACATGAGATGATAATTGTATTATATGCAAGAAAGTAGTAAGATATGAGAATGCATGACCAAGCATATGACATGATATTGGGATAGTCTGAAAATTTAAATAATAAAATATTGATACTAAATAGATAATAACTATATGCCATGGTCAAGCAAGCTTGAAACTAAACTCTGAACTGAATACTGGACTGAGACTGTGGGAGCTATCAGTTGGAAGGGTGTCAATACCTTTCCATGGGTACTAACACTAGTTATGTGTATCCACTAAAATACCTGAAGGACTAAGAGCCACCCTATACTAGTAGGTGCCCTAGTGAGATATCTTTCAACCCTCAAATAGTAGGTTAACATCTCTAACCTATGTTTGTTACGCAGTTCTTGAATGCAGGGACTGCTACTATAGGCAACATCCTCAATTCGCGGGTATGCCTCGATCCCTGGTTCGCTAAAAGCTATATCCAACTCTCAACTGAATTGACTTAGAATACTGAACTAATCTAAACTTGACTGGCAGGATAACTGACCAAAATAATAATAATCATATTGTAATACACTGTACTTTTTCTTTGTGAATTTCATCTCAAGAAGGTCTAGTATTAGCTTCTAAATTGAATGATGATTATTCCATTAATAGCTATTAATTCTTTCCCTTTTTGTTATATGGGAAATTTAATAAGTTTTCCATCGATATAAGATTCGACAAAAACTGATAACCGGGTTAGAAGTTAGGACTATTCAAGTTCCCTTCATAAAATAGTGCCATATTAGTCAATGGCACACCACATCACAAGAGGAAATGGCATTTGGTAAATTCTAGTAAGGGTCTGCAATTATGGCGCGTCACGTTAGGGCCCAAATTTAAAATTGTCCTTTTCCAATGTCTTATCGGTATTTTCTCCACGTTGCACCAAAGTTCCAGGTTACAAAATAAGGGGCAATGTGATGGCTCCACATCGAGCCATCCCTCAATTTCCCAATTTTCAAAATACAGTGACACGGTGCGACAGTGCGGCATCACGCTAAGGGTCAAATTCGAGAAATTTTACTAAAATTAAATGACCCATATAGTGTTAAAAGGATTAACTTTCTACCCCTACATAATCCCTTTAACACATGATTCAACCACTTTTCACCCAAAATATGCTCTCTTTTCTCAAAAACCTCTCAAGAACAAGCTAGGGTTTTCATAGAAGATCCGATTCGAAGAAAGTTTCTTAATCAATCTTTATGAAATCACAAACTAAGGTATGCAAAGTGTTCATTCACAGACTCCTGTCATCCATGATGCCCAAGAATTCCTCTTCTAAATTTTAGATTATGGATTATCTTTATGAACTTCATGTTGGGTTTATTTTGTTTATGTTGAGAATGATCAATTGAATTTAAATCCTTGTTGGGTGATTAATGTTATGAGGAATTTATTTGTATAGATGTATATTCATGTGAACCTATGATTAAACCCTAGGATGATGAAATTAGATGTTGAATCATGATGTGTAATTGTTGAATAATGGTGTCTACATATATTATGCCTATTTTGTGTTTGATTAAATGCCTAGATAAAGGAAAAGTTAGTAACTAGCCTGATACCATGAAATCCCTATGTATGTACAAGTTATGCCTGGCAAATGTTTTGATAAAATGCTTCTATAAATGTATTATGGATTATGATGTTAGTTATATGTTCAAGTAAGTTATCCTTGGTCAATTTCCTTCAATCGAGTTCTGGGGAGATTATACCCAAAATATTATCTGTGTTCCTAGAATGATGTCATGTTTTCATGATACTCTAAGACAAGTTATAATCTTTAGACTTTAGAGAGTCTTATGACTCAAGAAATCTCCATGATCTCATGAAATTAGTCAGTTGTCAAATATCAGTAGTATTTCATCAGTCAACGGAATTCAGTAATGCAGCCTATGTTCAGTTCAGTAAATCATGTTAAGACTCTATACAGATCGGAGTAGGAATTAGCACCGAGTGAACCCAGGGATAGGAACACACACTACTAGATGAGGGTGTGATTCTTAAAAGTCATCCTTGGATTCCAGAACTATGTATCCAGCATCGGTTGAGACATCAACATTGTCCGATGAAGGTTGATGAGGTAGATAAGCACTATCAGATAAGGGCCCCACCATTCTCGTATAGTAGATACTACCAGACGAGGGTCGCCCACAACTTGTACTTATTGGTGGAGCAGTATTGACACCCTTCCAATTGGGATTACAGATTTGACCCCAACTTATCCATAATGACGTATCAGGGGTTTGTTGTTTAGATAACTACTTCTCACAGTTTCATGTTACAGAATTAGGACTGTCAAACACAGTCAATCAATCTCAATATTAGAACTCAAATGTTCTTAAGATTTCAGGACTGTCAGATACAATCAACTCAGATACAGTACAAAACTCAGATAGTTCCATCAGATTCAGCACTGTCAGATACAGTCACTCATGTTATCAGTTATATTCAGATTCAGTAATCACATTATCACAGTATTAGTGTCATTTGTTATGTCTCATACATGTATTCTAATGCTGGTGATAGTTAGTTAATTATTATTATTGTTCATGTATATGAACCCCATGCATTCAGCCTACCTCACATGCATACCAGTACATTCGAAGTACTGACACATTTGCACTATAGTGTCTTATACATGGATTTAGAAACACAAGCTCCAGAGCAACAGTAGATTCCAAATATCCACAAACGGAGTTAGAAGTGAGTCCTCATCATTTGAGGACATGATTATTTCTATATTATCTCATTAATTAGATTATTAATTGGAGATAGTTGGAGACATGTCGCATCAACTCCTTACTTAGATAGTTTAGTTAGTTAGAGGCTTTCTAGACTATCATATTTCACACTTTAGTATGTTCAGTTTTGTTTTGGGTATTCTTTTACCCCACACAGATGTTATATCATTCAGATCAGGTTAAATATTGAACCTTATGGCCTTTCAGTGCATGTTTCCACATTATTATGTTATATTATGTAGTGTAGAGGTATAAATATCAGTCATGGGTTAGCTTGTGGTCCTTCGAGGTCATGAGAACCGTGTTGCATTTTGGGTAAAAAATTTGGGGCCTTACAAACTTAGTATCAGAGCCTAAGGTTCAAAAGAGTCCTAGGTTATTGGAAAGACGCATCTAGTAGTGTCTTGTACATGGGTGTGTTGCACGTCATATTTATGTACAGGAGGCTATAAGATGTTTTAGGAATAGTTTCCCCTCTTTCAGTATTCATGTCGTGCCGGTGAGCATAATATCAACTCAATCTCTTAGTCTAATCCATTGCTCCCTTTCTTTTAATGAACATGCCTCCTAAAAGAAGAAATAGGAATCAGCCAGCCCTTCAGCCCAAAGAACTTTTAGGCGAATAAGTTTCTCATGCAGAGTTCCAATCTGCATTCACTACTCTTGCTAACTCAATTGCTACTCAGAATGAATGACCAACTGTCGTTCCAGCCAATCAAGTGGCCAATTCAGTTGCATCCAGGATTTAGGATTTCACCTGAATGAATCCTCCATCCTTTCTATGGTCTAAGACAGATGAGGCCCCTTAGGATTTCCTAAATCAGGTGTAGAAGGTGATAGACATCAAGGGGTGACTACTATTGAGAGTGTTGAACTAGCTCCATATCAGTTGTTTCTCACACTTGGTTCAAGCAGTAGAAGTCAAAAATGGAAGATGATGCAGGGTTGGTTGAGTGGGAGGAGTTTACATCTGCTTTTCTTTATAGATTCTTTCCCCTAAAGCCTAGGGAAGTGAAGGTATTAGAATTCATCAACCTCAGGCAGGGAAATATGGTAATGAAAGAGTATTCAATAAATTTTACTCAATTAGCCAAATATGCCCCTCATGTGGTTGTAGAAAGCAGAGCCAAGATAAGTAAGGTCGCTTCAAGGGTAAATGATAGCATTTTAAGTGAGTGCAGAGCGGCCATGCTGAATAATGACATGACTTTAGCCAGGCTTATGAATCATGATCAGCAGATAGAGGAGCAGAAGATTAAGTAGAGAGAGAAGCAGAATAAGAGAGCGAAGATAGGTAGTTTTAACTTTGCTCAGCCTAAATTAGAAGAAGAAAATCGTTCTTAGTTTCATCCTAAGTCATCAGTTCTAGCCCCTTTTCCAGCTAGTGCTCCAGTTCCTAAGTTCAAAGAGGGTAACAAAGGTAGAGCGCCATGCTCTAATTCCTAGGGAAGTGTTAGTTGTGCCCGCACCTTTTCTCTTAGTTAGACTTATGGTAAGAACCATAAGGGTCCTGGCAAAGATGGTAGCAATATATTTTTTTGTTATGGCAAGCTAGGACACAAAGTCAAAGACTGCCCTCAGTCAAGTTATCAGAGTCATCTTTGCTCCTCAGCTCAGTCTGGTTGCCCAAATCAACAGAGTGCCACCACCAGTGCTAATAGTGGGCAATGCCCAAATCATTTCTATGGTCTTCAGTCCTGACAGGATTAGGAAAATTCTCCTGATGTACTTACAACTAGATCCAGGAGCTTCTTTCTCTTTTGTTTCTGCATATATAGTAGGCAATTTTGGAATCAGTCCCAAAATCCTAGCAGAGCCCTTTTTAGTCTCTACCCAAAGGGGTAAAACCATAATAGCCCGACGGGTATACAAGAACTGCCCAACTATGATATTACAGAAAATCACTTTAGTAGACTTAGTCGAATTAGAGATGATTGATTTTGATGCCATTCTTGGCATAGATTGGCTTTATTCCTGCTTTGCCACAGTCAACTGCGGAAATAGAATAGTCCAGTTTTAGCTCCCAAATAAACCCATCCTTGAGTGGAAGGGCAGTGTATATGCTTTTAGGGGTCATCTTGTTTCCTACCTTTGGGAAAGGAAAATGATATCTAAAGGATGGGTCTATCATCTTGTTCGAGTTAAAGACACTAGTTCCAAAACTCCCAGCCTTGAATCAGTTCTAGTTGTAGGTGAATATTCAAATGTTTTTCTCAAATATCTTTCAGGAATTCCTCCTAAAAGGGAAATAGACTTTGGTATTGATCTTCTTCTAGATACTCAGCCTATCTCTATTAATCCATACAAATGGCACTAGCAGAACTCAAAGAATTGAAAGACCAGTTGAAGGATCTCTTAGATAAGGGATTCATCAGACCTAGCATTTCCCCATGGGGTACACCAATCTTCTTCGTGCGTAATAAATATGGTTCTCTTAGGATGTGTGTAAACAATCATCTACTCAATAAGGTCACGGTCAAGAACAAGTATCCTCTACCCAAAATCAATGACTTATTTTATCAAATTTAGGGTGTCAATTATTTCTCTAAGATAGACCTTAGATCTGGCTATCATCAACTTAGAGTTAGAGAATAAGACATTCTGAAAGTAGCTTTTAATACTCGTTATGGTCATTTTTAATTCTTAGTTATGTCCTTTGGTCTTACTAATACCCCAACAGCTTTTATGGACTTGATGAACCGTGTGTTTAAGCAGTACTTAGAAATGTTCATCATAGTCTTCATAGATGATATTCTGGTCTATTCTCGTAGTGACCGTGATCATGCATACCATCTTAGAACAATATTTTAGACTCTCAGAGATCATCAACTATTCACCAGATTCAATAAGTGCAAGTTTTGGCTAATATCAGTAGCATTCCTTGGTCAAATCATTTCTGGTAAGGGCATTAGAGTAGATCCTCAAATGACTGAAGCAGTAAGGAACTGGACTCACCCAGTCTCTCCATTAGATATTAGGATTTTCTTGGGTTTTGATGGCTATTACAGATGGTTTCTTGAGGGATTTTCTTTTATTGCATCCCCTATGTCTAGATTGACTAAGAAGAAATTTAAGTTTTAGTGGTCAGATCCTTACGAGAAGAGTTTTGAGGAGCTAAAGACTTGACTCACTTTAGCTCCAATATTATCTCTCCCTGATGGTTCAGATGGATTCATACTGTATTGTGATACATCTAGAGTAGGTCTAGGTTATGTCCTCATATAGTATGGTAAGGTCATAGCCTATGCCTCTATACAGCTTAAACCCAATGAGAGGAATTATCCTACTCATAATCTTGAGGTATCCTCCATAATCTTTGCCTTGAAGATTTTGAGGTATTATCTATATGGTGTTCACATAGAGCCTTAACTATGTCTTTTCTCAGAAAGATCTCAATCTTCGTCAGAGAAGATGGTTAGAGCTTTTAAAAGACTATGACATAAGTGTCTTTTATACAAAAAGCAAGGCTAAAGTAGTGGCCGATGCTCTCAGTAAAGTATCTATGGGTAGGGTTACTTATGTCAAGGTTAGTAAGAAAAAGGTAGCTCCTGAAGTCCATCAGCTTGCCAGACTGGGCGTTCACTTAGTGGATACAGAAGAGGGTGATATATGGGTTCAGAGTAGTTCAGAATTATCTCTAATTTCTAAGGTGAAAGAAAAGCAAGATAGGGATCCCATCCTTATCAAGTTGAATGAGTCAGTTTAGGATTAGAAAATAGAGGTTTTCTCCTAAGAGGGAGAAAATGTTCTTCATTATCAGGGCCGTCTCTTTATTCCAGGTGTAAATGACTTAAGGCTGCGAATTCTTAAAGAAGCGCACGGTGCGCGTTACTCTATTCATCCAGGGTCCACAAAAATGTACCGCAACTTACGAGAAATCTATTAGTAGAGTGGGATAAAGAAAGATATTGTAGAGTTTGTGGTTAAGTGTTGTATATGTCAGCAGGTTAAGATAGAGCATCAGAAGCCTAGTGAATCTTTGCAGAAGTTCAGTATTTCTACTTGGATATAAGAAGTTATGAACATGGAATTTGTGATGAGTTTGTCTCAAACTCGTCATCAGTATGATTCATTCTAGGTCATTATAGACAGAATGTCTAAATTATCTCATTTCCTTCAAGTCCATACCTATTATTCAGCTGAGGATTACACCAAACTCTACATTAGGGAGTTGGTTATATTGCACGTTGTTATACTATCTATTATCTCATAAAAACGTACCCAATTCACATCATATTTTTGGAAAGCATTCCAAAAGGGACTTGGTACCCAAGTTCATCTTAGTACAGCCTTTCATCCTTATACAGATGGTCAAGAAAAAAGGACTATTCAAACGTTAAAAGATATGCTAAGGTCGTGTTAAATTGATTGTAAGGGAAGTTGGGATGACTACTTACCTTTGATTAAGTTTACATATATGAATAACTATAATTAAAGTATTCAGATAGCTCCATTCGAAGCTCTGTACGGTAGGAGATGTAGATCTCCAATTGGTTGGTTCAAAGTTAGTAATGCCTCAGTTATAGGGTCTGACTTGGTATTCGATGCCTTAGAAAAATTCTAGTTTATTAGAGAAAAACTCAGGGCTGCACAAAGCCAGCAGAAGTTGTATGCAGATGTTCATATAAAAGATCTAGAGTTTGAGGTTGGTGATAATGTCTACCTAAAGATCTCTCCCATCAGATATGCAAGTTTAGTATTATATGTTCATCTTGTCATTCATGTCAATCATGACATCATGTTCTACTTTTTTATGATAAGTATGTAGATTAGTTGTTTTTTCTCCCCTCTCAGTTAATCTCATTTGAGGATAAATGTTCTCAAGAGGGAGATATTGTAATACCCCAAACTTTTTGCTAGCTAATTTCATCTCAAGAATGTCTGGTATTAGCTTCTAAAATGAATAATGGTTATTCAATGAGTGATTCTCAAGATTTTTTCTTTTTGTCATGTGGGAAATTATATAAGCTTTCCATCAATATAAGATTCTCCCAAATCCAATAAACGGGTCAGAAGTTATGACTATTTCAAGTTTCCATCATAAAACAGTGCCATATTAGTTAGTGCAATACCATACCACAAGAGGAAATGTCATTTGACAAATTCTAGTAGGGGTCAGCGATTATGGCACGTCGCGCCAGGGCCCAAATTTAGAATTGTCCTTTTCAAGTGTCTTAGAGCGATTTCCTCCGCGTTGCGCCAAAGTTTCGGGTTGTAAAAAAAGGGGGCAATGCGATGGCTCTGTGTTGTGTCATCCCTCAATTTAGTAATTTTCAAATTCTAGTGACACAGCATGATATCGCCGCATCACGCCAAGGGTCCAATTCGAGAAATTTTATTGAAATTAAATGATGCATCTAGGGTTAAAAGGGTTAACTTCTCACCCCTATTTAAGCCCTTTAACACATGATTCAGCCACTTTTCACCAAAAATACACTCTCTTCTCTCAAAAACCTCTCAAGAACAAGCTAGGGTTTTCATAAAAGATCAAATTACATGAAAGTTTCTCCGTCAATCATCACCGAATCAATAACTAAGGTATGCATGTTATGTGGAATTGATTTGTGTACGTGTATATTCATGTGAACCTATGATTAAACCATAGGATTATGAAATTAGATGTTGAATCATGATATGTAAATGTTGAATAATGATGTCTACATATATTATGCCTATCTTGTGTTTTATTAAATGCCTAGATGAAGGAGAAGTTCCTAACTAGCATGATACCACGAAATCCCGATGTATGTACAAGTTATGCCTATCACATGTTTTGATGGAATGCTTCTATAAATGTATTATGGATTATGATGTTAGTTATATGTTCAAGTAAGTTATGCTTTGTCAGTTTCCTTCCATCGAGTCCTGGGGGTACTTGTACCCAAAATATTAGTTGTGTGCCTAGAGCCATGTAATGTTTTCACGATGCTCTAAGTCAAGCTATGAATCTTTAGACACCAGATAGTCTTATGACTTAGGAAATCTCCATGATCTCATGAACTCAGTCAGTTGTCAGATATTAGTAGTATTTCATCAGTCAACCGAATTTAGTAACCCAACCCATGTTCAGTTTTGTAAATCATGTTTAGAGTCTATTCAGATGGGAGCAGGAATTAGCACTGAGTGAAACCAAGGATAGGGACACACATTATAACATGAGGGTGTGATTCTTAGAAGCCATCCTTGAATTTCAAAACTATGTAGCCAACATAGATTGAGACATCATTATTTTTTGATGAGGGTTGATGAGGTAGATAAGAATTATCTGATAAGGGCCCCACCGTTCTCATATAAGGGACACTATCAAATGAGGGTCGCCCATAACTTGTACTTACTGGTGGCGCGTTATTGACACCCTTCTAATTGGGGTTACAGATTCGACCCTAACTCAGCCATAATGGCGTATTAGGGGAATGTTTGTTAGATAACTACTTTCCACAGTTTCAAGTTATAGAATTAGGACAGTCAGACATAGTCAATCAATCTATGTATTAGAACTCAGATAGTTCTTCAGATTTTAGGACTGCCAGATACAGTCAACTCAGATATAGTCAAAACTAAGATAGTTCCAATAGATCTAGGACTTTCAGATACAATCACTCATGTTATCAGTTATATTTAGATTCAGTAATCATGTTATCACAGTATTAGTTTCAGCTGTTATGTCTCATGCATGTATTCTCTTGATCATGATAGTTAGTATGTTATTATTATTGTTCATACATATGAGCCCCATTCATTCATCCTACCTCACATGCATACCAGTACATTCAAAGTACTGACACATTTGCGCTATGGTGTCTTATACCATAGGTTCAGAGACACGATATCTACAAACAGAGTTAGAAGTGAGTCCTGATCTTTCGAGGACATGATTATTTTTCTATTATATCATTAATCAGTTTATGAGTTGGAGTTAGTTGGGGATATGTCCCATCAACTCCTTACTCAGAAAGTTCAGTTAGTTAGAGGCTTTCTAGATTATCATGTTTCTGACTTCAGTATGTTCAGTATTGTTTTGGGTATTTTGTTACCCCACATACATGTTATATCATTCAGATCATGTTCAATATAGAACCTTATGGCCTTTCAGTACATGTTTGCATATTATTATGTCATTATTATGCAGCGTACAGGTACAGATATCAGTCATGGGTTAGCTTGTGGTCCTTCTGGGTCATGAGCTCTGTGTAGCATTCCGGGTAGCAGATTTGGGGCGTTACATATATATGTCTAAAAAACAATCTGAAAGTACTAAGTCTAGGTAAAAAGCTAAATTTTTGGTATTCATAACCCCAAAATTCAATAACATTAATAGTAAAAGCACACTGAAGCCTCAAAAGCATAAAAAGTAGTCATTTATCAAAATTCATCTCTTAAGAATTTCTTCAAACAATTGAAATTCATAAAATTAGGCATGGTAATGATAGAAACATGCGGGAATAACATAATCATAAACTAAAACCATATATTGAGTTATTTAACATGGAAATTCACGCTTCAAACTTGTAAAGGCTACTTTCCAACTAAAAACATTTGTAAACATCATGCATAATTGAATTTCCCAAAAGCATCATGAAATTAAATCATTGTAAACATGTGAATTCATGATTTAGAACGTAGAAATAGTTACTTGTACTCTATGGTTTCAAAGGGTCCATGGATGAAAATTTAACATACCTTAAGGCTTTAATCTTGCAAGAAAATTAACATTCTTGATCGTTGTTTGGTGGTGAAGTTTGAATTCCTAAGTTCTCATGACGAAATAATAGTTGAACTTGATGAATTTGGGTGATGCTAGGGTTTATTTTAAATAGTAATTGTGGAAATAGGGCATATAATGCCTTAACTAATGATAAATCCTATGATTTTATGATTTAGGGCCACAAGAAAAAACTGGACTGCTCCTGGGAAATTTAAATTCGTAACTGGAATGCTAATTGAGCCCTTACCACTATGCACCATGGCCCCCATATCTATTCCACTGTGACGCGCCCCAATCGCGATGACTTACTACTTTGGAAATCCAAACATGGTCCAAACATCATTCAAAAAATCCAAAACATACCTGAGACATGCTACTTACACCCGTGAATATGAATTAACTCAAAAAATTACGTCTCGATTTTGGAAGGCCACTTTAAAAATCATCAAATTGAAGAGGCCAAAAATAAAACTAGGTCTTTAACACTTACCTAAAATTTTAGGTTCTAAGCCCCTTATATATTTACTATGGGATGAATTTAGCTAAGACAAATATGGGGTATTATAAAATTAGATCTTGAAGGTATGTTTAGTTGGATTTGGAACTTTTAGCAAAACAATGAACCATACTATACATAATTATCTTAATTATTTGTTCTTTAGGTCTAATTGTTATCATAGGACTAAATTCTGTCTTGTAAAATATCTAGTAGTGAAATTTGATATCATAAAAATACCCCTCTTTTTATTCAACCATATCAATAGTATCAGGATTTTAAACACCCAATCTTTCTTATGAATCTTGATATGTTTGTGTAACTATGATGGAATAGAACCATTGTAAGTAGAATGCCTTCTTACTATATGTAAGATAGAGTAGGATCAGTCACTTAATAGCCCCCAACCTTTTCCTTGTCATGATTCATGCCTTGATTGGGGTGGCACCAGCGAGATTCAGCTAAGGTAAAAAAGTATTGTATCTGCCCCACTCTTCTATGCTTAGATCTAATAAACTAAACTTTGTTGATTTCCCACGTATGAAGAGGACCTCATTGGTAAGTGCTACATGATCTCGTGCATTAGAACCCATGGTTATGGACTCTTATGTTTTAGTATGGAATTTTTTACTTTTCCAAGTAAAATTCCTTAATATATGAATGGATGCAAACTAGACTATGCTTGAAGAATAATTATAGACAAGAAGTAAAAATATGACAAAAAATGGCTTAGTTTTTAAAGGTGAAACAAAGAAAAGGGCTTTTTCCATCCTATGAGCCTTGTGAGCTCATGAGTCATCAGTTATTATATTTGAATTACTTTACTTGCATATTCTTGATAAACCAGGATTTATATATAAATGTGAGAGTCTAGTGGTACACCATGCCTCTGTTGTTAACCAATGGGGACTAGTAAATAATTTTTTTATCAAAGTCTTTTATCTTACCTAGTATGAGATATCGCATTATTCGAACAACCCTAAATGATGTCAAAGTAAAGGACCATCAGTGAAGGCATTCTAGTGCATTGTAGATTCTTATCTAAGACTTGTATCACAAATACTTTCCAAGGTAAGGAAGATGGGAACAAACACACTTGGAGAGCATTGTGTAATGGAGAGTTGTATGCTACACTGATTTCTTCTTTTATTATATGTTCCTCTTTGGACCGGATTAAGTAAAGAAAGGAGCTAAAGAATGAATATTCATAAAACTAGTCCTTATCTTAGTTTGAGGTAGAATTTGTCTTAGAATAGTGTTTGGTGTTAGATGTGGTCCCTTGAGTGCACCTCGGGAAGAGATTGTTATTTGTGCCTCGTAAACTAAATACACCTTGCACATTGTTTTAATTATGTTTCTTATCCCATGAGGTTTAGATACATGGTGGTTTATTCAAGATTGATACTTGGGAGATGATATAATTTCTAGTTTGAGTACGATAATTAATGATATTGAAACCAATTTGATACCAGAATTATTCACGATATGAGTTCTAGTTCAAGTCCATCATTTAGAGGTTGTTTATGATGCTTATGCAATAGGTTCGAGTTTGGTGGTTATTACATGTAAGGATCTATAGTTATGATTTTCTGATATGACTAATTAGTATAATTCGATAATTGGTTTTCTTAATTGAACCATCGTAGATTATTGGGGCACGCATTTGGATATTAACTTTTTTATGCAACTTGGATTATGGGGGCCGGTTATGTTGACATAGTTGTGTTGTTATTTATCATTATTAATCTGGTTATTTATTTATAGTGTTTAGAACCTTATTCCATATTTGCTCTTTTACCTTGACTCTAGCTTATTTATTTTGCATTTTATTATATTTTGATCTGATTTAGCTCAGTAGAATGATGATGCCTATTGAATACTCATTCCTTTGGTACTTATACTACACATTTGTACCTTTTGGGTGAAGATTCGATTACTAGTTGCTAGTGTTGATGCTGAGATTTTTGTTGGTCGTGGTTTGGAGAAAAGGTAAGTTCTTGAAGCCGAAGTTGAAAATTTCTCCTTCTTCTATTTTTGTAGTCTTTCTATTTTTTAGACTATTGTTTATTGACTTGATATCACTTGTATTCTTTTGTATTACAGGCTCTTGTACTAACATTACTTGGTCGTGGGATTTTTTACTCTTTATATTTCTCATCCCTTATGTCTTTATATTATGACTTATCTCTTAAGCTTTATTTATTGTATATTGTGGCATTTATGCCATTTTCCATAAATTATACCATTACTTATAGTTTTGGGCTACAATTTTAGCTTACCTTCTGGTGGAATAAAGAAGGTGCCATCATGACTCAGAAATTAAGTTGCGACAAATTAGTATAGATGTGCTATTTTCACAAACATTATTGTTATAAAAGCAAGTGTCTAGTAGAGTCTTGTGGATTAGAATGATGATTTCCATTTCTTATCTTTAGGAGGATATTGGACATTCTTACCATATCTTTACTTCTTTCACTAATTTTGTGCTAAGATTCTAAGTTGGTTTCTAAATATTCCTTTGGTTTTACTCCTTCACAGATAGATAGGATGCGTGCTACCACTACACGAGACAAAGACATCAAGTCTTTATATAGAAATACTACAAGGGCACATGGATGGCCTTGAGTTTGAGGATAGCTGAGAGATGTAGATTCATCCAGAGACATAGATAGGGAGCCTTTTCTAGACCTTATTCTTGCTCTCATGCCAGAGGTTCATCCATAAAAGTTAGTGGGTGAGCCAGGGTCTAGCCTAGTTTTATTCCTTCATCACTACTCCAAGATGTATTGGTTTACCTCTTAGGTTTAGTTGGTGTTGTACCATCTGATGGACCTAGTCTCTAGATTAAAGTGGTAATGAGGTAGGAGTGTAGCCTATAGCTGTGACTCCCAGCGTTGATATTCCTCCAGTGCCAGAAGTTGCTTAATCAGTAGCCGTCTAATGTGCTATGTCTATTGAGAAGAAGAATATGTTGGGTAAGTTTTAGAGATTGGCTCCTACTAGGATTTTTAGTGCATCGAGCGGGGATGCTTATGAGTTCTTTGTTTATTAAGAGGATAAGCTCCAAAATTTGGGCTTAGTTGAGACTCGTGGTGTGGATTATACCACTTTTCAGTTTGACTTGGTTGTTTGGCATTGGTTGAGAGGATATGTTTCTTTCATGCCAGTTGGATCTCTCTCAGTGACATGGACTCAGTTATTTGAGGTTTTCTTAGAGAATTATATCCCTCATAGTCTTAGATATTGCCTCGTAGATTAAATTTTGAGATTAGAGCAGGTCTTTATGATTGTTATGGAGTATAAGGATCTGTTTCACTAATTAGCCAGGCATGCTACACTACTCTACAGATCGAGTGTAAGTGGGCTTGGTGCTTTATCTAGGGATTAATACTTCCACTTTGCATGGCCACATAGAGCTTGGGTTTGGCTAGTAGGTCCTTTGTTGAGGATTATAATCATACTCGGATTATGGCAAAAATTCATCCTGAGTCCTAAGGGGCTAACAATAAAAGGTTGTAATATCAGGGCAGTTCAGGTGGTAGCCTAAGTTACTCAGGGTTTAGAGGCATTCATAATTAGGATAAGTACCCTGCATGTCATCTTTATCAGCATAAGGTTTATTCTAGCAGGATTGTTCATACCTCACTTTATAATATTTATGGAGTCCAGTCTAGCTACAGTGATCATCTTGGTTGGAGCAATGGTAAACCTTCGAGAGATTCATCCTCTAGGGTCTCTAATTGAGGTGGTTATTCTAGGTCAGTTAAATTCTCTAGTTATGGTGCATCGCCTTATGCGTATTATGATTGTGGGGCCTTCAACCATTTCTCTAAAGAGTGTCCCCATCATGGGATAGTTGTGTTGGCAGCGTAGAGTGTCCATCCTATTAAGGTAGTGTCATCCCCACCTTCAGCTGGCATGCATGGTCATTATGGCGGTCCCTATGGTGCTCATAGAGTTTATCAGGTAGGTAGGATAGGTGATCGATCAGGAGCCCATCCAGGTGGTGAGCGAGGTCATTGGAGGAGTATTCAAAGATCTTAATGTCCCATCAGACGACCTTTAATTTATTTAATCTAGGATCCACCAATTCTTAGGGGTCTTTTTAAAAAGCCCCATGGTTAGAGTTATCTTAGGTTTCTTTATCTATGACATTATATGTATCTACACCTAGGGTGATTCCTTAGTGGTGGATTGAGTATATAGATCATGTATTGTGACTATTTGAGAGTTTATTGCTCAAGTTGATCATATTGTGTTAGATTTGGTAGATTTTAATATCATTCTGGACATGGACTGGTTAACCCACTACCATGCTATCTTAGATGTCTTACCAAACTTTTACCTTATCTATACCCAGCATACCCAGATTATGTGGTAGGGATATTTTAGTCTTAAGCCGATGAGGATTATTTCGTATACTCGGGCTTGGATACTTATACCGATGGGTTGTGAGGCTTACATTATTTATTTCCATAATATTAATATGAGCACTCTGTCGCTTCCTTACTCCACTATTATAGTTCATGAGTTCCTTTTATGTTTATCCTATCGATGTACCTAGTCTTTCCCCTAAGTCCAATATTGAATTTTTATCAACCTTCAGTTAGTCACCCAACCTATTTCTAAGTCACCTTATCAGATGGATCCTACTGAGCTTAAGGATCTAAATTCCCAGCTTTAGGATCTTCTAGGTAAAATTTTGATTAAATGTAGCATGTCATTGTTGGGTTCTTCTATCTTGTTCATAAAGAAAAAAGATGGTTTTTTTCATGTATGTATTGATTACAGGTAGTTTAATAAGGTGACTTTGAAGAATAAGTAACCTATGCCTTGTGTAGATGATTTATTTGACTAGCTGCAACGAGCAACGATGTTCTTTAAGATTGTGTTGAAGTCCGGTTCCGTCAGTTGTGGATTAGGTCTAAGAATATCCTAAAGATAGCCTTCATGACTCGTTATTGCCATTATGAGTTCTTGGTGAGGTCTGTTGGGTTAACCAAAGCCCCAGCTGCATTCATGGACTTGATGAATTATGTGTTTAGGACCTATTTGGACGCTTTTATGACTTTGTTTATCAACAATATTCTTTTGTATTACTGGAGTAGTGAGGATGATAAGCAGTATTTGATAATTGTGCTCCAAATTTTGACAGATCATAGGATTTTTGCCTAATTCTCAAAGAGTGAGTTCTAGCTTAAGTCAGTGACATTTCTAGGACATGTGGTGTCTAAGGATGGGATTATGGTGTACCCAGTGAAGATTGAGGATATTCGTGATTGGGAAAGGTCTATATCTCTGTCTAAGGTTTACAGCTTCATTAATTTGGTTGGTTATTACAGGCAGTTTGCTGAGGGCTTGCTAATATTCCACTATCTATGATAAGATTGACCCAAGATGAGGTTCCTTTCTAGAGGTCCAAGGACTGTGACTTCAGATTTTTGAGTCCCAAGGAATTTCTCAATTCATCTCCCACATTAACTCTTCCTGTTGAGGGTGAGGGATTCACTATGTATTTTAATGATTTTGGGTGTCGGTTTGGATTGTGTTTTGATATGTATGCTAAAGCTCAACTTACACCATCATTCCGATGCAAGGTGGTTGTTACCGATATAAACCCAACAAGAGTCAATGTCAAATACACACGAAGTATAACTAGTTTTCTATTCCTAGGTGTGTTGAGAGTTAACTTGGATTTAACCCGTAATGCAAACTTAAATCAAAACATCAAATTAAATGGGGGGTTTTTGTAATAAGAACTTTGTTGAACAAAATCACACTATAACACTAATATGAGAGCAAATAATTGATGAATAAAATAAATTAAGAGAGGTCATGGGGTTAGGCCATCCCAAGGGTAATTCATGTCCAGGAAATTAATAGTTAGTCAAATTCTTAGTTTAGGAGGTTGGGTGGGATAGGTTTAGGGTCTTACTGTTACATTATGTTTCACGCATGGATTTTTTCAAATACCTCATGAGTGTGCCACTTTTATCAACCCACTACCTTAACTTAGCATCCCTATTTCTATGATGATGCTTATGAACATTGAAATTTAACATAGCATCCTTATTTATAAGATAGTACCAAGGAAGAAACTAAAATCAATTAGTTGGTCACGATTGAATATCACCAATATCCCTCTTTCAAGGATGATGTGGGATCCAAGCTAATTGGGGTTTTCATCCTCAATTCTCAATTCAAGCATAGGGTAATAGCAAAACCCAACATCATACACTATCAATTTGGACTAACAATCAAATCTGTTACAACATTAACAACCCATTCAAGCATAACCAAGATAGGAATTTAGCAACTCATGGATTCAAAGAGAAGAGAGTTACCCAAATTTGCATTCAAATCTTCCATTGAAAAGTAAAATAAGATTAAACTCAAACTTCAATTTGATCCCTCAACCAAAATATCTAAAGTAATTAAGCATAAAATTGTTTTCTTGCCCCTAAAACTCAAAAGTTGCATAAAGATAATACAATTGAGAAAGGGTTTTAGCCATTTAGGATTTTGGGAACCAAATCCATGATTTCCATTACTTCCCCTGAGCCTATCCTGCTCCATCGCGATCACCCTATCTTGACCGAGTTTGCTTATCCCATGATCGCAGTAGTCATTTTGCGATCGTCAAGTTTGCATTGGATTTTTTATCACGATTACGACCCTTAGGCCTTGATTGCGGTACCTGAGGGTCGATCACTTGTTTTTATTTTCAGCTTGTGCGAGCACTTAGGTCTTTGATTTTCATCTTTGATTAGACTTTAATGCATTTAATTAGGGAATTATCCTTATATACATAATCATTTCATTGTAGTGTGCACAAATACAGATATAGATGAGTGGAAAATTTGCTACTCATCAACACACCCAACTTAAAACTATACTTGCCCTTATGTGATATTACTTCATACTTAATGAGACTATTTAACTTATAAGACCACTTGTACTACCAAATAATCAAAATGATTCTGGACTTGATTCTTACAAACAATTTTTCCACAAGTATGGGAGAAATAATTCGTGCACCTCCCCTAAAATTCAATCATGCTTTCAAGGATACACAAGACTTTTAAGAACAATCAAGTAACAACTACTAACTCTATAGAAGTGAATATCGCTCAATAGTTAATCTACACTATTTTTACTCAATTTGAATTACGATAATGTCACCAAGCTAGGTTAACTTACATGCCCCCTCACGAAGGAAAGTCCTATCACACCGTAATTCATATCATGCAAGAAGGTACAAGAACACAAACACTTACCCTCACAAAGATTTTCTCAGAACATACAGGCATCATGTCATATGGTTGCCCTTATTTTTGATCTTTGCTGGCTCGAGTACACTAAGTAGGACATCCTGAAGGGATTTCTAAGTTTGTAATGAAGGCTCGGGGGAAGGGTAGGAAACACATTTGGGAAAATGGTGACTATACCCTCCTTGAACTCCACAAATTACACTACTAGATCAAACCTTTGGTTATGGAATATTTCATCTATTTTTGCACAATACATCCCTACTTTTACCACATTATTTCACCGATCTTTCATAAGCATTTTCTTTTTATATCTATATTTTTTGATATCTCATGCTTTTGTTTCATACTATGATTCTTTTCTTTAACTTTTCATTTGGTAAATAGTTCCTACAAATTCACTTACATAACTATGGCCCATGATCACCTTCTTTCAAAATCCATCACCCCCAACATATGCTTTTAGCCTCAAATTGGAACTTTTACCTTCAAAGAGGGTAGGGTTCAAAAGAGGGATCAATTTTTAAAAAGGTTTAAAGCTTTTAATGTGGTTCCCAAAGAAAGGTTAATCAGCTCAAGAGGAGTGACTAAGGGTAAAATTTGAGCATTGGTAGGTTTTTTAGGCTCAAATGGTTTTCCATGTATACAAGGAAGACCTAAGATCATTTCCCCAACCACGTGTACTCAAGGTAAGTTTTGAAATTCTAAACAAAAAAGTTCTAGATGACACAAGTGCGTATGATAATCAAGCAACTAAGCTCACCTCACACAACATGAAAACTTCCCTAGAAGGATTAATTTCATTTCATACTAGAGACAAAAGGAGTTACTTAAAGAATACCACCTATTAAAGAATTTCGAGTTACAAGAAGAGGTAAAGAATTGCTACACAATTATTCACGTACGTGCCCTTGATTTTCACAAAAAAATTTGGATGGAGAGGGATACGTGATTCACATTTTGACATGCAATATTGGCTATCGTTAGCATCAAATCAAGCCATCATCTCATATTTGGGATCTAACAATGGCATACCATATGGATACTTTGACTTCTCCATAGGAATAACGGTAATCCCAAATCTATAATGCCACAAGTACTCAGACTTCCCCTGAATTTGTAGCTCAAAACCCAAATATGAATATTTTCTATTAAGAATGACATCACTCGATCTATCTTAGGGAAAGATTGATCCAATAGCATTATTAAGTGAAGTAGAAAGCTAAAAATGAAATAGTTAATTCACAAAATCTCCATGCTTCATGTGAACTTAGTTCAAGTATTGCAAACCAAAATTTAGATATTAAAAATCAATGTGCATGCAAACTAGGGAAACATACCCCCAACTTTAAGACTTGTAGTGTTTCCTTACTACATAACACAAAAGCATTAAAAGAAAACAAAGGAATCCCATAAACGACATCGAGAACCAATATGAAGCTTTATATACAGTCATAATCAAAGAATAATTTGTGTGATGGTGATACCAAAATCATGATCTTCAGTATGTGATCGTGGTACCTAAGCCAGTACGTTCCCTTGTTTTTTTGCATGGCTACCATACATCTAAACATAATTTTCTTCTTTTTTGGCTTCCAGACTGTCCAAAACACCTGCAAAGCATCGAAATTGTATGACTTAATAAAAAATACATGGTGAAAACATGAAAATAATGGGTTGCCTCCAATCAAGAACCTGATTTACCATCAGAACACAATGCTTTTTTATTGATATTAAGGTTCCTTGAAGCACAACAACTCAATCTTGGACGCCCCGTATGCACCTGCATTATTGTACTACAACTTTTGCCTATGTAATAAGAATCTCTTTTTCTTTGGGACCTCTAGCTTGATAGCATCACTATAGTACACATTCATTATCACAAAAAGATCCAGCAACTTAGATCAAATCTTACCCACAAAAATCTTCAAGCGAGAGTTATAGAGGACTAGACTATCGCCTAAATGAAATTCCCACTTTATGATATTGGCTTCATGCCACTTATTCATTATTTCCTTAATTAAAGTGGAACTTTTATAAGCCTTGAGTCGACAATCCTTCAACTCATGAAGTTTAGTCACCCTTGACTTAGAAGCCTCTTCCCAATTCATATTTAACTACTTCAATGCCCATAAAGCTTTATACTCTACTTCAATGTATAAGTAACATGTCTTTCCAAACTCCAACTGGTAGGGGGGACATACCAATTGGAGTTTTATAGGCTTTCCTATAAGACCAAAGAACATCATCAAGTTGTTATTCCTAATTTGTTCGGTCAATATTCATAGTTTTCTCAAGGATAGATTTCATTTCCGGATTAGACACCTCAACTTGGCCACTCGTTTGGGGGTGATATGGGGTGGAAACCTTTTACTTCGCCATATACTTATAAAGAAGAGCACTAAAACTTGGTTGCAAAAATGTGAGCCTCCATCACTAATAATGGAACATAGAGTTCCAAACCTTGTAAGAATGTATTTCTTTAAGAAGAAAATAATGTTTTGCTCTCATTGTTTGGATGTAGTACGACCGCTACCCATTTGGAGACATAGTCAGCTGCCACTAAGATGTTCTTGTTACCAAAAGAGCACACAAATGGGCCTGTGACCTTAATGCCTCAAACTTCCAATAGTTTGACTTTGAGATTGAGTTTAAGGGTCACCTCATGCCTTCTCAAAATTCCACCTTTCAATTAACATTGATGACATGCTTTGACATTTTCAATGGATGGCCAATAATAACCACATTGAAAAACTTTAAAAGCGGTTTGAATCCCCCCATGGTGACCACCTACGAGAAAAGAGTGACACATTTCAAGGATATCTTTTATTTCTATTTCCATAACACAACGGAGAAACAACAATCCACAGATTCCTATAATAGAAAAAGATTGTCCAAAAAATACTTCTTTTCATCAAATAAAAACTGCTTTCTTTAATGGTAGTTAATATACTACAGAATTGAACCAGTTACCAAATAATTATCATAATATGCATACCAAAGTGTAACTTTTCCCGAGATTGTCATGACAAGCTCATCGAGAAAGGTTTCATCAATCTCAATCTCACCCCACTTCTTATGATTATTTTCAAGGCAAGAAAGATGGTCGGCCAATTGCTTATCATGACCTTTTCAATTCTTCACCTCAAAATCAATCTCTTACAAGAGCAAGATCTACCTAATAGAGCGTGGTTTAGCCTCTTTCTTATCCATGAGATATCTAAGAGCAGCATGGTTCTAAGCACAATAACTTTTGTGACCAACTAGTATTCTCTAAATTTTTCAAAATTATAGATCACCACAAGTAACTCTTGTCCCATAACCATCTAATTACATTAGGCATTATTAAATAATTTGCTTGCGTAGTATGAGTGGATGGGACAACTTCTTTTGTCATTGTCCTAGAATAGCGCCTAGAGCAACACCACTTTCATTTAAAATTAGTTCAAATGGTGAGAAATAATATGGGGTAACAATAATAGGATCCACAATAAGAAGTTCTTTGAGATGACTAAATTCCTTCAAACGCCCATCATTGAACTCAAATTTTGCCTTTTTCAAGGAATTTACACAAGGTGTGTGCAATCTTTGAGAAATATTTGATGAATCATCTATAAAATCCCCTTGACCAAGGAAGCTTCTCACACCCTTCACAGAGATACAAGGAGGAAACTTAGAAATTACCTCAACTTTTTACTTATCCAATTGGATAATATCCCCCTATATTTTATGACAAAGCACAAGTCCCTTCTTAACCATAATGTGGTATTTTTTCCCAATTCAAGAAAAGATTGGTTTCCACACACCTTTAAAGAACTTTGCTTAAGTGAGCAAGGAAGGACTCAAATGACTCCCTTACGATGGAGAAGTCATCCATAAACACCTCCACTGAATCTTTCACAATATTTATAAAGATAGATACCATGCATCGTTGGAATGTCGCATGAGCATTACACAACCCAAAAGGCATGTATTTGAAGGCTAATGTGCTATAAGGACAAATAAATGTTGTATTTTCTTGTTATTTTGGGGAAATGCAATTTTAGTTTCAAGTAACCATCAAGACAACAATACCACACCTGCTCGACTAGCCTATCTAGCATTTGATTCATAAAGGGCATTAGAAAATTGTCCTTCTCGGTCCATGAGTTCAACTTGTGGGATCCTATGCACACCCTCCACCCCATGACCAAACAAATGGGGATAATTTTATTCTTATAATTTGGTACTACCATTATTCAACCCTTTTTGGTACATAAAACATCAGACTCACCCATGAGTTATTCGAGATCAAGTAGATGACTCTTTAATCAAGCCATATTATGATTTATTTTTTACCACCTCTTGCATTGTTTGGTTTAGTCTCCTTTGATGTTCCATGCTTGGTACATGATCTTACTCTAGTTTGATCTTTTAGGTACAAATTTTGGGAGCTATGCCCATAATTTCTTCTATAGTCCATCTGATAACACAGATGAACTTCTTCACTGTAGAATTCAATGCTTCCACTTGTTAAGGCTAGAGATCAATAACAAAAATATTTTGTAATATCCTGTACTATCCTAAGAATTCATACTAGAGGTGAGAAGGCAGCGGTTTTAACTCAAGTTGAAGAGGCTCAATGATGGATGGCTTGGTGAGTGGACTTTTATGATTGGTTAAGTAAATATCAAATTTGGTCGAGCTCTTAGTGTAAGATCCAAAACCATTTAATGAAGGGACTACCTCATTATACCCTTCAATTTCTTCACACCCAAAGTTCAGTAATACACCCACTAAAGGGTCATTCATAAGATCCACATCAATTGTGTTCATCATCAATGAAATCAATCACCAAGATCATTTGTAAATCCATAGGTTACTTCATGGACTTGCATTGAAAGTGACCTTTTTTATTTACCTAAAATTTCATATCACCACACTCCACGTAGAATAATCTATAGGTACTTCATGATCAATCGCACAATTGAGAATAATGAAGTCAGTTGGAAATATAAGTTGGTACACTTTCACAAACACACCATATATCTCCCAAATAGGTCATAAATAACCTCATGGTTGTAGGTTTAGGATTACCAAGCCCAACTTATAAGACACGGCAAAGGGTATCAAGTTGATACTTTACCCAAAGCTCAGACAATGCTTTAGCAAATTCGAACATCTCAATAGTGTATAGGATGATGAATACACCCGATTCTTCATTCTTCAATGGCAATTATGCTTAACAATATAGCACTACAATTACTACTCACGTCTATGGTTTCACACTCCATAACTCTCTTCTTTGAGACCAAGTCTTTCATGAATTTTGCATACCCTATCATTTTTTGCAAAACTTCTATAAATGGGATATTGATGGATAGGTTGCTAAACTTCTCAATAAACTTGTTGAACTTGGCATTATTATCCCTCTTCTTGATCCATTGTAGTAATGGGGGAGGAATATTAATTATTTTTAATGGGGCAATCTGATGTTCATTGAATTTTGGATCATCACCCTTAACCACTCTATGAGGCTCTTTACTATCACTTTTATCATCTACAACCTTTAAGGGTTCATCAATTTCATTATTGGACTTAGGATCCTCATCATTTGAATTATCCTACCTATTCTTTTACAAATTTTCTTTCCTATAACTTGTCTTATCATTAGAACATTCACCAAGAGATAGGGCACTCCTAGTGACGATGGCCTATATATGAGTGTTATTATTTGGATTGACCCCTACGTCACTAGGTTGCCCTTCTTTTTGTCTAACAATGAGTTATGTAATTATTTTGTCATCATGTTTCTCTAGTTGCCTGATGGAGGTTGAATGGGAAGTAACCATTTAGTGTAATCTAAAGAAATCACTACTTATTTCCCTTACCATATTATCGGTCCTTTTGTCTCCCATTTAGATTCGAGCTAAAACATACTCATTTATGTACCTTGCTTGATCATTCCGACCTTGATTCCTACCTATCCTTTGATGGGCAAGACGGGAACTATGATTTGACAAAATTTTATTTCTTCATCGAGCTCCTCCTTTTCCAAATTTTCATATGCCATAGTATTCTTGGAAGATATGACATTGACCATCCCAAGAGAAGTCATCATTGTATGTTTAGTAAGAAGCTCTAATTGTGTCCTCACCTTAATTATATTTTCCTCTCTTTCTTGATCTCTTCACCATTATTATTGGCCTAAAAAATGCAGAGAGAGCCCCCACGACCACCTAGGCATCTCTCGTGTGCCAACCTCTATCTAGAATTGGTACTTGGTTCAACACATTCGATGCTACTCTATAAGGAAACTTGATAAGAGACCCTTTAGATGCGTTATCAACCATAACTGTATTCACTTGATCTAACGCCCAAAAAAAATATTTGGAAAATCATCTTCTCTGGTACTTCATGCTAAGTTGACAAAAATTTGTGATTTCATCTCATAGTTGTAGCATTCTAGACAGGAAAAAATATCGATCCGAGAAGTCCTCCAAAAGTTCAACCCATGATGTAATAGACCTGATGGGTAGAGAACTCAAACACAATAATGCTTCACCCATTAAAGAGGATGGGAAAAGCCTTAACCGAACAGACTCTTGAGTGATATTATCAATAATAAATAAGGCACACACCTCAATAAAGTTTTTCAAATGTATGTTTGCATCTTCGTGTGCTTTCCACTAGAATGAACCTTTTATTTGTAACATATGGAGAATTACACTAGTGACATGGAATACCCCATTTCCCTTGGACGATGGACTGCAGATGGCACTAGAAAGCACTGCATCATTAAGATAATCCATATCTTCTATATTCCCTTGAAAAGAGGCATCATCTCTCCCAAGTTGTCTCATTGAAATTCGGAAGTTATTAAAGTCACCTAATTGAATATTAAAAACAACACCTAAAGTAAAAAAACACTACGGCTAACCAAAAGTTACTAACAACACAACAATAGTGAAAACTAAGCTTTACTCCCAAGCAACAGTGCTATATTTGATAACCCTCAACTTACGCCATCATTCCGATGAAAGGTTGTCATTGTCAATATACACCCAACAAGTGTTAGGGTCGAATCAACTAGAGTCTAAGTTATTTTATATTTCTACGCGTGTTGAGAGTTATCTATGATTTAACCCATAATGCAAACTTAAAACAAAACATCAAATTAAATGGGGGGGGGTTTGGAATAAGAACTATGTTGAACAAAATCACACTATAAAACTACTATGAGATAAAAAAATTGATGAGTAAAAACAATTAATAGAGGACTTGGGATTATACTATCCTACGGGTATTCATATATGGGAAATCAATAGTTAGTCCAATTCTTAGTTTAAGAGGTTGGGTAGGCTAGGTTTAGGGTCTTAGTGTTATCCGTTCAACAAAACAATAAGTTTCACCCTTAGATTCTTTTGAATACCTTGTGAGTGTGCCATATTTATCAACCCAATTCTTCAATTTATCATCCCATATTCTAGGATAATTGTTATGAATATAGAAACTTCACATAACATCTTTATTTCTAATATAAGGTTAAGGAAGAAAATAAAATCAATTATTTATTCACAATTACTCATCACCCACATCCCTCTTTAAAGGATTATGTGTGATCCAAACCTATTGGGGTTTTTATCCTCAATTCTCAATTCAAGCATAGAGCAGTAGCAAAACCCAACATCGCTAAATATCAATTTAGACTAACAATCTACACTGATACGATATTAAACCCTATTCATTCATAACCCCAAGATGGGAATTTAGCTACTTATGGATTTAAAAAGAAGAGAGTTACCCAAATTTGCCTTCAAATCTTCAATTGAAAAGTAACATAAGATTAAACCCAAACTTCAATTTGAATCGTCAACCAAGATTGCACTTAGAATTAAGCATACAATTGTTTTCTCCCCCTAGAACTAAAAAATTATGTAAAGATAATCTAATTATGAAATTTTTTTGGCTATTTAGGATTTTGGGAACCAGCTCTATGAATTTCCACTTATACCCTATAGCTATCTCGAACCATTGAAATAGCCCTATCTTGGATGTGTTTGTGACTCCTGTAATTGCAGTAGTTACCTCGTAATCACTAAGGTTTGACTTGCATTTTTGGTCATGATTGTGACCATCATGCTATGATCGCGGTAACTGAGGGTCAATACATTATTTTGATTTTCACCTTGTGCAAGCACTTTGATCTTTTGCTTTACTATTTAAATTTTTTTCAACTACTTTTCATTAAATTACTTGCAAACACATAAACCATGAGATTTAATTTATTTCAATATATAATTAGCTTTACATACACATTCATTTGATTGTAGTGTGGGAAAATTTAGATATAGATGAGTAGCAAGTTTGCCACTCATCAATAGTAGGGTTGAGTTCTTTCTTATGCATTGATGCAACTAAAGGTGCACAAACATTACTATCCCACTCATTATTTATATTTAGCGACAGAAGTTTTTGTCATAAATATTCAGAGGTATTATCTTCTTGGTGTGCATTGTAAGATCTACACCAATCATTATACCCATTAGTATCTTATGGCCTGGAAGGAGCATAAGTTTAGTCAATGTAGATGAATGGAGTTGATTAAGGATTATGATGTTTCTATTTTGTATCATTCAGACAAGATGGATACGATAGAAGGTGCCTTCAGCCAAAAGGCGGTGAGTATGGGTAGGTTGGTTTCTATCTCAATTTCCTAGAGTTAGTTGGCATGGGAAATCCAGTCCTTAGCCAACTTGATTATGAAAATTGATATATTAGACCCTAACATAATTGTTTCTAGTGGTGAGATAAGATCTACCTTACTTGAGTAGATTTAAAGTCAAAAGTTTTAGGATATAAGACTTTATATCATCTGTGATTAGGTTCTGAGTGGTGAGTCTAGGAGGTCTGCCATAGATTCTAGGGGATATTCTGAGATTTGATGATCAAATTTATGTTTTGAGGGTTGGTGAAAATCCATTTGATATTGAATGAGGATCACAACTCCAAGTATTTTATTATTCCTGATACAACTAAGAGATACAAGGATTTAAGGTAGCATTATTGGTGTAGTGGTATGAAAAGAGATGTGGCAGACTTTGTAGGTCATTGCCTATGTTTTCACCTTCAAATTGAGAGGACTTTGGAGAATCCTATTTAGGTTCTCAAAGCTAAGGTCTGAGCTTATATTATGGATCTTGAAGGTCATTAAGAGCATCACTTAGCTTTGCTGGAGTTTCGGTAAAATTATAGCTACCACTCAAGAATTAAGAAGTCATTGTTTAATGAATTGTATGTTAGGCATTCTCAATCATTGATTTTATTGTTTGAGACCTCTGAGGTTAGACCCTGTGGTATTAACTTGTTTCAGAAAGCATTGGATAGAGTTAGGGTAATTCAGGATAGGCTAAGTTCAGCTTAGAGTAGGTAGAAGGCTTATACAGATTGTAGACTTTGTTCCTTAAGATTTTGTGTTGAAGATTGAGTATTTCTCGAACTATTACCCACGAAGGATATGATGAGGTTTTGGAGGAAAGACAAGCTTAGCCCCAGATATATTAGACCTTTTGATATAATTCTCACAGTTAAGGAGGTAGTATATCAGTTAGACTCAAACCCTAATTTTTTTTAGTTCATTTATTTACATAAGTTTGTATGTTGTAGTGGTACATTCATGATGAGTCACACATCATCGGTGGGACTCATTTTAGTTGTATGAGATATTGACATTCGAGGAAGAGTCAATGTTAATAATAGCCTTAGATGTTAGGAAGTTGTTCTCTAGGGAGATTCCAGTAGATAAGGTTCATTAGGTACACCGCCCAGTAGATGAGGATACTTAGTAGAGCAAACAAAGGATACAGACCCAGTATACTTACCTATTCGAGCCTTCAGGTACATCCTAACCCTTTACTTTTCCGGACAAAATTTCTTTTAGTAATGGATATTATAATGACCTTATAGGTTATTTTCTAATTTTCCATATAATTTCACCACTTTTAGATTTCCTATAGCTACCCAAAATGATTTATGACTTTCTTGAGTTAACAGTTCAGTGATAGGGTAGTTCATTTGGTTTTTAGAGCTAATTCTCTAGCTTAAAGTCTTCGTTGGTAAAAATAGGTTACTAAGTGAAAACTTTAGTCTAACAAACTCTATTCCAAATCCTACGATTACATCAACTTTGAAACATTGAATTTTGGCTAAGGAGACCTTTTATTTGGGTTCCAAGGCTTCCATACTCATTTTGGACTGTTAGATGGAATTTATATAAAATGACCCTTGGGTGTAGGGCCCACTTTTTGTTAAAATTAACATTGAAATTCGGATAGCGCCAGTGAACATGAAATGTTTAATTTTATACGATATCATAGTTTAATTTTTTTCATAGGATTCCTAATGAATCTCAAGGTATTGGTGGAAACTTGGAATATTACAATTCTCAGATGGTGCATCCGCTAAAACTGCACTTGGGTCTCCATTGGAGAGGCCATTTACGAGGAAAATTGTTCACGTTAGCAACTAAGATTCCCATCTAGGGTCTCTAAAGCTAAGTCCATTCTGCTAAAGTGGAGAGGGATTAAGTATCTCCTTGTCCACTTTAATGAAGGATAAAGGCCTAGCGGGTACCTCTTAACCAATACATAGCCGCTTAAGAGGTCAAGTGGCCTCTTAAGCAAAACCTAGAAGACCATTAAATGCCTCTCTCATTTGATTTTCACCTAGTTTTTCACATTTCTTAAGATTTAGAATACTAGAGAGTATGGGAGATTGGGAGAATAATTGTTCAGAGATTGTGTGGTAATTGTGAGCATGGACTTATTATTTCCTCATCGAATCTTGGTAAGTTTCCACTAAATTCTTTGTTAATTCTTCAATTTATTCCCAAAATTCCAAGATTCTTGATGAGTATATTATGGTATCATTTGAGCACGGAATTTACCCATTCTTGAGTATGAATATTCCTTGAGCATAGAGGGATGTATTGACGGTTTGGAAGGTGTGATTCCACAAGCTGGACCCATATGGGATTTTTACTTTACTTTGGACCCAAACCATAAGTATGTAATATCGTTACCATTGTTCTTGTATAGATTATTAGATTACCATTTTGATAGCATTGCATCGAGCAGAAGCTTCTCAGAAAAGGAAAACCATTGATTTAACTAATTTGACCGTGTTTTGTTCAGCGTCCATGTAGGCTAGGCTTACCTTCCTATTAAGTTGAACTTAATCATATCATGATTGTGATATTATTCTAATTGTGCAATGGAAATTTGATCTTGAAGGTATGTTTAGTAGGATTTGAAACTTTTAACCAACTAAGGAACCGCCACTAGGCATAATTAACTTAATTACTTGGTTTTTAGGTAGAATTTCTATCTTAGGACTAAATAGTAGGTTGTTATATATCTGGTAGTGAAATTTATACATTATACTAGTTCAAGGTAGAATTTTCCTTAGAACGGATTTTGGGTTAGATGTGGGCCCTACAACCCACCTTAGGCAAAGATTGATATTAGTCCCTTGTAGATTCAATCGACCTTGCACATTACTTTAATTATGTTCCTTATCTATGGAGGTTTAGATACACAGTGATTTATTCTAGATTGATACTTGAGAGATGATATTAGATCTTAGTTGAGTTCGTCAATTTGTGATAATAGAACCGATTTGATTTTTACATTGTTCATGATATGAGATTCGATTCATGTCCAACAAATAATGATCTGAATTCTGATTAGTCCGACATTGAGTGATTTTTTATGATTGTTATGGATCTGGTTTAAGTCTGATGATTACAGTATGAAAGGATCCACAGTTTTGATTTTTAAATACAACTAATGAGTATAATTTCTATTATTATTTCTCTTAATTTTACCCAACGGACATATGGAGGCCCGCGTTGGGTTATTTACTTTATTACACTCCTCTTTTATGAGGGCAATTTTATGTAGACATAGTTGTGTTGTTCTTTATTATTATTCTATTTATTTATTTACAGTGCTTGTGCAAGTCCAAGTTTCCCATCTTACCTTGATTAGATTATTTATCTCATATTTTGTTATATTAATATTTTGATTAATCTTGATAATGCCCAAACTACAGCTCTCGTAAGAGTGTAAGCGGTCGCTGTCAAATATAAAACCCAACTGGGCTGGGTGTCGAATTCCACAGGGAATACTCGGTCACTAAGCATGCAACTATTAGTAGACTGTTGGTCGAAAATTCTACGGAAAGGAGGGATTTAATTTATGCGTGCAATAATGTAACAAAGTAACGAATGAATGCTTGGTTTAGTAAGATTTAATCAATGAGAATTATAAGTTAGGGTTATGTCCACCTTATGAGTTCTACGTATCTATTAACTATGAGTTATGCGGAATTCAGACATGCATGCACTTATAGAGATTCGTATTCTAATCGCGAATCCTAGTGTCTCTCGACCATCCAGGATTATTTCACTTTAACTCTCTCGAGCTTAAAGTGTATACTAACAGTACAAACTCTCCAAGAGGTTAATCCAGTTACGGCACTAACGTGTAAATAGGGGTTGGTATCCCTATTTCCTTGTTACACTCTCTTTTCTAAACATGTAACTTTTCTTTCGAACAAGTTAATGCTATAATGGCGTATTCTATATGTTTGCAACCACAAGAATTTAATTAAGATGAAGAGAGTAATGATATAAGTAGCATACGCATCAAGAATTCAAAAACTCATAGTAATAGATAGTATATCACAAGGTTTCCATAACCCTAATAGAGAAGTTTAGCTACTCATAATTGTAAAGGAAAACAACGAAGACATCATCATCATACCAAAACAATAGCAATCTCACGATAGGTATGTGTTGGCGTCACTTGTGAGGATGACGTGATTTCCTTGCTAGTCGGTCTTGTAGCATTTTTCTCTGTCTCACGTTACAGAAATTGTACGTGACTAATACTCAGAAGTCTAATGAAAGAAATAGAATAGTATTAAAAATTGCTTGCTGAAAAATTCAGCAAATAAGGTTTTTATAACATCTTAGTCCTAGTCCTACTCGGTTACTGCATCCTTGTCATATTCCTACTAGGTTACTGCTGCACCCTTAAGTATGTAAAAATACTGGTTTTGCCCTGGACAGATTCTCCATGCATCATATTTAGTCCTCAAGCTTCCAAAAGCTGCCTTCCGTCTTACGCGAAGTTTTCCTTTGCTACCGAAAAGTCCACAAAGTGCTGAAATCTTCATCATAAATACCTGAAAACATGCTAATCACGTTGGTTAGCTCACTTACAGGAAAATGGACTAAAAGTGCAGGAATTATATATTTTTTCCTTAAAACTTAGCTAAAATATGGGTAAATTATAGTACTTTAGGCGTGTAAATACGCCCAACATCAACACCCCACACTTAAAGCTTTGTTCGTTCTCAAACAAAATATTACGTCTATGCAAACATTTACTTAGGATTTCACAGTAACAACACAAAATATTCATCAAGACAGGCACGAGAATCATTAACAAAGAGTAGGTTCCTTGATTGCTACTAGAAACAATTTAACCTCCAACATAGACTCGTGATGATGGTTAATTTGTATCCACAAGTTAAGGCACAAAGAATCATACAGGGCTACCCAAAACTCATCAACCATGTGTGTCTCACACAAGATATCACCCATAATCACTCACAAGTTTTGAATTTTTCGAAACATGGGTATAAGATTCTCCTTGCTCTCTCTCTCACAAAGAATTCATATGTTGCAACTGATGACCATAGGCTTGCCCTTAGTGTAATGCTCTGCTAATATCATAATGCTAAGCTTAGGATCAAATAGGTCTTTACAGGTTGTAATGTAGGCTAAGGGACAGGTAGGACTATTTTGGCCAGAAATAGTGACTAAGTTCCCTAAGTGCTTTAATACACTACGTTATGTCATTAACACTCTCTTTTAAACAACCCCTCTACTTTCTTTTCATCTACCACCCCTTTTCACCTACTTTGTTATTCAATTATAAACACAACTTATATTTTTTTTTTCGATTTATTTATTTATTAATTTTTTTTTTTATAAAACACCTCTATGATAACCTTTCTTTTTCACAACTATTTAAAGTACTAATACATTTTGAAGTATCACTTGCACCCAATTTCCTCTTATTTTATCACATGACTCTAAAATTTAAAGCACTTAGGAATTTTGATCAAATTATGGTCTTGAACAAAAATGGATTAGGCTACATATGAGGTTGTCAAAGAAAATAGCTAAAGGCTCAAAGGGGGTTACTAGGATAATGTACACAGGTAGGTAAAAAGAAGGTAAACAATCACAGGCTACCAAGGAAATGCCTAAATCATCTCCTAAACTCACACGCTTTATTTCTCTTTACACACACACAAGGCAAGTTCTAGCATCAGTCACAACACAGAATATACAATATCCTCACACACACAAGGCACATGGTCAACTTTATTGGGAGCAGTATAGACTCTTGACCCAACAGATGAATGAATTAAACCACACAATTATCACACAGTGAGTCACACTTGGAGCCTAAACACCTCAATAGTAATGATTTTAGCACAAACTTTTATCATAATACCATGCCGCCTATCAGAAAAATTTCATGCAAAACCTAAAATTTAACTACTACTACTAATGTAGGCAAAGAAGTACAGCATACAAATACCAGCACCCCACACTTAATTTGTTGGTACAAACTAATTAAGTGAATGCTATCGATTACTTAGACTTCATCGACATACGTATAGGTGATATGTTCCAACAATCCGTTTTAGCACAGTCATACTTTCATGTTGTCTTTAACTATCCTTTTCAACTCTATTTCGTGTAATCTTGACTATGCTTTCATGTTTGGCTTAATGTAGCTTTTGAAAAAAACTACTACATGGATATTGTATCAAGTTATGGCATAGAAATAATCACAACGTCTCATGTTTGTAGTCAACCATGATTTTCATCTCGATGAACAAGGCATTCCAATATTCAAGCTTTCGAGTTACAAGGTTATGCAAGTAACTTGACCATGACGATTCCGCAAAATTATGACAGTGTATAAAAATCAAATACAAGTTGGAAACAAGTCAAGAACACAAACACGTATTCTTTCACTCAACTAGATGTAGCAACACAAACCAACCATATTCAAATCACCAACATCACTTTATGATCTAAAATACCATTATAAGCATAGTAGCGTAACACTTACTAAATATAAAAGAAAAACTTACTTGGTGATGTACTTGGAAGATGATATTGCAAGATTGAATGAGCAAAGGGAAAATTTTTGAATGATTTAGAGAGTAAAGGCGGCGCCTAGGTCTTAGCAAACAATGTGATTTTGTCTTAAGGTTGGAGTTTTATTTATAGGATAAGACGTGGGTCGGGTTTGACCCAATTAAAATCGGTGTAGGAGACAAAAAAGTAAGCATAGGCGGCGCCTAATGCTTTGCCTATGCTTGGCATAGGCGGCGCCTTTTGCAAAGCCTAGTTGGGTATAGGCGGCGCCTATGCTATGGAATTGTTGGGCATAGGCGGCGCCTATGCTATGGCATTCTATATTCAGAGACAAAAGGCTTTGGCATAGGCGGTGCCTATGCTATGGCATTGTTGGGCATAGGCGGCGCCTATGCTATGGCATTGTAGATTCAGAGAGCTTAGGCCATAGTATAGGCCTTGCCTTGTTTGTTGCCTCGATTTACATAGGCCTTGCCTTGTTCATTGACTAGATTTGCATAGGCAATGCCTAACCCATTGATGATAGGCAATATTACGCGCCTATATCAATATAGTTTGCCCATATTTATGCCATGTTTTGAGAACAAATTATATATTTCATGCACTTTTAGTCCTTTTTCCTATAAGTGAGCTAACAAATATGATTAGCAAAGTTTCAGGTATAAATGATGCAGAATTCAGCATTTTATGTCTTACTTGACACCAAAGAAAGCTCACGAAGGAAGGAAAGGGAGCTTGAACGCCTAAAGGACCAAAATTGATACATGGAAAATCTGTCCCGGGCTAAAACAACATTTCTGAAGACTTTGGGGACTTGCAGTAACTTATGTGGATTAGGATAATAATACATTAACCTAGTACAATGGGGTTAAGTATTTCATTAGTTTATTTGGATTTGGATAATGTTACATTAACCTAGTACAATTGGGTTAAGTATTTCATTAGTTTAGTAGGATTTGGTTAAGTATTTCATTAGCTTAGTAGGAATAGGATATGGGTATTATAAATACCCTATCTTGCTAGAGATTTTTATTTATTCTTCCCTTAGTGGAGAGATTCATTCAGATTCTTACATTCATCATTCATTCCTCCCTTAGTGGAGAGATACTTCATGGTAAAAGAAGCTACCACCTCCAATTTCGGTGATAGGAGTTCGTAGTTTTCTCGGCCATGCAGGTTTCTATCGTCAGTTCATTAAAGAGTTCTCCAAAATTGCTAGTCCATTGTGCAAACTATTGGAGAAAGATGCGAAGTTTGACTTTAATGAAGATTGCTTAAAGGCATTCGAATGCCTCAAAGCAAAACTCATTGAAGCCCCTATCATGGTAGCACCAGATTGGTCTCTCCCGTTCGAAGTCATGTGTGATGCTAGTGGTATAGCCATTGGTGCTGTTCTTGGTCAGAGAAAGGAGAAATTATTTCATCCTATCTACTATGCAAGTAAGGTCCTAAATGAAGCCCAAAGGAACTACACTGTGACAGAACAAGAGCTCCTAGCGGTTGTGTATGCGTTTGAGAAGTTTCGTGCCTATCTATTCGGAACTAAGGTTATCATTCATACAGACCATGCAGATCTTAGGTATCTAATGACAAAGAAGGATGCAAAACCAAGGTTGATTAGATGGGTATTGCTGCTACAAGAGTTTGATTTTAAAGTCAAAGATAGAAGAGGTTGCGAGAACCAAGTGGCTGATCACCTATCTAGACTTGAAAATGAGCATGTGGCGCAACCTGAAATTCAGATTGATGATGCATTCCCTGACAAGGAGATATTAGCGACGAAAATGGAAAAATTACCATGGTATGCCGACTTTGCAAATTTTGTGGTGAGTTATGTGATACCTGCCAATTTATCTTACCACCAAAGGAGGAAGTTTATGTATGACGTACAACACTACTATAGGGATGAGCCATATTTGTTTCGACAATGCGCGGATGGTATTATTCGACGATGTATATCCCATGTAGAGGTGCCTAATATTTTTGAAGCATGCCACACTTCCCAAGTTGGAGGACATCATGCAAGTAATCGGACAGCAAGAAAGGTGTTGCAAAGTGGTTATTATTGGCCTTCGATATTTAGAGATGCCTACGACTATGTTAGAAGGTGCGACCAATGCCAGCGCCAAGGTGCTATATCGAAACACCATGAGATGCCCATGTCCAAAATTCTTGAGGTAGAACTTATTGATGTGTGGGGTATTGATTTCATGGGTCCATTCGTGAATTCGTTTGGAATGAAGTACATCTTGATTGCTGTAGATTATGTTTCGAAATGGGTGGAAGCTGTAGCGTTGGCCGAAAATGAAGGGAAGCGTGTTGTATCGTTCTTAAAGAAAAATATCTTCTCTCGCTTTGGAGTACCTCGTACTATCATAAGTGATGGAGGATCTCACTTTTGCAACAAGCTATTCAAATCAGTTTTGGCCAAGTATGGTGTCAAGCAACATAAGGTAGCTACGCCTTATCATCCCCAAACTAGTGGACAAGTAGAAGTTTCCAATCGCGAGATCAAGCAAATCCTTGCGAAGACGGTTAATGCGAATAGGAAGGATTGGTCTAGGAAGCTTGATGATGCACTATGGGCGTACAGGACTGTATTCAAAACACCCATTGGCATGTCTCCTTATCAACTAGTTTATGGGAAGGCTTGTCACTTACCCATCGAGCTCGAACATAAGGCATTGTGGGTATTGAAGCAATTTAACTTGAATTGGGATGATGCTAAGAATCTGAGGTTGGAGCAACTGAACGAATTAGATGTGTTCCGTCTCCATGCATATGAACGATCAGACCTATACAAGGAGCGGATGAAAAAGTATCATGATCAGCGGATTGTTCGACGAAACTTCCAAAGGGGTGATATGGTACTTCTCTTCAACTCCAGATTGAAGCTCTTCCCAGGTAAGCTAAAGTCTAAGTGGTCTGGTCCATACAAAGTTATCCAAGTCTACTCGTCTGGAGTAGTCGAATTGGAAGACAATAATGGTGTTGTCTTCAAAGTGAATGGCCAACGTGTTAAACCTTATATCGGTCCTCTTGACTCAATGAATTATATGGCCATCACTTACCTTGATAAAGTCTAAGTACTCGAGGAAACTATGTCGAGCCACGACAATAAATAAGGCGCTTGGTGGGAGGCAACCCATCGTTGTATTGTTTTATCGTTTATCGTTTATCGTTTTGTCTTTCTTTTGTTCTATTATTTCTTTTGCTTTTGATAAGAAAAAATCCAAAAATAAGAGTCGTGCCACGACCAAAACCAAGGTGCTTGGTGGGAGGCAACCTATCATACTACTCGTTTTCATTGGTTTTGAGCAAATATAGGTACGAGAAGTATTCAACGAGGAGATTGGTTTCAAATGACGATTTGGACGTATTGTATGGTAAAGGTGGTAAGTTAGGAATAAGGATGCATAAGGCTATGGATTGAGCATTGCTCATGCCAAAATAGTCATCGAGGAAGGCTAGGCCTAGGTAAAACTAGGCCACAAACAATGCAAAACCTATACTATAGCCTAAGGTCTCGGAATCTAGTGTGCAAAGACATAGGCGCCGCCCATGCTTAAGTGTGCTATACACTATGCGCCGCCTATAATATAGCATTAGGTCTCAGTTTCTCAAATGCCATACACTATGCGGCGCATATGTCCCTAAATGCACTACACTATGCCCCGCCTATACTATGATTATGCAAAGCACTATGCGCCGCATAGAGGTCATTTTTGTCTCCAAAACCATTTGTAAATGGGTCAAAACCTGACCCATTCTTTTCCTATATAAAGGGGACTTGGTCTTGAAACATAACTACATTGAAACCTGACCTAAAGGCGCCGCACATCCACCCAAATCATCTCAAAATTTTTCTTTTTGGCTCTTCCAATTCACAAGACCATCTCCAAAGGCTTCAATCATGTAAGTACTCTTTTATTATTCATCTATTTCTCGTAAGTACTACGTTACTATGTCTATTATAAATTGCTACATCTTGAAGGATTATTGGTGATGTTAATGTGTTTGGATTGTTGATACAAAACCATGTGAGTAAACATATACGTTAGGATAATCTTGACTTGTTTCCGACTTGAATTTGGTTTTACTAGCATTGTTATACTATTTGCGAAATTGCTATGGTTATGAAAATTGCTTAAGCTTGATACTTGGATACTTACATGTTAGACTATCCCGTTCATCGGGATAAGACTTATAGTTGCCTACCGACTTAGGAGGTTGTGATTGTTGAAAATAACTATACCATGATGTAACCCCTATGTAGTAGTGTTGTTATACCTAACATGAAAGTAGTGCAATGGCTGCAAGTGGTGATGCATCGCTAATTTTCTTGTCGGAATATAGTTCCTAAAACGTATGTCGACGAAGTTCAAGTAATCGACTACATTCACTTCACTGTTTTGTATTAACGAACCTAAGTGTGGGGTGGTACCCCGACGACTTGTTTATAGATTGTTTCCTCTGAGTTGATGCTAACATGAATATTGTTTAAGTTTCAGGAACAATGGCACCTAAAGCGCGAAAAGATAAGGCTACCACTTCCCAAAAGGGCAAGAAGAGAGGTCGCAAGGACCAAGGAGAATCATCCTCCATGCAACTACCCCGCCAAATGTTTGGAATAAAATGGGTTCTTGAGGAGGAATACAAAGAATGGTACAAGAACAACAAGGAAAGAAAATATGTTCATGTCGACTTGATCAATAAGGACACCCTAGCGAAGAAAGAGCCGCGTATGTTGGCGAAAATAATGGCGTTGAATCTGGATTTCATCTTCCGCTACATGGGAGAATGTAATCTCGATTTGACAAGGGAATTCTATGCCAACTGGTCACCGAAAACCACAGGCAACAAAGTCAAGATTCGGGGCCAAGTTTTACAGCTTAACGTGGATTTGATCAACTCCTTTCTTGGCTTACCTTCGGTCGACCCAGCACCATTCAAAGAGCTGTACAGTAGGCCTCCTTATATAGAAATACGACACACACTTTATGGAAGTAAATCCATGGCAAGGTGGGGCAGACACCGAGACACCGGACGACACAACACCTTCCCCTATGCTCCATTGAATAGGGAAGCAAGAATCTGGTTGCGTATTGTCAACTCATGCCTTATTCCTGGGACTCAATACACCAAAATATCAAGATATAGAGTGTGTTTGGTCTATGCTTTGATGACGAATGTCCCTATCAACTTTGGGGCAATCATTCGCTCTACAATGCGGAAGGCCAGACTCCACAAAAGGTCCCGCTTCACTTTTGGTAATCTGTTGATAGCAATCTTGCGGAAGGAGGATATCGAAGAGGAACCAGCTGCTCACAAACTCAAACATAACCCGAAGAAGGTTGACCTCACAAAGGTCAAAGATGCTGAAACAACTCATGGTGTCAACCTTACTACTGCGGAGAGACATGCTCGTGATGAGAGTTTCTTCCATCATCTTTATGGCATGACACGATTTACTATGATGAGTGGTGGACATGTTCCAACTGCTGTAGAGCTCCAAAAGCTGGACCACGACTATCCAATGAACATGCATGGACGGGAGATGTGTGGAGTGGGCGTATACTTTGAGGAACCTCTAGACGATGATGTGCCGACCGATGATGATCGACGCTTTCCAGACTCCAACGAGGAGGAGAACTCTGACGACGACTCTTATGATGATTCCGACGAAGGGGGTATGACCCCCGATATTGAGTAAGAGTCCGACTGACCAGGTTCTTCGTATTTATTTTCCACTGAGGGCAGTGTCCCGTTTAAGTGTGGGGTGGCGATATCGCATGCTATACTTCTCTATCGCATCTATGTTTGTTTACTCTGTTTACTTTTTTTTATTTTTGTGTCGTTTTATAGGAATAATTATTTTTAGCTTCGCATGAAATAATTCCAATAGGCAACATGAGATTATAACAAGAGTATATGCTACAATTATGACTATTGAGACATTTAGGCTCTAATTGTGACTCATTATGTGATATTGTGTGGTTCAATTCCTTCACTTGTTGGGTCAAGAGTCTATATTACTTCCAATAAAGTCAACGATGTTCCTTGTGTGTGTGAGATTAATAGTATATTCTATGTTTGTGGCTGATGCTAGAACTTGCCTGGTATGTATGCAAAGCGAAAATAAGGAGTGTAAGTTTAGGAGATGATTTAGGCATTTCTTTGGCAACCTACATATGTTTACCTTCGTTTTACCTACCCTTGGACATCATCCTAGCTAAACCCTTTTGAGCCTTTAGCCTATTTCCTTGACAACCTTGTATGTAAGCCTAATCCATTTTTTTCAAGACTGTGATTTGATCCAAATTCCTAAAGTGCTTTAAAGTATAAAGTCATGTGACAATATAAGAGGAAATTGGGTAAGTATGATGCTTTAAATTGTAATGGTGCTTGAATGTGTTATGAAAAAGAAAGTGCTATCATAAGAGGTATGTTGTGAAAAGAAGAAGGAAAAAGAAAGCTGAAAAGTGAGTTATGTTTAAAATTGAAAAGCAAAAGAGGAGAACAAAGGTGGTAGAAAAAAAAAGAAGAAAGGATGAAAGAAAAAAGTGTCAATGATCCAATGTGATGTATTAAAGTGCTTAGGAACTTAGTCACTATTTCTGACCAAAATAGCTGATCCTACCCATCCCTTAGCCTACATTACAACCATCAAAAGACCTACTTGATCCTAATCTTAACATTCTGACATTTAGTGGAGTATTACACTAAGGTCAAGCCTATGGTCATCAGTTGCTACATATGAATTCTTTGTGAGAGTGAGAGCAAGGATATTTTGATACCCATGTGTGAAAAATATGCTATACTTGTGAGTGATTATGGGTACTATATTTTGAGACACACATGGTTGATGAGTTTGGGTAGTTGTATATGATTCAGTGTACCTTAACTTTTGCATGCGAGTTGACCACCATCATGAGTCTATGCTAGAGGCTAAACTGTTTCTACTAATAATCAGAAAGCTACTCTTTGTTAGTAATTGTTGAGCTTGCCTTGAAGAATGTTTTGTGTTGTTGCTGTGAAAACCCTAAGTTGATGTCTAAAAGGACGTGATATTTTGTTCGAGGACGAACAAAGCATTAAGTGTGGGGTGTTGATGATAGGCAATATTACGCGCCTATATCAATAGATTTTGCCCATATTTATGCCATGTTTTGAGAACAAATTATATATTTCATGCACTTTTAGTCCTTTTTCCTATAAGTGAGCTAACGAACATGATTAGCAAAGTTTCAGGTATAAATGATGCAGAATTCAGCATTTTATGTCTTACTTGATACCAAATAAAGCTAACGAAGGAAGGAAAGGGAGCTTGAACGCCTAAAGGACCAAAATTGATACATGGAAAATCTGTCCCGGGCTAAAACAACATTTCTAAAGACTTTGGGGACTTGCAGTAACTTATGTGGATTAGGATAATAATACATTAACCTAGTACAATGGGGTTAAGTATTTCATTAGTTTATTTGGATTTGGATAATGTTACATTAACCTAGTACAATTGGATTAAGTATTTCATTAGTTTAGTAGGATTTGGTTAAGTATTTCATTAGCTTAGTAGGAATAGGATATGGGTATTATAAATACCCTATATTGCTAGAGATTTTTATTAATTCCTCCCTTAGTTGAGAGATTCATTCAGATTCTTACATTCATCATTCATTCCTCCCTTAGTGGAGAGATTCATTCAGATTCTTACATTCATCATTCATTCCTCCCTTAGTGGAGAGATACATTCTACTTCTCAATTCCGAATTCTTCCATTAATTCTATTTTTCTTCTTCTATTCATTTATTCTTAATTTCCGCAACAAGAGAATCGTTACTTTGCCTAGGAATTCACGCCTAAATGCCTACCATTTGTGCTACACGAAATTAATCAATCTTGTGGTATAACAACAATGTCAATCGTGATCTCCTTCGCATTCATGGGTAACTAAACTTCTCTGTTGGGGTTATGGAAGCCGAATGAGGTACTATCTATTGCTGTGAGTATGTGAGTTCGTGACACGTATGATGCTTATATCATTATTCTCTTCATCTTAATCTACATTCTTTGTGGTTGCAAACGCAAGAATACGCCAGTATAACATTTAACTTATTCGAAAGAAAGGTTATTTGTCTGGAAAAGAGATAGTGTCAAGGTAGTAGGGTCACATCCTAAATTCCCTATTAAACAGTTAGTGTCGTAACTGGATTAACCTCTTGGAGAATTCGTACCGTTAGACACACTTTAAGCTCGAAAGAGTTAAAGTGAAATAATCCTCGAATAGGTCGAAAGACGCCTGGATTTACCATCGAATACAATTCTCTATAAGCACATGCATGTCGGAATTCTACACACTCATAGTCAATAGAGACGTATAACTCAGGAGGTGGACATAACCCCAATGCTTCAATTCTCATTGTTTACAACTTACGTAACAATCCTTCTCTTTTTACTTTGCTATATTCAGCTTTTACTTTATTGTTTTGGTTACACATTACAATCCCCCCTTCTTACGAGACTTGCACTAAAAGTTTAGCAATTTTACTTACTTGTTGGCCAAGCTATTCCCTGTGGGATCAATACCCAACCCAGGTTGGGTTCTATATTTGCTAACGATCGCTTTACACTCCTACGAGAGCTGTAGATTGAGCGTTATCACCCATAGCCTTTTCTTCTTCATTCATAACTTACCACCTTCAACATGAACCACTTACAAATCAAAATTTAAGACCAATCTCCTTCTTTATACATCTTGTACCTACACTTACTCAAAAACAACAAAAAAGATTAGAACAATGGGTTGCCTCCCACCAAGCGCCTTAGTTTTGGTCATGGCTTGACTATAAAAACAAACTCCTAGTGAAACAAAACAATTAAAGACGATGGGTTGCCTCCCATCTAGCGCTTGATTTATTATCGCGGCACGACATAGTTACCTCGATTACTCAGATTTCATCGAGATAGATGATGGCCATGCATTTGATCAAGTCAAGAGGACCGATATATCGCTTCACTCATTGGCCATTTACCTTAAAGACACCACTATTATTGTCTTCTAACTCTACTACTCCAGCCGAGTAGACTTGGCTAATTTTGAATGGGCCAGACCATTTAGACTTCAACTTACCTGGAAATAGCTTCAGTCTGGAGTTGAAAAGAAGTACCATATGTCCCCTCATAAAGTTTTGTTGGATAATCCGCCGATCATGATAAATTTTTATCCGTTCCTTGTAGAGGTCTGATCTTTCATACGCATGTAGACGGAACTCATCCATCTCATTCAGCTACTCCCATCTCAGATTCATAGCATCATCTCAATTCAAATTAAACCGCTTAAATGCCCAAAATGCTTTATGTTTGAGCTCAATGGGCAAGTGACAAGCCTTCCCTTAAACTAGTTGGTATAGGGCCATGCCAATTGGCATTTTGAATGCAGTCCTATAAGCCCATAAGGCATCGTCCATCTTCCGAGACCAATCTTTCCTATTAGTATTTACAGTCTTAGCAAGGATCAGCTTGATCTCTCGATTAGAAACCTCTACCTATCCACTAGTTTGTGGGTGATAAGGTGTGGCTACCTTATGTTGCTTGACCCCATATTTCACCAACACGGATCTGAATAGCTTGTTGCAGAAGTATGATCCTCCATCGCTTATGATTGTACGTGGTACCCTAAAATGAGAGAAGATATTTCTCTTCAAGAATTCTACAACACGCTTACCTTCATTATCATCCAGCGCTACAGCTTTGACCCATTTGGATACATAATCCACAGCAACTAGGATATATTTCATCCCAAACGAGCTCACAAATGGGCCCATGAAATCAATTCCCCACACATCAAATAGCTATACTTCAAGAATCTTAGACATGGGCATCTCATGGTGCTTCGAAATTGTGCCTTGCCTCTGACACTAATCACATCTTTTCACAAAATCATATGCATCCTTAAATAATTAAGGCCAATAATAACCGCTTTGCAATACCTTCCTGGCTGTCCGGTCACCTGCATGGTGACCCCCAACTTGGGAAGCATGGCTTGCTTCCAATATGCTAGGCACTTTCACATGCGATATGCATCGCCTAATAACACCATCCGCACATCGTCGAAATAGATATGGTTCATCCCAGATGTAGTGTTTCACATCATGCATGAACTTTATTTTTTTATGAAAAGATAGATTTACAGGCATCACATTACTTACCACATAGTTCGCAAAGTCTGCGTACCATGGTAACTCTTTCATCATCGCGGCTAGTATCTCTTCGTCGGGGAATGCATCATTAATTTCAAGATCAGGCTGTGCTATGTGCTCATTCTCAAGTCTAGATAGATGATACGCTACTTGGTTTTCGCAACCTTTTCTATCTTTTACTTCGAAATAAAATTCTTGCAGCAATAACACCCATCGAATTAGCCTTGGCTTTGCATCCTTCTTTGCCATTAAATATCTCAGAGCTGTATGATCAGTATGAACCACCACTTTGGTTCCCAATAAGTAAGCACGGAACTTTTCAAACGCATAAGCAACTGCTAAAAGCTCTTGTTCTATGACAGTATAGTTCTTCTGGGCTCCGTTCAAGGCCTTGCTTGCATAGTAGATTGGATGAAATAACTTTTCTCTTCTCTGACCGAGTACAACACACAAAGCTATCCCGCTTGCATCACACATAACTTCTAACGGTAGAGACGAATCAGGTGATACTATGATAGGAGCTTCGACTAACTTTCCTTTGAGGCATTCAAATTCCTTCATGCAATCTTCATCAAAATTGAACTTAGCATCCTTCTCCAAAAGTTTGCATAACGGACTAGCAATCTTGGAAAAGTCTTTGATAAACCTTCAATAAAAACCTACATGACCGAGGAAACTACGAACTCCTTTTATAGAAATTGGAGGTGGTAGTTTCTCGATAACTTCAATTTTAGCTCGATCAACCTCAATACCTCTTTCGGAGATTTTATGCCCAAGAACAATACCTTCTTTAACCATAAAGTGGCACTTCTCCCAGTTTAGCACCAAGTTAAATTCCACACATCTCTACAACGCCATACTTAGATTTGCCAAACATTATTCAAATGACTCACCCACAACTAAAAAATCATCCATGAACACCTCCAAGGTGTCTTTAACCATATCAGAAAAAATGGACATCATACAACGCTGAAAAGTGGCGGGTGCGTTACATAGCCCGAATGGCATACGTTTGAAAGCAAATGTACCATATGGGCATGTAAACATTGTCTTCTTTTGATCTTCGGGAGCAATACAAATCTGATTATAGCTGGAATAACCATCTAAGAAACAAAACTATCCTTTCCCTGCCAATCGATCAAGCATTTGGTCCATGAATGGCTTTGGGAAGTGATCCTTAAGCGTCCGCGAATTCAGCTTCCGGTAGTCCATACACACCCTCCACCCTGTGACAGGTCTGAGTGGAATCAACTCATTCTTTTCGTTTGCAACTACCGTCATGCCCCCTTTCTTGGGCACACACTGTACCGGACTCACCCACTCACTGTCGAAGATTGGATACACTAACCCTGCATCTAACCACTTAATAATTTCTTTCTTCACTACCTCTTGCATAGGTGGATTCAAACGTCTTTGATGCTCAATAGTGGGTATGCAATTTTCTTCAAGATGAATCTTGTGCATATATATCCCAGGTGGGATACCAATAATATTAGCGATAGTCCAACCGATGGCTCTTTTGTATCTCCTCAGAATAGAGATGAGATTTGTAACTTGCTGCTTACCCAAATCAGCTGCAACAATAACTGAAAGTGTGTTTCCACTTCCTAAGAATGCATATTTTAGATGACTGGGCAGCTCCTTCAACTCTAACATTGGTGGTTCTTCAATGGATGGTTTTGCTGGTGGTATAGGCCAATTTTTGAGATCAAGGTCCAGCTTCTTGGGAGCATGAGAATACGACCCTATTCCTATTAGAGAACCAATAATTTCTTCATAATCTTTAATGTCCTCACGCTCAACATTCATAACCACAACCGCTAGTGGATCATCAATAAGCTGCTTCTCTATAGATACTTCTTTCTCATCATCATAATAAACATCAGCTACAGAGAACACATTCATATCTTTGGGATACTTCATTGATTTGCATACATCAAAATGAACCACTTCGTGATTCATCCGGGATAAAAGCTCATTAGCTCTCAAATCAATAAGCACGCTTCCTGTTGCAAGGAAGGGGCGCCCCAAGATTATGGGAAATTCAGAGTCCACCTCACAATCCAAAATAACAAAGTCTGCGAAAAATATGCATGAAGAAACCTTCACCAATACATCATATAAGATACCGACAGGTCATTTTACCAACCTATCAGCCATCACGAGCCGCATATTGGTTGGTGTAGGATCACCCAACCCCAATTTTTTGTAAATAGATAGTGGCATCAAATTGATGCTATATCCCAAATAACATAATGCTTTAGCAAACTCCAAAGATCTAACTGTGCAAGGGATAGTGAAAGCACCAGGATCTGCCTTCTTCTGAACTAGTGATCTAGTAGCGATTGCACTCCAATGATGAACTTTATCTGTCAACTCATAACTTGCTTCCCGCTTCTTTGTCAAAAGATCCTTCATGAATTTGGCGTACCCAGGCATCTGCTTCAGCGCATCTACCAAAGGAACGTTAATAGTCAGTTTCTTCAACATAGTCATAAATTTATGGAACCTGGTATCGTCAGCTTTCTTCTTCAGTCTCTGAGGAAAGGGTGGTGGTGGAAGAGGAATAGTTTTCTCCACCACTTCCTTTTTATCTTGATTTCTATTATTGATCTTTTCAGGCTGTACACGTTTAGCGGTGACGTCATGGACACAATCTTAAGCTTCTTCGGCCTCTTCTGGTTCTTTATTGACAACATTATTTGATATATCATCAACCACCTTCTTGCCTTTGGATGGATTTTCCAATACTTTACCACTTCGGGTAGTAAGAGCCATACACGATCCATCATTCCTTGGATTTTGCACTATGCCGCTAGGTAGCGTTCCATCTTTTCTTTGATTCACTGCCGCTGAAAGTTGAATCAATTGTTGTTCTAGCTATTTTATTGAAGTGGAATATGAGTCAACCAACTGATTTATTGATGACAAATCATTCTTCACCTAGTTCACTCCTGTATTAGTTGCCTCTACTCCTTTCAACAGCTTAGCCATCATATCTTCCATTGACATCTTCCCCGTACCAGATGCAGCGGTGTCATGACTTCCAGGAGGGACATATAAACCACTCCTGTCAGTCTTATTCTTCCAACTACCTTGATCACGGTCCTTATTTCCAGATTAATCATAATAGTTCCGACCTTGGTTTCCTTGGGCATTGCCTCAGAAACCCCCCTGATTATTCAAGTAGTTTGCTTTTTCTTTAGAATCAGATTCATCTTTTCCTTTTGACGCAACTGCTTTGACTTTTTCAGTCTTCCCTGATAATAATTGCTTGGTAAGAAGATCCATCTGATTTTTCATGTGCGCCATATCTTGATCACGTTCCTCCTCTCTTCGTCTTTATTCTACAGTCATGCCAATAGATATAGTAGAGCTTGCTATCTTAGAATCCCTGGTATGCCAAGCTCTACTTTGCTTTGTCATACGATCTAGCATATCACTTGCCTGAATAAAAGTAAGGTCTATTAATGACCCTCCTGCAGCATTATCAACCACTGGCTTAGTCACCGAATTCAAAGACCTGTATAATATCTCCATCAAGTGGACATTGGTCATATGATGATTTGGACACCTCATAAGCTTCTTCTTGAACCTCTCCCATGTTTCGTAGAGAGCTTCAGTTGGTAGCTATCTAAAATTGCTCATTTCATCCCTCAACTATGCTCTTTTGGATGGCGGAAAGAATCTTTCTAGGAAAACGTCTTTCAATTGCCTCCAATTAGTAATAGAATCAGGAGTCAGCCCATTCAACCATAGAGTTGACTCCCCGGATAGAGACAATGGAAATAATCACAGATGAATTGCATTCTGTCCAACGCCTGGATTATCGAATGACTTGCATGTAGAGATAAAATTAATCAGATGCGTATTTGGATCGTCTCCTGCAAGTCCACCAAAAAACCCCTTGAGTTGCAATAGTTGAATCATGGTGCTAGTGATATTGAACTTGGCTCCAGGTGCCAAGGGTGGAGGATTAATAGCCCCTGTGGAACCAGCCCCATCCAAATCGTCATCATCATCATCAAAAGGAAACTGCACAGCTCGGCGTTCAGGCCTCAATCTATTTTGACGATCTCTTCTGTTTCCAGGTGTCTCCACTTTATCAGCATGCCTTGGGTTTAGTAACTCATCATCACCCAAGTCCTCATCATCAGGATTTGCTACTCACCCTGGGTTATCAATATTCTGTTGATGCACTTGAGCAGCGGCCAATACAGCTAATCAAGCCTGCTCCTGTTAAGCAGCCCTTCTTTCAATTTCACGTTGTGCATCCATACTGCCAATAAGTTGTGGTTCAGGATTTATGGGTAATAATGGCTGACCAGAGCTTCGAGTATTTGGCATGCACTGAACAGAACCTGAAAAAAACAAAAACAACAACTAAAAGTAAAATACAAGAATCTTTGACCAAAGGGTCTAGTAACTATCACAAACTTAGTAGACAACCGTATTCCCCGGCAACGACGCCAAAATTTGATAACGCCCAAACTACAGCTCTCGTAAGAGTGTAAGCAGTCGCTGTCAAATATAGAACCCAACTGGGTTGGCTGTCGAATCCCACAAGGAATACTCGGTCACTAAGTATGCAACTACTAGTAGACTGTTGCTCGAAAATTCTACGGAAAGGGGGGATTTAATTTATGTGTGCAATAATGTTAACAAACTAACGAATGAATGCTTGGTTTAGTAAGATTTAATCAATGAGAATTATAAGTTAGGGTTATGTCCACCTTATGAGTTCTACGTATCTATTAACTATGAGTTATGCGGAATTCAGACATGCATGCACATATAGAGATTCGTATTCTAATGGCAAATCCTAGTGTCTCTCGACCATCCAGGATTATTTCACTTTAACTCTCTTGAGGTTAAAGTGTATACTAACAGTACAAACTCTCCAAGAGGTTAATCCAGTTACGGCACTAACGTGTAAATAGGGGTTGGTATCCCTATTTCCTTGTCACACTCTCTTTTCCAAACGTGTAACTTTTCTTTCGAACAAGTTAATGCTATAATGGCGTATTCTATATGTTTGCAACCACAAGAATTTAATTAAGATGAAGAGAGTAATGATATAAGTAGCATACGCATCAAGAATTCACAAACTCATAGTAATAGATAGTATATCACAAGGCTTCCATAACCCTAATAGAGAAGTTTAGCTACTCATAATTGTAAAGGAAAACAACGAAGACATCATCATCATAACAAAACAATAGCAATCTCACGATAGGTATGTGTTGGCGTCACTTGTGAGGATGACGTGATTTCTTTGCTAGTCGCTCTTGTAGCGTTTTTCTTTGTCTCACGTTATAGAAATTGCACGTGACTAATACTCAGAATTCGAATGAAAGAAATAGAATAGTAGTAAAAATTTCTTGCTCAAAAATTCAGCAAATAAGGTTTTTATAAAATCCTAGTCCTAGTCCTACTCGGTTACTGCATCCTTATCATATTCCTACCAGGTTACTGCTGCAGCCTTAAGTATGTAAAAATACTATTTTTGCCCTGGACAGATTCTCCATGCATCATATTTAGTCCTCAAGCTTCCAAAAGCTACCTTCCGTCTTACGCGAAGTTTCCCTTTGCTACCGAAAAGTCCACAAAGTGCTGAAATCTTCATCATAAATACCTGAAAACATGCTAATCACGTTGGTTAGCTCACTTACAGGAAAATGAACTAAAAGTGCAGGAATTATATATTTTGTCCTTAAAACTTAGCTAAAATATGGGTAAATTATAGTTCTTTAGGCGTGTAAATACGCCCAACATCAAAGCTCAATCTTAAAATGATTCCTACTGAGTACCCATGGATTTGGTACTCATACTATACTTTTTTACCTTTTTAGTCCAGATTTGAGTACTAGTTGTCATCATTGATGCCAAGATTTATGTCAGTCAGAGTTTGGAGACAGTATGATCCTTCGGATCCCACCTTTTCGTAGAATTTTCGATCAACAGTCTACTAATCATTGCTTACTTAGTGACCAAGTATTCCGTGTGGGATTCGACACCCAACCCAGTTGGGTTCTATATTTGACGACGACCGTTTACACTCTTACGAGAGCTGTAGTTTGAGCGTTATCAATGATGACTTATCACAAATGTTGTCAGCCATGCTTCTCTTCAAATTTCATCAAATTTTAACCTTTTTGCTTTCATTATTGTTGGTTCTCTATCATATCATCTTAAGCAGCAAAATTAAACATAAACTAATAAAAAATAACTAAAGTTGCTCAAGACCTTGCAATTATTTACAGTTAAAAGCCTCAAATGTGTCAGCATATTCTCACACATCAACACCCTCAACTTAAAACAATTTCTCGTCCTCAAGCAGCCAAAACATATCTATGAGAATACAAAGTACAATTTGGCAGCTAACTACTCATATTAGTTCATAATAATTTCATCATCTCCAAGGTCAGTCAATTTAAAAATCATTGTTGATGTTTTGAAGAACAACCATGCAACTTACAAGCATCAAGATACAGAAAAAATTTAGCAATAACAATCATTCCTCACCTAGATCACACTATCTAAACAAGTCAGTGACTAGAAACATACCTAGTGTGCCCTTACAACAAAGAAATCCCTTTTTAACTCATATCAGAATTCACATATATAAAACATAAGGACAATCATAAGACTCACTCTCAGAATGAAGTTCCAAACATTACATGTGAACTTCCATAGGCTTTCCCTTATAGTCAGTGCCCAAGTCTTCAGACAGGTCAGTTAGGATCACTATAGGACTTTTCTTAAGCTTGTAACTTAGGTCAGGGCTAGTATGATATTCATGGATATTTTACAGTGACTATGCCTCATTGACACTACACTAAACTCTTAGGGTTTCACTTATCAACCTTCTTTTCTTCCTCTCTTTTATTGATCACACATTCTCAAGATAGATGCGTTCTTTTCAATCATCATATTATATTTTTATCATCTTTAACACAACTTTCTCTTTTCTTATTCCTTTTTCACCACATCCAACTTTTTATTCTTTTCTCGTATTCTATCCCTCTTCATGCTCATTTTGGATCATGCACCCATATAATAGCCACCCTCAACTTAGGCTGTTTGCCTAAGTTAGGTGCATAGTGTCCAAGGAGGACTAATGCCAAAATAGGTTCATTGTAAGGTAAATGGAAATATATGAGGTTTCACAGAAAGAAACAGGCATATAGGCTCAAATCAAGGATCAGGGGATATTATTCATATTGGAAAGGTCATTTATGCTGAAAGTAGGTTACAATCAAAAATGGCCTATGATCCTTTCCTAACCCCTATCCTATAACCCAGGTATGACTAACAGGGCAAGTTCTAGATTCAGCACACAACAGGAGCTGAGTAAAACCTCACACACACATGGCACACAAGTACATCGCATATCACTACTTATCCAATTCATGCAATTTGTTCAGCAAAAATCATCAAGTTGCCGGACTAATGCCACAAAAAGATACACCGCAGTCACAGATGAATGCAATTCATATAATTATAAACTCAGATCAATGGACAGGTGCTCAAAAGTCACAAAATAAGCTAACTACATCAAGTACCTGTATTACTCCTAATTATCTACCAAAAATTATTACAACAACATCCTACCCTATACCCTCAACTTAAAACTGAAAATAAATCTAAACTAAGGGTTAGAGTATACCTGGAATGACTTAAGCTCAGGGGTCATGGGTTTCTGACCCTGCTGCTGCATTATATGCAACCTTATCTCCATTGGGATCTTCTGTCCTTACAGTGGTAGGGTTTCTGCTAGATGAGGCACCTGCAGCCCTTACTTTCAAAGCCTCCTTCCATCTCTCATTGTCCTTTAGGGACTCCATTCTTGATTTCTTCAAATCCTATTTTTTGGCCTTCTTTTTCTCCTTATTTTTCACTCTTCTTTCTTCCTCGCTATCAGGGTCTTCTCTTTTATCTTTTACCTTCTTCTCCCACTTTTTTTTTCTTTTTCTTTGGTGAATCTTCATTGAGGACAAATATTGGAATTTCTTCCTCTGATTCATGCATAGCCGGATCGATCTGTGCCATAAATTAGTGCTACTACAACCCCCCAACATCTGCCTTTACCTTTTTTAAAGCTGCTCAAAATTTAGCTAGATCAGCCCCTGATATTTCTTTTGCCCTTGCATCAAATTGATTCTCCAAATTTGCAACCCATCTAGTCAAAGTCATAAAAGGCTCAAGAGTAGCCTTGATTTTCTTTTCTACTACAGCGGTAAACTGTTTGGCAAAGGCATATAGTTGTGCCTCACAAGACTTGGCTTGTTTAGCCACCTTTTTTATATCGATCGGATCAAATACAAATCCTGTTGATGCTACAATAGCTAAGGAATTGGGTTCATTCTCAGGCAATGAACCTGTTTGTGCTGAAATAGATGGTTGTGCAGTCTCAGAATCTTGCACTTCCACGTTAGGTGCTAAATCTCCATCTGTAACTGGAGGGTTTGCTGCTACCTCTGCACCTCTATCAAGTCTCAGTCCTGGATGATTTTTATCATACCATATAGGGTTGTGAGTTTTTAGGCATGGAAGTCATCATCAACCCTTGCAATATCTGGCATATTAGCAGCTCGGCACATCTCTGTGATAAGACAAGGGAAAGGATAAGTAGTGTGGATTCTCGATATTCTAATCTTCATCTCATCAGCAATGATTTTCCCAAAATTTAGGGGAAGTTGTTGCACTATGCTTGCTACTAGGATAGCTCGGTCATCACCCAAAATGTTGTCTCTATCAATGGGCATCATCCAGATAGGCACTATGCCCCACTAAAAATTTACCTCTTGAGTCAAGGAGGACTTATAGATTATCTCATTTGGATTGATCACCCATTCTAGTCCCCTTCGGCTATGTTTTTGGCCAACCACAGACGTTGATTTTCCTAATTTTTAATCTGAGCATAGACTAACAGCGAAGTGGCATAAGTAGTGAAGTTGGGGCCATGCAAGAACCTGTTAATGGTTCTGATTGGGATATAAACCCTTACGCCCCTTACTTGAACTCTCTCCAATAGGTTTTGGTCTACAACTCTTTCTCCTGACCTACACATGTTTTCCAACTGAGCCTGGTAGTTCGCATAAAACTCTCGAACCAGTGTAAGGAAAAATGAGCTTCCCCCTTTTATAGTCTATCCCAAGTCGTACTCTTCGAAATTTTGTTCCACTTCAGGATACGTACATAGACCTTTGGTGATAATCCTCTTTACTTCCTGAATCGGCCTTCTAGTCCTTCTTCTATCAGTTTTGTGGAGCCTAGCAGTGATGATGCCCTCTACCTTGGGAATTTTCCATCTAGCATTGTCTCGAACTTTGGGGTTCTTACATTTGATAAGCGTTCTCCGAATTGGAGACTCCTCATCATCTTGTTTTTCAGTGAAAGGGCATTCAGATGTTGTTCCCTTAGACTTAAGCTCTTGAGACCCTGCATGTTCTTTATTTTTAGATTCAGCATGTTCAGACTCATACTGGTCATATTCAGAATGTTCAGATGCCTCCTGCTCAGAAGCAGTTATTGGTTCAGTGTCCTCACTATCCTCTACCTCAACTAGTAGAGGTGGTGGATGTTGGTTAGGGCTTTGCTTCTTTTTTTGCTTCCTGAGCATAGGTTCTTCCTCTTTATAATCAAACACCTTATCAATGATCTTCCGGAATAGACTTTTCTATTTTTCCTTTTTTGTAAGCATGGGGCTCTTTCCTTTGGGTGCCATTATAGGGTTCTTGAAGAAATAGAAAAATTGTTAGTCAATCCTCAAGAGCCTAAACACAAAAACATTAATTATTTAAGCTTCACATCATTTGAAAAGGGTCATTCATACTTCAGGTTGCAGGTGTGACGACATTTCTGGATATTCTGTCACGACTATGATAGCTTATCACAATTACCGTCATCCTTAGACAGAACCTACGAAACTTTATCAACTTCTGATGACATTTCTTATAAGCCATCACAGTTATGATAGCTTATCATGATTGTCGTCAGCTCTTATCGGAACCCCACTTTTGACTTTAACTCAATTTTTTTGCTTCTATTATTTCTCAAAATTCACTTTTATTCCATTTTTTTGAGCTGAACTTAAAAGCTTTAGGATTGCACAGCAAACCCAAGTTCCGATTTTAGCCCCTTTTTACAAGTTGAACTTCGTTCAAGCTTCTTGGGAACTTGGGTAACCATCAACTATCACTTACTACTTGAAAAGAAAATTTGAATTTTGGGCATACTTCAGTTCGTGGATTCTAAATTGTATCGCTTGGTAACATTCCAATCTTCATCTGGTTGACTGCAGTGGAAAGTTAGCTCATCTGCTACTCTGCCTATTTTATTGTAGTGGAGTGTGAGTGCACCAACTGACTGATGGATGTAAGATCGCTCTTCATGGTGGTTAAACCAGAGTTGGTGGCCTCAACTCCTTTCAGAAACTTTGCCATCATGTCCTCCATGGACATCTTTCTAGAGCTAGATGTTGTAGTTTCTTGATTTCCAAGAGGAACAGATAAACCACTCCTATCATTATTGCTTCTCTAGTTTCCCTGCTCCCTGTCTTTGTAACCAGGCTTGTTATAAATGTTCCAACGTAGATTCCCTTGTATATTACCATGGAAACCCCCTAATTATTAACATAATTCACCTCTTTTTTGGGATTCTCATCAACTCAGTCTTAAGATGTTACAGCCGTCAGTTTCTCAGTCTTTCCTGATAAAAAGTGCTTGGTAAGCAAGTCCATCTGAGTCTTTATATGGGCTATGTCTTGATCCATCTTCTCTTCTCTCCTGTGTTGTTCAGAAGACATACCAATAGAAATAGTGGTGCTTGCTACCATTGACTCCCTAGTATGCCAAGCCCAACTCTATTTAGTCATCCTATTCAGCATATCTAAGGTATCATGAAAAGATAGATCAATAAATGAACCACCAGCAACATTATCTACAATCGGATTTCTTACAGAGTTTAGGGTTCTATACAATGTTTTCATCAAGTGTAGGTCCGTCATATTATGGTTCAGAAACTATGTCAGCTTCTTCTTGAATCTCTCTCATGTCTCATGCAAAGCTTCAGTGGGGGGCTATTTACAGTTGTTGATCTCGTTTCTCAACTTTACCTTCCTAGAGAATGGAAAAACCTATTTTAGGAACGCTTATTTCCATTCCGTCCAGTGGGTAATTGAATCAAGCATAAGCTCATTAAGCCATAATGTTGCCTCCCCAGACAGAGACAATGGGTATAACCTCAACTGGATAGCGTTCTGGCCCACTCCTGGGTTATCAAAAGATTTGTAAATGGTGACAAAATTCACTAGATACAAGTGAGGATCATCCCCATGAAGGCCTCCAAAAAACCCCTTTAGATTAAGGAGTTGGATTATAGTACTGATAATATTGAACTTATTTCTAGGTGCCAACGGTGGTTGAATAATTTCACCCGTTGCACCTGCCCCATCCATGCCATCATATCATCATTCATATCATACTGGATCGGCTGGTACTCTTGTCTTCTATGGAATGGACAGTTCTAGTTAACATTACGTGGCACTTGTGCAACTATCTGCTCTGCACGCCTTGGGTCCCAAGGATTTAACAACTCCTTATCCCCCAAATCTTCGTCCTCAGGGTTTGGATATCGTTTATGCTGTTTGACATTTTGTACATTTACCTGAGCTCTAGCTAAGGCTACCAGTCTATCAGCCTCTTGTTGTTCTGCCATTCTTCCTATTAGTTGAGGTTCCGAATTTAGTGGTAATAATGTTTCTCCGGAACATCTGGTGCGTGGCATACACTATAATATCCTGCTAATAAACAAAAACAACAAATAAACATAAATCTAAGAAACTTAACTAATAGTGAATTAGCACATACAAACTTCAGCTTACAATTGTATTCTACAGCAACGACGCCATTTTTTATAATGCTCAAATTACACTCTTGAATGGGTGTAAGCGATCATTGTTAATATAAAACCCAACTAGGTTGGGCTTGAATCCCATAGGGAATATGGTGTGAACTCGATATGTTTGCGGTTTAATCCAGTGATAGTTTAATGTTTCCTGAAATGGGGGTTTAAGTTTAACAAATAATTGTTTGTTACTTAAATTTAGGTGTTTGTAATAAATAGTTTATGAATTAACCAAAATTATGTTCACTAGGGCTTTCGGTACATAACAGATGCTAAAGGTGATTCAAGATTCTCACGGTGGGTTGGAACACAAGCTATCATTATTGATGTCATACTTAAATGTCTCTTGACCTACTTAAGCGTTTAATTTCCTAATCCTCTCGATCTTAGGAAAATTCTATTCACTTCCTAAATTTTACCTTAGGTTAACCAACCTTGTTACAGCTCTGATTATTAAACAAATTATTTTTGAGTCCCTGTTGATAATTCACCTCCTACTATTTTGGATTTCTTTCTCAAGTAAATCAAAGTAGGTGTGTCTACTATTTGCAACCAACAGACGTTAATTAAAACTTCAGAATTATCAAGAGATCCTACCACCTATTCAATCTTGAATACTTAGCACCTCATCCAGACCTAACCCTAGATCCCATAATTTAGGTTAAGGGAGTTTAGCCACTTAAGATGCAATGAACGAAACACATAATCAAATTCATTATTTGAAACATAAACTTACATAGATGAATAATAAGCAGTGACTCATAATTAGATCACAAAGAAAAATCCCAAAAATATTGATAATGATCTCTCGAAATAGTAGTGTTGTTAAAGTCTAGGAGTAGAGAGAGAAAATATCAGAGTATGTTGTCAAAACTCAAGGTGCCGAATAATGTCTGGAATAATCCCCTAGAAAACCATAAAACAAAGATTTAAATAGTGTACCATAATTATGGAAACAAAATCAAGGTTACATCTTTTCATCGAAATGGACAACGACATCCGTAATAGCTTATCATGAGTCTGACGACTTATCACGGATGTTGTTAGCTCCTATTTACTTTTGGTTCTTGCTATCTAAGACTGACAATGATGAGAATGGTTTATCAGGATTTTGATGACTTATTAAGAACCTCGTCACATTCCTGTTCTAATTATCATGTCCTGTCTACGTCTGACGGTATCCTTGATGCCTTATCATCATCCTGATGGCCTATCACGAAATATTATCAACTCTTCCAGCTGAAACTCATCTCCTGTTTAAGAATGACGGCATTCCTGATGACTTATCAGACCCTTGATGGCTTATCACAAAATGTCATCAGGACTTCCACTTTAGGCTAATTCTCTGTCTACTGATGACGACCAACCTAATAGCTTAACACAGGGATAATGACTTATCACAAATGTCGTCAGCCATACTTTTATTCATATTTCTTCAAATTTAAACCTTTTTGCTTACATTATTTTTGGTTCTCTATTTTATCAGCTTAAACTGCAAAATCAAAAATAACTAAAGTTGCTCAAGACCTTGCAATTATTTAGAGTTAAAAGCCTCAAATATGTTAGCATATGCTCACACTTCAGGTTGTCTTAGGCATCTCTATCACCCTAATTCTCAATAGGTGATAGCCATATCTCAAGTTAATTATAGAAAACATGAATGTGCCCTAAAGCTGGTCAAATAGATCATCAATACGTGATGATGGATACTTATTCCTTTTAAACACCTTATTAGTTGTTGGTAATCAATACAAATATACACATAACCATACTTTTTATTTACAAATAAAATAGGAGCAACTGACGATAAAATACTTGTCTAGATGAATCCCTTAGAATATCCTAGAGCCGCACCTCGAGCTTCTTGTGCTCAACAACAGCCATATGGTAGGGTAAAATAGAAATGTGTTGAGAGCTTAGCTCAACCTCAGTAGTAAATTCAATATCATGCTAAGGATAAAGACTAGGTAGATTTATAGGAAAGACATCAGCAAACTCATGTTCATTGGAACAAAAATTAGTAAAAGATTGTCTACACTAGTATCACGATGATAAGCAAGATAGTCCAAAGATACATCATCCTCGTAACCTAAATATAAAAAATAAACTCCAATAGTGAATGACTATCAGAATCTTACAAAACAATTGGGGAATGCTCGGAATAGCTAAGGTTAGTGAAGTAATGTAAGACTATATGATAAGGGATTAACTAGTTCATGCCTTGAATAGCATCAAAGTCAACCATATAAAGTATAATAACATCACCCCAAGTATCATACTCAATAATAGTAGCAAAGAAATATATATGTACCCATTACTAAAAAATCACCTACGGGAGTAACTATTTACGTGATCACAGTCAAATATTTACTAACCAATCCCAATCGAGAATAAAAATACACTAACACATAAGACTAAGTGGAAGTTGGATCAAATAACGTAGAAGTTGGCTATCAATAAACAAAAAATATACGTGTGATTATAATATTTGATGTTTGCTTCTCTAGTTTTCTAAAAAAGGCATATAAGTATTTGTTCCTACTATCAAATTGAGAAACTAACTGACCACTTGTCCTTCCTAATTGAACACCTCCATCAGAACCTTGAGAGCCACCTCTGTAAATCTGGGAGACACCTTTATTGCTATAGGAACCATCTTTGGATGGACACAGCACTATTCTTAGAGGATGCACTACAAGTCAATCATCCTCTACCAAGGCACTCTCTTGAAAAATAACCAACATCCTCAACCATAACAAAAAATATAACAACGAGTATTGGATGATGTAAACTATCTACTAGAACTTGAAAGCGCGAGTTGATAACCTAAGAAGTTTGTTTGATTCTGTAGACACTATAACTACAAGGACCTATTTGACCCCATCCATAATATAAAGTGTTTCCTAAATGAGATGACTAGGTTGACCATAATATTGATATTATTGTTGTCCCCTTAGAGAATACCCTCTTCCACAAGAATAAGAATTATTAGAATTGGCCAAGAGGCGGGGTCTTTTTTTACTGCCCCAACAGGACTCACAATACAAATCTTCCATAGTTTTTGCATGATCAACAACCTCCAAGAATGAATAATTGGATGATACCATATGCTCTATTACAATATGGAGTAGAAACCACCTATGATGAATTAATGAATCATCTCATACTCCATAGGGATAATTATATACCATGTTCAGCTAACTCATAAAATTGATCCTGAAACTCAAATACAATAACAAAGCCCAAATATAAACTTTTGAACCAATCCCCTAGTTTCTCATTCATAGTATAAGATAATACATCCATAAGAAGGCTTTATAGAACCATTCCCAAGTCAAAAGAAGGGATATTATTCATCTACACTCTAAAAAATATAATGACCCTCAAGGTTATATTCTATATTTCTTCTAATATTTGCCATTTAGAGAATTCCAGTAACTTACCTAATACATTTGTGACTTGCTAGAACCAATAGTTTGATTACCGAGCAATTCATTTGGATTTTAGGTCCAATTTCATATTTTGAAGCATTTATTGGTTTAATTGGCTATCGGTGAAAAACATCATTCAAACATCCTCAAACGTCAATTTTGACTGTTCCAATAGCTTCAAAATATTGATTTTAGGTTCTGTAGGCATTTGGTTTGTATTTCAAGGCTCCCAGACACATTTTAAGATATTGTTCGGAAGTGAAGAAAAATGGAAAGAGGGTACGGGACCCACTTTTTATTGAAATGACCTTGGATGGAACTTTTTATTGTGCCATTGAGTCTAGATTATTGGAGGGTAGAAAATTTTGTTTATTTATATGATATTTTGGATAATTTATGATGGGTTGGAGGAGACTTAGAATTTCTCAAAGTTTCAACTGGTGTCTGATATCTGTTGTGACCGATAATGCAACCCTTGGGGTGCTTTAGAAGAGGGAACTTTAGTGGCCTTTGTAATACTTAAGAGGTCCTACCCAGCCAATAGATATAGCTTTAGAGGAACTTGGGAACTTTAGCTTCCCTTGGGTGCTTTAGCAGCCCACGATCTACTTTAGTGGCCTGGCTTATAGGATAAGGTACCACTTTAGTGGTACTAGGAGTTTTAGTTGTGAATGCTAAAGTGGTAAAGTGTCTACTTCAATAGTACCCATATGCCTGTGATGGGTATAAATACCCACTTAACCAAGCTTTTCACTATTTTAATCTATTCTCTAGATTTATAAACCCTAAAAAAGGGAGCTCTTGGAGAATCAATTATGGGTGATATTTTAGAATTAGCATGATCAATCTACATGATTTCTCATCTAATTTTTGGTAAGATTTTCATAATTTTAATGGTTGGTTTCCCTATTTTCTTTTAAAATTCCTAAAAACTTGGTGACTCAATTCTAGACTAATATACCTTGAAATTCACCCATTTTAAGGGTAAGGGTTTATTGAGCAATAGGGTTGTTGTGTTGGTTTCAAAACTACAATTTTCATGAACGGGCCATAGAATTGATCCTTACGTAATTTTGGATCTAAAGAACAATGGTGCAATATGGGTATCATTGTTGTTGTATTGATGAGTAGATTTTGATTTTGATAGTATAACACCTTGCAAAACCTTCTCAATAGCAAAATTTAGTAGTTATTTATAGCTTTCTTCAGTACCTAGGTAGGTTAAGTTTACCTTTATCTTAGATTAAGCTATTTTGTAGAATGATTATGATATTATGCAAGATATGGGGTGGGATTTTTGATTTGGATCTATGAATGATATCATTTGTATTGTTTGATCATTTAGGCTTTCTTAAAATTGTGAACTTGGAGTAATTAGCATAGTTATTCTTGCCTTAGGTGAATCAATTTTAATGATTCATGTTTAGAATTAAGAATCCTTTATTACTCAAGGTAAGTGACAATGCTCTAGTTATCCTTATTAGGGTGGAATCGTCCTTAGTCTTTTAAGTTAAGGGAATTGCTTTAGTTACTATTATTTAGGTAGGATTTTCTTAGTTGTTCATGTTTAGGAAGGATTATTATCTTAGAGCTAGTTATGGATCGCTTTACATCTAGGAATGAACTTATCTATCTTAACCTAGTTCGTGGTAGAAGTTGCCTAAATATAGACTTTGGGGAGTATTAAGTGGGACCCTCCAGCCCACCTTAGGACAAGACTTTTGATAGACTTTTAGGACCATTTTCTTATAATATACATATATTAATGGTCGGTTGACACTTTAGGAGGTTAGATACCTTTATTAAGTATTTTAGTTTGATATGGGAGGATTGATGTTAACTACGGATATCACAAAAAATATTGCTTGTATGCATGAATAAAGATATATTTTATAGGTATGTCTATGGATATGGCTTTAAGATATGAGTAATAATATGACCTATTGACATGTTTAGTGATATAGATACCGACGAAATTAAAAGGTATAACTTATAGTTAAGATATAACTTATATACTTGATATTGCTTATATGTATGATTGACTTATATATATGAAATAGATTATAGACATGATATGACTTATATAAATAATTATATTACAGACATAATATGGATTATTAACATGATATAACTTGTAGACGTCGTATGGCTTATATACATGATATGGCTTAGAGGCACAATATGACTTATATACATGATATAGCTTATGGATATGAGCTTACATATATAATATGGCTTATGTATGTAATATGGATTATAAACATTATATGGATAATAGATATATCATGGCATATATATATGATACAGATATGATCGGTGGCTTATAGATGCAATTATTTAAATATCTTATGACTTTGACTATTGACATAGCCTATTGACATGGGTATTAGAATGACTTATTAGATGTTGTATTTGCATAGTCTATTGGGTAAGCCTATTGGTATGGATTAGTGAAAAGGTTCATTAAGACAGATTATAAATATAAGTTTTAATTTGAGTTTACCAGTTGATAATAATCTTGATAATATGAGTTTTGGTTCGAGTTAGACAATTGATAATGATCTTGATAATATGGGTTGTTGTTTGAGTACAGAAAATGATGATAATGATGATGATATTAATAAGTTCTAATTTTAGTCCAGCATCGAGAATTATGTATAAGATGGTATAGTTCATTTGGATGTTTAGTTATGGTATGATGCTTGGTTATTAACATCTATTTGGTTGTTAGCTTTTGTAATTATACCCTCAAGGCTTATGGGGGTCTGCTTTGGGTTATTTACCTTTACACACTTATTGGCCTTAGGGGGCCAATCTTGTAGTTATAATGATATGATTTTTATGTTATTATCTCATATACATTTATTTATCTAGGTACAGTAGTGTCGGAACTTATTTCCAATTTTTTCCTTTTATCTAACTTAACATAATTTATCTTTTATCTTATCATATATATATATATATATATATATATCATGATTTAGCTCAGCCAATTGATGCCTTTTGAGGCCCATTGTTTTGGTACTCATAGTAGACTTTGTGCTTTTTTATATGCAAATTTGAGTACTAGTTATTGCCACTGATTTGACATTCATGCAAAGTTTATTTCTTAGATTGGGTGAGCTCTTACAGTTGGAGTTACCCTTTTTCCTTCTATTTATCTATTTCTGGTCTTTCATTTTCTCGATCGATTGTATTTTATTATTTAGTACTCATAGGCCAGATATAGTAACTCTTGTATTGACATTACTGAGTCTCAGGATGGTTGTTAACTTTTTAGTTTCGTACTAGCCCTTTATTACAATATTATTATTTTTTAAGCCTTTGATTGTTAAATTCTAAATTTTAGGCCATTTTTTACTAAGTTAACCATCACATCTAGCTTTGTGATATAGTTCAGCTTACCTACTGGAAGGAAAGAGTTGGTTCTATTATGACTCATAAATCAGGTCGTGATATATTGGTATCAAAGTCTAGGTTTCACCGTTATTATATGTATAAGATCACGTGTCCAGTTGAGTCTCATTGATTGATACAATGACATCTATTTCTTATCTTTGGGAGGCTATAGGATATTCTTAGGAGTTCTTTACTTCTTTTAATAATTTTATGCTAAGAGTCGGAGTTGGTTTCTAAAACATTCATTTGTTTTTACTCATTCAAAGATGGCTAGGACATATGTTACTGCTTTGCGAGAAGAGGGTCCTGAGATTAATCCTAGGGATCTTATCATTTCTTGTAGATGACCTATAGGTCGTGGGAAGCCTTAAGATGTATCCCCAATTAGGGACGAAGATATGGGGCCTTCCATAGACCATATTCTTGCTCCTGAGATAGAGATTCTTCTCCAATAGCCAATGGTAGTCTAGGGACCAACCCAAGCTACATTAAAACTTATTACTTCTTTAATGCGTTGGGATGTTTTGGTTCATCTTTTGGGATTAGTTGGTAGTGAACTATCTAATGGTGTATAATCTACAGATTAGAGTAGTACTGAGGCGGGGACACAACCTATAGCAGATTAGAGTGGTACTAAACCATAAGGATCATTTGAGAGATCAGTTCTTAAGGTTGGAGCAGGGCTCCATGACTATTGTGAATTTTGAGGCTCAATTTTATGAGTTGGCTAGGCATGTTACTGCAATTCTAACTACTGATTATAGGAGGGTCTATTGCTTTGTCTGAGGATTGAGACTTACTTGGTGTATATATACACAGAGTTTGGTTTTTGCAAGTAGATTATTTGCTGACGTAGCTGATCATGTTCATCTTATAGAGGAGATACATCATGAGATCCAAGGTAACAACGATAAAAGGCCATGATATCAAGGTAGGTTCAGTGGGAGTCATAGTGGCTCCTAGTTTAGGGGTAGTGTTTCTTAAGGTATGTACCCTCTTTATTAGTTGTTTTACCATCAAGGTCAGTGTTATGTACCTAGTTAGGCCACTCTTTAGATAATCAATAGAGGACAGTCTGAGTTCAGCGATCATCTTAGCCATAGTTATGGTTAGTCCTTAAGGGGATCATCTTCTAGTTATTCAAGTTGGGGTGGTTATTCTGGGTTAGTCAGATCATATAGTTTTATCCTAGCTCTTGTGTCATGTTATAGTGTTGGAGCTTTTATTTTTTTCTCGAGGGAGTTCCCCAGATATAGAGTGATTGTTCCTTCAGCTTAGAATATTCGACCTATTAAGGCCTTTCATCCCTCAGAAAAATATGGTATGTATAGTTGTAGAGGTGGTCCCTCGGATTATCGTAGAGGTTTTAATACATGTAAGATAGGAGGTTGGTCAGGATCCCAACCAGGTGGTGGGCATGGTCAGTTCTATATAGTACCTCCTACACTAGAGGTTAAGTCTTCGGATGTTGTTATTACAATTATGATTTTTGTATGCCATCAATTGACTTTTTTTCAATTTATTCAGGATCACTTATTCTTATGTGTCTTCTTATTATGAGCCACGGTTGGAGTTATCTTGCAATTCATTATAAGTATGACTATGTATATGTTTACTGTTTGGTGATTCTATAGTAGTTGGTCGGGTTTTCAGATCTCGTGTTGTCACTTTTAGAGATGTTGATACTCTTGTTAATCTTATTATATTGGACGTGGTTGATTTTAATGTGATTTAAGGAATGGACTGATTATCGCACTATTATGCAATCCTGGATTATTTTGCCAAGATCATTACCTCAGCCATGCCTTACATACTCCCAATTATGTGGCAGGGAGATGTTAAACGCAAATCAATGGGCTTATACATATTCTAAGAGTCCTATTTAAGGGGTTTCAATTCTTATCTTTCTTATATTCATGATATTATTATAGAGAGTCTGTTGCTTGACTTAGTTTCTATATTCAAAAGTTTCCTGATGTTTTCTCTATCGATGTACCTGGCTTTCCTCCAAATCTTAGTATTAAGTTTGTTATTGATCTTAAGCCAGACACCCGACCTTTTTTTATGGCACCTTACCATATGTCTCCTGCCGAGCTTAAGGAACAAAATTCTTAGCTTCAGGAACTTCTTGGTAAGGGTTTTACTAAACCTAATTTGTCTTCTTGGGGAGCTCCTATATTGTTTATGAAGAAGTGATATGGATCCATGCATATGTCTGTTAATTATTGGCAGCTAAATAAGGTGATAATGAAGAATTGTTATCTTATGCCTCATATTAAAGACTTAGTTAACCAGCTTTAGGGAGCAGCAGTATTCTCTATTAAATATTTTAGGCTTAGTTATAATCAGTTGAGAATTCAAATCGAGGATATCCTAAGATATCCTTTAGGACCCGTTATGGTCATTATGAGTTCTTTATGATCTTTTTTAGGTTGACTAACATCCCAGCCACATTTATGGGTTTGATAAAGCACATGTTTATGCCTAATTTGGATTCTTTTGTGATTGTATTCATCAATGACATCTTTGTATTTTTGAAGAATAAGGAAGAGCATATACGGCATTTGAGAATTATGCATCAGACTTTCAGAGATCATAGATCATAAGCATTTTGCCAATTTTTCTTAGTGCGAGCGTTAGCTTGAGTCAGTGACATTCCTTGGGTATATGGATTCTAAGGATGGGATTATGGTAGATCCCTAGAAAGATTGAGCTATTCGTGATTGGGTCAAGCCTACATCTCTGACTGAGGTGTGTAGCTTCATTTGCTTATCCAATTACTATAGATGATTTGTTGAAGGTTTTGGTTGCTATTACAATGACAATGACCAGATTAACCCAGAAAGGGTTACTTTTTTATGGTTCGAGGAACGTGAGTCCAGCTTTGGAAATCTCAAGGGGTTTCTTACCTCAGCTTCTATATTGCCTCTTTCTATTGAGGGTGAGAGATTCATCATGTATTGTTATTCTTCTAGTATTTATTTGGGTTGTATTTTAATGTAGCAGGGTTGTGTTATTGTTTATTCTTGGAGGCAGCTGAATATGCACAAGTGCAACTATCTCACTCACAATTTTGAGTTGGTCGTGATTGTTTTCATGCTTAAGATTTGGAGGCATTATATTAACATGGTGCATTGTGAGATCTTAACTAATCATCGCAATCTAGCATCTTATGACCCAGAGAGAGATTAATTCTAAGAAGTGTAGATGAATAGAGTTGCTTAAGGATTATTGTATCTTTAGCTTGTATCATCTAGGCAGGGTGAATATAGTAGCGGATGCCTTGAGTCATAAAGTTGTGAGTATGGGTAGCTTGGCTTGTATTTCAACTTCTCATTTGTCATTGGTAGGAGATATTTAGTACTTAGCCAACTTGATGGTATGTTTTGATATTTCAGACCCTAGGATGATGTTTGCTAATATTAAGGTTTGATCATCGTTATTTGAAAAATTTTGGGATTTCTAGATTGAGGATAAAAGGCTATGCGTCGTTCGTGATCTGGTGATGAGTGGTGAGTCAAAGAGAGCTACCATAGATTCTTAGGACGTCTTGAGGTTGGATAGTTATATTTATGTTTTGAGAGTTGATGACTTGATTTAGTTTCTTTTGTATGAGGCTCATTGCTCTAGATATTCTATTTACCAAGGTACAACTAAGATATATAGAGATTTAAGACAACATCATTGGGGGAGTGGTATCAAGAGAGATATGGCAGACTTTATAGCTCATTGCCTATGTTGATCGCGGGTGAAGACCAAACATTAGTGACCCTAATGTTTGAGCCAGAGATTACCCTTTCCTGAATGGAAATTGGAGCGGATTACCATTGACTTTGTTAGTGGTTTGCCTCACACTTCCTTTGGTTTCAATTGTATTTGGGTCATTTTGGATCGATTGACTATGTCGATACACTTCAATCTTATTCAGATGTCCTTTAGGGCCAAAAGGTTGGCTTGTATCATATTAGTTAGATAGTTTGTTTACATGATGGGCCTATATCTATCATTTCAAGTCGAGGTTTGGTGTTCACTTCTATCTTTTGGATAGCTTTTAAGGAGTAGTTGAGTACTTAGGCGGATCTTAGTACAACCTTTCATCCATTTATCAATAGCCAGTCAAAGTGGACTATTCAGGTCCTCAAGGATATGTTCTAAGCCTATGGCATGGATTTTAGAGATCAGTGGGAGAAACTCTTAGCTTTGGCACATATAATAATAGTTACCATTCGATTATTGAGATGTCACATTTTGAGCCTTTATATGGAAAGAGATGTCATTTTTCTATTGGAAGGTTTGAGACTTCAAAGATTAGACCTCCTGGTACTAACTTGATTTAGGAGTCGTTGGATTGAGTTAGGGAAATTTAGGATGGGTTGAGAGCAGCTCAGAGTAGGAAAAACTCTTATGCACATCGTAGGCTTTGGTCCTTAAGATTTGGAAAAAGAGTCGGTGACCCAGTATTCTTCTATGTATCTCCCATGAATAGTGTAATGAGGTTCAGGAGGAAAGGCAAGCTCAATCCCAGATATATTGGACCATTTGAGATTCTCTTTATAGTTGGTCAGATGGATTATGAGCTAGCCTTACCCCTATTTTTTTGTTGTCCATCTAGTTTTAAATGTTACTATGTTGTGGAAGTACATTCCTGACCTATCTCATGTGCTTAGATGGGACTCATTTCAGTTGGATGAGTGTTTGACCTTTGTGGAGTAGCCTATGCTCATTTTAGCTAATGATGTCAGGCCATTGCACACTAGAAAGATTTCAATGGTTAATGTTTAGTGGAGACAGATCCCAGTAGAGGAGGCTACTTAGGATCAATAGTAAGATATGGACCCAATATCCTCACCAATACAAGGCTTCAGGTATATCATAATCCTTTACTTTTGTAAAAGTAAGATCTTTAAGTAGCGGATATTGTAATTACCCTCCTGGTCATGTTTTGCACTTCTACATTATTTTTGCAACTTAGATATTTCCTATAGATACCCTAAATCATTTCTGACTTGCTGGAATAGATAGTTCAGTTACAGGCAGTTCTTTGGTTTGTAGGGCCAATTTTCTATTTTGAAGCCTTTGCTGGTTCAAATTGGCTACCAGAAAAATACTTTATCCAAACGCGTTGTATGCCAATTTTGATTGTTCCAAAAGCACCAAAATGCCAATTTTATGTTGGGACCCTTCGTTTAAGTCTTGAGGCCCCCAGACTCATTTTGGTCTATTGGTCGAAAGTTAAAAAGAATGAAAAGTGGGTGTGGGAAAGAACCTCAGATGGAAATTTTAATTGTGCCATTTAGTTTAAAACGTTGAATTTGATTGGGTAGCATAGTACCTATGGTATTTTAGATGAATCATAAATGGTTGGCAGATACTTGAAATTTCTGCAATTGTCAACTGGTGCTTGATATCTAGAGAGATAACTAAAGAGACCCTTTGTGCGCTTTAGTAAAGGGCGCTTTAGTGGCCCTTGGGGTGCTTATTTGTCCCTGCCCATCCAGCATATACCGCCTTAGCGGTACCTAGGTTCTTTAATGGCTAGATCAAAAGCAGTCCATGTTCTATTTTAATGGCCTAGCTTGTGGGGGTGGGTATCACTTTAGCGGTACCAGGTGCTTTAGTGTCACCTGCATTCCTGGTAAGGGTATAAATATGAACTGGAATATAAACATGATATGACTTATATACATGATATAGCTTATAGGCATGATATGGCTTATATACATGACATAGCTTATAGACATGACATGGCTTATACGCATGATATAGTTTGTTGGCATGGTAGGACTTATATACATAATATAACTCATTGTAATGATATGGCTTACATATATAATATGCATTATAGATGTAAAATGGATTATAAATATGATATGACTTACATATATATTATGTCTTATGCATATGAGATGTGGCTTATAGATATGATCAATGGCTTATAGATACGATTATTGAAATAACTTATGACTTTGAATATTGGCATAGCTGACATGGGTATTGGCATGACATATTAGATGCAGTATTGGCAAAGTGTATTGGGTTACCTTATAGATATGGATTGGTGACATGGGTCATTGAGAAGGATTATAAATATAAGTTTCGTTTCGAGTTTGGCAGTTGATAATGATCTTGATAGTATGAGTTCTTGTTCAAGTTTATCTATTGATAATGGGTTTGATAATAGGTGTTACAATTTAAGCCCAACAAATAATGAAAATGATGATGATACTAATGAGTTCCATTTTAAGATCGGCATCAAGAATTATTTATGAGATGGTATGGTTTAGATGGAAGTTTTTCTATGGCATGATGCTTGGTTAATTACAGTTATTCAATTATTAGTTTTCTTAATTGTACCCTCTAGGCTTATGGGGGCCTGCGTTAGGTTCTTTAATTTCCATACTCATTGTCTTATCGGGGCCAATTTTGAAGTTATACTGTATAATCTTTATGTTTCTATCTCATATGCATTTATTCATCCATGTACAACGGTGTCGGAGCATATTTCCATATTTGTCCCTTTGATCTAATGTAGCTTAATTGATCTTGTATTTTATCGTATTTATAGCATAATTTAGCTCAGTCGGACGATGTTGCCTACTGAGTATCGATAATTTTGGTACTCATACTACACTTTTGTATATTTTTAGTGCAGATTTGAGTACTCGTTATTTGCTTCTATTTATATTTGTCTAGTTTTTCATTTTTGATATAGATTTTATTAGACTATTTAGTACTTTGTGTTCATATGGAAAAGCTCTTGTATCGATATTACTGAGTCTTGGGTTGGTTGTTTAATTTCTATCTTTCTATTAGACCGTTATGACTACCTTATTGTTGTTAAAGCCTTTAATTTTAAAATTCCAGATTTTAGACCATTTTCCACCACCCATTGCATCTATCTATAGGTTATGGTTTGACTTCCCTACTGGAGGGAAAGAGTAGGTGCCATCATGACTCGTAAATCAAGTCATCACAAAATTTCCCTCAGAACTAGCTTATTGGGCCATCTAATTAAAAGGTGGTGTAATCCACTCTATGAGATTCCACAAGTCTGAGGTTATGCAACTGAACTTATGGACATTCTCTCCTAGCTCACCTAAAACCCTAGTTGGACATAATCTGATGAATCTACCCAACATACTTTGCTCCTCAAAATCTCATGGTTGATCATGCTAGAATTTGTTGGGCAACCATCGATACAAGAAAAACCTCTACTCGAAGAGCCTTAATAACATAATGCACTCTTATACAATGGACACTCTATGTTGTCCTCTTGGCGGATGTTTGCTCCTTATTTGATGACTAACCTCCAAGAATACCCAATAAATGGACTAGAGCATCTTGTGTAACTTATTGATCTTGGCTGTATTTATACACCTAAATGTTGCATTTTACCCATGTTTTAGCTAAGTTTTGACAAAGTATTATCATGTGTTTGTGTGATTCACAATATGTTTGATTCTAATAAGATAATATACATGATTTAAAGTGTTTCGGGAGAAAATATGGTATAAGGAGAATCAAGAAAACTAAGGATATGTGAGACCAAGTCGATTGAATAAGGATGGAGAAAATAAGAGCTCTAGAGAAACCATGCACCACACATAGAGGGTTTGTACATTTGTCCACATGTCGCAAACCCTAGGTGCATGTGCTTGGACATTCGCTACACACGTTGATAGAAGAAAATTATTTCCTTAAATTGAAGACTTGTCTACGTGATTGAGGGTAATTTACCATATGTCTATACATACCCCAAGGACATTTTCTTGAACACTTATGCATTATTTAGGAGAAAAATCGTAAAAAAGGGTTTTCATGAGGGTTCATCTTCCTTAAACTTTTTCTCTCATTACATTGATTTGAATAACATTATTTTTATAATTATCTTTCTGAATATAAGTATCTAAACACCCTTGTTCTAGGGTTACGACTTGAATATAATTGTGTATTATTTGTTTGAATCAATGAATCTTGTTTCTCATTTAATTGCTAATGTGTTCATATGTTAGTATTTTAGTTTTTGGACATTATTAGAATAAATTGGTAACTCTCGAGTGAAATATCTGTGGAAACGTATAATATGACAAAGAACATATAGGGTAAGATCATCTCTGGCTTAACGTTAGGGAAGATTTGTTGCTAGGATAGTAATATACCTAGTATGTATTATTTAGTTATAAATAAGATGATAACATTAATGTATTTAAATTAGAATCTAACATCTCCGCTCAATGATGTAGTTGCAAGGCTAGTTTAAATAGGTGATTAGAGAATATTCATTCCCAAATCGTGGACTTAACCCCAAAATCAGCAATTATAGAATTAGAGTTAGTTCAGACAAGTTAAGTGTTATACACGATTGTTATTAATATCTTATCCTTGGAATATCTCTTTAATATTGATCACAACCACTATATAAAAAATCATCATTGTTAAAAATAATAGTTTTTGTGACACTTAGAACATTACAACTTCACCATTTACTTAATAGCATTATACTTTTCTAAATTATTACTGAAAATTGAATAAGGCAAATTACTAATTTACATGTCCCTGTAGGTTTGATATCCAAGTCGAAAGAGCTTCTATATTACTTGATACGATCACGTACACTTACATATGTATTTGGACATAACATGTTTTTGGTGTCGCTGTTGGAGATTTGAAACCATGATTATTTTCTAAATTTTTTTTTACTAATATTGTACAAACATTAACAACTTGAACTTAGTAGTTATATTTACAAGCAAAATCAATTCTTCAAGATGGAAAGAGAAAGAAAATTTGTTGAATCGTACTAGCAGTTTGAATGAGCATTTCATCAGCAAAGAAGAGAAGCTACTCTCAACACCAAATTGAACAGATTCAATAGGTTCAGCTGGAGTAAAGCATTCATGTGGAATTAGGAGCAAGAGGTTCACAAGGTGGAAATCCCACTCATAAATAATGTCACCTCCAGCATCTATAGACTAGAATAGGAGGTTCATTCAAGATTAAAAAGAATCTGATGATATTATGTAATGCCCTGGATTTTTGTCCCTTGAAAAATATTAAGATTTGGGCTCACTTCCTTGGTTACGACTTGACCCCCAGAGTTGTAGGGTATCTTGATGACTCATTGGGATAAGTTATAACCAAACCAGTAAGGTTGTGGCCTTTTTTGCTCTTAATACGAGTGGCTCACTATGAGCCATGAGGATATGTTACGAGTTATGGGTTCAAATTATAGAATGTCTAGTGTTCAATTCTTTTGGGTTCTATGTTGGTCACGACTAGACCTTACGAGTCATAAGATCTTATTATGAGTTGGTTGGTAGAGTCATAAGGTGGGCAGTGTATGGGGGTCCTAGTCACTATCTTGGTTATGACTTATGATCATGAGTCATAAGGTGTGGGTGGGTACGAGTCAAGGGGTTGACTCTTAACCAAAGGCAATTTTTTCTTCCTTTTAAGTTGAGGGCATTCTAGATATTTCCCCTCTTGCCCAGCCTAAAATCAACATCTTATAAGTTCCTTGGGCTATCATTATCTATCAAAATCACATCAAACAATCTCTCAAAACCCTCCCAAATCCTCAAGGTCAAGAGCACTTAGGGTTTCATCAAGCACATAAATTGGGGTTTTCAATGGTGATTTCTCTCCGTACTTCTGAGTGTTTAAGGCATGTTACTCTTCCCTCATTGTTAATTTTGTAAAAGCTTATGATTTGAAGTATTATTCATGGAATATTCGTGTTTAGTTTTGAACTATGGGTTGAGGGTTTTAATATAAATTGTTTAAATGATTCTTCCATGTTATATATGAAACCATTATGTTTAAATTGATGGTTGGTATATACATTGGGTTGAATGGGAATGGTGAATGGAAATAGGGGTACTATAGAATCCCCAAATTGATTGTTTTGGTATGGAAATTTGTAATAAACTCAACCCACTTGCGTAGTCAATTTTAGTCTGTGCATTATTTCTTGGCTTGATTTATTTCTTGAAATAAATGCATTGTATAAATGGTTAATGATGGTTTTGAAAACCTTTTAGGGTACACAGGAATACCCTAAGTGATTTAGTTATGAAAACCTTGTGGGGTACATGAGACCTCCTAAGTAACTTTAATAATAGAGTCTGTGGGGTACATGGGAATCCCTTAAGTGTTTGCTAATAACATTGCTTGAAAGTTATGGTCTATATGACGATGCCACTTAATAATTAACTTTTGGAATTGGTGGTTTGGTTATGTATTAAATATTTTAATTGGGCAATAATAGGGGTTGTTCTAGCTAGCTGTGAAGGTGTGAATCCAAAATACAAACATTGAGAAGTCATGTTTACCGACATAAGGATTAGTGTTGATGACCATGTTCTTGCAGGGTACAAAGGAATCCCCCAAGCCTATTTACGTATATATGTATCATGGAGGGTGAAGGGTACTAGTAAATCCTCGACCATCTATAATATCTCTAGTTCGTGTAGCTAAGATGCACTGGGGCCCATTCAGGGGATAACACTGGATTGATATAGCCTATGGGTGGACTTATGATAATAAAGCTATACAATCCAAGTTAAATGTTTTAAAGTTTATTCTAAACCTTGTTCCCTATCCCGACATGATATACATACATATATGTATTTGTAAATGGTTATGTGCATTGGTACGACTTGGTTTTGGATTTATTACAATACTTTATCTTTATCCTGGAGTTACATGATAGAGTTCTCCCTGATAACCCTATTTGAAAGTTCTATCCCCATGCAACATAGGAACCATCAATGCTTCCACTTCTCTTTCTCAGTGATGTGGTGCTTTAGGGATTGCTTTTAAGTCAGACTAAAGTGGAGAGCTTTCAAACTTTGGAAGACCCCATTTCATGTTATGGATTTTTGTATGTTGTTATTAGTCCTTTATTTTTGGTTTGGATATGTCCAAGGGCATGTCTAAGTTTGATATTGTTTGGTTTTTATTAGAGTCTTTGTCAGACGACTGTGGCCAAGGGCGGTGTCAGTATCGATATCAATATTTCTATTGGTATTGGCATTAGTATTAGTTGGTCATATGGTTTTGACTGGTTGGTTTTAGATATATACAAAGTATAATGTCTTTAATTTGATATTTTATAATCTTGTTATATGTTCAGAATTCATCTGACAGGGGGTGTACAACATAGTTGGGGGTTTGGGTATTTGGGGGTGGTCTCTGGTCCTTTTTCTACTTGTGATACCTGCCACGACTAAGCTCTAGTTTAGATTGTGACAAGATATTATTAGATCCCTAGGTTAATAGTTAGTTCAGTGTACATAAAACCGTGTCGAGTAGAGTCTCTTATAAGGGTGTGTATCACACCACACTTAAAAGGGAGTGGCTATGAGGAATTTAGGAATGTTTCTCTTTCATGTGTTCTATACTTTGGCTATAAAATCTAAGGGCTTGAAGTCTTCTCAAATTATCATTTATTCATTTTTCAGATCATGCCTCCGTAATTATCTAAAGTACAAATAAACTCCTCTGTCCAACTCGAGGATAATGTTAATGGGATACATACTGTTTATAAGGTCCAACCTCGATCTTGGGGTCCAATTCTTGATTTACCTTCTAGAGTTCCACTAGTCCCCTCTAGTACTTCTCGAGCTCTTCAGGCTAATATGATGAATTTTGAGTTTTATTAATTTATTCATGTGTTGGCTTAGTTGGTAGCTTCTTAGACTAAGCGTGTTGATTTTGTTACTACATTTTCTAAGGCCACAAGGGTTGGACAGTTTATGAGGTTGAGTCCTTCAACCTTTACTGGTGTTAGCGTTGAGGAGGATCCTCAAAATTTTCTTAATGACATGAAAAAGATCTTTCGTGTGATGCATTCCACTAATGTAGAGGGCGTGGAGTTTTCTGCCTACCAATTAAAAGATATGGTGTATCAGTGGTATAAAGAAGCAGACCAGTCAAGGGTGACGATGCTGAGTCATCCCTGTGGGGTGATTTTTCTATTGCTTCCTAAATTGCATCTTTCCTCAAGAGTTGAGGGAGGCAAAGGCTAAATATTTTGTTAACCTAAAGTAAAACAATTTGTCAGAAAAAGAGTATTTCTTGAAGTTCAACCAGTTATCTCGGTATGCTCTAGAGTTAGTTTCTAGCATGAGGGCTAGAACGAGGAAGTTTTCTTTTGGGTTATCACGAGACTTGACTTTAAAGACTAAGGTTGGCTTGTTTAACAAAGACATGGACATCTCTTGATTAGCTGTGTACATCATGAGGATTGAGAAAGACAAGAAAAGGTGGGTAGAAATAGGTGAGAGGTAGAGTAAGAAGTTTAGATTTTCTAATCAGGGTAGAGGTTTACAGCAGACTGGCAGGATGGTTGAAAAGGGTCCAAAAAAATTAAGGCTATTCTAGGTCCTACTTAATAGCTAGTTCTTACTTTTTAACGCCGTTTGAAGATAGGCGTTTTCAGGGTGGCTAAGATTCTAGGGAAGAGGGTGCCCAATCTCAGGCTAGTGAGGCCTAATCAATTCCATTATATCCTTCACATAGATTTTGTGGTCGGTTGCATTGGGGTTTCTGTGATCAGGGATAGGACAAGGGGTTCAATATGCTCAGCCAGATTATATACTTAGAAACAATCCAATGGGTAATGTTTTTATGGGGAAAACAAGATTCCTATTTCCTCATCATCAGTTTTGGCACCAAAGAGTGCCCTATCTGGCTCCAGCACTGGTCAGAACCATCTTTATGCTCTCACTACCCACCAGGAGTTTGAGGTATTTCCTGATGTCGTTAATGGTATGTTGAAAGTATTTTCTTGTGATGTGTACTATTTAATTAATCTGAGGTCCACTCTTTCATATGTGACCCCATTTATGGTTGTGCATTTTGGTTTTGGTCCTGAGTATATTTTGGACTCTTTTTTTTGTTTCTACCCTAGTGGGTGACACTGTGGTGGCTAGAAGAGTCTATAGGGTTTGTTTTTTGTCTGTGGGTGGGAGAGATAATTTGGTGGATCTAGTAGAATTAGACATAGTTGGTTTTGATGTCATATTAGGGATGGATTAGTTGCACTCAAACTATGTTTCTCTAGACTGTCATACCCGTAAGGTCATCTTTAAATTCCCTATTAAACCGGTTATTAAGTGGGAAGGGGGTTCTTTAGAACATAAATGGAATTTTTATATCATATCTTAGAGCTCAGAGATTAATCTCCAAGCGGTGTCTTTAGAATTTTGTCTGGGTTAAAGATTCTAACTCGAAGAGTCCTTCCTTATATTCCGTTTCGGTGCTGAATGAATTTTCTGAGTTCTTCCTTGATGACTTTCCTAGTGTCCCTCCTATTTGAGAGATTTATTTTGGGATTGATCTTGTTCTTAACACTCGTCCTATCTCTTTCCCTTCTTCTAGGATGGCTCTGGCCGAGTTGATCGATCTTAAGAAGTAGCTGAAAGACCTCCTCGACAAGGGTTTTATCCATCCTAGTATGTCTCCATGGGATGCGCCTATTCTGTTCATGCAAAATAAGGATGGTTACCTTAGGATATGTATTTATTACCAATAATTAAACAAGGTGACAGTAAAGAATAATTACCCTCTTACAAGGATAGATGATCTGTTTGATCAGATTCAGGGTGCTAAGTTTTTCTCCAAGATTGATCTTAGGTTCGGCTATCATCATCTAAAGATTAGGGAGTTGGATATCCCTAAGGCTATCTTTTGAAATCATTATGATCATTATGAGTTTTTAGTCATGTATTTTGGTTTGACTAATACCCCGGTAGCATTCGTAGATTTAATATACTTGGAATTTTATCGATTTTTGGATTTGTTCATCATTATATTCATAGATAATATTCTGGTGTACAGTAAGAGGGAGGTGAATCAAGACAATCACCTCCTCATTCTAATGCAGACCCTGAAAGATAAACAATTGTATGCAAAAAATTTTAAATGTAAATTTCGGTTGAACGTTGTTACTTTTTTGGGTCATGTCATTTCTAGTGAAAGGATCATGGTGGACCTGCAAGAAGTTGTATTGGTCAAGAAGTGGCCTAGACCCATGACTCAAATTGATATTTGATCTTTTTGGGCTTAGCCGATCATTATAGGAAGTTTGTGGAAAGTTTCTCAACTATAGCTACCCCGTCGACTATGTTGACCCAAAAGAAGATGAAGATCTTGTGGTCTGATCCTTATTAGGGTAGTTTTAAGAAGCTGAAAGATGAGTTGACTTCAAATCCTGAAAGTATGTCGAGTGGGATTTAGTTGCGTTTTGATGCAGCATGGCAAGGTGATAGCTTATGCCTCTAGACAGTTAATAGTGCATGAGAAGAATTACTTGTCTCATGACCTGGAGTTGTTAGTTGTGGTGTTTGTATTAAGGAAATGGTTTTACTATATGTATGAAGTACATGTGGATATCTTTTCAGAACATAAGAGTCTGCAATATGTCTTCACCCAGAAGTCGCTTAATCTAAGGAAGAAGACATGGCTTAAGCTTCTCATGGATTATGAACTGATCCATCACTATCAATAAGTAAAGCTAACATAATTGCTGATGCTCTTAGCAGGTTATCCATGGGGAGTCTGGCTCATGTGGATGAGGATAAGAGAGAATTGGTGAAAGATATTCACTATTTGGAAAACCTTGGGGTTCTTTTGTGGACTTTGAGGATAGTGGTGTGGTTGTGCATCAGGTGGTGCAGTCATCTCTTGCTACTGAGATAAAGGAGAAGCAGTTATTGGATCATATTTGATAACGATTAAGGGACATGTAGGTCAGCAAAGGGTAATCGCTTCTGGGATTATTGGCGATGGTATCTTAAGGTACTAAGGAAGACTATGTGTTCCTAATATAGATGGATTACAGGAAAGAATCTGGGTTGAAGCTCGTGGGTTGCATTATACAATTTATCCTGGTCCGACAAAGATGTATCATCATTTTAATGATATTTATTGGTGGAACAATATGAAGCGAGATGTGGCCAGTTTTGTGGCTAAATACATGGTGTGTCAGCAAGTGAAGGTTAAGCACTTGAGGCTCTGTGGGTTGTATCAAGAGATTGAGTTGCCTGTATGAAAATGGGAGGTAATCAATATGGACATTGTTATTTCCTTCCTCGATCCCAAAATCAGTTTTATATGATTTGGATCATCAAGGATCAGATGATTAAGTCTGCTCACTTCTTGCCGGTGAGGACTAATTATTCGGCTTAGGATTATGCCAAGTTGTTTCTTAGGGAGATCGTGAAGTTGCATAGTGCTCCGGTTTCTAATATTTAGGATCATAGTACTTAGTTCTCATATCACTAATGGAGATCATTTCAAAGATGTTTGGGAACTCAGGTGAGCCTTAGTACTACATTTCACTTGCAGACGAATAGGCAAGCAGAAAGGACAGTTCCATGATAGTTATAAGTTCCCATGGAATTTTAGTTTAATGTTAAAATTCAACCATGAATACATGTTCTTCCACAATATTGCATCTTTCTCACAATCACCATCTTGAATTTCCTTATTATTAATAAATTATTGAGTTTGGGCTTTATTTTGTGAAATTCTCTACTATGATCAGCTCTAAAATATCATCATGTTTAGTTGCATTAGACAAAGTTGGTGGGTTATGAGCACCCGATACCTAGGATTCATGCATATATCAATTTACATGATTTTGAGAATTTCAAATTATCCTTTGTTGATAATTACAAAATGTAATCATAATGGACATTACAGTTTTCAATGTCATTCAGCTTGGGAGTACAACTTAGCATAGAGTGAATGCAGGGATGATGGCTCACTTGTCAGTTGAGGATTGAGATCTTTAGTAGAAGTCCCTAAGTTCAAAAAATATGGTTCCACCATAGGTTATAAGGGGTCACCCATCAGTTGAAGTATGATGCCCTAGTCCTTTGAGAGATAAATTTAGTGGATTCACGCCAGCCAGTGTTAGTACTCTTGGAAAAGTACTAGCACCCTTTGAACTGGGGTTACAGGTTCAACAACAATATTTTTAGGTTAAGGTATGTCGGTTATTGTTAGCTTCCACAGTCCTCATTTTATGTCCATCTTATGTAACAATTCATATATGCATGACCTTGAGTTCAGTCATTAAGGTTTATGAATTACATGTTTATACTTGGTCTTGCATTCAACTTATCTTGTTTCATGCATTCATGTTCAGGAGATGGAGAAGCTTTTGAAAAGATATATGATAAATTGTATACTCTCTAAAATCACTCCTCACAAGGAAAACCGAAATGGAAAGCTGATGTTTTAAGAAGTACAACAAAAAAGGTCGCAGGGTTATTAGAAGTGGATTAGTTATAACAATAGCAGCACAAATTGAATACTTAGTTTAGAAACCTGAATGTGGAACAACAGCAAGATCCAATGAACGTTGTGCAACAAACTTAGAATTGGTGTGAGGTGTGTGGTTATAATGATAATTCATCAGATGCATTTGGAGATAATTTGGAATTAGTGATCTTTGTTGGAAATACACAGTTCCTAAAGAAACAAAAATTTTCGATACACTTATAATCTAAGTTAGTGAAGCCACCTAAACTTCTCATGGAGTGGAAATAAAAGGGCAGTATGTCAACCAAAATCACGAAATCAGTATAGAAACCAAGTTAGAAACTAGATTATTTTACACCAGGCTTCGAGTACTAACCTAAATGCTCAATTCTTGCACTAATGAGGAGATGTTGAAGTATATCATGTACAACTAAGCATAGATAGCCGCTTACATTAAGAATTAGCAGCTAGTCACAAAGACTTTGGTGGTTCAAATGAGTTATATCAGAGGGCATAAGATATTAGACCTTAAGGAGGTTTGCCAAGTGATATAAACCCATATCCCAAGTAGGCTAATGAAGTGTCCACCAAAGTGGTAGACAATTGGAGTAGTTAAGGCCTAACAAACAAACTCAAAAGGTTGTACTAATAGATAAGAAGAAATTAGGGCCTAAAAATGATGTGAATATTAAGACTAATATAGCAAGTTAGACTATAAATCCTAAATTAGCTTAACTAAATGAAAATTGTGGGTCATGTACAAAACCCAAGTTAAAGTCATTTTTGTGGGAGTTTCTACCAACCGACATAAAGAAAGTAATGTAACATGGATTCTAATGTACAAAACCATTGGATGGGTTCCATATACCTAGCCAAAAGTATATAACATTCCTGGCATGGATCTAATAACTAAGCCTATTAGGGATAAAGGGGTCACTCTGAACTAGTGAGGACCCTTAATCTACAATGACAATGTAGATCAGGGATATGGGTTATCTGGAACTCATATCTACTTGGTGATAAATAGTACTCGTAAAACCTATACTATTATCTCACAAATATAACTTAATGTATGAAAATAAAACATAAACTAGTATGATTACCATTTGTACTAATATTCTAAAATACTAAGCTAGTTGTGCTAAATTTACACTAATCAGTAATCATAGGATCAATTCATGATAGATTGTTATAAATCTTACCTTATTATATGGAAAACATGCTAATTCACATGTAAGATATATGTACTGAAAATATAAATCATTCACAATTATTTCAATGCAAGTGAAAATCATGAGGAAATAAGGTACAACTAAAATTCATGAAGTTTGCATAATTGGGTATGAAACCTAGATCATGAAATCTTAAAAAGTATTAATGATAATTTAAAATATTTAGCACGAGTATCATCAAAATTCCAGATACCTAATCACTTTAGATATCTAGGATAAAGATGAGATAATTGGACTTGGAAGAGAACCTTAGGCCTTCACTGTTTGAAAGAGTCTAGAGAGCTTTTGATTTTTGATATAGATGTTAATCAATGTTAATAAGAGGAATAATTTATAGGTTAACATTTAATATCCCTCCAGGAAAGATAAAATGGCATATAATAGGGCTTAAATAGTGGGAAAAGATCAATTTTCCCTTTTTAAAACATAATTGACTTCTGAAAAACTATGTCCAATGAATCAACCTATAACTCATACTCTGGGTCTATGAGTCATGGTTTGTGTTTTGACTCCTAGGAATATTATGAAATATTTCTTGATTGGAACCACAGTTCTACTTTTGACCCGTACTTTTATTTCATGAGTCTTACCTTGACTTATGGTAACTTGACACATGTTTTAAATTGGGTGTATGATATTTTTTCATAACTCAAGATATCAATCCATGAGTCGTGGATTCGACTCATGACCCCTTAAAGAAATTTTCATGTCTATGGTCCTTATTAGTGTGAGTCAATGTATAAATGATACTATTATTCCACGAATCCTGGCATGACTCGTATAGGCTTGGGTTTTTAGGAAATTTTTGATATCTTACCATGTCATATTACAACTCATGGTATCCTTGCATGACTCAAAGAGTAAGTCTTACTGTTTTGGAAATTTTATTTTTATAATTGTTTTTCTAGTCTAAGTCTAAGATTAAGCAAGGGAAATTTTTAGGGTATTATAAAATCTCCTACTTGAAACCATTCATCCTTGAATAAAGATTGAAATTGAGATAGACTAATAGGGAAGGAAATACTAACATGAAAAGCTGATTTTCAGAATCTGAACACATAACATAACTATGACTGATTTAGATTAAAAGTGCGGACACAGCTAGAATACATAGAGCATGAATGCATACAAGGAAATCATGAATAATTGAAAAGAGAATGAAACAAGAATGAGTAACTAAAGAAATAGGATTTCTACCTTATGTTATCCTAATGCTAAGAGGGAAAACACGAGTCTACTTGGCCATTATATCTATTTATTATTCCCACGTAACTCACTCAACTAGTTGATTCCTTAACAAACATTTACTAACCTCATTATTCCTTAAATTGCAAAATTGTCTATCAAGGATCTTAACAGGAAATTCCTCATATGAAATTCTATCTTTCACACCCACTCTCTCTAAAGAAACAACTACAGTTGGATCAGCAATACACTTCTTCAATAATGGCACATAAAAATCTAATGCATTTATTGACAATTCTATGAGAAATTATAAATCATAAGTTGCATTGTAAATACGCCAAAAAATATTGTAAGGACTAATATATTGGGGACTAATCTTCCCCTTCTTTCCATATTGCATCACCCTTTTTATTTGAACTTTTATGAGCACCCAATCATCAATAACGAACTGAAGATTTTTCCTCCATTACACCTACATATAACTTTTAATAACTCTAAGAAATTTTCAACCTCTAACTAATTAGATGAACTTCATGCATAGAATTATGAATTAAATTTCGACCAATCAAAATAGCTTCACCTACCTCAAACCAACTAATAAGATATCTATATTTCTTCCCATAAAGTACCTCAAAGGAGCTATTTGAATGCCACAATAAATATTATTAATAGAATCAAACTATATGAGAGATAAGTAATCATCCCAGTTACCTTTGAAGTTGATCACACAAGACCTCAACATATCATCTAAGGTAAAACTAGTCTTCTCTACCTAACCATTCATAAAAAGATGAAAAGTTTTAAAGATATCTACTTTGGTATTAATACCTTTCTAAAAAGACTTCCAAATTTGAGATGTAAATTAAACACACCTATCTAAGATGATAGACAAGGTAACTCTATGCAATCTTACTAACTCATATATGTAAAGTCTAACACAGTCCTTAGCTGAACCAAAATTCTTAACAGGGGAAAAATGATCTAACTTAGTCATTCAATCCACAACAACCCATATTGAATCATGATGTCACCACAAGAAAGGAAACTGATGATGAAATTCTTATTAATCATCAACTACTTCCAAGTAAGAATGTTGAAATCCTAATTCACACTGATAAGTCCTTGATATTCAGCCTTCACCTGTTGATAATTTTGATACTTAGCCTCAAAATCTATAGTGTCTCTTTTCATGCCAGTTCATAAATAGAATTCTCAAATGTTAAGGTATATCTTTATGGCACCTAGATAATAAGAATATCAAGAGCTATGAGCCTCTATCAAAATCTATTATGTCAACTCATCCATAATTAGGACACAAAAGCATCCTTGATAACAAAGAATGTCATTTTCCTCTTAGGAAAAAACCTTCACCTTCTAATTGTGGACAACTTCTTCTAATTTAAACTAAAAAAGGATCATTATCTTGCTTTTTCTTAACATCTATCACAAGAGAAGACATTAAACCATTCTAAATAATATCACCACCATCCACTAAATATGTAATACAAACCGCTTAATGAATAAACCTATGAACATATAAAGTTAATTAATTCATCTTTTCCAATATAAAAATGGGTCACACTACCATGGACAACCTGATAAAAGCATCAAATACTATATCGGCCTAACTTTGATGGTAAATTAGACTCATGATATAATCCTTGAGAAGATCAAGGCATCATCTCTGAAATATTCAAATCATTCTAGATGAACACATGATAAAGGCTCTTATGATATGTAAGAACATCGATGTGAACACCATAAAATAATTCCTCCATATCTTCAAGAAAAAAATATCACTATTAAGTCAAGATCATGAGTTGATTAGTTCTTCTTATAAACCTTAAGCTATCTAGAAGAAAAAATGATGACCATACTATTATGCATCACCTCATAACCTGACTAACTCTAAAAGCATCACAATAGACAACAAAACAATTTGAACCTTTTGGAAAACCTAAAACTAGAGCATAAGTAAGTTGAGCCTTCAACTCTTAATAGTTCTTCCCTTAATTTTTTGACCACTGAATCTTAACCTTTTTTGTGTCAGACTAGATAATTGGACTACAATAGACTAGAAACCCTAAATAATCCTTTTATAGTAAACAACCAAACCTAGAAAGATCCTAATATCAAATAGAGAAGTGGATCTAGGATGATTTTTTTGTACCTTTATCCCCCACAAGTCTACCTACATAGATGATACACATAACATTACCAAGGAGTGCAACTGAGTTTAGCCAAAACTAATATTTGATAAAGTTAATAAACAATAATTATCCTTAAGAATCTAAAATACAACCCTCAAATAATTTGCATACCCTTCCTTACTCCTTAAGTAGACAAGGATGTCATTTATAAAGACATTGACAAATATATCCAAATACTATTTTAATACCCTATTTGTCAAGTACGTAAAAATTGGAGGAGTATTTATTAAAAAAATAAAACCACAAATTAATAATGACCATATAGACTTCTAAAAGTTGTCTTTACGAAATAACTCTCTCTAAATTGGAGCTGATAGTAACTAGATCCAAAATCAATCTTAGAGAAATAACTAAAATCTGAAAGTCAATCGAACAAGTTATTAATCTTGGAAATGGGATACCTATTCCATATTATGACTTTTTTAAACTAATGGTTGTCGATACACATTCCGATAGAACAATATTTCCTTTGCATAAAAAGGATAGAAGAACCCTATAGGGAAATACTCATTTGGATGAACCTATTTTTCTAAGATATCTTTCAATTCCTTATGCTCCAAATTATCCATTCTATAAGAAGGAATAGTTATAGGTTTTGTATCTAGATAGGTCTATCCCAAAGTCGATTTCTCATATAGTAGTAGCTCTAGGAAGATCATTTAGAAATACCTTTGTAAACTTGCTCTGTACCAAAACTAGTTAAAGAGTTAGGGTCTCCAATACAAAGTCCATAACCCACCCTAGATGATAGATACAACCCTTAGAAACTATCATTTCGGCCTGAAGATAATAGATGAAACTACCTATAGGTGTTGTAAGACTACCCTTCCACTATAAAATAGGATTAATTGGAAATAAAAAAATTATGACTATAGTTCTACCATTTACTAAGGAATAACAGGAATGTAGCCAATTTATTCCAAGAATTATATCAAAGACAATTATACCTAAATCTAGTAGATCAATTGGGTTGACTCTATGAAGAATTGAAATTAGGGAATTTTTGCATACTCGTTTAGTTATGACTAACTCACTAATAGGAGTGGAAATCAAAAGAGATTCTAGGAGTTGTAATAGAATTACTGAAAATTTAAAAACAACGTACAAGGATATGAAAGATAAAGTAGACCATGGGTCTAACAAAGCATACACATCATGAGAAAAAACCTATAATATACTAGTGACTACATTTGTGGATCTTTTCTAATCTTGGTAAGATAAAAGTGCATATAAAAGGCTTAATAACTAACCTTCGCCTGCACTAGAAGAGAAACCCACGGAGCTAGGAGAAATGTTAGAGTTGTTGAAGGACTATATTAAGAGTGATTACCTCTATAATTTATCTTAGCAAAGGTGTAATATTTTAACTGATGATGAACATGGACACATCAAAGAATCCATTTTGGCCATCAAGTCACTCTCCTAGATAGTTCATACCACACTAGTTGCAAGCGGGATAGGATCTTCAAGCTTCAACACTACACTATAAATATGAGCTTGTGAAATAAAATTTGTATTGGTTCTTAGAAATTTCTATGTTTTGAGCATTTTCCCATTCCTCATAGTTGTTTCATTTCTTATATGAGTTGTAGGGATTATTGGAATTGTTCTTAATATGTTTTAGAGTGTTTTAAATGAACTTATGATTTTAAACACACCCAAAGGGTTAGTTGGCTTTGGTTAACATTTCATAATTCGAGCTTAAATAATGATGCTAACAATTCCATTAGCTCTATAATGTAAATTTTGAGTTAGTAGTGTGGTTTATTTGTGACTCGAGCCCTTATTTTATATTTTGACCCTTCATTTAAAAACTAGTTAAATTATTCTAAGAGGGGTTTTAGGGGTTAATTTATTTAAAATGATCCCTTTTTAAAAAATACCCATAACATCTAAATTTGCCTATTGGAATTACTAGTTTATTTCTATTAGGTCCCAAATGAATCTCGAGGGTTCGTTTGGAAGATTTTAGACTTAGAGTTGTTGTATCCAGTACAAGTCATTCCTTATTTGCATACACTACGTCTACTACATTGGCAAGGTACTAGATTTATTCTCCTTACATTCATTATCCCTGGGTCATGTTCATAATGGGCAAATTAGTCCTTCATCACAGTCGTAATGGCGGGTTAACGTGATCGCCATTCATTATCGATGGGCTAGGTAGATTTCCTTCATTGAATTCATAGTTGGAGACTTGCATTTAGGAAGTTCTAGGGTCAACGAAACTTGGCATTTTCTACCAAGTTTCCTCATTCGGGGAGGCAATGACTTCGATAAATTAAACACCCTCATTTTAGCCCCAAATTGCTTTTTCCATTATTAGACCTAGAGATCTTAAATTTATGTGAGTTTGTAGGGGGTTTTGTGGATTCTTCCACGGGTAAATTTCTAAACTATTATTACATTAAATTTCACTAATTTTATCTACAAAAGCTAGATCTTAAATGTGATTTTGGGGTTTTTACTTAATAAAGTGTAAATTAGTTTTCTTAAAATTTGAGGCATGGTTTCTACTCATTTTTTCTTGGATTTAAAATTATGAATTTCTCTTTATATAGGGAACATTATTGTTAGAAAAAAATTCCAATTTTACCCCTTTTAGTTTTGAACTTATTTTGAACCCGACATAAATAGGATTAATATAGGTAGGGGTGTACAAACCGAACCGTTAGGTCAAACCGAACCGATGAATCAAACCAAATCGAGGTAAAAAATCAACTTATGGTTTGGTTTGATTGGTTTGGTATTGGCAAAAAAAAACCCGATCATTCTTGATTTGGTTTGGTTTTAGCAAAAATAAAATAGAATCGAACCCAAACCGAACCGACATAATATATATATATATAATTTTAATTTTTTATACATAAAAAAGTATTACTTATAATATACTTTCTAATAATTTTTATTACTTTTTTATATTCAAAAAATAGATATATCTTCTCGGGCCTTTAATTATAATATTTATCCATTAGTAACAAATTAATATAATGCCCAATATTAATATAAAAAGAAAAAATTATACATTATAGATAAAATACTATATTAATTACATGGTATGGTTAATGTTTAAAAAAATTACAATTCATAGTCATTTGGTAGTTTAAAATTATTAGTTTTTGTTCTATTTGAAAATAAAAAGGCAATAATAGGAACATCAAAATGCACGATTATTGAAGATATCTTCTTCAACTTTTTTTTTCTTATTTTTCTCCCAAAATCACTCTAATATCCTTGATTTTACATTGAAGAAACAACAACATTGGCAACATCATAATAGTGTTCTTCAAGAGACCTTCTTCAACTTTTTTTTCTCCTTATTTTTCTCTTGAAATCACTTTAATATCACAAGATATCATCGTTGATTTTACTTTGGAGAAATTTTTTTGTGGATTTGTCACCACATAAAATTCGTTTAGAATATTTATTGAAGATTTGAGGTAATTTTCAGTATTTTTGATATTAGATTTAATTTATTTTTTTTATTTTTTATATTTTGCAATCCTTTCTATCATAAATTTTGTTTGAGATAACTTAGTTCAATCATTATTTTCTCAATTCAACTAAATTGTTATCAATTATTTATTATGTGTCAATTATATATGTGTATATGTATAAGTTGTATATTAATTGTGTATATGATGTAATTGTATAAGTAGTATATGTGTAAGTCAATTGTATAAGTCATATATTTCAATTGTATATGTCAATTTTATAAGTCATATATGTATAAGTTTTTAATTGTATATGTATATTTATTTATTTTCAATTGTTTATCTGAATGTTTGTATATTATTATAGTGTATATTAAATAACTATATATTTGTATATATATAATGTGTAGAATTTATATTGAGTGTGTACATATACATTTCGCATAGTTTATATACAAATATATAATTTTTGAAATTATAAAAAATTAAAGAATGAGAAAGAAGGGGGGACCAATAGAGGGACAGGAATGGAGGAAGGGATAGAGAAGGAGGAGAGAGGCAAGAAAGAGTGGGAGGTAGAGGAAATTAAGGTTTATCTATGTTTTGTAACTATGTGAAAATTAACCATGTCTTGTAATTATGGACTAAAAGTTACCTATATCTGAATTTTGGCCATATAAAATACCTAAAACTCTTCAGTACTTCACTTTACATTTTGTTCATTCGTTCGTCAAGTTGTGATTTAGGTTTGTTTCCTTTCTTTTTGTTTCTTTTTATGGAATTATGTTATAGTTAATTACTTTATGGAGTTAAGTTTTTAGGAAGTTGACTCCAATTCTTCATTCTTTTGTATGCTCACATTTTATGTGAAGGGAACTTTCAGACAAGTTAAATTTCAAAACCCTATGCCAACGTATGCCAAAGAGAAGATGAAAATTCAAAACCCTTAAATTTCCCTAATTCAATTCACTACTTAACCGTCGTCCCCGACAATGACACCAAAATTTGATGTCGCCCAAACCTACACTCTAATTAGAAGTATGATGTGGTTGATTGCAAATATAATAACCTATCAAGGTTGGGGTCGATCCCACCAGGAAAACATGATCAGTTACTTGCTTTGACAGGTTGGGGTCCAAGTAGAGGCAATCTCTTACTCTCATTTAATCTAAAACTAGAGAGAATTCTTCAAACTCCAAGGTTGTTCCCATTCTCTTTTACAGGTAAAGCATCACTATGTCTAGGGGAATATCTAAGAGGATCTATCACTACTTGGCACAAGTTGAAGACACAGTTTTTGAGCATATTTTTCCCTTCTGTACGGATGTTACAGTTGAAGGATGAAATTTACTATTTCAGATAGCTACCCACAGAATCAATGCATGAGGCATGGTTTCAATTTAAGAACAAGCTGGGCATGGTACCAAATCATAGAATCGGAGGATCTAACATGTCTGGGATCTTCTATCGATCATTGAATAATAGTTCTAAATCCATGATAGAATCTATTTTAGGAGGAGCATTTATGCGTCTTCAATGGGAAGCTACACAAAAAATGCTAGATGATATTATGACTACCAATAGAGGATGGCATACTCAAAATTTGGAACGTGGTGGTGGTACATATGATATTGGAACAACAAATACTTATGAAGCAGTGAGTGGCATGGTAGCAAAAGAGTTTTCATAGCCTTGTACAAATATTGGGCTTATTACAAAATAATTTACTTTAATTAGTGCTAAAAAGGTGAATGCAGTTATGCCACAGGGGTCTACATCCAAATTATTCAAAGATTGAATTTGAAGAAGAGGCAAAGTATTTTGATCATAGATTGGCAGATTGCCGAACCCAAGGGCAAAGAATCAAGGTTAAAACTATTATAATGATATATAAAAATATGGAAGTAGATACAAATGGTGATTGACAGCGTAAGGGTGATTATAAGGAAAAGAGTAACAAATATATTCCACCAGGTAGTTGAGATACAGAGTCCAGAAGGGAGGCACTTTTGGCCAAGCTAGTCAAAAGGGCAAGAAAGTCAAGAGAATTACTTGAAGGATATCAAAGCTGATCTATCAGGATGTAACTAGAAAGTTGAGTCACATGTTACAAAAATCAAGTAGTTGGAGCAGCAGCTCAGTTAGATGTCAGCCACAATGAATAAGAGATAATCTGACACTCTTCTAATCAATACAGTGGTAAATCCCATAAATAGTAGTCAATTCCATGCTATTACCACTCAGAATGGTAAGATTACTACAGATCCACTTATGCTTATAGCTAATGAACAGAATAATAAGGATGAGTCGGCTGATGTTGGGAGCAGCAACAAGCAAAATAAAGTAGAAGAGAAAGTTACAGAACATGTGTTAAAGCCCTTCATCTTGGTTGGAGTTATTTCTTTGTACAATGTTGGTCCCTCAAGTGGATTGTGAATCCCTATGAAAAACTTTCCATTATAGGGAAGGATACCAACATCCTCATTCAAACTTTGCTTGTCATGTAGACCAAGCAACAAGTTGGGTGTGCCAATATCATCATATCCATATTTGGCATCTGGGTGAAATAGAAAGAGTGTCCATAGACTCGGTCTAGACAACAATCCTTTTCTCCATAGGCTTTACCCAAACTAAAACACATACTCTCTACAAAAGCATAGATATCATCAAAAGAAAATAGAGAATAGAGAAATGTATCACTCAAGTCAACCTCAACTAAGGTATCCTCATGTATGTACTTACTACTAGTTTCAAAATCATTACTATGAGTACTCTCAACAATAAGGTCACACAAAGTAAAAGATGAAGTAATTTCCAAGCAACGGACACTTTCTCTTTCTATGGAAGTACACTCAAGTAGACACATCCCACCACCATAGTCCAAGGGATTATTACTTATGTCTTCACAAGAAGTAAGGAATTCATCCTCATAGTCATCAAACATGGGTGGGGACCATACAAAGGATCACAATCACCATCAATTTTCAAGGAATAATCACTTATTTGATTTCATAAGGATTCAAGTTGATCAAAGTTATCATCACCCAATTGACTATTCCTTTCTAAGACCTCACATTCCTTTCCCTTTTGGGTACTCTCATCTTCCAAGAAGAGATTTCCATATTTAGGAGAAATGTTGTCACACCATAGTGGGTTAGGATATAGGTTATAACCTTCAAAATAAGTTATACCTTCAACATCATTCTCACCTCTAGGTTCATTAGGAGTGAGCTCATCATCTTCAAATAAGATATTGTCCTTAAAGAGAGAAGAGGATATTGAACATGTAAATCGATTCTCTAAAAGATCATTATCAAGTATCAAGATGTTTCAAGTACATATTTATCCCTATAAGCTAAGCAAACATTAGAATCTTTACTAAAAGACAAGTTAAAGGGGTCACTCCTATGTTTTTGACCAGTATTTCAAAATTCTTCACTCATTTGAGGTCTATTAATTACACTACATATAACCTCAACTAGTTTCGCACACAAGTTGATCACACAATTCCCATAAGATAACGTACTATCATTCAACACAATGGCTTTAACACTAGCTGGACATAATTTTATCTTACAAGAAGATTTAATTTGGTCATTAATAGGACCAATTAGTGTATCCACACTCATAACATCTACATCATCATCAAGTGACAAAGAATCAATAGACGATGTACTATCACTCAACACAACTATTTCAACACTAGGTGGGCATAAATTGATCTTAGGAGTAGAGTCAATTTGATCATCAATAGGATCAAATAGTGTATCCACACTCACAATATGTACATCATCATAAAGAGTCAAAGCATCAATAGACACTAATTTAGGTAAGCTACTACTCATAGTCAATGGGCTACTAGCCACATAATTTATTCACATGCACAAAAGTGTAAGAGTTAGCTATTTTACCTTAAAGTTCTTGACCAAATTCTAGATATTTTACCTTAAAGTTCTTGACCAAATTATTCTTTAACTTGGTGTGAAGGTCCTCTAAAAGCTTTGGCAAACTCTAAGATTTCTCTAGTCAAGTCTACAAAGGGAATCTTCTCCTTTAGCACTTGTTCTCCTCCATTTTCCATGTTGGTACCTGCACAAATATCCTTAGAAATAGAAGGACAAATAAAGTTAGCTCGATTTGATAGAAACCCCCTCACTTCACTCCTCACAACCTCTCTATTTTCCACTTTCGGATTTCCACTTTCCACACCCTTACTCCACTCAATCTTTTGTTTCTCATAATCATTCGGCTTGGAGTAAGTGGTTACCTCTCTTTGAAATTTAAGAAGAATGGATGGAAAGAGATGATTTTACCAATGGTCAATTTTAGGCTAATTTTAAACATTTAGAACACTATGTTGTGCAAACTAATCGCCACCCAAGAACAAATGACCTTGCTTTAATAGAAAGATATGACACCACACCTCCTCATAGTATCCAAATTGGGTAAGGGAAACCTTCAATCTCTTGGTAACCTTATACCCATCCCAAGGAACATAGAACATGTAGAGGTTCCCGATATAGCCCTAAATGATTAACAATGGGTAGAATGATGTAGTTTCTATAGCACTAATCATCTAGCATAAGGAGGCAACCCAGAACCCCACAAATGCTTACCTTCCAGAGGGAACATTTCTTCTTTGATCAACATTGTAATGCTTAGTATACCCTATGGTCACATGAGCACCCCTCATGAATTCTTTCAAGGCTCTCTATCTTAGGATGGAATTCCTTATGGATTCTATCCATAACGATGTTGGACCTTTCATATGTTTAAGGGCACACATAGTTCTTTCAAATTCACTCATATCATAATCCATGAAGATATTGTCGCACTTCTATTCCTAATCAAGATAGTCTTCAGGACCCAAATCTCTTATAAAGATAAGAAGAGTATGATGATTTTGACTCCTACTATACCCTCTATATCTACCTTTATTCCTACTTCCACATGTTCGGGAACTAGAACAAGAAGAATAAGATGCAGTACCTTCAGACTTTGGAGATGCATACTCTTGTATTCTCATGGAATACCCTCCACTATACCTACTATAACCATTAACACCACCTCGGCTTTGACAATAAGTACTACACTGTGAGGAATATGAATCTTCATAATCTACATGTGCACTCTCATCATAACTCTTAGAAGCCGTAGGGAAGAGAAGACTATACTTGACATTGCCTTGATAATTAGAATGGGAAATGTAAGACTTCTCACTTGCCTCATCTTCTTCATAAGAACCTTCACAAAGCTATTTATCGTCCCTATACTCTCCATAAGAACTAGGAACTTCATTCATCTCACCTTCTCCTTCAAAATAGTAACCTTCATTCTCATCCATATCTTGATGATGGCTATATCCATAGCCCTCATATTCTCCATCATCATCATAGCCATAACATTCTTCACTGCAATCATAGTCTTCCATATTGTAGTCACAAAAATCTGAGGCTACTGATGACATATTCCTCTTATATCACCTTGTACCTACAAAATAAACAAAAAAGTTTAGTAGTAAAAGCTCCTTACCAACACTTCTATGAACTCATCTTTGTGATCTTCTCAATTGAAGCGGCGAATAGTGAAAGTAGCTTATACTCCGGTAGTCAATATGGTTTCAATCACTACTTTGTGGACGAAATAAATTCTTGTTTGATGAACTCAAGACACAAAACAAAATCTACTTATGAACTAGAACCAAATAAATTTTGACAAGTTTAAAATGAGAAAAGCACACAAAAAAAGAAGACACAAAAAACACTAATTCAACAACTAATTTACAACTAAGTAGGTGATTACGATTTGTTAATTAGCAATACAATTAAGAAAATGAACCAAAGAATCAAATAAAGGAAAATTAGAACCTTAATTTGAGATTCAAGGTATTTTGAAATTTTAATGATGTGGAAGTTCCAAATATTTGGTTGATGTTTGGGAATTTTATTATTTGGAATTTGAATTTTGAACAATATTCAACTAGGAGTAGTGATCATTTTTTGGATGAATAAAATACAATACTTGAACCTTTTCCAAGCTCAAAAGAGTTTAAATTTGTTGTGATCTCCCCCATGTACTTTCCCTTGTCCTCTTCTTTAAGAATATTCCTTTTGTTGCCTTTTGAATTCTTTCTTCCTTTGGAAGACTTGGAATATGCTTGGAATATTCTTTATACAAACAAGGACCACACACTCTTTCTCCTCCTTTTTGGGTCAAACAATACTTTTTGAATAGTCCGCTTAAACAACATATGAAGAACATGAAGAACACCAAGAACATTTAAAAGTAAACCTTAAGCAAATGACCTCCAAATTTGATGATTTTTAAAATTTTTAAGACCTTTTTGAATCCACAAGTTCAACCAACACGTTTTCAAGCCACAAATCTCTCAAAATCTATTCCAATTTTGAGATCCACCTTTCAAGATTCTTCAAACACAACTATTAGTGTTCGAGAACAAGGATCTAACACTAGAAACACCAAAGAAACAAAATTATAAAACTCAAAAATTCAATAAAGACCAAAATATGAATAGTAAATTTTCTCTTTTTCTTTTTTTTTTGTGATTTTCAAGATAACAACCCAAGATTGAGTTTCTAGGAACAAAATCAAACCTTGCTATGATACTAAATGATACAGATGAATATACAAAATATAGATATCTACCTAGGGAAGCAAAATCAAAAACAATACAAAAAATTAAAGATATATAAGTTGACATAAGAGTCTAGAAGAAGTAAGAACCAATGCGTGTATCAAATGCAAAGACCCCTAAAACTCATAAAAATAAAAAATAATATTCATACGGTGGCAATGGGGATTATATCTGCCTTACAACCATAGTTTTTAAGCAAAAGTTCAATATCGGCTTTTCTAAGCCCTAACCCTAATCGGCTTTTCCAAACCTACCCTAAAAACACTTCCAATGGAGTTCATGAATACATAATGTAAAATATCATCAAATACTAAGTAAAAATAACCTAACAAGTAGCTATTTATAGTATTAGGCTAAACTAATGCATATAGGGTGAAATTACTAAAACACCCATAATGAAGTTAACACTCCAAAGCTGCCACTTTATGAAATTAACACTTCAAGCCATGATTTCACCCATGCATCACTTTGGTAGGTATCAATTCAAGCTCCCGAGCAACCTTCTACACACAGGATTGCTCTATGGTATGCTTAAAATAGCTCTCTGTACATGTTCCTGTCCACTCAATATGACCAAAGCTTGATTCTTCATGTTTTGGCTTTTTATAATATCATCAAAAGATATTATGGTCATTTGTCTCATATTAAATTTTGAGTTTTCTAGCTCATGTAGTTTTTTATAAGCGGTTTATCAAGGACTTCTCGAAGATTGCTAGTCCACTTTGCAAGTTTCTTTAGAAAGAGGTAAAATTTAATTTTGATGATGCATGTAAGTAGTCTTTTGAAATCCTAAAAGAGAAGTTGGTGTGTGCTCCAATAATTGTGTCTCCTAATTGGTCTTTACCTTTTGAGATTATATTTGATGCTAGGGGATTAAACTTAGGGGATGTACTAGGCCAACAAAAATAAAAGATCCTTCATACTATCTACTATGCTAGTAAGGCACTGAATGTTGCTCAAAAGAACTTTACCATGATGGAACAAGAGTTATTGGTAGTGTTTTTTCCCTTAGAAAAGTTTAGTCATACTTGATTGGGAAAAGGTGATTGTACGCACAGATCATGTGGCATTGCCTTAAATAATAGCTAACAAAGTTGCAAAGCCAAGACTCATCCATTAGGTGCTACTGTTGAAAGAATTTGATTTCGAGGAAAAAGATAGAAAAGGCTCAGAAAATCAAGTTGCAGATCACTTGTCTAGACTATCTGCATAAGGTATTGGAGATTGATGATAGTTTTCCAGATGAACAGATATTGGCAGCTTCTCAAGATTTGAATCTATGGTTTGTAGATTATGAAAATTACTTTGCAAGTGATCTAGTCCTCAAAGATATATCATATTATCAAATGAAGAAGTTCATATAGGAGCTAAAAAAATTTTTTGAGATGAACCTTACTTATTTAAGATGTGTGCATATGGAATCATTCACAGATGTATACCTGAGGTAGAGATGATGAGCTTACTTAAAGCTTTCCATTCATTGCCAGTTGGGGTCACCATGGAGGGGCCCACATAACTCATAATATCCTATAATATGGATACTACTGGTAGACCATATATAAAGATGTTCGTAACTATGTTATTTCTTATGATAAATTTCAATGAGAAGGTATTATTTCTAGAAGACATAAATTACCTATGACCTCTATTTTAGCATTAGAAGTGTTTAATGTATTGACTAGGTTTCAAAGTTGGTGGAAGCAATTGTACTGCCTAACAATAAAGCAAGGAGTGTCACCATATTTTTTAGAAAGAATATTTTTTCTCAATTTAATATGCCACGTGCCAATATTGTAATGGTGGGTCATATTTTTGCAATTATCCACTTAAGAGACTTCTTGAAAAATATATAGTAAACCATAAGGTGGCAACACCTTATCATCCGCAGACTAGTGGAAGAGTTGAAGTATCCATTAGAGAAATAAAGTCTATATTAGCAAAAACTGTGAATGCTAACAGGACTGATTGGGAAAGGAAGTTAGATAATACACTATGGGCTTATTGCACATCTTACAAGAAACTCATAGGTGCTTAACCTTATCACCTCATGTATGGAAAATCTTTCCATTTACCAATTTAGCTTGAGCATAAGTCACTATAGGCGTAAAGAAGCTAAATTTAGAGTGGAAGGATGCAGCAAAATAAATGTTGAATAAAATCAATGATTTGAATGAATTTTGACTCTGGGAAAATGAAAGTTTAGTGATTTAAAAGAAGAAGATGAAGTTGCATCATGATCACAGGATTGAGAAAAGGGTATTTGCAAAAAGTGGCCAAGTGATACTATACAATTCAAAATTACTTTTATTTCCATCTAAGTTAAGGTCGGGGTGTCATGGTCCATTCACAGTAACATGAGGTTTTCCTTGTGGTGCTTTAGAATAAAGAGTAATCGTGATCTCCCATTCAAGGTAAATAGACATAGAGTAAAGTACTATATAAGAAATATAGAAGAGGTGAAAGAAGTAGCTAATATTGACCTTTATGAAGTCTGAGTAATCAAGGTAACTACACCATGCCGCAACATTAAATCAAGTGCTTCTTTGGTAGCAACCCATGCTTTTGTATTTATTTCATTTATAGGGTAATGTGTTTGTTCAAATATGCAGGACTAAAGAATGCAGACAAAATCTAGAGAAGTTGAATAATTTTAAGACAAATTATTTATGAGTCATATCTATACAGTATGACTCATGAGTAAGAGTCGTATTGACCTGGAATAAAATTATAATTAGGCATCGATTTCTAGAATGAATATGAGTCGTATCCTTTGGATACGATTCATGAATGGGAGTCATATCTACTCTAGAACACAGGTAAGTCCCCAAGCTATATGAACCAAAGAAATAACATGTAATCCTGGGTTTGAGTCATATACACAACTCGTACTCAAGCTTACTAGGCCAATTCTCAAGTTGACTCGGCCTAGACCTGTGATTAAAAGAGGAAAAAAAAATCGATCGGGTGCCCGATGCTTTTAACTTGTTCCCGACACATTTTTTTACCCGAATTCCAAACTTCAATCTTCAAAATCAACTTTTTTTTAACAAGATTACGTTATTAACAAGCTCAATTCTTGTAGATTTTGTGATTTTAATTTAAATTTGGGGTGCACAATTTGAAACCAAGTGTACATTTCATCACTCATCAAGTTCATAGCCAATATTTTTGCTACTTTGAAAGTTGAAATAAGTATTATGTGATGCTATGAACTTGGTTCAAAGAGAATTTCTACAAGTAGTGATTTGTTGGTACTCTAGAGTAGGTATTATTAGTGAAAATTGAAAATATGGGTAGAACTAGGGTTTAGAAAGAACTTTTGATATGTCTGTGTGTTAAAATGATAGAATTAGCTAATACTAGTAGTGGGTAGTTTGTGAATTTCATCAGAGTCAAACATTGAAGTTAGACTTCTATGTTGTAGTAAATACGAGACTTCATACAAATAGTACCCACCGGTACAGTGGTTGAAATGGGACTCGTACCCACTGACAACACGGAAGTTTAAAAAATTTTAAGTTCTGGATTGGATACCACTTAACCATATGTGTCGTATCCACCCCTTACGACTCATACATACTAATCATACCTACTTGGGAAGAAGTAAATCAGAATAAAAGTTTCTGACCATCTCACAACTATTGGTCATAAGTTATACACATCTGGTATGACTGGTAAGGAAGAGTCGTAAGCTAACTACTGAAAAAATGTCATACAATGTCTAATATACAATTCGATTAAATGAGTCATACCCAATGGTTACGACCAGTACCCACCATTCATACCTAAATAAGCCAAGGCACATTGGAACTTTAATTTTAAATTGTTGCTTTTCTTTTCTTAATTACTAATAATAGTGTATTTGTAGGAAACGTGCCTCCAAAGAACGTGTCCTCATCCAAAATATTTACTGAAAAGGGAAACAAACAAGCACCAGTTAAGAGTGAGGAAATCAATGTTTTTGAAATTCAGTCACTATCCAAGAGTAGTGAAGAAGAATATAACGGAACCTCAACAACAAAAGTTGCTAAAAAGGGAAAGCATAGGATAAAGCTAAGGGGAAGAAAGTAGTTCCCTAAGAGTCTGAAACACCACCACCAAAGAGGCTGAGAAGAAATAATGTGATGGTTTCTCCTCCTCACACACTGGATCTGGCTGATGATGATAAGGATGTAAAGATATCTAGTTCAACAAAGGAGAGTTTAGATAAAGCTTAGGGTCCGGTTATGGAGTCTACCCCGACAGACAGACAATACGTCCCACTCATAATAACCACTTATTCGGTGCCCATCATTGAAAGATGGGGTACCCTATCATATAGGAGACATTTAACATGGGACTTCTCCATCTACCATGTGGTAAGATTAAAAGTGTGCTATATTTAGAATGGTGAATGACCAGGATAGTGATGGCTGAATTACCCAACTTTAAAGAATGCTTCAGGAATTATGGATTTGGGTGGATGATGAGATCACCCAAAAGGTATAGTGAGGTTCTAGTATATGATTTCAACGCAGCTTATATGGGAAAACTGTAGATGCTATTAACACAAGGCCAACTATGGAAGGGTAGTGAGCTAATTCTATCATTGATGATTCTAAGTGTGTGAGTTGAAATCTCTTCCAAAACCATTGGGAGATTATTATATGGACCAGACTACTAGGCTCCGATAAACATAATAGAGATAAACTACAAAATGGCTGAGATGACAAAAATTACTAAGAGGACACTGGGTACTAATTATAAAATAGTAATATTTAGGTGGATAGATGAGTGGATAGCTACACATGGTGAGAAAGAAACTTATATTGTAGGAGAGTCGCAGCAGATTAAGAAGGATACAATGAACTTTGATGGTAAATCTTGGAGGACACTAGCCCATCATTGGTTATGTCTAATTATATGAGACGGTGTTCTGAACTTGGTCCAGGTTGATATGATAGCGGGTTTTATAGCCGTCTATAAGTTTATTATTATTGAATCCCCTATTAAAAAGCTGAGAGATAGGGCAGTTGGAAGGCAGAAGGCATTACTGGCCTACCCCTGCATGATTACTCAGATTTACCTAGCTTTAGGAGTAATAGAGCTACCCAAGATTGATGAGATAATTGAAGCACGGTGATGTTTGACATCAGTTTGATTCGATATGCAGTCAACCCCTTGGCCCAACCTATAAGAGAGGTTTTTAATATTATGGCGGGATTATTCCCATAAATTGATCTGAATGACACCCCTATTGTGACTGAGGTTACAGCGGCAGGTGCACAGATTGATGTTGCATCCACAGATGCAGCAGGTACTTCCAGTGCCCTACCGCATATCCATTTTATGCCACCTAGGCCATGGGTAAGGCCCCGGGTGTTTTGTTAATTTCTCAAGCTATATGGACTAAAGTTGTGATCCAATTAACTACGCTCACTACGAAGGTTAGTCATATGGAATGAAAAGTGAAAACTTGGATGGACTGATAGTTTAAGACACAAGCTAGGCAAGTCGAAGGCCACCTATATGCGTTGGAGTCAAAGATTACTTGATAGTTGGGTAGTGGGCAGAAGCCTAATATTGGTGATGTCAAGTTTGAGATTGTTGTAATCAAGAAGATGGACAGTTATTGCTGAGCCAGTTGTAAAGACTGTGATTTCTACAGTTAAGGTGCCTAATATTTAGGAAGACCCAACCAATGGACAAATTAAGTAAATCAAAGAAAAAGGAAGAGAGAAAAAGTAAGAAGAGAGAATATAAAGCTGCTAAGAAGAAGGCCAGATGCGTTAGTATCAAGGATGAGTGAGACCGTGAGACAAGGGTCCATGAGATGACTGCTAGGGATGGTGGATCAAGAGCTCTAATTGATGTTGATAAGGGGGATGATGTTCTATTATCATCTGCTAATTCAATCTTAGTTATTGGTATAGTAGCTGATGAGAGTAGGACTCAACCTGAGGGCCCATGTCCTAATGTTGATGCGCCGGCACATTGAGCAATTAGGTATGACCCTTATCCTTCTTTTATTTGTTTTTTGTAGCACTGGGGACAATGTGATGATCTTTAGTTGGGGGTAGGGGTTATTCTTAAAAATTTGGGAGTAGCTGACAGATAGAGCTAAAAACTAAAAGTTTGTTATATCTTGTAGGTTTGATGCAGGCAGCTAAGATAGGGAGGAGATCAGCGCACCTATGGTAGTTGATATTTTTTATTTGATTATAATTGTAAGGATTTTGAAAAAAAAATCAAGTTTTATTGAAAGATTTTTTTTAATTGATTTTTAAGTTGTGATTTTTGAAACAATGCAAATTTTATAAGCTGAATTGTGAGAAATGGTACCCCCTCAAAATATTTTTAAAATAATTGCATGATTTATACACTTGTGTGAGACTGTTGTGCATTTGATAAAATCATTAGGATTAGGGATAGAACAGTTAGGTACAAAATAGTTGCACAGTTGGATAACTAGGACTTAGTAATGGAGCCCTGTGCAAGTGCCTGTATGGTTTACTAAGTTCCCAGTTGTGTTGGAATCTAGAACTTACACCTTTACTTCTACCTAGGTCTAGGATAGTTAGGTAGGAGATGATCATAGGACCTTGTTGTATAAATTCACTTAAGCCCAAAATAACCTAATCAAATGAATAAATCCCTTTGATCCAAATAATCGAGCATTTATAGACTAATTTTTCTTGTTACATCTATCACCTTCCCGTTAAACTTACAATAAACCTGTTTTGGACCTGGTCCTTTTGTGGACACTATATACCTTAACTCAAGTAAATTGCTTAAGTTGAGGGTGACTATTATAGGGGTACGTAAGAGAAAAATGAGTATGAAGCCAATGGGCAGAAAACAATAGCTAAAACATGGGTAGGTGTGATGAAAAAAAGTGTAATGCATAGAAAAAGGAAAAGAATAAGGAAAATAAGCGTTAGATATCTAAACTTGACCTAATTAGAATTTGATTAATAGGGAAAGAGAGACATAAGGGTGCAAATAAAAAAAGTGAAAAGTACATGGACTATAAGAAAGACGTAGTGTTCAGGAGTCTTAGTCACTAAATAAATCTCAAGAGATATCATACCATCCCCAAGCCTATGTTACAAGCCAAATAAAGTCCTATAATGATCTTTCTATGACTATCTAACAACTTAGGAAAAGAGCATAAGTCAACCCTTTGGTATTCTGTGTGCACCGGTGATACTTCTTTGTAAGTGCGAGAGTCATTTGGTATATCCCATAATATATTGGTGTATCTATATAAAGAGTGGATGGACTTTATTTGGCTGTGAGTGCACATGGATTTGTAGTTGAGTTTCTAGATTATTTGACGAATTTTAGTTGTATCTTTTCCCAAGTGTCTAGTGCTAATATAATGCCATCATTGAATTCGTTCATCTGTCCACACATTCTAAATTATTATACGCAACTGAGTTTTGAAAAGTAGAGTTAATACGGGAACCATAAGATTGAAATTTAATTAAAAATCGCTGCCATGGGTTACTTGAGATCTTCCTGTTTAAGCATCAGCTCTATACTAAAACATATTTATTTGATTTTGTTTGCCTGAGGACATGCAAAAGGCTAAGTTGGAGGTGTTGATATGGCATGGAAACATGATACTTTTGATGCTTAAAATTGCGAATATATGTGTAACTTAAGATATTATGTTGGATATGATGAACTTTGGTGTGAATTGCAGATAAATAATATCTACAAAAGTTTTTGAATAAAAAGAGAAGAGAAAAAACTGGAAAAAAAACAACTCTAATCAGCATACGAGTCAGCTTTTGAGGCGTAACCATTAAATACGACTCGTATGCTAAATTGTATAAGTAACAGAACTAAAATACAAATTATGGATCCAAGTATGAGGAACATGCGACTCAAGTATACCAGCCGTAAGAAAGGATATGAGTCGTATATGGAATCCGTAAGCATAATAGAACCGGAGCTACCATCCAGGAGTTAAAGTGTCAAAGGGTTTATGAGTTGAAAGTCTAAGTAAAACTCGTATTAATGCATCGTATGTAAACCAGTATTCAAAGCTAGGAAAGGATGAAGTCCCAGTTCGATACGAGTTGAGTACATGAGTCATACACCAAATTACAATTCATCTAATGATGTCGTTTATTGAACAGAAAGTTAAAGTCGCAGGAAGATCAGACACTAGATTAGATTCGATAAGGTAGGGTACGACTCTTATTGAACTGATAAAGAAGGTAATATGATTATATAATCATATTAACCCCAAAAATGACCTAAGTTGATTTCAAGTAGACATCGTACTGCAATGTTAAATCAAGTATTGGGTGGGAGGCAACACATTATTTCCCTCAATTTGGACTATATCTTTTGATTTTTGATTGTTAGAGTAGTTTTGTTTTTATGTTTTAGTAATCATGCAATAGTGGCACTCTGATAGTGCATTTGAGAAATTGAAAGATAATAGGTGGAGTGTAATTAGGTTGGAGGTGGAATAGCTAAGAATTAGGGAAATTAAACCTAGTCTCAAGTGTCGCAATCATGACAGTTGAGATTGTGATGCAATCTAGAGACTCGGGTCTGCCCAATATGGTCTCAGGTACTTAAATCACGTAAGCTAAATGCGATTGTGATCCCTACTTGATTGCAATTATAGAGGCTGATCGCGATCGCAAACCTGGCAGTTATAAACAGGAATCATCTCCAAAATGGCTCCTACACTTATTTCCCTTCAAGTACCAAAATATTATATAATTTTTATCATTTTAACCGGTGTTAAAGATCTTATCATTCCCATTTTCATCCGAGCATTAGGTATGTGCTTCCAATTCTCTCTTTTATGCTTAAAAGTAAGACTTAGAAGCATTTATAGGGTCATGGCTTAAATTTGTGACTTTTTGGTGCTTAAATAGTGTTTAAATTGATATTTCTTATGTAGTTGATGTTGTTGATGGTATGTACATCATTGGGGAAGCATAAAGTACCCAAGATTATCAAAAATAGGTATGAAATATAGGTGTACACCAATGTTTGGTAAAAGGCCCAAATGAACTTCTTGGTAGTTTTTGATGAATAATAGGGCATAACGGAGTGTCTAGGAATTGTGTTTCATGTTTTGAGTGTTATTTACCTTTTATAAACATAAATTAGTAGAGAATATTTATATTCTGGATCGTGAACAAGCCTTGGACTGAGCCTTTAGGTTCAAAAATATTAACTCACCAGAGTGTTATTATGATGATACAATAGTGGTCCAGTGAATTGTGATTATGAGACCTGAGGCCTTTCTGATAGACTTGCCCAAAATCCTGAATTCTAATTTTAATCCCAATGTGACCCATGTACCATTGCTTTAGCTTAACTCAATCACATAGCATTGTTTTTACTTGATGATTTTGATGGTTAATACTTGTGTGTTATATTCAGGTATTTGAAAGCAAGGAATGGCAGAATACAATCAAAACTGCTTTCTCTCCTCTTATGAGGAAGGAGGAGGAAACGGAGAGTGATAACAGCACTTGATGCAGTTTCAGGGAGCGCCATAAACTCTTTTTATGCTTTTATGATATGCAGTGAGGACACTTCAAGCTCTTTAGTCGGGGGTGACCATCTCTATATTTATTTTATGTTCAATTCTTGGGTCTGTATTATTTGAATAATTATTAGGATGTTCTGTGTTTTATTTGGATTATTTGATTTTTTTTTGCTATGGACAATATGATAATTTGGGTGTGAATATTGGGTATCATGATGGTTCTTATGTTTCTTTAATTAATCATTTTTGTTTTTTATTTTTCTTTTTGAAATTGATGTTGGGCAAGCCTTTCCCTATGATAGATTGAGTGACGATATTCTTAAGGGAAAATTTTCATGTTGAGGTGTTGGAGTCATAGATGCAGGGAAAGTTTGAGTACTCGTGGCATTACAAATTGGGATTGACATTACATTTATGATGAATTTTGAGTATCCATAAGAATTTCCCTCATTTGAGCCCAAATACAAATTGGCCTTGATTGGTGCTAGCAATAATCTTGTGTGGTGAAGTACAAAATGAGCACCCCCTCTCCATCTGAAATTTTTTATGAGAATTAAGGGTGTGAATTGAATGGTTATGTAACAATGCTTTGCCTCTTTTTGTGACTCCAAATTCTTTAGTTGGTAGTAATGTGATAAATGACTCTTTTTGATCTAGAGTAGGAAATGCAATCCATCCTTCTAGAATAGTTTGCATGCCATGTGTGGTGAGTAATAGTCGAATGATTACTCTGCATACTTGTGTCATCTAGAACTTGCCTCATTGGTATTTCAAAGTTAATTGAGAATGATATCCTCCATCGCCCATTTTGAGTTTAAAAAATTTCTTTGGCAACCATATAATGAGCCTTTAACCATTTAAAATTATCCCTCTCTTAAACACTACCCTCCTTGAACTTAAAATTGGCAACTTGAGGCAAAATTCCTAAGTTAGGGGTGTGGCAAAACTTAGAAGTGTTGATCATGTCCATGGTCTTGTAAAAGAATTCCTAAAATCAAACTAATAATGGTAAAAAAAAAGGAAGCAACAAAATAAAGAAAAATCATGTGAGTGCAATAAGGGAGGAAATGAGGAGAATTTTTTCAAAAGATAAGTGAACTAAAATGAAAAAAAAAGGTAGGCACATATATGAATTAGGAATAAATAGAGTGGCCAATTATCCAAGTTTTTTGTGGTTAGAATGTTATGTAGAGTTCAACGAGATTGTAGCCACATTTATCGCAAATACTTATCCTACCCTTCCCTAAGCCTGCATTAAAAACTTTAAAAGGTCCTTCGGGATCTTCAACAAAGTATTTTTGAGTTAGTAGTGATCAAAAATAAGGGTAAACATATATTATGATGCATTATTGCATTGAGAAATTCTTTGTAAGTGTGAGAGTTTGCACATGCGTCCCTTGTTGCATATTAAAAATTTGGCATATGTGGACTTCCTTTCGTGAGGAGTCATGTAGACTAGGATAAATTGGTGAATTTGGGCATTCTCTTAAAGCAAGGAAAAGGAGAATGTCTAAAGTTCTATTAATGAAGAGTAACTTATTGAGAATTGGTTCTTATTGCTTAACTATTCTTCAAACTTTGTTTCATCCATGAAACTATGATTGAATTTGAGGGGGTTGTGCATTTTACGCTTCTCATGCTTGTTGACTAATCATAAGAGCTAATCAAGTTCATAGTTATGATGGCCATGTGATTGAATAGTGTGAGCTTCAAATTTGAGTAGTCTCATTGAGTATGAAGTGTTTTTTCTTGAGGCTAAGCAAGATCTTAAGTTAGGGGTATTGATGAGTGGCAAATTTTCTACTCACTTACATCTAGTTTTTTGTACACAATGATGAAATGATTGAATATATGAGACTAGTTTTGTATAAAATGCACTAATTTCCAGTGTTTGTGATGATATGGGTCAATATAAGGAAAGAAGTGTTGAGACAAAGATGGAAAGGAAGGGAAATCTCCAAAGGATTAACAAAGATTGAAGACAAGCCCATGATATGACCCACAAGTACTGTGATTGTACTTTGGGGTTGCGATCATGATAAGACAACAAGTCAGAGGGTGGTGATCACGATATGATGTCATGCGATTGTGGAGTTGCGATCGCAACCAAGGAAGTATGATTGCAATAGGTTAGAAAGAATTTAGGTGCAAAATTGGAATTTAATAGATCTTAGTCCTAAGATATAAAAGGCTGAACTCTTAACTTCTTCCAATTTCTAGTTTTGCAGAGAAAAACACTTTATATTGAGTGAAGAAACAATTGTTGGAATTATTCCTAGAGAGATTTTGTTGTAGATTGAAATTAATGTTTGGATTTATACTTATTTTGCTTATAATGAATTAATTTCATGCCAATATGGGCATATTTCTTCTCTTTAATTTCATCAGTAACTAAACTTGTATCTTAGGGTTATGTTTGATTAGGTGTTGAATAATATATAGGTGTTGAATGTTAGTCCAAATATTTAGTTAATTGTGATGTGTTTACTTCTTACTCCATGTTCGAATTGAGAATTGACAATGAAAATCCTTATCATCTTGGATCCGATATCATCCTTGAAAGAGATATATGGGTAAGGAGTAATTATGAACAACTACTTGAATTAGCTTATTTCCTAGCATTATCTTAGATATAAGGGTGTTATTTGAGTTAGTTATTTTCATAAGCATCATCTTAGAAATATGGATGTTAGTTTGAGGTAATTTAATGGTAAACATGACATGCTCATAAAGTTTTCGAAAGAATCCAAGAGTGAATTTTGTGTTTTATCAAAAGGTTAACACTAAGACCCTAAATCTAGCCAACCCAAAACCCTTAGATAAAAATCTGACTAACTATTGATTACCCATGCATGAATACCACCAAGGATAGAATAACCCCAAGGTCTCTCATAATGTGGTAGCACCCATTAATTGTTTGATCTCGTATTAGTGTGATTTGTGATTGTGTTTAGCGAATTTCTAAATCAAACCCCCAATTTATTTTCATATGTTTTTTAGTTGTTTCATTACGAGTTACACATATTTATCTCTCTAAACACATCAACTTTGAAAGCTATGTTTTCACTACTCGAGGATTCGACCCTAACTCATTTGGTATATATTGACAATGCCCGCCTTGCACAAAACTTTTAGTGTGGTTTGAGTGTCATCAAAAATAGTGTCATTGTCGGGGAGTGAAACATAGTTTTCATAATTGTGGGGTTATAGTGAACTTGGTTGTTTTTTTTTTCTTAGGGAAAGAAACTAGCCTATACGATACCATGAGCCAATGTGGTAGCAATGTCGGTTCATATAACGGGAAAGAAGATTTGGACCAACTTGGAGATGCGGGACACGCTAGTGCCAGTTGTACCTTACCAACTGGGGGAATGTAATCTTCCATGTGACTAGTGTGATGCTTTATTTGTTTCAAATTAGGGATTATTCGGAGGCCATGCCCATGAAGATGCTAACCTCTACTTAAAAAAATTCATTAATGTGTGCTTACCCTTTATTATAGCTCACATCACTCAAGAGTAAATTCATTTACGTCTTTTCCAATTCTATTTAATGGGATAAGTGGTTTTGTGGTTGAAAACATTACTTGTGAGTTCTATCACTTCATGGGACGAGCTTATGGAAGCTTTCTTGGATCAGTAATTTTCTCCATCACAGATGTTACAACTTAGACTTGAAATCACTAAATTCTACCAACTCAATGGCGAATCGTTGTATAAATGGCTGCAACACTTTAATGATAAGTTTATGAAATTCCCTAATCATGAGGCCCTGGAGAAGAGGCTTATCAAATTTCTTATCAGAAATTGGACCAACTCCATAAAATGGTGGTGGATAATGAATTCAGTGGGTCTCTTGTTAAGTCGTCTTATGGTGTTGAGACAACTTTGCTTTATCAAGTAACAAAGTAAAATCAAGGATGGCATCCGAGGGAAACTGAGGTGGCTATGGGGCCTTCCATTGGCATCTTTTTTTGATAAAGAGCAAAACAATAAGGATAAAGAACTGGATTAAAATATGACCAAAGTAAAGACCCAACTCGACCTTCTTATTAAACATATGATGGGTTCCCTCCTAAATCAATAATTATCGTAGCTTCCAAGATCCCGAAGTCCTAGGATAATGAAGAAGGTTAAAAGTTTGATGAATATATTAGGTTTTTATCAAAATATTTAGGGGTTCCTGTCATGCTTATCACAGGCACGGCAGGAATCAAGGTTGGAAAGATTATGATTGAAAGGGATATTAGAGAAATAGAGGCTGTGAAAGAGATCAGGAGTGGAGAGATAGAGAAACAGAATATGATTGATATATTCATCCTCATGATAGGCCCAAAGAGAAGGATTCAAGCTCTTTTGACCCTTAAAAATCCAAGAGTGAGAATATCTTGGCTACAATTCTAATGCGTATAGAAAGGACCGAAAAATGGTCCAAATGAAAAGTGACTTCTCATATCTAAGACAAACAATCACCTCCCACTTGACCTCAATCAAGAAATTGGGAATGCAAGTTGGCTTAATCTTAAATAAAATTAATGTTAGGCCAAAACTGCGATGTTAAATCAAGTGCTAGATGGGAGGCAACCCATAATTTCCATCAATTTGGCCCGTATCTTTTGAATTTTGATTCTTAGAGTATTTTTGTGCTTATTTTTTATCAATCGTGCAATTGTGGCATTCTGAAGGTGCATTTGAGAAATTTAAAGATAATAGGTGGAGTGGAATTAGGTTGGAGGTAGAAAATATAATAATTAGGGAAATTAAGCATAGTCTCAAGTGTCGCAATCATGACACTTGAGATTGCAATTGCAATCCAGAGACTCGGGCTGCCCAACATGGTCTAAGGTACCGCGATCGCGATCCCTACATTATTGAAATTGCATAGGCTAATCACAGTCGCGAACTTGGCAGTTATAAATAGGAATCATCTCTAAAATGGATCCTACACTCATTTCCCTTCAAATACCCAAATAATTTTTAATTTTTATCATTTTAACCAGTGATAAAGTGATTATCATCCCCATTTGCAACCAAGCATCAGGTATGTGCTTCAAATCTCCTCGTTTATGCTTAAATGTTAGACTTAGAAGCATATATAGGGTCATTAATTAAATTTGTGACTTTTTGGTGCTTAAATAGTGTTTAAATTAATATTTCTTATATGGTTGAGGTTGTTGATGGTGTACATATCATTGGGGAAGTCTTGAGTGCCCACTATTAGCCAAAATAGGTACAAAATAGAGGTGCACCCCAAGGTTGTTAAAAGGACCAAATGAACTTCTTAAAAGGTTTCTATGAATTAGAGAGCACAATTGAGTATCTAGGAACTGTGTTTCATGTTTTTAGTATTATTTACCTTTTATGAACACAAATTGGTAGAGAAAATTTATATTCTGGATCATGACCAATCCTTTGACCGAATCCTCAGGTACCGCAATTGCAACTCACCAGAGTGCTATTGCGGTGTCGTGATTAGGATCCAGCAAATTGCAATTATGAGACTTGAGGCCTATTTTACAAGCCTCTTAAGTATTGCAATGGAGACTAATCAGAGTGCGATTTCAACATTTGAGGCATATCTAATAGACTTTTCTTAAATACTGAATTCTCATTTTAAACCCAATATGACCCATGTACCATTTCTATAGCTTAACTTAGTCACAAAGCATTATTTTCACTAGATGATTTTGATCTTTAATGGTTATGTGTAATATTCAGGTCTTTAAAAGCAAAGAATGGCAGAATACGATCAAAACTATTTTATCACCTTTGAGTGTCAGACTACTACTATAAAGTCCTAGCCAAAAGAAATCTACTCCTAAGCGAGGCATATAATTGGAATAAGTGCCTGAAAAGCTCTCAGTTTTCTATGAGAGATTGGTGGCCACTAGGTGAAGATGCTTTACCATAGATCCGTGCTGGGACAATGAGCAATGGGTTTGAGAATTCTACAAAAATCAAAGCATAGTGAAAATCTTCGACATAGTTATGAGGATTCATGGTAAGGAAGTTCGTTTTGAGGTCAAACAGATCAATGAAGTGTAAGATTTGTTGCATGGTGATATAAGAGAGTTTAAAGCCAAAGACTGTGCCCTAGAAAATTGGTTGGCCATTAAATTGTGCACAGAAAGTGAAGTCCCATGTGCCAACACAAAAACAGAGATAACATTAAATTAGTTCACGATCAAGGCTCGAATTTGGTTGAACATCATCTATAGTAGTGTCTCTCCATCCATAAACATGACATATATCCCGATCATACGAGCCTATGTGGTATCTTGCCTAATTGACAACATTTCTTTAAATATTAGTCACTTTGTCCTTTCAAAGATTAAAGATTTCAAGAACAAAAGCGGCCCTATGCTCATGTTTTCATCATTGATCATGAAGTTATATAAGAGGGTTGAGGTTGAGGAATGCCCTGGGTATAACTATCCCATTTACCCATTAAATATACATGGAGAGAGCGCATCTTCACATACAAAAAGAGAAAGATCAATTTGGGTTAGTTGGTGGATGATGATATTGATTCTTATAGACCATCCTCCATAAGTCCATTTGAGGATCTCTTGAGTCAGATGCGAGTTGCGGGAGTTGGAGTCTAAGTTTCCTATAAGACCGAGAGAAAATTCTTCCACTCGCCACTCCTATGTCACCCAAAGTAATTATGAGAGGTTTTTTAAGGATTAGAAGGAATAGGGAGCCACCATATCCATACTTAAGCTAACCTACTCAACCTTGGAACAGTCATATGTGACTCTCATAATAAGATGATAAGAAATAAAAAGAAGAGAGATAAGTTTTTCACCTGCTTGTGGAAAGGGGTAAAGGGCTTATGGAAGGTCCTGAAGCCTAGAGAGAGACTTTCCTTCCCTAGAGCAAATATTAATGATGAGATTCTAGTTAGGTGGTCAGAGGATGATGAGCTAGAGTCTAATGATGCAAATGAGGAGATGGATAGGGATAGCATCACTTGATGCAGTTTTAGGGAGCCCCAATAATTTTTTTTATACATTCATAATATGTTGTGAGGAAACTACAAGCTCTTTAGTTGGGGGTTCCCATCTCCGTATTTATTTCATATTCGATTGTTGGGTCTATATTATTTGAATGATTATTTGGATGTTTTTAGTTTTATTTGGATGATTTGATTTTTATTTGCTATGGACAATTTGATGATTTAGGTGCAAATATTGGGTATACTGATGGTACCTATGTTTTAGGGATTAATCATTTTTGCGTTTCATTTTCCATTTTGATATTGGTGTTGGATGAGTCTTTTGCTATGATAGATTGAGTGACCACATTCTTAAGGGGAAATCATCGTGTTGAGGTGTTGGACTCATAGATATAGGGGAAGTTTGAGTACTCGTGGCATTAGAAATTAGGATTAAATTTGTAACTATTGTAAATTTTGAGTATCCATAAGTCTTGACCTTATTTTGAACCAAATGTGAAATGGCCTTTATTAGTGCTAGCAATAATCTTGTGTGGTAAATTACAAAATGAGCACCCCTTCTATCTAATAAATTATTGTGAGAATCAAGTATATGGAATTGAATGGTTCTGTAACAATGCTTTGCCTCTTTTTGTGACTACAAATTCATTAGTTGGTAGTAATGTGATAGATGGATCCTTTTATTCTTGAGTAGGAAATGCAATTAATCCTTCTAAAATAATTTGCATGCCATGCGTGGTGAGCAATAATCGAATGATTATTGTGCTTACTTGTGTCATCTAGAACTTACCCCATTGGTCTTTCAAAGTTAATCTTGATTATGCAGGGTTAGAGAAATGATCTTAGGCCACCTATGTGATTATTGAAAGTCACTTTAGCCTAAAAAGACTAACCATGTATGAATAATATCCTTTGTCACCCATTTTGAGCCTATAAACCTTTCTTTGGCAACCATATAACAAGCCTCTAACAATTTAAAAATTATCCCTCTCTTGAACACTACCCTTCTTGAACTTAAATTTGGCAACTTGAGGCAAAATTCCTAAGTTGGGGGTGTGTCAAAACTTAGAAGAGCTGATCATGGCCATGGTTTTGTAAAGGAGTGCCTAAAAGCAAACCAATAATGGAAAAAAAAACAACGAACGAAAGAAAAAGCATGTGAGTGCAACAAGGGAGGAAATGAGATGAGAATTCTTTCAAAATAAGTTAACTAAAGAGAAAAAGGTAGGCACATGTAGGAATTAGGAATAGATAGAGTGGACAATGATCCAAGTTTGTTGTGGCTAGAATGTGATGTAGTGTTTAAGGAGGGTTTAGTCAAATTTATCCCAAATATTTATCCTACCCTTCCCTAAGCCTGCATTAAAAGCTTTAAAAGGTCTTTCGGGATCTTCAACAAAGTATTTTTGAGTTAGTAGCGATCAAAAATAAGGGCAATCATATAGTAAGATGCATGATTGCATTGAGAAATTCTTTGTAAGTGTGAGAGGTTGCACATGCGTCCCTTGTTGCATATTAAAAATTTGGCATGTTTGGACTTCCTTTGGTGAGGAGTCATGTAGACTAGGATAAATTGGTGAATTTTGGCATTCTCTTAAAGCAAGAAAAAGGAGAATATCTAATGTTCTATTAATGAACAGTAACTTCTTAAGAATTGGTTGTTGTTGCTTAACTATTCTTCAAACTTCGTTTCATCTATGAAACTATGTTTGAATTTGAAGGGGCTGTGTAGTTTGCACTTCTCATGCTTGTTGACTAATCATAAGAGCTAATCAAGTTCATAGTTATGATGGCCATGTGATTGAATAGTGTGAGCTTCAAAGTTGAGTAGTCTCATTGAGTATGAAGTGTTGTTTCTTGAGGCTAAGCAAGATCTTACGTTAGGAGTATTGATGAGTGGCATATTTTCCACTCATTTACATCTAGTTTCTTGTATACAATGATGAAATGATTAAATATATGAGACTAGTTTTGTATAAAATGCACTAATTTCCAGTGTTTGTGATGATACGAGTCAATATAAGGAAAGAAGTGTTGAGACAAAGACGGAAAGGAAGGGAAATGTCCAAAGGATTGACAAAGATTGAAGACAAGCCCAAGATACGACCTACAAATACTGCGATCATACTCTGGGGGGTTATAATAATAATAAGTCAACAAGTCAGAGGGTGGAGATCACTATATGATGCCATGCAATCGTACAATTGCGATCGCAGCCAAGGGAGTGCAATCGCAATAGGTTGGGCAGAATTTTGGGGCAAAATTGGAATTTCTAAAAGTTGTCCTAAGATTTAAAAGGCTAAAGCCTCAACTATTTCCAAATCCAATTTTCCAGGTTTAGAGAGAAAAACTCTTAATATTGAATAAAGAAATAATTGTTGGTGTTATTCCAAGAGAGATTTGGCTGTAGATATAAATTAAAATTTGGATTTATACTTATTTTGCTTATAATGAATTAATTGCATGCCAATATGGGAATATTTCTTATCTTTAATTTCATGAGTAACTAAACTTATATCTTAGGGTTATGTTTTATTAGGTGGTGAATAATATGTGGGTGTTGATTGTTAGTCCAAATAATTAGTTTATTATGATGGGTTTTGTTCTTACTCTATGTTTGAATTGAGACTTGGGAGTGAAAATTCCAATCGTCTTGGATCCCATATCATCCTTGAAAGAGTTGTATGGGTGAGGAGTAATTGTGCACAACTACTTGAATTAACTTATTTCCTAAAACCATCTTAGAAATAAGAGTGTCATTTGAGTAAGCTATCTTCATAAGCATCATCATAGAAATAAGGATTCTAGCTTGAGGGAATGGATTGGTAATTTTGACACGCTCATGAGGTGTTCGAAAGAATCCATGGGTGAAATTTGTTGTTGTATTAAAAGGTTAAAACTAAGACCCTAAATCTAGCTTACCCAAAACCGTTATCTAAAACTTGGACTAACTATTGATTACCCATGTATGAATACTACCTAGGATAGCATAACACCAAGGTCCCTCTCAATTTGGTAACACCTAAAAATTGTTTGATCTCGTATTAGTGACATTTGTGATTGTGTTTAACAAAGTTCCAAATCAAACCCCCATATTATTTTCTTTGTGGTGTTGCAGATAACTTAGGTTGACAGTGGTATTTGACTTAATAGAAGATAGAAAATTTCTTAAATGGAAAAGTGTTGGTCAAGCTACGAGTCATCAAATCAACTTACGACTCGCAGCCTAACTCATCAGGATACCAGAAGAAAAAGTGAATCAGAGTAACTAAGTAAAGATTGACTATGACTCATAAGAAGTGAATACAGGTCATTGGGAGCACTCATAAGGAGACGAATGATTTATACGAAGGTCCAGCATTAAAGTTATGGAAGACTACAAGTCATAATATCATACTACGACTCGTAGTGACCAATCATAAGGAGACAAATATGTAAACTATAAATTTCAAGGTTCAAGTTATAATGAGTGAAGACCACAAGAAGTAAGCACTAACTACAACTCGTGGTGATGAGTAGTAATGGTAGAAGCTCGAAGCCTTCAATATAAAACTTTGCTGGAATGGTTACCACTGCCAATCATACGACTCTTAAGGAGACCTCATGAGTCATAGGGATTGCTGACCTACTTTTCGTATTAAATTTTTATTAGGATTTCTATATTATTTTGAGATACTATAAATACCCGAGGGTTATTATTTAATTAGGTTACGTACGTTTACTATTTTTTGAGATACTTTAACATACTTTGAGGATTGATACTATTGTCTTGGATTTTTGGTATCATATTCAATTAGAGATTATGGATTTTATAGCTTCATCATTGTGAAATTAATTACATGTTCTTTTCATTGATTTTTATGGGTTGTTGTATTTATATAATCTTCGAAATTTCTTAACTAGGGTTGTGGAAACCCTGGCAAAATAACTACTAGAGTGATAACACTCAACTTACACGTCAATTTAAGTGAAAGGCGATTGTTGTCAATATATTTACCCAACTTTGTGTCGGGGTCAAATGCATGAGGAACAATGTGAGTGGCAATTGAATTAGCTCGAAATAAAATAAAATTGCTAAATTAAACCTTGAATACAAGTATGTAAAAATTGGGGGGTTTGAGTGAGTATCAAAACTAATGTTTGTTTATGGACTTTTAAAGGACTAATTCGAGGCTACGAATAATAGAGTATAACAATTAAGCACGGATCTTGGACTTATGATATCCTATGGGCAAGTTATGCATGGGAACATGATGATTTGGTGGAAATTCTAATCATTGATGATGTGGTAGGCTAGGTTGAAAGCCCTTGGGACTAGATTGTTAACATAGTCTCAAAGATGTCAATCATTGACCCTTTCGTGTACCAAACGAGTGCGTAAACTAAATACACCAAATAACTCAATACGATACCCCTATTTCTAGGATGATACCCAAGGTATAGTTAACCTTACAGTCACCCTTATGTCTAAGATAGTGACAATTATCAAACTATGCCCATAAATTGTCTACTATTACCTTGGTTTCCACTTCCCTCCATCATAATCCAGGATTATGAGGGTTTTAAAAGTTCACCCAAACCCCTCTTTCAAGAAAGGTTTAAGCTTCCAAGATCTTTGGATTTTAACCTACAAACCCATTCAGGTATTTAGGGCTTTCACCCACAAATCCCAGCCATTTTAGTCAAGAAATAGTATAACCAATCATCAACAAACTGACATATGCACAAATGAATCACAACCCACATACAATTGTACCCTATTCTTGCATAATACCAAGAGCAAAAACTAGCTACACATAAGAGTAGTAAGCAAGATATACCCCAAAATCTCCAGTGATTTTATTTATGAAAGACTAAGTGAGTGTTACTTCAAACTTTTAACTTCAACAAATATTTCAATGGATGTTTGCTAATCCTTCAGTAGAAAGTTTGTAATACCTCGGGAAATGTTTCATTGAAATTTTGTGCGTAAACGTGTTGGATTCTATATTCTAGAATAAATTATAAATTTTTCATATAGAATGTCTTAGATTATGACTCACAATTGCGTAGAGTATCGAATAAGATTTCCAAATATATATGGATCATCCAAAACGGACACGCAAGTGACGAGTTATGAACAATCCGATTGAACTGTGAAAAGTAGTGAACAGTAAAACGTACAGGAAAAAGTATTGAGGCCGGGCGTATTTTTTATCCAACTTTAAATGATCATAACTCCTTGTACATAATGATCTTGGTGATCTACTATATATCAATCGAAAGCTCCGCGATTCCTCTTTCCAATGAAATTGGTTTTTTATCCAATTTGTCTATCGGAGCAAAAAGTTATGGTTGATCTACTTCAGCCTAGCAAAAGAGAATTTTTGGATCAACTTCAAATGATCATAACTCCTCATACACAATGATCTGGTTAAGATACTATATATCAATGGAAATATATGAGAGTCATCTTTCTAATGAAATTGGTTTCATCCAATTTGGATATCGGAGTAAAACGTTATGGTTGATCTACTTCAAACTATCAAAAGGGTCCACCAAAGGATAGATTCGAGAATTATTTGATTTTTAGGGGCATTTTGGTCACTCTCCCTCACCTAAAATCCATCCAAACCCTATATTAAAGCCTATTAGAGGCATTATATGATATATTTCATCAAATTCCCTCAAAAATAAAACCCTAAACTCCTACATCCAACTTCAAGAACCTCCAAAGTTCACCAATATTTCTGCAAATTTATTCAAGATTCCAAGTTCCTAGTTCAAGAACTCCAAGAATCATCATTCAAAGGCACGATTAACATCTCAAAAACTAGGATCGATCTAAAGTTCATCATTTTATGAATTTACAAAGGCATGATTTTTATTTGATTTTTATGAATTTGAAGCATGAACCCATATCTTATGATGATTATTATGAAATATTGATGTTTATGATTTTGAAAGATGAATTTACATGTGTGGAGTTATAAAACATGAATCTTGAATGATATTTATCATGATTTTGATATTTGGGTCGTGAATCCCCATTGGAAATTGTGTTTTTTTAGAAAGTGTGGGCTATAAGCACGTTGATGTTGAATATTTCAGATATTTTGAATGATTTGACCTTTTGGTATTAATGGAGTTGTTTTGACCTCGAGTGTGAAAGAAATCCACAACGTGGTTGATTTTGATAGATAGGAAGCATGATGGCTCCCAATGTATATTTATATATTACTAAAATTATTTTTTTGTGGATTGTCTTTTAAATAATTTGAGCTAAGTCCGACAAAAATCTTTAGCATCGAGTGAGAGGTATAAAGTGACCTTACTTCCCTAGAACTACGTGCCCCCATAGGAGTGAGCCTGAGGCTAATTTATATAGTGATCACTAGTTTGTGTGGATTTGATATCGATAGTCCTACTTCGATGGAAAGGATAGGACGGCTCTCCCCAATGTGGGTTGTACGTTGGAATCCATGTAGCTCACATGGTTTATGTCAGTTATAGGATCTCCTAGTGTGTGTGTGTGTTTCCTTGTGTCTATGGTGAATGATAAGGTAATTTGCAAGTGGAATTATGAAAGTTATTCTTTCAAAAGATTTAAATGATATTTGCATTATGAGAATTGATATTCTTGATGAACTGAAAGTGATTGACAAATTATATGATGACTCACATGTGTTATTGTACTTATTTCATCCTCTCATGATTATGATGATTTTCTTCGGGCTATGTGAGTCTTTCATGCATCCTGCATATTTCTTATAAATATTTATGATGATGATGTTTATACAATTGTATACACCCCCGTATACGTAGTTCCTTCCATGGTACTGACCTACATCTTTGGATGTGGGCTGCATTTTCTCAAAATATAGGTTCAGGTGCTCAGTTCCAGGTTCGACAGTGATTCTTCGGGCAAGATATTATACATCCTCTGTTGTGGTGATTCCTCATGTTTTGAGGATGTGATGTCTGATGTTGGTTTTATGTAATATTTTACATTTGATAACTGAGTATGACTCAGTTGTGGCATGTCTCAATGGATCGCTGGTTTTATTAATTTTCTTAGTGGTTTGTCAAACAAGTATAGATGTTGGCAGTTCACTAATAAGTCATATTTTGTTATCTTTCTGAAATTCTTTTATTCTTGGACGATGATTACTCTATTGATATTTGAGGGTTATTTATGAAAACCCTGTTGATTTGTGTTGAACTGAATAAAAATGGCTCAAAGGGTTAGCTTGGGGCTACTCGTAGCCTCAAGCACCGTGTGATGCTCTAGGACCCATTTTTTGGGGCATTACAAACTTGGTATCAGAGCCTAAGGTTTTAAGGTGTCCTAGGGACTCTGACAAGCCGCGTTAAGTAGAGTATTGATCATTGGTGTGTAGCGCCACATCTATGAGCAAGAGGCTACAAGATATTTTAGTAAGAAGTGTGATTCTTTCTTTCAGAAGTCTATCATGCTTAAAGTGTCTCTCTATGCGATTTATTCATGCTTTCCTCTTTTAGAAATATGCCTCCACGTCGAGTGAGAAGAAATAATGATGGTTAGCAACCTCAGTCCGCTGACCCATTGAATGAAAATGTGTCTCATGCTGAATTTTGGCCAGCATTACAGGTGCTGGCCTAAGCTGTTACTGCAAATGTTCAGGCCAACCCGGCCCCGGGTCTACAGTAGTAGGGAGGTGATTCAGCTACTACCAGGATTTGTGACTTCATACAGATGAATCCGCCAAAATTCTATGGGTCCAAGTCTGATGAGGATCCACGATTGTTTCTAGAGGAGGTGCGGAAGATTACTCAGGTGATGCATGTATCTGAGGAACATTGTATAAAATTGGTTATGTATAGGTTGAAAGACCTTTCTTATGACTGGGTTGTTGCTTGGAGGAAAGGTAGAGGTGAGGGAGTTGTCCCTAAAACTTAGCAAGAGTTCCAGGATGCATTCCTGGATAAGTTTTTCCCTTTGGAGATGAGAGAGGCAAAGTTGGAAGAGTTTATGAACCTGCGACAAGGCTCTATGAATGTTAGGAAGTACTGTCAAAAGTTCAATCAGTTAGCCAAGTATGCTCCTGACTTAGTGGATGATAAGCGAGCTAGTATGAGTAAGTTTATGACTGGAGTGTCTAGTTATGTGGTTAAGGAGTGTAGGTCTGCTATGCTGAATATTGAGATAAATCTTTCTAGGCTGATGACTCATGCTGAATATATTGAGGCAAATAAGATTAAGGAGAGAGATAGAATGAGAGAGAATAAAAGAGCTAGGTCCGAACAGCACGTATAGGGTTAGACTAGATCACAGGGAGGGAGTCGCCCTCAGTATCATGATTATTCGTTTATGCCATCACCGCTATCTGCTAATGCTCCCGTTCCTAGAGGTAGGCAGGAGCAAGGTAGTAGGTTATATGCATCCAGGTCCCAGTATAGTGCTGGCAGTAAGCCAAATCATCTCGTGTCCTAAGTGTGGTAGGGCTCATTTAGGTGAGTGTTGGGGTGAGAAGAGGGGTTATTTCCAACATGGTGACATGGGTCACAGAGTTAGAGATTGTCCACAGAATGGACAGGGGCGTTGTGACTATCGCCCTCAGACCCAAACTCAGACAATTAGTTCTCCAGTTCCATCAACTCGCCCAGCCCCAACTCAGGGCACCTCTTCTAGCAATGCTGGCGGGCAGCGCCAAAATAGATTTTATGCTTTACCATCCCGCCAGGAACAAGAGGACTCTCCCAATGTTGTTACTGGTATGCTTCGTATATTTCAGTTTGATATGTATGGTTTGTTGGATCCTAGATCCAGTTTCTCATATGTTACACCTTTGATTGTTGTGAACTTTGAAATGAGTCCTGAGATTATTCCTAAGCCTATCCTAGTTTTTACCCCAGTGGGTGATTCGATTGTTGCCCAGAAAGTGTATAAAAAGTGTCCTGTTACCGTTCTTCATAGAGTCTTGTTGGCTAATATAATTGAGTTAGACATGGTAGATTTTGATGTGATTCTAGGTATGGACTGGTTGTATTCTTCTTATACCTCTATTGATTGTCGGACCCGAGTGGTCAAGTTTTAGTTTCTAGTTCCATCCATGTTTGAGTGGTCTAGGAATTCTGTGTCACCCAAGAGTCATTTTATCTCTTACCTCAAAGCTAGAAAGCTTATTTCCAAGGGGTGTATTTACCATTTGGTTAGAGTCAAAGACACTAAGTCTGAGACTCCAACTCTCCAGTCTGTTAATGTTGTCAATGAGTTTTTTGATGTCTTTCCAGATGTTCTCCCAGGGATACCTCCTAATAGAGAGATAGAGTTTGGGATTGATCTTCTACTCGATACTCAGCCCATTTCTATTCCTCCTTACCATATGGCCCCTGCAGAACTTAAGGAGTTGAAAGAGCAACTCAAAGATCTACTAGATAATGGTTTCATGAGAAAGAAAGATGGCTCTTTGCGTATATGCATTGATTACCACCAACCGAATCAAGTCACCATAAAAAATAAGTACCCCCTTCTGAGAATAGATGATTTGGTTGACCAATTGCAAGGTACAAGTTATTTCTCAAAGATAGACTTCATTCCGGCTATCATCAACTCAAAGTTAGGGAGTGTCACATCCCAAAAACCGCTTTTCGAACTCATTATAGCCATTTTGAGTTTCTTGTTATGTCTTTCGGGTTAGCTAATTCCCCAGAAGCTTTCATGGACCTTATTTATCGAGTGTTCAGACCATATCTGGATGTGTTTGTCATAGTGTTCATCGATGATATACTCCTGTACTCCCGTAGTGAGGATGAACATTCTGATCATCTCTGAACTATCTTGCAAACCCTTAGAGATCACAAGTTGTTTTCCAATTTCATTAAGTGTGAGTTTTGGCTAAGGACAGTTGCTTTTTGAGTCATATCATTTCTTCAAATGGTATTAGAGTTGATCCCTAAAAGATCAAAGCTGTTAGAAATTATCCTAGACCTATTTCTGCGACTGATATTCGAAGTTTCTTGGGTTAGCTGGCTATTACCACCATTTTGTTGACCTGGTGGTATGATGCAAGAGTTTAGTATTCCCACCTAGAAGTGGGAAGAGATAAATATGGACTTCGTGATTGGTTTACCTCCTTCCCAACACCATCATGATTTCATTTGGATTGTGGTTGATAGGTTGACTAAGTCTGCTCATTTCTTTCCTGTTCATACTTCATATACTTCTGAGGATTACACTAGACTGTATATCCGAGAGCTAATCAGACTGCATGGAGTTCCCTTGTCTATCATTTCGGATTGGGGTACTCAGTTCACTTCATAATTTTGGAAAGCTTTTCAAAAGGGTCTTGGTACACAAGTGCATTTGAGTTCTGTTTTTCATCCGCAGACTGATGGTCATGCTGAGTGGACCATCCAGACCTTAGAGGATATGTTGAGAGCTTGTACACTTGACTTTAAGGGAAGTTCGGATGATCACTTACCGTTATAGAGTTTACTTACAATAACAGTTTCCACTCTAGTATTGGCATGGCTCCGTTTGAAGACTTATATGGGAGAAAGTGTAGATCACCCATAGGTTGGTTCGAGGTGGGTGAAATGGATGTGAGTGGTCCTGATTCGGTATTTAAGGCTATGGAAAAAGTTAAGTTGATTAAGGAAAGGTTGAAAACTATGTAGAGTTGTTAGAAGTCATATGCGGATGTTTGAAGGAGAGACCTTGAGTTTGAAGTTGGTAAACTAGTGTATCTGAAAATTTCACCCATGAGGGGGGTGAAGAGAATTGGAAAGAAGGGGAAGCTTAGTCCCTGTTATGTTGGTCCTTACAAAATTCTTAGTCGTGTTGGTAAGGTAGCTTATGAGGTCGAGTTGCCTTCCGAGTTGTCCTCTATTCATCCAATATTCCATGTCTCCATGCTTAGAAAGCATATTAGCGATGTTGTGGTAGTGGATTCCCCTGTGAGTACAGACATTCAAGAAAATCTTTCTTTTGATGAGATTCCTGTTGAGATTCTTGATTTCAGTGTCTGAAGACTAAGGAACAAAGAAGTTCCCTTGGTCAAGGTGTTGTGGCGAAACCAATCTGTTGTGGGTGCAACTTGGGAAGATGAGGCGGATATGCGATCCAAGTAACCTAACCTATTTTCTATAAATTCCGATCAAGCCAAAGGTATCGTTCTTTCCTAAATCATGCACTTTTAAAAAAAATTGCAGCAGTTCAGCTGTCATATATTATGTGTTCAGCTATAGTTTCTTGAATTTATGCATTCTATGTTGCATTCGGATTGAGAAACAATGTGGTGATGAGTCTAACGAATGGTTTCAGCTTATGCTCTGTTCCCTATCTAATCTTGTCATGTCTAGCGTCATTTAAGGACAAATGTTTCCAAGGGGGGATGATGCCGGGTAATTTTTCGTTGAAATTTTGTGCAGAAACGTGTTGGGTTCTATCTTCTAGAATGAATTATAAATTTTTCATGTGGAATGTCTTAGATTATGACCCATCATTGGGTAGAGTATCGAATAAGCTTTCCAACTATATGTGGATCATCCAAAATGGACAACCGAGCGACGAGTTATGAACATTTCGATCGAACCGTAAATAGTAGTGAACAGTAAAACGGGCAGGAAAAATTACTGAGGCCTGGCGTATTTTCGCTCCAACTTTAAACAATTATAACTTCTTGTACATAATGATCTGGGTGATCTAATATATATCAACAGAATGATCTGTGAGTCCTCTTTCTAATGAAATTGGTTTCATACAATTTGTCTATCGAAGCAAAAAGTTATGGTCGATCTACTTCAGCCTATCAAAAGTAAATTTTTGGGTCAATTTCAAACGATCATCACTCCATGTACACAATGATCTGGGTGAGATTCTATATATAAATCGTAAATATATGAGAGTCCTCTTTCTAATGAAATTGGTTTCATCCAATTTGGATATCGGAGTAAAACGTTATGGTTGATCTACTTCAAACTATCAAAACAGTCCACCAAAGGACAGATTCGAGAACTATTTGATTTTTAGGGGAGTTTTGGTCATTCGCCCTCACCCAAAATCCATCCAAGCCCTATATTAAAGCCTATTAGAAGCATTATATGATATATTTCATCAAATTCCCTCAAAAAGAAAACCCTAAACTCCTACATCCAACTTCAAGAACCTCTAAAGTTCACCATTAATTCTGCAAATTTATTCAAGATTCCAAGTTCCTAGTTCAAGAACTCAAAGAACCATCATTCGAAGGAACGATTAACATCTCAAAAATGAGTATCAATCTAAAGTTTATTATTCAAAGCATGTGGGGTTTTTCAATAAAAACTCTTTTTCGTTCTTATGTCCAAAAGTAATTTTTTTTACAAAGGCATGATTTTTATTTGATTTTTATTAATTTGAAGCATGAACCCATATATTATGATGATTATTATGAATTCTTGAAGTTTATAATTTTAAAATATAAATTTACATATGTGGAGATATAAAGCATGAATCTTGAACAATATTTATCATGATTTTGATATTTGGATCGTGAATCCCCATTGGAATTGTGTTTTCTTAGAAAGTGTGTGTTATAAGCACGTTGATATTGAATATTTGAGATATTTTGAATGATTTGACCTTTTGTTCTTAATGGAGTTGTTTTGAACTCGAGTGTGAAAGAAATCCACAATGTGGTAGATTTTGAAAGATGGGAAGCATGATGGCTCCCAATGTATATTTATATATTACTGATATTGTTTTGTTGTGGATTGTCTTTTAAATCATCTGAGCTAAGTCCGGGAGAAATCTTTAGCGCCGAGTAGGAGGTATAAAGTGACCTTACTTTCCTAAAACTACGTGCCCCCGTAGGAGTGAACCTGAGGCTGATTTATATAGTGATCACTATTTTGTGTGGATTTGATACCGATAGTCCTACTCTGATGGCAAGGATAGGACGGTTATACCCAACATGGGTTGTACGTTGGACTCCATGTAGCTCACATGGTTTATGTCGGTTATAGGATCTCCCAGTGTGTGTGTTTTTCCTTGTGTCTATGGTGAATGGTGAAGTGATTTAAAAGTGGAATTGTGAAAGTTATTCTTTCGAAAGATTTAAATGATATTTACATTATGAGAATTGATATCCAAGATGAACTGAAAGTGATTGACATATTATATGATGAATCACATGTGTTATTGTACTTATTTCAACCTCTCATGATTATGATGATTTTCTTCGGGCTATGTGAGTCTTTTATACATCTTGCATATTTCTTATAAATATTTATGATGATGATGTTTATACAACTGTATACACCTCCATATACTCGGTTCCTTCCATGGTATCGACCTACATCTTTGGATGTGGGCTGCATTTTCTCGGAATATAGGTTCAGGTGCTCAGTTCCAGGTTCGACAATGATTCTTCGAGCACGCTGTTTTACATCCTCTGTTGTGGTGAGTGCTCATGTTCTTAGGACGTGATGTCTGATATTGGTTTCACGGAATCGTTTACATTTGATAACTGAGTATGAGTCAGTTAGGGCATGTCTCAATGGCTCGGTGATTTTATTGATTTTCTTAAAGGCTTGTCAGACTAGTATAGATGTTGGGAGCTGACTAATAAGTCGTATTTTGTTATCTTTCTGCAATTCTTTTATTCTTAAACAACGATTACTCTGTTGATATTTTCGTGTTATTTATGGAAACCCCGTTGATTTGTGTTGATGTAAATGAAAATGGCTCATAGATTTAGCTTGAGGCTACTCGTAGCCTCAAGCACCGTGTGACGCTTCGGGACCCATTTTTTCGGGCGTTACAAAGTTACTCCAATGTATTCTTCACCCAAAATTAATACAATAATTTCCCTCAAAAAGAATGGAAACTACGAAGTAGACAAATTTCTAATTATTGGGAATTGATTGATCCCACTCAAAGAGATTGGGTTTGAGTCTCTTAGGAAATTTGGGAACAGTTGTGTGCATTTAAACCTTTTCCCTTGGGTTGTTTTTACGCTAGGCCGCAATTGCTGGAGTTTGTCCGCTTTCGAGGCTATCGTGATTGTGATTATAGCCAAGAAATAATGGTATATTGACCTTCTTTACTAACCGTGATCATAGTCCTCAGACCGCGATTGTGGTAACTGAGGCTATGTTCTGCTCCAGGTCTTCAAACTATACTTCTTTCCTTCTTTTGATCTTTTTTAACGAACATACATATATTTTCATCTCATTACCTATGTGCCTGCAAGAAGTAGATATTAGTGCATTTAATCATGAATATGTCTCACTTATTAATTCAATACATGGTAATGTGCACGAACATTGAGTGCAAATGAGAGGTAAATTCACCACTCATCATAGAGGAAGTGGGAGATTCATCTATTCTATTGTTGTTGTGTGTATCTTAATTGTCTTCATATTAATTGTCCCCAGAGCTAATGCAAAATCTTGGGAATTTCCAATATCAAGAACGTCCTTACAAGGGAGTTTGAGATTAGGAAAAAGAGATTAAGATAGCGATTCGAGGCTAGCAACACTCATCTAATCAACATGAGACCCACCATGTAATACCCCGTATACTTCTAAGTTAGAAAAAAAAACTGTTGTTCCTATGTGTGAAACCTCTAATCTTGAAATTCATAATTGAGTACATTACTTATAATGCATATCCTAGTGATAAGAGAGATTATTATGAGTAAAACATATTCATAAGAGTCACTTAGAGTAATGCAAGCTAAGAGCTTTTGAATTCATCAAGTTTTGGTGTTAAATTTTGCAAGGGTCATATTTGAACTAGGATAACTTGTGTATATGTGGTATTTGTTGTAGATTTAGACCCACCAAATTGTAGGTAATTGAATTAGCTTTCCAATGATACCAATTTTTCCTAAATTCAATAACCGAGTGAAGTTATGGCTTTACAAAGGGGATTGTGTCGCCTAACACATCGCCTATGGCTACTGGAATGCTTAGGAGATGGGTTAAGTGCCACCCATCCTAGATTAGGTGATGGGAAATGCGCCACCTAGACTAACTTAGGCGATCAGTAATGCGCCTCCTAGCCTAGCTTAGGCAATGGAAAATGTGTCGCATACCTTATGGCCCAAGCAACGTAAACACTCCGTTTTTATGTTATTTTGAGGGAAACTAAGTCTTTTGACACTCATTAAACGTCACTAAACATAACCTTACAAAAATTTATAGCTCCTAATCACATTTTAACCATATTAACATCCTAAGTTCATCATCTAAGAGTACAATAGGAGAAAAACAATTAGGATTGCAAAATCAAGCTTGAAGGTCCAATCTTTCAACAATTTCATCACCATAAAGGTATGTGGGGTTTATGAACAAGTATAAACTTTTATCCTTATGCCCAAAACATGATCTTTATTTAAGATTACATATTTTTCAAATTAGGGTTCATACCCAATTATCATTATTTGAAGATTATGATTTACAATTGACTTAAATATTGAATTGCATGTCTATTTTCACATCTTTATGTGTGTGATATGATTTTATAGATTTCAAATTAAGTTTTTAAGCATGATATTGTAAGTTTGATTACATTACTTTGGATATTGTTGAATTATTTCAATAAGTATATGGAGCATGATGACTTACTATGAACTTGCATGAGTTTAAAGCACGATTTTTATGCCCCAAGTTTGAGTATTGATATTTCAAGAAGATTATGATTTTTTTCCCATATTATGAATGTTTACCAAAATTTATGAAACAAATTGATACTTTGATCCTAAGCTAAGATAAGAAATCCACATTGTTCATATATCTTGAGATTTTAAGAAAGAGAAGTATAACTGGTTTTATTATAAACCCTTGTGTTGTTTTAAGGTAGATTTCCTAATGTTCTGAGCAATAAGTATGGGAGTAGTATTTAGCACTGATTTGGATATTATTCTAAGGTCTCATGCCCCAGAAGTACGAGCCACCATAGGTTTAAGTCCCTATAAGGGTTTAGTCACTGATCACTCTAGCTAGGTTCTAGCCAATGGCAAGGGTAGAACAACTCTAACAATGTGGGTAAGATATATTAGACTCCATGATAGTTCACATGGTTTATGTTGGTTAGAGTGCCTCCCAAAGTCCCTAATTCTTAAGACAGAATGTCATAACAGATATTACAAACTAAGTGTGGTGGCTCGCAGAATTACTTTTACACTTTACTTCTCAAGATTATGGTTTTATAGTTTTGATTACACAAGCCAAAGTGAGTCACTTACACTTAGCATGCAGTTTTTGACAATTTTATGAACATTGCATTATTATTTTTACTTATGCATTCACCCCCACATGCGTAGTACATTCTAAAAGTACTGACCCACATATATGTCTATATGCTACATTGTTTAATAATGTAGGTTCAGGTGCTCAGTTCTAGCAGTGTGATTGACTGCGGGCATCTTTATCTACATCCCGATAGTTGGTGAGTCATAATGGTTCGAGGACCCATTTATTCACACTTTCAACTTTATTCAGTATTTTCTCAGCTATTTTCTATTCAGTTCGAGTTAGTTGGGGATCTATCTCAGCGACTTTCTAGGATTAGAAGTAGAGGCTTGTCAGACTGTTAGTAACATTTCAGATTTCTAGTATTGGTTGTTTAGATCTTTAAGACAATAACTTTTAGACTTTATGTTTATCTAAACATAGATTAGTTAAGACAATAAATGTCATATTTCAATAACTCAGTGTATTCACATGCTTAAGCTACCTATATTATGAGTTTCAAAATTAGAAAAAGGCTCTAAGGGTTAGCTTGGGGCTACGTGTAGCCTTGAGCACTGTGTGACATCTCGAAACTCATTTTAGACATGTTACACACCAGTTGAAAGTTGTAATTAGTTTATAGATAGGGGATGATAAGGCAACACCCTGAGACTCACAAGGAAAAGGGTTAGATTTATCAATACGTTTGCAAGACGGTTGATACTACATAGTTTGTCAACTCTGCATGTAGCGTATAAAGATATGTGAGTTGAAAAGAAAAAATTTATGAAGTTGAGAAGCCAGGGGGAACACGGTACTAGTGTTCGTTCTCTATTGCTTACAAATTTAGGCATTTGAGTTTGGTTATGGGTTATTTTTAACTTCAAACTCCCCCACCCCATTTACTTTTCTACACTGCTCGTGGATTTTATCCAATTTTAGATATTGTTCAATACTTTCCCTATAGGTTAGACCCCAACCTTGTTTGGGTTACTATATTTAACATCGATCATAACATACTTCTTTAGAGGTTAGTTTCGGGTGATATCAAATTTTAACGTTGTTTCCTAGGAAGACAATGTGAATTATTGATTGAAGTTGGTAAAGTTCGTATTTTTTAATTTGGTATACACCGGTGTATGTTAAACACTAGGTGTAGAGGAAATCCCTTACTCCTTTAGATCCAAGGCCTGAAAGAATTATACAAACACCTCGAAAGATGTCAGAGTAAGTTTGTGAGTTCCTGCAGGGATTTGAGACCCTCATATTTTACCTTCTCCTCCACCTGTTGATCTATAAAATATTGCAATTAGATAGATGAAGTAATTTTTAGTAGAAGCAGCTAAAGAAAAAAGAGTAGTTGAGAAATCTAAGTTAGCTCGGTAGGCACAACTAGCCAGGCCAAGACAAATAGCTGATCAACATATAGATATTGATGGCAACCAGAAGAGAGCTAGGGTTGGAAGAGCTTGATTTATACTTTTATAGTAGTTTATACCACAATTTGAGAAGGATGAAGACATTGGATATGTGGATCCTACTGAGAATGGAGCTATTGTTCCACCTACTTTACCCCCGAATGTAAAGTTTGATATTACCAGTGCAATGATTTAGCTTCTAAATCTAAAAGGTGTTTTCTCAAAGGCAGCAATAGATAATGCAAACATGCACCTATTTAATTTCACTAGGATATATACTTTATGTACTATCCTTGGGATGGATTAGGAAGCATTGAGGTTATGGTTTTACCCTTTTTTATTGACAAGTGAAGCATCAGTGTGGCTTCGAGAACTCTCTCGAGGCCCAATCATGACTTGGCATGAGTTGCGTAGATAGTTTTTGAATTGATTTTTTCCTCCTTCCAGGATGCTATGGTTAAAAGATGAGATTTATAATTTCAATTAATTGCTTGGAGATTCAATGTATGAAGTGTGGTTTTGATTCAAAAAGAAGTTCAGCATAGTACCCCATCATAGGATTCCAGGATCTAACATGTTAGAGATATTCGATAGATCTTTAAATATCAGCTCTAGGGTAATGGCAGACACGATATTTGGAGGTGAACTTATGCGTCTACATTGGGAGATGGACCAAGAGATGCTAGAACATATTTATGTCACTAACCGAGGATGGCATACTCAGAAGGCTGATAGAGAAGTTGGTACCTATGCTAGAAGCACTGCAAGTAACTATAGAGTTAGTGATGATATGGTAGAACAAGAAGTTGCATAGGTCAGAACGGATATTGGGATACTTTCAAAACAATTTATAGCAATAATAGCTGAAAAGGTGAATGTAGTGGGAGAACAAAGATCTACTTCAAGAACTTATGAGTCTAATGCAGATAAGGAAGTAAAGTATTTAGATCACAAAGTGGCGGGTTTCTAAGCCAAAGGTCAAGGAAACCAAGGTAGGAACAATTATGGTGATAGGTACCAAAACATAGAAGAAGAGATGAGATAGTGATTGAAGGTGCAAGGATGACTATAAAGAGAAGAGAATAATATATATTACACCAGGTAGCTGAAATATTGAGTATAGAATGGAAGTAATGCTGTTGAAATTAGTAAAAGTCTAAGAAAGTCAAAAGTGCTATCTTAAGGAGATTAAGGTAGATCTATCGGGGTTGAATCACAAATTTAAGTCACATGCAACTGCGATCAGACAACTAGACAAGTAGCTTAGCCAAATGTCATCCTCATTGTATCAAAGGTAGCCTAGCACTCTTCCTAGTAATCCAGTGCAGAACCCGAAGAAGGATAGTCATTGTCATGCAATTACTACTCGGAGTGGTAATACTACCATGGATCCACTCGAATCCACTTTGAATGAGCCAAAGAATGATGTTCACCCTATTGTTATTGAGAAAGAACCTGATATTGAAGTAGAGAAATCATTAGATGTGGTGAATAATAGTATAAAAGACGAAGATAAGGGTAAGTTTGAGAAACCTATTCTGAAAACCATTCCAAGACCTCAACAGCCTTATCCTCAGAGATTGAAAAAATCATGAAGCGAGTACATATTAGAGATTTCTATCTATGTTAAAGAAGTTTTCTGTAAACATTCCATTAGTTTAGGAATTGGAGAAAATTCCAGACTCTGCAAAGTTCATGAAAGATCTGGTCACTAAAAAGGGGACTGTGAGCTATAAGACTTCTAAAAATATACATCACTGTAGTTTTTTTGTCTCTAGAAGTAGTGGTGTTTGCCTTTGAGAAATTTCATTCTTATAGGATTGGCACTAAGTTTGTCATGTATACTGATTATAAAGCCTTGAGATACTTGATGTCAAAGAAAGATGCAAAGCCTAGATTCATCTATTGGGTTTTATTGCTGTAAGAGTTCGATTTTAAGGTAAAAGATCAAAATGGTATAGAGAATCAAGTTACTGATCATTTATCTAGACTTGAGGATGAAGCAATTTAGAAAGTAAGGAATGGGCTCAAAATTGATGACACTTTTCCAGACAAGCAAATTTTGGCAGCATCGCAAGACCTAATTCCTTAGTTTGCTAACTTTTCAAATTAACTATAAAGTGATCTAGTCCCAAAAGAACTATCCTTCCTATAGAGAAAGATATTTATGCATCAGGTAAGAAAGTTTTTCTAGGATGAACCTTACTTATTCTGAATCTGTATGGATAGGGTTATTCGTAGATCCATCCTTGAAGTGGAGATGATGAGCATCACTGAGGCTTGTCGTTCTTCAGGATTTGAGGGTCACCTTGGAGGAACCCGCAAAGCCCAAAAGATCTTACAATGTGGGTACTACTCGCCTATGATATACAAGGATGCTCATGACTTTGCTTCAACCTGTGACCCGTGCCAGTGTCAAGGCAATATCTCTAGGCTCTATGAACTTCCTATGATCCCTATTTTAGAATTGAAGTTGTTTGATATATAGGGTGTTGAGTTCATGGTACCATTTGTGAGATCCTTTAGTATGAAATACATTCTTGTGGTGGTGGACTATCTATCCAAGTGGGTTAAAGCAACTGCACTCCCCAATAATGAAGGAAGAAGTGTTACTGACTTTTTAAAGAAATATATATATATATATATATATATATATATATATATATTCTCAATTTAGAAAACCACGTGCAATCATTAGTGATGGTGGTTACATTTCTATATTTGCCTATTTAAGAGTTTGCTTGAGAAGTACAGAGTAAAGCATATGGTGCAAACACCTTACCATCCATAAACAGTGGACAGTCTGAGGTGTCCAATAGAGAGTTAAATTCCATTTTGGCAAAGATTGTGAATGCCAATAGGACTGACTGGTCGAAAAAGCTAGATAATGCATTAGGGGCCTACCGAACAACTTTCAAGACGCCCATAGGTGATTCTCCATATCAATTGGTGTATGTCAAGGCATGTCACATGCTTGTTGAACTTGAACACAAAGCACTATAGGCATTGAAAAAGTTGAATTTTGAGTGGCAAGATATAGCAAAGGCAAGAATGAGTAAGATGAATGAGTTGGGGAATTCTGACTCTGGGCTTATGAGAGTTCTGCACTTTTAAAAGACAAGATGAAGTTGCATCATTATCGTGATATCGAGAAAATAATATTTGAGCAAGGTGACTAGGTATTTCTATACAACTCAAGATTTTTCTTGTTTCCAGGTAAGTTGAGTCTAGGTGGTATGGGCCATTTCCTATGGTGAGAGTGTTTCCATATAGTGCTTTAAAATTGAAGCATGATGGTGAAGCCCCTTCCAAAGTGAATGGGAAACGGGTAAAGAACTATATGGGTAACTCTAAGGAGGTCAAAGTGTTTCTTGAAATAGACCTTGGTGAAGTCAAAGTAACCAAGGCAATTGCATCATGCAGCAATATTAAATTAAGCGCTACATGGGAGGTATGGGGATGGTAGGTGAAGTTTGAATATCCAACTTACCTATGTCATGCTGTGACATTAAATCAAGTGTTATATGGAAGGCAACCCATGTTTTGTAGTTAAATTATAGGGTAATATGTGTGTGCAATGTGCAGAAATAAAGATTGTAAGAGTTAACCAGAAATTGCTAAAATCATGATATACGGGACTTTTTACAAGTCATTACCAAGCAATACAACTCATGAGAAAGATTCATAAGGACCTGAACTCAAAACTATTCCAGGAAATTGATTTTTGGAGTCATTATGACTCATAGAACGAGTCAAAACCTATTATTACAACTCTTAACCTTGAGTCATAATGACTCCAGACCCAGGTAAGGTTCCAAATCTTTATGAAGGGAATGTGACTCCCATAATCTATGGTTATGATCCATAAAGAAGACTGTTAATCACCCTGAGTTGTCAAGGTTGGTAGTTCAACCTGACTTAAAACAACTTTTAAAATAAAAAGGGGCACCTAAATAGGCACACGACCTTTCAAATCGTGGACTCCCTCTATTTTTATTGGCTTACAAAAATACAAATAAATCCACATTTACTCTAAAGCATCAAGTCAACCTAGTTTATTGCTCCCAAAATTCTAAAAGTTCATCAAGAATAGGGCCTAAAGTTGTTTGATATCAAGAAATGCAAACCTCAAGCAAACATTTAAGTGTTCAAGCTTAAAAGCTCTATGTATTAAGTTTAATCCTAAAAATAGTACAAGGTTCTTAGATTTCTTGATTAAAATATGTATTAACATAGGCTATCAAACCTTATTTCTTGAAAATTATGCTATGTAATGTTGTAATGGGAGTGAAAATAAACTTTGTGCTTTAGAATTATGTTATGCATTAATGTGGAGAGAATTGAGTTGTGATTTATGGTTATATGATGTAATAGGATTGAATATCGGAACCAACTCAGGCTAAACCCCCATGTTTAGTGGATACAAGACTTCTAATGACTCGTAAACACACTTAAAAAGTTGTTACAAGGCTAGTAACCACTGATAACATGGAGGATTAGAAGAGTGTAGGTTCGGTTATCATTACAACTGAACTATAGAATCGTAATCAATCTCTACGATGCATTTCAACAATCGTAATGACTAGGGAAGTTGATGCAGTATATGAAATATCTCTGGTCAACTTACGAGTGTTGGTGATGATTCGTAGTTTAACCTTATGACTCATTAGAAGGACTCGTAACTTAACCAGTAACTACTAACCTGGCCTCAGTCTACGTTATGGCTTGTTTAAATGAGTTGTACCCAATGGTTATGACTCATACCTCCTTGTCGTAATGAATCCAAAACATGTACACTGACACCAAATTTTCTTATTTTTCTTGAATCTTATATAATTCACTACTTGTTCTTATGCAAACAGGTAGTTTCAAATGGCTCCAAAAGGTGATTCATCATCAAAGAAAAACCCAATGAATAACACCAAGAAGAAACTTATTCCTAATTTTGATTACCAGTTGAGAAATAAGAAAACTGATGATTCAAGCAGTGACATTGAAGAATATCAAGTAAAGAAGCTGGTTAATACTAGATAGAAGCTACCTCAAGGCAAAAAAACAACTATGGCAGAGGCATCAGCTCTGAAGAAATCACAAAGAATGAAACATCCCAGCACTTCCCCTCTGCACTCAAAATCATCTTCTAATGACAACAATAATGATGATGATGATGAAAATGATTATCGAGTAGGTGAGAAAGAATCGAGCCTTATGAGGGAAAATCTGAAAGTAAGGGTAGGGAGCATGTTACCCCTATTAAAGTTCAGCCACCACCACCACCCCAATTTCAATTATCCAAAGAACCTGCTCTAATGCCCATCGTTAAATGGTGGAGGTAACCAAGAATGCAGGAAACATATAATAAGGGGTTGGGAAATTTATTCCTACATTAGTGTGGGAGTTCTATGTAGGTTATAATGGGGATCTTAAAAGGCAATACCCACAGGGCAACTTGTGGAAGGGTGGTGATCTAATCACCTCATTGACTATTCACGAAGTTCAGGTGAACATATCCCTACGAACTATTTCAAGATTATTGCATGAACCCGATTTCCAACCACTGGTACATACAGCTAAAGTTGAGTACCGCATGGATGAAATGTGCAAAATAAAAAAGAAACAAATGGGTACAGCAGATAAGATTATGTATTTTTCATGGATAATGAATATCATTGATATAAATAGGGAAGGAGTGAGTTAGATAGGTGGTGTCCTGAGAGTGAAGTCATAAAAAATTACCAAGAATACACTAAACTTCAAGGCAAAGGCGTGGTGGACTCTGACCTAGAATAAATTGTGTCCTGCTATAGGGGACAATGTTCTCAGTCTACTTTGCGCAACGTTGATAGTAGGACTCATGGATGGATATAAGTTTGATATCTCATAGTTCATCTCTCAGGAGATAAGTGATCAAGTTGTGGGCATTGATAAAGTAATTATGGCATTCTCATGCTAGTTCATACAGATATGCTTAGAGGTGAAAGTGACAGAACTCCGAGATGTTGATCAGTATATTGAGCCAAAGAGCACCAATAATTTAGGGTTGATTCGAGATACAGTGAACCCCATGACTTGGCAAGAAAAGAAAGAAGAGAAATTACTATAAGAGGCTCTCTAAAATAGGGATGTGAATACTGAGACTGTTAGTTTTACTGAGGTAGATGACAATCCAATAAAAAGTAGGAAGTATCATCCCCATCCTTATGATGCAGTAGATACATGCAGTGCTCCTACTCTTCCATAGGCTGCAGCACCACGTGCACCCTTATCCAGGTTATCTCTGGTAGGTTTTGCAGTCATCTCATAGGCTATGTGGAATGATGTTATAAAAGGTTTGACTACTGTAGAGAAAAATGTCTAGTTAGTAGAAAAGGGGTACAACCCTAGATTGATAATAGACTGGAATAACAAACAAGGAAAATCTAAATGATATTAAATAGTTTTGTGTGAAGGGTCACACGTTAACACAAATGTTGTCAATCCACTGATATAGCAGGAGTAAAATATGAGGTAGCCGAGCTGTGAAAGCTGGTTGATAAATTATATGATAGCAAAGTTTTACCAATTCTTGTCATAACAAAGGTTCATCCATAGGTAGAAATTGAAAATATTTAGGGTCTTACAGATGGAGAAGAAGGAAAAAAAACATGAAAAGAAACAGACAGATCACAAAAAATGAAAATATTGGTATAGCAATGCAAGTGAGGATGCTGAGAGGGAAAGTGACATAACCCCAACACCAGACATAACACTGAGCACACCGACCATAATTAGTGCCACTATTGTAGGGATAGTTCTCATAGCTGATAGGACTAATGATGAGCAGAGAGGGGTCAAATTTTAGGAGGGCAATACTGATAGAGTATAACTTGGCACCTAGGGCACCCAGGTATGTCCTAGATCCCTGTGCTACATCGTTAGATACACTAGGGATAGTTCATAGGTTTTAGCTAGGGGTAGGGGTGTACCACAGTTACAGTGGGTTCTGATTATCGTGTTTCAAAACCTGTAGGCCACAATTTGAAAAAAAATATGAATTGGTATGTTAGCATGTTTGTGTTGTTTTGAATTATGTTTTTGTGTGGTGTGATGCTAAAGTAGGAAGAAAATTTATACTTAAGGCAGTAGATATATTTTGAATGATTGTGCTTAATTTGTAAAAGTTGTTTTGGAAAAATTGGTACCCCTCCTACATTTTTGCTAACTGTGTGATATGTGTATGTGTTATGTACAACTATGAATCTAATAATGGCATTATAATTAGGGATGGATCAACTATGGAAAAAAATTGCATAACTGGATAAGTAGTAACTAGCAATGTGACCCTGTACGATGTATGTGTGAGGTGCTACCTAGTTCACAATGCGTATGGAGTCCATAACTTGCCCGATCATATGTGTGAATAAAAGAAGGTTGGGTGTGGTAGAACAAGAGAAAAATAGAAAAAGATCAAGAAAAAGAAAATTGTGAACAATGAACAAAAGAAAAAGAATAAGAAAGCACACCCAATATGAATAAATATAAAATGAATAAAAAGGGAGAAATAAGGGTGGAGTGAATCAAAAGTTGGGAAACAAATTGACCCCAAAGTAACCATAGTGTTAAGAAGGTTTAGTGATTGAAAAATTCCCAAAGATACCATACCAGCCCCAAACCTACATTATAATCTTAACAACGTCCTATATTGATCCTAACCCGACATTTTAAAAACTCAGGTAAAGAACATATAGTAAATCCTATGGCATTTTATGTACACCAATTGGAACTTCATTATAAGTGTGAGCATCTCTTGACTGTCCCTAAATAAATATGTCGATCTATCTAAGTGAATAGGACCTATTTGATTATGAGGATGCAGGGGTTGCGTTGTTAGATTATTAGACTTTTTGGGTAGTGTAATTTGTATCTATGCCTAGTTGACTGTTGCTAATGTAATTCCATTATTGGATTCCTTTTTGTCACATCAGCGTACCTAATAAATATACATATTTGGGTTCTTGAAAAGTTAAAAATAGGTGGGGGAGTAACGTGTTGTGAACTAAAGTTGAAAATTTACTATCGAAGGTATTTTGGATCTTTATATTTAAGCATCGTGTTTCTGTGTTTTTTATTTTAGTTTTGCCTGAGGACATGTAAATATTCTAAGTTGAGGGTATTGATGTGCTGCAAAAACATGGAACATTCGATTCCTAAAACAAAAAAGTTATGCTTGGACTAATGCCATTTTTCTTAGATATGATGTGGTTCTGTGTGGTATTGAGGGTAACATAAGTGGAAAGTGTTATTGGACTAAATAGAATAAAGAAAAGTTCTAAAAACGAAAATCACTAGTCAAGCTATAAGTCATCAAGTCACCTTACAAATCATAGCTTGACTTGTAAGGATACCAAAAAAAAAGTGAATCAGATCCACCAAGTAAAGATTGACTACGACTCATACGAAGTGGATAGAGTCATTGGGATCACTCATAAGGAGACCAATGAGCTATGCCAAGTTCCAGCACTGAAGTTAAGGAATACTAAGAGTCGCAATATCAGACTACAACTCATAGTGACCAATGGTAAGGAGACTAGTATGTAAAGCTATGAAGTACAAGGTTCAATTGATAAAGAGTGAAAACTGTGAGTTGTAAGGACCAACTATAATTTGAAGTACAAGGTTCAAGTGATAAAGAGTGAAGACCATCAATTGTAAGGACCGAATAAAACTCGTAATAATTAGTTGTAATGACACCAGAAGCTTGAAACCTTGAAGATAAAAGTTCACTGGAATAGTTACGACTGCCAAACATATGACTCGTAAGGAGACCTCACGAGTCGTAAGGATTGTCGACCTACTTTTCCTATTTAGTTTTTATTAGGATTTCTCTATTTGTTTAGATACTATAAATACTTGAGGGTTATTCTTTTTTAGGTTATGTACTTTTATCATTTTTTGAGATACTTTCACATACTTTGAGGATTAATACTATTGTCTTGGATTTTTGGTTCCATATTCAATTAAAGATTTTGGATTTTATTCTTTCACCATTGTGAAATTAATTACATGTCTTCTTTGTTGGTTATTATTGGTTTTTGCATAAACATGAGTGGCTAAATTTCTTAACTAGGGTTGTGTAAGCCCTGGCAAATTAAAAACATAGAGGAAGTAGGAGATTCATCTATTCTATTGTAGTTTTGTGTATCATAATTCTCTTAATATTAATTGTCCCTAGAGCTACTACAGAATATTAGGAATTTTCCGTGTTCAAGAACGTCCTCATAAGGGAATTTAAGAACAGAAAAGGAGATTAAGACAGTAATTCGAGGCTACCAACCCTCATCTAATCAACCAGAAACCCATAAGGTGAATGTTGTACTGGGATTATAGACAAGGGATGATAAGTTTATAAGGTAAAGGATGAGATTTATTAATACATTCACAAGATGGTTTATAATACATAGCTTTTCAACTCTGCATGCAGCTCATTAAGATAGGTGAGTTGAACACAAAAAGTTAACAGAGTTGAGAAGCCTAGGGAATACAGTCCTAGTGTTCATCTTCTATTATTTACAAATTCAAACATTCAACTTCAGTTACGCGTTAATTTTAACATTAAATTCCTCCTATTTACTTTTCCACACTACTCGTGGATTTTATTAAATTTGAGATACAGTCCAACGTTTTCCTTGTCGGTTTGACCCAACCTTATATGGGTTACTATGTTTGACAACGACCGCTACATACTTCTTTGGAGGTTAGTTTTGGAAAATATCATACATAAGCTTTAAAAGCTAAGTTTGCACTCCTCGAGGATTTGACCCCGACTCATATTGGGTATATATTAACAATGACTTCCTTGAATTTATAGTGTAAGTTAAATGTTATCAGTTATGCGGATTGGAGGTAAAGATAGTTAGAGTTTGAAGTAAGTGATTGGGTATTCTTGAAGGTTTCTCCTATGAAAAGAGTCATGAGGTTTGGAAGAAGGGGAAACTTAGTCCTAATTATGTTTGACCGTACCAGATTATAAGAAGAGTTGGGAATATGGCATATAAGTTAGATTTACACCAATTTTGATTCTATTCATTTTGTATTCCATGTGTCTATGTTGAAGAAGTGTGTGTGTTATCCTTCCTTGATAGTGTATGTTGAGAATGTTGGTGTTACTGATTTCTTTTCTTATGAGAAATCCCCGATTGAGATATTGGATAGGCAAGTTCGTAGGTTGAGTACCAAGGATATAGCTTCGGTGAAGGTTCTTTGGAGGAATCAAAAAGTAAAAGAAGATACATGGGAAGCTGAGGAAGATATGAAGGCCAAGTATCCATTCTTGTATCCCGAGTTGGATGAAAGTGCTTAAGGTATGAGTTTTATTTTCCTCTTGTCACTTTTCGAGTTTGTTGTTTGATTCTGGTGTACTTTTGTTATTCTCTTGCTAATAGTGGTCTAACTCATCATTCGGGGATGAATGATACTAAGAGTGGATAATGTAAGACCACTAAAAACTTTTGATCATTTTATTTTGACCCTCCTACGTGTGTAATGTTAATTTTTTACTTGAATTATATTAAGGTATGTTAAAAGGGTGTTATGAGAAAGATTCAGATTTTTTAGAAGGGGTTTGTGATAATTTTAGGACCCTGAGGTAGTAAGCCTTTGCAATAAGGTCGTGTCACGGAGGTTAACCTCCACAAAATTGGCGTGGCACAGAGGCTAACCTCCTTGATATTGGCGTAAAATGCCGCTATTTTAAATTTATTCAATTTTTGTTTTTTCACTTGGGGTGATTGGCTTTTGGTATTATTACCCCTTGTACGACCTTTAAACATAAATACACCATTTTTCCATCAGTTTTAAGGATCAAAGACCATTCTCTTTCTCTTTAACACTTAAACCAAGTGACGAGGGGTAATTTTTTCACTCATTCTCACTAAACATTAGTGCTCATTACTATGTTTTGAATAAATAAATGAAAAATATTGGTGATAAAATGCACTAATATCCATTATTTGCAGGCATAGAGTTAAGGAGATCAAAATATGTGGATTGGAGATGAAAATGATAAAAAAGGAGCAAAGAAGATTGCAGCAGAAGACCTGGACTACATCAGCCTCAATTCCCATGACCGCAGTTGTGGTCAGTAAAGATAGTTATCACAACGCTGTCGAAGCACACAACTATGATCGTGTGGATGTGGTAGCGGACAGTCATGTACGATCGTGCTTTATTAGTAATATGCCCAGGGGCAGATTTGTAAAGACTTAGACGAATCCCAAACTAAATATATACAAAAACCCTTTCTTCTTTGGGTATTGCTTACCTCATAACTAATTTTGATTTGAGAAGAAGAACCCTAATTGGGAAAGTGTGTAAATACTCTTAGAGGCTTAATTTCTTAGTGATTTTGTGAAGAATGAATGTTTTGGATAATCCTCATGGTATACCTCTCTTTACTTTCTTCATGAGTAGTTAAGTAATTTAGTCTTGGGATTATGTTGTACTAAAGTGAAATTGCATGTGGGTATTGTTGTGTTTGTATGATTTTTAGTTGTTGACTATGGATTCCACCATTGATTGAGCTTATTAGTTGGAACTTGATGGGTGAAAACCCTAAATCTCCGAATGGGTTTGATGGATGAAAACCCCAAACTCTAGAAACCCTTTATCATCCTTGAAAGAGAGACTAAGATGTTTTACTACTGTTTGCAATCTTAGAAATAAGTGTGATGGGAGTGTAAGCCATGTCAAGAGCATCATCCTAGAAGTAGGGATACATGATTGAGGTGTTGGGTGATTAGAAATTGCACACTTGTTCGGTGCTCGAAAGAACCAATGGGTAAAATCATTGTAGTTCTACTGAAGTATTGACCACAATGACTATCGACCTAGCCTATCCTTTGATCAATAACTAAAATTCATGCCAAACCATCATTTACCCACATACATTACCTTTAGATAGACATAATCCCAAGACACTCTCTATTCTCAGTCTTAATCAAAAATGTTATATTCGTGTCTTGTTAGTGACAAATTATCTCCAAATCAAAATCCCCCCACTTTATTTTACATGTCTTATCTATTATCATTCCAGGTAAATTTATAGTAACTAGGACACCTATAAGTTTTGAAGCCTATAATTTACTCATTGTGGATTCAACCCCAACTCTAGTTGGGTTTTTTGACAATGACTGCCTCACCCCTTAATCATGGGATTAAGTTGAGTGTTATCAAAATGGCACCGTTTCTAAGGAGTGAAATAAAGATTTCACTTGTGCAGTGTGATTCTTACTTGGGAATACCCGGAGTGATACCATCTACTTTATTTGTTGTTTTTAATTCTTGTTTTAGGTGATCAGAGTGTTAATAGAACAATGAGTGATAGTGCAAGCAATATGGACCCTCTAGATGATGAGAGCCCACTAAATGAAATAGGGCAAACAAGTGCGATCAACATTCTACCAACTAATAGGAATAGAGTCTTCCATGTGACTAGCATCATGCTTCAAATGTTGCAAATCAAAAGATTGTACGAAGTTCAAGCCTTTGAGGTCCCAAATATCCATTTAATGAATTTAATGGAAATGTGTGCACCGTTTAATATAGCACACATTACTCAAGAGTCCAATCGACTTCACCTTTTCCCATTCTCATTCATGGGCAAGGCGGTTTCATGGCTTCGCTCACTCCCACCCGGCTCAATTACATCTTGGGATGATCTTACTAAGGTGTTTCTAGATATATATTTTCCGCCATCAAAAATTCTTCAAAAGCAGGACGAGATTGTAATTTTTTGTCAAATGAATGGAGAACCGTTGTTTAAAGCTTGGAAGAGGTTTAACGGTAAGCTTTCTCAATTGTCAAATCATTAATTTTCAGAGAAAATGCTTCTTGATATCTTCTACCATGCCCTTTATCCATTAAAAAAAATAGAGGTAGATAACGCGGCGCGTGGTTCCCTAGTGAAGTTGCACCACCACATGGCCTTTCTATTGATTGGACAAGTGTCTAAGCAAAATCAGAGTTGGTATACCCAAGAAATCGAAGCTCCCAAGATTCCTTCTACCACTTCCATGGTCGATAATGAACAAAGAAAGCGGAATGAAGAAAATAAGGAGAACATAGCAAAAATGATGACCCAACTCGAACTATTGACAAAGCATGTTATGGGCGCACCCATGAAAATGGTCAAAACCATTGCATCAAAATCTTACGAAGATGATGAAGAGCCAAAGAAGTTGGATGAGGAAATCCATTATTTGGCTAATTACTCGGGGGGTTCCTGCCCTAGCTATCAAAGGCAAGGTGGGAATAAAGGTTGGATAGACTGTGAGAAGGTTACATATTGGAGGGATTGGGAACATTAATATGATTGTTATGTTCCTCCTCACGATCGGGCCAAATGCAAATAGTCAAATATCGTTGACCTGAAAAAAATTCAAGATCTAGGATGTATTGACAAGGATCTTGAATAGAGTAGAAGGAACGGACAAAATGGTCCATCAGTTGAAAGGTGATTTTTCTGACCTATCTCAAACCGTGATGTCCCACTCCACTTCTATTAAGAAATTGGAAACCCAAGTCAGGCAAATCTCCACGCAACTAAATGCTTGGCCTCGAGGTGTACTCCCTAGTGACACGATTGCAAATCAAAAAAATAATGCCCAAGTTCTAGAAATTGTCACAAGGAGTGGGAAGGTACTTAATGAGCTCTTTAGAGGAGACATGAGTGAGAAGTTACTCAAGGATAAAGCAAAGTCAGTGATGCCCCAAAGAAACGAAGAAAATGATGAGATAGAAATTGTGAAAAGTGATAAAGAAGTGGTAAAAGTTAGAAAGCCACATGGTGATGTAGGGGTAACCATCCAAGTTCCTCCCCCATTCCCGTAACGATTGCATAAAAGAGATGAAGGTGACAAATTAAGGAAATTTATGCTAAAACTTAGCAACCTATCGATAAATATCCCATTCCTTGAGGCAATCCAAGAGATCTTGGTATACGCTAAGTTGATGAAAAAGTTGAAGGCTAAAAAAATCTTATTTAAGGTGAAACCATTGAGGTGACCCATGGGTGTAGTGCTATCATGGATAGCAAGGTTTCGAAAAAGAAGGATGACCCCGAAGCGTTCACCATCCCTTGCATAATTGGGACGCATAAATTTGCAAAAAGAGCTCTATGTGACCTTGGTGCGAGCATCAACCTAATGCCTTTTATCATCTACAAGAATCTCGGATTGTATACCCTTACACTGACATCTATGCGACTTCTCATGGCCGTCCGGTCCATCAAAAGGTCTGTGGGAATTTTGTTTAATGTCCTTGTCAAAGTGGACAAGTTTATGCTCCCGACGGACTTTATAGTATTGGATTGTGAAATGGACAAAGAGGTACCTATCATCCTTAGCCAACCTTTTTGGCCTTGGGAAGAGCTATTTTTGATCTAGAGATGGGGGAATAAAGTGTAGGGTGCAAGAGGATGAAGTCTCTCTCAAAATTTGCAAGTCAAAAAATCAAATCGTGGAACTTTAAGCAGTATCTGTGGTAGATGTTAAAGATGAAAAAATGAATGCAGAAGGGTTTGAAGACCCACCTTGAGAATGAAGTAAGGATTACTCATGTCATGAAGATAACTAAGACACTAGGTGGGAGGCAACCCGTAAATACCATGAGAGTGGCTCATATCCTTTTTATAATGCTTTTGTAGGGTAGATATTATCTTTTGCATATGAATAACCCATGCATTTGTGGAACTACGGAGTGCATTGGAAAACTGAACAGGGCAGAAATTTGTCAAAATTGAGTAAAATGCTAAACAGGGGAAAATAAAGGAGTAGAATTTCTCTCGGTTACTGTGATCACAGTACTCAAGCATAATCGCGGTCATGCGGGTGTCCGTGATCGTAGTCCCTTCACCACATCCACGGTTAGTTCATTCATTTAACCCCTAGTTCCCCTCATTTCCATCACACTCCCTTTTAAGATTGTATTCTATAATTTGGGTTGATTACTGGCCAAGTTTGTGCACTCTCAAAAAGTATCCTTGCATCCCTCATGCATCACAACTCTGGTAAGTGTCATGAATCTGTGTTTTTATTTATGAGAATAGGCCCTCTTCCACAAAATTATTTAAGTGCAAGTTTGGATCTTCGTGGGCTTGACCCCCAAATATACCTTTCATTTGAAAAATGTGAAACATTACACTTATCACGTGAAATACCCTATTTCCTTCATTCGGTGGGATACGGATGGCACTAGCATACCCCGCATCATAGAGATGGCCTTCATCATCAAGAGGCCCATCAAAGGTCATCCCAAAATTACTTGCATGATCAATCATTGTGTCGTGGACATAATTGAAATCACCGATAAAGAAAAAAAATTACAACCAAATTAAATAACACACACTACGGGTAAACCCAAAGACATTACCTACACCACACAAGCGAAAACAAAGTCTCACACCCCGACAATGGCTCCATCTTGATCATGCTCACCTATACCATTATTTTGGTGTAGGAATATCATTGTCAATATAATAAACTAACTTGAGTTAGGGTCAAATCCATGAGTAATGTAACTAGTATTCGATTCTTATGTATGTTGAAAGCTACTAAGTATTTACTGGCAATGTAAACAAAAATTAAGACATAAATTAATATTGGGAGAAATAGCTTGAAAGGTTGTTTAGACAAAATCTACTTGAACTACAAATTTAGAGAATCAATTGTAGAAAATAGTTCAATAAAAGAATACTGTTGGGATTATGTTTTCCTAGGGGAAAATAGTGCATTGGTATATAAAAATCAAATGCAAACTTTAGTTAATAACTATATAGGTAGGTTAGTTTAGGGGTTTTGATGTTAGTCTTCCAACCAAACACAAAAATATCACCCATGTAAACTTTTGAATAGCTCATGGGTGTAGTAAACAAATCAACCCAAAACCCTAATTGTGCATCCCTATTTCTAGAAAGATGCCTAAGACATAGAAAATTCACAATCCATCCTTATATATTAGATAATGTAAATGAATAAGAAAATATCTAATTATTGTTCATAAATTCTTGTCGCCCATATCTCTCTTTTAAGGATGATATAGGATCTAAAAAGAATACCCGCATCCCTCTTAGAATGATTATGTGCGATTTGGGGAAATTAGGGCTTTCGCCCACAAGTTCCAGTATTAATAATCAAGTATTTGTGAAACTCAACATCATTAACCAAAAATATAAACTAACAATCAAAACCACACACATGTGCAACCTATTCCAACATAACCCTAAGATAGATGTTTACCTACTCATGAACTTTAAGAGATGAAATATACCCAAATTGAAATTCAAAGCTTCCATTGAAGAGGCAAAGCAAGGGTATTCTCAAATTCTATTTCAATTACAACTAAAATCCTTGGAAAATTAACTACAATAATCTTGCCCAATTTGTTAGGGTTTTTACAATGCCAAAAATTAAATTCTAGTTAGGAGAAACCAAAAGTGAAAGGGTTTTTTCCCTATAGAGAATTTGGGATTCAGATACTTCAAATTACAAAATTGTCTCAAGGCATTTGGCCATGCGATTGTGATTGCCATTGGTTGATCGTAATCACGACTCTCATGATTGTGGTGATCCCATCGTGATTAGAAACCTTAAATGATCTTGACTTGTCGTGATCACGATCCTTATACCATGATCGTAATAAGCGAGGATCAATCCCTGCTCTGAATTTTCCAATTATTGCACTAATTTTTCCCTTTTTTTTTATTTTACTTCACTTGGTTTCTTCCATTTATCTATAAACCTGAAACCCATGGGAATTAGTTCATTTAAATGGCAAATTTACCTTATTTATACAATTAAATCATAGTAATGTGCACAAATTTGGACATCAATGAGTGGTAAATTTACCATTCATCACCATCCTAGAGTTCCTGAGTTATGTTATGATTGTGGGAAGGATGTTCATTGAACAAAGTAGGGTTCTTATTCTTTTATAAAATAAGAAATTCGAATTAGTGTCTAGGACAGAGATGTACCTAGAAGCCTTACTTGATTCACATATAGGATGATAGCTTACAGAACTTAATTAGATTATTATATCCCCACTCAACGATGTTGTTGTAATATTCAAGTTAGGTAAACGATTAAAGTTTGGGAGACCATGATCATACGATTAACCCAACAATTCAAAAAACAAGATAAGAAAGTTAACAAATGAAGTTCAATAACGTAGTATGATTGTTCGAAGTGCTTTAAACCTGGGCTTTCCTCTATTGATTGTATTAAGTCTTTTATTTAATGCATTGCTTACTTTACTTTAGATTACAAATATTCAAAACTCTTGTTTGATTACGCTGGCACTAGATTGATCTAAATTTTGAACTAAAATCAAATAGATGTTTGAACGAATCCACTTGTAAAATTTCATTGAGATCACTGACACATTAATTCCACAGATATGAATGTTGATTATGTGAGGCTGGCAATCTTCCCCTATTCACTTATTGGGGAAGCTAAAAGGTGGTTGAATGTTGATCCAGTTAATTCAATCACATCATGAGGTGTCATAGCCCAGAAGTTCCTTATCATATTCTTTCCATCTAGAAAGACTGTAAAACTTTGTAGTCCGATAGTGAGCATCAAACAGAGGCCAGGAGAGAGCCTCTATTATGCTTGGGAGCAGTTCAAGGCACTTCTTTGGGACTATTCACATCATCAACAGTCCAATGAGGTACTTTCTCATACTTTTGTAAAAGAACTTGACCACAACATAAAATGTTTACTAGATTCAGCTACAGGTGGTCAAGAATTGGAGTTGACTTATGATGAGCTGTACACCTTATTAAACCACACAACATAAGGAAATATAGAGTGGCATAGTGATTCTAGGAGTGCCACAAAGAAAGTTTCTAGAGTATTGGAGGTGTACCAATACACTGCTTTATCAGCTCAGGTTGCAGCATTACAAAATTTGATACACTCCGTTTAGAAGCATTAAAGTGTGAGCTACACAGCCTGCAGCAGCAATTAATGCAGTTCAGCAGACCAGTGGTTGGTTTAAGGTTTGTGGCAACAGTGGTCATTCTGCGGCCATGTGTACTACAAATCAAAATTCAATGATGTTTGTGGGCAATTTTCAGAGGCCAAATTATGGTAACGCCTACAACATGAAATGGCAAACTCTGCCACCAATCCAACATAGAACAATCATCAATAGTTTAAAGGGAATTAGGTGACAACTCAGACTAGAAACATGGAAGAGATATTGAAACAACTTATAGTTGGTCAAGAGCTCTTGGCAGCAGATATGAAAAGTTAATAGGCAGAGATAAAGAACCAGAAAGCAGCCACGAGAAACTTAGAGTTGTAGTTGGGGAAGTTATCACAGACACTAAATACTAGGCCTCAAGGTGGTTTTCCAGGAGATATAGAAAATCCAAAAAAAATTTTGGCAATCACATTATGAAGTGATAAAAAGCTTCATGGAAAACCTCCAAAGACAACTAAGGAGGTGGATGCTGATTCGAGTCCTAAATAGGTAAAGAAAAAAGTTGCTGAAAAGTCGAGAAAGTCAGAGTACTTGAAATAAAAAGTTATTGAAGAAGTGAAAAAGATGCTACAACTACCTTTCCTACAGAAGCATGGGAAGGCGCAAGAGGATGCGTGCTTCAATAAATTCTTTGACACGTTCAGAGAGTTACACATTAACTTTTCTCTTTTAGATATTTTGTAGGGAATGCCCAAGTATGCTAAGTAGTTGAGGGATGTGGTTGCTAACAAATTTAAGTTGTAGGATGTGGAGGCGGTAGCACTCACTCGGGAGTGTAGTTTTGTGGTTACTCAAAATATTCCCAAAGGTTTAAGGACCCTTGGAAGTTCACTCTCCCCATTTAGATTGGAAACAATGAGGTAGTTCAAGAACTTAGTGATTTTGGGAAAAGTATAAAATCGATGCCACTATATCTGTTTAATACATTGGGCTTGGGAAATCCTAGACCGAGCTCTACACTACTACAGTTGGGAAATGGGACCATAGACTATCCAGAAGGAGTTATAAAAGATGTTCTCATAATGCTTGGTAAATTTATTATTCCTACTGGCTTTATTATTCAAAATTTTTAGGTAGACAAACAAGTACCAATCATCTTGGGGCATCTATTTTAGCAATGAGAAGAGCTTTGATTGATGTGAGAGAGGGCACGCTCATAATGAGGTTGGGTGATGAAGAAGCAGTTTTTAAAGTGTACAAACTGCTTAACGCACTATCCCACTACAAATACTTATGTATGATTACTGTGATTGGAGAAGATAAGTGTGGGGTGGTGGAGCATATTCCATTAAAAACCTCTTCGGACACCCTCATTGAGCACCTTAAGCCACAACCACCTAAGCCTGACATAATACAGATTGATGAGCCTAAAAAGGATAAAGTTGATAAATCTATTTACCTTAAGTGTTCACACTCAAGATGTTAGAAATGAATAAGAAGATGGCCTCCAAGTATGAGAAAAAGGATGAAGGAACTTGGTTAATTTGAGTTAGGTCGTACCGCGATACTAAATCAGGCACTACTTGGAAAGCAACTCAAGTCAATTAGGTATATTTTATTTTCAGTATTTTTAGTTTTTACTTCATGCATTTTTTGTTTTTATTGAGTCACAGGTTGATGGGAAGTCTGAGTACCGACAAACCTGAGCTAAGGAGTATGATGAAGATTAAGTGTAGGGTCGCCAAACCTTCTTGATGTATGAAGATGCTACTTGCTAGGCCTAGAGGCCTCAAGGAGTATTTTTATCTCTACTTTAAAGTATACTTTGGGGACAAAGTAGATTTTTAAGTGTGGGGTGGGGTAATTTCCATTTTAGGGTAAATTTAAAATTTTTTGTGTTTGGAATAAGTGAGATATTCTTGATTGGCGCTATATGTGATTTTTTTATGCAAGTGTTTTGGTAGTAAAAGCATGTTAATTTTATGAACAACTACTTTTTAGACTCCTAGGCTAATGATTAAAACTCCTGTACATGTGACTTTAAATTTGAATTCATGTTATTATTTGGTTGAGAGCCTATGATGATCCTATGTGAGTTAAACATGTGCCATGTGTGTAAGGTGTTGTATATTCCTGGTTGGATATGATGATAGAACTTGCCTGGTATGTGTGAAGCAAAATAAAGAGTGTGGGTTTAGGATATGATATAGGCATTTCTTTGATAGCCATGTTTTATACCTTCTTTTGACCTACCTTTGTTCTTAATCCTAGTCAACCCTGTTGATCCTTTATCTTTTTATTTTGTAGCCTCATATGTAGCCTAATACCTTCTTTTATAGACCTTGATTTGATCAAAAGCTCCTAGCATCTTTATTAAGTAATTAATTAAGTATGGAGTTTTAGAAATAAGAGGAGAAAGGGGAAAGTGAAGCCCCAAGGTGATACTTATTAGTGTGAAAAGAAAAAAAATTGTTATTTCATTACATCCCTAGTCAACAATATAGTTGTAATTTCCAAATTAGGTAAACGGTTAGAGGTCGGGTGATGATAGGCGATATTACGCGCCTATATCAATATATTTTGCCCATATTTTAGCCTATTTTTGAGAACAAATTATATATTTCATGCACTTTTAGTCCTTTTTCCTGTAAGTGAGCTAACGAACATGATTAGCAAAGTTTCAGGTGTAAATGATGCAGAATTCAGCATTTTATGGATTACTTGACACCAAAGAAAGCTTCACGGAAGGAGAAAAGGAAGCTTGGACGCCTAAGGACCAAAAGTGATGCATGGAAAATCTGTCCCGGGCTAAAACAACATTTCTGAAGACTTTGGGGACTTGCAGTAACTTATTTGGATTAGGCTAATAATACATTAACCTAGTACAAATGGGTTAAGTATTTCATTAGTCTATTTGGATTTGGATAATGTTACATTAACCTAGTACAATTGGGTTAAGTATTTCATTAGCTTAGTAGGATTTGGTTAAGTATTTCATTAGCTTAGTAGGATTAGGATATGGGTATTATAAATACCCTATTCTGCTAGAGATTTTTATTCATTCTACTTTTAACAGAGAATCCATATACATTCTTCAACTATTAATCTTTTCTACTCTTCCAACAGTTCTAATCTTTCCATTAATTCTATTTTTCTTCTTCTATTCATCTATTCTTAATTTCCAAAACAAGAGAATCGTTACTTTGCCTAGGAATTCACGCCTAAATGCCTACCACTCTTGTGCTACACGAAATTAATCATTATTGTGGTATAATAACAATGTCAATCGTGATCTCCTTCGCATTCATGGGTAACTAAACTTCTTTGTTGGGGTTATGGAAGCCGAATGAGATACTATCTATTACTATGAGTTTGTGAGTTCGTGACACGTATGCTGCTTATATCATTATTCACTTCATCTTAATCTAAATTCTTTGTGGTTGCAAACGCAAGAATACGCCAGTATAACATTTAACTTGTTCGAAAGAAAGGTTATTTTTCTGGAAAAGAGATAGTGTCAAGGTAGTAAGGTCCCATCCCCTATTAAACAGTTAGTGCCGTAACTGGATTAACCTCTTGGAGAATTTGTACCGTTAGACACGCTTTAAGCTTGAAAGAGTTAAAGTGAAATAATCCTCGAATAGGTCGAAAGACGCCTGTATTTACCATCGAATACAATTCTCTATAAGCACATACATGTCTGAATTCTACACACTCATAGCCAATAGAGACGTATAACTCATAAGGTGGACATACCCCCAACACTTCAATTCTCATTGTTTTTGAACATACTAAACATTCCTTCTTTTTACTTTACTATTTTCAGTTTTTACTTTAATGTTTTGGTTACACATTACAATCCCCCCTTTTTATGTGCCTTGCACTAAAAGTCTAGTAATCGTTGCTTACTTGTTGACCAAGCTATTCCCTGTGGGATCGATACCCAACCCAGTTGGGTTCTATATTTGCTAACGACCGTTTTACACTCTTACGAGAGCTGTAGATTGAGCGTTATCAAAAATTGGCGCCGTTGCCAGGGAATACAAGTGTCAATTAAGTTTGTGATAATTACTAGACCCTTTGGTCAAAGATTCTCGTACTTTTACTTTTAGTTTTTGTTTTTGTTTACTGCAGGTTTTTATTTAGTGCATGCCCCATACTCGAAGTTCTGGTCAACCGTTATTACCTATCAATCCTGAACCACAACGTATTGGCAGAATGGAGGCACAAACGGAAATCGAAAGAATGGTTGCTCAACAAGAGCAAGCGAGATTAGCTGCTCTTGCTGCCGCCCAAGTTCAACAACAAAACATTGATAACCCTGGGCGAGCAACAAATCCTGACGATGAGGATTTAGGTGATGACGAGTTACTAAACCCAAGGCATGATGCTGAAATCATAAAACCTGCCAACAGAAGAGGTCGTCAAGCTCGATTTAGGTATGATCGCCAACCCATGCAACCATCTTTTGACGACGATGATGATGATCTTGATGGAGCCGGAGCCACAGGAGCCATTATTCCTCCACCATTAGCGCCCGGAACCAAGTTCAACATCACAAGCACCATGATTCAGTTATTACAACTCAAGGGATTATTTGGTGGACTAGCAGGCGATGATCCGAATATGCATCTCATCAACTTTATTTCTACATGCAAGTCGTTTGACAATCCTGGTGTTGGTCAGAATGCAATTTGATTATGTCTATTCCCATTGTCTCTGTCTGGGGAGGCAACTCTATGGTTAAATGGGCTGACTCCTGATTCTATTACAAATTGGAGGCAATTAAGAGACGCTTGCCTAGAAAGATTCTTTCCGCCATCCAAAAGAGCACAATTGCGAGATGAAATTAGCAACTTTCGTCAGCTTCCCACTGAAGATCTTCATGAAACATGGGATAGGTTCCAGACAAAGCTAGCGAGATGCCCAAACCATCATATGACTAATGTTCACCTAATGGAGATATTATATAGAGCCTTGAATTCAATAACTAAACCAGTGGTGGATAATGCAGCTGGAGGATCTTTTATGGACCTTACCTTTGGTCAAGCAAGCAATATGCTAGATCGTATGATGAAGCAAAGTAGAGCTTGGCATACCAGGGATTCTGAGGTAGCAAGCCCCACTTTATCTATTGGCATAACTGCAGACCAAAGAAGAAGAGAAGAAGAACGTGATCAAGATATGGCGCATATGAAAACACAAATGGATCTTCTTACAAAGCATTTACTATCAGGGAAGACCGAAAAAGTGAAAGCTATTGTGTCAAAAGGAAAAGACGAATCTGATTCAGAAGAAGAGGCCAACTACTTGAACAATTAGGGGGGTTTCCGTGGGAATACCCAAGGAAACCAAGGTCGAAACTATTATGATAAATCTGGAAACAAGGACCAAGGTAGTTGGAAGAACAAGAATGAAAAGAGTGGTTTGTACGTTCCCCCTGGTAGACGTGACACCACCACATCTAATTCTGGAAGTATAGAAGACATGATGGCTAAATTATTGAAAGGAGTGGAAGCAACAAGCGCGGGAGTAACGGAGGTAATTAATGATTTGTCCTCCATGAAACAATTAGTTGATTCACATTCCACTTCAATCAAGCAAACAGAGCAGCAATTGAGCCAACTTTCAGCAGCACTCAATCAAAGAAAGGCCGGCACTCTACCTAGTGATACTGTGCAAAACCCAAGGAATGATGGGTCATGCATGGCCATCACTACCAGAAGTGGTAAGGTGCTGGAAACTTCAGCAAGAGGCAAGGAAGTGGTTGACGAAGCTGCGGACTTGGATGACAACGCAATAGGAGAGAAGTCCGCAGAAGACGTCAAGGACGTCACACCCTGCGACGTGCAGCCTAAAAAAGTGGAAAAACGGAAGCAAGAGGAGAAGAAAGCCGTAGAGAGAACAATTCCATACCCACCACCACCTTTTCCCCAAAGATTGAAGAAGGTGGCGGATGACACGAAGTTCAGCAAATTCATGACTATGCTAAAGCAGTTGACCATTAATGTTCCATTGGTGGAGGCACTTGAACAAATGCCTGGGTATGCGATATTTAGGAAGGATCTTTTGACAAAGAAGCGGGAAGCAAGCTATGAGTTGAAAGAAGATGTGCATCATTGTAGTGCAATCGCTACCCGATCAATAGTTTAGAAGAAAGCCGACCCCGGAGCTTTCACTATTCCTTGCACCGTTGGATCTTTGAATTTTGCCAAAGCATTATGTGACTTAGGAGCCAGCATCAATTTGATGCCATTATCAATCTACAAGAAGTTGGGGTTGGGTGATCCTACTCCAACCAATATGAGGCTTGTCATGGCAGATAGGTCGGTAAAACGACCTGTTGGTATTCTATGTGATGTATTGGTAAAGGTTTCTTCATTCATCTTTCCGACAGACTTTGTTATTTTGGATTGTGAGGCAGACTCAGAAGTTCCCATAATCTTGGGGCGCCCTTTCCTTGCTACAGGAAGTGTGCTTATTGATTTGAGAGCTAATGAGCTTTCATTCCGAATAAATGACGAGGTAGTTCGCTTTGATGTTTGCAAATCAATGAAGCAACCCAAAGATCTGAGTGTATTTTCGGTGGATGATGTTTTCTTTGATGATAAGAAAGAATTACTTGAAGAGGAGCAAATTATTGATGACCCTTTGGCGGTTGTGCTCATGAATGGAGAGAATGAGGATGCTGAAAATTGTGAAGAAATTATTGGTGCTCTATCAGGATTAGGGACATATCGCTATGCTCCCAAGAAGCTGGACCTTGATCTCAAGAATCGACCCACACCACCAGCTAAGCCATCTATTGAAGAGCCACCCACATTAGAATTGAAGGAGCTGCCAAGGCATTTAAAGTATGCATTCCTAGGAAGCGGAAATACACTTCCAGTCATTGTTGCAGCAGATTTGGGTGAGCAACAAGTTGCAGCTCTCATTGCTATTCTACGGAAGTATATTAGAGCCATTGGATGGACCATTGCGGATATTATTGGTATTCCACCTGGGATTTGTACACATAAAATTTAGCTTGAAGAGAATTGTACACCCACCATTGAGCATCAAAGACGTCTAAACCCACCTATGCAAGAAGTGGTGATGAAAGAAATTATCAAGTGGTTAGATGCGGGGGTTGTGTATCTAATCTCTGATAGTACATGGGTAATCCCGGTAAAATGTGTTCCTAAGAAAGGAGGCATGACGGTGGTCGCGAATGCGAAGAATGAGCTTATTCCACTGAGACTCGTCACTGGATGGAGAGTATGCATGCACTACCGAAAGCTGAATTCTTGGACACTCAAAGATCACTTCCCAATGCCATTCATGGACCAAATGCTAGATCGATTAGCGGGGAAAGGATGGTTTTTTTTCTTGGACGGTTATTTAGGCTACAATCATATTTGTATTGCCCCCGAGGACCAAGAGAAGACAACGTTTACATGCCCATATGGTACGTTTGCCTTCAAACGTATGCCATTCGGGTTATGTAACGCACCAGCCACCTTTCAACGCTGTATGATGTCTATTTTTTCTGATATGGTTGAAGACACTTTGGAGGTATTCATGGACGATTTCTCAGTTGTTGGTGAGTCTTTTGAAGCGTTCTTGGCGAACTTAAGCATGGCATTGCAAAGATGTGTAGAATTCAACCTAGTGCTGAATTGGGAGAAGTGCCACTTTATGGTAAAAGAAGGTATCGTTCTTGGGCAGAAGATCTCCGAAAGAGAGATTGAGGTTGATCGAGCAAAAATAGAGGTTATTGAGAAGCTACCGCCTCCAATTTCGGTGAAGGGAGTTCGTAGTTTTCTCGGCCATGTAGGTTTCTATCGTCGGTTCATCAAAGACTTCTCCAAAATTGCTAGTCCATTGTGCAAACTTTTGGAGAAAGATGCGAAGTTTGACTTTAATGAAGATTGCTTAAAGGCATTCGAATGCCTCAAAGGAAAACTCATTGAAGCCCCTATCATGGTAGCACCAGATTGGTCTCTCCCGTTCGAAGTCATGTGTGATGCTAGTGGTGTAGCCGTTGGTGCTGTGCTTGGTTAGAGAAAGGAGAAGCTACTTCATCCTATCTACTATGCAAGTAAGGTCCTGAATGAAGCCCAAAGGAACTACACTGTGACAGAACAAGAGCTGCTAGCAGTTGTGTATGCGTTTGAGAAGTTTCGTGCCTATCTATTGGGTACTAAGGTGATCGTTCATACAGACCATGCAGCTCTTAGGTATCTAATGACAAAGAAGGATGCAAAACCAAGATTAATTCGATTGGTATTGCTGCTGCAAGAGTTCGATTTTGAGGTCAAAGATAGAAGAGGTTGCGAGAACCAAGTGGCCGACCACCTATCTAGACTCGAGAATGAGCATGTGGCGCAACCTAAAATTCAGATTGATGATGCATTCCCTGACGAGGAGATATTAGCAACAACAATGGAAAAATTACCATGGTATGCCGACTTTGCAAATTTTGTGGTGAGTAATGTGACACCTGCCAATTTATCCTACCACCAAAGGAGGAAGTTTATCCATGACGTACAACTCTACTATTGGGATGAGCCATATTTGTTTCGACGATGTGCGGATGGTATTATTCGACGATGTATATCCCATGTAGAGGTGCCTAATATTTTGGAAGCATGCCACACTTCCCAAGTTGGAGGACATCATGCAGGCAATCGGACGGCAAGGAAAGTATTGCTAAGTGGTTACTATTGGCCTTCGATATTTAGAGATGCCTATGACTATGTTAGAAGGTGCGACCAATGCCAGTGTCAAGGTGCTATTTCGAAACACCATGAGAGCCCATGTCAAAAATTCTTGAGGTAGAACTTTTTGATGTGTGGGGCATTGATTTCATGGGTCCATTCGTGAATTCGTTTGGAATGAAGTACACCTTAGTTGCTGTAGATTATGTCTCGAAATGGGTTGAAGCTGTCGCGTTGGCCGACAATGAGGGAAAGCGCGTTGTAGCATTTTTGAAGAAGAATATTTTCTCTCGCTTTGGAGTACCACGTACTATCATAAGTGATGGAGGATCTCACTTTAGCAATAAGCTATTCAAATCCGTGTTGGCCAAGTATGGTGTCAAGCAACATAAGGTAGCCACGCCTTATCACCCACAAACGAGTGGACAAGTAGAGGTTTCCAATCGGGAGATCAAGCAAATCCTTGCGAAGACGGTCAATGCTAATAGGAAGGATTGGTCTCGAAAGCTAGATTATGCACTATGGGCGTATAGGACTGCATTCAAAACACTCATTGGCATGTCTCCTTATCAACTAGTTTATGGAAAGGCTTGTCATTTACCCATTGAGCTCGAGCATAAGGCATTGTGGGCATTGAAGCAATTGAACTTGAATTGGTGTGATGCAATGAATCTGAGGTTGGAGCAGCTTAACGAATTAGATGAGTTCCGTCTCCATGCATATGAAAGGTCAGACCTATACAAGGAGCGGATGAAGAAGTATCATGATCAGCAGATTGTTTGACGAAATTTTCAAAAGGATGATATGGTGCTTCTCTTCAACTCTAGATTAAAGCTGTTCCCAGGTAAGTTAAAGTCTAAGTGGTCTGGTCCATACAAAGTTATCCATGTCTACTCGTCTCGAGTAGTTGAATTGGAAGACAATAATGGTGTTGTCTTCAAGGTGAATGGTCAACGTGTTAAACCTTATATCGGTCCTCTTGACACGATGAATTATCTGGCCATCACTTATCTCGACGAAGTCTAAGTACTCGAGGTAACTATGCCGAGCCACGACAATAAATAAGGCGCTAGATGGGAGGCAACCCATCGTTTATCGTTTTTCATTTTTTTAGTATGTGTTTTGCATTTGATAAATGAAAATCCAAAAATAAGAGTCGTGCCACGACCAAAACCAAGGCGCTTGGTGGGAGGCAACCCATCGTACTAATTGTTTTCATTGGTTTTGAGAAAATATAGGTGCAAGAGGTATTCAACGAGGAGATTGGTTTCAAATAACGATTTGGACGTAGTGTATGGTAAAGGTGGTAAGTTTGGAATAAAGATGCATAAGGCTATGGATTGAGAATTGCTCATGACAAAATAGGCATCGAGCAAGGCTAGGCCTAGGTAAAACTAGGCCACGAACAAGGCAACGCCATAGCATAAGGTCTCGGAATCTAGTGTGCAAAGACATAGGCGCCGCCCATGCTCAAGTATGCTATAGCGTAGACGCCGCCTATGCAAAAGCATTTGGTCTCTAAATCTCATATGCCATACACTAGGCGCCGCCTATGGTCCCTTTATGCATTACACTAGGCGCCGCCTATGCTAGCTTATGCTTTGCATTAGGCGCCGCCTATACCATGCATAGGCAAAGCTAAAGGCACCGCCTATGGTCCCTTTTTGTCTCCAAAACTGATTTTAAATGGGTCAAAACCCGACCCATTCTTTTCCTATATAAAGGGGACTTAGTCTTGAAACATAAACACATTGAAACTTGACCTAAAGGCGCCGCACATCCACTCCAAATCATCTCAAATTTTTTCTTTTTGTTCTTTTAATTCACAATAAACATCTCCAAAGGCTTCAATCACGTAAGTACTCTTTTATTCTTCATCTATTTCTCATAAGTACTACGTTGCTATTTCTATCATGAATTGCTACATCTTAAAGAAATATTGGTGATGTTAAAGTGTTTGAATAGTTGATGCACAACCATGTGAGTGAACATGTACGTTAGGATAATCTTAACTTGTTTCTGACTTGAATTTGGTTTTAATTGCAGTGTCATACTCTTTGAGGAATTGCTATGGTTATGAACATTGCATAGTCTTTTCACTTGTATACCTACATGTTAGGCTATCCTGTTCATCGGGATAAGACTTATAGTTGTCTACCGACATAGGAGGTTGTAATTGTTGATAGAAACTATACCATGATGAAACCCCTATGTATTAGTCTTGATTTACCTAACATGAATGTATTGCAAAGGTTGCAAGAAGTGATACATCACTGATTTTCTTGTCGGAATATAGCTCCTTAAACGTATGTCGACGAAGTCTAAGTAATCGACCACTTTCACTTCATTGATTTGTATCAACGAACCTAAGTGTGGGGTGGTACCCCGATGGCTTGTTTATAGATTATTTCCATTGAGTTGATGCTAACATGAAATATCGTTTAAATCGCAGGAACAATGGCACCTAAAGCGAGACAAGATAAGGCTACGACATCCCAAAAGGGCAAGAAGAGAGGTCGCAAGGATCAAGGAGAATCATCCTCAATGCAATTACCCCGCCGAATGTTTGGAATAAAATGGGTTCTTGAGTAGGAAGCCAAAGAATGGTATAGGAACAACAAGGAAAGCAAATATGTTCATGTCGACTTGATCAACAAGGACAGCCTAGCGAAGAAGGAACCGCGTATGTTGGCAAAAATCATGGCATTGAATCTGGATTTCATCTTCCGCGACATGGGAGAATGTAATCTTGATTTGACAAGAGAATTTTACGCCAACTGGTCGCCGAAAACCACAAGCAGCGAAGTCAAGATTCGGGGCCAAGTTTTACAGCTCAACGCGGATTTGATCAACTCCTTTCTTGGCTTACCTCGGTCGATCCAGCACCATTCAAAGAGCTGTACAGCAGACCTCCTTATAGAACAATTCGACACACACTTTGTGGAAGTAGATCCATGGCAAGGTGGAACAGACACCAAGACACCGGACGACACAACACCTTCCCCTATGCTCCTTTGAATAGGGAAGCAAGAATCTGGTTGTGCATCGTCAAATCATGCCTTATTCCTGGGACTCAATACACCAAAATAACAAGAGATAGAGTGTGTTTGGTATATGCATTGATGACGAATGTCCCTATCAACATTGGGGCAATCATTCGCTCTACAATGCGGAAGGCCAGACTACACAAGAGGTCCCACTTCACTTTTGGTAATCTGTTGACAACAATTTTGCGGAAGAAGGATATCGAAGAGGAACCATCTGATCAGAAACTCCCACATAACCCGAAGAAGGTTGACCTCACAAAGGTCAAAGATGCTGAAACAACACATGGTGTCAACCTTACTACTGCGGAGAGACATGCTCGAGATGAGAGTTTCATTCGTCATCTTTATGGCATGACACGGTTCACAATGATGAGTGGAGGTCGTGTTCCAACTGCTGCAGAGCTCCAACAGCTGGACCATGACTATCCAATGAATATGCATGCACGGGAGATGTGTGGAGTAGGCACATACTTTGAGGAACCTCTAGACGATGATGTGCCGACCGATGATGATCGACACTTGCCAGATTCCGACGTGGAGGAGAACTCTGACGACGACTCTTATGATGATTCCGACGAAGGGGGTATGACCCCCGACATTGAGGAAGAGTCCGACTGACCAGGTTCTTCGTATTTACTTTCCACTGAGGGCAGTGTCCCGTTTAAGTGTGGGGTGGCGGTATTGCATGCTATACTTCTCTACCGCATCTATGTTTGTTCACTTTGTTTGTTCACTTTGTTTACTTTGTTTTATTTGTTTCGTTTTTGTGTGTGTTTTTTTAGTTTAAGTTAAGTTTTTTTAGTAGTAATTTTTTTTACTTAGCTTCGCATGAAATTATTCTAATAGGCAGCATGAGATTATAACAAGAGTTTGTGCTAACATCATGACTATTGAGACGTTTAGGCTCTAATTATGACTCATTATGTGATATTGTGTGGTTCAATTCCTTCACTTGTTGGGTCGAGAGTCTATACTACTTCCAATAAAGTCGACCATGTGCCTTGTGTTTGTGAGATTAATAGTATATTCTATGTTTGTAGATGATGCTAGAACTTGCCTGGTATGTATGCAAAGCGAAAATAAGGAGTGTAAATTTAAGGAGATGATTTAGGCATTTCTTTGGAAACCTATACATGTTTACCATCATTTTACCTACCCGTGGACATCATCCTAGTTAAACCCTTTTGAGCCTTTAGCCTACTTCTTTGACAACCTCATATGTAAGCCTAATCCATTTTTTTCAAGACCGTAATTTGATCCAAATTCCTAAGTGCTTTAACGTATAAAGTCATGTGACGAAATAAGAGGAAATTGGGTGAGTATGATGCTTTAAATTGCATTGGTGCTTGAATGCGTTATGAAAAAGAAAGTGCTATCTTAAGAGGTATGTTATGAAAAGAAAAAAGGAAAAGAAAGCTGAAAAGTGAGTTATGCTTAAAATTGAAAAACAAAAGAGGAGAACAAGGGTGGTAGAATAAAAGAAAGAAGAAAGGTTGAAAGAAAAATGTTAATGATATAATGTGATGTATTAAAGCGCAAAGGAACATAGTCACTATTTCTGGCCAAAATAGTCCTACCCGTCCCTTAGCCTACATTACAACCATCAAAAGACCTACTTGATCCTAAGCTTAGCATTCTGGAATTTAGTGGCGTATTACACTAAGGGAAAGCCTATGGTCATCAGTTGCTGCATATGAATTCTTTGTGAGAGCAAGAGTAAGGATATTTTGATACCCATGTTTGAAAAATATGCTATACTTGTAAGTGATTACGGGTAATATATTGTGAGACACACATGGTTGATGAGTTTTGGGTAGTTGTATATGATTCCTTGTGCCTTAACTTTTGAATATGAGTTGACCACCATCACGAGTCTATACTAGAGGTTAACCTGTTTCTACTAATGATCGGAAAACTACTCTTTGTTGATAATTGTTGTGCCTGTCTTGACGAATATTTTGTGTTGTTGCTGTGAAACCTAAAGAAATTTTGAGAGGGACATGATATTTTGTTCGAGGACTAACAAAGCTTCAAGTGTGGGGTATTGATGATAGGCGATATTACGCGCCTATATCAACATATTTTGCCCATATTTTAGCCTAGTTTTGAGAACAAATTATATATTTCATGCACTTTTAGTCCTTTTTCCTGTAAGTGATCTAATGAACATGATTAGCAAAGTTTCAAGTGTAAATGATGTAGAATTCAGCATTTTATGGATTACTTGACGCCAAAGAAAGCTTCACGGAAGGAGAAAAGGAAGTTTGGACGCCTAAGGACCAAAAGTGATGCATGGAAAATTTGTCCCGGGCTAAAACAGCATTTCTGAAGACTTTGGGGACTTGCAGTAACTTATTTGGATTAGGATAATAATACATTAACCTAGTACAATTGGGTTAAGTATTTCATTAGTCTATTTGGATTTGGATAATGTTACATTAACCTAGTATAATTGGGTTAAGTATTTCATTAGCTTAGTAGGATTTGGTTAAGTATTTCATTAGCTTAGTAGGATTAGGATATGGGTATTATAAATACCCTATTCTGCTAGAGATTTTTATTCATTCTACTTTTAACAGAGAATCCATATACATTCTTCAACTATTAATCTTTTCTACTCTTCCAACAGTTCTAATCTTTCCATTAATTCTATTTTTCTTCTTCTATTCATCTATTCTTAATTTCCGCAAAAAGAGAATCATTACTTTGCCTAGGAATTCACGCCTAAACGCCTACCACTCTTGTGCTACACGAAATTAATCATTATTGTGGTATAATAACAATGTCAATCGTGATCTCCTTCGCATTCATGGGTAACTAAACTTCTCTGTTTGGGTTATGGAAGTCGAATGAGATACTATCTATTACTATGAGTTTGTGAGTTCGTGACACGTATGCTGCTTTTATCATTATTCTCTTCATCTTAATCTAAATTCTTTATGGTTGCAAACGTAAGAATACGCCAGTATAACATTTAACTTGTTCGAAAGAAAGGTTATTTGTCTGGAAAAGAGATAGTGTCAAGGTAGTAGGGTCCCATCCCCTATTAAACAGTTAGTGCCGTAACTGGATTAACCTCTTGGAGAATTCGTACCGTTAGACATGCTTTAAGCTCGAAAGAGTTAAAGTGAAATAATCCTCGAATAGGTCGAAAGACGCCTGGATTTACCATTGAATACAATTCTCTATAAGCACATACATGTCTGAATTCTACACACTCATAGCCAATAGAGACGTATAACTCATAAGGTGGACATACCCCCAACACTTCAATTCTCATTGTTTTACAACATACTAAACATTCTTTCTTTTTACTTTACTATTTTCAGTTTTTACTTTAATATTTTGGTTACACATTACAATCCCCCCTTTTTACGAGACTTGCACTAAAAGTCCAGTAATCGTTGCTTACTTGTTGACCAAGCTATTCCCTGTGGGATCGATACCCAACCCAGTTGGGTTTTATATTTGCTAACGACTGCTTTACACTCCTACGAGAGTTGTAGATTGAGCGTTATCATCGGGATACCATGATTATGTGATTCACCCCATGAATCAACAACCAAGATAAGCAAGTTAACAAATAAAGTTCAAAACATAGTATGATTGTTCGAAGTGCTTTAACCCTGGGTTTACTCTATTGATTATTTCAAGTCTTTTATTTTACGCATCGCTTAATTTACTTTAGTTTACCAATATTAAGAACCCTTATTTGGTTAGTCTTGCATCAATTGAATCTAAATTGTGAACTGAAATCAAATAGTTGTTGGAACAATTCCCTGTGGGATCAATATTTTACTTTCTTAAAGGCCACTGTATTACTTGATAGACCACGTACACTTGCATATACACTTAGCTGTTGTGTACGTGGTCTACCAAGTAATACAGTGGCCTTCAAGAAAGTTGAATATCAATCCCACAGGGACTTGTTCTAACAACTACTAGATTTTAGTTCACAATTTAGATCAATCTAGTGCAAGCGTAACCAAAAAAGAATTTTGAGTATTTGTAAACTAAAGTACAGTAAGAAATCTTTTAAATAAAAGACTAGAGACAATCAATAGAGAAAACCCCAGGATTAAAGAACTTTGAACAATCATACTATGTTATTGAACTTCATTCGTTAACTTGTTTATCTTGGTTGTTGATTCGTAGGGTTATCGCATGATCATAGTCTCCCGACCTCTAATCATTTACCTAACTTGAACATTACAAATACATCATTGAGCGAGGATGTAATAATCCAACTAAGTTCTTAAAGCTATCATCATACATGTGAATCAAGTAAGGCTTCTAGGTACATCCCTTCTCTAGATGCTAATTGAAAATCCTTATTTCATAAAAGAATAAGAACCCACCTTTATTCATCCCCATGTTCTATCTTCCTATCGACTCTCTCGAGATCACAAGGTTGACAATATATGTATTCTAAAGGTGATCAGTCCTAAAGATAATTAAAACAAGGATAAACAAGAAACCAAATATGATAAAAAAAATTAAACAAAATCAATTCAAAATAATAGTCTTCATGTTCTTGGATTTAACCCTAGAAAGGGATTTCTTAGCCACTCATATTCATAATCATCATCCAAATAATTGCATGAATGATCAATAACATAAAAAAGCTAAATTATAGAATGAAAAACCTAAAAATAAAATTGCAGAAGCCTCCACAATTTTCCAAGTCATCCAAAGATGATTACCAATATTTGTACATGATGTATTTATAGTAAAGTGGATAGCCTAAGCTATGTAGGACAAGGATTTCAAAATTGTCCGTGTGTGGGATTCCTAGTGCTACGCATTTCTAGCTCAACTTGACTATCCAACACATCATGGAACATAATCAAGTCAAGTATCCAATGTGTTGAATTGCTTTTTCAGGTCCATTATCTATGGTGTCGCATCTCCATCATGTTGGCTCACTGGAAATTGTATCCAAAACTTTGGTTAATTGTTTCATTGCCCTTCCTTTTATCCAAGCTTTGTGGTGTGTTTCCCATGGATTTTCAGCCTTTATATCATCAATATATTATCATAATCAGCTCTCAGATGATCCTAAATTAATTTACACTTCGGGTTAGAGATCAAAACAACACAATATCAAGAATGATAAACTCAAAGCATGAACTAAGACAAGGCTAGTTTGCATTGATTTTCAACTTATCATTTCGACTCTTAACTTGATCCAAATTAACTTTACACATTCAAAAAAAGTTGGTACTCATATAATTGCATATTAAAATCATTTGGACTCATTTAAATCACTAGATTCGATCGAGATAGACGAGACAAGCACCTAGCTCAAGATAGTAACACTAGTTTCCTCGATTGAACTCTTCGTAACTCAATTAAGTACAAACTTGTTTGTAAACACTTTTAACCTTTTTAATCACATCCTTGAACACTTATATTCTTGTTTATATCATCTTCACACATAAAGAATATGAAAAGTCCTCATAAAAATGCTAAATAAGCTAGAATAGCAACACTAAAGTGCATAAATACACAAAACATCACCACCCCACACTTAAAGCCTTGTTCGTCCTCGAACAACTCTTTACTCTAAGAATTATAAGCTGAGGAGACTCTAAACTTTTACGACATACAAGACACTCAATCTAGTACTATAATGACTACACTAAATTCATGTTTCTACACTAAGCATGTTATTTACACAATTGATAGCTCATAAATGCTATTCCAAAACATCCTAGCCTCATGAATTGACTCACCAAGTTGGCAAACTCATGTGGATCTCTCAGTACAAAAATCATACAAATTGCCACATTCATCAAACATGTGTCCCTCACAATAAGAGAGTTACTCGTAATTACTCACAATAATGTAATTTTTCCCAATGGGTATAAGTAGTAAATTTCCCTAACTCTCACAAAAGAATTCACAAGTTACAAATGATGAACCATATGCTTTCCCTTAGTGTCATACTCCACTAATATCAGAATGTTAATCTTAGCATCAAATAGGTCTTTTGGGGTTGTAATGCAGGCTAAGGGACATATAGGAACTATTTTGGAATAATAGTGACTATCTTCCCTAAGCACTTTAATACACTACATTATTTAGTTAAAACCAATCTCTAACAAACAAACTACACCATTTTTGTTTACCCCTTTCTTTTTTTACGCCCCATCTTATTAGGCTCATTTACATACAGTATGGTGGAGGATTCTATGCACAACTTATTCAATTTGAAAAAAAATTATTCTTTTCATTACTCAACTCCCTACCACAATACATAACAATTCTTTTTTTCTTTTTACACCAATAAGTATCACCTTGGAGCTTCAATTTCTACTTTTCCTTATTCAATTTCACACTCCTTAACTCACTAATTATACACTAAAGCACTTAAGAGCTTTAGATCAAATTAAGATTTGTTAAAGAAGGGATTAAGCTACATATAAGGCTGTCAAAGAAAAGGCTAAAGGCTCAACTGAGCTTACTAGGATTTTGCACAAAGGTATGTCAAAAAGAAGGTATAAAATAAGGCTATCAAAGTAATTCCTATATCATCTCCTAAACCCAAACTCTTTATTTTTCTTTGTACATACACCAGGCAAGTTTTAGACATCACATACAACAAGGAATATATAACACCTTACACTCACATGGTGCATGCTCAACTAAAGAAAGATCAATATAGACTATTAACTAAATAGTCACATGAATTCTACATTAAGCCAACAAGAATAAGAGTCATATCATGAGCCTAGGAGTCTCAAAAGTAGTAATTAACACAATCAACATGATTTTTACAACCAAAATACTTAAAACATAAAATCAAATATAGCACCAACAAGAATATCTCACTTATTTCTAACACAAAAAAATTTAAATTTACCCTAAAAATAGGACTTTCCCCACCCCACACTTAAAAATCTACTTTGTCCCCAAAGTATACCTTCAAAGTAGAGATAGAAATACCTTTTAAGGCCTCTAAGACTAGCTAGTAGCATCTTTATACATCAAAAGGGTCCGGGGACCCACACTTAGTCTTCACCATGCTCCTTAGCTTAGGTTTTTGATACTTATACTTCCAATCAACCTGTGACTTAACAAAAAAAAGATATGTGAAGTAAAAAAACTAAAAATTGAAAAATAAAACATACCTACTTAACTTAGGTTGCATCCGAAGCAGCTCCTGATTTAGTATAGTATAGAGCTCGGTTTAGGCTTCCCCAAACTCAATATGCTGAACAAAGATGAGGGCATCAAGTTGATGCTTGCCCCTAAATCGCTAAGTGCCTGAACTACATCATTGTTGCCAATTTGAATAGGGAAACTGAACTTCCCAGGGTCCTTAAGCTTTTTTGGCATCTTTTTAGTAACCACAAGACTACACTCCTCAATAAGTGCTACCGTCTCCACATCCTGTAACTTAACTTTATTAGCAACCATGTCCCTCAAGTACTTAGCATAATTGGGCATTCCCTGAAAAATATATAAAAGATTTAAATTAATGTGTAGCTCTCTAAATGTGTCAGAGAAAAATATATAACAGATTTAAATTAATGTGTAGCTCTCTAAATGTGTCAGAGAACATTTGTAAGCACGCATCCTCTTTTTCCTTTATATGCTTCTGTAGGAAAGGTAGTTATGGAATCTTCTTCACTTCTTCAGTAATTTTTTCTTTTAAGTACTCAGACTTTCTTGAATTTTTAGCAACTATGTCATTTACTTATTGGAGAGTCAAATCTGCATCTACGTCCTTAGTTGCCTTTGGAAGTGTTTTATTAAGATCTTTACCACTCTTTAAAGTAATTGTCATAACTTAATTTGGATTTTTAGTATCTCCTGGCAAACCACCTTGTGGCCTGGTATTTATTATCTGTGATAACTACCCCAACTGGAACTCTAAGATTCTCATCGCCACTTGCTGGTTCATACATCTGCAGCCAACTGTGTTTGATTAGTTAGAATTTATTTTATCACCTCTTCCAAGTTTCTAGTTGACTAATTTCCTTGTGCCTGTGGTTTTTGAATTTTCTATTGATGGGTGTTCCAAGGCTGATTCAGTGGCTAAGTCTACCACTTTATGTTGTAGTCATTCCCATAATTCTGCCTCTGGGTATTTCCCACATACATCACAGACTCAAGATTGGCAGAACACATAGCCACTGAATGACCATTATTGCCATAAACCTCACACCAACCACCGGTCTGCTGAACTGTATTAACTACTACTGTAGGCTGTGTAGCTCCCACTTTTAGGCTACTAAATTGAGTGTTTATCAAATTTGGTAATGCAGCAACCTGAGCTGATAATACGGTGTATTGGTCCACCTCCAACACTCCTGAACTTTCTTTGTGGCACTTCTAGAATCAAAATGTCACTCTAGATTTTCTTGTTCTATGTGGTTCAATAAGGTGTAAAGCTCATCATAAGTCAAGTCCAACTCCTGACTACCTACAGCTGAATCTAGAAAAAATTTTGTGTTTTGATCAAGTACTTCCACAAAAGTATGAGAAAGTATCTCATTAGACTATTGATGATGTGGAAAATCCCAAATAAGTGCCTTGAATCACTCCTAATCATGATAGAGGTTCTCGTCTATCCTTTATTTGAATCTTACTATCTCAGTACAAAGTTTCACTGTCTTGCCAAACAAAAAGAATTTGATGAGGAACTTTTGGGATAATCCATCCCATGATGTGATTGAATTTGTTGGCTCAGCATTCATCCACCTTTTAGTTTCCCAAATGAGTAAATAGAGGAAGAGTGTCAACCTTACATAATCAGCATTAACATCTATCGGAAAGAATGTGTCAGTGAGCTCAATAAAATTCATCAAGTGAACTTGTGTATATTCATGCGCAAGCCCTATAAACTATTCACTGCTAATTAACAGCTACACCATATTGTTTTTTAGCTCAAACCTGTCTCCAACAGCTGGTTTCTAAAATAGTGAGGTCAGATTTGTCAGAAATGGGATTGTCACTTCATGAACTATCCTGCAGGCTACTTGTTCATCAGCTATGATAGCAGGATTATCTTGATCTTTTTTAATTTTTGGAATAAAGGGGGTAAGGATTGCTTCTATCCTTTATTGATGGAAGAGTTGATCGAGTTTGGGGCTTGGTTAAACCAATTCCCAAGCCCCTTCTAGCTTACTACTTTGAAAACCTAATTCCTGCAAATACAAAACCAAGACCAAGCGTAAAACACCAATGAAATATAAAAATCAAATCTAAAGATAAAATAGTTTCCAAATTATAATTCCCCAGCAATTGTGCCAAAAACTTGACAGTGCACACACAAGTGTATGTAGTCTACCAAGTAATATAGTGGCCTTCAATAAAGCTGAAGAACGATACCACAGTGACTTGTTCTAACGACTATTCAATTTTAGTAGATAATTTAGATCAATCTAGTGCAAGCGTAACCAAAAAGGAGTTTTAAACATTTGTAAACTAAAGTAATGTAAGCAATGCATTAAATAAAAGACTTGAGACAATCAATAGAGGAAAGCCCAGGGTTATATCACTTCTAACAATCATACTATGTTATTGAACTTCATTCATTAACTTGCTTATCTTGGTTGTTGATTCGTAGGGTTAATCGCATGATCATGGTCACCCAACCTCTAATCATTTACCTAACCTGAACATTACAATTACATCATTGAGTGAGGATGTAATAATCCAATTAAGTTTATTAAGATATCATCCTACGTGTGAATCAAGTAAGGCTTCAAGGTATACCTCTATCTTAGACGCTAATTTGAATTCCTTATTTCATAAAAGAATAAGAACCCTACTTTCTTCAACCCCATAAATCTATCTTTCTATTCCCTCTCTTGAGAACACGAGGTTGACAATACATGTATTCTATGGGTGATCGGTCCTAAAAATAATTAAAAAAAATATAAACAAGAAACCAACTATGATAAACAAATTAAATAAAATCAATTCAAAACAATAGTCTTCATTTTCTTGGATTTAACCCCAGAAAAAGAGTTCTTAGCCACTCATAGTCATAATCATCATCTAAATAATTGTATAAAGGATCAGAAATATAAAAAAGCTAAATTAAAGAATGAAAAAACTAAATATAAAGTTGAAGCAGTATCCATAATTGTCCAAGACGTCCAAATATAATTACCAAAACATGTACATAATGTATTTATAGTGAAGTGGATAGCCTAAGCCGTGTAGGACAAGGATGTCAAAATTGGTTGTGTATGGAATTCCTAGTGCGACGCATTGCTTGCTCAACTTGATTAGCCAGCACATCATGGCACATAATCAAGTCAAGTATCCAACGCATCGCATTGCTTGTTCAAGTCAACTATTCATAGAATCGCGGCTCCATCGTGTTGGCTCAATGGAAGTTTCATCTAAAACTTTGGTTAAGTGTTTCATCATCCTTCCTTTTATCCAAGCTTTGTGGTATATTTCCAATGGATTTCCAGCCTTTCTATCATCAATATATCATCATAATCAGCTCTCAAAAGATCCTAAATCAATTTACACCACATTTTAGAGATCAAAACAACACAATATCAAGAATGATGAACTCAAAACACGAGCTAAGACAAGGCTAGTTCACATTGATCTTCAACTTATCATTCCGACTCTTGAATTGATCCAATTGAACTTTGCAAATTCTAAACAAGTTTTTCCACATATAATCACATATTTAAAGTATTTGGAATCATTTAACACACTAGAATATATTGAGATAGACTAGACAAGCACCTAGCTCAAGCTAGTAGCACTAACTTCCTCGATTGAACTCTAAGTAACTCAATTAAGTACAAACTTGTTTAAAAACACTTTTAAACATTGTAATCACACCCTTGAACACATATATTCTTATTTATATCATCATCATACATAAATCATACGAATCATCGTCAAAATAAGGCTAAATAGGCTAGAATAGTAACATTAAAGTGCATAAATACACCAAACATCAGTTATTTCATTAAGGAATGTCCCAAACATTGGCTTGTTATCTATTTGGCATTATATTGTATTTTTTTCAAGGTTAGTGCTTTAGGGGTTTGCTACGACTGCACAAAGATTAGCTACTAGTCTTGAAAGTTTCCCCGACAAGGGATTATTAGTCATTTAGCTTATCTAGATCAACCTCATAGTGTTGTGGCACTTGTAATTAGAGATAGAGAACTTAGTAGTATGGTTGGTGATTCAAACTCTCTATTTGAGTTTGGACCCACTCAGATTCATGCTTCTTTAAAAATGCTAGGCATGTGACTTTGGATTTCATTATAATACGTAGGCCTTTTATTTCCTACCTTTACATTTGTATTTGAGTATATTAGGATTTTTTATACTAATCGATAATTATGTGCCTTGGTAGGTTTATATTCATTTTTGTATGCCTTGATGTAGAGTCCTTTTTTATATGACTATCATCATAGATGATCTCTTTTTGTAGCAGATAGAGTGGATCGGTATTGGTTTTTCCTTAGTGTTGTAACATCTAGGTTTGAGTCCTATTTATTATAGAATTTTGACCGACTTATGGCCATAGAGTTATACTTGTTATTGATTTTCATTTTTGGTACCACCTACTCTTTATACTAATATTTATATAATTATTTTTATTATTATCATTGTTTTATGTTAATCACTTCTTACTTGATAGACGACTAGGCTAGCATTATCTAGCTAGAATTTCTTTTCTCTCAATTCCTATTTTATAGCCTAGGCAGCTAGCTCAATTGGATGATTCATTCTTGTAACGAAGCGCGGTTGGTCATTTTTTGCTATTATTGGCAAGGCTAGAGCGATTGTGAGTGGGCTATGAAAGTGAAGGTAGGTAGTCCTTCTTTGGTTCTACTATAGTTCTAGAGTTGGCGATTTGGTTATACTACCAATTTCTGAGCTTCAGATTCTAAGGCCTACCTTCTTATTCACTGAGGTTTTAGAAATGGTTATCCTTCCCTATATAGCCTATTTCTGAGGTTGACCAATTTGGGATCTGTTCTTTTTAGTTTGACTAGTTCATCGCCTGATAGTGTTCTTGATATTGATGTTGAGAGGTCTTGGGCTTGTCCTTAAGGTTTGTTTAGTTTTTCTCCAGGTGATATTTTGATCTTTGTATTGGTGTGGGGTTGAATACTCCATAATTACCATGATGTGGTTCTTTTCTAGTGGATTTAAAGAAGGTGGAGATATTTTCTCTTTCTTGTGACCACTTATTAAGTTGGAAAATTGAGTATTCATAATCGAGATGGAGTATTAGATTGGTTCATTTTTATTCAATATTATATTTTTTTGAGTTGCTAGAGTTTTGGCTATCACCAGTACTATTTCCAGCCTTAGTGAGTTCTTAGGTATGCTTTGATGAGTTGTGCCTTCTAGTAAATATGGAGTCGATTGCTTGCATTTTCAGCTTGTGGTTTATCCTTTGTTGTGATTTTTTTCTTCAGATATATTTTGATTTTGTCTTTGATAGGATCCAATAGGGATATGCATATTTTTAATTTTAAGGGTGAGATTAGATGTGTGCCCTTGTTTTAGACCGGTCGGCTTCAGTTTTGGATTTTATGCCTTGAAATAAAGGTTTAAAGATGATGGTATCTTTGGAGAATAGATGCTTACCCATCTACGAGGTTGTTTCTGATAGTTGAGATCGAGCGATTCAGCCTTGGTATTGAGATTTTAGTAGGGAGTTGGTATTGAGATTTTAGTAGGGAGTTTAAGAGTATGGGTGCAACATTTATTTGCAAATTTTTCTTAGTTAGGGTTTTATTTATGGGTTCGTTAAGCTTACTCTTTAGCTACCTATTCAGTCTTCTTTAGTTCAAATGGATTGTGGTTCAAAGATTTTCATATGGTGGCCTATTGGCACTTGATAGTGGATTCTTCCACTCATGGCCTTGATTTTTAATTTTGGACAAATTCTTAGATTGTATTCTTAGCAAAAGAAGTAAACTTAAGTTGGATTCAGCAAGGTTTCATCTTTAATTGGTAGGACATCCTGGAGCAGATAATTTAGTGATGAGTCTTTATGTTTCAGACTCTGTACTATCTATTTTGAGAGATATCCTAACTAGTTGTAGCATCGGCAGTGGATTTCAAACATTGGTCATCACCATGTGTGCACTTATGGTCATATCCTTATGCTAGTCATTATGGATTTCGATCGATCTACTGTAGTTCATTAAGGATAGTATGACGGAGTTGCACAAACAAAACTCAGGTGACCTTCTTCTTGTGGAGTGGATAGCAGGTTTAGAAAGACAAAATAAGGTTGTATTTTGATATTATAGTTGGTTGTATTATTAATGTCTTGGATTTCTTTTGTATTAGATAAGGTTTTGCTTGGTTGCGCTGGTATCGGTTTGGTATCTGTCTGTTGTGGCTTGGATATGGGTGCATCAGCCTTCCTTAGTTCAGTTGAGGCCAACTTGTTATTGAGTTTGAGTTTTGGTTATTTTTGAAATGAAGTGAGGAGATTGGTTCAAAAGATATAACTAAGGAAAAATTAATTTAAAGAATTATTTTATCTTTGAGGTTATCTGGGGAGTCTTTCTTGGAGCATCCAGGACCAATACCTAATTCTTTCGAGATTTCATGCTCTCTCTATCCATTGACTTTTGTCGATAAAGTCTATTCAGTAATGGATATTGTAACAATCCTTTAGGTCATTTCCTCGATTTACATATATTCTTGGTATTTTAAGCCTTCCTATAGCTACTATAGGTTATTTATGACTTGTTGGAACTACCGATTCAGTTACCAGACCATTTGTTTGGGTTTTAGGCCTATTTCCCTATTTTGGAGGTTCCACTAATAAGGAATTAGTATCATACCAAAACTCTTAGTAAACAACCTCGAATGAGGATTTCGACAATGCCATCATCTCAAAAGGTTGATTTTAGATAAGGGGCACTCTTGTTTCAGGTATTGAAGCATTCAAACTCATTTTTAGCTATTGGGTGGATTCTATGAAAAATAAAACTATAGGTGTGGGCACCACATTTAGTCAAAATAATCCGAAATGAAAGTTTTGATGGCTACATAGAGTTCAAAATGTCTAATTTGGTATGGTAGCATAGTTTATTTGCTTGCATGGGGTTCGGAATGAATCTTGAGCACCAGATAGAAGTCCATTTTAGACTTAGCAAAAATTTGATCCCTGATATCTGGTATGACCTCTTTAGTGCCTTATCCATTAGGTTGGGTTACATTTTAGTAATCAAGGACTACTTACATGGACATCATTTTAGTCCCAAGGTAACTGTGTTAGCGGTTCCTGCACCTCAAGATAGACTGCTATAGCAGTCGAGGAGCCCCTTTAGTTATAGTCGCTTAAGCGACTATGTGACCGGTTTAGCGGAACCTCATGATTTTTAAATCCCCTTCTTCACCCAATTTTTAATCATTTTCTTCACCACTTTTGAACCATGTTAAGAGCTCGAAGATAGGAAAAAGTGGGGAAGCATCCATTTAAGCTAAGGTAAGTTATCCTAACACTCCGTGGTCATTTCTGATCAATTTTATCATCAATTTCCACCCTATTTCATTATCAAATTCATAGAAATTAGGTCTTAAATCTCTAGACTTTAGGGGCTGAATTGGGCCCCGATTTATGCACCATTTGTGTTTAAGTTTTGAGCACATATTTCAAAGTACCACGTGATAGATTCAATTTTAGATTCTGTTTGCGGGCCCTATGGTCTTTTTCTTAACTCAAATTCCAACCCAACTCCTTATATAGTAATATGGATCTCTTTTTACTCCTAATGACATGTAGGTTGATATTTTGATATCGTGGTGGTATTTTGTGATCGTAGAGAAAAGAAAGATGATTTATGGATGACTTAAAACTTGTGGTTTGGCATCGAGGTAGGCTTTGGTCTACTCTTCTTCATGAAATAGTGTATGATATATATTGAATGCTAGGTAAGGATTATAGGATAAGATTTTTGGTAGGATACTGTGACTTAGCCTAATTTATGAGTTTAGGGATAGAAGAGTGAACTAACCCTTAAGATGAAAGATGTGTTATAATGGTAGGATCCTATCTCCCTAGATTATAAGCATGTTAACCATAGTCTATGATAAGTATCCTTTAATGTATAAGGTTCATTACTTGACTTAATGGGTTAGATCATAGTTTACCATTTTATAGTGTCGATATTATGATGGTTATGTATTATTGTACCCGAGGTCGTGGTTACGATACCAGTTTTACTCCAGGTGAGTATTCTATCTTTATAAATGTTTTGGCTTTAGTATATGCTTAGATTCTTATGAATGTATTGTTTGGATATTGGTGATGACATGCATAGATTATGGTACATTCAAGCTCACTTAGTGGTACACTTCCAACTAAATTGTAGTTGTAAAACTATTTTCCTAAAAAGAAATCTATTTCCATGTTTTACTTTTAAACATATTCTCTTATAAAAAGAATCATACCACCTTAAAGGATGATTTATATACTTCTGGAACAAAAAATTATGTTTTTGAAATTTGATTGAGATAGAATTTGGTTCATGGTTTTATCACTACTATTTACTCTAGTCTTGAGAGATACAGATCCTTTTCACTATATGATGATGATATAGCTCGGAGTTCACTCCGACTAATAGATTTATAGACTTACACATTTAGCCATGGTTTGAGTCCATGCATCTATTATATATACATCTCTGTAAAATTGGATAGAGTACATTAATAATGATGATGATGGTTAGAAATCCTAGATCAGGATCAAGTCAGTCTATATAGGTACTCTCGAACCCCATAAGGGCCTCTTCACCCATGAGCCATCGTGTAAAAGAAGTAAGGTCGTCGTAGATCCTGCCTTTGTGAGTTGTTGAGCTGGAGGGGTGTATACACTGTGTATGTTATAGAACTTTGATCAGTTATTGTATTAAGGATTTACTTGAATTCAACTATCCTTATGTATTGTCTATCACCAGTATATTATTTGGTACCTATATCTATCAGACTTATGAGAGGTTGCATAGATATATGTATGTTATTTGTTTTGTGTTGTGTGCTAATTGAACCTTCCAATTTATGGGACTTAATTAGGTATTATTTTTCTAGAAAAGATAGCTACTGTATTGTTGTTATTATAGTTAGTTCATGGCAAGTTGATTTTAGACTGGTGCTGAGATTTAAGTTATGATCCTGATTCTCTTCTTTTATGGTTGTTATTTTATGGATAATTTTCTCATGGTTAGACATTGTGATTAGGGGAGCTGATTATGCCAACACTAGTTCCTACTTGATTAAGAGGCCTTGAGATGCTAGAATGACTACCTTAGATATTACCTTTGAGTTAGTCTCATATACCTATTTATATACATATATCTAGCTATAGTATTATCGTATATCTCTATCTTCCTTTGTTTATTTACATTGTATATGAACTCTTTGGCCTTGTACACTACTATATATCCCCCTTCTATTCTTTATTTGTATATTGACCAGTGATATATGGTATAGTACTTTAGTGCCTTAATAAGGCTAGAATAGGTAAGTTTATCCTTATTGCCTCTTTAGTCATATAATGTTTGATTTTTGGATAGTATCCCATAGTATATATTCCTTCTCTACAGGTTATTTATATTTGCATTATCTTTAAAGCTTAGTCAGTAGTTTCCTACTGAGTACTATGTGTTTGGAACTCATACTACACTTCTTTAGCCTGTAGATTATAATACGAGTTCTTACTATGTGTGTATAGCAACTATGGATCAGATATTTTGGGTGAGCTCCTAATGTTTGGAGCATTACTTCTCTCCATTTTATTTATTTAGTTGATTCTAGGTTGTATTCAAAGATGGTTGTCCTTGTATATTTAATCAGTATTTGACCTTGTACTCTTATTGTATTAGAAGGTTTTGTACTGATTTCACTAAGTTTTGAGACTTTCATATATATATATATATATATATATATATATATATTCATTTACTATCATGTTTATTCTGCTATCTTTACTGATTTCTCTTGATAGTCTACTACTAAAGGTTCCGGACTACTGGTTCGCTCATTTACTAGTTGGTTATAGTAAGTGTCATCATGATCTAAGAAATTGGATCATGACAAAAGCTTTAGATAATAATGGTGTTCTTCATTTAAGAAACTAGAGAGAGAAAATCATGGAACTTGTCCAAAAACTCCCAACTAACATACTAACACTAAAACTATAAACTAACTTGTTGGCTTTTTACAAAACAAACCTAATAGAACTATTTATAATGTCCCATAAGGTTGGAATCCTAAAAGCAACAAATTGTTATTTCCACCCATTGTACGACCTAATCTATGATTGTATGTTGACTTACAGCCTGTGAATTGCCTTCAGACTAATAGCCAATTGTCTTCTAGCATTTTTGGTCTCTATATTGTGGATTCACTTGTGTCCTATGGATTGATTCACTGTATTTAAGTCCTGTCATATGCTCCTTTAATAACGCAGTCTTCTCTTCATGTATGAGTCATGAATGGAAATTAAGGATATACTTTGCCTAATGAGATTACTATCTCAGTAGGTTCCTGTTGAGATGCTCTTTGAGTATTTGTATGACCTGATCTACGGTATATGATTTGATCTGTGACCGCAGATCACCTTTTTTTCTAGTAGTTCTCTATTTTTTCCTCCTTTTGTCATTTTGACATCTAAACCCTATAAAACAATATTCTAATATTAAAATACATAAAATCAAATGTTAGAACATGTAGAACTTCAAGCAAAGACATAAGATGTGCTCTAATTATAATGCACATTAGTTGTGTCTAGAATTAGTTACATATTCCATATAAGTCGTTGCTTAAATTGTGGGGCATGTTTCAATGCTTAGCTGATACACTCAAATTAAATTATTTATATCATCTTAATACTATATTTAATTATTGTCTTGCTTTTAAGGGGATGTAATCAGTTCAATTAATTATGATAGAGAATTGGTGGGAATATTCTATTTTTGTATAGTGCTTTTGAAGTCGTTCCATAGCATTGAGTTCTTATTGCACTACAATCAGGTTTAGGGGGGACACAAACTTTCCTTATCTCTAGATGGAGCTTATAACATTGTGTTTAAAGGCTAAGTTCTATTTTATTAATTATTTGTAAACCATTATTTTTTTTTGCAAGTATAGAAAGGGTTTTCAAGGCAACTTTTAAGGCTTATAATTTGCAAAGTATCATGAAAGGAAAAAAAATTGATAGATATCATTAATATAAATGAATATCAAGATTTTGTAATGAAATCTAATCACATAACAACATATTGGTATCATAACCCAACTATGTAAGTTTAGCTAGACATGAAAGCTTAGTAAGAACACAAAGGATAACAAAATACCTGAAAACTTACAAGAAAATAAAGAAGATGAAGATAAAAGTAGTAGAATCTGTCTTAGAAGCTTCATCAAACATTGAAAAAAGATATCCAGTATTGGTGGCACAAAATTTGAACAATAATGCTCTACAAAATCTAAGAATCATTTAAAAGCTCCAAAAATCATGCATAAAAATAGGATAAAAAACATACCCTATTAGCCCTTTCTACCACTGCATATCAGAATGCATTTCATAATTTCGATCAGCATATTAGGTTGAAGCTTCGTATATCTAACTTGAGTCTTATGTTCGTTCTTCAACATAACACCGCATATTGAACTTTTAGTTTCTAGAGTTTTTATTTTGATGTGTGTCATAGATGCGACCATAAATCTAGAAATACAGTTTGCTTGTTGCTTATCATATTAATCTTATTAGGGGTCTTCAGTTGTCCTTTGGGTTGCACTTATATGATTCACATGTTGAACCTAAGATCCACATGTTTGCTTCCTCGACTTCCTTAGATAGTTCTTACTTTTTTCAACACTTTGGGTCCACATTCCTACAAACTCACAGAACAACATAAGAAATTGCAAATAATAATTAAAGAACAACAAAAGCTTATGTAATTGATACCAAATGTGTCATAAATTTGCACCACGTCACCTTTCCACCCTTTATGTTTTCATATGTAAGGCTTTGAATATTGATGTATCCTATAAAAATTATTAATTCTACCTACTATCTAGGTTATCCCTTTTATATGTGCTACATAAGAAAAACAAAGTCAACCAAAAGATTTCAAATTTGTTAGCATAGGTTTGTAACCATATTAAGCCTCAATGAAGTGTTCTTTTACAGAGCCTTGGAGTTCTTGGATTGGATTAAAAATTATTAAGCTCTTTTAAAACTCTTCTTATTTTTTGATAAATCTCAAAAATAAACTTAAAATAAGTTAAAATTTGCTTTAAAAAAGTCAAAAGTTAAAAGTTGGAGTTACTAATTTTTTATTCTTTACATAAAAGACATTTATGTTCGACCTACAATTTAAACCTTTTATCCCTTATATTTTTTATAATTCTAATACTATCCTCTAATACAAATCCTTAAAAGTGTCTCTTTATCTTCTCCTCATTTTTGCAAGCCACTGCTAGTTACAACAATATCCACAATAGTAATAGTAGTACTGTAATTATGTTTGGAATTCTATCAAAAGTACATTTATATGTATCTTAAATGAACCCAAATGACACCTTTCTTCACTCTACTCACCGTTCTTCTCATTTCTACTTTAGTTTCAACTGCGGACAAATCTCTACTTCCTGGAGAGAGTAGCAATGGAAGTTGCAGTCGAAATCAAAAGGCATCCCAATAGGACTCCTCTTTCCCGTACTTTACCAAAATTATATAATTTAAAAATTAAAAATATTTATAATTATAAACGAATTTAAATAAAAAAATTTCATGACCCAAAAGTTCAAGTCATGATATGACCTACTTTAACCTGATAGTAGGTAAGCCAAAACCATATCTGGAATGGTGAGCATCGGACTATCATGGGGAAGATATATAAACAAGGATAAAATAGGAATTTGAAGTGATTACAATGGAAATATACACGAGCATGGCATACCATATGAGAAGAAGGGACAAAATACACAAAATGAATCTCCCAAAACCTGGTAAGGCCAATACAAGAGTCACTATATACAAAGAATACTACAGAAGTGCAAAAAGATATATAAAGTAGTCTCCAAATATAAAAATAAGATTAATACTAGAATGGAAGGAGATGGATCGGCTCAGAACATTGAAAGCTCATACTAATCTATGATCAGTAGCTCTATTCGAAGTCGGTGTTAACAGCGATGACACATACTGACACAATTCAATTGGGGCCTTATCATGATGGGCATCTAAAGTTCAACCAGGACTAGGGACCATCTCCGATACCCAACCCTACCTCCAACACATATCCTGAGTTGGATGAATTTTGAACATATAACAAGATAGCATATTTGTAGATATACTGACTTTGGGATAGGTCTATTTCCTAAACCAACCCAACCAAGTCAATCGTTCAAATAACCAACCAAACCAAGACAATAACCCAATATGTTCATATAAATAATACAAAACAAAATGGAACAATGATAAATCAAATATAGTCTGCCGATGTCAGCCTCAATACCAATACCAATGCCAAGGTTGGCACCACTGTCGATACTGCCCATACCAACTAATAGTAGTCCCATAAATCCACTAACCAAAAGTAAAAAAATATTCAATCGGGAGATGCCCCCGATGATGATAGGAGAATTTACACGCCTATAGTGCTATATTTTACCCATATTTTAGCCATGTTTTGAGGACAAATTATATATTTCATGCACTTTTAGTCCTTTTTCCTGTAAGTGAGCTAACGAACATGATTAACAAGTTTTCAGGTATAAATGATGCAAAATTCAGCATTTTATGGATATCTTGATGCCAAAGCAAGCTTCACGAAAGAAGGAGAGCAGCATTTGGGCGCCTATGGACTGAAAGTGATGCATGGAAAACCTGTCCCGGGCAAAAATAGCATTTCTGAAGATTTTGGGGACTAGCAGTAATTTATTAGGATTAGGATAATGATACATTAACCTAGTAGGATTGGGTTAAGTAATTCATTATCTTAGTAGGAATAGGATATGGGTATTATAAATACCCTATCTTGCTAGAGATTTTTATTCATTCCTCATTAATTCTATTACTCTATAACTCTTCTTCTAACCCTTCTATTAATTCTACTTTTTATTCTTCTTCTATTCATCTATTCAATTCTTAATTTCCGCAACAAGAGAAACGTTACTTTGCAAGGAATTCACGCCTAATGCCTACCACCCTATACCTAACGAGATCTTTATTGTGGTATAATAACAATGTCGATTGTGATTTCCTTCGCACTCATGGGTAACTAAACTTCTCTGTTGGGGTTATGGAAGCCGTATGAGATACTATCTAAGGCTATGAGTTTGTGAATTCGTGACACGTGTGTTGCTTATATCATTATTCTCTTCATCTTAATGCAAATTCTTGTGGCTGCAGACGCATAGAATAACGCCAGTATGCATTAACTTGTTCGAAAGAAAAGTTATATGTCTGGAAAAGAGATAATGTCAAGTCAATAGGGTCCCATCCCCTATTAAAAAGTTAGTGTCGTAACTGGATTAACCTCTTGGAGAATTTATACCGTTAGATACGCTTTAAGCTCGAAAGAGTTAAAGTGAAATAGTCCTTGTTGAGGTCGAAAGACACTTGGATTTACCATCGAATACAATTCTCTATAAGCACATGCATGTCTGAATTCCGCACAACTCATAGCCAATAGAGACGTATAACTCGTAAGGTGGACATAACCCCAACTTTTCAATTCTCATTGTTTTACACCTTACCAAACATTCTTTTTTTTTACTTTGCTATTTTCCATTTTTACCATATTACTTTGGTTACATTACTTGCACGACAAAACTCCCCTCTTTTTACGAGACTTGCACTAAAGTCTAGTAATCTTTGCTTACTTGTTGACCAAGCTATTCCCTGTGGGATTGATACCCAACCCAGTTGGGTTATATATTTGACAACGACCGCTTTTCACTCCTACGAGAGCTGCAGATTGAGCGTTATCAAAAATTGGCGCCATTGCCGGGGAATACGGTTGTCAACTAAGTTTGTGATAGTTACTAGACCCTTTGGTCAAAGATTCTCGTACTTTTACTTTTAGTTGTTGTTTTTGTTTTATTTAGGTTTGTTCAGTGCATCAATGGATGCACAACGTGAAATTGAAAGGATGGCTACTCAAGTGAATCAACAGAATATTGATAATCCAGGTCGAGCAACAAATCCTGATGATGAGGACCTGGGCGATGAGGAGCTACTAAACCCACGGCATACTGCTGAGATGGCGGCACCCATGCAGAGAAGAGATCGTCAAGCTAGGTTTAGGCCTGAACACCGAGCTGTGCAAATACCGTTCGATGATAATGATCATGATCTTGATGGAGCTGGTGCCACAGGAGCCATTATTCTTCCGCCATTGGCACCCGGAGCCAAGTTCAACATCACTAGCACCATGATTCAGTTATTGCAACTCAAGGGATTATTTGGTGGACTAGCAGGCGATGATTCGAATATGCATTTGATCAACTTTATTTCTACATGCAAGTCGTTTGACAATCCTGGCGTTGGTCAGAATGCAATTCGATTACGCTTATTTCCATTGTCTCTGTCTGGGGAGGCAACTCTATGGTTGAATGGGCTGACTCTTGATTCTATTACAAATTGGAGGCAATTGAGAGACGCTTTCCTAGAAAGATTTTTTCCACCATCCAAAAGAGCACAATTAAGAGATAAAATCAGCAACTTTCGGCAGCTTCCAACCGAAGCTCTTCATGAAACATGGGAGAGGTTCAAGACGAAGCTTATGCAGTGCCCAAACCATCATATGACCAATGTTCACCTAATGGAGATACTATACAGATCCTTGAATTCAATAACTAAACCAGTGGTGGATAATGCGGCTGGAGGATCATTTATGGACCTCACCTTTTGGCAGGCAAGCAATATGCTAGATCGGATGACGAAGCAAAGTAGAGCTTGGCATACCAGGGATTTTGAGATAGCAAGCCCTACTATATCTATTGGCATGACTGCTGAACAAAGGAGAAGAGAAGAAGAACGTGATCAAGATATGGCGCACATGAAAACACAAGTGGATCTTCTTACAAAGCATCTATTATCAGGGAAGACCGAAAAAGTCAAAGCTGTTGCGTTAAAAGGAAGAGACGAATCTGATTCGGAAGAAGAGGCCAACTACTTGAACAATCAGGGGGGTTTCCGAGGTAATACCCAAGGAAACCAAGGTTGGAACTATTATGATAAATCTGGAAACAAGGACCAAGGTAGTTGGAAGAACGAGAATGAAAAGAGTGGTTTATACGTTCCCCCAGGAAGATGTGACACCACCACATCTAGTTCTGAAAGTATGGAAGACATGATGGCTAAACTATTGAAAGGAGTGGAAGCAACTAGCACAGGAGTAACAGAGGTCATTAATGATTTGTCTTCAATGAAGCAATTAGTTGATTCACATTCCACTTCAATCAAACAAATAGAGCAGCAATTGAGCCAACTTTCAGCAGCACTCAATCAAAGAAAGGCTGACACTTTACCTAGCGACACAGTGCAAAACCCAAGGAATGATGGGTCATGCATGGCCATTACTACCCAAAGTGGTAAGGTGCTGGAATCTTCATCAAAGGTCAAGCAAGTGGTTGACGAAGTAGAGGACATAGTTGATAACGCAAAAGGTGAAGAATCCGTAGAAGCTGGCCACGACGTCCATGACGTCAACCCCAGCGGTTTGCAGCCTGAAACTACCAAAATTCGGAAGCAAGAGGAGAAGAAAGCCGTGGAGAAAACAATCCCATACCCACCACCACCTTTTCCTCAAAGATTGAAGAAGATTGTGGATGATACAAAGTTCAGCAAATTCATGAATATGTTAAAGCAACTAACCATTAATGTTCCGTTGGTAGAGGCACTAGAACAAATGCCTGGGTATGCGAAATTTATGAAGGATCTTTTGACAAAGAAGAGAGCAGCAATCTATGAGTTGAAGGATACTGTTCATCACTGCAGCGCAATCGCTACCCGATCACTAGTTTAGAAGAAGGCTGACCCCGGTGCTTTCACTATTCCATGCACGGTTGGATCTATGAATTTTTCTAAGGCATTGTGCGATTTGGGAGCAAGCATCAATTTGATGCCACTATCCGTCTACAGGAAGTTGGGGTTGGGCAATCCGACACCAACCAATATGAGGCTCGTGATGGCTGATAGGTCGGTAAAATGACCTGTGGGTATCTTGAATGATGTGTTGGTGAAGGTTTCTTCATTCATCTTTCCTGCAGACTTCGTTATTCTGGATTGTGAGGTGGATTCTGAAGTTCCTATAATCTTGGGATGTCCTTTCCTTGCAACAGGAAGTGTGCTTATTGACATGAGAGCTAATGAGCTTTTATTTCGGTTGAATGACGAATGGTCCATTTTGATATATGCAAAGCAATGAAGCAGCCCAGCGATATGAATGTGTTCTCTGTAGCTGATGTTCATTATGAGGATAAGAAAGCATTATCTGAAACAAAACAGCTTACTGTTGAGCCATTGTCTGCTGCGCTACTGAATGTTGAGCATAAGGATGATGAAGATTATGAAGAAACTATGTGTGCTCTAACAGAAATAGGGTCCTATTCTCATACTCCTGAACAGCCGAACCTTGATCTTAAGAATCAACCGTCACCAACAGCGAAGACTTCCATTGAAGAGCCACCAATGCTAGAATCGAAAGAGCTCTCCCCGATTATCTAAGGTATGTGTTCTTGGGATATGGAAATACACTTTCAGAAAGTGTTGCGGATGATTTAAGTGAACAGCACGTAGAGGCTCTCATCTCTGCTCTGATGAGGTACAAGAGAGCTGTGGGTAGAAAGATTGATGATATAATTGGTATCCCTCTTGGGATATGTATGCACAAGAGTAATCTCGAAGAAGATTGCATGCCTTCAAGTAAGTATCAGCGTCGTCTGAATCCATTCAGAAAACGATGCCCCAGCTATCTCGATGAATACTAAGTAATCGAGATAACTATGTCGTGCCGCGATAATAAATCAAGTGCTTGGTGGGAGGAAACCCATCGTTTTTAAATGTTCTTGTTGTTTCTGTTTTCTTAGGATTTTGTCGAGCCACGACCAAAACTAAGGCGCTTGATGGGAGGCAACCCATCGTTCTAATCGTTTTTGTTGTTTTTGAGTGAATGTAGGTACAAGAGGTGTAAAACGAGGAGGTCGGTTTTGAATTTTGATTTGGACGTATTGCATGTTAAAGGTGGTAAGTTAGGAATGAAGAAGAAAAAGGCTATGGATTGAGCATTGCTCATGAAAATATAGGCATCGAACAAGGCTAGGCCTAGGTAAAACTAGGCCACGAACAAGGCAAGGCCCATACTATGGCCTAAGGTCTCGGAATCTAGTGTGCCATAGCATAGGCGCCACCCATGCTCAAGTATGCAATAGCATAGGCACCGCCTATGCTAAAGCCTTTTGTCTCTGAATCTCATATGCAAAGTGAAAGGCGCCACCTATGGTCACCAAATGCTTTGCAAAAGGCGTCGCCTATGCAAAAGCCTTCTGCTCAACTAGGCATGGCCTATGCTATGGCATTCTACTCAACTAGGCAAAGCCTTAGGCGCCGCCTATGGTCACTTTTGACTCCAAATCCAATTTTAAATGGGTCAAAACCCGACCCAACCTTTTCCTATAAATATGAGACTTAGTCTTGAACCAAAAACACATTGGAAACCTAGCTTAAGCGCCGCCTATAGTCCCCAAATCCTCTCAAAAATTTTCCTTTTGCTCTCTTACTTCACAAGAACATCATCCAAAGGCATCAATCAAGTAAGTACTACTTTGTTCTTCATTTATATTCCGTAAGTACTACACTACTATGCATATTATGAATTGTTAAATCTTGAAGTAGTATTGGTGATTTGAATATGATTGATTTGTTGTGATACAACTAAGTGAGTGAACAAAATGTAAGGATGATCTTGACTTGTTTCCAACTTGTATTAAATTTCGATACACTGTCATACTTTTACGGAATCAACATGGTTAAGATAATTGCATAATCTTGTAACTTGAAAGCTTGCATGCGTTGAATGACTTATTCATTGAGATGAAAATCAGGGTTAACTACAAACATAAGATGTTGTGATTATTTCTATGCCATAAACTGATACAATATCTATGTAGTAGTTTTTGATGCATTAGTCCAAGACATGAAAACATAAGTCAAGATTACATGCAATAGAATCGAAAAGGATAGTAAGATGACATGAAAGTATGACTGCGCTGAACATATGGTTAGAACATATCACCTAAATGTATGTCGATGAAGTCTGAATAATCGACATCATTCACTTAATTAGTTTGTGTCAACAAATTAAGTGTAGGGTTGTTCCACTATTGTCTGTTTGTCGATTGAATCTTCCGAGATGAAGCTAACATGACTCTATTGAGATCTCAGGTACAATGGCACCAAAAGACAAGAAAAGCAACCACTTCACAAAAAGGCCAGAAAAAGGGAAGAAAAGAGCAAGCTGAATCCTCCGTACTGCAAATACCTCGACGCACTCTTGGAATCAAGTGGGGTACTTATGAAGAACTTCTGAGGATGACGACTCTGATGATGATTCCGATGCAGGGGGTATGACCCCAGACATAAAGGAGGAGTCCGACTAACTAGGTTCTTCTTATTTATTTTTCACTGAGGGCAGTGTGTCCCGTCTAAGTGTGGGGTGGTGGTATTTGCATGCTATACTTCTCTATCTGCATTTGCATTTATGTTTGTTTTGTTTTTCTTTTTAGTAGTTATTTATTTTTCTTTTTTTAGTAGTAAATTTTTTTTTATTAAGCTTAACTTCGCATGAAATTATTCTAATAGGCAGCATGAGATTATGACAAGAGTTTGTGTTAAAATCATGACTATTGAGATGTTTAGGCTCTAATTGTGACTCACTATGTGATATTGTGTGGTTCAATTCCTTCATCTGTTGGATCAAGAGTCTATGCTACTCCTAATAAAGTCGACCATGTGCCTTGTGTGTGTGAGGATATAGTATATTCTGTGTTTATGGCTGATGCTAGAACTTGCCCGGTATGTATGTAAAGCGAAAATAAGGAGTGCAAGTCTAGGAGATGATTTAGGCATTTCTTTGGCAACCTATGATTGTTTACCTTCATTTTATCTACCCATGGACATCATCCTAGATAACCCCCTTTGAGCCTTTAGCCTATTTTCTTTGACAACCTCATATGTAAGCCTAATCCATTTTTTCAAGACCATAATTTGATCTAAATTCCTAAGTGCTTTTAAAGTGTAAAGTCATGTGACAAAATAAGAGGAAATTGGGTGAGTATGATGCTTTAGAATGTATTAGTACTTGAATTTGTTATAAAAAAAATTGGTATCATAAGAGGTATTTTATGAAAAGAAAAAGGAAAAGAAAACTGAAAAGTTAGTTTTGTTCAAAATTGAAAAACAAAAGAGGTGACAAAGGGAGGTAGATTAAAAGAAAGCAAAAAGGTTGTAGGTTGTTTGAAATAAAGCATAAATGGCATATTGTGATGTATTAAAGCACTTAGGGAACTTAGTCACTATTTTTGGCCAAAATAGTCCTACCCGTCCCTTAGCCTACATTACAACCATCAAAAGACCTATTTGATCCTAAGCTTAGCATTCTGACATTTAGTGGAGCATTACACTAAGGGCAAGCCTATGGACATCAGTTGAAGCATATGAATTCTTTGTGAGAGCGAGAGTAAGGATACTTTTATACCCATGTTTGAAAAATATGCTATACTTATGAGTGATTATGGGTAATATATTGTGAGACACACATGGTTGATGAGTTTTGGGTAGTTGTGTATGATTCTTTGTGCCTTAACTTTTGAATATGAGTTGGCCACCATCACGAGTCTATGCTAGAGGTTAAATTGTTTCTACTAATGATCGGAAAACTACTCTTTGTTGATAATTGTTGTGCTTGTCTTGACGAATATTTTGTGTTGATACTGTGAAACCCTAAGTTGATGTTTAGACGGACATGATATTTTGTTCGAGGATGAACAAAGCTTCAAGTGTGGGGTGTTGATGATAGGCGAATTTACACGCCTATAGTGCTATATTTTACCCATATTTTAGCCATGTTTTGAGGACAAATTATATATTTCATACACTTTTAGTCCTTTTTCCTGTAAGTGAGCTAACGAACATGATTAGCAAGTTTTTAGGTATAAATGATGCAAAATTCAGCATTTTATGGATAACTTGATGCCAAAGCAAGCTTCACGAAAGAAGGAGAGCAGCATTTGGGCGCCTATGGACTGAAAGTGATGCATGGAAAACCTGCCCTGGGCAAAAACAGCATTTCTGAAGACTTTGGGGACTAGCAGTAATTTATTAGGATTAGGATAATGATACATTAACCTAGTAGGATTGGGTTAAGTAATTCATTATCTTAGTAGGAATAGGATATGGGTATTATAAATACCCTATCTTGCTAGAGATTTTTATTCATTCCTCATTAATTCTATTACTCTATAACTCTTCTTCTAACCCTTCCATTAATTCTACTTTTTATTCTTCTTCTATTCATCTATTCAATTCTTAATTTCCGCAACAAGAGAAACGTTACTTTGCAAGGAATTCACGCCTAACGCCTACCACCCTATACCTAACGAGATCTTTATTGTGGTATAATAACAATGTCGATTGTGATTTCCTTCGCACTCATGGGTAACTAAACTTCTCTGTTGGGGTTATGGAAGCCGTATGAGATACTATCTAAGGCTATGAGTTTGTGAATTCGTGACACGTGTGTTGCTTATATCATTATTCTCTTCATCTTAATGCAAATTCTTGTGGCTGCAGACGCATAGAATAACGCCAGTATAGCATTAACTTGTTCAAAAAAAAAGTTATATGTCTAGAAAAGAGATAATGTCAAGGTAATAGGGTCCCATCCCCTATTAAAAAGTTAGTGCCGTAACTGGATTAACCTCTTGGAGAATTTGTACCGTTAGATACGCTTTAAGCTCGAAATAGTTAAAGTGAAATAGTCCTTGTTGAGGTCGAAAGACGCTTGGATTTACCATCGAATACAATTCTCTATAAGCACATGCATTTCTGAATTCTGCACAACTCATAGCCAATAGAGACGTATAACTCGTAAGGTGGACATAACCCCAACTTTTCAATTCTCATTGTTTTACATCTTACCAAACATTCTTTCTTTTTACTTTGCTATTTTCCGTTTTTACCTTATTACTTTGGTTACATTACTTGCACGACAAAACTCCCCCCTTTTTACGAGACTTGCACTAAAAGTCTAGTAATCTTTGCTTACTTGTTGACCAAGCTATTCCCTGTGGGATCGATACCCAACCCAGTTGGGTTATATATTTGACAACGACCGCTTTACACTCCTACGAGAGTTGTAGATTGAGCGTTATCACTCGACCATAACCAAAACCATAGTCTATAAAATGATCAAAGTAGGTAGGATATCCATGATATGAAATAGAGTCTTCTGATATATGAAAGCTCACCACTTCAATCCAATACAAGCTGATCCCGAGTCCGATCATTGAGCAGGAGAAGTAGTATAGACGGTTGTTGCATCGCATGGAGATACAGCGTGTGCGCTTAAAATAATGATGACCTATAAAACTAAGTAAACGACCATACGCATACACAACCATACATATATATATATATATATATCTGTGCCAGGAGAAGGAACCGAGTTTAGCATGCCTTAAAATCATTAACCTGGGTATGTGTAGTTTAACCATCCTAGAACCATCCATGGGCTATATGGGCCCAGTGTTTCCCCCTGAATGGGCTCCAATGAGTGTAGCCACACGAATTAGAGATACTATAGGAGTAGGGTATTCTCGTGTACCCTTTGCTCTCCATGATACATATATACAAGTATAACTTAAGGTATTCCTGTGTACCTCATAAGTATTATGTGTATGGTTACCACGACCAATCCTCATGTCGGCAAACATGAGTTTTCAATGGTCGTCCATCGAAGTCACACCTTTATTGTTAGCTATCATACCCCACCATTATTGCCCAATTAAAACCATTAGCACACAACTAAACCATCAATTTTATTTATTATTAATCAAGGCTATAAGTAGTGGTATCGTCATACCGACCATAGCTTGCAGACAATGTCCTTAACCATCCTCTTTAGAGAAGGGATTCTCAGGTACCCATATATTATATTATTAAGTTGCTTGGAGATTCCTATGTACCCCACAAGATGATCATTATTAAGTTTTATTGGGGGATTCCCATGTACCCGACAAGTGCATTCAATTAATCCATAACCATGACCACCAAGACCTTACCATTTTACCATTAAAGACTATCCAAACCAGTTAAGGTTTCATTACTTCTTTATACCATGAAAATTTTTCAATGAAATTTCAATAATATAGTAAAAACGTTCTCATAGGCAATTTGATGTTGGGTGTCTTTTTGTATTCTCAAACTCGAACTGTGTACATAACATGCTTAATGTAGAAACTTGCATTCCGTGTAGTCATTATAGTACTAGCTTGAATGTCTTAATTTTAGTAGAAGTATGGAGTTTTTCCATCTTATGATATTCATAGTTAAGAGTTGTTCGAGGATGAACAAGGCTTTAAGTATGGGGTGGTGATGTTGAGTGTCTTTATGCATTCTAGCGTTATTATTCTAGCATTTTTAACCTTGTTATGAGGATGACTCATGTTATTAATGTGTTAACATTGAAATAAATAAGCATTCAAGTGTCAAAGGATATGATTACAATGTTCTAAGTTCTTACCAAATAAGTTTGCACTTAATTGAGTCATTTAGAGTTTAATTGAGAAAACTAGTGTTACTAGCTTGAGCTAGGTGTGTGTCTAGTTGGTTTGGATAGATTTTAGTATATTAAATGAGTTCCTTGTGGTTTTAATGTGTAATATTCTATGGAAAAACTTGTTTGACGTGTGCAACATTTGATTAAAATTAGCCAAGAGTCAACAATACGTATTAGCGTAAAGTGGTCGAGACTATCACTTAAATTGAGCTTTTAGCTTGTTGTTCTTGATGGGTTGATGTATTGAGCTATAATTCATGGTGTTTGATGTTTTAGAATGTTTGTGGAGTTGATTATTTTGATAAATTTATATGGAAAAAGCTGGAATTCAAAGCAAAAGAACACTACAAGTCATGGAAGAAGAAGTCAAATGTGGAACACTTAGAATATATTTTTGATACAACTTTTAGTAACAGCATATAGATATGCACGCGATACCTATTTTACATCATTGCTCCAATACCTTAGAAAATATTTAAGGAGCAACTTCTATAGGCTGCTCGCAATATGGTCGCATCGCCTTCTTCATTATAGTGGAGTTGAGCATGTGGCGCCTCCTTCATAGCCATGTTGCCATGTTTGTGTCGCTTGTATAATTTTGGGGCTCATATGTATGCGTCGCCTGCTATATTCCCATGATCAAATTGCATGTGAATTCTTATCCTACTCAGCATATGATTGGTTAACCATCAATAAAATGTGATATTGTGCATTCCCACTTGATGTATGATTAGCATACTATATATACACATACGTGAAATTGGATGTCCTTGGATACTTGTAGAGACTGATATACATGTAATTAGGGTTCATAATATTTTACTTTAGTTTCTTTCATGGTTTATATCATCAATCCAAGTAATTGGATGATGAATATTTCCATTGAGGGATAAACTCCCTTTCCGGGATTAAGGCCAAGATCATGATTATTTTCGTTTTGAATTAAGTTTGTTGATTTTATTATTAATATTGTTTTTTATTTATCTTTTTTTTAACTATTTTAGGGATTAGCTATCCTTAGATCTTGGGGGGGGGGAATAGAAAAAAAGAACATGGGGATAAGCAAAGTAAGGTTCGTAGTCTATTATAAAATATATAAAATAAGAATTTCAAATTAACATCTAGGATAGGGATGTACTTAGAAAACTTACTTGATTTACATATAGGATGATAGCTTTAAATCACTTAGTTGGATTATTACATCTCCGCTAAATGTAGTTGTAATGTCCAAGTTAGGTAAATGGTTAGAGGTCGGGAGACCATGATCATGCGATTAACCCTATGAATCAATAACCAAGATAAGCAAGTTAACGAATGAAATTCAATAACGTAGTATGATTGTTCATAAGCCTTAACCCTGAATCTCTATCCATTGATTGTCCAAAGTCATTACTTTTCCAAATTAGTTTAGTTTATTTTTAGTTTACAATTATAAAACTTTATTGTTTACTTTTTCTCAATCGTTAAACTAGAATTGGATAGTTGGCAAACACAAGTCCATGTGGAATTGATATTCAGCTTTCTTGAAGGCCACTATATTACTTGGTAGACCATGTACACTAGCGTGTGCACTTAGGCGCTGTCAAGTTTTTAGCGTCATTGTCGGGGACTTGTTAATTGGCAACTAACTTATTTTTAGTTTAGTTATATTGAGTTGTAAATAGTTTAATTTTTTTATTTTCTATGTAATTTTCTTTTATTTCTTTTTTTATCACACTTCTTGATATGTCAGCCTGGGATAGATAGTTTTCGAGTGATGACGATTCTTGTTGTTTTTGTGGGGGACCACATCATGAGGCTTATTGTCCAGATTTGGATAGAAGTGTGTGGACGGGACCTTCACAATATGATGCGGATACTATTCTATCTATGGAGCATACTGCAACTTGGTGTTTAGTTTGTGGTCAAAGTGGTCATACTGCAGCTATGTGTGCTGTCAATTGACAGTTCTCAAGCACACACGCAAGTGTACATGGTCTACAAAGTAATATAGTGGCCTTCCAGAAAGCCGAATATCGATCCCACAGAGACTTGATCTAACAATGATTTAATTCTAGTTCACAGTTTAGATTAATTTAGTGCAAGAGTAACCAAAAAGATAGTTTGTAATTTTTGTAATTAAAAAATAAAATAAATAATGCAAAAAAATAAATTCTTGGAACAAGCAATGGAGTAAAGCCTAGGGTTAAATCACTTCAAACAATCATACTAAGTTATTGAATCTCATCTACTAATTTGCTTATCTTAGTTGTTGATTCGTAGGGTTAATTGCATTATCATGATTTCCCAACGAATAATTTTTTACCTAATGCGGATATTACAACTATATCATTGAGCGGAGATGTAATAATCCAATTAAGTTAATTAAAGTTATCATCCTACATATGAATCAAGTAAGGCATCTAAGTACATCCATGTCCTAGACGCTAAGTTTAATTCTTTATTTTATAAAAGAATAAAAACTCAAACTTTGTTTATTCCCATGTTCTATCTCTCTATTCCCTCTCCCGAGATCAAAAGGTCGACAATATATGTATTTAATGGATGATCAATCCATAAAATAATTAAAACAAGAATAGATAAACAACCAAATATGATAAGCAAAATTAACAAAATTAATTCAAAACAATAGTACTCGTGTTCTTGATTTTAATCCCAAAAAAGGGGTTTTAACTCAAACTTTATTTATTCCCATGTTCTATCTCTCTATTCCCTCTCCCGAGATCAAAAGGTCGACAATATATATATTTTATGGATGATCAATGCATAAACTAATTAAAACAAGAATAGATAAACAACCAAATATGATAAGCAAAATTAACGAAATTAATTCAAAACAATAGTACTTGTGTTCTTGATTTTAATCCCAAAAAAGGGGGTTTTTAGCTACTAATATTCATAATTATGATCCAAATAATTGAATACATGATATAAAAAATTAAAGACTCAATAAAATAATTAAAATTTAATTAAAAATAGTAGCAGCCTCCGTATTCTCCGTTTGCAGAATTATACCAGCCGTGTCCAGGTTTCTTGATATAAATAATAATCTCCCAAATTATTCCTAAGTTGACCAAAACAATAAATCATGATGTCCAGCTGTATCCATATTATATAATATAATATATATATATCCTAATAAGTGTGGGATTTGGGAAAGGAAATGGGCACAGACCCCAAAATATTCCCAGTATCTTTTATTTTAATTTTTGTATGCCTTTATGCATTGAAATAGGACCATGTCAGCTTGTTGTCGGCGCAATTTCACCTGGCACTGCTTGAATTATCGACGCGATGTGTCAACTGCGCGTCACTGTAATGGTGGCAATGGAAATATCAACGCTACGCGTTGACTTCGTGTCGTCTAACTGAAATTTACATTTAAAAATTTGGTTGTGGAATGTCTTATCCTTTATTCATGTCTTTTGTAATGTATTTTCAATGAATTTTGAGCCTTTTTATTATCAATATATCATCGTATTTAGTTCACCAAGCTTTCTACAATATCATACACTACATATTAAAGATCAAAACAACATAATATTCTCAACAACAAATAAAAACAAGAGCTAAAATAAGACAAATTTGCAATGATCTTTCACTCATTATTCTGACTCTTGACTTAGTCAAATTAAATTTTACACATTACAAGCAAGTTATTCCACTCATAATTATACCATTAAAATATTTGAAATAAATTAAACACATTAGAATCTACCGAGACCAACTACACACACCTAACTCAAGCTAGTAGAACTAATTTTCCGTGTTGAACTCTAAATTATTCAATTAAGCACAAACTTGTTTAAAAAATACTTTGGACATTGTAAATACACTCTTGGACACTTAAATGCTTATTTATATCAATATCAACACATTAAGCACATGAATTTCTCTCAAAACAAGGCGAAATAAGCTAGAATAACGATACAAAAATGTATAAAATCACCTCAGATCATCACCCCACACTTAAAATCTTGTTCGTCCTCGAACAAATCTTTACTCTAAGCATAAAAATATGAGGTGACGCTACCCTTCTACTAAAATAAAGACACTCAAGCTAGTACTACAATGACTACACGAAATATAAATTTCTACACAAAGCATGTTAAATACACAATTGATAGCTCATGAACACTACTCAAAAACATCCTAACCTCAAGAATTGACTCACTTAAGCGGCAAACTCATACTTATCATTCAATCAAGTACATTATATAAATCACTCATATTCATCAAATATGTGCTCCTCACAACAAAAGAGTTACCCATAATCACTCATAATAATGCAATTTATAATACAATGGGTACAAGAATTAAATTACGCTCACTTTCACAAAGAATTCACAAGTTACACACAACAAACCATAGGCTTGCCCTTAGTGTAATGCTTCACTAATAGTCGAATGTAATGCTTAGGATCAAGTAGGACTTTTTCGAGTTGTAATGTAGGCTAAGGGACGGATAGGAACTATTTGGGAATTATGAGTAACCTTTCTAAACCCTTTAATACACTACATTATGCTATTAAAATCACTCTCCAACAATCAAATTACATCATTTTTGTCTACCTCATTCTTTTATTTTCACCCCCTCTCTTTTAAGCATTTTCACAAGCACTTGGTGGACACATAGTTTACTACCACAAGAATCAATTTTTTCTCTTTTTTCACAATCGTGGAAATATTTCTAACATGAATTACATCAGAACCATCCACCACACATCAGTTATACACCAATAACTATTACCTTGGGACATCAATTTACCTTTTTCTTCTTCAATTTCTCAAACTCCTTACTAATTTAATTTTTTTCAATTAAAGCAATTAGGAATATACAAAATACTGGACAAGTTCTAGACATCACATGCAACAAGGAATATACAAAATACCTCACAACACATGGCACATGCTCAACTCAATAGGGTCATCATAGACTCCCAACTAAACAATAGCACAAATTCAAAATTAAGTCAAAATGTACAAGAGTTTAAGAGTCTTAAAAGTAGTAATTCACTCAATCAACATGCTTTTACCAAACAAAACACTTGCACCATGTAATCTAAAATAGCACCAACAAGAATATCTCACTTATTCCTAACATAAAAAATTTTAAATTGAGCTAAAATTTGAGAATTTCCCCACCCCATACTAAAAAATCTACTTTGTCCCCAAAGTAAATTTAAGAGTAAGAGATAGAAATACTCTCTGAGGCCTCTAGGCCTAGCTAGTAGCATCTTCACATAAAGAAGATCTATGGGACCCCACACTCAATTTTTTTCGTGCTTCAAGCTCAAGTTTATGGTACTCATACTTTCCATTAACCTATGACTCAACCAAAAACAAAAACTACGTGAAATAAAAACAAATAAAAATTGAAAAGAAAACATACCTAATTATCCTTGGGTTACCTCCCAAGCAACACCTAATTTAGTATCGCAACATGACCCATATCAACTCAACCACATTCCTTCACCCTTTTACTCGCTTTTAGGAGCCACTTTTTTTATTTGTTTCAAACCTATTTTACCTTTTAACATGTTGGGAATTGGTGTTTTTATCTTTGGCTGCTCAATCAGGTAGTCGGAAGAGGTCTTTAGTGGCTTAGGCACCCCACACTCATCCCTTTCAAACACATTGATCATGCATAAATATTTATATAAGGTATTTTCAATGGGGGCCTTGTAAACATCAAATACCAACTGTAATACCCCGAGAAATGTTTTGTTGAAATTTTATGCGTAAACGTGTAGAATTATGACCCACCATTACGTAGAGTATCGAATAAGCTTTCCAACGATATGTGGATCATCCAAAATGGACACCTGAGCGATGAGTTATGAACATTCCGATCGAACTGTGAATAGTAGTGAACAGTAAAAGGTGCAGAAAAAAGTACTGAGGCCTGGCATATTTTTTCTCCAACTTTAAACAACCATAACTCCTTGTACATAATGATATGGGTGATCTACCATATATCAACGGAAAGCTCTGTGAGTCCTATTTTCAATGAAATTGGTTTCATCCAATTTGTCTATCGGAGCAAAAAGTTATGGTCAATCTAAAACAGCCTATCAAAAACAAATATTTGGGTCAAATTCAAACGATCATAACTCCTCGTACACAATGATCTGTGTGAGATAATATATATCAATGGAAACATATGAGAGTTTTATTTCTAATGAAATTGGTTTCATCCAATTTGGATATCGGAGTAAAACGTTATGGTTGATCTACTTCAGACTATCAAAACAGTCCACCAAAGGACAGATTCGAGAGTTATTTAATTTTTAGGGGCATTTTGGTCATTCCTCCTCACCCAAAATTCTTCCAAACCCTATATTAAAGCCTATTAGAAGCATTTTATGTTATATTTCATCAAATTCCCTCAAAAAGAAAACCCTAAGCTCCTACATCAAACTTTAAGAACCTCCAAAGTTCACCATTAATTCTGCAAATTTATTCAAGATTCCAAGTTCCTAGTTCAAGAACTCCAAGAACCATCATTCAAAGGCACGATTAATATCTCAAAAATGAGCATCGATCTAAAGTTCATCATTCAAGGTATGTGGGATTTTTCAACAAGAACTCTCTTTCGTTCTTGTGTCCAAAAGTAATTTTCTTTACAAAGGCATGATTTTTATTTGATTTTTATGAATTTGAAGCATGAACCCATATCTTATGATGATTATTATAAAATCTTGATGTTTATGATTTTGAAAGATGAATTTACATGTTTGGAGATATAAAGCATGAATCTTGAATGATATTTATCATGATTTTAACATTTGGGTCGTGAATCCCCATTGAAAATTGTGATTTTTTGAGAAAGTATGTGTTTTAAGCACGTTGATGTTGAATATTTGAGATATTTTGAATGATTTGACCTTTTGGTCTTAATGGAGTTGTTTTGAACTCGAGTGTGAAGGAAATACACAACATGGTTGATCTTGATAGATGGGAAGCATAATGGCTCCTAATGTATATTTATATACTATTGAAATTGTTTTGTTGTGGATTATCTTTGAAATGATCTAAGCTAAGTTCGGGAGAAATCTTTAGCACCGAGTGGGAGGTATAAAATGACCTTACTTCCCTAGAACTACGTGCCCTATAGAAGTGAGCCTGAGGCTGATTTATATAGTGCTCACTAGTTTGTGTGGATTTGATATCGATAGTCCTACTCCGATAGCAAGGATAGGACGTCTCTCCCCAACGTGGATTGTACGTTGGACTCCATTTAGCTCACATAGTTTATGTCGATTATCGGATCTCCCAGTGTGTGTGTGTGTGTGTTTCCTTGTGTCTATGGTGAATAGTGAAGTGATTTGAAAGTGGAATTGTGAAAGTTATTCTTTCGAAAGATTTAACTGATAAATACATTATGAGAATTGATATTCTTGATGAACTGAAAGTGATTGACAAATTATATGATGACTCACATGTGTTATTGTACTTATTTCATCCTCTCATGATTATGATGATTTTCTTCGGGCTATGTGAGTCTTTCATACATCCTGCATATTTCTTATAAATATTTATGATGGTGATGTTTATACAACTACATATACCCCCATATACTTGATTCCTTTCCATGGTACTAACCCATATCTTCGAATGTGGGCTGCATTTTCTCGAAATATAGGTTCAGGTGCTCAGTTCTAGGTTCGACAGTGATTCTTTGGGCACGCTATTATATATCCTCTGTTGTGGTGAGTCCTTATGTTCCGAGGACGTGATGCCTGATGTTGGTTTCACGAAATTATTTACATTTAATAACTGAGTATGAGTCAGTTGGGGCATGTCTCAATGGCTCACTGGTTTTATTGATTTTCTTAGAGGCTTTTCAGACTAGTATAGATGTTGGGAGTTACCTAATAAGTCGTATTTTATTATTTTTCTAAAATTCTTTTATTCTTGGATGATGATTACTCTGTTGATATTTGAGGGTTATTTATGGAAACCCCGTTGATTTATGTTAAACTGAATAAAAATGGCTCAAAGGGTTAGCTTGGGACTACTCGTATCCTCAAGAACCGTGTGACGCTCCGGGACCCATTTTCTGGGGCGTTACACCAACTCTTCATAATCTACCCTTATCTTGAGTGTACCTTCTCTAACATCAATCGAAGTCCCTCCGATCGCTAAGAATGGGTGCCCCAAAATAATTGGTACATGTTCGCCTGCCACAAAATCAAGAATGAAAAAGTCAACATGAATAAGAAATTTACCAACCTTTATGAGGACATTCGCAATTATTCCTTCTAGATATGCCATGGAGTCGTTTACTAGCTGCAAAACCACTGTGGTCGATCTAGGCTTCCCCAAGCTCAATTTTTCAAACAGAGATAGGGGAATCAAATTTATACTTGCCCCTAAATCACTCAATGCATAAACCTCATTACTCCCAATTTGTAAGAAAATAGCAAACTTCCCTTGATCTTTTAATTTCTAGGGGATTTTTTGTGTTATAACCATACTACACTCTTCAGTGAGTGTTATTGCCCCCACATCTTGCAATTTCACCTTCTTTTCCACCACATCCATCAATTACTTAGGATACTTAGGCATACTCTGCAAAACATCTAGCAAACATAGGTTAACATGAAGCTCTTTGAATGTGTCAATGAACTTTTTAAAAAAGGCATCCTCCTTCAGTTTTATGTACTTTTGAGAGAAGGGTAGTGGTAGCGTCTTTTTCTTCTCTGGTTCAACAACTTTTCATTCAAGTACTCAGACTTCCTTGAATTTTCAGCTACTTCGTCATTTGCCTGTTGGGTCACTATATCAGCATCTGCCTCCTTAGTTTCCTTTGGAGGTTCTTCATGAAGCTCTTTATAACTCCTCAAGGTGATTGTCATGACTTGTTTTGGATTTTCTATATCAACAGGCAAATCACCTTGTGGTCTGGTATTTAACGCTTGTTGTATCTACCCAACTTGCCACTCTAAATTTCTCTGGGCCACTTTCTAATTTTGTAATTTCGCTCTTTGACTGTTCAGATCCACAATCAATTATGCTTGTCCATCTACGAGTTGCTTCAACATCTCTCCCATATTGGTAGTTGAATGATTCGATTGGGACTGTGACTGTGACTGTGGGGTGTTCCATAACTGATTTGGTAGCTGAATTTGCCACTTCATGTTGTAGGCATTACCATAGTTTTGACTTTGAGCATTGCCTACATACATCAAAGATTCCGGATTTGAAGTACACATGTTATTCGCATGACTACTATTTCTACATACTTCATACCAACCTGCAGCTTATTGTATGGCATTGATTGTGGCTGTAGGTTGTGCTGCTCCCAACTTCATGGTGTTGAATGTTGTGTTGATCAAATTTTGTAAGGCAAAAACCTGTGTTGATAAGGCTATAAATTGGTCCACCTTCAACACACCCGTAATTTTTTTCGTGGAACTTCTAGAATATGAATGCCATTTTAGATTTCCTTGTGCTATGTGGTTCAGCAATGTGTACAGCTTATCGTAAGTTAGCTCCAATGCTTGACCACCTGCGGCTGAATCTAGAAAAATTTTTGTATTGTGATCAAGAGCTTCTACAAAAGTATGAGCAAGCACCTCATTCGACTGTTGGTGGTGTGGACAATCCCGAAGAAATGCCTTGAAGCATTCCCAAGCATGATAAAATTTTTTATCAAGCATCTGTTTGAAGCTCACTATCTCACTACGAAGTCTCACAATCTTAACTGATGGAAAGAATCTGATGAGGAACCTTCTGGCTAAGTCCTCCCATATTGTGATTGAACTAGTCGGCTCTGTATTCAACCACCTTTTAGCTTCCCTAATAAGTGAATAGGGAAAGAGTGTCAGCCTCACATAATTTGGAGTCACCCTAGTTGGAGTGAATGTATTTGTATGTTCAATGAAGGTCTGCGAGTGGACTTGTTGATCCTCATGTGAAAGCCCTGAAAACTGTCCACTGCTAATAAGAAACTGCACCATATTGTATTTCAACTCGAAATTCCTCCCAGCTGTCAGTCTTTGAATTGGGAAAGTCAAGTTTATTGGAAGAGGGACTGCCACTTCTCTAACCTTCATACCAGCTGCTTGTTGTTCAGCCATAGGAACAGTATTCTCTTGGTTTTCTTGGAATTGAGAAATTTTTGGGAGAAGGATTGTTTCTCTCCTACATTGATGGTAAAGTTGCTCCGGTTCGGAGCTTGGTTCAACCAAGTCGTGATCTCTTGCCAGCTTTCTACTCTGAAAACCTATTTCCTGCGAAAATAAAACCAAGACCAAGCGTAAAAAATACCAAATAAATCTAAAAGTAAAACTAAAATAAACAAGTGCCAAATAACAAGTCCCCGGCAATGGCGCTAAAAACTTGACAGCGCACATGCAAGTGATGGGGTCGACTTGATTTAACAACAATTTAATTCTAGTTCACAGTTTAGATTAATTTAGTGCAAAAGTAACCAAAAAGAGAGTTTGTAATTTTTGTAATTAAAAATAAAATAAATAATGCGAAAATTAAATTCTTGGAATAAGCAATGGAGTAAAGCTCAGGGTTAAAGCACTCTAAACAATCATACTATGTTATTGAATCTCATCCGCTAATTTGCTAATCTTGGTTGTTGATTCATAGGGTTAATTGCATTTCATGGTTTCCCAACCAATAATCTTTTACCTAATGTGGATATTACAACTACATCGTTGAGCGGGGATGTAATAATCCAATTAAATTAATTAAAGTTATCATCCTACGTATGAATCAAGTAAGGCATCTAAGTACATCCTTGTCCTAGACGCTAAGTTTAATTCTTTATTTTATAAAAGAATAAAAATTCAAACTTTGTTTAGTCCCATGTTCTATCTCTCTATTCCCTCTCCTGATATCAAAAGGTCGACAATATGTGTATTTTATGGATGATCAATCCATAAAATAATTAAAATAAGAATAGACATATAGCCAAATATGATAAGCAAAATTAACAAAATTAATCCCAAACAATAGTACTTATGTTCTTGACTTTAACTCCAGTAAGAAGGTTTTTAGCCATTAAAATTCATAATCATGATCCAAATAATTGAATACATGATATGAAAAATTAAAGACTAAATAAAATAATTTAAACCTAATAAAAAGTAGTAGCAGCCTCCATATTATCCAATCCGTGTGTAGAATTATACCAGCCGTTTCCAGGTTTCTTGATATAAATAATAATCTCCCAAATTATTCCTAAGTTGACCAAAATAATAAATTATAATGTCCAGCTGTATCCATAGTATTTTCTTTTCTGATAATATGGATAGTGCTAAATAACCATAAAAATTTGGCCCAAATTTAGCCACAATAATAAAAAGATAATATTACCCTTTTCTTTTAAATAGATAAAGTTATTTAATTTTTAAAGTTAAAGAGTAAAAATATTCAAAAGTTAACTAGTTTATAGTGTTAACATAACTTTTTCTATTCTGGCCAAATTATTGCCAAAAAATTATGGCCAAAATAACTTTTCTTATAACATATATATCCTAATAAGTGTGGGATTTGGAAAAGGAAATGGGCACGGACCCCAAAATATTCCCACTATCTTTTATTTCAATTTTTTTATGCTTTTTTGCATTGAAATAGGACAATGTCAGCTTGTTGTCGATGCAATTTCACTTGGCACTGCTTGAATTAGCGATGCGACGCGTCAACTGCGCATCGCTGGGCTTGTAGCAATGGAAATATCGACGCGCCATGTTGAATTAGCATCGACTCACTGAAATTTGCATTTAAAAATTTGGTTAAGTGTAGAACATTTTATCCTTTGTCCATGTCTTTTGTAGTGTATTTCTAATAAATTTTGAGCCTTTTTATCATCAATATATCACCATATTTAGTTCACGAAGCCTCCTAAACCATCATACACCATATATTAAATATCAAAACAACACAATATTCTCAACAACAAATCAAAACAAGAGCTAAGATAAGGCAAATTCGTAATGATCTTCCACTCATTATTCCAACTCTTGACTTAGTCAAATTAAATTTTGCACATTACAAACAAGTTATTCCACTCATAATTACACCATTAAAATATTTGAAATAAATTAAACACATTAGAATTCATCGAGACCAACTAGACACACACCTAGCTCAAGCTAGTAAAACTAGTTTTTCGGGTTGAACTCTAAATTACTTAATTAAGCACAAACTTGTTTGAAAAATACTTTGGACATTGTAAATACACTCTTGGACACTTAAATGCTTATTTATATCAATATTAACACATTAATCACATGAAATGCTCTCAAAACAAGGCAAAATACGCTAGAATAATGATACAAAAGTGTATAAAATTACCTCAGATCATCAAACCCGATTCAGAATTGTTTGTTGTCTATGATGAAAGGCAAAATTATATAAACATCTACAATCAAATGGTGTGGAATCAGCCACAAATTCAGGCATGGAACAACCAGCAGTAGCAGTTTCAGCAACAACAACTAAACATATCGGCCATAACTCAAATTAGCAATTTGGAAAAGATGTTGAAACAACTTTTAGCATCTCAAGAAAGTGTTTGGAAGACATGAAGACTATTAGGGGGCTTCAAAGCAAGTGTATAATCAGTTAGAGGTAGATGCAGAGTTGACTCCCCAACCGGTTGCAGAAAAAGTTGTAGATAATTTGAGGAAGTCTGAATGTTCGGAAACTAAAGTTGTTGAACAGGTTAAGGAGATACCACCACCATCATGTCCATAGATTCTAATAAAATAAAAATATGAGGAGGATATAAGCCCATTTGAGGAACAAACACAAAAATTACTGCCACTCGACTATCATTTTTCTTTTGAGACTGAAATTGAGAAGGTGAATATAAGTAAAGGTGTTGTGGATTGTGTAAATTTTGAAGTGGTATTGGTTGGGCCTCATTCAAATCACTTTTCTACATTATGTTTAGATGATTTCTTGTCTGTGGAATCATCTAAAATAGTGGGAAAGTGTGAAGATAAGAAAAAAGAATCCTATATTCTTGCTTTTGCACAAGAAAAGAAACATAAAAATGCATCTCACTTTAAGGCCAAGTTAGTTGCCATGCACATTCTATTACTTGGTCCCTTAATATTTTTACCACCCCCGATGAATGAGGCAAAAAGATGGATGCGATGTTAGAGGTGAAATTTATATCCTCAAGGTAGAGGAAAAAGTTGATTGGGTTGTGCCGCGACACTAAATCAGGCGCTTCTTGGGAGGCAACTCAAGTTAATTAGGTATATTTTATTTTTTAGTTTTTATTTTTTAATTCATGTAGTTTTTTTTTATTGAGTCACAGGTTGATGGGAAGTCTGAGTATCAAAAACCTGAGCTAAGGAGCATGTTAAAAACTAAGTGTGGGGTCCCTCAAACTTTCTTGATGTGTTAAGATACTGCTAGATAGTCCTAGAGGCCTCAGGGAGTATTTATAACTCTTACTTTTAAGTTCACTTTGGGGACAAACTAGATTTTTAAGTGTGGGTTGGAAAAATTCCCAATTTTGGGGAAATTCCCAATTTTTGGCTTAATTTAAATTTTTCTATATAAGATATTCTTGTTGGTACTATTTTTAATTGCATGGTGCAAGTGTTTTAGTTGTATAACCATGTTGATTGTGCGAATTACTACTGTTGAGACTCTTAGGCTCATGTTTGTGATTCTTGTACTTGTGGCTTAAATTTTGAATTCATGCTATTATTGGTTGAGCGTCTGTGATGATCCTATGAGAGTCAAGCATGTGCCATGGGTGATGTGAGTTTTTGAATATTCCTTGTTCCATGTTATGTCTAGAAGTTGCCCGGTGTGTGAGCAAAGTGAACTAAACAATATGAGTTTAGGAGATGATTTAGGTATTTCCTTGATAGCCTTATTTTATACCTTCTTTTTGACCTACCCTTTGTGCTTAATCATGGTTAGCCCTATTGGGCCTTTAGCATTTTCTTTGGTAGACTCAGATGTAGCCTTACCCATTTTTTATAAACCATAATTTGATCCAAAAAGCTCCTAAGCGCTTTAATGTAAAATTGAGTAAGCAGGAGTTTGAAAAATAAGAGGAGAAAGGTGAAATTGAAGCCCTAAAAGTATAGTAATTGGCGTATGCAATTGTTGTGGTAGGGGTTAGCAAAATTGTTTGAAAAAGTTCCAAATTTTAGCCCGAATATGTTACAATGAGCTGTTTTAGCCCAGGTCCTTTTTGGATTGTCTACCTCAACTAAGACAAATTGCTTAAGTTGAGAGTGGATATCATAGGGGTGCACAGCGTACAATGGGTGCAAAGAAGAGAAAAATTAAAGAAGTTGCATACTCTCACCATAGCGTATTAATTGAGATTAATGATATGGGGTGAAAACAAAAGATATGGGTAGATAAATGTAGTGTAAATTGGTTGTTGGAGAGTGGTTTTAATTGATAATGTGTTGTATTAAAGTTCTTAGGGAGAATAGTCACTATTTCAAAATAGTTCCTACCCGTCCCTTAGCCTTCATTACAACCTGAAAAGACCTATTTGATCCTATACTTGACATTCTGATATTAGTAGAGTACTAAACTAAGGGCAAGACTATGGTTCATTATGTGTAACTTACGAATTCCTTATGAGAGTGAGTGAAACTTGATTCTTTTACCTATTGTGTTTTGCATTGCATTATTGTGAGTAATTTTTGGTAACTCTCTTATTGTGAGAGGCACATGTTTTGATGAATGTGGGTGATTCATGTGACGTGTTTGATTGATAAATATGCATTAGATTACCACTTATGGAGTCAATTCTTGAGGCTAGGATGTTTTGAAGTAGGATTCTCGAACTTTCAATTGTGTACATAACATGCTTAATGTAGAAACTTGCATTCTGTGTAGTCATTGTAGTACTATCTTAAGTGTCTTAATTTTAGTAAAAGTGTAGAGTTTTCCAGCTCATGATGTTTATAGTTAAGAGTTGTTCGAGATGAACAAGGCTTTAAGTGTGTGGTGGTGATGTTGGGTGTCTTTATGCATTTAACATTACCATTCTAGCGTTTTTAGATTTGTTTTGAGGATGATTCATGTGCTTATCATGTTAATATTGATATAAATAAGCATTTAAGTGTCAAAGGACATGATTACAATGTTCAAAGTGTTTACCAAACAAGTTTGCACTTAATTGAGTCATTTAGAGTTTAATCGAGAAAACTAGAGTATTAAATGAGATCCTTATGGTTTGAATGTGTAATATTATGTGGAATAACTTGTTTGATACTCTCAACATTTGATTAGAATTATCCAAGAGTTAACAATACGTATTACCGTAAAGTGGTCGAGACTAGAGCCTAAATTAAGCTTTTAGCTTGTTGTTCTTGATGAGTTGATGTATTTAGCTCTAATTCATGGTGTTTGATGTTTTAGGATGTTTGTGGAGTTGATTATGGCGATAAGTTGATGTGGAGAGAGCTAGAATTCAAAGCAAAATAACACTACAAAGCATAGAACATAAAGTTAGACGTGGAAACTTAGAATATATTTTTTATACAGCTTCTAGTAGCAGCATGTAGATATGCACGCGATGTCTGATGTACATTAGTGCTCTAATGCCTTAGAAAATATTTGAGTAGCAACTTCCATAGGCCTCCCGCGATATGGGTGCTTAGCCTCCTCCATTACGTTGGAGTTGAGCATGCGGCGCTCCCTCCATGACTGTAACACCTAGAGAGTACACCCTGGCTGCCATACGGTGCTTACAGCCTCGAGAGATCATAAGCTAACCTATGAGCTGGTACCTGTTGTGAGCATTGAATAATATAATAACTTATTTGGAAGAACAATTGATAATCCATAAGGTTTTAAATAACTAAAAATAATACTGGATCATGAATCTAGAAACAATTGCTGGAAATAACTATCTGAAACTGATAAAGTAATAACAAAACTGACTGACTGTCTGTGCTAGTTTGAAAAGCCTCTACTGACTGAATAAGAGTTATTAGGGTAGGCCCCAACTAACTTTAACTAACTACTGAACTAAAAACATGAAAGTAAATATAGCCTATCCTCAAAATATAAGGACTCACCACTGCTACGATTGATAATATGGAAGGTCTAAGTGAGATCCGGGAACTGAGAATCCGAACCTATGATATGATACACCATAGTGCAAAAAAAAGAGTATGTGATTAGTACTTTGAATGTACTAGTATGCTAAATAAGGTAGGTTGATATGCATGGTTTGTGTGCATGAGTAATAACTAACTAAGTGTATAGAATGAAGTAATGAATAGTATGCATGAAATCTGTAAATACTGAGAATGCATGACCAAGCATAAAACATATGCTGAATATAATCTGTAAACTTAAATACTAAAATCTGATAACTGAATATCTGATATTTGTATACTATGGTCAAGCAAACTGCAACTGAATTACTGAATTAATTACTGGACTGAGACTGTGGGAGCTATCATCTAACCGACATGCCCCAATGAAAAATTTAGGGTCCAACTTATGACCCTAGTTGGAAGGGTGTCAGTACCTTGCCACGGGTAATAACACTGGTTGTGTGGATCTACTAAAGTGTTGTCCTAAAGGACTAAGGGTTACTCTTAATTGGCTGGATACGTAGTTATGGAATGCGGGGACTTCTACTAAAGGTCACACCCTCAACTGGTAGGTTAGCCCCCATCCCTGGGTTCGCTCGGTGCTAAATCCTACTCCCAACTGAACTGACTCGAAATACTGAACTGTACTAAGATTTACTAATTTTGATAACCAACTGAACTGATAATGCTCATAACATATTATGAAACTATTTTGAAGATATTGAGACTAAGTAAACAGCTATGGTTTCAAGTATTCATAACTCCCAGCACTCGATGGCATTAATAGTAAAATAGTACTACAACTTTAAGGACATAGCATGAAAACATTTATATCAAAAGTCCATTCTTGTAGGCATTTTATCAAACACTTGATGTTCATAATTCAAGATAAGCATGGGAATAGCTTAAAGCTTGTAGTAATAACATGATTCAACATCAACATCACTAATTATGAATTAAATCAGCGAATAACATCATTAAAACATATGGGGTTGAATAACAATGACAATTTCATGGAAACATGGTGTAGAATTACAATTCATGAGAATTCATGGTTAAAATCACAATTAAAAGCATGAAAACTTGTAAAGATCCCAACTTTGAATTTAGAATTGGATATTTGGACTCCATGGGTAAAAGGCACCCATAGATGAACACTTAACATACCTGGGTCGATGAATTCGTCAGAATTGACGGTGAATTCTTAAGATTCGATCTTGAATTTTGAAGGCTAGTGTTTGTTCTTGAAAGAGAGATACTTTAATTTTAGTAAATTATGAAAATAATGAGAAATTAGTGCTCTTTGGGACTTAAATCCTGTGTTTGGACAGAATGGGGTAAGGGTAAAGGACTTAAATAACCTTGGGAATTAAAAATGCGGAACTGAATTTAAAATCCCAATTGTTACAGTTGGCTCAATGCGGTGCAATCGCATTGGGCCACTGAAAAGGGACCATCCTGAATTGGAAGCATAGCGTGATGCGGCGCCATCGTAGTACCCCACTAAATGGGAATTTGGCCCATGGCACTACGCGGAGCTATCGTGATGATCCACTGGAAAAGGATGAATATGAAATAGCACATTGGTGCGATGCAGTGCTTATCGCGATGGCACACTGGAAAATGACAAACATGAATTTAGCCATCACCGTGACACGGCCTTATCACGTTGGACTACTGTTCTTCACTAAAAGTGTCATAACTTCTCATCCGGGTATCGAATTTGGATGAATTTGTATTGTTGGAAAGCTAATTCAATTTCCAACCATTTGGTAGGTATTAAGATGGAAAATTCTGTGTAGAGCATAAGATATGCTAATTTGAAGTTAACTAAAGCAACATTCCTATCGAAAATTCAATTGGTAAGGAATATTTTGATTCGTCTAATAACTAGGAGTTATTTGAGACCTTATTATATATCAAACTAACTCATAAAAATACCAAAGAACTATGATGTACTATGCATGAGCTTGAAACATGACTCTAGCATTGGTTTTGATTTTTGGGGTATTATAATATCTCCCCCTTGGGAACATTCGTCCTCGAATGAGACTGGTTAGACTGAAAGCACTAAGGAACTAATATTACATGCTGAATATACATGATTAAATGACTAAGTCTGAAACATGATTCATGACTGAACCGATTCTGTGAATGCATGACTGACATGAGAATGATATGCAGCTAAAATTGAGCATGGGAATGAGAAATTTCAAGAAGATTGTTACTTGAAGTTGAGACGGAGTTTGCGGAGAAAATATGAGGGTACTTGGTCTGTATATCATCTTCTGCTTCCCAAGTGGCTCCCTCAACGTACTAATTCCACCAAAGAACTTTGACTAGGGGAACTTCTTTGTTCCTTAGTCTATGAATTTGTCGATCAAGGATTTTGACTAGAATTTCTTCGTAAAAAAGGCTATTCTAAAAATATACGCTTTCTAAGGGAACAAATATAGTTGTGTTACCAATGTACTTCTTTAGAAAGGAGACATGAAACAATGGGTGCACTGATGCTAAGTTTGCAGGCAAATCAATCTCATAAGCCACCTTTCTGAAATGGTTCAAAATTCTTTAAGGTCCAACATATCGGGGAATAAGCTTCCCCTTCTTACTAAACCTCTTCACTCCCTTCATGGTAGAGATCTTCAGATATATCAAATCACTAATCTCAAACTCAAAATCCTTCCTTCTCACATATTCATAAGATTTCTGTCAAGTCTAGGCTGCCTTAAGCCTCTTCCTAATCAATTGTACTTTCACTAAAGTATCAAACACCAAGTCATGCCCTATCAAAGTGGTTTCTCCTACTTTATACCAACCAATCAGAGATCTACATCTCCTTCCATATAAAACCTCAAATGGAGCCATCTGAATATTGGAATGATAGCAGTTATTATACATGAATTCAATCAAAGGCATATGGTCATCCCAAATACCCTTAAAGTTGACTACACATGCTCTCAACATATCCTCAAGAGTCTGAATGGACCTCTCTGCCTGACCATTTTTCTGAGGATGAAAGGCTGAACTGAGGTAAACTTGGGTACCAAGACCCTTCTGAAAAGCTTTTCAAAATTTTGAGGTAAACTGATTATCTCTGTCTGAAATGATGGATAACGGAACACCATGCAACCCAACCAACTCTCTAATATAGAGATTGGCATAGTCCTCGGCTAAATAAGAAGTATGAAATGGCAAAAAATGGGATGATTTGGTCATCCTATCTATAATGGCCCAAATCAAATCATGCTGCTAACGAGTAAGAACAAACTTATCACAAAATCTATGTTCACTACCTTCCACTTCCAAGTGGGAATACTGAACTCCTGTATACACCCACTAGGTTTCTGATGCTCAATCTTAACTTGCTGACAAGTAGATCACTTAGCCACAAACTCTACAATATCCCTCTTCATCCCACTCCACCAATAGATTTCCTGCAGATTGCGGTACATCTTCGTAGCCCCTGGATGAATCGAGTATCCCGCACCATATGATTTTGCAAGAATTTGCTGTCTCAACTCATCTAGACACAACACATACAGTCTACCCTGGAAACATAACATGCCATCTCCCCCTTGGGAGAAAATCTCTACTTTCTGATCTATAAATGACTCTTTCAATTTAACTAAAAGGGATCCCTGTCCTGCTTTTCTTTTATCTCGACAACTAAAGAAGATTCTGAACTACTTTGTACCCATATGCTACCCTCAGCTGAATCAACCAAACAAACACTTAATCTGGCAAGCTGGTGAACTTCCTCAACTAACTTCTTCTTAAATTCTCAACGTGAACAATTCTACCCATAGACAATCTACTTAGGGCATCTGCTACTACATTGGCCTTGCTCGGGTGATACAAAATACTCATATCATATTCTTTCAACAATTCAAACCATCTCTTCTGACGAAGATTCAAATACTTCTACAAAAACACATAATACAAGATCTTGTGATCCGTGAACACATCAACATATACCCTATACAAATAATGCCTCGAAATTTGTAAGGCAAACACAACAACTACTAACTCAAGATAATGGGTAGTGTAATTTATTTTATGGGGCTTAAGCAGTTTGGAGGTATAAGCCACAACCTTACCCTTCTGCATCAAAACACATCATAAACCAACTCTGGAAGCATCACAGTACAAACCAATTCCATCTGAACTATCTGGTAATGTCAATACTCGGGCTGTGGTGAGTCGAGTCTTCAACTCCTTAAAACTCTTCTCACAAGAATCTAACCACTGAAACTTAACTTTCTTCTAAGTCAATCTGGACAGAGGGGATGCAATAGATGATAATCATTTAACAAAACATCGATAATAGCCAGCCAAACTTAAGAAACTCCTAATATTTGTTGGAAAAATAGGTCTGGGCTAATTTCTTACCACCTCAATATTTTAAGGATCGAATCTAATACCATCACTAAAAACATTATGGTCAAGGAAAGCTACTGATCTTAGCAAAAATTCTCACTTATTGAACTTAACGAATATCTGATGGGCTCTAAGAGTTTGCAATACTATTCTGACGTGGTCTGCATGATCATTTTCGTTACGGGAATGGACATAAAAATCATCAATGAAGACAATGATGATCATGCCTAAGTACTACTTGAAAACTAGGTTCATCAAGTCCATAAATCCTATTGGGGAATTCATGAGACCAAAGGACATGACTAGAAACTCAAAATGACCATACCGAGTCCTGAAAGTTGTTTTCAAAATGACACATTCTCTGGCTCTGAGCTGATGATAGCCAAATTTGAGGTCTATCTTAGAAAAGTAACTGGCACCCTAAAGTTGGTCGAACAAGTCATCGATGCTAGGAAATGGGTATTAATTCTTGATGGTGACTTTGTTTAACTGACAGTAGTCTATACACTTTCTTAGATAATCGTCTTTTGTTCACACGAATAGAACTGGTGTACCCCAAGAAGATACGCTGGGCCTGATGAACCCTTTGTCTAAGAGGTCTTTAAACTGTTCTTTCATCTTTTTAACTCCAGCTGGAGCCATTCTGTATGGGAGAATAGAGATGGGTTGAGTATCAGGAAAAATGTCTATTCTGAAGTCAATTTCCCTTTTAGGAGGAACCCCAGGGAGATCTTTAAAAAACACATCTTGCGATTGGAACTGACTCAAGATTAGGAGTTTTGTAACTAGAGTCTTTGACTCACACGAGATGATAAATACACCCCTTGGATATTATATTTCTCGCTCTAAGGTATGAAATAAGTTGACCCTTAAGTGTTGTGGTACTACCCTCCATCAAAGACTAGTTCATTCGGGAACTGAAAATAGAACACTTTGTTTTTATAATCAACTAAAACATAGCATGAATGAAGCCAATCCATGCCAAGAATGATGTCAAAATCTGCCATCTTTAGCTCTATCAGGTCTGCTGAAGTAACATTATGGGATATTATGACCGAACAGTTCTTGTATACCTGCCTGACTACAATAGAGACACCTAATAGAATAGACACTGAAAAAGGCTCAGCTAAGATTTTGGTACTGACTCCAAAGTTGATCTATATATAAGGGGTCACAAAAGAAAAAAAAGCTCCATGGTCTAATAAATCATAAACATATAAATTAAATACTTTCAACGTACTAGTGACCACATCAGGAGAATTTCCTAATCTTGTCAGGACTGAAGGGCATATAATCTGTTTGGATGTTGACCTCTTGTAATATTGGAAATGATACCCAGCTGAGTCGGGCAACCATCTAGAATTAAGGGATGACTGGACTGACCCTTCTGAACTCTCTTTGGGTAATCCCTGATTTGGTATCCTGTCTTGCCACACCTAAAACATACATCACTAGCGGCCTTACAAATACCCTGATGGTTTCTACCACATTTCTAGCAAAGAGGATTCGTGTGAGCACTGTTAACACTGCCTTGGCACTTAGAGCCTGGCGCCCTATCCTGATTGTCATTTCTGAATTTGGGCACTAGAGCACTAGCTGAAGATGGAATTGAGACTAAGGATTCCTAACAGAACTGAGGATGGTTACCACCTTCGAATCTTGGCTGATTTAAATTAAAGCTACCCATTCTAGCCTTTATGTTCTCCCTCTCTCTCTTCATAGTCTTCTGCTATTTAATCTGTTGAGTATTGAACATAAACCTAGATAAGTCCATATTCTTAATAAACATTGTAGTCCTCCACTCCTTGACTACACTGGTAGATACACCAGACATGAACTTACTCATCTTAGACCAGCTATCAGCTACCACATGAGGAATATACCTATCTAACTAAGTAAACTTGAGGGAATACTCTTTTACACTCATGTTTCCCTGCCTCAAGTTAATAAACTCTAACACCTTGGCTTCTCTCGACTCTAATGAAAAGAACCTGTCTAAGAAGGATGTAGCAAGCTCTTCATATTTTATAGGCCCTACATCATCGCCTCTATCTAACTTTCACTGCTTAAACCATGTATAAGCCACATTCTGCAACAAGTAAGTGGTTAATTTAGCACTCTTACTAGAATTTACCACCATAATATTGGTTACCTTCTGAACCATGTCTAAGAATTCTTGTGGATTCTCTTCAGGTTTGGATCCCAAAAATAGAAGAGGATTCATTTGGTTAAAGTCCCAAATCCTAGCTGCGGTAGTAGTGGCCACAAGGTTGGCCAAAATAGTGGATGGCTGAGCATTCTAAGCTGCCATTGAGTGAGATAGAGTAGTGAATGCAGATCTGAACTCTACAAAAAAAACATGCTCGTTCAAGGGATCTTCCTGAATAGGCCGAGGTGCTGGCTAGTTTACATTTCTTCTTCTATTTGTCTTTCTAGGAGGCATGTTCAATAAATGGAAGGGAGAATAGATTAGACAGTGAGTTTAACATGAGCTCATGCTCTATCGCATGACATGAACACTGAAAGAAGGGATATTTTTCTTAAAACGCCTTAGAGCCTCTTGCCCATAATTGTGGCGCACTTCACACCCATGCACAAGACTCTACTTGATACAACTTTTAAACTTCCTAGGATACTTTAAAACCTTAGGATCTGATACTAAGTTTGTAATTTCCCGAGAGTACACCCTAGGCGCCATACGGTGGTTACGGCCCCGAGAGACCACAAGTTACCACATGAGCTAGTACTTGTTGTGAAAACTAAATAATATAATAACATATGTGGAAGAACAACTGATAAGCCATAAGGTTTTAAATAACTGAAAATAATACTGGATCATGATTCTGGAAACAACTATATAAAAATAATAAAATAATAACAAAATTGACCGACTATCTGTACTAGTCTGAAAAGCCTCTACTGATTGAATAAGAGTTGATGGGATAGGCCCCAACTAACTACTAAACTGAAATCACGAAAGTAAATATAGCCTATCCTCAAAATATAAGGAATCGCCACTGCTACAACTGAAAATATGGAAGGTCTAAGTGCAATCCGAGAACTGAGATTCTAAACCTATGATATGATATATCATAGCACAAAAAAAGTATGTGATCAGTACTTTAAATATTCTGGTATGCTAAATGAGGTAGGCTGATATACATGGTTTTGTGTGCATGAGTAATAACTGATTGAATGAATAACATGAAATTTGCAATAACTAAGAATGCATGACCAAGCATAAAACATGTGCTAGTTATAATCTGTAAACTGAAAAACTAAAATCTGATAACTGAATATCTAATATTTGTATATTATGGTCAAGCAAACTGAAAATAAATTACTGAACTGATTACTGGACTAAGACTATGGGAGATATCATCTAACCAACATGTCCCAATGAAAAATTTAGGGTCCAACCTATGACCCCAGTTGGAAGGGTGTCAGTACCATGCCACGGGTACTAATACTGGCTGTGTGGATCCACAAAAGTGTTGTCCCGAAGGACTAAAGGTTACCCTTAACTGGAAGGTACCCGTATGAGATCAACCCTCAACTAGCAAGTTACATCTCAAACTATGTTGGTTACATAGTTATGGAATGTAGGGACTGTTACTAACGGTCATACCCTCAACTGGTAGGTGAGCCCCCATCCCTGGGTTCGCTCGGTGCTAAATCCTACTCCCAACTGAACCAACTTGGAATACAGAACTATGCTAAGATTAACTAATTTTGATAACTGACTGAACTGATAATGCTCATAATATATTCTAAAACTATTTTGAAGATACTGAGACTAAGTAAACAGCTATGGTTTCGGGTACTCATAACCCTCAGGACTAGATGGCATTAATAGTAAAATAGTACTAAAAATTTAAGGACATCAAATGAAAATATTTATTTTAAAAGTCCATTCTTGTAGGCATTTCATCAAACACTTGATGTTCATAGTTCAAGCTAAGCATGGGAATAGTTTAAAGCTTGTAGTAATAATGTGATTTCAACATCAAAATCATAAATTATGAATTAAATCAGCAAATAACATCATTAAACTGGTGGGGTTGAATAACAATGATAATTTCATGGAAAACTTGATGTAGAATTACAATTAATGGGAATTGGTTAAAATCACAATTATAAGAATAAAAACTTGTAAAGATCCCAACTTTGAATTTAAAATTTGATATTTGGACTCCATGGGTGAAAGGATCGCATAGATGAACACTTAACATACCTGGATTGATGAATTCATAAGAATTAACAGTGAATTGAGATTTGATCTTAAATTTTGAAGGATAGGGTTTGCTCTTGAAAGAGGGCTACTTTAATTCTAGTAAATTGTGAAAATAATAAGCCATTAGTGCTATTTGAGACTTAATTCCCGTGTTTGGACTGAATGGGGTGAGGGTAAAGGACTTAAATGACCTTGAGAATTAAAAAGGAAAAACTAAACTCAAAATACTAATTATGACACCCGGCACGACGAGGTGAAATCGCGTCGGGCCATTGGAAAAGGGACCATCCCGAACTGGAACCTTGGCGCGATGCGGCGCCATTGTGGTGCCCCACTCAATGCAAATTTTTCCCTTGGTGTGACGTGCTGCTTATCGCGATGGTACATTGGAAAATGACAAACGTGAATTTGGCTATCACCGTGATGTGGCCTTATCGCATTGGACTATTGTTCTACACTAAAAGTGCCATAACTTCTCACTTGAGTATTGGATTCGGGCAAAATTGGTATCGTTGGAAAGCTAATTCAATTTCCTACCATTTGATAGGTATCGAAATGGAAAATTATGATTAGAGAATAGGATATACTCATTTGAAGTTGACTAAAGCAACATTTCTAACAAAAATTCAATTGATAAGGAATACTTTGATTCGTCTAACAGTTGGGAGTTATTTTAGACCTTAGTATAAATCAAACTATATTTTAGACCTTAGTATAAATCAAAATAACTCATAAAACTACCAAAGAGCTATGATGTACTATGAATGAGTTTGAAACATGACTCTAGCATTGGTTTGGATTTTTGGGGTATTACACTAGCCATGCTTCCATGCCCGCATCGCCTGTATTATTTCAGGGCTCATATGCCCGCGTCGCCTGTTGTATTACCATGATCAAATTGCACGTGAATTCTTATCCTAATCAGAATATGATTGGTTGACCATCAATAGAAAGTGATATTGTGGATTCCAACTTGGAGTATGATTGGCGTACTATGTATACACATATGTGAAACACATCTAGGGATCTTGGATAACTTTTGGACGTCCTTGGATAATTGAGGAGGATACTACGAATATAATTAAGGTTAATAACATTTTAATTGAGTTTATTTCATGGTTTTTATCATCAATCCAAGTAATTGGATGATGAATATTTCTATTGAGGGCTAAACTCCCTTTCCGGGGTTAAGGCCAAGATCATGAATACTTTCGTTTTGAATTAAGTTTGTTAATTTTTTTATCAATATGGTTGTTTTTTTATCTTCTTTTTTTTAAAACTATTTTAGGGATTAGATACCCTTAGAGTATATTCATTGCCGACCTTGTGATCTCGAGAGGGGGAATAGGAAGATAGAATATAGGGATAGTAAGTAAGGTTCGTAGTCTCTTATAAAATAAGGATTTCAAATTAGCGTCAAGGACAGGGATATACTTAGAAGCCTTACTTGATTTGCATGTAGGATGATAGCTTTAAATCTCTTAGTTGGATTACTACATCCCTACTCAACGATGTAGTTATAATGTCCAAGTTAGGTAAACAGTTAGAGGTCAGGAGACCATGATCATGCGATCAACCTTATGAATCAATAACCAAGATAAGAAAGTTAATGAATGAAATTTAATAACGTAGTATGATTGTTCGTAAGCCTTAACCCTGAATCTCTATCCATTGATTGTCCAAAGTTATTACTTTTCCACATTAGTTTAGTTTATTTTTTGTTTACAATTATAAAACTTTATTGTTTACTTTTTCCCAATCATTAAACTAGAATTGGATAGTTGACAAACACAAGTCCCTGTGGGATCGATATTCGGCTTTCTTGAAGGCCACTATATTACTTGGTAACCCACGTACACTTGCGTGTATGCTTGGGTGCAATCACATTTTATCAAACATATTGAGAGAATATAGTTTTCTAAACCAAAACGAAGTACCAATTAACCATTACCATGCAACCACATGTTCAAACCAACATTAAAATATGAAACCCATAATTAAAATGTGGGAAAACCATAACCAAATCATTTTTAACCAAAAATCCCCCAACATATATTCAAAACCCAAATCCATACCACAATTATGTCTTGAAAATCACACATTAAACATGCCTTTAGTTGGAATTAAAAATAAGGGAGGAGTAACATGCCTTAGATTGCGAAGAAAACAGACAGAAATCACCCTTGTAAGCCCTAAATTAACCTTATTGAAGAAACCCTAGCCTTTCTTAACCCAAGAGACTTGAGAGAATTTCTAAGTTCTTATGATTAGAATAATAAGGTAAATAATGTCCCAAGAGTGTTATAAGTTGTGGGGCATTAAGAGGTCAAGAGGGAAAATGTCTAGATTACCCCCAACTTAAATTGTAAAAATCCCCGCAGAAGGGTACGACTCGTCCCATTGACTTGTACACACAACATATGAATGGTACCTACCACTCGTACCCTATATAGAATGTTGGATATCACACACTATCCACCATACAACTCCTCTTACCTAAGTCGTACCCTCATTATACAATGAGTTCCCACCTAGTTATACCCTAGAAGAATGTCAAGGCTAGACATAGGACATCATACGGTTTGGAACTATACTTTTCGTACCCTAGCATATGAAGAGTATGATGCCATCTCGTATCTTGGACAGAAATCAACCAAAAACATACTGAGTATCATATACCATGGAATCCAAACCATACCCACATCATATGACAAGTAAGAACAAGTCATATGATGTCTAAAGAGCTCTAAATCCAAAAATTTCTAAAGACTAGAATCTAGGGTATTTAAATTCTCTCCCACTTGGATTACTCATCCTCGAATGATGGAACAAGATAGTACAAGCACAATTTACACCCCACCACCTCAACTCTAACCTTTAACTAAGTTAGAAAACAAAGACGCAAGGAAGCCACTCTATTCTTTAATAAAGTTTGAATACAAAAGTATGTTGAAGAATGCACACCTTCAATACAAATTTTAGAAGCAAAAAATAGAAATGGATACTTGGACTCTATATCTTCTTCCGCTTCCCAAGTAGCCTCTTTAACCTTGTGGTTTCTCTATAGAACCTTGATTGAAGCTATATCCTTGATCCGCAACCGATGAACCTGTCGATCAAAAACCACAACTGGATCTCTTCATAAGATAAATTATCTGAAATACCAATATCATTGATAGGCATGATTTGAGATGGATCATCCACACACTTTCTCAACATAGAAACATGGAACACCAGGTGAACGGAGCTCAAACTAGAAGGCAACTCTGACTCATAAGCAACCTTACCAACCCTTCTCAAAACAAAGGACCAACATATCGGGGATTAAGCTTCCCCTTCTTACCAACCACATCACTCCTTTCATGGGATATACCTTTAAGAACACTCTATCCCTAACCTTAAACTCTAACTCTTTTTGCCTCACATTTGCATAGGAATTTTGGCAACTTTGGGTAGCTTTAAGTCTATCTCGAATAACCTTCACCTTCTCCATGGCTTAGTGAACCAAATCCAGGACAATCATCTCTGCCTCACCAACCTCAAACCACCCAATAGGAGATCTAAGCCTCCTATCATACTGTAACACCCCGTATTTAAGTACATGTATTGGAGTATTCAAGTACGTGTATTGTTCTTATTTATATAAAATTAATTTTTTTATTTTATTTATACCAGAATTTGCCCATCGATGGTTCTATGCGAAGGTTATTGAATAAGCTTTCCAACGATATAAAGATTTCCAAAAATGGATAGGTTTCACATATAATCGAGCACGTTCAAAACTATAAAACAGTGACCGGAAATTTGGGAATAGTAAATGTGCAGGAAAATTTCCAGCACACAAACTACTGAGGCCAGCCAAATTTTTGGGTCAACTTTGAACGATCATAACTCCCTTAATATAATGAACTGGGAGAGCTTCAACCTATGAAAAGAAATATCTTTGAGTTTTATTTCCAATACAATTGGTTTCATCCAAATCCAACATCTAAATAAGAAGTTATTTTTGTTTTACTTCAGCCTCTCAAAACAGCTTTTTAGGGTCAACTTCAAACGACCATAACTCATTGTACAGGACGAACTGGGTGGCCTACTTTATATGAAATGAAATCCCTTTGAATTATCCTTCCAAAGATACCAATTTCAGCCAAATCCAATATCAGAGCAAGGATTTATGATCGATCTACTTTAGCGTACCAAAATAGTCCACCATAGGATAGATTTGACATTATTTAAATTTTAAAGGCATTTTGGTCATTTCCTATTATATTATGGACGGGAATATATGTATATATACATGTATATGAGTTCAAAAACTCATTTTCATCATCAATAATTGAGGAAGAACAAACCCTAGCCAAATTTGACCTTTAAATTACTTTTGATTCAACCGTAGAAATTCCAAAGAAATCCAATAACTGCATTTGTCATCTCAAGAGCTTCGAACGACACCTATTATTTGTTTAAAAAAGATTGCATAATCAAGAGGTGAATTCTAAGGTATGAATATTTTTTGCCTTTGTTCTTTTCCATATGTATATTTGTGATAGAGGATTATATGTATTGGTTGTTATTGAAAAGTGATGGAAATAGGGTTATGGACTATTTTGCATGGTTTGGTTGTATTGAATTGTGGAAGATGGATATGGTAATTGAGTTATGGAAGTTGGATATGGTAATTAAGTTATGAAAGGTGGATATGGTGATATACTATTGAATTGATAACTATTTATGTCTATGGCTCAATTTGGTTTAATGGATTGGTTGGAAGGATAAATGAATCCAAACTTGATATTGGAGGATTTTGTATGAATATGCATGGCATATGAATGTAATTGGAGTATAAGAGGATTAAAGTGACACCCTTTATGGTATAATTAAGGCTTACTACTTAACCACTAGTTTGGTCAATTCAAATAATTGAATTGAGATGTTTGGTTGCTAATACTAGATTGCTATATATGTTCATTGTAGATAAGTAATTCGAAAAGATGGGAAGTCCATTTGGGACTAGCATTGAAGGTTGATATCCAGGTATGTAAAGCATACTCTATACCATATCTTTGGCATGAAAGTGAACAATTGTTCTATTAAAAAAATTTCCAAAGTTATTCAGTAACATGTGATCCATAATGGTTGTGTATGATGTCCTACATTACCAATGAACTTGTTTCCACCCTACAAGATGTCAAGACATTCCAATACTTACTTGCTTTCCAAATCTTACTTGTTTATTGCACTAATGAATGTCAGAAGGTATACGGTTACTCAAACAAGATCCATGTGCTATTAATGACTCCAAAACGTTTCATTGATATACCAATAAGTTCCTACTTCATTGTTATGGCATTGATGACTCCAAAACACTTCATTGATGTGCCAATGAGTTCTTACTTCATCGTTATTGCATTGATGGTCTATTTATATGTATCTTATTGATGTATCATTGTTTCAAAGTATCAAAAATGCGGTGGCGACCGAAATAACAATCTCAGAGATTAATTGAAATAATTGATGGAAGTTTTCTCTTATCAGATGGTATCCCAGCGGCATAAGCCTATCATAGGTCGATCCCAGTTGATATGTACTGAAGGCAGCTTAATGGTCACAGTACAGTACAGTAATGATTACAAAGATGATAAGAACGAAGGTAAAGTGATTGAAGAAATACAATGTATAGGTTGTCAGAAGTTCTAGTAAGTGTGGTACACTCCTATTATGATTTATTCACTTATCTCTGATTTCTATTGAGCTCCTATATCATATGTGATTATCTACAACTTTACATACTCAGTACATATTTCGTACTGATGTCCCCTACGGGGGACCTGCATTTCATGCTGCAGGCACAGGGACCTCAGCTCAAACACCACACAAGTAGGAGCCAGGATATCCAGCTGCTTTTGGTGAGCTCTAGTTTGCTTCAGGGCTTTTTGTATCATATCCAGTCACTTTTGGTATTGTATAGAAGTTAGTTTTATGGTGGGGTGTGTCCCGACCTTAGTTAAACTCTGTGTATTGTCTAGAGGCTTTGTAGACCTAATGTACAGTCAAGGTGGTGTTTTGTTAATAGACGTGATGACTCCAATAGCCAAGTATTTTATGTACATATATATGTGTGATTGAGCTTATATAGGTGATTATTTCCTTTTATATGCAACATGATGTTGTCCAAATTTTGGCTTGTCATAGAGGTATGCATGGGAAGTATAAGGTTATGAGTTGGTTCTCCCGGGCCTCTTTGGGTACGGGTGCTAGTCCGCCCCAATAGGATTTGAGGCATGACAAAAGTGGTATCATAGAAGTTCATCCTAGTGAGTCTACAAAGCCGTATCTATGTAGAGTCTTGTTTATCGGTGTGTCATGCACCGCATCTATAAACAGAAGGCTATGGACATTTAGGGATTATTTCTTTTCTTCTTGTCTTAGATTGTGCGATAGATCCTATATTGTATATGAAGTCATTGTTGACCACTGAATCCATTTGTTTCTCTTATTATAGTAATGATGCCAGTTACCAGAAGCAAGAATACCGTTAAACAAGTAGATGTGGCTGCCGGAGAGGGGACTAGTAAGTCACCCATTATACCAGCTAATCAAAGTGAGGCTCCAGCTGAGCATGCATCAAAAACTTCTTCCACTCTAGAAGAAATAAGAGGGAGGAGAACTATATCCCCAGAGCCATCTATTAATGCTGCTGATCAAGATCTTAGAAATGCAGTGCAACTTTTAACTCGTATAGTTGTTGGGCAAGCTCAAGGGCAAGCCATTCCTACCATGGGTCCTAGTGGTACAGATAGGGCGGCTAGCCTTTGAACACATGATTTTCTTAAGATGGATCCTCCCACTTTTACTGGATCAGATCTTAACGAGGACCCACAGGACTTTATTAATTAAATTCAAAGGGCCTTAGATGTTATGCGTGTAACGGGTAGAGAGACAGTGGAGTTAGCAACGTATAGATTCAAAGGGGAGGCTAAATATTGGTACGAGGACTGTAAATAATCTAGGGGTATTGATGCACCCCTCTCTTCTTGGAAAGAGTTCAAGAGGAATTTCTTGATCATTATCTTCTATTTGAGATTCGTCAGGATCGTGCAGATCAGTTTTTAAATCTTCATCAGGGGAATATGAGCGTGAGGGAGTACAGTCTCCAATTTAATTCCTTGTTGAGATATGCTCCTAATGTTGTAGCTACTATGGATGACAGAGTTCATCAATATGTGGATCGGTTGGATCCATATCTAATTAGAGATTGTACTATTACCGCTTTGAAAAAAGATATGGACATAGCGAGGATCCAAGCTTTTACACAGAAAATGAAAAATTAGAGACAGAGAAGAAGAACACAGGAATTAGAAAGAGAATATTCCAAGAGGGCCAGATCTACAAGGTAGTTCATGGCATCCGAAGGAGGGTTCAAACCATAATTTTCTGCTAGACCACCTAGGCCATTACCTTCTTATTTTGCAGCTAGTGCCCCACCACAGTTCCAACGGTCCAAAGGAAATCAATTTGGGCACAGAAGTGAGAGTCAGAGTTCGCGGACAGTAGGGTACCAAGGGCAAGGGAATATAAGAATCAAGACCTCCTCGAGAGCCATGCAATAAATGTGGAAGGTATCATTTGGGAGCATGTCAGCTGGGGACCAATTTTTGCTTTTGGTACAGTATGTTCGGGCATATTATGAGAGAATGCCCACGAAGGGGCATAGGGGGTATGGCATGACCTACGGGGTCATTTGTTACATCATCATCATCGATGGCTTATTCGGGAAGGGGTACACAACCAATGGGTTATGTTAGAGGTGATAGAGGAGCCACGAGTTCTAGCGGGGCTCAAAATCATACGTATGCTCTAGCGGATCGACAGAATTTAGAGGCTTCCCCAGATGTGTTTATGGGTATGTTGTCTATCTTTTCATTCTATGTATATGCCTTAATTGATCTTTGTTCGACATTATCTTATGTTACTCCATTGATTGCTGAAAAGTTCAAAAGAATACCTGAACTGTTAGTTAATCCATTTGAAGTATCCACATCGGTTAGGGAATCTATTATAGCTACAAGGGTTTACCGAAACTGCATAGTAACTATTTGTGGTCGTAATACGATGGCTGATCTTGTGGAGTTAGAAATGATAGATTTTGATGTTATAATGGGTATGGACTGGTTGGCATCTTGTTATGCCATAATTGATTACTGCACGAAAGAGGTATATTTCCATTTTCCAAATGAATCAGTCCTTGAATGGAAAGGTGAAATTGGCACGCCAAGAGGTAGATTTATTTCTTATTTTAAGGAAAGAAGAATGATTTCCAAGGGATACATATATCATTTAGTTAGAGTAAGGGATACAGAAGCGGAACCACCAACTCTTCACGCTGTTCCGATGGTAAATAAATTTTTTGATGTATTTCCTGAAGATCTTCAAGGTTTGCTTCCTAAACGAGTAGTAGAGTTTGGTATTGATGTAATACCAGGCACCCAACTAATCTCTATTCCTTCGTATAGAATGGTCCCAGTAGAATTATGAGAATTGAAAGAGCAATTGAAAGATTTGCTAGAGGAGCGATTCATAAGGCCTAGTATGTCCCCCTAGGGAGTACCAGCGTTATTTGTGTGAAAAAAAATGGCTCGCTGAGGATGTGTATTGATTATCGTCAATTGAATAAGGTGACTACTAAGAATAAATATCCTCTCCCAAGAATTAATGATTTAATTGATCAGTTACAGGGTCCCAAGTACTTTTCTAAGATTGATTTGAGGTCAGGTTACCACCAAGTGAGGGTCAAAGAGAAGGATATACCCAAGATAGCTTTCCGAACACGGTATGGTCATTATGAGTTTCTAGTTATGTCATTTGGGCTAACAAATGCACCCGCAGCTTTTATGGATTTGATGAATAGGGTGTTTAAGCCATTCCTGGATGTATTTGTGATAGTTTTTATAGATGATATTCTAGTTTATTCTAGATCAGAAGAGGACCATGCCAATCACTTACTATAGGCATTGCAGACTCTTCGTGATTGTAAGCTTTATGCAAAGTTCTCTAAATGTGAGTTTTGGTTAAAGTCAGTGGCATTTTTGGGTCATATTGTATCTAGTGAAAGGATAAAGGTTGATGCTCAAAAGATAGAAGCTGTGAAGAACTGGCCAAGGCCCACAACGCCTACGGAGATTCGTAGTTTTCTCAGGTTGGCCGGTTATTATAGAAGGTTTGTTGAAGGATTTTCTTCCATTTCAGCACCCTTGACCAAGATAACCCATAAAGCATCCAAATTCCAATGGAATGATTCCTGTGAGAAGAGTTTTCAAGATTTAAAGAACAAGTTGATTTCTACACTCGTGTTGGTACTTCCAGAAGGCTCCGAAGGGTATACAGTATATTGTGTTGCTTCCCAAATTGGTTTAGGATGTCTATTGATGTAGCATGGTAAGGTAATAGCATATTCTTCTAGACAATTACGGCTACCTTTGAAAAATTATCCTACACACGATCTTGAGCTGGCAGCAGTTATTTTTTATTTAAAGATATGGTGCCACTACTTATATGGGGTTTATGTTGATATATATACTGACCATTAGATCTTGCAATAAATTTTTAATCAGAAGGATCTAACTTTAAGGCAGTGGAGATGGATTGAACTATTTAAGGACTACGATTTTTATGTCTTGTACCATCCAGGGAAAGCAAATATGGTAGCTGATGCGTTAAGTCGTAAGGCTATAACGGCACCTATAGAAAGGCAAGGGATGATTAAAGATCTTCACCAGTTAGCTAGTTTGGGAGTTTTCCTTCTTGAAACTCCAAATAAAGAGCTTATCGTACATAATACTGCGGAATCTTCATTAGTAGCTGAAGTGAAAGAGAAGAAATATATAGATTCTATTTTATTATAGCTTAAGGAGAACGTTCATAGTGGTGTGACTAAGGCATTTGAGCTTACGCGAGGAGTACTTCAGTTCCAAAACCAATTGAGTGTGTCGGATGTAGACGGGCTAAGAAAAAAGATTATCACAGAGGCACATTGTTCAAGGTATTACATTTATCCAGGATCAACCAAAATGTATCAAGATTTGAAAGATATGTATTGGTGGAATGACATGAAGAAGAGCATTGAAGAATTTGTAGTTGAATGTCCAAATTGTCAAAGAGTTAAAGTTGAGCACAAAAAATCCGGAGGTTATATGCAATGCATTGATCTTCCAAGCTGGAAGTGGGACATGATCAACATGGATTTCGTTATTGATTTGCTTCGTACATCCCGGAAGTTTGATTCTATATGGGTGATTGTTGATAGGCTTACTAAATCCACACATTTCGTACTAGTTAGGACCACTTACACAGTTGAAGAGTATGCAAAGCTGTACATTCAACAGATAGTCCGATTACATGGAATGCCAATCTCTATTATATCAAATCGGAGAACCCAATTTACCACAAACTTTTGGAAGTCTTTTCAGAGCTGTTTGGGAACACAAGTGAAGTTGAGTACAACTTTTTACCCTCAAATAGATGGACAAGCAGAACGTACCATCCAAACACTTAAAGATATGCTACGAGCTTGTGTAATCAATTTTAAGGGCAACTGGGATGATCATTTACCTCTTATTGAGTTTGCCTACAATAATAGCCATCATTCAAGTATCAAAATGGCACCATATGAAGCTTTATATTGAAGGAAGTGTAGATCACTAATAGGATGGTTCAAAGTGGGTGAAACTCTTTTGTTCGGACTAGATCTTGTTTATCAAGCCATAGAGAAGGTTAAAGTAATTCAGCAACGATTGAAAATAGCCCAAAGTCGACACAAGTCATATGCGGATAGTAGAAGGAGAGGGCTAGAGTTTTCTATAGGTGATTGGGTATTTTTGAAGGTATCACCAATGAAAGGGGTAATGACATTTGGAAATAAGGGGAAGTTGAGTCCACGTTATATAAGCCCGTATAAGATCACTTGAAGGTTTGTACAAGTTGCATATGAATTAGAGCAACCCCAAGAGCTCTCATCAGTACATCCGATATTTCATGTGTCAATGCTTCGAAAGTACATTGGAGATCCATCACATATCACTTCTACTGAGGATATACAAGTTGCGAAAGATCTTACCTATGAGGAAGTGCCTATTTCTATTCTAGATCGCCAAGTTAATAAGATGAGAAATAAAGAGATAGCATCTGTGAAAGTACGTTGGAGAAATCGTCAAAGGAAAGAGATTACATGGGAAGCTGAGGAAGCAATAAAATCTAAGTACCCTCATTTGTTCAAAGATAAAGATGAAGTTCAAGAAACGGAGTTAGAACATTAACAAGTAAGTTTTTTTTATACACTTAGTATTTATGTGATGATGTGAATATTAATGATGGACTTGAACTTGTTTCGGTTGAATAACTATGCTAACATTCGAGGACGAATGTCCTAAAGGGGGGAAGGATGTAACACCCCATATTCAAGTACGTGTATTGGTATTATTTATATGGAATTAATTTTATTTTATTTTATTTTATTTATATCGAAATTTGCCTCTCTATGGTTCCATACGAAGGTTATTGAATAATCTTTCCAACGATATAAAGATTTATAAAAATGGATAGGTTTCGGATATAATCGATCACATTCGAAACTATAAAACGGTGGCCGGGATATTTGAGAATAGTAAATGTCCAGCAAAATTTCCTGCACATAAACTACTGAGGCCAGCTGAATTTTTGGGTCAACTTTGAACGATCATAATTCCCTTAACATAATTAACTGGGATAGATTATACTTATGAAAAGAAAGATCTTTGATTCTTCTTTCCAATTCAATTGGTTTCATCCAAATCCAACGTCTGAGTAAGGATTTATACTCGTTTTACTACAGCCTATCAAAACAAATTTTTAGGGTCAACTTCAAATGACCATAACTCCTCGTACAGGATGAACTGGGTGGCCTACTTTATATGAAATAAAATACCTTTGAATTATCCTTTCAACGATACAATTTTCACCCAAATCCAATATTGGAGCAAAGAGTTATGGACAATCTACTTTAGCTTATTAAAACAATCCACCAAAGGACAGATTTGACATTATTTAAATTTTAAAGGCATTTTGGTCATTTCCTATTATATTATGGACGGGAATATGTGTATATATACATGTATATGAGTTCAAAAACTCATTTTCATCATCAATCATTGAGGAAGAACAAACCCTAGCCAAATTTGACCTTTAAATTACTTTTGATTCAACCGTAGAAATTCCAAAGAAATCCAATAACTGCATTTGTCATCTCGAGAGCGTTGAACGACACCTATTATTTGTGAAAAAATGATTGCATAATCAAGAGGTGAATTCTAAGGTATGAATATTGTTTGCCTTTGTTCTTTTCCATATGTATATGTGTGATAGAGGATTATATGTATTAGTTGTTATTGAAAGGTGATGGAAATAGGGTTATGGACTATTTTTCCTAGTTTGGTTGTATTGAATTATGGAAGGTAGATATGGTAATTTAGTTATGGAAGTTGGATATGGTAATTGAGTTATGGAAGGTGGATATGGTGATATACTATTGAATTGATGATTATTTATGTCTATGGCTCAATTTGGTTTAATGGATTGGTTGGAAGGATAAATGAATCCAAACTTGATATTGGAGGATGTAGTGTGAATATGCATGGCATGTGAATGTAATTGGAGTATAAGAGGGTTAAAGTGACACCCTTTATGTTGTAATTAAGGCTTACTACTTAACCACTAGTTTGGTCAATTCAAATAATTGAATTGTGATGTTTGGTTGCTAATACTAGATTGTTATATATGTTCATTGTAGATAAGTAATCCGAAGGACTAGTATTGAAGGTTGATATCCAGGTATGTAAAGCATACTCTATACCATATCTTTGGCATGAAAGTGAACAATTGTTCTATTAAAAAAATTTCCAAAGTTATTCAGTAACATGTGATCCATAATGGTTGTGTATGATGTCCTACATTACCAATGAACTTGTTTCCACCCTACAAGATGTCAAGACATTCCAATACTTACTTGCTTTCCAAATCTTACTTGTTTATTGCACTAATGAATGTCAGAAGGTATACGGTTACTCAAACAAGATCCATGTGCTATTAATGACTCCAAAACGTTTCATTGATAGACCAATAAGTTCCTACTTCATTGTTATGGCATTGATGACTCCAAAACACTTCATTGATGTGCCAATGAGTTCTTACTTCATCATTATTGCATTGATGGTCTATTTATATGTCTCTTATTGATGTATCATTGTTTCAAAGTATCCAAAATATGGTGGCAACCGAAATAACAATCTCAAAGATTAATTGAACTAAGTGATGGAAGTTCTTTCTTATCGGGTGGTATCCCAGGGGCATAAGTCTATCATGGGTCGATCCCTATTTATGTGTTTGTGGGTGGTATCCCAAGGGCATAAGCCTATCATGGGTCGATCCCAGTTGATATGTACTGAAGGCAGCTTAATGGTCACAGTACAATACAGTAATGATTACAAAGATGATAAGAACGAAGGTTAAGTGATTGAATAAATATAATGTACAGGTTGTCACAAGTTCTAGTAAGTGTGGTACACTACTATTATGATTTATTCACTTGTCTCTGATTTCTATTGAGCTCCTATATCATATGTGATTATCTACAACTTTACATACTAAGTACATATTTCGTACTGACATCCCCTATGGGGGACCCGCATTTCATGCTGCAGGCATAGGTACCTCAACTCATACACCACACAAGTAGGAGCCAGGATATCCAGCTACTTTTGGTGAGCTCCAGTTTGCTTCGGTGCTTTCCGTGTCATATCTAGTCACTTTTGGTATTTTATAGAAGTTAGTTATATGGCGGGGTGTGTCCCGACCTTAGTTAAACTCTGTGTATTGTCTAGAGTCTTTGTAGACCTAATGTACAGTCAAGGTGGTGTTTTGTTAATAGGCGTGATGATTCTAATGGCCAAGTATTGTGTATACATATATATGTGTGCTCGAGCTTATACAGGTGATTATTTACTTTTATATGCGACATGATGTTGTCCTAATTTTGGGTTGTCATAGAGGTATGCGTGGGAAATATAAGGTTATGAGCTGGTTCTCCCGGGCCTCCTCGGTTACGGGTGCCAGTCCGCTCCAGTAGGATTTGAGGCGTGACACATACAAGGCCTCAAAAGGTGTCATCCCAATGCTAGATTGGTAGCTATTATTGTAAGCAAACTCTACAAGAGGTAGATGCTCAACCCAATTACCACCATAGCCAATCATGTACATACAAAGAATTCCGCCAATGTCTGAATAGTCTTTTCTATTTCCCATCTGACTGCAGATGGAAAGCCGTACTCAGACTAACTTTAGTCCCCAAAACTTTATGAAATGACCACCAAAAGTGAGATATAAACAGTGTGCCATGATCAAAAATAATAAAAATGGGAACCGCATACAGCTTCACAGTCCCTTAAAGATATAACCTCGCATAATCCTTAGCCAAAAAGCTAGTCCTCACTGGTAAAAAGTGAGCCGACTTTGTCATCCTTTCCATGATGACCCAAACCAAATCATATTGGTTTCGACACTTAGTTATAAGAGAATGACCTAAAGAGATGAAAACTAAGAGAAAAAAGATAACAAACAAATGCAATAAAGTAAGATAGATAGCTTGACATACGAGATTACAAGAAATAGGAACCAAACCATGTATCAAACGATAAGACCCCTAAGACCCACAATAACAACACCAAACTCTTACGGTGACCGCTAAGGGAATCAACTCCGCCTTACAACCACTATTTCTAAGCAAGGATCAATAATGAATTTTCCAAGCCCTACACTACACTCTCAAAGAGAGAAGAAAAAGTCTTTCAATGACTCTCAAATATCCATAATCAACTAAAGAGCAAATGACCTAATAGAAGACTATTTATAGGCTAGCTTATTACATAGAAAAATAGCCAAAATACCCTTAATGAAAGGGATGGTCATGGAGTATCTTTCTAATAAGTCTTTATGCATTAGCCTCCAATGATGTCTTCAAAAGCATAGATAGCCATTTGGCTTGTATCATCCTACCCTTCTCGAAAAGGATTCGACCTCGAATCCATACCTTGCAAAACTAAAGAAAGAACAAACAAGCACAACTTTCTTATCGCATAAGGTTTAGGGTTACTACAACAAATAACATCATCATGCCAAGGTGGTACATACTTGAGCTATAACCACGAATCCTTTGTCTTAATGATGAAAAACTTAGTAAGAATGTTACAAAGGAAATGGCTATGGCAAGTATCAAGAGATAAAAAAACTACAAAGGTCTTAATGGTATCACTAAGTCCAAAAGGTAAGGCTACCCTTGTCTTAAGAACTATAAAGCACAATTGTTTCATTACCTCTTCAAGTGGCCTAATCAAACATGGTGCCACTATTAGTCTCAAAGTCCACCAATCCCACATAACATTATCATTCAAACAAGTGGACCAACCAACAAGACCCCTACCCCTACCTCTACTTAATGCAAACTCGAAACTAGCATGTATGTCATTATAGGCAATGATGTAGTATAGGAAAGAATCAAGTATAAAGACATCATCTAAGGATCTATCATCTCTAAGAATGCCATTTAACCCAAAAAATATAGCACATAAAGCACACAAGGATGGATTTAAGGCACTTAAGCACATATGACCTCTTTCTTTCAAGTAAAGTATCAACTTGGCATCCACAAGTTGGGAATCATGCAACTTAAGCACAAGTGTGTCAAGAAAGGATGCACATTTAGTAGCATTACCCCAAGGAGACAATGACACCTTTGCCTTTGGGTTTTCAAGAATGCCACTTTACTTGTCATGTAGACCAAGCAACAAGTTTGGTATGCCAAAATCATCATGTTCACATTTGGCACCGGGGTCAAATAGAAAGAGTGGTCATACACATGGATATAGATAATACTCTTTTATCCTATAGGCTTCACCCAATCTAAAAAACACACTCTCTATAATAGCATACACATCATCAAAAATTAATAGAGAGTAGAGAAAGGTATTACTCAAGTCAACTTCAACTAAGGGGTCCTCATGTATGTACTCACTACTAGTTTCAAAATCATCACTATGAGTACTCTCAATAATAAGGTCACACAAAGTAGAAGAAGAAGTAATTTCCAAGCAGTGGATACTTTATCTTTTTATGGAAGAACCCTCAAGTAGACACACACCACAACCAAAATCAAAAGGATTGTTACTTAAGTCTTCACAAGAAGTAAGTAGTTCATCCTCATAGTCATCAAACATAGGTGAGGTATCATACAAAGGATCACAACCATAATCAATTTTCAAAGAACAATAACCTATTGGGTTTCTTAAACATTTAAGCAAATCAAATATATCATCACCCAATTGACCATTCCTTTCCAAGACTACACATTCGTTACCCTTAAGAGTACTCTCATCTTTCAAGAAGAGATTTCCATCTTTAGGAGGAATGTTGTCACACCATAGTCGGTTAGTGTATAGGCTATAGTTTTCAAGACAAGCTATACCTTTAACTTCATCCTCACCACTAGGTTCATTAAGAGTAAACTCATTATCAAACAAGATTATTCTTAAAGAGAGAAGGATCTATCCATAAAGTGGACATAGAATCCATTCTCTACAAGATCATTATCTAGTATCAAAGATGTTTCAAGCACATGATTATCCTTGTGAGCAAATATGAGAGTAGAACATTCACTAGAGGTCATGAAAAAGGGTTCACTCCATTTATTTGATCAATAGTTTTAACATCGTCACTCACTTGAGATCCATTAAACACATCACACAAATCCTCAAGTGGTGGACAAATTTCACACGTAAGTTGATCAACACAATTCCCACAAGATAATGTACTATCATTCAATACATTGGCTTCAACACTAGGTTGACATAAATTGATCTTACAAGAAGAGTCAATTCGGTCATCAGTAGGATCAAATAGTGTATCCACATTTACAACATGTGCATCATCATCAAGGGCCAAAGAATTACCAGATGATTTATTATCATTCAACACAATGGCTTCAACACTAGGTGGACTTAAATTGATCTGACAAGAAGAGTCAATTCGGTCATCAATAGGATTAACTAGTGTATCCACACTCACAACAAGTAAATCATCAACAAAAGGCAAATAATCAATAGACTCACAAATGGGTAAGCTGCTACACACACTCAATGGGATACTAGCCACATAATTATCATTCATATGCACAAAAGTGTAAGAGTTAGTTATTTTATCTTAAAATTCTTAAGTAGATTCTTCTTTGACATGGTGTGAAGGTTTCCTACATACTTCGACAACAACTTATTTTTGTCCTTGTGCTCCTCCACTTGCCATGTTTTTACCTACACAAATATCCTTAGAAATAGAATGATAAACATAGTTATCATGGTTCAGTTGCCACCCCCTCATTTCACTCCACACAACCTCTCTTTTTTCCACTCTTGTATTGCCACCTTGCACACCCTTACTCTTCTCAATCTTTTGTCTCTCATAATTATTCGTCTTGGAGTAAGTACTCACATCACTTTGTGGTTTGGGAAGAATTGAGGTAAAGAGATAATTTCCCCAATGGTCCACTACCATCTTAGGCCAATTTAGCATATTTGGAACTCTATGTTGTACAAACCAATCGACACCCAAGCATACATTACCAGGTGTCAAGGGAAAGATATCACACCACACCTCCTCATAGTATTCAAATTGTGTGAAGACAATCCTCACTCTCTCAGTAACCTTATAACCGTCCAAGGAATATGGAATAAGTAAAGGTTCTCGAAACAACCCCAAATAGTCAACCAAGGGTGGCATGATGTAGTTCTTATGGCGCCAATCATCTAGTACAAGAAAGTAGCTCGGTACCCCATAAATGCTTACTGTTTTGGAGTGAACACTTTTCCTAGGATCAACATTATAGAGTTTAGGACAACCCTTGGGCACATGAGTACCCCTCGGCCTTAGAGATGTATTCTCTCTTCTTCTCATGAGACAACCTATACTATAGATAGTATACCCATTCACACCACTTCGACCTTGATAAGATGTACTACAATGTGAAGAATATGAATCTTCATGCTCCACATATGCACTCTTACCATGGCTCTCATAAGCTTTGCGAAGAAAGGGGTTATACCTTACACCGATTCTAGGTTTGGGATGGGAAGTATAAGACTCCTCGCATGCCCCAACTTTATCATAAGAACCATTACAAGGCCCTACATCATCTCCATATTCCCCATAAGCACTAGGAACTTCATTCGCCTTATTTTGTCCCTCAAAACCATAACTCTCAATTTTGCCCATGTCTTGATCATGGCTATATTCATATCCCCCATAATCTCCAACATCATCGTAGCCATAAAATCCCTCACTACAGTCATAGTCTCCTATGTTGTAGTCACAGTAATCTGAGGCTACCAAGATATATTTCCCTTATATCACCTTGTACAAAATGAACAAACAAGATTAGTAGTAAAAGCTCCTCACCAAAACTCGTACACACTCACCTTTGTGATCTTTACAATTGGAGCAGCAAATATTGAAAGTTTCTTATACTTTGGTAGTCAATAAGATGTTAATCACTACTTAGCATCCAAAATAGATTCTTGTTTGATTGACTCAAGACACAAAATAAAAAATCTACTTACGAACTTGAAACAAAGAATTTCAATAAATCAAAATGAGAAAAGCACACAAAGAATAAAAACACGAAGAAAGGACTTAAAACTAATTCACAACCTAGTAGATACTTACTAGTTTGCCAATTAGTGATGGAATCAACAAAAATGCAACTAAAGAAACAAGAATAGAAACTAAGAATCCAAAAATTTGAGCTAAAAATATAGGTGTGCAAAGTGATGACATGGCAGCTTGTGATTGGATGATAATTTGCAAAATTTTTTTGTGTTCTTCACTTTAAGTTTTGGCCAATCTTCAATTCCTAGAGTGTATATTTGGTTTTGGGGGGGGGGGGGGGGGGGAATCGCAAGGTTTTAAGAGCCTTTTCCAGCTTCAAATGAATTTGAATTGAATTGGTCCCCCCTTGTACTTGCACTTGTACTTGATTATTCCTTCCCTTTTATTGTTTTCTTTCTTTTGGGTGACTAGGAAGGCGCTTGGAAATTTCCTTGAACAAGTACTACACTCTCTTTCCTTCTTTTTCAAGATCAAACATCCACTTTTGAATATTCTTCCTCAACAAGATATGAAGATGAGGATGAACACCAAGAACTTTCAAGTGTTGACCAATGTTGACCATGAGGTAAATCACCTCCAAATTTAAAATTTCATGAAGATCTAAGGTCTCGTTGCCAACCCAAACACAAATATCACAAAATCAGTCCAAAAATGTCACAACCACAACACACCACACGAAATCCACCTTCCAAAAGCTCAAACACAAGCTCAATAATGGTGGAATGCTTAAAACAACCCGGATCTTGCTCAAATCTTAGATCTAGACTCTATTAGTGCTAGGAAACAAGGATCTAGCACTAGAAACTAAAAAAAAACACAAAATCTAAGTAGATCTAAGTTATAAAATTCAGACCAAACACAAAAATGGGTTAATAATTTTTTTTGTGAGATTTTATTTTCTACACTCTTTTTTATTGATTTTCTTCAAGGTAATCAATAATCCAAAACTTAGAGTTGTGGGAACAACTCTAATACATGGCATGGGATACCAAATAAGAAGAGAATGACCTAAAGACATAAAGATTAAGAGAAACAAGATAACAAACAAATGCAATAAAGTAAGATAGGTAGCTTGACATACGAGATTACAAGAAATAGGAACCAAACCGTGTATCAAACGACAAGACCCCTAAGACCCGTAATAACAACGCCAAACTCTTACGGTAACCGCTAAGGGAATCAACTCCACCTTACAACCACTGTTTCTAAGCAAGGATCAATAATGACTTTTTTAAGCCCTTCACTACTTGGCTTTTCCAAGCCCTACACTACACTCTCAAAGAGAGCACAAAAAGTCTTTCAATAACTCTCAAATATCCATAATCAACTAAAGAACAAATAAGACAATAGAAGACTATTTATAGGCTAGCTTATTACATAGCAAAATGGCCAAATACCCTTCATGAAAGGGATGGTCATGGAGTGTCTTTCTAACAAGTGTAATCCCCAAAATACCCTTAATGAAGGGTGCTTCTTCAATGCTCCAAAATCAAGTCTTGAGTCTTTATACAATGGCCTCCAATGATTTCTTCAAAAGCATAGATGTTCATTTGGCTTGTATCATCGAGAGAGACCGGTAACGAAATCCATGTTGATTACTTCCCATTTCCATTCCGGTAATTAAATTTCTTAACACAAGCCTTCGAGCCTCATGTGCTCAACTTTCATTTATTGACAGATTATGCATTTATCCAAAAAATCAGATATATTCCTCTTCTTACCACTCCACCAATACATCTCCATGAGATCATGATATATTTTTGTTGAACTGGGATGAACAACATTGTGTGACTTATGCGCCTTGGTTAATATCCTTTATCACAACCTATTGACATCTGGAACACATAACCTCCCTTGGTACCACAAGGTACCATCACCACTTATCTCAAATACCATCACTTTTTGGCCACCTATATCACCCTTGATCCTCAACAAGATAGGTCTAATATTTTTTTCTCCTTGATTTCAGCACCAAGAGACAACTATGCCATCTTTTGAACAAATACACCACCATCCTTAGAGTCCAAGAGTTGAACCCCAAGGTTAGATAAACTATCAATATCCTTCACCAAGTCTTATTTTTTATTATCTAGATGAGCTAGACTCCCTATGGACAACCTGCTAAGAGCATCAGCAACTACATTAGCTTTACTTGGATGGTAGTAAAGACTTATGTCATAGTCCTTGAGAATCTCAAACCATCTTCTTTGCTTGCGCTTAATCTCTTTCTGAGTGAACATATATTGTATACTCTTATGATCTGAGAAGATGTCCACGTGCACTCCATATAAATAGTGCCACCAAATTTTCTATATAAATATCACTGCTTACAGCTCCAAATCATGAGTAGGATAATTCCTATCATATACCTTTAATTTCATAGAAGAATAGGCTATCACCTTACCATACTGCATTAGAATACAACCAAGTCCCACACAGCATCATCACAATAAACCGCAAACCTGTCAGTGCCTTCAGGAAAGGTTAAAACCAAAGATTAAGTTAGCTTATTCATCAGCTTCTCAAAACTACCCACACAAGTATCAGACCACAAGATCTTAACCCTCTTCTGAGTCAATTTAGTCAACAGAGCAGCTATCATCAAGAAACTTTCCATAAACCTCCTATAGTAGTCAGCTAAACCCAAGAAGATCTGAATGTCGATTGGAGTCATGGGTCTAGGCCACTTCTTAACCACCATAACCTTTTATGGATCCACCATAATCCCCTCACTATAAATAATATAACCTAGAAAAGTGATAGCGTTCAACCAAAATTCATATTTCAAAAACTTGGCATACAACTGTTGCTTCTTTAAGGTCTGCAAAACCACACAGAAGTAATCATTATGATTCACCTCACTCTTAGAGTATACCAAAATATCATCTATGAACAAAATGACAAACAGATCTAGAAACTGATGAAAGACCCTATTCATTAAATCCATAAACATCGTCGGGGCGTTAGTCTACACAAAAGACATAACCAGAAACTCAAAGTGACCATAACAAATACAGAAAGTTGTATTAGGGATATTTACCTCACTAATATTAAGGTGATGATACCCAGATCAAAGATCAATCTTAGAAAAGAATTTGGCATCCTACTACTGATCAAATAAGTCATTAATCCTTGAGAAAGGATACTTGGTCTTAACTGCCACCTTATTCAACTACTGGTAACACATCCGAAAGGAATAATCCTTCTTATGTTTGAATAATACTAGTGTGCCACACAGGGACATACTAGGATGGATGAAACCCTTATCCAGAAAATACTTAAGCTTCTACTTGAGTTCCTTAAACTCAGCCAAAGCCATTATATAGGGGGAATAGAAATTGGACAAGTGTCCCAAACAAGATCAATCCCAAATTGAATCTCCATATTCTGAGGGACACCAAGAAGGTCATCATGAAATACCTCAAGAAACTCATTTACCATCGAAACCAAATGCAAAAAGGACTCTTCGAGTTAGAATCTTTAACCCAGACTAGACAATAAAGACACCCCTTGGAGATTAATCACTGAGCTCTAAGATATGATATAAATTTTCCCCTAAGATCTAGGGAACCATCCTCCCACTCAATAACCGATTAACCAAGGAACTTAACGATAACCTTACAGGTCCGACAATTTTAGGCATGGAGCAATGGTAAGAGATTTGTAGATGGTGCAAGAATGTTGTTCGACATTGAGTAGGCTTCGGTCTACTTTTCTCTATGAGATAGTGTGTTCCATGTATTGCATGTCAGGTAGGGATTTGAGAATGGAATTATGACTAGTACAACATGACTTAGCCTATTTAGGGAACTTAGAATAGAAATGTAACTCATAGGATACTTGGTATGAAATTAGGATCCTATCACCCTTTATTTTAGACATTATTAACCATAGACTGATATTAATGACCCTTTAGTTTAAGACTTACCATTTGACGTAGGAAATTGAGAGTTATTTCCCCAGTTAAATCCTTTTAGTGACTTATGTCCTTATTTATTGTAGTTTCCTGAATTATGAGGCTTTATGATGTGGATTTATATTTTGTTAGACCCGAGGCAATGATTATGAAACCATTTGAACACTAGGTTAGTATTTGATCCTTAGAAAGGACATAGTTATAGTTATGGATGTGTAGAAGCCTATGGTTATGTTGTTTGGATACTTATGATGGCATGAATACTTTAGGCGCATTCATGCTCACTTAGTGTTAAAATTCCAACCAAAACCTTAATTTTACTACTATTTTCTAAGAAGGAATTTATTCCCACTTCTCAATTTCATAATGAATTCTTTTACAATGGAAATCGTACCACCTAGTTTAATGATTTATGAGATTTTTTAAATAAATCAGTAAATGTAATATAGAAATATAACTCATTAAACCAAGTATTATCCCGATCTTCTATTAATCCACTCTTTGACCACTACTATTTACTTTGGCCGAGAGAAATTCCAACCCTTAGATACGCCCAAACTATAACTCCATAAAAGAGTGTAAGTGGTCGTTGTCAAATATATAACCCAAGAATGGTTGGGGTCAAATCCCACAGTGAATAAGGTGCTAATTAAGTTATATGCAGATTAATTGACATTTGTTGATAAAACTTGTTAAGGAATGAAATAACAATTCAATATACACCCTAAGAATTAATCTTGTTAAGGAATTAATTTGCATTTAGAGTTTGGAAATTCATAATTCTTGTCACTATTCTCTTTTCCCAACAGTAACTTTTTTATTCAAGTAAGTCAAGTTTTAGGGCATGTTCTAAAGTTTTCAACTAGGATAGCTCCTTAAAATAAAGAGAAAAGTGATATAATCACAAATTTAATATAAACTAAGTAACCTATAAGATAGAAGTGGAATTCCACCAAGAATCAAATAACCCTAGTTAAGGAGTTTTAACCACTCATGATCAAAAACTAGATGAAAAAGCTTAATTTTATAAATTGAAGGTTGAAACTTACAATGAAGAAATATAAGACTTTGAAAATCCAAATTTAAATCAAGATCAAAGTGTTTGTCATCTCCAAACTTATTTCTCAGTTATTCTTATGTTGAAAAGTTCAACAAACTAAGTGGAAAGATTATTATTCTAACCCTTAGTTGGGTATTTATAGGATCCAATAATGTTGGGATTTAAATTTCAAATTGGTCTGCTATGATATGGCTGATAGCTTGCTCGATAGTTCGTCAAGAGGGTGATGGTTCATCGGATGAACCATCATTGGTTTCCAAAATTATCCTAGTTTGTAATGATCTAGATGGATTTAGCGATGTTCAATTAAAGGTTTGACGGTCGATCGCACTTTTGATCGCTCTCCTCATGGGTTTTATGGACTTTGTTAAGTTGGGATGGCTAGGGTAAAGGTCTATCGGAGCTTTGATGGTTCATCAGTTCCATTACCTAGTGATGAGTGGTGATTTTACCACTCATTCGCACTAATTATTCATGCACATTATCTTGCTTTAAATAAGTAAATGAGTCATAATCATGACTAAATTCACTAATATCCACTCTTTACAAGTATAGAGTTGATAAGATCAGAAGATGTGTATTTGAGCAAAAAATGATCAAAATGGAGAATGAAAAGTATAGCTGAAGACCTACAATAGAAGAGACTCAGGTACTACAGTCGTGGTTCGATGACCGCAGCCACAGTAGTCAAATATGGTCAGTCAACTATGGTCGCGTGAGTCTATTGTGGTCGCGGTAGCTGTGGTCGTGGCCAAGTTGGTGCGATCGCTGCTCAGTGGAAATATTCAGCCCTAAGTCAAAATTGGAAATGCACGTGGTTGATCCCAATTTTGACAAAAAGACTCAAACCCTAGCCTCATGTATCATATTCCATCTTTCCTAATTTTTAGGTTTAGCTTTTATAGTTGATAAGCCTCCATTTTTGGAGAAGAAAATATTATGTAAATTTTGGGTGAAGAATATATTGGAGACTTTCTAAGTGGAAGATTTTCTCACTACCATTGTTGATATTGTGATAGAGCCAAGTTTAAAGTAACATTCACTTAAATCTTGAACAATTCATTTCAATTCAAATTATTGGTATATCTATCCTTATCTATCTTATGTGTAGCTAAATCTCCCTCTTGGGTTTATGTGTGAATAGGGGTTAAAGTGTGTGTGGGTTGTTATTATTAGAATCTATTTGATAATTCATATTTATGGTTTTTATCATTTCTTTGCTAACTTTGGTTAGGATTTGATGGATGAAATCCCCGAATACCTACATGGGTTTGATGAGTGAAAGCTCTAAGCTTTAGAAAGATCAAGTCCATCTTCGAAAGAAGGGTTTTGGGTGAAGTGTAGGAATCTATATCATCCTTGAAATAGGGATGTGGAAACCAAAGCAATGATAGACAATTATGTCTGTAGTTTGCTAAATTTTTACTATCTTTGACATAAGGGTGAATGTGAGGTTGACTATACCATGGGTATCATCCAATAAATAGGGATGCCTATATTGAGGTTATGGTTACAAATTGTTAGAACCACCTATTAGTTATTTGAAAGAACCAATGGGTAAAAGTTTGGTGTTTTGTTGAAAGATTAGCATCAAAATCTATAACCAAGCCTACCCATATTTTACTTACTAAATTGAAGTTGATTACTAAATCCCATATGGCACTTCCTTAGTAATGCATAATTCTGAGATCCGTGTATAATTGTTAATACTCTAATTATTTGTAGCCCCAAATTTATGCTAGAAAAAAACCCAAAAAGAAATACTAGTGAAGGAACCTATCTCCCTCATTTTATATTTTTGTACTATTTGTTTAAATTTAACTTGTATATATCATTTCGAATTAATTTTATCGCCACTCATATTGTTTCTCGTGGAGTCGACTCTGACTCTAAAGTTGGCTAAATATATTGAGATGACCACCTTACACTTGAATTGATGTGTAAGTTGAGCGTTATCACCTAGGATTATTGCTTGTTCTCAAGCAACTTAACACAGTATCATAGATGCATCAAATCAGTGAAGAATGTGCAACTATTGTAAATAATAAGGACGCGCACTTATATATGTACATAAGTTCTATAACTCTAACTCGTAGGGATATAGGCTTGGCATTACACTCTAGATATGTTATATACATACACATAAGACACATAATAAAAGAATCAGTAATCACATGTATCATTCTCATGCTATCATTTCAATGAATTCTTCTTACATAGATTCATTTAATTTAAGGACTATCATTAAAATCTCTCACTCTCACAATAAATTTCAAACAATGTATACACAAAATAATAAGCTTGCTCATATCATTCTACCAAGTACTACAGTTGGTTAGTAAGGATCACTCTTTTGCCCATACATTCAGCTGTCGTTCAAAATTCTTTTGGGCCTTAACTATTTTCATGAAATTCTCTAAGGTCAACCTGTACTCCAAATAGATTGGTGGAATGGATGTCGTATCTACAGTCTCGGTAGTAAGAGGCGTAGAATCAACCCTGATGTTGCAGAAGCTCCCTGTAGAACAATAGTAGAAAGTGGTAATGGCATAACTGAAGTGATATCTAATGCCTTTGAAGTGGTTTGATACTGTGGTCCATAAGATGGTGGCATGTGCACTCTCATATCAAACTTAGTTTCATCTATTGACTTCTCAATATCCTATTTCTTTAAAGCCCTTACTTCATTATACACTCCTTTAATGATTGACATATTTGCCTTTCTACATAGCTCTATGATAAGGCATAGGAAAGGCGAGGAAATAGCAGTCTTATGTGCTCAAACAAATATCTCATCAATAATAATTTTCCTGAAATCTTTATTTAGGATTTATATCAAGCTCGCTACCAAAATAGCTTTCTATGGGTCAAGGTTTGCATTACCCCTAGTGCGAATCAACTAAAGCCGAACAATAGCCCACCTGAACTATTCCTAAAAGCTTAATGAATACCTTACAATCCTCTCTTTAGTTCTCATCCTTAAAGGATCACTAGTATCAGTCAATAGATATGCTAGCCAAGGGTGTTGGTTATATTATGCGGCAATCGAATGCTCAAGCTTTGGAGTGATAGTAGGAGCAGTGTAAAGATGAACAAATAGAATTCATTTGATGGTATGGTTAGATATATCCATTGTCACTCCCCTAACTAGGATTCGCATCCTGTTCTATATGTCTACTATCTCTAGCCTTTTTGGACAATCTTTCTTTAATATTGCTAAATAATTCACAAGAAATTCCTAAATAAAGAAGGGTAATGCGACACAGAAGGCTTGCTCAAACATCCTAATTCATACTCATTGAACTGCCTATCAAGGTCAGAGTATTTCCATAGACCTATAGTAATGATCCGGTATACTTCTTGCAATGGGCCTTTTTGTGCCCCCTACATTGTGTAGATTGAAGGGCATCATAGTAGTATTTTATTACTCATTCAAAATTTCACCTAATTGTCTCTCAACTCATGATCCTTGATGTAGATTACATCACTCTCATATTGCTCTAGTTATTTGTCAGGACTGGTGGTATCTCCCTATTTACTCTCTCCATATGGGCTTGAACTAGCTCTCTTATTGCTTTCGTTGTCACTATTGACTTCCATACTTGAGGATTCCTCCTCCTAATCAGACTGGAGTATGTTTGTTGGTTTTTTATACTCCACCTAGTATGGTAAGATGGGGCTTCAGTATCCCTCCTCCCCAAGTTTATATCTAAATCTTGATGATATGGCATTTTAGGTTGGCCTAGTTCTACACCTACCTCTCCTGAAAGGAAAATTCTGTGTCATTATATCTATGATATTAAATAGATCAATATAGCATTAAGGATAAAACATGGAAATTATAAAAATAGTTTACACTTTGTTTAATGTCGATGGATGGGTTGACGGTCTATCACCCAATTAATGGACCATTAAGAATTTTATCATAACTAAACAAAATATTTGACCAACCTGCAACGGTTCCCTTGATGGGCCTTCGCAAGGCAAATGGTTCATCTAATGAACTATTAGTGTTATCCAATAAGTTTTATGAAATTTTAGAGTTGAGAGATGGTTCAAGTAATGGTCCATCGTTGTAGTAACGATCCATCATTGTAGACATGATCCATCACACCTTAACTAGTGTTCATTGATCCATCTAGTTAGGTGATCGATGGTTCATTGTTTCCTCTGACCAAAATATCAATTTCTTAGAATTTTCTTTGGGCCATTTTGTCGAACTTATGGTGGGCCTATGTGTTTGCACCCAATATTATTATAAGTTCAACTTATTATACCATTAAGTTTTACTCAGTAGTGGGGTTACTTAGACTTTACCCCTATATGTGCTCCACCACAACATATCAAGCCCTATTTTTTCGACTTAAAAAGACACATAAATCTCAAAACACCTACTCAACTCCAACCCATTGAACTTATCAACTTATGCTCAAAGTTTAAAGTTGTGAAAACATACCTAGGAGAAAATGCATTTTGTAACTTAGCCTTTTGGTCTGGTTGAATATTATACTACACAATTTAGAGAAGAGAAGAAAATAACTTCAAAGTATAACGAGTAGAGTTATAGTGATGGAATAAAGTGGGGTACCTTGTGCATATTTAAATAGTAGTGGAATATGAAAATAATGTTTAGTGGTGATGAATACCATATAAGAGTTAATGGATGTGGGGGTTTTAACTATTTATGAAAGAGAAGTGGAAAAGTTGTGTGTGATCATTGAAGTTATATCACAGTCATGCATAAGAGGTTTTGGATCGAGTTGTGGACCCAAGTTTAAATTAATTTTTGAATGACGCACCATATCGTCCTGTCGAATTAAATTTGTTTGTCAACTTACTTTTGATAATTTAAGTGATGGTTCATTGGTGTGTGGACGGACCATCATTTGTGTCATCGGAGCTTACTAGAATGTTGCTGAGTCATTTTTATTGTGATAATTCATTTGACGGGCAGTCACTTAAGTGATGATTAGTCATGCCTACCATTGGTTCTTATCCATAATATATCAACTTTCAGCATAGGCGGGATGTTTACAATGATGGTCTATCGCATATCCAATAGTTTGTCATTCCACCTATTGCCCCTTATCGAGAATATGTCATTTCTAGCCTTTCCTTTATGATTTCGAGCTAATGACCCATCACTAATGCAATGGTTCGTTAGTCCATTCATCATTGATGGACAGTTCCCTCTCTCTTGCCTTTTACATCCTACAAACTTAGTACACAGGTTACATAGACTAACCAATTAGAAATATAACTATATAATTTTACAACAACAAATATGGATTGCCTCCTACTAGTGCATGATTTAACATCGCGATATGACTCAGTTATCTTGATTACTCAGACTTCAACAAGATATAACAATATTGGCAGTTTTACCTCTTTTTTTGGCCAACATAATGTTTAATATGTTGTCCATTAACCTTAAATAGCTTACCATCCCTGTTCTCAAGCTCTACTGCTCCAAATGCAAAAATTTGAGTTACTTTGAAAGGATCAGACCATTTTGACTTCAGCTTTCTAGGGAAAAATTATACTTTGAGTTAAGTAGAAAGACCAAGTCCCCAACTTAGAACTCTCTCTTTTCAATCTTTCAGTCATGGTATAATTTCAGCCTTTCTTTGTAAAGGCTAGACTTTCATAAGCCCGAAGACTAAACTCATCCATTTTATTCAATTGATCCCATTTTTAATCAGTTGTTTCTTTCTAACTCAAGTTCAAACATTTTAGTGCCCAAAATGCTTTATAATCCAACTCCACTGATATATGACATGCCTTAATGAAAACCAATTAGTATGGTGACACACCAATCAAAATTTTAAAGGTATCACGGTAAGCCCAAAGAGAATCATCAAGTTTTCGTGATCAATCAATTTGATTTGCATTAACAGACTTGGACATAATTATTTTAATCTCCATATTTTATACTTCTGATTGCCCTCTCCTCTGATGATAATATGGAGTGTCCACATTATGTTAATTTTCACCATATTTTTCTAATACAGCACTAAATACCTAATTATAGAAATGAGAGCCTCCATCACTTATGATTGAACGTGGAATGCCAAAGCATGAGAATATGGTTTTTAAGGTACAACACCACTCTCTTTGCCTTACTATTAAAAATATAACTACATAGTTTTACAACAACAAATATGGATTGCCTCCTACTAGTGCTTGATTTAACATCGCGGCATGACGCAGTTATTACTCAGACTTCACCAAGATATAACAATATTGGAAGTTTTACCTCTTTTTGTTGGCCAAAATAATGTTTAATATGTTTTCCATTAATCTTAAATAGCTTACCATCCCTGTTCTCAAGCTCTACTGCTCCAAATGCAAAAATTTGAGTTACTTTGAGAGGACCAGACCATTTTGACTTCATCTTTCTGGGGAAAATTGTAGCTTGATTTAAATAGAAAGACCAAGTCTCCAACTTAGAACTCTCTTTTTTCAATATCTTAGTCATGGTATAATTTAATCCTTTCTTTGTAAAGGTTAGACCTTTCATAATCCCGAAGACTAAACTCATCCATTTTATTCAATTGATCCCATTTTTAATCAGTTGTTTTTTTCTAACTCAAGTTCAAATATTTCAGTACCCAAAATGCTTTATAATCTAACTCCAATGGTAGATGACATGACTTAATGAACACTAATTGGTATGGTGACACACCAATCAAAATTTTAAAGGTAGCACGATAAGACCAAAGCGAATCATCAAGCTTTCGTGACCAATCAATTTGATTTGCATTCACAGACTTGGCCAAAATTATTTTAATCTCCCTATTTGACACTTCTGATTTCCCTCTCATTTGATGATGATAAGGAGTGTCCACCTTATGTTCATTTTCACCATATTTTTCTAATACAGCACTAAATACCTTATTATAGAAATGAGAGCCTCCATTATTTATGATTGTACGTGGAATGTCAAAGCATGAGAATATGTTTTTTAAGGTACAACACCACTCTTTTTTCCTCACTATCATGTAATGCCACCACTTCTACCCACTTGGACACATAGTACATAGCAACTAGAATATACTTGCAGCCATAAGACCTCACAAAGGGGCCCATGAAGTCAATGTCCCACATATTAAATAGTTCTACCATTGTTGTCACATTATGGCTAATGGATTAGTCAATAGTCTGTCAAGAGGGAGAGGTTTTTCGGATAAACCATAGTTGTTTTCCAGAATGATCCTAATTTGTGCTGATCTTAACGGATTTAGCAACAGTCCATCACACTTTTCATCACTTTCCTAGTGAGTTCTATGGATTTTGCTTAGTTGGCATGGCCAGAGTGATGGCCCGTCAAAGCTTTAATGGTGTGTTAGTTGGACCGTGGCTTTATTCTAACTTTTTTGACCAGTTTACTTTTTATTGACGGTAGGTACGACTGTTCATTAAGGGACTAATGGCCCATCATTTTCCATGTCGTAGGCCTTTTTTATCTTAAAGTTTAGAGATTTCTATTATTTGAGTTTGATACCTTAGAGAAAGCATAAAATGCATTAATAACAATAATGTTTGCTTAAAGAACATGCAATTTTTCTTTCTTGAAAATGAAAAATATATTGTCGTGAGTTGGTACATCAACCCCCATAACTTAGGATGGTTGTCTGTCCTCAAGCAACTTAACACAATATCATAGATGCATCCAGATTACTAAAGAATTAGAAACTGTTGGAAATAGGAAGGACTCACACTTATACATGTACCCAAGTTCTACAACCCTAAATCATAGGGATCTATGCTTGGCATTACACTCTAGATACGTTACATATGCATAATACACATAATCCAAGAATCAGCAATCACAAGTATCATTCTCATGCTATCAAAAAGAAGTCTTCTCACTTACATTCATTTAATTTAAGGACTATCATTTGAATCTTTCACTCTCATAACAAATATCAAACAGTTCATACACAAAACAATAAGCTTGCCCATATCATTCTACCAAGAACTACAGTTGGTTGGCAAGGATCACTAAAGGACTTAATTAGGCTTGTTATGATGGCTTAGGAATAGGTAACGAATTAGTTTGGAATAGTGCTCATCCATCCTTGCCATCGTTACCACTTATTCATATAAACTTTCACTTCAAGCCACTCTCTTATTATCCTAGTAGCAACACATACTTACTATAGTAGTTTTCTTCTTTTTATGAATATAAAAAATTTGTGCAAACTCTTCATACTTTTAATTCAACTCACTTTTATTAAATCCTTAAACAATAGCCACTCTTAACTTAGGTTATTGCCTTGAGTTGAGGAGCACAATATCTAATAAAAGACCAGGGCTGAAGTAAAGGTCTAACACTAAGTGTTCTCTTTAAAGTATTATTTGCTCTTTAAATATTTCTATAGTAGCCACCGTCAACTTAGGAAATTTTTTTGAGTTGAAGTGCATGATGTCCAAGAAGGGACCATGTCCAAAATAGTAATTTAGAAATATAAAAGGGAATGCTAAAGTTCCTGAATAAAAAGGTCGTTACCTCAAAAAGGGATCAAGGGGATTTATACATAACTATATGTATGGTCAGGCTTTTAAGAATAAGTGGAATCATTTAAAACATAGCTTGTAATCGTACTTATTCAATCAACTATCACCTAATAAAATAAACCAGGAAAGTTCTATTTGCATATAGAAAGTAAGAATTTACACCAATCCTCACACACACATTGCAGTGAAATGATATTTATTCCACTAATTTTTAGATATGTTCCTAGCTTAAACATGTTTTACTTTTCCTAGAGATTAAAATACCCTGGGTTTTTGTCCTTAGAAAATTTCCTGAGTTTCAAACTCTATAGACATCGTACAAATAGGGGTACTAGTCATATGTTGGGATATGGTTTAGGGGTCATCGCTCATACGTTGATTAGTCTGGTTAGGTTAGCTACTATCCAAGGTATGACTTCTCTATAAGGGTTATATAATAGGGTACGAGTTAGATGATGCAACTTATATGATGTCCTATGTCTTATCCTAGGTAATTTATTCTGCCTAAGGTACAGTTTATGGGTACTAATCACATAATTGGGTAAGAGTATGACTTTAGAGTCATAGGTTGGTCGGTGTAGGGGTTTATATTTATCTTTGGGTATGAGTGGTGGTTACAACTCATACCCTAGGGTACGGATGGTGTTGGTCGCACCCTCCTATGGGAAATTAATACAGTTTAAGTAAGGATATTCTGGATATTTCCTCTTATAACTCCTTAGGACACAATAACTTAAAACACCTTCTTGGGTCTTAATTAATCTTGTTTCAATTAATCAAACACTCTAAATTCTCTCAAAACCTCTCAAGGCTCTTGGGTTAAGCAAAATCTTGGGTTTTCTTCAAGGTGGTGAATTAAGTCACATAGGGGTGATTTTTTCTCATCTTTTTATCAATCTAAGGAATGTTACTCCTCCCTCATTGTTATTTCCAACTAAAGGCATGTTTTATGAATTATTTTTATGGCATAATTGTTCTATGGTTTTGGGTTTTCAAGTATATGTTGGGGGTTTTGTTTATAAATACTTGGTAATGGTTTTCCTATGTTTTAATCATAGATTTACATGTTTCAATGGTGGTTTACACATTGGTTTCATGGGAGTGGTTAATTAGTACTTGGTTTTGGCTTTGGAAAAACTATGCCCCCAATATGTTTTATAAAATGCCTATAAGAATGCTTTTACAACATTGTTGGATTTTTAATGGAACTATTGCATGGTATAACTTGGTAATGGAACCATAAATAGTATAAACAGTTTGGAATGGTTAAGGGGTAAGGTCTTGGTGGTTATGGTTGGTCTATTAAAAGCCTTGTGGGGTACAAGGGACCCCCCAATCTAACATAATAATGATCACTTATGGGGTACATGGGTTTTCCCCAAGTTAACTTAATAATGAAATCTATGGGTACATGGCAATACCTTATCTTTAAAAGGTCGACTAAGGATATTGCTAGCAAGATATAATCAGTATGATGATACCACTACTCATAGCCTTGGTTAATAATATATGGAATGGTGGTTTAGTTGTGGGTAATGGTTTTAATTGGGCAATATAATCCTCACACCTTCATGATTACCGACATGAGGATTGGTCATGACGACCATATATGATACTTATGGGGTACATGGAAATCTCATAAGTACATTTGTACATATGTATCATACATAGCGAAGGGTACTCGAGAATCCCCTACTCTTATGGTATCTCTAGCTCATGAGGCTACACATATCGAGGCCTATTCAGGGGGTTACACTGGACCTATATAGCCCATGGGTGGTTCTAGGACGGTTAAGCTACTCATACCCAAGTTAATGGTTTTATTGGTATGCTAAACCCGATTCTCTTTCCCAGCATGGTTATATATATATGTATGTATGGTTGTGAATTCATATGGTTGGTTTACTTGGTTTTAAAGATTGGCACTATTTTATCCTTATTCTAAGTACTTGCTAGCATTCACCCGCTGACCTATCTTCGCGTGGTTGAATCCCCATACTATGTAAGAACCGGTCATTCTACTCCTCATATTTAGTGATCAAATTTGAGATCATCTCGATTGGTTTGAAGTGGTGAGATTTTATATTTTGGAAGGCTCCATTTAATATCATGGATGTCTTTAATTATTTTAGTTATTTCATAGACAATGGTTTTGGCTATGTTGAGTGTATGTCCTAACCAAATATTGTTTTACTTTTGGTTAAAGGCTTTGTGGAACTACTATAGGTTGGAATGGGCGGTATCGACGGTGATGTCAGTCTTAGTATTGGCATTGGTTTTGGGGGTGATACAGTTTGACTGTATTTATGATTGTACATATCATGTCTGTGGAAAGAAAATAAATAAATAAATTGGAACTTATTTGGTATGGGATGTGTGTGTGTGTATATATTAAAAAAAAATTGGAACTCATTTGGTATGGGATGTATGGATTATTTTATGGTTTCATTTTGGTTTTGGATATTGGTTGGATAATGGATGGTTGTACTTGTTTTGGTTGGTCACAGTCATGGACCCATCCCAGAGTCTAGAATTATAATAAATTCTATCTTGTTATATGGTCGAAATTCATTCGACTTAGGGTTTGCATACTTGGAGGTTGGGTTGGGTAATGGGTGTGGTCCCTGGTCCTGGTTGGACTTGGATTCCCATTACGACAAGGCCCTAGTTTGGTTCATGTCAGAGATTCTAATGCCAAGTGCAGATCCACAATAATTAATTGTTAAAGGCTATGTTCAAGATTAAAATTTTGTGGGTCGTTATTTCACAATATTCCAACAAACAGCTTTTATTTATTTATTTTCATTCCACAGACATGATATGTACAATCACAAGATAGAAATAAAAGTAGAAATACAAGAAACACAAAAATAAATATCCTAGACATGTGGGTCTCTTAGATAGCGCACGAGAGAAAAGAACACAGGCAACAAAAACCCTCATGGAGGCAGACTCCCCAACAAGTATAAGTACCCCACCCCTACTAAAAGAAAATGTGTTGTCCTCAATGCATAGATAATAAAGTGAAAGGGATGGAATACTTGAAGATCCCTTAGGCTTGGGAGTTTGGAAAATCATAGAAGGCCTCACTAGCCTCAATAATAGCAGGAATGACTCCAACAGTGGCCGGGGTTCTCAAAACACCAACATCTTCACAACTGTGATGGGTACTGGTAACATTGATGGTCTATGTCCACCTCCATATGATGAGCTAGTGAATACACCAGCAGCCTCATCTTCAACTCTTTTTTTCCTTGCTTACTCATCCTTCGACGATTATTTCATTCTTTTCACAGTGCTTTTTCTTCAGCAGTCTCATCCTGATGCATCCTCTTTCTTGCTTTCATTTTTTCACTATCTTCACTCACAGTATTTTATTTGTCTTTAGGTGGATGGACCATCATATCAAAAATATCATCCTCTTCATCCATCACCACAATCCTAAAATCAAAAATAGATGAAATAGGTTGCCTTTATATTTCAGCTATATTTGTATGTGTTTGCTTTAGCTCTGCACTGCACTAAACCTAGCTAGATTTGGAACTAATCGTTCTCACAGCATATTGTTCACCCGTTCCTCTGTATCATCCATTTGTGCATGCAGGTTTTTATATGACTTCAAAGACTCTACTATAACCCTATCCACAAACGTCTTGAACTATTTTGCCCATACATTTATATATTGTTCAAACTTCTTTTGAGCCTTAACCATTTTCAAGAAACTCTCTAAGGTCAAATTGTACTCTAAATAGATCGACAGCATAGATGTTGTATCTATGGTCTTGGTAGTGGGAGGCTTAGGCATCGAACCTGATGCTGTATAATTGCCCTGTGGAACAATAGTAGTAAGTGGTAATGGAATACCTGAAGGGATGTTTAATTCTTTCGGAGTGGTTTGTGACTATGGTCTAAAAGATAGTGGCATGTGCACTCACATCTTAAGCTTGATTTAAAATATTTCCTTCTCAATATCCTATTTCTTTGATTCCCTCACTTTATTATCAACTTCTCTAATGATTGGCATATTTACATACCTATATAGCTTTGTAATAAGGCATGGGAAAGGCAAGGAACTATTAGCTTTGTGTATTTGGATAAATATCTCATCAGTAATAATTTGCCTAAAATCTATATTCAAGCTTTCTATTAAACTCACTACCAAAACATCTTTCTGTGGGTCAAGGTTTGCATTACCCTTAGTTGACATCAACCGAAGCAAAACTATAACCCACCAAAAATTTTCCTAAAATCTCAATGAAGACTTTATAATTCTCTCTCTATTTCTCTACCATGAAAAACCACTGCTATCAGTCTGTCACCACCCAATTTCTTAGGTTATGATGTCGCCTACTATAACCCACCAGTAGGCAAGCCAAACCCGTGGTCCAAAATAGCTAGTAACGGACTACCAAATATATAAAGAAAAGAATTATGGAATAGATGAAATAATGAAGCAATTACACAATATAATCCCAAAACATGGTGGTACCATTACAAAAGCTTCTAATATAACAAGAGTACAAGAATGAAATGCATAGGGAATTACACTATTACAACTTATCTCTGAATAAAACATGAGTACAATTCTTGTACATAAGATGGAGGTAAGTAATACTCCAAACGTCAGGAGATCATTCTAAGTCTCTAAACCATGGATGTTTCGCACGATGTGCACACCAATGGTAATAACCCATACTATGATCTGCAGGCCGCAGAAGTGTAGTATGAGTACTAAATGAATGGTACTCAGTAGGCAACTACAAACTGAATTCCAAGGATAATACAGATATATATAACATATAAACAAAATGGATACTATACCCAAGATTCCATTAATCATATAAAAAGCCAATGAAATAATAAGGAACCACTATCCTATTAATGTACAGGAGTCTAACATAATAAGACTAAGTAAGTACCAAGGATGAACTATCCTATACCATCTATATTCATGAATATCAACACCATACTGTATATCTCCAGCCAATATATGAACAAAAGTATGACAGAAGAATATATTTAGTAATATACAAGTCCAAGGAATGAATATACTATATAAACAATTAAAGGGGGATAAACGGTAATAGAATTGCTACATATAGATAGATATAAATATATACATATAAATATGTGGTCAACTAAAAGCATAACCTAAATCATCATGTCCTTATTTTAAGGCTTCGTTATAATCCTATCAGGATTTAATACTATCATGCTCAGGGTTTTAAATCCATTTATCTCATCATGAGTTAATCATTCATAATAATGAAATCATAAGGTAGAAGAGGCCAGGCTCATACCTCAAGTCTCGATACTAAATCAATGACCAATCTATAATAAGCTAGACATAATAATAAATATAACAGTGCTAATAGCCATATCAATAATAGTTTGAGTAACCAGCTATCCCGAATAACCAAATACCTAACTGATCCTATGATAACACCTACCGCCTCAGGCTCAGAAGGTTCAATCAGCATATAATTTTGGGATTGATCTTGTTTCAGACACTCGTCCTATCTCTATCCCTCCTTATAGAATGGCTTCGGTTGAGTTGAAGCAGCTTAATTCCTACAGTTTATTTATGTAAATAAACCATGAGTACATATTTTCCCATAGGATTTGTATCTTCCTATACTCACCATCAAGAATTTCCTTAGTATTGATAAATTATTGAGTTAAGGATATGTTTTGTGAAAAATCTCTATTAAGATCAGCTTTAAATTATTATTATGTTCAGTTGCATTAGACAAAGCTGGTGGGCTATGAACACCCAATACCTAGGATTTCATACATGTACCAGTTGACATGTTTTGAGCATTTTAGATTATACATATTTAAGGACTAGTTTTTAGTCTTTTTATTTTCTTGTTAGTTTATTTCAATTTTAGTCAGTTGGAGTTAGTTAGGGGCTTGTCCCAATAACTCCTTATAAGTACAGGCTTTCAGACAGATGTTTAGATTTTCAAAATGATTGGTTGTCAGACAGTTCTTTGTTCTATTTTAAATTTTATTAGGTATTCAATTTTACATTATTATGTTTTCCACCAGTTAGTTTCCACCTATTGGTTTTGTTAATTTGTTCTTTTTTCTAATGCATCCCAAGTCATGGGTTAGCTTGGGGTGACTTTTGACCTTAGCAACCCTGTTAGGACTAGGGGGTTTCTTTGGTCATGACAAACTTGGTATTAGAGCAATAGTTTTAAAGTGTCCTAGGGTGTCTGAAAGTGGCATTAAGTAAAGTCTCGTTCATGGGTGTAAAGCGCGCCACAGTTATCGATGAGAGGTTTAGAATATTTTAGGAAAGTCTCACTTCTTTCATGATTCATGTCATATGATAGAGGATAAACTCTATTAAAATTCTTCTTCAAACTCTTCCTCTATCTGTCTATAGAAAATGCCTCTCAAGAGAACCGATGAAAGAAGAAATAGGAACCAGAAAACAACAATACTAGTTCCCAAAGACCCTTAGACTGAGCAGGTCTCACACACTGAGTTCAGGTTTGATTTAGTCATACAAGCCCAATCTATGAATGTTCAGAACAACCAATATTTTGTTGCCCTAGCCAACCCATTCTTGAATACAACGGCAACTAGAATTTGAGATTTCACTTAGATAAATCTGTCGGCATTCTTTGGTCTAAGTCGGAGGATCCACATGAGTTCTTAGATAGTGTTCAGAAAGTAATGGACATTATGGGTGCCTCTTCAAGTGAAAGTGCTGATTTGGATCCTTACCAACTGCAAGGAGTGACTCATACTTAGTATAACTATTAGAAGGAAGATAGAGGTGTAAATGCAGGGCCAGTAAAGTGGGATGAATTTGCTGCTACATTTCTAGATAGCTTATTCCTATTAAGTTGAAGGAATCCAAAGTGCAGGAGTTCATCAACTTAAAGCACGTCAGTATGAGTGTTAAGGAGTATTCTCTCAAGTTTTCTTAGTTGGCAAAGTAAGCTCCTACTATTGTAGACAATTCTAGGGCCTGAATGAGTAAGTTTGTTTCTGGTATTTCTTAATATATGGATAAGGAGTGTAGAATATCCACGTTGGTTAAGGAGATAGATATCTCCCCATTGATGGGTCATTCCCAACAAATCAAAGAGAAGAAGAATAAGGAAATAGAAAAGGAAAATAAGAGGGCTAGAACTAGTAGCTTTAATTTCTCTCAATATAGGACAGATGGTGGGAATCATTCCCAGTTTTGCAAAAACCTTTAGCCCCATGTTTAACCATTTCTCCAGTTCCCAATTTTAGACAAAGTACTCGGGATAGGGCACCAGGCTCTAATTCCTAAGGTAGCATGAATAATGGTTGCACTAACCCAATTTACAAGAGATGTAGTAGGAACCATAAGGATTTTGTCACACTAAGTATCTCTCTATGGGGTGCTCCAGTTCTATTCGTGTGCAATAAAGATGGTTCTCTTAAAATATGCATCGACTATCGTCAGTTAGACAAAGTCACAAACAAGAATAAGTATCCCATCCCCAGTATTGATGACTTATTTGACCAATTTCTAAGTGCCAACTATTTCTCTAAAATAGACCTCAGATCTGGCTACCATCAGCTCAAAGTCAGGGAATGTGACATTCATACAACAGCCTTCAGAACTCAATATGGTCACTTTGAATTTGTAGTTATGTCGTTTGGACCAACGAATGCTCCTACAACTTTTATGGAGTTGATGAATAGGGTGTTCAGGAAATACTTAGACATGTACATTATAGTCTTCATAGATGACATCCTAGTTTATTCTCAGAGTAAGGGTGAATATGCAAATCACTTAAGAATTGTCTTGCAGACTCTTAAATATCACCAGTTATTCGCTAAGTTCAGCAAGTGTAAATTTTGGATAAAATTAATAGCGTTTCTTGGTCATATGATTTTCGGTGAAGGCATTTGAGTTGATCCTTAAAATACCAAAGTAGTAAGGAACTGTCCTACAACCATCTATCCATCAAACATTAGGAGTATCTTAGGTTTGGCCAATTACTACAGATAATTTGTTGAAAGAATTTCTCTATTGCTTATCCCAGTCCAGACTGACTCAAAAGAAAGTCAAATTCCAGTGGTCTAATTCTTGCGAGAAGAGTTTTTAGGAGTTGAAGACCCGACTCACCTCTGGTTCAAATTTGACTCTACCAGAGGGTTTAGAATATTTTGTGGTATATTGTGATACTTTCTAAGTTACGCTTGATTATGTTTTGATACAGTGGGGCAAGGTTTTAGCATATGCCCCTAGACAACTCAAGCCTCATGAGAAGAACTACCTAACTCATGATATTGAGTTGGCAGTGGTTGTTTTTGCCTTACAAATTTAGAGGCATTATCTCTGTGGGGTTTATAATGATGTGTTCATTGATCACAAGAATCTTCAGTATGTTTTCAATCAGAAAGATCTAGATCTTTATCATAGAAGGTGGTTAGATTTTATGAAGAGCTATGATATAAGTGTCTTTTATCACTTAGGTAAGGTCAATATCATGGTCAACACCCTTAGTAGATTTTCTATGAAAAATGTTGCTCATATTTAGGATGATAAGATAGAGTTAGTTTATGATGTTCATTGGCTCTCTAGGTTAGGAGTTTGGTTAGTTGATTTTGTCAAAGGTAGTGTTTAGGTTCAAAATGGTTTGTAGTCTTCATTAGTTGTCGAGGTGAAGGAAAAACAAGATAGAGATCCGATTTTGCATAAGTTGAAACAATAGTTTGGAATCAGAAGGTAGAGGTTTTCTTCCAAAGGGGATATGGTGTTCTTCACTATCAAGGTAGATTATGTGTTCCAGATGTGGATGACTTGATGCAATATTAGTAGAAGATCACGGTTCTTGATATTTTATTCACCTGAGAGTAACTAAGATGTATCGTGATTTGTGGGAAGTCTATTGGTGGAATAGAATGAAAAAGGATATCGCAGAATTCGTGGCAAAGTGTCCAAATTATTAGCAAGTTAAGGATGATCACCAGAGTCCTAGTTCTACTCTTTGGGAATTCAGTATTGCTACTTGGAATGGGAAGTGGTGAATATAGACTTCATAGAGAGTTGCCTCATACTCGTCAATAGCGTGACTCTATTTGGGTTATCATGGATCAAAAAACTAAGTTGGATTATTACTTTCCAGTAAATACTTCATTTCAAATAAAGATGATGCTAAGCTCTATCTCAGAGAGTTGGTGAAATTTCATGGGGTCTCTTTGACCATTATCTCAGACAGAGGTACCTAGTATACCTCTCTATTTTTAAGGCTTTTTAAAAGGCTCTTGGTACCCAGTTCATATTAGTATAGCTTTTAACTCATAGATAGATGTTCAGGAAGATAAGACTATTTAGATCTTAGAAGATATGTTGAGGGTCTGTATTATTGATTTCATAGGTAATTGTGATGATCACTTGTCATTGATTGAGTTTTCTTATAATAATAACTATCATTCTAGTATTTAGATGGCCCCCTTTAAGGAACTTTATGGTAGTAAATTTAGATCTCCTATTGGTTGGTTTGAGGTCAGTGAGGCTACTTTAATAGGACCAAATTCAGTGTATTAGGCGATGGAGAAATTTTAGTTTATTTAAGAAATGCTGAAGATAGTCCAAAGTTGACAGAAATCTTATGTAAATATGGGGATAAGTGAGCTTGAGTTTAATGTAGGTAATTCTACCTATTTGAATATTTTTCCCATGAAAGGGGTGAAGATATTTGGTAAGAAGGGGAAGCTGATTCCCCGCCATGTTGGACCTTACAAGATTTTAAGTCACTATGGTAAGGTAGACTATGAGTTGGATTTTCCTTCAGAGTTAAAATCACTACACCTAGTCTTCCATATATCCTTGTTGAAGTAATACATTTGTGACCCAGAATCAATAGTTCCTTTAGAAAGGGTTGACGTGGAAAATAGCATCTCTTATAAAGAGGTCCCAGTTAAGATCCTTGGTCATCAGGTTCATATGTTGAGGAATAAAGAGGTCGTCGTAGTAAAGGTTTTGTGGAGAAATTAGTCAGTTGAGGGAGCTACTTGAGAAGTAGGGGCAGATATGATGACCCCCACATTTTTTTTCTTCAAACTCAGTCCCTACATGAGGCAATAGTTTTTCTTAATTAATTAAATCTTTTATTTCTATCCCAGACATCTAACATTTTCCTGTCTAAAAGGCATTCATGAGTTTAGTCAATTCATGCATCAGTCACGAATTTAGATATCTATACATGATTAAGCTCATAAGTATTCAGTGCAAAATTTTAGCTTTCCTTAAGCCTCTCAGCTTAGTTAGTTTCATTGTAGGAAGAATGATCCCAAAGGGAGGATATTGAATACCCCAAATTTTCAAGCTATAGACCCATCAAAAGTTATTCCATTAATTTAGCTACCACATGCCACTAGTCTCAATTTAATCTTATATCATGGCAAAAAGTTTTAGAAAATTTGCCTGAGGATCTATCAACTGCCAGTGACAAAGACTCTAGAAATGACCCATTGTCAGACACAACGAGTCATTGTGTGAAGTCATTTCCACGACAATGAGGGATTTCAAATTTAAGCTCAGTGTTGAGTCAAGCATATGACTCGTTATCAGTCCTAATTAGTCGTTAGGTGGACCCATCATCACAACAGAAAGAAATCCAAAAACCAAGTCTCTGATCTAGACTTCTCCTAACAACCCGTGATTAGAACTAATGAGTTTTTAGAAGGGGATTAATTTTCATAAAAGTAAGGACTCAGGACCTCAAGTCATGACTCATACAATGACTCATGACTAGTCATAATGAGTCGTTACCCGAGTTGTGATGACTGTATCCTAGAATTCCCTAAATGTTTTAAAAAGGGTTGTTTAGTCTTTTCTCATCCTTTTAACTCATAACCCATGTCGTTTAGGCTTTTCAAGAGTGTTATATAATCCTAAACTTACCAAAATTCACAATTTAGTGATAAAGTCAATCCACAGTAGGAAAAAAAGTGATCCTGTCATCTCCAAAAGCAAGTTAGGGTTTCTCAAGAACAAGCTAAAATTCTAAGGATTTCTCCAAGGTTTCTACTTCAGGTATGTGAATTTCATCAATGGGTCCATTCCACCCATTGAGTTCCAAAATCCTTAAGTTTAAATTCCTTCTAAGAATTAAGTTATAGGTTAAATATGATTTTTCTTAATTCATTTAGTTTATTTGTGTAAATAAACCATGAGTACATGTTTTCCTATAAGATTTGCATCTTCCCATACTCACTATCATGAATTTCCTTATTATTGATAAATTATTAAGTTTGGGATATGTTTTGTAAAAATTCTCTACTATGATCAAATTTAAATTATTATCATGTTCAGTTGCATTAGACAAAGTTAGTGGGTTATAAACACCCAATATCTATAATATCAAACAAGTACCAGTTGAGATGTTTTGAGCATTTTAGATTATGCATATGTGGATATTTTAAATAGTTCACTATATTGACCATATATGCATATATATATATATATATATATATATATATATATCAATTTTTAGTGTCATTCAGTTGGGAGTAGTATTTAGCACCGAGTGAATGTAGGGATAAAGGCTTACCCGCCAGTTGAGGACTAAGACCTTCAGTAGAAGTCCCTAAGTTCCAGAACTATAGAAACACCATAGGTTATAAGGGGTCACTTGCTAGTTGATTTATACCCTAGTCCTTTGAGACATCAGTTTTGTAGATCCTCACTAGCCAGTAGCACCCTTCCAACTGGATTATAGGTTAGACTCTGATTTTGCTTAGATAGGGGTATGTTGGTTATTTTAGATTCCACGGTCCTAATTTCATTTTCAATTTATGTTCAGTTCAGGTTTGCTTGACCAAGTATTCAGATATTTAGTTATTCAGTATTTAGTTTTATCCATCACATATTTATACTTGGTTTTGCATTCATTTTACATGTTCATACATTCATGTTCAGTTTATGTTAGCTTATTTCTTACCTCATACTCAGAAACTTCAAAGTAATGATCACATACTTTCTTGCACTATCTTGTCTCATGATATAGGTTCGAACGTTCAATACCCAGATCGTACTTAGCACATTCCCGCGCCATATTCAGCAGTAGGTTTTGGTGAGTCCTCATCATTCAAGGACTAGTTATAAGTTTTTTATTTTCTTATAAGTTTATGCAGTTTCAGTTGGTTGGAGTTAGTTGGGGGCTTGTCTCAAAAATTCATTTTGAGTAGAGGCTTTCAGACAGATCTTTAGAATTTTAGGATGATTGGTTGTCAGACGGTTCTTTGTTCTATTTCAAATTTTATTAGGTATTTAGTTTTACATTAATATGGTTTTCACCAATTATTTTAGTTAGCTTTCACCCAGTGTTTTTGTTACATTATTTATTATTCTAATGTATGTCAGCCCATGGGTTAGCTTGGGGTCACTTATGACCTTAGGCATCGTGTTATGTCTAGGTGATAGTCTCGAGTCTTGACATATAATTATCATTTTTCTTCTCTATTTCATCTTTAAATCATCTTCAAATTCTTGATTTTAAAATGACTTTTGGGGGATTTTTGCGGGTAAAGATTAAAAATGATTTTTCTTTAATCCAGACCATATTTTAACTCATTTCGTATGGGTTATTAGTTGTAAGATCCTATGAGTATGTGGAACATGTTTTTAAAATAAAATTATGATTTTACCCTTCTTTTTAAAAACCCATTTTGGGGGTCCATTTTTTACTCCGATCCAGAAATGGGCAATATGGCTATTGTTGGCTTTCTTTCAACATGTAGATTCTACATTTGTATGTTTTAGTTGACTTTTAGGTCATTTGTGATAGGAATGTTTTTTAGTTGGAGTTTTTTGGATTGAAATTTTGTCATTTGAGGTAGATTATGGCTTGACTTTCTTCAAACTGGGATAGGTAGTTAATATTGGTGTAAAATCATGTTATGGGTGTGGGAACTGATCATAAAATGGTTTTATTACTGAGGTGTGCTCATATAGGGACCTATGTTGTTGTTATTTGGTGATTTTGAGACATTATTTGCTATGTGTGACCCTGTGGTGTCATATATAATATAGTTGGCTTTATGTATGTTTATTTGGTTCTATTTTTTCTATGAAAATGCCTAAATTGGAAATTATGTGTATCAATGCATATTGTTGTGTATTTTACTCTATTGGCATATGGATTACATTAGATTCATGGATGGTTGGCATATTGAGTGGATTTTTTCTCATACGGTTGGTATAATAGTTAGATTTGGAAATTCTCATTCTTGTTGGTTGTGAGCATTTCATCCTCATATCATATATATTCATGATATATTAGTACCAGTATGGAAATACTGGAAACACTGGCTTTTTCTAATAGAAAATATGACATCCTTAAAAACCCATTACTAATGTATGTGTCGGAGAAGAGTTGTGATATTGCATTGGTATTAGATATTGGATTGTATATAAGTTGCAAACCCCCATGGGTCCTACCTCGGAGCACAGCTCGGTAGGTGTATACGGAGGTTATGCTACAACCTTAGTCATATCATCATCATACTCATTGCATCTCACAGTTTATGCATCTAGTTTTATTATATGTTGTGCTTGAATGATGTCTCGTTTAACATATAAATTCATGAAACATTGGTTTCACCATGGAAATACTAGCTTTTTTGACAAAAATGTGACATCTTTAAAGACATTCTATATATGTAAGTGCTGGAGAAGAGTTAGGGGTATTGGTATTGGATATTGGATTGTATATGGATTGATGAACCCCATATAGGTCCTACCTAGAAGAACATCTTGGTAGGTATATATAGAGGTTGTGCAATAACCTCATACATCACATCATTGTTATCATCATCGTCATATTCTTCTTCTTCAATGCATTTTACACTTTTTGTAGGTTTTGTGTTATATTTGCATTCTTGATGTGATATCTATCTATTTGTACCTCTTGGTATGTTTAATTTGATGTCAATCCATTGTGTTTTCTTCTTGTAATTATATTTTAGTATATGTGTATATTGTAGAACTATTAGTGGGTACGGTGTAGGCTACTATTTGAGACATTCTCTGATTACATGTGACTCCTATAGGGTGTATTTTATATGTTTTAATTTCTACTTTGATCGGTCATCCTATGATACCTACTAAGTACAAATAGACCGTACTCACCCCAATTGTGCCTTTTTAGTGAAGATCCAGGTATGGGTGTATCGCACGGTAGCCGATTTAGGCAGTATCTAGAGTATATTTGAGGTTGTAGTCGATCTATTCTGTCAAATCTGATCTACTACCTCTTCCTATCTATTTCATTTCTTTCTTTGTATTCTGTGACAGATTATGATCCTTTCGGTCTATTATTGCATCTTTGTCTTTAGATATGTATTTTGTAGTTCTTACACTGTGACACTAGGTTTTGGTTTATTATATTGTATCTTTGATTATGTACTTTCGCTATTATCATATTTTTGTGGTTCAGCTTCCTTCTAGAAGCCTTGAATTGAGTTTTCGTATTGATTTTTCATTTCATATCAGTTTGGGTGATAGACTTACTTATCAAGGCTTGTCGTGACAAGTGCCATCATACCCTTGATTTTTGGGTAGTGACAAAGGGTTTGGACTAATCGGGTGCAATCATGATAGGTACTTTAACTAACTTCTCTTTAAGGCATTGGAATGCCTTCAAACACTAAGCATTTCACTCAAATTTCACCTCTTTTTCCAATAATTTGCATAACGGGTTGGAAACTTTGGAGAAGTGCTTGATGAACCTCCTGTGGAATCCCGCATGGCCCAAGAAAATTTACACTCCCTTCAAAAAGATAGGTGGAGGTAATTTTTCTATCGCCTCAATTTTAGCTTTGTCCACTTCGATCTCCTTTGCTGAGATTTTATGGCCCAACACTATGCCCTCCTTCACCATGAAGTGGCACTTTTCCCAATTAAGTACTAGATTAAGTACCTCACAATGTTACAATGCATTACTCAAATTCATAAAGTAGTTCTCAAATAAATCTGCTACCACTAAGAAATCATCCATGAACATTTCCAAAGATTTTCAGCCATATTAGAGAAAATCGACATCATACATCTTTTAAATATAGTTGAAGCATTGTACAAACCAAACAGAATCATTTGAATGAAAAAGTCCCTATGGGCATATAAATGTAGTCTTTTCTTGATCCTCAGGATCAATGGGGATTTGTTTGTACCCTAGGTAACCATCCAAAAAGTAGTACTATCCTCTTCCAGCTAGTCTATCCAACATCTAATCCATAAAGGGCATTGAGAAATGATCTCAAAGTATCTAGGAGTTTAGCTTTCTATATTCCATACACACTCTCTACCCCATAACTGGACTAAGAGGGATCAATTCATTCTTTTCATTGGCTACCATAGTCATCCCTCATCTTCAATAGTAATTGGATGGGACCTACCTATTTGCTATCTGAGATCGGGTAAACCACTCCTGCATCAAGCCATTTAATTATTTCCTTATTCACTACCTCTTGCATAGGTGGGTTAAGCCTCCACTGATGTTCAATAATAGGTGTACAATATTTCTCCAACTGAATTTTGTGAGTGTATATGCCTGAAAAAATACCAATAATATCAGCAATTGCCCACCCTATTGCTCTTATACCTTCTCAACACGGAAACCAGATCTTCAACCTCTTGCTCTACCAAATCAGTTGTAATAATCATCAGAAATGTATTACTCTTTCCCATGAACACATATTAAAGATGGACTGCTAATTCCTTCAATTCCAACACGGATGGTCATTCAATAAATGGCTTTGCAGGTGGTGTTTCCCTATTTTCATGTCCAAGTCCAAATTATTTGGGGCATAAGTGTATGCACCCATTCCAATCAAAGAAGATACTATTCATCATACACTTTAATTCCATAACTATTGAAGTTCATCAATACTGATGCCAAAGTCTCAACCACAAATTTCTCATCGACGGGCACCACTAGATCACCCTCATCAAAAACATAAATGACTGAAAACCACATTTATTTCTCTGGGTTTCTTCATAGACTAACGGACATTGAACTTAACATCTTCATCATTGAGTTTGAATTTCAGCTCATTCCGCTCCATATCTACTAACACTCTCCCAGTGACTAAAAATGGTATACCTAAAATTTTGGGCACTCAAAATCAACTTTGAAAGAATTACAAAGTCCACAGGGAATATAGAATTTGTCGCCTTCAATAATACATCATAAAGAATACTAACTAATCTTTTAACTGAATGGTCAGCCATCAATAATTATAAAAATATCGATTTAGGAGTTCCCAAACCCAACTATTGATAAATCAATAGCGGCATCATATTGATACACGCTACCAAATCACAAAATGCTTTAGCAAAGATAAAGTCACCCATAGTACATAGTAGCATGAATACTCCTGTATCAGATCTTTTGGATCAGTGATATCATGGCAATGGCACTATAATGATGAAGGTAATCTACCGGATCATAGCTTAGTGTTCTCTTCTTCGTAACTAAATCCTTCATAAACTTTGCATACCCTAGAATTTTATCCAAAGCCTTAATAAATGGAACACTCATTGATAACCATTTCAAAATCGCCATAAACTTACTAAACTGTTCATCGTCTTCCTTCTTCTTAATTCTATGTGGAAATAAAGGAGGTGGCTTAGGAATTTTGGTTAAAGGTGTCTCCACCTCCTTTCTTTTTTTCTAGCTCAATTCATTATCATCCTTCAAGTTAGGTGGTTGCTATACAACAGAGCTATTCTCACCCAACTCTTCCAATTTCTCATACTTTGTTGGCTTACTTTCCAATGCACCATCCTTAATCATAACCTCATCTGTGTACATAGCATCATAAACCTATAAATGAACTATCAGATGTAGTTATTTTACCACTCCTCGTGGTACACCAACTGGATCATAGTCAATAGATCACTTCTCATCCCCTTGACACCTGCATCAGTTGACTTCACCCCTTGAAGCAATTTAGCTATCAAGACTTTTATAGATAACTTTATTGAATCATTAGCATAATTATCATAGCTCCCATGTGGAACGTAAAATCCACTTCAATCCCTTTTATTTTTCAGTTTCCTTAATCACAATCTCTATAACCTTCCTTGTCATAATAATTCTCCCATTGGTAGTTCCGACCTTGATTTCCTGGGCCATTGGCCTTAAAAAACCCTTGGTTATTCAAGTAGTTAGCCTCTTATTTAGAGTCAGATTCAACAGTACTAATATGATACCTAACTGCTTTGACCTTCTCCGCATTACATGATAGGAAATGTTTAGTGAGAAAGTCCATTTGTGCATTTATGTGAGCCATATCCTAGTCACATTCTTCTTTTCTTTGGAGTTGCTCCATTCGTATCCCAACTGAATACGTGTTGCTTGCTACCTTAGAATATCTTGTATGCCAAGCTCTACTTGTTTTATTAACCTATCTAAGATCTTAATCACTTCAGTAAAGGTACAATATATAAAAGCACCACCCACTGCATTATCCATTGTTGGCATCGTGTTTGAATTCAATGCCCTATAGAATGGGTCCATCAAGTGTTCATCAATCAACTTGTAATTTGGACATTGAATCAACTTCTTTTTTAATCTTATACATGTTTCATGAAAGGCCTTATTAGTAGATGTCTAAATTTACTAATCTCATCCCTAAACTATAACATCCTGGAAGGCGAAAAGAACCTTTCTAGGAAAGCTCCTTTCAGTTACCTCCAATTTGTTACAGAATTTGGTGCCAGCTCAGTCATCCACAAAGTTGTCTCCCTATACATAGACAATAGAAACAACCTTAGATCAATAGAGTTCTTCCCAACTCTAGGATACTCAAAAAACTTGCAAATACTGAAAAAGTTCACCAAGTGCATGTTTGAATCATCATTGTGTAGTCCACCAAACAACCCTTTTAGATTGAGAAACTGTAGAATTGTGCTCGTAATATTGAAATTCACCCCAGGAACCAATAGGGGTAAATAATTTCTCTAGCAGCACCAGCACCATCCAAATCAGTGTGATCTTCATCCAAGGAAAACTAAGCCACAGGCTGTTGGCGTCCTCTGCTTCATGCTTGTTGATTCTAGTTGGCTGGTGCAACTTTATTAGCTCGTCACCTATTCAAAGTATCAACTAACTCATCATATCCCAAGTCCTCATCATCCTCATATCTCACATAACCAGGGGCATCTATAATTTGTTGGTTCAATAGGGCGGCGGACAGTGCAACCAATCTTTCTACCTTTTGTTGTGCATCTATGTTCCTTCTCAAAGTTCTCAAAAGTTTAGGATCAAAAGGTAATAGAGGCTCTCCTAATCAATGAGTTTGTAGCATACACATTCAATATCTTGCAAACAAAAAAACAACAAATAAAAGTAAAATTTGGAAACTATACCAAGATTTAGTTAATGCACATAAACTTAATTGACACTCATATTCTTCGGCAAAGACACCAAAATTGGATACGCCCTAACTATAACTTTCTAAAAAGAGTGTAAGCGGTCTCTATCAAATCTATAACCCAATAAAGGTTGGGGTTGAATTTCACGGAGAATAAGGTGCTAAATAAGTTGTATGCGGATTAATCAGCTTTTAATTATAAGTTTCCACACCATAGGGAGTTTCATTATCATATCAACTGAGTAACTTTGGTTTATTTTAAATATAGATGTCTTCATTGTGTTAACAGTCAATAAAGATCCAACTAGGATTATGTTCACCGTGGTGTTCATTCACTCTCATAATTTAGGCTAAGTGATTCATACACAAACATGGAGTTTTAGGGAAATTGAGATCAATTTTCCATAGAAGTGTTTCCTAACATTAAAAGATGGTTTTCACTTTAACTTTTCTCAAACTTAAAGCAATGAAATACTAATTCAATATACACCCCCAATAAATTAATCCGTTAAGGAATTAATCTAAATTTAGAGTTTGAAAATTCTAAATTCTTGCCACTAATCTTTTTTCCCAATATTAACTTCTTTATGAAAGCAAGTCAAGTTTTAGGGCATGTTGCAACCAGGAAAACTCATTAAAATGAAGAGGAAAGTGATATAATGCAAATTTAATATAAGATAAACAACCCATAACCTAGAAGTGAAATTCCACCAAAGATCTCATAACCCTAGTTATGGAGTTTTAGCCACTCATGATTAGAAAATATATGAAAAAACTTAATTTCATAAATTGAAGGTTGAAACTTACAATGAAGAAATATAAGATTTAAAAAATCCAAATTCAAATCAAAAACAATGTGAACGACATGATTTACGCATCATGATGGAACCTACTTTATCCTTCCAGTAGGTAAAACGAACCATAACCCGAAGCTAGATGCCATGGGCTAACATGGTGGGAAAATGTCCTAAAAGTCAGAAATTATTAAGTAAAGACTTAAGTAGCGATAAATAGTCTAATAGATAGACAGAAAATCAATAACCATCCCAAGATTCAGTAATGTTGGTACAAGAGCTACTACAATAAACTATAACTACTAAATAGTAAAATACAATCCGTGTCAAAGATGAAAGACTAGACATAGATAAGTAGAAGAAAAAAGGGGGGACTCCAACTCTGAGAGGTCACCCTATCTCCAAAATCAAATTACCTCGATCATCAAATTAGCGACGGTAACTAGTAATTGTATCTGTACCAAAAAGGTACAGAAGTGTAGTATGAGTAGCCAAACCACGAGTACTCAATAGGCATCATCAGTTGACTGAGCTAAATCATGATGTAAATATGATATGATATAAAATATGCTCAGTTAAGGTAAAAAGGCAAGCCTGGAAATAAAGAGCAACACTGGTATACATGAATAAATCAATACATATGAAATAGTATCACGAGACTCACACACCTATAACTACAAGATTGGGCCCCATAAGCCAATAAGTACAAAAAAGTAAATAACCCAATATAGGCCCTCATAAGCCTGAAGGATACAACTAAGGAAAACTAAACAATCAAGTAGCCATAAATTAACCATCTATAATTCCATAACCAAGGATCCATCCGATCCGTATTATCTCATGCATAACTCCCAATATTGGACTTGAATTAGAACCCAATAGTATAGTCACTAATATCGCCATTTGCTAGACTTAAATTGAATATCATCAATAATTATTGGACTTGAACAAAAAATATATTATTAATATCATTAATAATTATCGAACTTATATCAAAACTCATATTTATAAATCGTAACAATGAACCATATCAATAAGCCATATTGATATACTAAACTCAATACAACATACCAATAAACCTTGAATATAAGCCATCCCTTTACTCATAGCTATACACTAGACCAAGAATCATAACCATAATTCATACCAGTACCCACACCCACAAGCCATACCAATACCGCACCTATTAAGTCATGCCAATAACCATGCCCATAGGCCATGTCGATAATCATATTCATAAGTCATTTCAATTATATTATAAGCCATTAATCATATCTATAAGCTTTAAAATCAATTATATTGATTGGTCATATCATTAATCATATACGAAAGCCATATCAAAAATCGTATATATAAGCCATATCATTAGCAACATCAGAAATTAGCATTAATATTTCAATATCCAACTAAATTACTCATTAAATATATTTAATCTCCTTATGTAAACAACCAAATATTAATAAGGGTATATCATGAATAAATAAGTATGCAAAGCTAATACAAGTCTTGGCTTAAGGTGATCCTAAAGGGCCCAACTCTACTTCTCGAAATTCATTTTAGTCAACTTCTACCCCAGACTAGGCTAAGGTATCTAAGTTCATTTCAAGATGTTGAATAAGCCATAAATATCCATAAGATAGTAATTCTTCCCAAACATGAACAGCCAAGTGAATCCCACTTAAAATAATAGCAACTAAGATAATTTTCCTTAACTTAAGCAAGTAAGGCCAATTTCTCTTAACTTAAGCAACTAAGGCCAATTTCACCCTAAACATGAATGACTAATACAATATCACCTAGCTTGAAAAACTAAGGCATTTTTATTCTAAACATGAGCCATGAAGTCAAATTCACCTACGAGAGGAGTAACTAAGCTAATTACGCCTAATTAGCTATATAGAGATAGCCTAAATTGTCCAACCAATCCAATCATTGACAAACTTAATTTTAATAATTAAACATGATCCCATATCTAGAATATTATCATAATCATACTATAAAATAACTTAATCTATTAAGAGGGTAAACATAGCCTACCTGGACGCCAAACAAAAAGCCCAAAGAATTTGTTAAACCACCACTTTTCCTCTTTGAGAAGCTTTCACAAGGTGTCATGCTATTAAAATAATAATGTACTCATCAAAATGATAACAATGATACCCATATTGCACTATTATGCTTCAGGTCTAAAATTACGTAAAAATTTCATATAGGACTCGCTTGCAGAATTGCACCTTTGGAACCAACACAACATCTCTCTATGCTTAAGGAACCTTTATCCTCAAAAATAGGTGAATCTTAATATCTAATTGTGTTATAATAAAGCTACCAACCTTTTAGGGATTTTAGCAAAAGTATAGAGAAGTCAACATGAAAATAATGAAGTCTTACCGCAATTTTGATGGAAAATTGCATAAATTAATGATACTAAAACTCCACATTCACCCACAACTGATTCTCCTAAGAACTCCTACTTTTTAGGATTTAAGGTTCTAGAGAATGGTGGAAATACTAAAACTCCACATTAACCCGCAACTGATTCTCCCAAGAACTCTCACTTTTTAGGATTTAAGGTAAAAAAGAATAGTGGAAACTGGGATAAGTTGGGTATTTATACTCTTCCAAGGTACACAGATGCCACTTAAGCAATATCTCGATGTGCCATCCTAAACGCTTAAGCGATCAGCTAGGAACTTTAGCAGACCTCCTCTTAAGCAACACAATTTCTATTTTAGCAGTGCACCAGCTGAAGCATCAAGCTTTATTTGAGTTTTTGGCAACCCCTCGAAATTCATTTAGAATTTGTATATAAAAACTAACTATGATACCCTATCAAATTCAATGTTCCAAGTCAATGGCACAGTAAAAAAGTCCATTTGAGGTCGTTTTGACAAAAAATGGGCCCCATACCTACTTGCCATATTTCTCAACTTTCGATCAATAGCCCAAAATGAGTCTGAGATCCTTGGGACCCAAACCAAGGGTCCACCTAACCTAAAATCAACATTTTTGAAGTTGTTAGAACTATCAGAACTAGCATACAAGGTTATTTCGCAAAAGTTCTCACCCAGTTGTCAGTTTAAACCAACAAAGACTTTAAAACATGGAGTTAGCTCTAGAAACCTAACGAACTTTCTGGTAACCAAACTGTCAGTTCCAGCAAGTCATAAATGACTTAGGATATACATAGGAAAGCTCAAAATGGCATAAATGACTGGAAATAATAAAAATAATAATAACACTCAACTTACACCTCAAATAAGTGCAAGACGGTCATCATCAATATATTTACCCAACTTCGGAGTTGGGGTCGAATCCACGAAGAACAATGTGACTGGCGATCAAACTAATTTGAAACTACAGCTACAAGTTAAATTTAAACAAATGATAGATAAAGATAAAATTTGGGGGTTTTAAATGGTTAAACAAAAGTTGATAAACATTTCGATTAACAATGTTACGGGACACTAGAGTTATGGTTACCAAGACGCTTACATAGGTTGGGTTGCAAGTCACTTTAGAGTTCTAATTGGCACTACAATTGCAAGAAGAGTTGAATCCTATTATTTACCCATTCATCTCTCGACCTCAGTAGGTAGTGTATCCATTAATTCTCTCAAACTTAAAGGATGTGTTTGCTATTCAGCTATGTTTTCACATAGGCAAATCCAGTTAAGACATTTTCCATTAAACTAAGGATTAAAATCTCTCAAGTCCATGTAAACTCTTTCTTTTCCCACATACACTTTCCTCTCAGACAAGTGACGTTCTTGGGCTCACCTTTCAAGTTGCAACTAAGAGAGATCGTTACATTTCTCGACAAGCACTTTCCTCTCGGACAAGTGATTATTTCATTGAAGTAACCTAACAAACACTTTCCTCTCAGACAAGTGATGTTTGTAGTGCCGACTCTATTAAGTTGTAGCCAAGAAAGATCATTAAACTAAAAAAGGGTTTATACAACATCAATTTCTTATGGACATACATTAGATTCAACACCAAAATTAGAATTCACATCAAGGTTCCCATAACTCAAGTAAAGAAAATTAGCTATTCATGATACAAAGATCAACAATAAGTATTGAATTCATAATCAAGAATAAGTAATAAATCATACCCACAATCAATCTCCAAATGAAAGATGTTTACAAGAATGATAGGAACTCTCAATGAGAGGTTTTTCTCCTTTTTCGCCCCTAGTAAAATTATTCAGATAGATGTATTATGAATGAATAAAAAACCCTAAAAGATGCTATTTATACTAAAGCCTAATTAAGAAAATAAAATAACAAAATTAATAAAATTGTTCGGAATAGGTAACGCCTAGGTTGATGTCGCGTCAAGAAGTTGACGCCCTATCATGGATGGCATCAGAGAAGCTTCAGTTGACTTTAGGTTCTGTCTTAGGTTGATTATGTGGCTGACGCCGTATCAGGGATCTGATGGCGTATCACCAACGTTGTCAGATATCTTCTTCCCATGCTAACTTTCTGCTTAAGGTTGATGCCATTCTTGATGCCTTATCACGACTTTGACGCCACATCACTGGCATCATCATAACTGCTCCTCAAACTGCAACTCCCTGGTTAAGGCTGACGCCAATATTGGTAGGCTATCACTAGGATGACGACTTATCATGGAGGTCGTCAGCCATGTTTTCTTCTATTTTACTCAGATTTTCAACTCTTTTGCCCCATTATTGTTTATTCTTATTTCTTCATCATTTTTCTGTAATATCATGAGCAAACACATCAAAACAACAATAGTTTCTTCAGAATTCACAATTATTTTGAGCTAAAAAGCATTAAATGTGTTAGCTTTTGCTCACACATCAACACCCTCAACTTAAAACAATTGCTTGTCCTCAATCAACTACATACCACCATATTACGATGCTTAACCAAGAGACACATAAGATACCTATCACAGTTGATTATCAAGTTTAGCTTAAAACTCATGCCACTCTCCACGTTTAATTACTTATAAATCCAATTGTGCATATCAATGAAGATTAACAATGTGACCCAAAAGAATCAAGATATGGCATCAATTCAGCAACAATAACCATGCATATGTAAAAGTTACACAACCTAAATAAGTAAATAGATAGAAATGTAACAGATATACCCTTACAATAAAGAAGTCCATCCTCACTCATATATAAACTCAAGCATGTCAATGCGGGGACAGTCAAGAGACACACTCTCAAAAAGAAATTCCAATTAATGCATGTCAAATACCATATGTGTGCCCTTATTTTCATACCAAGGTGTCCAAATAGATAAGTTAGGATCACTATAGGTCTTTTCTTCGGCTTGTAATGTAGGCTAAGGGCTGGTATGATATTCAATGGAATTTAGAGTGACTAAGCCTCCTTGGCACTACCTTAACTTTTGGGGTTCACTTATTAATCTTTTTCTTCTTTTTCTCCTTTTCTTGATCATAAATTATTCAGGATGGATGTAGTTTTTTTTTCATTCTTTTTTTTCTTATTCTTCTTCCATACCACCCAGCTTTTTATTGCTTTTCACTTATTTTTTTCCTTTTATTCTACCTTTCTTCATACCCAATTTACATCACACACCTCTATGATAGCCACCCTTAACTTAGGTTGTTTACCAAGTCTAGGTGCACAGTATCCAAGGAAGACCACGGCCAAAACAGGTTCATTATGATCTAAATGGGAAGGTGATAGGTGTCATACAAAGAAATGGTCAATTCAGTCTCAAAATAGGGATTAAGAGATATCATGTATGCAGGGAAGGTCATTTATGCAAAAAAGAGACTTAAAAATCAAAACGGCCTATGATTCTTTCCTAACCCCTATATTTCAACCAAGGTAAGACCAACCGGGCAAGTTCTAGATTCAACACACACAGGGAACTGCGTAAAACCTCACACACACATGGCACAATGGTACATCACAAGATACTACCTATTAGGTATGTAATTGTTAGTAGTGATTATCATGTCCCTAGTACTAATTCCATAAAAAGATTCACAGTAGCCACATATAAATGCATATCACATAATTATAAAATAGACCAGCGGAGAGGTGTTTATCAGTCTTAAAAATTAACAAAAATATGTCAACTGCTCTAGATACTTATTTTTCTCCAGTTAACTACAACACATCACAAAACAAACATAATACACCTAAATATGCTGGCTTTACTAGGAACAAGACTCCGGAGAAAAGAGGCACGGCAACAAAAACCCCAAGAGGACATCAACACCCACAAGTAGCCCTACTCTCAACTTAATATCATGCATTGTTCCCAACACGTCAAATCAAAACAAGAGAGTTAGAAACATACCTGTGGCACCATAGGTGTGAAGATCTGATATCAATCACATAATACGAATACAAACAACAAAATACCTTGGGTTGCCTCCCAAGAAGCGCCTTGTTTAACATCCCGGCACAACCCAACTCAGCTTTTTCCTACACCTTGAGGATATGAATTTCACCCTCAACTTAGAGTCCATCTTCTTACCTCGCTCATAGAGAGATCGTACAAAGATTAAAAAACTGAGTAATGAATGATGCATGGTAAATAACTTGACCTTAAAGTGAGGTGTGTTTTTATGTTGTTTATCAAGTGTAAAATATAAATTATAGGATTCGTGTTCCTTATCTTCATAATCTTCCACTAGTTTAGATGATTACACAGACAAGATATCATCTAAACATAATGTGGAAAAATTCTTTGAGTGTGGCCTAACAAATCTACTTCAAAATTTACACTATCCTCTACACACTCACTTTTATTCATCTTCACAACATTTTCTCTTTAAATTGGGCTAGAGTCTTCATAAGAGATTGGCTTGTTTTCTTTTTTTGCCTCTAGCACCATTTCCTCAATCTTTCCATCATCCTTCATGGTTGGTTCAGTTGGTTGGGAAATCTCTAATGTATGCTCAACATCAAGCACAACATCGATATAGGGTTCTTGCTCCTCATCTTCACTCATCCGTTATGTTAAATAATTCCACAGACAAGATATCATCTAACCACAATGTAGAAAAGTGTTTTGGATGATTGACCTTGATATCCATCTCTTCTATTCTTTCTCTTCCCTCGTTAAATTCCCTAATGTCTTGACGTATGTCACATATGGTATCATTCATTGTGTCTGTACGATCCAACATTAGTTAAAGCATAGCCTCAATGTCACTCTTTCCAGTGCTTCGTTCTTTCTTTACTTGACCATAAGACCTGTCATACTTATAAAAAGAACTAAAACCTGGGTTAGTGCAATAGAGGGAAGGGCATTTGGGCAATCACTCCAATTTCCATCTTGACCACCACATAAAGAGCAATTATACTCCCAGTAGGGATGGTGCATAAATCTCTCTCTGAGGAGCATATTTATAATCTTGCCAAAAGTGAGGTCCATCACAATATGGACATGGATCATAAAGATATGATTTCCAACTACCAAGCTCATGTTTATTCCAAGATGCCAGAGCAATAAGTAAATTAGAATAAAAATCTACCTAACACAAGAAATAAAAGAAAACTAAAAACAAATATTTATAAGTTTGAATTCAAGCAAGTAGGCTAAAATTCCAAACCAACTCAATATGCCAAATTGTTCCCCGGCAACAGTGCCATTTTTTATAACGCTCAACTTACACCTCAAATAATTGCAAGGCATTCGTCGTCAATATATTAACCCAACTTCGGAGTCGGGGTTGAATCCACGAGGAACAATGTGACTAGCGATCAAATTAATTTGAAACTACAGCTACTAGTTAAATTTAAACAAAGGATAGAAATAGATAAAATTTAGGGGTTTTAAATGGTTAAACAAAAGTTGATAAACACTTTGATTTAACAATGTTACGGGACACTAGAGTTATGGTTAACAAGATGCTTACATAGGTTGGGTTGCAAGTCACTTTAGAGTTCCAATTGACACTTCAATTGCAAGAAGAGTTGAATCCTATTATTTACCCATTCGTCTCTCGACCTCAGTAGGTAGTGCATCCGTTAATTCTCTCAAACTTAAAGGAAATCTTTGCTATTCAACTATGTTCTCATGTAGGCAAATACGGTTAAGGCATTTGCCATTAAACTAATGATTAAAATATTTTGAGTCCCTGTAAACTCTTTATTTTCCTACATACACTTTTCTCTCGAACAAGTGATGTTCTTGGGCTCAACTTTCAAGGTGAAACTAAGAGAGATCGTTATATTGCCCGACAAGAACTTTCCTCTTGGACAAGTGATTGTTTCATTGAAGTAACCTAAAAAACACTTTCCTCTCAGACAAGTGATGTTTGTAGTGCTGACTCTATTAAGTTGTAGCCAAGAAATATCATTAAAATAAAGAAGGGTTTATACAACATCAATTTCATATGGACATACATCAGATTCACAACCCAAATTAGTATTCATATCAAGGTTCCCATAACTCAAGTAAAGAAAATTAGCAATTCATGGTACAAAGATCAACAATATGTATTGAATTCATAATCAAGAATAAGTAATAAATCACACCCACAATCAATCTTCAAATGGAAGATGTTTACAAGAATGTTAGGAACCCTCAATGAGAGGTTTCTCTCTCTTTTCGCCCCCCAGTAAAATTGTTCAGATAGATGAATTATGAATGAATCAAAAACCCTAAAAGATGCTATTTATACTAAAGCCTAATTAAGGAAATAAAATAACAAAATTAATAAAACTGTTTGGAATAGGTGACACCCAGGCTAACGCCGCATTAAGAAGTTGATGCCCTATCATGGATGGTGTCAGAGAGACTTCAGTTACCTTCAGGTTCGGTCTTAGGTTGACGATGTGGATGACGTCGTATCAGGGATTTGATGGCGTATCACCAACATCGTTAGATATCTTCTTCCCATGCTAACTTTCTGCTTAAGGCTGACGTTATTCTTGATGCCTTATCATGACTTTGACACCACTTCACCGATGTCATCAAAACTGATCCTCAAACTTTAACTCCCTAGTTAAGGCTGACACTAATGTTGATAGGCTATCACGAGGCTGATGACTTATCATGGAGATCGTCAGCCATGTTTTCTTTTATTTTGCTCAGATTTTTAACTCTTTTGCTCCATTATTGTTTATTCTCATTTCTTCAGTCTTTTTTAGCAATATCATGAGCAAACACATCAAAATAACAAGAGTTGCTTCAGAATTCACAATTAGTTTGAGCTAAAAATCATTAAATATGTTCGTTTTTTCTCACACATCAAATAACCAATAGGGTCATTACAATTTGTCAGCTCCAAACACGTTTCTCAGTTATCCTTACGTTACAAGATTCAACACACTAAGTTAAAAGATATCTATTCTAACCCTAATCTAGGTATTTATAGGCTCCAAAAAGTTGGGATTTAAATTTCAAAACTAGGCTGCTATATCATGGTTGACGGCCCGCTCGATGATCCTTCAAGAGGGCAATAGTTTGTCGGATGAACTATTATTGGTTCCCAGAATCATCCTAATCAGTGTTGATGTTGACGGATCGAGCAACGATTTATCTTTAGTCTTATATTTTTTTGCACTTTTCATTATTTGCCTCATGAGTTGTATGGATTCTATTTAGTCGGGACAACTACGGTGACGATCCATTAGAGCTTCGATAGTTCATTAGTTGGACCACCACTTAGTTCCAGCTTTTCTCGACCATTCTGCTTCTAACCCATAGTAGGTGCGATGATCTATTAAAGGACTGACAGACCATCAGTTTCCACATCACTGGCCTGTTTTAGCTTAAAGTTTTAAGATTTCTAGTCTTTGAGTTTGGTACCGGAAAACAAGAATAGAATGCATTAAAAACACTAATGGTTGCTTGAAAAACTTGAAATTATCCTTCCTTGAAGATGAAAAATATACCATTATGAGTTGGTGCATCACCCTTTCTATGGTATTATGTAGATTTAGTCCCAACATAGATCTCAGACAATGAATTTTTTAGATTTACATTCTTTTAGTCACTATTTGAGTCTTTGCACTTATTATACTTATTTATATATATCTCTAGTAGTGGATGGAGTAGATTGATTATAATGGTTATTACAAGTTCTGGTTTATGTGCATAAAATGTATATAGATACCCCGAATCCCTTATGGTCCCTTCATTTGTGAGCCACAATGTCATAGAAGGATGATCATCATAGGTCCTTCCTTTGCAAGCTATTGAGCTGAAAGAGATGTATACACTTGTAATGGTATGGCTCATGGATTGGATATGAGTTACTATTAGTTTATGTTGCACTAATTGATATGCATTGCCTATCACCAGTATGATTGCTTGGTGCTTATACCTATCAGCCTATGGAGGGTTGTATAGGTATAAGCTATGATGGATGTTTGATGAGTGCTTGCTTGCATCTTTCGGGCTTATGGAAGTCCGATTGAGTTATTATTTGTCTGGACTAACTAGTTACTTTATTGTTGATTATTATGGTTAGTTCATTGCAGGATGATTATATCCTAGTACTTATGATTGTAGGTACATTTTTTGATCTCTTTTATCTATAATTGATAAATTAAATTATTGATAGTTCAACTCATGTTTAGTCATCCTTTGGCAAATGGCCCTAATTAAGCTAGCATTAGTTTTCCTACTTGGTTAGAATTTCTTGAGATATTTGGTCAGCTACCTTAGGTTATTACCTTTGAGTTAGTACTTTATAACTATATACATATAAATATATATATATATGGCGTTACTATATATCCCTCTCTTTCCTTATATATTCCTTCTGGGTATGTATTTATTGCCCTTGTATTATTACTATATCTTTATATTTCACTTTTCATTGGTATCTTGGCTAGGGATGTATGGTATCAAACTTTTGACATGACTCAAAACTGGGCCTCGTCGTGTGGGCATCTCAAGCCCAACAAGGACTGGATATCGCCCTATTAACCCAAACTAACCATCACATCAATCCACAAGTGTCGGATAACTTTGAATATAGAATAAGATAGCGGAAACCAAACTAACAATCATGACTTAAGAATGTCTAAACATTCCATTCATACCAGCATACAACATTCAAACTACCCAAGTCCACAGTCGTCCACAAGCCTCTACCAATCTGATGTCTATAACATGTCGGGACAAGCCCCCGACAATAGCCTAATACCAAGTCTAAAACAAGTCCATAACATAGATAAAGAGACTATGAAATGGATGCCTTCCAAAGGATGGAAGCTCACCACTTCAACGTCAATACTTAAATCTCTCGAGAACCTTTCACTGCATAGGAAGATAAAAAGAATCTCCATACCCTATGTCACACGGGAACATAGCATCCAGAGACGGTTAGCGGTTGGAGCGCTAAGATATAACTTAAGGGTAAGGATAAAATAGTTTCATTATTTAATACCAAGTAAAATCATCATAAGCCCCACATTTATGCACATAGACATCTAGATATAGCCAAATACATCAAATGTCAAAAAGATAACAAGGCCATAGCATGCATTTCAAATCACTCAATCATGATCTATGAAGTGGAGGAATCTAAACTTCCACTTGCTTAGGTTACACCAAGCAATAGGACTCTAACCCCAAGCTACCTTAGAGTGTAAGTGGACTCTAACCACAAGTCTTTTGCTATACAAGTGAACTCTAACCACAAGCCTTTTGCTTGACAAGTGGACTCTAACCATAAGCCATTTTGTTATACTAGTGGACTATAACCACAAGCCATTCTATTATGAAAGTGGACTATAACCACAGGTCATCATGTCCATTACTAGTCGACATTGGGACTTGAACTCTTTATCCATGCATTCACATCCACTCAATTAAACATTTAAGGACTTTAACCCACTTAGCCATTTCAAGCCATCAAGGCCATAATTCAACACCATACATGACCACAAGGTCTTTATGAACCATTTATCAATCAAGAAATTTAATAGGACAATGCCTTAGTTTTAACTACCATTCAACTCAAGTTGTGGTCATCAATACCTTTATCAAACCATTCACTAGCATTCTTACACCAAGCTTTAGTTCAAACACAATTCAATTTCGTGCTTAGGGACTAAAACCCCTTTTCAGCAAAACCAACCACCAAGGTCAAAAATTAACTCAATAAAGGGCCAACAAGGCCTTTAAAAGGACATTTAAAGATCATTCTTACTCATTAATCCATTACTTTAGTTCAAATCACCATCAACATATGACTAGTTATTTCTATTAGACATTTTCACAAACACCTTGAGGGCATACATACCTTCACTATAACCAAAACCCAAGTAAAAACCATAAATATTAGGGATAATCATGGCCCACTTGTTAAAAAACAATCAATAAGCTCCCATGTGTGCCAATTATCACTAAAAACATGTATAGACACAAGTTCAAGCAAGAGCAAACATTACCCATCACTATATTTCAAAACCCTCAACATTTGTTTCAAAAACCACCATTAAAGATTCATAAACAATGTTAAAATAACATGATATTTGAGAAATAATAATAAGGTAAAAGTCACATGCCTTTTACAAAATGATTCACGAAAGGATTCTTAACCCCTTAGCCTTTAGATGAACACTATGGAAACCCTAGCCTCTAATCTTGTTGAAGAAGTTGAGAGAGGATTTAAGAGTGTTTTGGAATGTTTTTGAACTTGTATATGTGAAGAATGAAGGGCCAAATAAGGTTATAAGTCATGAATTATAAGGGTTTAGGGGTGGGAAAAGTCTGAAATGTCCTCAACTTAAAAGCCAAAAATAAACTCCTAGGAGAATACGACTCTCATGTCTAAATCGTACCCTAGGGTACGAGTGGTACCCTAACTCGTACCCTAGTCCTTACCATAGACCCCTAAACTGTCCATGATATGACTACACAAACATAACTCTTATCATATGGTACGATTGATACTCTAAACCGTACCTTGATCGTACCTTGGATAGATTCAACTAGATTAAGCATGTGGTATCATACTACTAGGCAGCATACGACCCGTACCCTATCATACGACTTGGGAGAGGCTAAACCATATCATGGATAGTATGTTATCAACCAAAATTTATCACTATATGAGAGAGGATGGTACTATTCTTACCCTAGTTTATGAGAGGCCTGATCAAACCGTACCCTGCCCAGAATGCTCAACTAAGGGAATTTTTCTAAGGGTCCAAAGCCTAGGTATTTCAATTGTCCCCCACTTGGATCATTCATCCTCGAATAACAGGTGAGGCAAGCACAATCATAAGCTAACGTATCATAATGCATCAAACTAACCTTTAATCAAGTTAGAAAACAAAGACATACAAGGATAAGACGCATGCAATGCAATGATCATTATCAATCAACCATTCTTTCAATTGACTTTTAGAATCGAACCCATTGTCTATCAAAAAACTTGCTCAATTTAATGTTTAGGTACTTGAACCCATTACTTATCAAAGACACAAATCAAGTTAAAATGATTAACACATACCTCAAACATGAGTTTTCATAATGGAAAACAAATACTGATACTTGGACTTCATGTCCTCTGTTGTCTCCTAAGTAGCTTTCTTAAACTTTTGGTTCCTCCATAGAACCTTCACTGAAGCCACATCTTTCATTCACAACCGGTGAACTTGACGATTTAAGATCCTCACCGGGACCTCCTCATTGGACAAAGAGTCTGAAATACCAATATCCTCCAAGGGAAAGACCAATGAAGGATCACCTATACATTTACACAACATGGACACATGGAATACCGGATAGATAGAGCTCAAACTAGAGGGAAACTCCAACTTATAGGCAACATTACCAACCCTCTTTACAATCAAATATGGACCAACATAACAGGGACTAAGCTTACCCTTATTACTAAATTGCATCACTCTTTTCATGGGAGATACCTTCAAGAATACCCAATACCCAACATTAAACTCCAAATCCCTGCGCCACACATCCACATAGAACTTTCAGAGAATTTGAGAAGTTTTAACCTATTTCGGATCACTTTCACTTTCTCCAAGGCTTGGTGAACCAAATCGAGCCCAATAAATTTACCCTCACCAACTTCATACCACCTAATAGGAGAATGACATCTCCTACCATACAATGACTCAAAAGGATTCATACTAATGCTAAAATGGTAACTATTATTATAGGAAAAATCAATCAAAGGAAAATAGTCATACCAACTACCACCATAATCAATCACACAAGTACACAACATATCTTCCAATGTTTGGATAGTCCTCTCTACTTATCCTTCCATCTGTGGGTGGAAAGCAGTACTAAGGCACACCTTAGTTCCCAAACCTTTTAGAAATAACTTCCAAAAGTAAGATGAGAATGGAGTACCACAATCTGAGATAATATTAATTGAAGCACCATGCAGCCTTATAATCTCCATAAGATATAACTCAATATAATCATCTACGGAATAGCTAGCCCTCACTGGCAAGAAATAAGCGGACTTGGTCATTCTATCTACAATGACCCAATTAGAATCACATTGGTTTCAAGATCGGGGAAGACTGGTGATGAAATCCATATTAATCATTTCCCACTTCCATTCAGGAAACTCTATTTCTTGGTACAAATCACCAGGTCTTAATTGCTCAACTTTCACTTGTTGATATACCATGCACTTTGCCACATAGCTACCCAAGTTAGCCACATAGCTACCCAAATCTCGCTTTATATTATTCTGCTAATAAAACTTCCCAGGATCATGATACATCTTCAAAGAACTGAGATACATAGCATACCAAGATGCATGAGCCTCGGCCATAATCCTTTCCCTCGATCCGTCGACATCGAGATCACATAGCCTACCTTGGTACCTCAAGATACCATCACCACTAATTGCAAAACCGATAACCTTTTGTTGACCCACATTACTCTTAATCTTCATCAAATTGAGATCCAACATTTCTTTTCATTTATCTCATGAACAAGAGACAACTACAATACCTGATGCACAAATAAACGACCATTTTCAGGGTTCGTGAGATGAACTCTAAGATTAGCCAAACAATGGATGTCGTTCACCAACTCCCTCTTATACTCATCCACGTGATCTAAAGTCCCCATGGATAAATTGCTAAGAGAATCAGCAACTATGTGAGCTTTATGTGGATGGTAATGGAGACTCATATCATAGTCCTTTCGCAACTCGAGTTATCTATTTCGTCTGAGATTTAATTCCATCTTAGTAAACACATATTGTAGGATCTTGTGATTGGAAAATATGTCAACATGAACCCCATAGAGATTGTGATTCCAAAATTTAAATGCAAAAACCACGACCAATAACTCCAGATCATGAGTAGGGTAGTTCTTCTCATGAACTTTCAACTACCTAGAAGCATCGGCTACCACCATACTATGTTACATCAATACACAGTTGAGACCAATACAAGAAGCATCACAATATACTACAAAACCATCATTACCTTCAAGAAAGGTCAAAACTAGAGTCGAAGTCAATTTATCCTTTAAATTCTCAAAACTACACTCACACGCATCCGACCATAAGAACTTGACCTTCTTCTGGGTCAACTTAGTCAATAGGGAAACTATTATAAAAAACTCTCCACAAATCTCCTATGGTAATCGACTAAACCCAAGAAGCGTCGAATATCAGTTGGAGTCACAGGTCTAGGCCACTTCTTAACCACTGCAACCTTTTGTGGGTCCACTATGATCCCTTCACTAGCGATAACATGACCAAGAAATGTCACAGACTTCAACCAAAATTCACACTTAGAGAACTTGACATACAAATAATAATCCTTCAAGGTTTGCAACACAGCACAGAGGTGATCGATATTATAACACTCCGATTCGCTGAACCGAAATGCTACATAGTGCTCATGACCTCGAGGGACCACAAGCTAACCCATGACTGATGTCTATACCTGTATACTGCAAATCATGATATAATAATGAAAAATACATAGAACTGTAAGGCCATAAGTTTCAACTGAATAAAATCATGTAGGTGAAAATACCCAAAACAACTCAATCTGAAAGCTAAGTCTAAACGTATATATGAACGTAAATCTGAAAGCCTCTAAACTATCTAAATAAGGATTTGAAGGAACATGTCTCCAACTAACTCCATAAAACTGAAATGAAGAAATAAATAAACATATCAAATCATATTGTCCTCAAATCAATGAGGACTCACTGTGTCTCTACGACTGGAAAGCTACCGCTACTACTAGGCTGGAGCTCATGTCTCAGAACCTATGGTGTAACATGAAAAGAAAGCACCATAGCGTAAATGCGTCAGTACAACTAGAGTACTGAGTATATGAGGAAGGTAGGCTGAACATAAAGGGTTTCACGCATGAACAACACTAACTAACTAATATGAACGTGGGAGTGCAAACACACATATATAGAAACTAGGATCATGAATACGTGATAGCATGACCTATAAGATAATACATAGTTCACTGATAACTGTCATGGCTGATACTAAAACTGATAATATGGACGACTATATTTGACAGTCCTGTATATACTAAAATCTGAAGAACACCCTAAGTTCTTTTATTGAGACTGATACTGAAACTGTGGGAAGTAGTGTTTAACCGATATGCCCTATGTATGCCGTTATGGCTAAGCTGGGGTCCAATCTCTGCCTTGACTGGAGGGGTGTCATGTCGTGCCATGGGTAAGGACAGCCTATAAGTGACCCTTATCTGGCGGGTACTCAATGAGAACGGTGGGATCCATAAACTGACAAGTTAAGCCACCTCATCAACCCTAATTTGACAGGTTAAGATGTCTCAACCTAAAATAGCTATGAAGTTCTAGAACACAAGAATAACTACTAAGAATCACACCCTAAACTGGAGGGTGAGTTCTCATCCTTGGGTTAACTCGGTGCTAACCTCTACTCCTATTTGGAGGGACTGGACATGAATAACTGACTGTGCATGACTTAATCTTACTAAATTCTATTGACTGACGGAATGTTACTGATATCTGACAACTGACTAAGATCATGAAGTTTTCCTGAGTCACATGACTGACTGAAGTCTATGGAATCATAGCTTGAGTTTGGATATCGTGAAACATGACATGGCTCTAGGAACATGCTATAGTTTTTGGGTACAAGTACCTCCAGGACTCGATAGGAGGAAACTGACACATATGACATGACTTGATCACAAGATTCGAGTCCACAATTCACAATATCATAAGTAAGGCTTTCATAATAAGAATGATTCTCAACAAACTATCACATGATCAAGAATGCACACAACATGTATATACTTGCATGGCTTCAATAACATGGTCATTTGATATCACAACAATATCATGAGCATCTCGTACAACTTCTTCAATTCAAGACAATAGCACGGGGATCACGTTGAACATAAACTTAGAACATGGAATAGTCATTTAGGACTTATTATGTTATAAAAGCATGATTTCTATTCCCTTAGGTATTTTCACAAACACCTTACATGCACATCTTAGGCATAGGTGGATTCATCAAGATTACAGATATTCAACCACCAATTTCACATATTTATACATTAAATACCACTATATCCTCACAATAAACATACAAAGATCCCATCTTAGGCATCATCAAACTCCAACCACATGAACATTAACAACCAACAACATAAACATCATCATACAAAATTTAAAAGATGGTTTTATAGCTTCATGGACGAAAGGAGTCCATGAATCAACTCACACATACCTTAGAAGCAAGATTCTTGATGATTGATGGAGGAATTTTCTTGAAATCGGATCTTCGAGCTTAGCTACGCAACCCTAGTTATTTTTCTATTTTAGTGCTCTTAGATGATGAGCTTTGAGATGATAATAGGATTGTAATATGCTTAGAAGCTATATATTTCATAGGGTTAAATTTAGGGACATGTAAGGAGTGTTAAAATACTTAATTACCCTTAAATTAACTCAAAATGGAGTATTTTTGGCACTGGAACTGAGTTAGGCGGCGCCCAAGTAATTTCCTAAGATAGGTTGGGTGGCGCCTAACCAATCACCTATGTTTGGTTGGGTGGCGCCTAACCAATCGCCTATCCTTACTGTCTCTCACGAAAATGGGCATAACTTTTTGTTCGGGTATTGGATTAAGGCAAAATTGGTATCGTTGGAAAGCTAATTCGATTCTCTACAATTTGGTGGATCTAAATTAGACAAAATACCATATTAACATCAAGTTATACTCGTTCAAAGATGACCCTTGCAAAATCGAACGCTAAAACTTGATGGATTCAAAAACTCTTAGCTTGTATTACCTTAAGTAACTCATATGAACATGCTTAATGCATCATAAGCTATCCTATCACTAGGATATTCATTGTAAGTCATGTACTCAAGTATGAATCATAGGATAGGAGATTTCATACGTAGGAATACTTATTCACTTTCTAGCTTATAAACATGCAGGGTATTACAATATCTCCCCCTTGGGAACATTCATCCTCATATGAGAATTTACTAAGAAGGGATACAAGACAATAGAACCTGAACTGAACATGAAGAACTGCAACTTGATCTCATGACTGACATGCTAAACATACTGAACTCGTGCATATCTGATGCACGGACAACTAACACATGAATGCATGACTGAGTATGAAACGGTTAATAGGTACCAAGTTTATACTAGAAACATGAATGTGAAACTGAATAAGATTAAGGAGAACTATTACCTTAAGCTTGATCTGAATTGGCCGGGAAGAGGTGAGGATACTTGGTATACATATCTGCTTCTGCTTCCCAAGTAGCTCCCTCATGAGACTGATTTCGCCAAAGAACCTTGACTAGAGGGACTTCTTTGTTCCTCAATCTACGAGTCTGATAATCTAAGATTTTGATGGGAATTTCTTCAAAAAAGAGGTTGTTCTAAATGTCGATGCTCTGAATAGGGACAACAATTGTTGGGTCACCTATGCACTTCTTTAGCAAAGAGACATGGGAGATTGGATACACTGAGGCTAGATCTTAAGGCAACTCAAGCTCATAAGTTAGCTTGCCGAAGCGACAAAGAATTCTGAAGGGACCGACATACAGCGGACTGAGTTTCCCTTTCTTGCCGAACCTTTTCACTCCCTTCATGGGAGAGATCTTAAGATGGACATAGTCATTGACCTCGAACTCGAGATCCTTTCTACGAACATCTGCATAGGACTTCTGTCAGCTCTGAGCAGCCTGGAGTATCTCTCTGATCAACTGAACTTTCTCTAAGGCGTTGAATGCTAAGTCAGGGCCTATGATTGAGGCCTCACTATCTTCGAACCAACCAATCAGAGATCTACATCTCCTACCATGGAGAGCTTCGAATAGAGCCATCTGAATACTAGAATGATAGCTATTGTTGTATGCAAAGTCAATCAAAGGCAAGTGGTCATCGCAACTTCCCTTGAAGTCAATTTTACTTGCCCTTAGCATATCTTCAAGAGTCTAAATGGTCCTTTATAGTTGACCATCTGTCTGAGGATGAAATGTTGTGCTGAGATAGACTTGGGTACCGAGACCCTTTTGGAATGCTTTGCAAAAGTAAGAAGTAAACTGGGTACCTCTGTCTGATATGATAGATAGTGGAACACCGTGTAACCTGACTAACTCCCTAATATAGAGTTTGGCATAATCCTTGGTGGAATAAAAAGTATGAACAGAAAGGAAATAAGCTGACTTGGTCATTCTATCTATAATGACCCAGACTGAATCATGCTGATGACGAGTTCTAGGCAAACCCATCACGAAGTCCATGTTAACTTCTTCCCACTTCCAAGTAGAAATGGTAAACTCTTGCATGGAACCACTAGGTTTCTGATGCTCTATCTTAACCTGCTGACATGTAGAGCACTTAGCCATAAACTCTACAATATCTCTCTTCATCCCACTCCACCAATAGATCTCCCGCATGTTGCGGTACATCTTAGTGGACCTAGATGAATAGAGTATCGCGCACCATGCGCTTCTGCAAGAATTCGCTACCTCAATTAATCTACACCTGGAACACAGAGACGACCCTGATAACGAAGAACACCATCTCCCCCTTGGGAGAAAACCTTGACTTTTTGACTCTGAACTGACTCTTTGAGCTTGACAAGGCTAAGACCCATGTCTTGCTTCTCTTTCACCTCAGAAATTAGAGATAACTCTAAACTACTATGAATACATACACCACCCTCTGAAGAATCGACTAATCGAACGCCTAGTCTGGCAAGCTGATGGATCTCCTGAGCCATCTTTTTCTTACTATCATCAACGTGAGAAATAGTACCCATGGAGAGACGACTGAGAGCGTAGGCCATAAGATTGGCCTTGCCCGGATGATAAAGAACACTTATGTCATAATCCTTCAAGAGCTCTAACCACCTTCTCTAGCGAAGATTGAGATCTTTCTGGGAAAAGATATACTGGAGGCTTTTATGGTCTGTGAAGACATCTACATGAACTCCATAGAGATAATTCCTCCAAATCTTCAAGGCAAAAACTACCGCTGCTAACTCAAGATAATGAGTAGGATAATTCTTCTCATGTGCTTTAACTGTCTGGAGGCGTAGGCTATGACCTTAACATGCTGCATGAGGACACAACCTAAACCCACTCTGGATGTATCACAATAGACTACAAAACCATCTGAACCATCTGGAATAGCTAGAACTGGAGCTTAGGTGAGTCGAGTCTTCAACTCTTAAAAGCTCTTCTCACATGAATCTGACCACTGAAACTTAATCTTATTCTGAGTCAATCTAGACATGGGAGATTCAATAGAAGAAAATCCCTCAACAAACCATTTGTAATAGCTAGCCAAACCCAAGAAACTCCTAATATCTGATGGAGATATAGGTCTGGCCAGTTTCTTACAACCTCAGTTTTCTAAGGATCAACTCTAATGCCATCACCAAAAATAATATGGCCAAGGAATGCTACTGATCTTAGCCAAAATTTGCACTTGCTGAACTTAGCGAATAACTAGTGATCCCTGAGAGTCTGAAGAACAATCTTGAGATGGTCTGCATAATCACACTCTATGCGAGAATAGACCAGAATATCATCTATAAAGACTATGAAAAACTATATCTAAGCACTTCTTGAACACACGGTTAATTAAGTCCATAAAAGCTGTAGTAGCATTGGTAAGACCAAATGACATGACTAAAAATTTGAAGTGACCATACCGAGTATGGAAAGTTGTCTTCGCAATGTCACATTCTCTAACTCTGAGCTGATGATAGACTAATCTGACATCTATCTTGGAGAAGTAACTGGCACCCTGAAGTTGGTCAAATAGATCATCAATCCTAGGAAGAGGATATTTATTCTTGACCGTGACCTTGTTGAGTTGACGGTAATCAATACACATCCTGAGAGAACCGTCTTTCTTGCGCACAAATAACACTGGCGCACCTCATGGGGAAACACTGGGTCTGATGAATCCCTTATCTAAGAGATCCTTCAACTGATCTTTCAGTTCTTTGAGTTCTACTAGTGGCATTCTGTATGGCGAAATAGAAATAGATTGAGTATCCGTAAGAAGGTCTATGCCGAAGTCTATTTCCCTTTTGGGAGGAATGCCTGGAAGATCTTCGGGAAATACATCTGAGTATTCATTAACAACAGGGACTATTTTAAGGCTGGGAGATTCAGAGCTGGAATCTTTAACATTTACGAGATTATACACACCCCTTAGAAATCATTTTCCTTACCCGAAGGTAGGAAACAAGTTGACCCCTGACATGAACTTTCTCATCTTACCTCTATTGTCTGCAACTACATGAGGAGCATACCTGGCTAGCTGAGTAAATCTAAGAGAATACTCCTTAACCATCATATTCCCCTGCCTGAGGTTGATGAACTCAATAACTTTGGCTTCCCTCAGCTCTTAGGGAAAGAATCTGTCTAAGAAGGCCGTGACAAATTCCTCCCATTCAATAAGGCCTGTATCATCTAACCTCTCAGACTTCCACTGTTTCTACCAATCATGAGCAACATCCTGTAACTGGTAGGTGGATAACTCAGCACTCTCAATAGAAGTAACACCCATGATGTCAATGACCTTCTGGACTTGGTTAATGAACTCCTGAGGGTCCTCATCAGACTTAGACCCATGGAAAGATGGAGGGTTCATTCGGGTGAAGTCTCGAACCCTAGCTTCTTTAGGATTGGCCATTGGATTGGCTAGAATAACTGGTGGCCGTTCATTATGTGCAGCCATGGACTGAGCAAGTGTGGTAAATGTGGCTCTAAACTCTACATGGGTGATGATAGGCGAATTTACACGCCTAAAGTACTATATTTTACCCATATTTTAGCTAAGTTTTGAGGACAAAATATATAATTCATGCACTTTTAGTCCTTTTTCCTGTAAGTGAGCTAACAAACGTGATTAGCAAGTTTTTAGGTATAAATGATGCAGAATTCAGCATTTCATGGATAACTTGACGCCAAATAAAGCTTCACGAAGGACGGAAGGGGAATCTTGGATGCCAAGGACCGAAAGTGGCGCATGGAAAATCTGTCCCGGGCAAAAACAGCAATTCTAAAGACTTTGGGGACTAGCAGTAACTTAGTAGGATTAGGATAATGATACATTAACCTAGTAGGATTGGGTTAAGTAATGCAGTAGCTTAGTAGGAATAGGATATGGGTGTTATAAATACCCTATTTTTCTAGAGATTTTAATTCATTCCTCACAATTCCCCCATTCCATCAATCCACCATCCATCCATCCATCAAAACAATTCTCTTTATTAATTCATTGTTGACATTATTTTTCATCTATTCGACTTTTAATTTTACAACAAGAGAATCGCTATTTTGCAAGGAATTCACACCTAACACCACACCATACTACACGTGATATCTTTTATTGTAGTATAATGATAATGTCTATTGTGATTTCCATCGCACTCATGAATAGCTAAACTTCTCTGTTGGGGTTATGGAAGCCTTATGAGATACTATCTAAGGCTATGAGTTTGTGAATTTGTGACACGTGTGTTGCTTATATCATTATTCTCTTCATCTTAATGCAAATTCTTGTGGCTGCAGACGCATAGAATAACGCCAGTATAGCATTAACTTGTTCGAAAGAAAAGTTATATGTCTGGAAAAGAGAGAATGTCAAGGTAATAGGGTCCCATCCCCTATTAAAAAGTTAGTGTTGTAACTGGATTAACCTCTTGGAGAATTTGTACCGTTAGATACGCTTTAAGCTCGAAAGAGTTAAAGTGAAATAGTCCTTGTTGAGGTCGAAAGACACTTGGATTTACCATCGAATACAATTCTCTATAAGCACATGCATGTCTGAATTCCTCATAACTCATAGCCAATAGAGACGTATAACTCATAAGGTGGACATACCCCCAACTTCTCAATTCTCATTGTTTTACATCTTACTAAACATTCTTACTTTTTACTTTGCTATTTTCCGTTTTTACCTTATTACTTTGGTTACATTACTTGCACGACAAACCTCCCCCCTTTTTACGAGACTTGCACTAAAAGTCTAGTAATCTTTGCTTACTTGTTGACCAAGCTATTCCCTGTGGGATCGATACCCAACCCAGTTGGGTTCTATATTTGACTACGACCGCTTTACACTCCTACGAGAGTTGTAGATTGAGCGTTATCAAAAATTGGCGCCGTTGCCGGGGAATACGGTTGTCAACTAAGTTTGTGATAATTACTAGACCCTTTGGTCAAAGATTCTCGTACTTTTACTTTTAGTTTTTGTTTTTGTTCTATTCAGGTTCTGTTGACAGAATGGATGCACAACGTGACATAGAAAGAATGGATGCTCAACAGGAGCAGGCTAGGTTAGCTGCATTAGCAGCTGCTCAAGTGCATCAACAGAATATTGATAACCCAGACCGAGCCACAAATCCTGACGATGAGGACCTGGGTGATGAGGAGCTACTAAACCCATGGCATACTACTGAGGTGGCGGCGCCCATGCAGAGAAGAGATCGTCAAGCGCGATTGAGGCCTGATCGCCGAGCTGTGCAAATTCCTTTTGATGACGATGACGATGATTTATTATTCTGCCACCCTTGGCACCTGGAGAAAAGTTCAATATCACTAGCACCATGATTCAGCTTTTGCAACTCAAGGGATTATTTGGTGGACTAGCAGGTGATGATCCGAATATGCATCTGATCAACTTTATTTCTACATGCAAGTCATTTGACAATCCCGGCGTTGGTCAGAATGTAATTTGATTACGCTTATTTCCATTGTCTCTGTCTGGGGAGGCAACTCTATGGTTGAATGGGCTAACTTCTGATTCTATTACTAATTGGAGGCAATTGAAAGACGCTTTCCTAGAAAGATTCTTTCCGCCATCCAAAAGAGCACAATTGAGAGATGAGATCAGCAACTTTTGTCAGCTTCCAACTGAAGCCCTTCATGAAACATGGGAGAGGTTCAAGACGAAGCTAATGAGGTGCCCAAACCATCACATGACTAATGTTCACCTAATGGAGATACTATACAGAGCCTTGAATTCAATAACTAAACCAGTGGTAGATAATGCGGCTGGAGGATCATTTATGGACCTCACCTTTAGGTAGGCAAGCAATATGCTAGATTGGATGACGAAGCAAAGTAGAGCTTGGCATACCAGGGATTCTGAGGTAGCAAGCCCTACTATATCTATTGGCATGACTGCAGACCAAAGAAAAAGAGAAGAAGAACGTGATCAAGATATGGCGCACATGAAAACACAAGTGGATCTTTTTACAAAGCATCTATTATCAGGGAAGACCAAAAAAGTCAAAGCTGTTGCGTTAAAAGGAAGAGACGAATCTGATTCAGAAGAAGAAGCCAACTACTTGAACAATCAGGGGGGTTTCCGAGGTAATACCCAAGGAAACCAAGGTCGGAACTATTATGATAAATCTGGAAACAAGGACCAAGGTAGTTGGAAGAACAAGAATAAAAGGAGTGGTTTATACGTTTCCCCAGGAAAATGAGACATCACCATATCTAGTTCCAAAAGTATGGAAGACATGATGGCTAAACTATTGAAAGGAGTGGAAGCAACCAGTGCGGGAGTAATGGAGGTAATAAATGATTTGTACTCAATGAAGAAATTGGTAGACTCACATTCCACTTCAATCAAGCAAATAGAGCAGCAATTGAGCCAACTTTCAGCAGCACTCAATCAAAGAAAGGCTGGCACCTTACCTAGCAACACTGTGCAAAATCCAAGGAATGACGGATCATGCATGGCTATTACTACCCTAAGTGGTAAGGTGCTGGAAACTTCATCCAAAGACAATCAAGTGGTTGATGAGGCAGCAGACATTAACGATAAGGCAAAAGGAGAAGCTGCCGTAGAAATCACCCATGACATCCATGACGTCACACCGAGTATGTTGTAGCCTGAAAAGGCTAAAAAGCAGAAGCAAGAGGAGAAGAAAGACATGGAGAAAACAATTCCTTATCCACCACCACCTTTTCCTCAAAGATTAAAGAAGTTTGCAGAAGATACAAAGTTCAGCAAATTCATGAATATGTTAAAGCAGTTGAACATTAATGTTCCGTTGGTAGAGGCACTAGAACAAATGCCTGGGTATGCAAAATTTATGAAGGATCTTTTGACAAAGAAGCGAGCAGCAAGCTATGAGTTGAAGGATACTGTTCATCACTGCAGTACAATCGCTACCCGATCACTAGTTTAGAAGAAGGCAGACCCCGGTGCTTTCACTATTCCGTGCACGGTTGGATCTATGAATTTTGCTAAGGCATTGTACGATTTGGGAGAAAGCATCAATTTGATGTCACTATCCATCTATAGGAAGTTGGGGTTAGGCGATCCGACACCAACCAATATAAGGCTCGTGATGGCTGATAGGTCGATAAAATGACCTGTGGGTATCTTGAATGATGTGTTGGTGAAGGTTTCTTCATTCATCTTTCCTGCAGACTTCGTTATTCTGGATTGTGAGGTGGACTCTGAAGTTCCCATTATTTTGGGACGTCCTTTCCTTGCAACAGGAAGTGTGCTTATTGACATAAGAGCTAATGAGCTTTTATTTCGGTTGAATGACGAAGTGGTCCGCTTTGATATATGCAAAGCAATGAAGCAACCCAGCGATATGGATGTGTTCTCCGTAGCTTATGAGGATAAGAAAGCATTATCTGTAAAGAAACAGCTTAATGTTGAGCCATTGTCTACTGCACTGCTGAATGTTGAGCATGATGATGATGAAGATTATGAAGAAACTATGTGTGCTCTAACAGGAATAGGGTCCTATTCTCATACCCCTAAGCAGCCGAACCTTGATCTTAAGAATCAACCGTCACCAACAGCAAAGACTTTTATTGAAAAGCCACCAGAGCTAGAATCGAAAGAGCTTCCCAATTATCTAAAGCATGCATGCTTGGAAAGTGGAAATACACTACCGGTAAGTGTGGCAGATAATTTCAGTGAGCAGCACATAGAGGCTCTCATCTCTGCTCTGAAGAGATACATGAGAGCTATGGGTTGGACTATTGATGATACAATTGGTATCCCCCCTGAGGTATGTATGCACAAGAGTCATATCGAAGAAGATTGCATGCCTACAAGTAGGTATCAGCGTCGTCTGAATCCATTCAGAAAATGATGCCCCATCTATCTCGATGAAGACTAAGTAATAGAGATAGCTATGTCGTGCCGTGACAATAAATCAAGCGCTTGGTGGGAGGCAACCCATCGTTTTTAAATGTTCTTGTTGTTTTTGTTTTCCTAGGATTTTGTCGAGTCACGACCAAAACTAAGGTGCTTAATGGGAGGCAACCCATCGTTCTAATCATTTTTGTTGTTTTTGAGTGAATGTAGGTACAAGAGGTGTAAACGAAGAGATTGGTTGCAAATTTTGATTTGGAAGAATTGCATGTTGAAGGTGGTAAGTTAGGAATGAAGAAGCAAAAGGCTATGGGTTAGGCATTGCTTATGAAAATATAGGCAAAGAACAAGGCAAGGCCTATGTAAATCTAGGCCACGAACAAGGCAAGGCCTATACTATGGCCTAAGCTCTCGGAATCTAGTGTGCCAAAGCATAGGCGCCGCCTATGCCTAAGAATGCCATAGCATAGGCGCCGCCTATTCCAATGCCTTTTGTCTTTGAATCTCATATGCCATGGCATAGGCGCCGCCTATGCTAGACAATGCTTTGCAAAAGGCGCCGCCTATGCCAAGCATAGGCAAAGCAAAAGGCACCGTCTATGGTCACTTCTTGTCTCCAAATCCGATTTTAAATGGGTCAAAACCCGACCCAACCTTCTCCTATAAATACGAGACTTAGTCTTGAACCAAAAACACATTGGAAACCTAGCTTAAGCGCCGCCTATAGTCTCCAAATCCTCTCAAAAATATTCCTTTTGCTCTTTTACTTTGCAAGAACATCATCCAAGGTCATCAATCAAGTAAGTACTTCTTTGTTCTTCATTTATATTCCGTAAATACTACACTACTACGCCTATTATGAATTGTTAAATCTTGAAATAATAGAAAAGACTTGAATATGGTTGATGTGTTGTGATACAACTAAGTGAAAGAAAGAATACGTAAGGATGATCTTAACATGTTTCCAACTTGAATTTGATTTTGATGCACTGCCATACTTTTGCGGATTTGATATGGTCAATAAAATTGCATAATCTTGTCAATAGAAAGCTTACATGTTGGAAAGACTTGTTCATCGAGATAAGAATTATGGTTGACTACCAACATATTAGGTTGTGAGTATTTCTAGATGCTATACCGTGATTCAATCTCTATGTGGTCGTCTTGATATATCAAACATGAAAGTATTGCCAAGATTTCATGAAGTATGACTGCACTGATTATATGGTTGGAACATATCACATAAACGTATATCGATGAAGTCTGAGTAATCGACATCGTTCACTTCACTAGTTTGTACCAACAAATTAAGTGTGGGGTGGTGCCACTACTGCTTGTTTATTGATTATATCCACCGAGATGAAGCTAACATGACTTTATTGAGATCTCAGGTAGAATGGCACAAAAAGGACGACAAGAAAAAGAAAAAGCGCCCACCACACAGAAAGGTAAGAAAAGAGGAAGAATAGAGCAAACTGAATCCTCCTAGCTACAAATACCTCGAAGCACTCTTGGAATCAAGTGGGGTACTTATGAGGAACTTCTGAGGATGACGACTCTGATGATGATTCCGACGCAGGGGGTATGACCCCAGACATAGAGGAGGAGTCCGACTAACCAGGTTCTTCTTATTTATTTTTCACTGAGGGCAGTGTGTCCTGTCTAAGTTTGGGGTGCTGGTAGTTGCATGCTATACTTCTCTATCTACATTTGCATTTATTTATGTTTGTTTGTTTTATTTTAGTAGTAAATTTTTTTTTAGTAGTAGTTAAATTATTTTTTTTTAACTTTGCATGAAATAATTCTGATAGGCAGCATGGTATTGTGACAAGAGTCTGTGATAAAATCATTACTATGGAGACGTTTAGGCTCTAATTGTGACTCACTATGTGATATTGTGTGGTTCAATTCCTTCATCTGTTGGGTCAAGAGTCTATGCTACTCCCAATAAAGTCGACCATGTGCCTTGTGTGTGAGAGATAATAGTATATTCTATGTTTGTGGCTGATGCTAGAACTTGCCTGGTGTGTGTGTGAAGCGAAAATAAAGATCGTGAGTTTAGGAGATGATTTAGGCATTTCTTTGGCAACCTATACTTGTGTACCTTCTGTTTACCTACCCGTGGACATTATCCTAGTTAATCCCTTTTGAGCCTCTAAGACTATTTTCTTTGACAACCTCATATGTAAGCCTAATCCATTTTTTCAAGACCATAATTCGATCCAAATTCCTAAGTGCTTTAAAGTGTAAAGTCATGTGACAAAATAAGAGGAAATTGGGTGAGTATGATGCTTTAGAATGTAATGGTGCTTGAATTTGTTATGAAAAAAAAGAATTGTTATCATAAGAGGTATGTTATGAAAAAAAAAGGAAAAGAAAACTAAAAAGTTAGTTATGTTCAAAAATTGAAAAACAAAAGAGGTGACAAAGGGAGGTAGATTAAAAGAAAGCAAAAAGGTTGTTTGAAAGAAAGTGTTAACGGCATAATGTGATGTATTAAAGCGCTTAGGAACATAGTCACTATTTCTGGCCAAAATAGTCCTACCCGTCCCTTAGCCTACATTACAACCTGTAGAAGACCTATTTGATCCTAAGCTTAGCATTCTGATATTTAGTGGAGCATTACACTAAGGGCAAGCCTATGGTCATCAGTTGCAACATATGAATTCTTTGTGAGAGTGAGAGCAAGGATAATCCTGTACCCATGTTTGAAATATATATAATACTTGTGAGTGATTATGGGTAATATATGGTGAGACACACATGGTTGATGAGTTTTGGATAGTTGTGTATGATTCTTTGTGCCTTGACTTTTGACTATGAGTTGACCACCATCACGAGTCTATGTTAGAGGTTGAATTGTTTCTACTAATGCTCAAAAAACTACTCTTTGTTAATGATTGGCGTGCTTGTCTTGATGAATATTTTGTGTTGTTACTGTGAAATCCCAAGTAGATGTTTAGATGGACATAATAGTTTGTTCGAGGACGAACAAAGACTTAAGTGTGGGGTGTTGATGATAGGCGAATTTACACGCCTAAAGTACTATATTTTACCCATATTTTAGCTAAGTTTTGAGGACAAAATATATAATTCATGCACTTTTAGTCCTTTTTCCTGTAAGTGAGCTAACAAACGTGATTAGCAAGTTTTCAGGTATAAATGATGCAGAATTCAGCATTTCATGGATAACTTGACGCCAAAGAAAGCTTCACGAAGGACGGAAGGGGAATCTTGGATGCCAAGGACCAAAAGTGGCGCATGGAAAATCTGTCCCGGGCAAAAACAGCAATTCTGAAGACTTTGGGGACTAGCAGTAACTTAGTAGGATTAGGATAATGATACATTAACCTAGTAGGATTGGGTTAAGTAATGCAGTAGCTTAGTAGGAATAGGATATGGGTGTTATAAATACCCTATTTTTCTAGAGATTTTAATTCATTCCTCACAATTCCCCCATTCCATCAATCCACCATCCATCCATCCATCAAAACAATTCTCTTTATTAATTAATTGTTGACATTATTTTTCATCTATTCGACTTTTAATTTTACAACAAGAGAATCGCTATTTTGCAAGGAATTCACACCTAACGCCACACCATACTACACGTGAGATCTTTTATTGTGGTATAATGATAATGTCTATTGTGATTTCTATCGCACTCATGAATAGCTAAACTTCTCTGTTGGGGTTATGGAAGCCTTATGAGATACTATCTAAGGCTATGAGTTTGTGAATTTGTGACACGTGTGTTGCTTATATCATTATTCTCTTCATCTTAATGCAAATTCTTGTGGCTGCACACGCATAGAATAACGCCAGTATAGCATTAACTTGTTCGAAAGAAAAGTTATATGTCTGGAAAAGAGATAATGTCAAGGTAATAGGGTCCCATCCCCTATTAAAAAGTTAGTGCCGTAACTGGATTAACCTCTTGGAGAATTTGTACCGTTATATACGCTTTAAGCTCAAAAGAGTTAAAGAGAAATAGTCCTTGTTGAGGTCGAAAGACGCTTGGATTTACCATCGGATACAATTCTCTATAAGCACATGCATGTCTGAATTCCGCATAACTCATAGACAATAGAGACATATAACTCATAAGGTGGACATACCCCCAACTTCTCAATTCTCATTGTTTTACATCTTACTAAACATTCTTACTTTTTACTTTGCTATTTTCCGTTTTTACCTTATTACTTTGGTTACATTACTTGCACGACAAAACTCCCCCCTTTTTATGAGACTTGCTCTAAAAGTCTAGTAATCTTTGCTTACTTGTTGACCAAGCTATTCCCTGTGGGATCGATACCTAACCCAGTTGGGTTCTATATTTGACTACGACCACTTTACACTCCTATGAGAGCTGTAGATTGAGCGTTATCAATGGGAAACATATTTGCCCAAAGGATCTTCGGGTTGAGGAGCCGGCTGGTTTCTTCTCTTTGGGGCCATGGTCTGGAATAAGAGAAGAATGGATTAGACTGAGAGTTTAACTTGTAATTATGTTCACTAGTATGACATGAATAATGAAGAAAGGGGACTGTTCCTAAAACTTCTTATGGCCTCCCGCACATAAATGTGGCGCCCAACACACCCATGTACAAGACTCTACTAGATGCAGCTTTCAGACTTCCTAGGACTCTATTGAACCTTAGGCTCTGATACCAAGTTTGTAACACCCCGATTCGCTGAACCGGAATGCTACACGGTGCTCATGACCCGGAGGGACCACAAGCTAACCCATCACTGATATCTGTACCTGTATGCTGCAAATCATGATTTAATAATGCGAAATACATAGAACTATAAGGCCATAAGGTTCAACTGAATAAAATTATGTGGGTGAAAATACCCAAAACAACTCAATCTGAAAGCTAAGTCTGAACATAAATCTGAATGTAAATCTAAAAGCCTCTAAACTATCTAAATAAGAAGTTGAAGGAACATGTCTCCAACTAACTCCGTAAAACTGAACTGAAGAAATAAATAAATGTATCAAATCATATTGTCCTCGAATCAATGAGGAATCACTGTGTCTCTGCGACTGGAATGCTACTGCTACTGCTAGGCTGGAGCTCGTGCTCATAACCTATGGTGTAACATGAAAAGAAATCACCATAGCGCAAATGCATCAGTACAACTAGACTACTGAGTATACGAGGAAGGTAGGCTGGACATAAAGGGTTTCATGCATGAACAACACTGACTGACTAATATGAACGTGGGAGTGCAAACACACATATATAGGAATTAGGACTGTGAATACGTGATAGCATGACCTGTAAGCTAATAGATGGCTTACTGATAACTGTCATGACTGATACTAAAATTGATAACATGGACGACTATATCTGACAGTCCTGTATATACTAAAATCTGAAGAATACCCTGAGTTCTTTTATTGAGACTGATACTGAAACTATGGGAAGTAGTGTTTAACCGACATTCCCCATGTATGTCATTATGGCTAAGCTGGGGTTCAATCTCTGCCCCGACTGGAGGGGTGTCAATACCGTACCACGGGTAAGGAAAACCTGTGAGTGACCCTTATCTAGCGGGTACTCAATAAGAACAGTGGGAACCCTAAACTGGCGGGTTAAGCCACCTCATCAACCCTAATCTGATGAGTTAAGATGTCTCAACCTACACTGGCTATGTAGTTCTAGAACACAAGGATGACTACTAAGAATCACACCCTGAACTGGCGGGTGAGTTCCCATCCTTGGGTTCACTCGATGCTAACCCCTACTCCCATCTGGAGGGACTGGACATGAATAACTGACTGTGCATGACTTAATCTTACTAAATTTCGTTGACTGGCGGAATGTTACTGATATCTGACAACTGACTAAGATCATGAGGTTTTCCTGAGTCACATGACTGACTGAAGTCTATGGAATTATTGCTTGAGTTCGGATATCGTGAAACATGACATGGCTCTAGGTACACAACTATAGTTTTAGGGTACAAGTAGCCCCAGGACTCGATAGGAGGAAACTGACACACATGACATGACTTGGTCACAAGATTTGAGTCCACAATTCACAATATCATAAGTAAGGCTTTCATAATAAGAATGATTCTCAACTAACTATCACATGATCGGGAATGCACACAACATGTATATACTTGCATGGCTTCAATAACATGGTCATTCCATATCGTAACAATATTATGAGCATCTGGTACAACTTCTTCAATTCAAGACAATAGCACGGGGATCACGTTAAACATAAACTTAGAACATAGAATAGTCATTTAGGACTTATTATGTCATAAAAGCATGATTTCTATTCCCTTAGGTATTTTCACAAACACCTTACATGCACATCTTAGGCATAGGTGGATTCATCAAGATTACAACTATTCAACCACCAATTTTACATATTTATACGTTAAATACCACCATATCCTCACAATAAACATACAAAGATCCCATCTTAGGCATCATCAAACTCCAACCACATGAACATCAACCACCAACAACATAAACTTCATGATACAAAATTTAGAAGATGGTTCTTGAGCTTCATGAATAAAAGGAATCCATGAATCAACTCATGCATACCTTAGAAGGAAGATTCTTGATGATTGACGGAGGAATTTCCTTGAAATCGGATCTTCGATCTTAGTTACACAACCCTAGTTGTTTTTCTCTTTTAGTGCTCTTGGATGATGAGCTTTGAGATGATAATAGGGTTGTAATATGGTTATAAGCTATATATTTTGTAAGGTTAAGTTTAGGGACGTGTAAGGAATGTTAAAAGACTTAATTACCCTTAAAATAACTCAAAACAGAGTGTTTTTGGCACCTGGAACTGACTTAGGCAGCGCCCAAGTGATTTCCTAAGCTAGGTTGGGCGGCGCCTAACCAATCGCTTATGTTTGGTTGGGTGGCGCCTAACCAATCGCCTATCCTTACTGTCTCTCACGAAAATGGGCATAACTTTTCCCTCGGGTATTGGATTAAGATGAAATTCGTATCGTTCGAAAGCTAATTCGATTCTCCACAATTTGGTAGGTATAAAGCAGCAAAAATACCACATTAACATCGAGTTATACTCGTTCAAAGATGACCCTTGCAAAATCGAACGCTAAAACTTGATGGATTCAAAAACTCTTAGCTTGTATTACCTTAATTGACTCATATGAACATGCTTAATGCATCATAAGCTATCCTATCACTAGCATATTCATTCTAAGTCATGTACTAAAGTATGAATCAAGGGATAGGAGATTCATACGTAGGAATAGCTATTCACTTCCTAGCATAGAAACATGCGGGGTATTACAGACATAATCTGCCTCACTCTTAGAATGGACCAAGATGTCGTCCATGAAGACTATGAAAAACAAATCTAAAAATGGATGAAAGACCCTATTCATCAAATCCATGAATTCTACGGGGGCATTGCTTAACCTAAAAGACATAACTATGAACTTATAGTGACCATACCGGGTCCTGAAGGTAGTCTTAGGGATATCCACTTCCGTAATCTTAAGTTGATGATAACACGACCTAAGATCAATCTTAGAAAAATACTTCGCACCTTGAAGCTGATCAAACAAATTATCGATCTTAGGAAGAGAATACTTATTCTTTATGGTCACCTTATTCAACTAACGATAATCAATGAACATTCGAAAAGAACCATCCTTTTTACACACAAACAACACGGGATCACCCCAAGGAGACACACTGGGAAGGATAATACCTATATCTAAGAGATCCTCAATTGCTCTTTAAGCTCCTTCAACTCCTTCAAATCCATTCTATAAGGAGGGATAGAAATTGGACAAGTTTTCGTAATAAAATCAATCCCAAAATTAATTTCCCTATCGGGAGAAATACCTGGAAGGTCATCGGGAAAAACCTCGGGGAACTCATTTACTACAAGATTTCTAGGGAAGGACCTTCCAAATTAAAACCTTTTCATCAAACCAAATGATACAAACACCCTTTAGAAATCAACTTTTGGGCCCTAAGATGTAAGATGAACCTCCCCTTAGGCACTAAAGAACCCCCTTCACATACAATGACTGACTCATTAGGGAATTTAAACATGAACTTACGAGTTCGCCAATCTAAGGAAGCATAGCACAAATGCAACCAATCCATCCCCAAAATAATATCAAAATCAACTATGTCTAACTTGATCAAGTCTACAAGAGTTTCTCTACCACTAACAGATAAAACACGTACCCTATAGACCCTTTTAACAACCATAGAGTCTCCTACCAGAGTGGAAATACAAAATGAAACTGACAGACACTTAGGACCAAAACCAAAATGCACAACCACAAATGGGGTCACATAAGAGAGAGTGGACCCTGGATCAATCAAAAATACACATCACATGAGAAAAGTCTCAACATACCCGTAATGATATCTGGAGACACCTCATAATCCTAGCGAGTAGCAAGTGCATACAAATGATTCCATCCAGTGCCGGTACCAAAAAAAAAAGCAGAAGCAGAAGCAGCACCTTTTGGTATAGGAGTGGATGAAGTTTTAATAGAGCCCCTTTTAGCCCAAGAAGCCACTAAAAAGGGGGCACTATCGTTGTATATGCCCAATCTAACCACATCTAAAATATATGTTCCTCCCCTTCTCACACTTTCCATGATGATGCTAACCATAAAATCTACAAGGAGGGTAAGATGGAGACGACTGAGCCCTACTAGCCTGAGATTAGGCTCCCTGTGCTCGAAAATCACCACCAAGATAAGACTGGCAATCACCTGATGGCCTCGGGTAAGGGGTACTAGCCATAGAATAGAAATTGGGATTCACACAATTCTTTCTTTTCGATCACTTACCACTGCATTATTGGCCTCAACTTTGGCAAAAAAAAATGAGACCTCTTGCTCTACCTCTCATCAATCTCAACTTGTTTCTTTTTATCTTCTTCTACTTGTGGCATGAATACAACCAATCTACAAATATCTATGTCTTTGATCCAAAAAACCATCTTACTCTCAAGAACTAACTCACGAGACAGTCTTAAGGTGAACTTCGTTAACCGAGCCCTCATATCCAACACCATCCCCAGAGCATACCTAGACAATTGGTGAAACTTCATGGCATACTCCTTGACGGATATTTTTCCTTGCTTTAGATTAACAAACTCTTACACCTCTGCTTCCCTTAAATTTAGAGGAAAGAAGCGGTTTAAAAAAACATTGGTGAAGTCCTCTCATAAAGATGGCTCATCAACATTACCCCTTATCCGTTCCCACTCCACGTACCATTAGTACACTGCGTTCTTCAACTGATAAGATGCAAAATCCACCCCTTCCATATTAGTGGCATGCATAACTCTGAAAATTGTTTCCATCTCATCAGAAAACCTTGGGGATCTTTTTCCACCTTAACACCGGTAAAGGTCAAAGGACTCAACATCATGAACTGGACAACCCTTGTGGCCTCAGAAGATAGAATAGAATATACACCACGCTAAGCCTGAGAAGCTACCAATTGAGCAATCATATGAATCGAATAACAAGACTCAACATTCGATACATCAGCATAAGGAATCGGAGGAGGACTAGGGAATCGGTGGAACTCCCAGACCATCAAGTATCAAACCCCTAGATCGAGTATGGACTCCATAAGTAGAGTGAGTCCCATCAACATCGTTCCCAAATAGAAGGGTTTGTAAGAACTTCAGATCTTCTTGGAGGCATGATCTGAAAGGTGAGAAAACAAAAATCATAAGGGTCTAAGACATTAAACTCTATAGCTTGAAATAAGAAAACAAGAAGGTGAAACATTCCTAAATGCCTTGTACCCTCTCTCTTATAAGTATGGCATGTTACATACCCATAAAAGAGATTCTACTTAACACAGCTTTGTGGACACCCAACTGACCATGAACCTGGCTCTGATACTAACTTGACATGGCCCAAAATTGGGCCTCATCGTGTAGTCATCTCAAGACCAACAAGGACCAGAGATCGCCCGGTTAACCCAACCTAACCATCATATCAATCCACAAGTGTCGAATGAACTTCAAACATAGAATAAGTTAGCAGAAACTAAATTAACAATCATAACTTAAGAATGTCTAATCATTCCATTCATACCAGCATACAACATCCAAACTATCGCCTCTACCAATCTGATGTCTATAGTATGTCAGGACAAGCCCCCGATAATAGCCAAATACCAAGTCTAAAACAAGTCTATAACATAAATAAAGAATCTATAAAGTGGATGCTTCTGAAGGATGGAACCTCACCACTTTATTGTCAACACACGAACTGCTCGAACACCTATCACTATGCACGAAGAGAAGAAGAAACTCTGACTCCTATGTCGCGTGGGGACATAGCATCCAAAGACGATTAGCGATTGGATCGCTAGCATGTAACTCAAGGGTAAGAATAAAATAGTGCATTATTAAGTACCAAATCAAGCTATCATAATCCACCACATTCATGTACATATACATGTAGATATATGCAAATACATCAAGTGTCAAAAAGATAACAAAGCCATAGCATGCACTTCAAAGCACTCAATCATGAACCATAAAGTGGAGGAATCTAACCTTCCACTCACTTAGGTTACACCAAGAAAGAGGACTCTAACCCAAGTCGTCTTATTGTGCAAGTGAACTCTAACCACAAGACTTTTTCTAGACAAGTGGACTTTAACCACAAGCCATTTTAATGCACAAGTGGACTCTAACTAAAATCCATTTTAATGCACAAGTAGACTCTAACCACAAGTCATCATGTCCATTACTAGTCGACATTGGGACTATAACACTTTCCATACATTCATATCAACTCAATTCAACGTTTAAGGACTTTAACCCACTTAGCCATTTCAAGCCATCAAGGCCATAATTTAACACCATATATGACCACAAGGTCTTTATGAACCATTTATGAATCAATCTCCTGAATAGGACAATGCCTTAGTTTAAAATACTATTCAAGTCAAGTTATGGTCATCAATACCTTTATCAAACCATTCACTAGCATTCTTACACCAAGCTTTAGTTCAAACACAATTCAATTTCGTGTTTAGGGACTCAAACCCCTTTTCAACCAAACCAACCACCAAGGTCAATAATTAACTCATTAAAGGGCCAATAAGGACTTTAAAAGGTCATTTAATATTCTTACTCATTAAGCCATTACCTTAGTTCAAATCACCATCAACATGTGACTAGTTATTTCTAGTAGACATTTTCACAAACACCTTGAGGGCATACCTTCACCATGACCAAAACCTAAGTGAAAACCATCAATATCAGGGATATTCATGACCCACTTATTAAAACACAATAAATAAGCACCCATATATGCCAATCATTACCAAAAACATATATAGATACAAGTTCAAGCAAAAGCAAATATTTCCCATTACTATATTTCAAAATCCTCAATATTTGTTTCAAAAACAATCTTTAAAGATTCATAAACAATGTTTAAATAACATGATATTTCAGAAATAATAATAAGGAAAAAGTCACATGCCTTTTACAAGATGATTCATGAAAGGATTCTTAACTCCTTAGCCTTTAGATGAACACTCTTGAAATCCTAGCCTTCAATCTTAATGAAGAAGTTGAGAGAGAATTTAGAGTGTTTTGGAATGTTTTTAAACTTTTATATATGAAGAATAAGGGTCTAAATAAGGTTGTAAGTCGTGGGTTATAAGGATTTAGGGGTGGGAAAAGTCTAAAATATCCTCAGCTTAAAATCTAAAGATAAACTCCAGGAGGGTACGACTCCCATGTCTAAACCGTACCCTAAGGTATCAGTGGTACCCTATCTAGTACCCTAGGCCTCACCATGGACCCCTAAACTATCCATGATATTATTTCACAAACATAAATTATATCTTAGGGTACGAATGGTACCTTAAATCGTACCTTGAACCGTACCTTGGACAGATTCAACTAGACTAAGCATATGATATCATACAACTAGGAAACATACAACCCATACCCTAACATACAACTTGCGAAAGGCTAAATAGAATCTTGGATAGTGTGTTATCAACCTAAACTAATCACCATATGAGAGAGGAGGAAACTACTCATACCCTAGTATATGAGAGGCATGATCAAACCATACCCTGCCTAAAAGGCTCAACTAAGGGATTTTTTCTAAGGGTCCAAAGCCAAGGTGTTTCAATTTAGTTCCTTAATATTGATAGAATAGGAAAGTTTATTCTTATTGATCCATTAGCATTATCCTATTTAGTTTTCTTGGATAGTTTCCTATAGTTTATATTTCTACTTAACATGTTATTTATGCTTGCATTATCTTTGGAGCTCAGTTGGCCGATGTTTACTGAGTACCACGTGTTTTCTACTTATACTATACTTCTCTACCCTGCAGATCATAGTACGATTTCTCACCATTGATGTGTGCATCGTATAGAGCAGCTATGATTTGGAGATTTAGGGTGAACTTCTTATGTTTAGAGTATTCTTGCTCTTTCTTGTATTAATTAGACTGATCTATATTTTGAATTTAGAAACATATCCGTATATATATATTTACTTTGTATTTCACTTTGTACTCTATCATATTAGAGATCTTGTGCTAACTTCAGCAGGTTTTGGGGTTTCATTAAATATATTTTTCTCTTCATTATATTTATTTCTCTTCTTTCTTTCATTTCTCTTGAGAGTTTGTTACTAGCTATTCTGAATTATGGGTTGTATTATTTACTGGTGGGTACAGTATGTGCCATCATGATCTAAGAAATTAGATCGTAAAAGGTATTTAGACATAGAAACTTTAAGATGAAAAATAATAGGGACAATATTTATACTACAAGGGGTCCCTTCTTTGCGAATGGGGAACCCTACCATAAACACGAGGACATACTGGGCCAAGCCTTTGTGAATGCAGTCGATCTACTATGCACGTGAAGAAGAATCTTGGACCATCCAAGCCAATTTCCTCTTCACAAACGTGACACCAGATTACGAATGTGAAAGTTAAGAATCCTTGACCCTCATGAATGCAATCAAGGGATCAAAAATCCGAAAACCACTTTTTTCCACACTAGGTAATATTGCACCAGCAATTTTCTAAGCCTAGATGGACTTCGATCGGGTGCTCAAAATTCATTCAGAATCCCGTGCATGCAAACGAGTTATGCTATCCCACTAAATTCGGCATTTCAGACTCAACGAAATCATTAAAATTTTCAACAAAGGTTATTTTGATATAAAATGGGTCCCACATCTAATATTTCATACTTATCAAATTCCAACCAACAACCTAAAACGAGCTTGAAAGCCGCGAAAATTGATCCAAAGGTCCCTCTACCTAATATACATATTCCAAAGCTAACAGAATTATCAAAATTATTATTTGAGGTCGTTTATCTAAAGTTTTATCTCGAGACCACTTCCTCAATTTCAAAAACTTCAATATACAAAAAATGCTATAAAAACCAAAGGAACTGCTCAAAAACTGAACTATCGGTCCCAACAAGTCATAAATGACTTGGGACATCTATAAGAAAGCTCTAAATGCATAAAATTTATGAAAAAATAGAAATGGCCTGGAAGATCATGACATCAGTTTTTATTGAAACCACATTAAAATATAAATTAATTTAATTTAAATAATTTTAAAATAGAATCTTATAGCAAGCATCTTTTTATAATTACAACAACTTTAAGGGTATTTCACCCATTTTAACAGAAAAAAGTGCTTAATATTACTTATATACCAAACCCATCAATAAGACATTTCTTTAGTTTCAACGACTTCATCCAAACAAGTAACTTCTTATTTATAAAAATAAGTTTCAGCACTTAAAAAGTACTTTAAACATTTATACTTAAAAGCCATTGTTTCAATTAATTCAAATGGGCTTTTAGTTTGCCATTTGCATAGCCAAAACAACAGCATTTGTAGCTTTGGTTCAAAATTTATTTGGCAATCCTTCCTCATGAAAAATTGTTATCTCCATTAGCATCCTATTTTTTCTTTCTACTACTCCATTTTATTGAGAAGAATAGGATGCCTTTAGTTGATGCTTAATTTCTATTTCATCCAAAAACTTGTTGATTTTTTTGAAGTATACTCAGCTTCATTATAAATTCTCATAATCAAAAACCACTCTAATTTTCCATCAAAGTCTTATATTTTCATAATACATCAGTGACCTCACATTAATACCTAAATGATAAATCTAATAATCTCATATACATACAATCATCAATAAATACGATATAGAACTTACTATCCTTTAAAAATGGTGTTTTCTGAGGTACAACTACATCCATGTAAATAAGTTATAGCCTATCTTTGCCCTCCAGGATGAATTTGAAAAGAAAGCCTAATTTATTTTTCGTACTAACAAGTTTCACAACCAGGTAGATTTTTTTCAAGGTTTGAGAGATCATCTGCTAATTGATTTCCTTTTCTAAAATAATATGGCATCATGATAACAATGTCTGAGTCTTTTCTTTCATAATCTTAAGTTATTTTTCAACTGGAAAACTCCGGCTCCTCATCTAACAAGTTCAAGGAAAAACCTTCTCCTTGAATTTTAACATTGAATACCTCCTTGTTATCAGCATTCATGATCTCATGTTTTTTATATTCAAGAAACATAGTGGAACCTTTTAAAGTAGCTTTCCAATACATAAAGCTTTTATATTTATTAATATCATGAATAATTTATATTTATCAATATCATGAACAAAAGGTATAGTAGTTTTAAGTTTCAAACTTTTAAGGATTTCAATTGTAACTATTCCACTGTCTTTCAATATGAGATATTTATTTTCAATTCTAAGTTTGATATTTCTTGATCTTTAAAAAGATTTTGATCATAATGCATATGATTTATACATCCATTGTCAATTAACCAACTTTCAAAAAGATTTTTACTAGCAAAATAAGTTGCTACAAGCAATTTCTCTTCTTGATGTTAATTAGCCGCAATTTAGACTTCTTCTTATTGTAGTAGAGACTTTCATACTAACTCCACATGAACTAATTGAACACATTTGTTGCACTTGATATTTAGTCTCCATTAACATTTCTGTTGAAAGTGATTTGTCTTTTTATAATGAGGGTAGGATGGATGAGTTCCTCCCTTATTGATGTTATTATTGCTCGACTTATTCTTCTTATTCTTTTTTCTTTTCTTATTTGACTTTTTGTTCTATGATTTAACTTGTAAACTACCTTTAATAGAGTGTTCTTTCCTCGTTATTCTTTTCTCTTTGATGCATACAACACATTAACAAGTTCTTAGAAGATAATGATTGAATGATCCTTAGAGTTCTACAAAAACAAGATTATGGGTTTATGCTTCTCAGGAAGTATAACAAGAATTTTTTGAATAATTTTTTCATCAGAAATCCTTTTCTTTCCAAACAATCTCACTTTGTTGACTAAGTCAAGTAGTTGTCTCAATAATCTTTTATAGTTTTTAATTCTTACATTTTCTTTATTTTAAATTCTCGAATCAGATAACAGTTTTGTTAGATGCTCTCAAATATCTTCGGCACACTCTATTTGCATGATTTTGGTGAGATTTGAAGGTGATATTACTGAGAAATGTGCAGGCTTTATCTTTCGTTGTCCTTTTCTCCTTGTGAACTTTTTATGGTTAAATTGTTGGATTCTCTCCAAGGGAAATTATTTCATAGTTTTTTCTATTGCTTTCTAGAGATTCAACGCTTCAAGATAAACCATCATGTTCAAGCTTGATAATTCTCACCATTGAAGATGGGTGGACTTTAGAAGCTTGTTTCAAAATTCACATTCTATAGGATACTAAAGATAGTTGCACATCTTTATTGAAATAAGGAAAAAGGCTCAAATATGTCATCGAACTTTGAGAAAAGGTTCAATCTATGTCATCTATTTAAAGTTTGGCTCATTCATGTCATTATCGTTGTAGAAAAGGCTGATTCGTGCCTTTTTTTAACAGTCTAGTTTGGTGATTTTTGAAAAAACTATTTTGTACATGTGGCCAACAATAATTCGTTCACGTCATTAATTAAATGAGTCAAAAAATTTTGAAAAATTCTAATAAGAAAACCGATGAACAGAAACATGAGCAATCCATTTGTTTTCATTTCTATGGAATTGTCGAACACAAGTTTAAAAATATTAGGACCAATTCAAAAAAATAGACATCAATTATTTTAAACAAACAGACATAAACTATTTAGCTTAGATAGCATACTCAGAACTCATCCCTAAAGATTAGAAGAATTCTTATGCAATGTATCTGTAGAAAGATGACTAATTCCATCTTCCATAGATGTACCCATAGCCATCTCAAGCTGCTCAAGTTTCTGAGCTACTTCAGCCATATCAGAGCTCTTCACCTTATAACCCAACACAGCTAATAGTTCATCCATTCCGGCATGTAGTTGGTCGGCTTCTTCTGCAGACGCCCAATTCTTGCCCTTCGAAGCTGAATCCTTTTCTCGATCTCTCTTTATCCTATTGGTATGAGATTATTATGCGGTTCAACTTACTGGGTATAAATGAATGATAAGGGCTGGCTGTTGACAAGAATGGCTTTTTTTCATCAATGGGGGAAGAGTTTGAAGAAGAAAAAAGTCTGACATTTTTTGGAATGAAATTTTTTTTCAGATTTTTGGGGGGTTGTTTATATTTTTTTTTATGATTTCTATATTTGGATATTGAAAAAAAATAAAAGCTTTTGGGGGTTTGTGAGGGGAGAAGAAATGCTCGTGAAGAGGGGCGCAAGATAATGGACCAGTTGATACATTCAACTAATGTATTGTTCATGTTTATGTTCATCGATTTTCTTATGGAATTTATTAAAAAAAATTGGCTCATTGTTGGCCACGTGTATAAAATAATTTTGCCAAAAACTACCAAATTAGACTGTTAAAAAAATAGCATAAATGAGCCTTTTTTGTAACGGTAATATCAGGAATGAGCCAAACTTTAAACGGATAGTATAAATGAGCTTTTTTCAAAGTTCGATGGCATATTTAAACTTTTTCTCTTGAAATAATCACAGTCATATTAGTTGGAAAAGCTAAAAGAAAGGAGTAAAAATAAACTTAATATTTTATCTCTGATAGTTATATAAAAGATGCCCTAGAAAATCAAATTTCACATAATATTGCAGCCTCATTTATCTGAACTTAATCCTAGTTTTGAGCTATACTTTGAATCACAGCAGAAAGTGCAATTAATCTCTAGCTTTTGAGGTACTGATTTCAACAATAACAAACTTCAATTCATATCTTTCAAGCTGATTTCACCTAAACGAAGAACATATGAATGATGAAATTATGAGATAAGAAAAGGCAATCAAGGAAAGAAGAGGAAGAAAAAATAAGGAAGAGAGTACAAAGAAAGGAAGAGAGAGAACAAAGAGCGTGAGACGGGAGCGGGGAAATGCCTAATATTGTTCACGTTTACCACACTACTAAAATGAGTGATATTTAGGGAAGATTTTAAAGACATCTCGAGTAGGGATGTGCATCGGTTGATTTGATTCGATTTTATATATTTATCGATTCAGTTTATCGATTTTCGACTTTTAAATATGTTAAACCAATAACCAAATTAATAAGATTTTTTTATCGGTTATTAGTCCTTAACGGTTCGATTTTTGGTTTAACCGATAAGAAAATACTCATAAAATATAAATTGTGGTAACTAACATGAAAAGAAATCGAATCTTAGTTGCAACCAAAAATCCTACATGATACGTTTTAATTTATAAGAATCTTTAAGTTTGGACTAAATGTTGTTAGGAGAAATTAAAAGTTTGTATAATTGAAATAATAGAATTGTTAATTATAAAAATTAAAGAAAAATTAAGAAAAATTTATAATAAATCATTATATATATATATATATTTCTTATTGGGTTATCAATTTACCCAATAACCTAGTAAGAACTAATCGAACCGAACCAATAACCCAATAAATTTTTTTTATAAAATCATTAAAAAACCATTAACCCAATAATCCAATAACAATAAACCATTGACAAGTGAGGCTTGCTCAAGTGGTTGAGCACCTCCACCTTCAACCGATAGGTTGAGGGTTCGAGTCACGCTTGGAGGGAAAGTGTGGGAACACTATTGATCCTCCGGGGGGGGAAAGGAAAAAAAAAAAAAAAAATAACAATAAACCAATAACATTTTTATTGGTTCAATTTATCGGTCAGTTCAGTTTTTTCACACCCCTACTCTCGAGGTTAGATACCATAACACTAACCACCCTTTCTTAAAAATTCAAATAGGCAGATTGACAATGTAATTGGCCCTAAATTTATACATCTTGTTGACTTCACATGAAAAAAAACAAAAAAAAAAAGTAATCTAAATAGCAACTCACCCAATGGCTTAAACTAAAAATAGTCGACCTATATAATATATGAATAATTAACGTACATAGTTAGAGAAGCAGATTAGCTATTTGCAAAAGTTTCCAAACATAAAGTATAAGAAGAAAATATGGATAGAAATCACTTTCATATCAAGGGACAACTTCTTCCCCTTTTTTTTCACCAGGGTCGATAAGTGGGAAAGTGGAATTTACAAGACAATGATTCTAGTATACTATTACTAAGCCAATTCCTGTTGACAATTCAAATTATTCAAGAACTCAATTAAAGTGAACATCCACTAGAACTGTTATCCAGAAGTCTAGGGCTCACTGCTCACTTGGAACTGAAATTGTCGCTACCATAAGGTTAAAAGCTATTACAAGTTACAATGCAGATATTATTTGATACTCTACCTTTGACCACTCAATCAACTATACGTATCACTACTAAACCAATTCAGTTTTAGTAACTTTCTGCCCTTGGAATCTAACAAAAATTGAACACAATATACAACAATGTCACAATAAGCTAAGATAAGCATCGGTGGCGTCCAGGCCCGAGCTTTCGATCCTTCTATATACAACAGAAGAATAGCAAACAACTGCAGTTGCTATTCTGAATTATTTATGTACTGGTTGACTACAATTATTCATCCCCTGATCCTGCACATTAAAGAGTGGTCAGTTCCACCTCCAAAAGAGAAGGATATAATATAAGAATTTTGAGGAAGGCCAAAGGAAAAAAATCTTGCAAATGAAATACGAAGTCACTTTCTTTCAAAATTTCATTAATCTTTTTAAATTTGGAGGGACGTCTGTCTTGTGAATATTTTAACAACTTTTGCCTCAATTTGCAGTAAAAGAATTGCAAGGAAATGAACATGCTGACACTTAAATTTTCCTTGCATCAACAGTATACAACATTGAAATACCTGATTGTTTTTCTCGTGAAGAAGACACAGTTGAAATACTTATTGAGCTTAATCCAGAATGCCCTTGAGGATCACTTGATATTTCCTGCTAACCATGCTCATAATGTATTACAACTTCCATTCTTTGTCACAAATCGCTAGCTAGATAGCACTAGGAACTATCCTTAAGAATGTTAGTTCCGCAAAATATGTTACACGCTACTAGATATAGTCATTCACAAACTAGTTTTAACAATAAGATGGCCACGTTGTCAAATATTCCTATAGGAACTACAAAACCAATACAAGGGATGAATTTTCGTAGAATAAATTACCAAATTATGATATAGAAGAATTTATTCATTCTTAGAATTACCAACTTGCCTGTGATGTAGATGCTTGGCTGTGGCTGGGGGAGGGGCAAGCACTGCCACCCATCACCAAGTGACCCATATTTTCTTCGGCCAATGCTCTCAATCGATTAAGCTTGGGCAAGACGACTTTGCCCAAGTCTGGCCTATCCTTCCGCCTCAGTTCTGCACAATTGAGTGCTAGCTTTGCAAAATTCAAGGTCTCTTCTATTGGCCAATCAGAAAGTGAAGGATCGAGTACCTCTTTAAGATCTCCCTTCTCAACACATTGAGAAACATAATGAGTTATGCCCATTGCTGGCTTAGCTGTTATCAATTGTAGAAGAAGAATTCCTAAGGAATAAACATCAGATTTAACCCCAAGCATGCCTGTTTGTTGATACTCTGGATCAATGTAGCAGAAGGTGCCAGCTGCAGACGTCATCCGGTATTGTGTAACCTCCTCAGCAGTAGAAGGAGGGATAAGCCTTGATAGTCCAACATCACTAATCTTTGTTACAAAATTATGGTCGAGCAGAATGTTTCCAGGCTTGAGGTCACGGTGCACCAGAGGTTCTGGTTTGGTCTGGTGAAGAAAGAGCAAGCCAGTGGCGATCTCTGCTGCAATACGAAATCTAAGCTGCCATGAGAGTGCATGTTTATCTGCACGTTGCATGAGACGTTCCTCTAGGCTTCCATTTGCCATGTACTCATATACCAAACAACCATATTCTGGGCAAGCTCCAAGAAGCAGTACCATATTAGGATGCCTCATACGACTCAGGACTTCAACCTGTGTAGATTTTGTGTTTAAGTTAACCAGATACAGAGATAATATGAAAATAACTCATCATAATTAACACTGTAATTTTCCTGAAGATAAGTATAAACAGACCCTTGAAGCTGCACTTTTAGTTTCTCAAACATCCATTAAGTATTAAGAACCAAACGTTATTATGGGGCCTGCCTTGTTTTACTTCAATATGCGTACCTCTTGCTGAAATTGAGATCTTCCTTGTGCTGCATCTGGACGTAAGACCTTAACTGCTACTGGTGTATGATCAAGATAACATTTGTAGACAGGACCATATCCTCCTTCTCCAACCTTGAGAGAATCAGAGAAAAATTGTGTTGCTTCTTCAATTTCTTCAATGTTGTACCTCCTATATCTAAAATCACCAAGACCTAAGTTCATCATTGCTTTCTCCTTCTCCTCTGCTTCTTTATGGGCTTGCATTTCAGCATCTACCCTTCTTTTTGCTTCAAGTTCTGCTAGTCTCTGAGCTGCTTCGGCAGTTTCCATGGCAACCTTACATTTATCTCTCTCCTTCTCTGCTGCTACCTTAGCAGCTTCCTCTGCAAGACGAGCCTCCTCCAATCTCTTTTCTTCTTCTACCCTCCAGAGATTGAGCTCCACAGACTACACATATAGCATATAAGAAAACTATCCTTTCCCATTAAAAAGTATGAGATGACTCTTTTCACCTTCTGTTTTGCTGTCAGTGCTTCCTTGCATGCTGTACTGTACAAGTCCATTGTCCTCTGGAGCTCCATCTTTAGCCTTCTCATTTCAGCCTCTCCATCGTCCTTCGAATTTTCAATAGTGATGTTAATACTAACGACATACGTATCAGTGACATTAACAATAAAAACATCAAAATATAAACAAGAATCCCTCAATCTGAAGACTAGCATGCAGCTTTTGCCATTTGAATCATATCCATGCTAATATTACAAATCATTTCTTTTATTCAGCATTAGATGTTAGAGTATATGGTCTTCTCTACTGAAATTGTAGAAGTCCTACTTCTACCTGTGCCATGAGTAACTGTTTTACTGCTTAGATTGTCTAGGTAAAAAGTTGTATTGAAACGCATTATGCTTTTGTATGAGCTCCTGACATAATTGAACATCATTAGATGGCTATGCACATGCTTCCTAGGTTCAACTTACTATTCTCCTCGTGTTCTCCACATATAGACTCATGACGTGAACCAAGACTAATCAAAACCAGCTTTAAGTATACATTTGTTGTCGATATTAAGTGTTTCATGAAGAAATTACTTGTCAATCACGTTTCCAGACAAAGAGAGTAAACTTACAGTCTCAAATGAGGACGATGAGAAGTCGTTGAAGGAACTGAGCTCACTACCCCTAGCTCCCAAGCGCTCTGAGCCAAAGCTACTATCTGAACTTGTTGATATTTGTGAAATACGACCAGAGTCCATGCCATCATACATCATGGACGATGTACGATCTGTGCTTGGCCTACCAGAGCTGACGAATGATAAATCAGTATCCGCTTCAGAAAGATCAGAAAAAATCCTTGAAGGTATGACTCTTCGTCTATCAAATGGTGACCTGCTTACAAAACTTGCTGGGTTTAGCATGTATACATATCATCAAAACTTATATATAATCTCATCACATTTTTTTTATTTATTGAGCAGGACATCTTTTTCTTTTGTAGCAAAAGGGGCTTCATTAACCAAAAACATGTTCAGCCAGGTGAAATAATAAAGATCCTTTGTTTTCCACAAATTGCGGAGTCAGATAATTCATTAACTCGATGATCAAAGATAAGTTTCGACTTGGGAATACAAACACAATCTGAAAGGATAGCAGATCTTTCTTGGAACTTACCCCACTTTTTTACTCTCATCAGTCATGAATGACCGCCGCTGCGACCTGTCCACAACTGATCCACCTGCACATGGAGTTGACCAGGTAAGTTAAAGAAATATGTCTTGGCATTAAGAGAGTCATTGTATGGCAAAAAAGAACATCTCATACTATGGATGCCCCTGCTACGTGCAGTAGGGGTAAAACCACTACTATTAACATGGTCTTCCAATTGCTGTATTTGTTTATAAAGTGGTGATGCCATAGGTGCTGGGCGAGAAGCATTTTTCACAGAAGAGATCTTTGACTTTGAGATGACGTAAACAGTGCAGAAATCTGGTGCTCCCTTTGATACAGTACTGGGTATATCTGTAACCTTCAACCGTCTGTGGCATATACTTGCGTTAGTATTTATATCAGATCCTTGACCGAGCTAGGACTATTTCCAGACTTTGAATGCCACAGATTGAATTATCAAATTCTTGTTTACAAGAAACATGTAAGTGCTAGGTATCAACTTTACTGATCTAAGGTGCGCGGATCACTTTAGGATTATGAGCAATCATAAACATTTTGTTGGCATTTTAATTACTGAAATGAGAATGCAAATTAAAAAAGAAAAATTGTGGGTCCTTTTCTATATGTTCTTTCTTTGTCCTAAATGAAAGATAAAAGTATCTTTGTAGTCTTGCACCCAGTAGAAATGTCTTTAGCATAAGAAAAGGGATCAACTTGACTCTCCAAGAACGCCTGCTCACATGAGACTGAGGAGTCAAGCAAGTCTCAAAAATAAGATGGAAGTTCTTTCTCTTAATTCTGGAAGTTCTTTCTCTTAATTCTTATAAGCTAATTATGTGAAATCTTCTACTACTGTTTGGAAAGACACGTTCAAATGTAAGTACAAGAAAATCCTCAAAAAGGAACATGGGTAGAAGAAGAATTGCTTTCACCAGTTTAAGGCATTTGCCTAATAAGGAGTTGTTCCATAACTTTGAGGAGTCTATCGATGGCGAGTGTGTTTATGCGGGTAACTCTACTACTATTGGATTTATGAGAAAAGAAAAATTCTGCGTAAATTAACTTTTAAATAATATTTAGTCTTGAACAATGTTCTATTTGTTCTCACCCTTCTAAGAAACTTAGTTTCTAGGGAACTTCGCAATAAAGTGAGCCTTAAACATATTTTAGAAGCTGATAAAATAATTATTTCTCATGGAAAAGACTTTGTTGGAAACCGATATCTTAGTAGATGTTTATTTTTACTAAACATTGTTCAAAAGATTGTCAATAATGTGAGTGTTTTCAATTATGCTTATATGATTGGGTTTATTAATTTGTGATATATTAGACTAGATTATGTTAATATTGCTTCTATTAAAAGACTAAGAACAATAGATTTAAAGGGAAGCCCGGAACACTAAAGCTACCGCTATGCGCGGTGTCCGGGGAAGGACCCCACCACAAGGGTGTATCGTACGCAGCCTTACCTTACATTTCTGCCAGAGGCTGTTTCCAAGGCTTGAACCCATGACCTCCTGGTCACATGGCAGCAACTTTACTAGTTATTCCAAGGCTCCCCTTCCAAGAACAATGGATTTATCACTGCAAAAAGAAATTAATGATTTTTCTAAGTGTCTTGTGTATGTAGAAGCAAAACATGCCAAGAAAACTTTCAAACTTTTTACTCGTAGATAATTCAAACATGATTTCATGTTCAAGCAAATCTGTCCTTCTCAAGTAACAGGTTTGAATGCTTTCTTGGCATGTTTGAAATTATGTTTTGCTAATTGTATTCTTGAAATCTGCCAAGTCTTCTTCAAATGTTATAGTTAATGAACATGAAATTAAATTTAGAAGAAGTAAAAAGACGAAGAACTGAGAATAGCTTTTATCCTAATTTTATCACTCTTATTTTTTTTACTGAGAACTTTGACATTGATGCTTTAAAATGATGAAGTTTGTCTAGTTAATGAAAGAAGCTCCTATGATCGATAAAGTAATGGGCTCAATAGATATTGATTTAGAAAGAGGTCACTAAAAGTGAATTAGACTTTAGAATTTCTATAATCACACTCGGGACTTGTATGATTTGCCTCAAGGCTGTAAATCTATAAATAGCAAGTGGATATTATAAAAGAATTAAAACTGATGGTTCAATTAATAAATATAAGGCTGGACTTATGATTAGAGATATTAAGCAAAAAAATTGTTAGATTACTTTGCTATTACTCTTTTATGACCAAAATAGCGACTATTGGAATTCTTGTTGCCTAAACCATGATTTGGGTTTTAGTTCTACATCAGATGAACATCGCAATGAAATTTCTAAATAGTGACTTGGATGAAAAGTTATATATGACTTGAGAAATTTATAATCTAAGGACAGAAGAATAAAGTATGCAAATTGAGAAAATCCTTGTATAACCTAAAGCAAACACCTAAGTAGCAGTATGAAAAGTTTATGGCATATTAGTGGACAATGATTTATTAGTAATTCATCTAACAAATGTGTGTTGGAGTCCCACATCGGTGGGTTAAAGGGTCCTTGGTCTCCTTATATGGTCTTGGGCAATCCTCCCCTCATAAGCTAGCTTTTGAGGTTGAGTTACGCCCAAGGTTCATTTCTTTATCATGGTATCAAAGTCAGGCTCACCCAGTTCATTGTTTCCGATGTTGGGCTCCCCGTCTTATATTGTCCACACTCCAGATGTCCAGCCCTGGGCGTGCGAGGGGTGTTGGAGTCCCACATCGGTGGGTTAAAGGGTCCATGATCTCCTTATATGGTCTTGGGCAATCCTTACCTCATGAGCTAGTTTTTGAGGTTGAGTTAGGCCCAAGGTTCATTTCTTTATCAATGTGTTTATTACAAAATGATAGGATCAAATTGTGTGATTATATGTTATATGTGGATGTCATGTTAATTTTTGGTCTTAATGTGAATGTTGTTGATGAGACTAAAAACTTTTTGCTTATTAAATTTAGTGAAATACCAGAGACGTAGATGTAATATTAGGAATAAAATTAAAAAAACTGTTAATAGTTTTTCTTTGAGCCAGTGTCATTATTATTCTTATCTTATTTGAACGACAAAGTATATCCCAATGATTAACGAGATATACTTTTTACCTTCTATTGAATTGTCTTTTATTGGGATTAACAAGTAAAAGGGAGTGGTCTCCCGTACATGAGAAATAGGGTTGCTAGGAAAAATGGAATGATTTCCCCTGCATGCGAGATATTCATGTGACCAAATCAAAATTTGCAAAAACTGTTTTTGATATTGTAAGCTTACCTGGAATATGCAAAAATTGTTTTTGATATTGTATGCTTACCTGGAATATGTCCAAATACATGCTTATTGGATTAATGTTCATGTCATTCCCCAGAAGTAAAGAATCATTCAAAGCTTATTACTCAAAACTAAACTACAACAATTATTTTCCTGATGTTACAAGTTAATCAATACAATTAACTTTTAAACATTTCTGATCTTGGCCTTTACCATCAAACGTTGTCATCTTACCTATATATGTATGTATATATATGTATATATATGTGTGTATATATATATATATACAGCCTCTCTACTTTCTCGGAGGTAGTGGTATGGACTGCATATATTTTACCCTTCCCAGACCTCACTTTGTGGGAATATACTACGTCTGTTGTTGTATATATATATATACCTCTTGTCAATACGCAAAAATTCTACTCATCTTTTTTTTGGGGGGCAATCGATTTATGAAAAATCTAGATTTTTAGCCACAAGTGCAAGTGTTTGAAAGTGACCATGTAATTTTGAAAAGCGATTGAGTACAAGGATTCACATTATCGTCAAAGCGAAATAGATTTCAAGGTAGTGATATGCCATAACATAATATCTATAATAATTTATTTACTATTTTAGTTCCGGAGGTAGTGGTATGGACTGCGTACATCTTACCCTCCCCAAACCTCACTATGTGGGAATGCATAGTGAATACACTGGGCTTGTTGTTGTTGTTGTTGTTTAGTTTCAGTTTAGTATCAATATTGTATTTAGTACTTTTCTAACACATGTCAACAAAGTTACTGTTTGAGAGGAACTTATGATATCAACATAATGCTGAATCACAGTTCTTTGAGAACAATTGTTAAATCCATTTGCATGAAGTGAAACACCTAAGTTATTCTGTAACACTACACAGCCACACCTCATTATAACAATCAGTCATTATAATAGAATTTTACTATAACTGACACATTTTCTTTTGAATATCTTTCATGTTAACAGTAGTGACATTCATTATAGGGTGTAACAACCCTCATATCAAAATTTTGACTTTTGATGTATTTTGAATATTTTACTCCTTCCCCTAGTTTTGTTATGGTTTTTGTGATTTGTGGTAGTGGTTGGAACGGTTCTCGAGGTAGTTGGTCAAGGATTATGAGAATTTTTCATTTTGAAAGGTTTTGGAGTTGATATGATTGATTTTGATCAATATTTAGAGATTTAGAGGCCGTATAAGAATTCCGCCATTTCCATTAGCTCCAGAATGCCACTTTTGGATTGGTGGGACCTTTGTTTAAGACCCGAAGCATTCAGATGGATTTTGAGTAGTTGGTTGAAAAGTTAGTTATTTACGGCCTAGAGTTGACTTTAGTCAACATTCATTAATAACTGACTTTTATTCAAATATTTGATGGCTTCATTGAGTTTGAAATTTCGATTTGAATCTTGTAGCATGATTGAATTGTGTTCACGGAATTCTGAACGAATCCCGGGGGTTTGTTTGGATGATTTTGATTATTTCTTCTTTGCTTGTGCACCAGTTTTGGTGCAGGGAAAATTTTCTCTTTGTGTTTGCTATTGGCCAGTACCTATCGTGAAGGCCACGTGGATCGTACATCACAATTGTGGTGGGCCAGGTTATGGTCATGGAGCATTGGCAATCCGGGTCCGGTCAGAGGAAAAGTTTTCATCGCGTTCGAGATAAGAGGCATGCGATCACGAGGATCAGATCCGGGTTAGTGTCATGATCATGATGCTCTGCCCGGAATCGCAAAGAAGAAATTCACTAGGCAACAATATACCCAGTATATTCCCACCAAGTGGGGTCTGGGGAGTGTAAGTGTACGTAGTCCATATTACTAACTCAAATGTGAGGTAAAGAGGTTTCCGAAAGACCCCCGGCTCAAAATAAAATAATCTAAGATAAAGAATAGTAATAGTATGAATAGTAAAAGAACAAGATACAGTAGAAATTAGCATATTCAATAATACCATAAACAAGATACTCCAAGTAACACACCAAAAGATACAAGATCCTAAACTCAGACTAACCTTCTACCCTAATTAGAAATTCACTAAGACAGATTTAAAACCGAATTTTGAACATAAACCCAGTAACTCAAAATAACTAAATGAGATCTAAGTATTAAATGTTAGTATAAATATACAAAAACATCTTACTATACCAAATATAAATTATTCAAACACCGCCATTGTAGAAAAATCTGGCTGTATATCAAATTTTATAGTTGTATTAATAAGTCGAACCATTTCTTCTGTCGCGTTGGAAAGGAGAGGGGAACACATTGGCACTTGATACGTTAATCTTAAAAGATCTGACCTGATAAAGCCATGCCTAGATGCTCCAAGAACCAAGCTCTGGATGGCAGCGCTAGATACATATTCTGTCAGTGCTTTTGGTACATTTGAGTCTTCAAGTATAATATCCAAGCAACGAATCTTTCAAAACAAAAAACACATTAAGCTTACCCCATGAATAATATGTATATCATTAGTTCTCACTGATAATAGTTGAGAAAATGCTTACATCTTTACGTGTACAAAAGCAATGGAAAGTAAGAAATAATTCTTTGGTTTGTTTCTCAAGGTTTTGTCCGTGTGCTGATAAATTTCCATCTACGACGTGAACACCACCACAGTTTCCATCTGCATATTGAAATTTGATTGATGTTTGTCAGCTAACATCATTAGGAATTTGGACTTGAATAATGTGTACCAATGATGTACCAAGTAAACTAAACGAAAGAAAAGCAGGGATTATTCCCTAGCATTGCCTATTGAGGAACTATATTTGTTTCTGTAAAAGACAAGCAATTTAAAATAAGCCAACTTAACTAATACTCCATGATTGTTCTGCTGCATCTGTAAGAAAAAACTTAACATATGTGGATTCAAAATTTGATTTGAATCTTTCTTAAATTCCTAAAAATTCCTAATTACAAATTTGTAACCCAAGGGAAAATATCCATAGTATGGATTTTTTGATTGAGTTAATAACTTAGATGGTCACTCAACTTATGATTTTTCTCTTAGAAAGTCACTCCAAAAGTCACTCAACTATGAGTTATTTTCTCAGAAAGTCACTCAATTTTAATTTTTATTTCAAAAGTCAATCAATTGTGAATTTTTTTCTCAGAAAGTCACTAAAACTATTTAATTAATTTTTTTCATTAAATTTTGTTATCATGTAATTTTTATTTAAAACAAAAATTTTAAGAAATAAAAAAGATTTTCATTTAAACAATCAATTTAGTGATCCGGCCATATCCAAAATTTATTTAAATGGTTTGATTGAATATCTTTTTTATTTCTTAGAATTTTGATTTTACTACTATTTTCTTGTCTAACGATTACTATATACTATAAAGTGTATATAATCATACAGATCATCAATTAATATCCTAAAACCACACTCATTTGATTGTATAATTTTTGCGGGTAATTTTAATTTGTTGCAGTGTATATATTATAGTGTACAGATGTTTAATAACATTTGGTAAATATCATTTTAGTTTAAAATTTATAACGATCCCTTTTATCAACTTATTAGGAATAGAATTCATTGTATTTATTTGATGCATATATATATTATACAAGTGGTAATATAAAAAATTGCATTATGATTGAAAATCAATTTCGTAAATAAGTATCACGTTGAAAGTTAATTAAATCTAATCAACTAAATGAATATGATTCGAAAAATCTTAAAAATTAATATTAACATTATAAGTGAATTGATATAAACTATTTAGGATATTTTAAAATTTCAGAGGGTTAAATATAAAGTAAACATGAGAATATGTAATAAATATGGTTCAAATATTTTTTAAGTTCTTTTAGAATTTTAGTTTTAAATAAAATTTTAAGTTAGCAAATTTAGCAAATTTTAATTAAAATAAATAATTAAATAGGTTAAGTGACTTTATAAGCAAAATATTCATATTTAAGTGACTTTTGAAGTGAAAATCAAAGTTGAGTGACTTTCTTAGAAAACAATCCTAGGTTGAGTGACTTTTGGAATAAGAAATAAAGTTGAGTGACTTTCTGAGAAATAAATTGCAAGTTCAGTGACCATTTGAGTTATTAACTCGATTTTGATTTGCATGGTATTTCTGCTCCCCACGAGGTCATTTGAAAACAGTAGTCAAACAATAAATTCGAAATTCAATTAAGTGGTTTGAAAATTTAATTTGACTTTCTTTTTCAATAAAAACATGATTAGAATCAACTATTCCACAAGTTAAACAAGCCATCCTAAACTACAAAGTGCGAGCAGTGATGCGAGCCTGTTTATTTATAATGAATCATATTATCAAAAAAAATAACGATCATGTTTGATAACTATCGGAAACAGTCTCTCTACTTTTTCGGAGGTAGCGGTATGGACTGCGTACATTTTTCCCTCCACAAATTCCACTTTGTCGAAATACACTGGTTTGTTTGTTGTTGTATGTTTGATCAATGAAAAAGGTCATCACCAACATGGGTTGTGGTGCAGTGTTTTCCTCCACAGACCCTATTTTGTGGAAATACACTGGTTTGTTTATTGTTGTATGTTTGATCAATGAAAAAGGTCATCACCAACATGAGTTGTGGTGCAGTGGATGGGTTGCTCCACCCACCCTTAACCAGAGTTCGAGGGTTCGACTCTGCGTATGGAGAAAACTATGCTGGCAGCACTGCCACCTTAATGGGTCTTGCAACGCGCGATCCGGATTAGTCGGCCTCCACCGGATACCGGGTGGAAACCAAAAAAGTAAAAAAAAAGGTCATCAACTTCTACCAAAAAAAGAAAATTCATCCACGAAGTACATAAACAAAAATAATTTCTGTTAAAATTAAGACATTTATGAAATGAACATGAACTTGAATGATTCCCTAAAAAAACTCAAATCTCAATTCCCTTTTTCCGCTTGTGAAATTGCACGAAATCATTAATTTATTCACCATCTAGCTCATTTCAAACATATAGATACAGCAACCCATCCACACAAAGAAGAATTGATTTAAGGGAAACATATACGTATAGAGAGAGAAGAGAGATGCGTACATTGTGAAGAAATAGGCTTGGTGACAACATGAATAAGGACAATAGTTTGGCCTCTGTTAACCAAATTGTCGGTGGCCCATTTGATGGCATATTGGCTTCCTTTATCTTTGTCGATAGCAAGTGCAACCACTCCATTCCCATTGCCCCTTCTGTTTCCAGGGCTTCCCTTATTATTATGTGGGAGCCACATATTTCCCTTTTCAATAGTCTCAATTTAGAAAACATTCATCACATGTCAAAGCTCCCTCTTTGATTCTTCTTAACACTTCTCTTTCCCTCCAAGTAATCTTTCTTCAAAGTGATTGTTTGAATGAATGTTGAGAACCATACAAAACAAACTTCTGTAACAACCAGCGAATTATCTGCTCAATATGGGAAGAATCGAAATCATCTCCATTGTGTGCGTCTCATTGTATGACCCAATAACTAAAAACTCTAAAATTAAGTATTTGACAGTAATTCTTTCCGCCGATATATGTATGGATTAAACTAAATGAATTTTATTTTTAATTTAAACTTCATTTTTTCGTTGACTCTGGATGTAGAATCCTTATTTCCCTTTCTTCTAGTAATTATTTTTTATATTTTTTTCGTTTCCCTGATTCTTTATTTTTCATTTTCCTTTCCTCTATATATGGACTAGTATACGTATACGTGTAATGTGCGAATAGAAATATTATTTTTAATCTTTTTGAATTGAGATGTTCATATTGTTCCTTAATTAAATAAATAAATCAAATTCAATTATCATATTATTTCTCAATAAAACAACCCCCACCCAATCACTCCCCCCTTCTTTCCCCACGATTCAATAGCCAAAGCTATACACATATAGTGATAATAAATAATAAAATATTATAAATATTTATATTTTATTTATCATGTTGTTCACTATTTAAATTTATTAACTTGTTAGTATTAATTTTTAATAGCTTATCACTTGATTTAATATAGTTATTTATTGGACTTTTGATTAATATGAAATAGATATATTAATTTTATTTACATGTGTGTTTTTTAAAAAGAAAAAAAAATTGTCTATTAGTCACATATTTTCAATTTAAAATTTATAGATAGTAACATATATATTATTTAATTGCTACATTATATTCTCAAAATTAGTTCAAAATATTACCTCCACCACCCCATCTTTACATTTTTTCTAGTGTATCTTATTGTTTTGTCTTGTATTTTGACATTTATGTTCTTGCTTATTTCAAAACAAACAGTGGTAATTTAAAATTTAATTTACTTAATTTTTTATATTTAAATACTCCTTTAATTCATTATTTATCAAAAGTTTAGTTACTATTTATCAAAATTTTAGTTACATCTGTGGGCGATGCAATTTTATTAAATTTAAATCCGTACAAAATTTAGATTATATTAAATTCAAAATATATTAGTCCCAAGTAAATATTGTGGATTAATATAATTGGATTAATTATTTAATTCCAAACATATATGGGTTTAATTAAGTCTAATTTTTATTTGGCTAGCCCATTGATTTATGCTACAAACAATGAACCCACTTTAATAAGCCTAAGATATTGTCATATTCTAAAAGCCTAAATAAGCATCACGTGTCAAATGATGTGGCATGCCAAGTCAAGTGAAGAAACCAATAGGGCCATGTCACATGTCAAAATGATGCAGCAGGCCCATGAAATAAAAACCCATAAAAAGGCACCACATCACTTAAATCTAATTGGTCAAAGAAAGTTTATATTCATCATGACTCTTCCTTTCCTACTACTATAAATAGGGGTCTCATAATATAGAAAAGGAACCCCCCAGAACTCTAACAAGAAGTAAGAGAAAGCTCGTGGATCAAACGCCGCAATTTCTCTACAAAGCTTAAGCATTCAAATCAAGTTCATCATGATTCAAGATCAAGTCCACAATATTTAAGAACAAACTCAAAAGCCCTTGAATTCAAGCACAAGTCAAGATCAAATCCGTCAAATCAAGCTCAAATTCAAGATCAAGTTTGAAGCCCTTGAATTTATATTTGAAAAGGTGAATCAGAGGAATCATGGAGATTATAACACTCACATATGGAAATAAATAAATTGATTATTGTAATATTTTTCTCATCTCGAATTATTTATTTTTTGATATCGAGAATTTTATCATCAAACAAATTCTGGCACGCCCAGTGGGACAATCTCTAACTCTCACCTCAACTTTTCCAACTACAAAATTCAATAACACTAAAATGACTTCCAAGAAGGTCAACTCTCAATCAACTATTTCCAAGGCTGCTGACTCAAAGTTCTCTGCCGAAGTAGAAAGAATCCTTGGTGTTACTTTCGGAAGCTTAGGAGCTGTCACAAAGAGTAAGGCAGGCTTTCTAAGACAACAAACATATCCAGTATCGTCCAAACCAACTATTATTTTTGGATCTTCAAACCCTAAAGGAAAGAAGTCCAATGCAAGTGCTTCGGAAGGAGGAAGCAGTGTAGCGAAATCACTTAAGAAGACTCTAGCTCTACTTGAGCATTCCGATTCCAAATACTCTGGCGCAAAGAGCGATGGTTGTTCAAGCAACTCATCATCTTCAACTACACCACATAAATTGAACACGTCAAAGATCAACTTATGCGATAATCCGTGCTACTCTCCAACATCTCCAGTGATTATGCAAGTGATAGTGACTGATGTCTCATCTATGGAGGAGCAGCTTACGAATCTAGCAAAAGCAATTGAGGGCTGACCAAATATATTCAGAATCAAGATGCTCGAATTGATAAGATAGTTGATAGGGTGGAAGGTCTGATAGACGGAGAGTCTAGCCATGCACCTAAAAAATCTCTAGAGGTTCATGAGATGAAAAATCCTGTGAAACAAATACCACCGACTAAAGAGGTGCAAGTTTCTTCTGAGGGAATGATCCCGATTGGACAATTGAGGGAATATAATGAAGGGACCCTCAAAGACAAATATGATGTTGTCACCAAATTTTCCCTTGCATATGCCAAGACCTACACTGTAAGGATATATAGCCTTAAAATGTCTGTCGGCTACCAACCCCCCAAATTTCAATAATTTGAGGGCAACGGGGAACCCAAAACAGCATGTCGCACATTTTGTTGAGATATGTAACAATGCTAGAACTTACGGTGACTATTTTGTCAAACAATTTGTTCATTCCCTAAAGGGAAATGCCTTTGACTGGTATACGGACCTTGAGCCTAATTCCATCGATAGTTGGGAGCAATTGGAGAACGAGTTCCTAAATAGCTTTTTTTAGAACAAGGCGTACAGTGAGCATGGTAGAGCTTACAAATACTCAACAAAGAAAGGACAAACCAGTTATTAACTTCATCAATCGATCGAGAAATGCTAGCCTAAACTGCAAAGCTAGGATCAGCAAAGCTTCTGCGATAGAGATGTGTGTCCAAGGAATGCACTGGGAGCTTCTCTACATCTTACAAGGCACTAAGCCAAAATTCTTTAAAGAGTTAGCTATCCGTGATCACGACATAGAGTTGAGCATCTCTTCTATTAGAAAGGGAGCAGTGTTTATCCATGACCCTCAAAGGGAAAGGATAAGCAGGAACCCAAAAGATGGGGCAAGTTTGTCCCCAAAAATAACAACAAGGAGTCCATGAATGTTGATGTGTCTCCTATAAAGGTCACCATAAAGGTGAGCAAGAATTAAAGTGTAAAGATGACTTCTGGAGCACGTCCGAATCAAAAAACTTTAAAAGGAGATACAAGAAAAGAAATATCCCTTTCTTGATTCTGATGTTGCTGAGATTTTCGATGAAATCCTTAAGCATAAGATCATTGAACTCCCAGAGATGAAGTGGACCAACGAAGCTGGAAGGACCAATGACCCTAATTATTGTAAATATCATAGGATCATAAATCACCCTCTGGAAAAGTGCTTTGTCTTTAAAGATAAAGTCATGCAACTGGCAAACGAAAAGAAGATCTTCTTTGACGATGAGACGGCTAGTTCTCATCAAATCTTCATTATATTTATCTCGCTCAATCCAGCCTAAATATGTGTCGAAGAGCATAATAAGAAAATATTAGATCCTGACAGGTCTTCAGTTGACGAAGGTAATAATGAAGGTTGGACTTTGGTGACCAGGCGCAGACACAAGAGGACGAGTCTACGAAATGAGTCATCTGAGCAGCCAACCAAAAGGAGAATGGTGAAAAAACCAAGGAAATAAAAGCTTGTTGAACTTTCAAAGAAGATAAGGGTGACAGAGCTTCACCACCAAAAACCTCGGCGTTCGGTGACTTTAGAGGAATTCTTACCGAGTTGGTTTCGTGTAAAGACTGCCCAAGTCAAACTTGAGGTATCTTGTTTTAATACTTCCAAAGAGGGGACAAAAGGTGAAAATATACCCATAGAAGTTCTTTCATCCCCTGAACCGCTTGTTGAACCTCTTGGCCAAGAGGAACATATATGTGATACAAAAATCACATTCATAAATAATGATTTTCTGCTTGGAGAGGCCCTACATAACCGTCCCTTATACATGGTGGGTCAAATTCTAGGAAAAAAGATCAATAGAATCTTGATAGATGAGGTATCTAGAGTCAACATCCTGCCTATCCTCATGATGAAGGAACTTGACATTGCTGTTAGCAAACTGGTTGAAAGCCATATAATGATCCAAGGCTTCAACCAAGGGGGCCAAAGGGCCATGGGATCTATCAAGTTGGGGATTCGTATGGAGGATTTTCAATAAAATGCATTGATATATGTGATTGATGCCAAAACTTCATATATATATTGCTTGGTAGGCCTTGGGTGCACGGAAACAAAATTATATCATCCTTTCACTATCAATTCTTGAAGTACCTTGAAGTCAGAGTGGAAAGAAAGATAGTTGCCGATGCCAAGCCATTCATTGAAGCTGAGTCATATTTTGCCGATGCAAAATTCTACTTAAAAAAGTATGTTGTGAATGAGAAAAGGGTTGAAGATTTCACCAAGACCAAGTGTGATGATCTTGCATCTAAGAATTTCATGGTGACTGTAAAAAAAAGTCGCTACCAAGAAGCCCATCTTCACTCCGAATAAAGAAAGCATCGCACCTACGAAAAAAAAGGTAACTCCTGTTCTTCGCTACATCCAAAGTTAAAGAAAGAGAAAAATCACTCATCTGATGCCAAGATAATGTGCTAAAGGGGATAACTTTACCTATTAGGAAGATTGACGCGATAAATCCATCCACAAGGCTACTTGGAGAAGCTGTGGCTCAAAATCATCCACAAGATATGACACTCCCTATGAAGCGTACAAAAGAGGGCTTTGATCCAAATGCATATAAGTTATTTATAAAGGCTAGATATAATTCTAATTAACTATCAAGGTTGGGTAAACTTCTGTCGGAAGGTACAACAAAGTAGGCATATGAAGGCCTAAGATACACACAGCCACCTCCAATTCGCATCTCTATAAGAATGGCGGTTAGTAACTACATCACTGTAGAAGAGAAGTCTACTGCATCAAATAAAAGCCCTTCTGTCTTTGACCGACTTAGAGAATCAACTGCAAGAACTTCTGTGTTCGAGAGGTTGGGTCCTATAAATAAGAAGATAGGTAACAAGCGTCGGAGAAGTCATCAAAGTACGACAATACACTCCTCGCCTAAAATTTAGAAGGATTTCCAAAGTTTGATTCTTTCTAAAATAAGGCAGCAGACGGAACTGGTGGTTTCATGCAACGAGGTGCTAAAATCAAAGGCTCATACTGTGGTTTATACCAAGCAACGTGAGAAAGATAAAGAGAGTGTTGGCTCCTCATATTATGTTATGACCTAGAATGAGAAAGATGTCTCGTCTTAAATGAAGGTTGATAAAGAGATAGAAAATACTTTATGGTGTTATCATATATCCGTCAACGACGATAATCCTAAAAAGAAAGAAGATGTTGGAGATGCTCCATTGCAACTTGAAGGAGTAAAGGCCACAATAGATCCCTTGAAAGAATTTAATCTTGAAAACTATGAAGACCCAAGACCAACTTAACTGAGTGCTTTTCTAGAGATGGAGAAAGAAATCACGTATATGGATATACTCAAAGAGTATATGGATGTCTTCGCTTTAAGCTATAAGGAAATACCTGGCTTAGATCCAAAAGTAGCAGTCCATCAGTTGGCGGTCAAGAATGGTGCTCATCTGCTAAGAAAGCCCAAAGGCGCTTTAGGCCAGAATTGGTTCCATTGATCGAAAATGAAGTTAATAAACTCATTAAAGCTGGCTTTATTCATGAATTCAAATATCCCACGTGGATTTCAAGTATTGTTCCAGTACAGAAGAAGAATGACCAAATTCGAGTTTGTATTGACTTTCTAGATCTCAACAATGCCTGCATAACTTTCCAATCCCCATAGCAGAATTGATGATTGATGCCACCACTGGTTATGAGGCAATGTCCTTAATGGATAGTTTATTCGGCTATAATCAAATCTACATGGAACCAAAAGATGAAGAACTAACTGCATTTCATACGCCCAAAGGTATTTATTGATACAAGGTGATGCCTTTTGGTTTGAAGAACAATGGCATCACTTATCAAAGGGCTATGCAAAACATCTTTGATGGTTTCTCCATAAAAATGTTGAATGCTACGTGGATGATCTAGTGGTGAAGTCAAGAAAGAGAAACGACCACTTAACAAACCTAAGAATGGTGTTCGAGTTACTTTAAAGATATCAACTTAGGATAAATCCATTAAAGTGTGACTTTGGAGTTACTTTAGAAAAATTTATTGGCTTCATCATGCGATACCGAGGAATTGAAATTGATCAAGCCAAGGTCGATGCAATTTTAAAGATGCCCGAGCCTCGAAATATTCATGAGTTAAAAAGTCTTCAAGGAAGGCTAGCATATTTAAGGAGGTTTATCTCAAACCTGGCTGGAAAATGTCAACCATTTAGTCATCTCATGAAGAAGTACACTCCTTTCGAATGGGACCAAGCTTGTAGTAATGCCTTTGAGAGTATCAAATCATACTTAATGAAGCCACCAGTTCTTGCGGCACCCATACCTGGGAAACCATTAGTACTCTACATCGCGGCACAGGAGAGGTCAGTTGGAGCACTACTAGCTCAAGAAAATAGTAAAGGCAAAGAAAAATCTGCTTACTATTGAGCAGAATGATGACGCCGAATGAGCTAAAGTATTCTCCAATTGAAAAGTTGTGTTTGGCATTGGCCTTCTCAATTCAAAAGATGAAACACTACTTTAAAGCTCATTTTGTTTGTCTTATGTTTAGGGAAAATCCAATCAAGTTTGTAATGTCAAAACCAGTCCTTCGTGATCGACTTGTAAGATGGTACCTTCAATTTCAGCAGTTTGAGATTATATACGTTCCCCAAAAGGCTGTAAAGGGACAAACAATAGCTGACTTCTTGGCAGACCAGTCGATACCTAATGATTGGGAACTGAGTGACGAACTTCTTGATGAAGATGCAATGGTTATTGAAGCTAGACCTCCATGAAAGATGTACTTTAATGGTGCCGCACATCGAGATGGAGCTATAAAAGAAGATTGGCAACAACCTATCATTGATTACTTATGTTATGGGATACTTCCAAAAGATCCAAGGAGAAAGACTAACATTCGTCATTGTGCACCTTGTTTCCTTTACTACAAAGACACACTGTATAGAATATTATTTGAAAAAGTACTTTTATGGTGTTTGGGAGAAGAAGAAGCAATTCAAGCTTTGTAAAAAACGCACTCGGGAGTTTGTGGATCACATCAGTCTATACCGAAGCTCCATTTTCACATTAAAAGAATAGGATATTATTGGCCAACGATGATGAAAGATTGCTTGGACTATGCTAGAAGATGCAAAGCTTGTCGATTCCATGCAAATTTCATACATCAACCTCCAGAGGTACTCGATCCAACTGTAGCATCTTGGCCATTCAATTCTTGGGGAATGGATGTTGTTGGTCTACTACCAAAATCTTCTGGTGGACACTTATACATCTTGGCCACGACAAATTACTTCTCAAAGTGGGCTGAAGCTGTTGCTCTTAAGGAAGTAAAGAAAGAAAATGTTGCAAATTTCATCTGAGTGAATATCATCTACCGCTTTGGAATCCCTTAATATATATAATAACCGGCAATAGCAAGCCATTCAATAACAAGTTGATGAACAAGATTTGTGATCTCTTTGGCTTCAAGCAGTGCAAGTCTTCTATGTACCATGTTGCCTCCAATTGTCAAGCCGAAGCGTTTAATAAGACTTTATGTAATCTATTAAAGAAAGTTGTCTCCAAGTACAAGCGATATTGGCATGAACGAATAGAAGAAGCTCTATGGGCATATAGGACAACTTACCGCACACCCACATAAGCAACCTCATACTTACTTGCTTTTGGAGTTGAAGCAATCCTACCACTTGAGCGTCAAATACCTTTTTTGAGACTGGCTATTCAAGAAGGGCTCATCGATGAAGAAAATGCTAAGTTGCGTCTTACGGAGTTAGAAGTTCTTGATGAGAAGAGGCTGGAGGCTCAGTAAAATTTTGAATGTTATCAAGCCCGACTATCTCATTCTTTCAATAGAAAGGTTCGCTTAAGGTGTTTCCAAGTTGGAGATCAAGTCCTTGTAGTAAGAAGACCCATTATTACTTCTTGTAAGTCTAGGGGAAAATTCACCCCGAAGTAAGATGGACTATATGCCGTACAAGAGGCATATTCAAATGGTGCTTACAAAATTGTAGATGCAGATGGTGTAAAAATTGGTCCTATTAACACCAAGTTCTTAAAGAAGTACTATCCTTGAAGGAAGATGACACTCCTTAAGGAATAAGTATAAACTTTATGTACACTCCTGGCCTGCAAGAGTATAAACTGTGTACGGCTAAAAAAAAAGAAATAAAGAAGTTCACTAGGTTGAAAACCTCGAAAGAGGTGGCTTAGGCAAAAGTTAGGACGCAAAAAAAAAAATACTTACCTAGAACTACATTGTGACTTGATCCTCTCTAGACGTAGGTGCTTGGAATTTTATTCTGAGTTCAGTTGCATAAGTGTCAAGAAAAATATATGTTCCTGCAGTATCTACCATATGGATACCTAGTATAAAACAATTCTAATTATATTTTGGACTTACTCTAAATATATGTGACTCAATGGGGGCAACCCGTCGAAAAGAAAGAGAGTTCCTTCAATGAGATTTGGAATGCCAAAGTTCTCCAAGCCTACAACTAGAAGGATCTCAAAATTTTCATACCTTAAGGTGGACAAGATTTGTTCCTTTACACCTTAAGCTGGCCTCTTATGGGCTTATCCTTAAAGGATATCGAAATTTTCATGCCATAAGGTGGATAAGATTTGTCCCTTTGCACCTTAAGCTGGCCTCTCACTAGTTTATCCTTAAAGGATATCGAAATTTACATGCCTTAAGGTGGACAAGATTTGTCCATTTGCACCTTAAGCTGGCCTCTTATGGGTTTATCCTTAAAGGATATCGAAATTTCCATGCCTTAAGGTGGACAAGATTTGTACCTTTGCACCTTAAGATGGCCTCTCATGAGTTTATCCTTAAAGGATATCAAAATTTTTATGCCTTAAGGTGGATAATATTTATCCCTTTTCACCTTAAGCTGGCCTCTTACAGGTTTATCCTTAAAGGATATCGAAATTTCCATCCCTTAAGGTGGACAAGATTTGTCCCTTTGCACCTTAAGCTGGCCTCTCGGGTTTATCCTTAAAAGGATATTGAAATTTTTATGCCTTAACATGGATAAGATTTATCCCTTTGCACCTTAATCTAACCATAAAAAAAAGCCCATACTTAGAGAAGACCATCGTATAAATACATCAGTAAAAGGGCCCATACTTAGAGAAGACCATTGCATAAATGCATCGATGAAAGGGCTCATACTTAAATAAAGCCATGAGTCTTTAAGAAAAAAAATTTTGGACTTAAGGTGAAGTTGGCGAAGTTAAACTCTCGCACCTTAAGCCGATGTTCATCATCTTCAAGTGAAATTTTTTGGACTTAAGGTAACGGAGGCGAAGTTAAACTCTCGCACCTTAAGCCGATATCCACCGTCTTCAAGTAAAAAACTTTCAGACTTAAGGTGATGGAGGCAAAGTTAAACTCTCTCACCTTAAGCCGATGTCCACCATTTTCAAGCAAAAAAATTTTGATCTTAAGGTGATGGAGGCGAAGTTAAACTCTCGCACCTTAAGCCGATGTTCACAGTCTTCAAGCTAAAAATTTTTGGACTTAAGGTGATGGAGGCTAAGTTAAAATCTCGCACCTTAAGCCGATGTTCATCATCTTCAAGTGAAATTTTTCAGACTTAAGGTGACGGAGGCGAAGTTAAACTCTCGCACCTTAAGCCGATGTCCATCGTCTTCAAGTAAAATTGTTCGAACTTAAGATGACGAAGGTGAAGTTAAACTCTCGCACCCTAAGCTGATTGTTGCATATTGTTAAACTCTCGCACCCTAAGTTGATTGTTGCATATTGTTATATATTTCAATTCTCCAAAAAAAAAAAGAAAATAAGAAAGAAAGTAAAAACACAAATAGAAAGGATATTACCTGTCAGAGCGTTGTGATCTTAAAAGTTGTATATCACCAACTTGGATTGAGAAAAGGTGACTTGATGAGAAAAAAAACCCTCAAAATCTAGTTTGAAACAATCAAAACGCTCTTTGGTAGTGTTGGTCCCACATCATGATATAAATTATTTGGTGCGGCGACGCAAATCTAGAATCCTTTGTCGGATAACATGTAAGATCGCCTTAAAAAAATCATCCAGAACAATCCAAGAATTTTTAAAATTTAAATTTTGGATATGTTATAAATTCTTGTTTCCGGCATCTATAGGATTAAGTGGATCATAATTTCAATACTCTCACATTGAGATATAATTTTTTTGGTGATGTCGCGTAAATCTGAAATTGTTGATGCATCAAAACTCAATATTGATTTCGGGATAACATCTGAAAATATCTTAATTGTATTAAATTATGAATTTTGGATATGTTATGGATCTTTGTGTCTAGTTTCACAAAAATCAAGCGGCTTGTGATGTCATCCTTCCTACTTCAAGATATGAAAGTTTTAGTAAAGACGCCCAAATCTGAAATTTTCAGCATGATAAAATTAAGGACTTACTTCAAAAAAATATCGAGAATTATATTGAAGGAATTTAAAGATGAATTTTGGATATATTATATATCTCAAAGTCTAATTTCTGGAATATCAAATGGTTCATGATTTCGATATTCCTACAATTAGATATGAATTTTCTACCACTAACATGCTGTGCTGAAAAAAAGTGATGAGAATAAGAGAAAAGTAGGAGAAAAAGAAATTACCTCAATATTGTCGATGGCTTGAAAACCCCAAAATTGATATTGAAAAGGTGGAAAAACTACATCCTTTTATAGAGTTGTAGGATGGATGTTTCCTTCTCCAATATAAATTTAGATTGGGATAACTTCCATCTCCAAATTCAAATTGGAGATTGTTTCCTTCTCCAATATAAATTCAGATTAGAATACCTTCCATCTCCAAATTCAAATTGAAGATTGTTTTCTTCTCCCATACAAATTCAAATTAGAGATTGTTTTCTTCTCCCATACAAATTCAAATTGGAGGTTGATTTTTTTCTCTCATACAAATTCAAATTGGAGGTTGTTTCCTTCTCCCATACAAATTCAAATTGGAGGTTCTGTCCTTCTCCAATCTAAGTTCAAATCGAAAGAGTTTTATTCCTGATTAATTAAGGCGATGAAAAAGTCTTTCAAAATCTGTTTGAAATTGGATATCATGTCTCACCAATGGGTCTCAAGTGTAGAGATTCATGAAAAAAATAAGAGAGTTTTGAGAGGCAATATCAATATGGTTCGGCTTTAAACTTTTGAATTAGGTATTTATATGCATGAAAATAGTTGAAGCACGAAGGAAACATTCTTAAATAATCATACTTCAAGACTAGTATCCAAAATATTAAATGTCTCAACAAGTCTTGAAGTAGGGGGCATTTGTGGGCGATGCAATTTTATTAAATTTAAATCCGTACAAAATTTGAATTATATTAAATTCAAAATATATTAGTCCTAAATAAATATTGTGGATTAATATAATTGGATTAATTATTTAATTCCAAACATATATGGGTTTAATTAAGTCTAATTTTTATTTGGCTAGCCCATTGATTTAGGCTACAAATAATGAACCCACTTTAATAAGCCCAAGATATTGTCATATTCTAGAAGCCCAAATAAGCGTTGTGTCAAATGACGTGGCATGCCAAGTTAAGTGAAGAGCCAATAGGACCATGCCACATGTCAAAATGATGCAGCAGGCCCATGAAATAAAAGCCCATAAAAAGGCACCACATCACTTAAGTTTGATTGGTCAAAGAAAGTTCATATTCATCATGATTCTTTCTTTCGTACAACTATAAATAGGGGTCTCATAATATAGAAAAGGAACCCCCAGAACTCTAACAACAAGCAAGAGAAATCTCATGGATCAAATGCCACAATTTCTCTACAAAGCTTAAGCATTCAAAATCAAGTTCATCAAGATTCAAGATCAAGACCGCAATATTCAAGAACAAGCTCAAAAGCCCTTGAATTCAAGCACAAGTCAATCAAATCCATCAAATCAAGTTCAAATTCAAGATCAAGCTCGAAGCTCTTGAATTTATATTTGAAAAGGTGAATCAGAGGATTCATAGAGATTGTAACACTTACATGTTGAAATTAATAAATTGATTGTTGCAATATTTTTCTCATTTCGAATTATTTATTTTTCGATCTCAAAATTTTATTGTCAAACAACATCGTATGTATTATGTAAGATTCGACTTATTATCGTTAAAAATACTTTTTTATATAAACATAAAGTCACACCTTTCAAACTTTTTACACTATAGTTGTAACTTATTTTCTAGTTTTGTGTAGACTTATAATTATGTGTTATTTATGCTTGTAAATAACTTATCAATTTGCTTAATATCTTTACTTATTATTCATTTTTAAGGTATAAATAAATATGTATTTTTCTAATTCTTGAAATTTAATTTATTTCTTAATTTGTATGGTTCACAATTTTCCATAGTTTGAATTTATCTACCATATTTTATTTTAAATTATAGCTTTATATTACTCCAAAATATAAATAGAGTTTATGAACCACAGTTTCTATGGTTCACAATTTTCCACAGTTTGACTTTATCTACCATATTTTATTTTAAATTATAGCTTTATATTACTCCAAAATATAAATAGATTTTATGAACCACAGTTTGTATGGCTCACAATTTTCCAACATTTACTACAAATATAATAAAAAAATTACCATCAAATAAAATTCATTTCACTTTCGAAATTTAAAATATACCTAACATGTACATGAATATTGATGTTGGGCGTATTTACACGCCTAAACACCATAATTTGCCCATATTTTAGGCTAAGTTTTGAGGATAAAATATATAATTCCTGCACTTTTAGTCCATTTTCCTGTAAGTGAGCTAACCAACGTGATTAACATGTTTTCAGGTATTTATGATGAAGATTTCAGCACTTTGTGGACCTTTCGATAGCAAAGGGAAACTTCGCATAAGATGGAAGGCAGCGTGTGGAAGCTTGAGGACTAAATATGATGCATGGAGAATCTGTCCAAGGCAAAAACAGTATTTTTACATACTTAAGGGGCAGCAATAACCTAGTAGGAATATGACCAGGATGCAGTAACCGAGTAGGACTAGGACTAGGATGTTATAAAAATCTTATTTGCTGAATTTTTCAGCAAGCATTATCATACTTTCGATTTTACTTTTCTTTAGACACTTTAGTATTATTCAGTTTACAGATTCTGTAAGTTACCAATAGAGAAAACATGCTACAAACACTGCAAGAGAGGAAATCACGTCAATCTCATATTGACGCAAATCCATCTTCATCGTGACATTACTATAATCTTGGTATGATAATGATGTCTTCGTGGATTCCTATTGTGATCATGAGTAGCTAAACTTCTCTGTTAGGGTTATGGAAGCCTTGTGATATACTATCTATTACTATGAATTTGTGAATTCTTGATACATATGCTACTTATATCATTACTCTCTTCATCTTAATTGAATTCTTATGGTTGCAAACATATAGAATACGCCATTATAGCATTAACTTGTTCGAGAGAAAAGTTACATGTTTGGAAAAGAGAGTGTGACAAGGAAATAGGACTACCAACCCCTATTTACACGTTAGTGCCATAACTGGATTAACTTCTTGGAGAGTTCGTACCATTAGTTATATGCTTTAGGCTCGAGAGAGGTAGGGTGAAATAATCCTTAATGGTCGAGAGACACTAGGATTTACCATTAGAATACGAACCTCTATAAGTGCATGCATGTCTGAATTTCGCATTACTCATAGCTAATAGATACGTAGAACTTACAAGGTGGACATAACCCTAACTTATTATTCTCTGTGATTAAATCTTACTAAACCAAGTATTCATTCGTTACTTTGATACTCTTAATTCACGCCATAATTCAAATCCCCCCTTTCCGTAGAATTTTTGACCAAAAGTCTACTAATAGTTACATATTTAGTGACCGAGTATTACCTGTGGGATTCGACATCCAACCCAGTTGGGTTCTATATTTGACATCGACCCCTTACACTCTTATGAGAGCTGTAGTTTGGGCGTTAACAAATTTTGGCGTCGTTGACGGGGACTATGGTTGTCAACTAAGTTTGTGATAGTTACTAGACCCTTTGGTCAAATATTCTCGAATTTTACTTTTTGTTTGTTGTTTTTGTTTTATTCAGGTTTTGTTTAGTACATGCCAAATACTTGAAGTTCGGGTCAGCCATTATTACCCATAAACCCTGAACCGCAACTTATTGGCAGGATGGAGGCGCAACGAGACATCGAAAGAAGGGTTGCTCAACAGGAGCAAGCTAGATTAGCTGCATTGGTAGCCGCTCAAGTGCATCAATAGAATATTGATAACCCAGGTCGTGCAATAAATCCTGATGATGAGGACCTGGGTGATGAAGAGTTACTAAACCCAAGGCATACTGAAGAGGTGGCGGCACCTGTGAACAGAAGAGACCGTCAAGCTAGATTGAGACCTGAACGCCGAGCTATGCAGATTCTGTTTGATGATGATGATGACGATCTGGATGGAGCCAGTGCCACAGGGGCTATTATTCCTCCGCCCTTGGCACCCGGAGCAAAGTTCAATATCACTAGCACTATGATTCAACTATTGCAGCTCAAGGGATTATTTGGTGGACTTGCAGGAGACGATCCGAATATGCATCTGATTAATTTTATCTCTACATGCAAATCATTCGACAATCCAGGCGTTGGACAGAATGCAATTCGGTTGCGATTATTTCCATTGTCTCTATCTGGGGAGGCAACTCTATGGTTGAACGGGCTAACTCCCAATTCTATTACTAATTGGAGGCAATTGAAAGACGCTTTCCTAGAAAGATTTTTTCCGCCATCTAAAAGAGCATAGTTGAGGGATGAAATCAGCAATTTTAGACAGCTACCAACTGAAGCTCTCCACGAAACATGGGAGAGGTTCAAGAAGAAGCTTATGAGGTGTCCAAATCATCATATCACCAATGTTCACTTGATAGAGATATTATACAGGTGTTTGAATTCGGTGACTAAGCCAGTGGTTGATAATGCTGCAGGAGGGTCATTCATGGACCTTACTTTTGTTCAGGCAAGTGATATGCTAGACCGTATGACAAAGCAAAGTAGAGCTTGGCATACCAGGGATTCTAAGGTAGCAAGCTCTACTATATCTATTGGCATGACTGCAGAACAAAGGCGAAGAGAGGAGGAACGTGATCAAGATATGATGCACATGAAAACTCAGATGGATCTTCTTACCAAGCATTTATTATCAGGGAAGATCCAAAAAGTCAAAGCAGTTAAGGAAGAGATGAATCTGATTCCGAAGAAGAAGCGAACTACTTGAATAATCAGGGGGTTTCGAGGCAATGCCCAAGGAAACCAAGGTCGGAACTATTATGATAAATCTGGAAACAAGGACCGTGATCAAGGTAGTTGGAAGAATAAGACTGACAGGAGTGGTTTGTATGTTCCTCCTGGAAGTCGTGACGCCGCTGCATCTGGTACGGGGAAGATGTCAATGGAAGATATGATGGCTAAGCTGTTGAAAGGAGTAGAGGCGACTAATACAGGAGTGAACGAGGTGAAGAATGATTTGTCATCAATAAATCAGTTGGTTGACTCACATTCCACTTCAATAAAACAGCTGGAACAACAATTAAGTCAACTTTCAGCGGTATTAAATCAAAGAAAAGCTGGAACGCTACCTAGCGACACAGTGCAAAATCCAAGGAATGATGGATCGTGTATGGATATTACTACCCGAAGTGGTAAAGTGTCGGAAAATCCATCCAAAGGCAAGCAGGTGATTGATGATATAGCAAATAATGGTGTCAATGAAGAACGAGAAGAGGCCGAAGAAGCTGAAGATTGTGTCCATGATGTCATCCCTAAACGTCTATAGCCTGAAAAGATCGACAATCGAAAGCAAGATGAAAAGGAAGTGGTGGAGAAAACTATTCCTCTTCCACCACCACCTTTTTCTCAGAGACTGAAGAAGAAAGCTGATGATACCAGGTTCCATAAATTTATGACTATGTTGAAGCAGCTGACTATTAACGTTCCGTTGGTAGAGGCGCTGGAGCAGATGCCTGGGTACGCCAAATTCATGAAGGACCTTTTGACAAAGAAGCGGACAGTAAGTTATGAGTTGACAGATAATGTTCATCATTACAGTGCAATCGCTACCAGATCACTAGTTCAGAAGAAGGCAGATCCTGGTGCTTTTACTATTGCATGCACGGTTGGATCTTTGAATTTTGCTAAAGCATTGTGTGATTTAGGAGCTAGCATCAATTTGATGCCACTATCTATTTACAGGAAGTTGGGGTTGGGTGATCCTACACCAATCAATATGAGGCTCGTAATGGCAGATAGGTCGGTAAAACGACTTGTTGGTAGCTTATATGATGTATTGGTGAAGGTTTCCTCCTTCATTTTTCCCGCAGATTTTGTTATTTTGGATTGTGAGGTGGACTCTGAAGTTCTCATAATCTTGGGGCGTCCTTTCCTTACAACAGGAAGTGTGCTTATTGATTTGAGAGCTAATGAGCTTGTATTTCGAATGAATAACGAAGTGGTCCGCTTTGATGTATGCAAATCAATGTAGCAACCCAAGGATATAAATGTATTCTCTATAGCTAATGTTTATTATGATGATGAGAAAGAAGTATCTATAGAGAAGCAGCTTATTGTTGATCCATTGGCGGCTGTGCTTACGAATGTTGAGCGCGAGGATGTTGAAGATTATGAAGAAACTATTTGTTCTCTAACAGGAATAGGGTCGTATTCTCATGCTCCCAAGAAGCTGGACCTTGATCTCAAAAATTGACCTACACCACCAGCTAAACCATCCATTGAAGAGCCACAAATGTTAGAATTGAAGGAGCTGCCCAGTCATCTAAAATATGCGTTCTTGGGAAGTGGAAACAAACTTCCAGTTATTGTTGTGGCAGATTTGGGTGAGCAACAAGTTGCAGCTCTCATCTCTGTTCTGGGGAGATACAAGAGAGCCATCGATTGGACTATCGCTGATATTATTGGTATCCCACCTGGGATATGCATGCACAAAATTCAGCTTGAAGAAAATTGCATACCCACCATTGAGCATCAAAGACGTTTGAATCCACCTATGCAAGAGGTGGTGAAGAAAGAAATTATTAAATGGCTAGATGCAGGGGTAGTGTATCCAATCTTCGACAGTAAATGGGTGAGTCCAGTACAGTGTGTGCCCAAGAAAGGGGGCATGACGGTAGTCATGAATGAAAAGAATGATCTAATTTCACTCAGACCTGTCACAGGGTGGAGAGTATGCATGGACTACCGGAAGCTGAATTCGTGGACACTTAAAGATCACTTCCCAATGCCATTCATGGACCAAATGCTTGATCGATTGGCAGGGAAAGGATGGTTTTATTTCTTAGATGGTTATTCCGGCTATAATCAGATTTGTATTGCTCCCGAAGATCAAGAGAAGACAACATTTACATGCCCATATGGTACGTTTGCCTTCAAACGTATGCCATTTGGATTAAACGCACCCGCCACTTTTCAGCGTTGTATGATGTCCATTTTTTCTGATATGGTTGAAGACACCTTGGAGGTGTTCATGGATGATTTTTCAGTCGTGGGTGAGTCATTTAAATTCTTCTTGGCGAATCTAAGCCTGGCGTTACAGAGATGTATTGAATTCAACTTGGTACTAAACTGGGAGAAGTGCCACTTTATGGTTAAGGAAGGTATTGTTCTTGGTCACAAAATCTCCGAAAAAGGAATTGAGGTTGATCGAGCTAAAATTAAAGTTATCGAGAAACTACCACCTCCAATTTTTATAAAGGGAGTTCGTAGCTTCCTCGGTCATGCAATTTATTAAAGACTTTTCCAAGATTGCTAGTCCGTTATGTAAACTTTTGGAGAAGGATTCTAAGTTCAATTTTGATGAAGATTGCATGAAGGTATTTGAATGCCTCAAAGGGATGTTAGTCGAAGCTCCTATCATCGTATCGCCTGATTGGTCTCTACCATTTGAAGTTATGTGCGATGCAAGCGGGGTAGCTTTGGGTGCTGTACTCGGTCAGAGAAGAGAAAAGTTATTTCATCCAATCTACTATGCAAGCAAGGCCTTGAACGGAACCCAGAAGAAATATACTATCACGGAACAAGAGCTTTTAGCAGTTGTTTATGCGTTTGAAAAGTTCTGTGCTTACTTGTTGGGAACCAAAGTGGTGGTTCATACTGATCATGCAGCTCTGAGATATTTAATGGCAAATAAGGATGCAAAGCCAAGGCTAATTCGATAGGTGTTATTGCTGCAAGAATTTTATTTCGAAGTAAAAGATAGAAAAGGTTGTGAAAACCAAGTAGCGGATCATCTATCTAGACTTGAGAATGAGCACATAGCGCAACCTGATCTTGAAATTAATGATGCATTCCCCGACGAAGAGATACTAGCTGCGATGATGGAAGAGTTACCATGGTACGCAGACTTTGCGAACTATGTGGTAATTAATGTGATGCCTGCAAATCTATCTTTTCATCAAAAGAGAAAGTTCATGCATGATGTGAAACACTACATCTGGGATGAACCATATCTGTTTCAACGATGTGCGGATGGTGTTATTAGGCGATGTATATCGCATGTGGAAGTGGCTATCATATTAGAAGCAAGCCATGCTTCCCAAGTTGGGGGTCACCATGCAGGTGATCGGACAGCCAGGAAGGTATTGCAAAACAGTTATTATTGGCCTTCATTATTTAAGGATGCATATGATTTTGTGAAAAGATGTGATCAGTGTCAGAGGCAAGGTGCAATTTCGAAGCACCATGAGATGTCCATGTCTAAGATTCTTGAAGTAGAGCTATTTGATGTGTGGGGAATTGATTTCATGGGCCCATTTATAAGCTCGTTTGGGATAAAATATATCCTAGTTGCTGTGGATTATGAATCCAAATGGGTCGAAGCTGTAGCACTGGCAGATAATGAAGGTAAGCGTGTTGTAGCATTCTTGAAGAGAAATATCTTCTCTCATTTTGGGGTACCACGTACCACCATAAGCGATGGAGGATCACACTTCTGCAACAAGCTATTCAGATCCGTGTTGGTGAAATATGGGGTCAAGCAATATAAGGTAGCCACACCTTATCACCCACAAACTAGTGGACAGGTAGAGGTTTCTAATCGAGAGATCAAGCTGATCCCTGCTAAGACTGTAAATGCTAATAGGAAAGATTGGTCTCGAAAGCTAGACGATGCCTTATGGGCTTATAGGACTGCATTCAAAATGCCAATTGGCATGTCCCCGTACCAACTAGTTTATGGGAAGGCTTGTCACTTGCCCATTGAGCTCGAACATAAAGCATTATGGGCATTGAAGTGGCTTAATTTGAATTGGGATGATGCTATGAATCTGAGATTGGAGCAGCTGAATGAGATGGATGAGTTTCGTCTACATGCGTATGAAAGATCAGACCTCTACAAGGAACTGATGAAAAAGTATCATGATCGGCGGATTATCCAACGAAACTTTATGAGGGGAGATATGGTACTTCTTTTCAACTCCAGACTGAAGCTATTTCCAGGTAAGTTGAAGTCTAAATGGTCTGGCCCGTTCAAAATTAGCCAAGTCTACTCGTCTGGAGTAGTAGAGTTAGAAGACAATAATGGTGGTGTCTTTAAGGTAAATGGCCAATGAGTGAAGCCATATATCGGTCCTCTTGACTCGATCAAATGCATGGCCACCATCTATCTCGATGAAGTCTAAGTAATCGAGGTAACTATGTCGTGCCGCGACAATAAATCAAGCGCTAGATGGGAGGCAACCCATCATCTTTAATTGTTTTGTTTCACTAGGAGTTTGTTTTTGTAGTTGAGTCACGACCAAAACTAAGGCTCTTGGTGGGAGGCAACCCATCATTCTAATTGTTTTTGTTGTTTGTGAGTAAGTGTAGGTGCAAGATGTATAAAGGAGGAGATTGGTCTTAAATTTTGATTTGGAAGTGGTTCATGTTGAAGGTGGTAAGTTAGGAATGAAGAAGCAAAGGCTATGGGTTAGGCATTGCCTATGCAAATCTAGGCAATGAACAAGGCAAGGCCTATGTAAATCTAGGCAACGAACAAGGCAAGGCCTATGCTATGGCCTTTGGTCTCTGAATCTACAATGCCATAGCATAGGTGCCGCCTATGCCCAACAATGCCATAGCATAGGCGCCGCCTATGTCCAACTAGGCTTTGCAAAAGGCGCCACCTATGCCAAGCATAGGCAAAGCATTAGGCGCCGCCTATGCTTACTTTTTGGTCTCCTAAACCAATTTTAAATGGGTCAAACCCGACCCACGCCTTGTCCTATAAATAAAACTCCAACCTTAAGACAAAATCACATTGTTTGCTAGACCTAGGCGCCGCCTTTACTCTCCAAATCTTTTAAAATTTTTATTTTTGCTCATTCACCGTTGCTAGATCATCTTCCAAGTACATCACCAAGTAAGTTCTTCTTTTATATTTCGTAAGTGTTACGATACTACGCTTATAATGGTATTTTAGATCTTAAAGTGATGTTGGTAATTTGAATATGGTTGGTTTGTGGTGCTACATCTAGTTGAGTGAAAGAATACGTGTGGGTGTTCTTGACTTGTTTCCAACTTGTCTTTGATTTTGATACACTGTCATACTTTTGCGGAATCGACATGGTCAAGTTACTTGCATAACCTTGTAACTCGAAAGCTTGAATGTTGGAATGCCCTGTTCATCGAGATGAAAATCATGGTTGACAACAAACATGAGATGTTATGATTATTTCTAGGCCATAACTCGATACGATATCCATGTAGTAGTTTTGTTCAAAAGATGCATTAAGCCAAGCATAAAAGCATAGTCAAGATTACACGAAATAGAGTTGAAAAGGATAGTTAGAGACAACATGAAAGTATGATTGTGCTAAAATGTATTATTGGAACATATCACCTACACGTATATCGATGAAGTTTGAGTAATCGATAGCATTCACTTAATTAGTTTGTACCAACAAATTAAGTGTGGGGTGGTGCCACTATTGTTGTGTGTCGATCAAATCTTATGAGATAAGCTAACATGATTGTATTTTAATCTCAGGTACAATGGCACCAAAAAGTCGACCAGGAAAAGAAAAAGAATCCACCTCACAGAAGGGACAGAAAAGGGGAAGAAAAGAGCAAGTTGAATCCTCCTCACTGCAAATACCTTGCCGCATGTTCGGGATAAAATGGGTCCTAGAGGATGAAAGAAAGGAGTGGTACATGAACAACAAAGTGAAAAAGTATGTTCATGTGGAGCTGATACAAAAGGAAAGCCTAGCGAAGAAAGAACCTCGCATTTTGTCCAAAATAATGGCGTTACATCTTGATTTCATTTTACGGGATATGGGAGAGTGCAATCTTGATCTAACGCGAGAATTCTATGAAAATTGGTCCCCAAAGACTACCGGAAGTGAGGTGAATATTAGGGGCCAAGTCTTGCAACTAAATACGGAGTTTTTCAACACTTTTCTAGGTCTTCCATCTGTTGATCCCTCACCGCTCAAGGAGCTTCAACAAAGACCTCCGTATAGGGTAATCAGACACACACTATGTGGAACAAGATCAATGGCACTTTGGAGTCGACACAAGGACACCGGTCGGCACAATACCTTCCCGTATGCTTCCTTGAACAGAGAAGCACGGATATGGTTGTGGATAGTCAACTCTTGCCTGATTCCAGGGACGCAGTACACAAAGATCACACGTGATAGAGTCTGCTTGGTGTACGCATTGATGACCAACATCCCCATCAACATTGGGGAGATTATTCGATCTTCAATGCGTAAGGCTAGGCTGCACAAGAGGTCCCACTTCAGCTTTGGCAATCTGTTGACTGCGATATTGAGGAAGGAGGACATCGAAGAGGAACCTGCATATCATAAGCTTCCACACAACCCAAAGAAGTTTGATCTGACAAAGGTTAAAGATGCGGAATCTATGCATGGCGTCAACCTGACCACTGCAGAAAGACATGCTCACGACGAAAGCTTCTTCCGCCATTTATATGGCATGACGAGGTTCACCATGATGAGCGGGGGTCGTGTTCCAACTGCTGCAGAGCTCCAGCAATTAGATTATGACTACCCAATGAATGAGCATGCGAGGGCAATGTGTGGAGTAGGTGTATATTTTGAGGAACCTTTTGATGATGACGTGCCAACCAACGATGATCGTCGAATGCTAGACTCAGACGTGGAGAAAAATTCTGATGCCGACGACTCCGATGATGATTCCGATGCAGGGGGTATGACCCCAGACATAGAGGGGGAGTCCGAATGATCCAGGATTTCCTTATTTATTTTCCACTGAGGGCAGTGTGTCCCGTCTAAGTGTGGGGTGCTGGTATTTGTATGCTGTACTTCTTTGCCTATATTTAGTTATGTTTGTTTGTTTGATTTTGTCTCGTAGTTAGTAGTTTTTTTTCACAAAATTTATCTTAGATTTTGCATGAAATTGTTCTGATAGGCGGCATGGTATTATGACAAGAGTTTGTGCTAAAATCATTACTATTGAGACATTTAGGCTCTAAGTGTGACTCACTATGTGATAAGTGTGTGGTTTAATTCCTTCATTTGTTAGGTCAAGAGTCTATACTGCTCCCAATAAAGTTAACCATGTGCCTTGTGTGTGTGAGATAATAGTATACTCTGTGTTATAGCTGATGCTAGAACTTGCCTGGTGTGTGTGTAAAGAAAAATAAAGAGTGCAAGTTTAGGAGATGATTTAGGCATTTCTTTGGCAGCCTGTGATTGTTTACCTTCTTTTTACCTACCCTTATACATTATCCTAGTTAACCCCCGTTGAGCCTTTAGCTATTTTCTTTGACAACCTCATATGTAGCCTAATCCATTTTTTTTCAAGACCATAATTTGATCCAAATTCCTAAGCGCTTTAAATTGTAAAGTCATGTGAATAAAATAAGAGGAAATTGGGTGAGAGTGATGCCTTAGAGTGTACTGGTACTTGAATTTGTTATGAATAAGAGTGGCTGTTATAGAGTTGTATTAAAAAAATGAAAAGAAAAATAAAAAGTTAATTCTGTTTAAAATTGAATAACAAAATAGGTGAAAAGGAGTGGTAGATAAAAGGAAAGTAGAGAGGTTGGGTGGTAGATAAAAGAAAAGTAGAGAGGTTGTTTAAAAGAGAGTGTTAATGGCATAATGTGATGTATTAAAGCGCTTAGGGAACATAGTCACTATTTCTGGCCAAAATAGTCCTACCTGTCCCCTAGCCTACATTACAACCTGAAAAGACCTATTTGATCCTAAGTTTAGCATTCTGATATTAGTAGAGCATTACACTAAGGGCAAGCCTATGGTCATCAGTTGCAACATATAAGTTCTTTGTGAAAGAGAGAGCAAGGAGAATCTTATACCCATATTTCAAAAAATTCAAAACTTGTGAGTGATTATGGGTGATATCTTGTGTGAGACACACATGGTTGATGAGTTTTGGGTAGTTGTGTATGATTCTTTATGCCTTAACTTGTGGATACGAATTAACCATCATCACGGGTCTATGTTAGAGGTTAAATTGTTTCTTATAGCAATCAAGGAACCTACTCTTTGTTAATGATTCCCGTGCCTGTCTTGATGAATATTTTGTGTTGTTACTATGAAATCCTAAGTAAATGTTTGCATAGACGTAATATTTTGTTCGAGGATGAACAAAGCTTTAAGTATGGGGTGTTGATGTTGGGCGTATTTACACGCCTAAACACCATAATTTGCCCATATTTTAGGCTAAGTTTTGAGGATAAAATATATAATTCCTGCACTTTTAGTCCATTTTCCTGTAAGTGAGCTAACCAACATGATTAGCATATTTTCAGGTATTTATGATGAAGATTTCAGCACTTTGTGGACCTTTCAGTAGCAAAGGGAAACTTCGCATAAGATGGAAGGCAGCGTGTGGAAGCTTGAGGACTAAATATGATGCATGGAGAATCTGTCCAGGGCAAAAACAGTATTTTTACATACTTAAGGGTGCAGCAGTAACCTAGTAGGAATATGACCAGGATGCAGTAACCGAGTAGGACTAGGACAAGGATGTTATAAAAACCTTATTTGTTGAATTTTATGCAAGCATTATCATACTTTAGATTTTACTTTTCTTTAGACACTTTAGTATTATTCAGTTTACAGATTCTGTAAGTTACCCACAGAGAAAACATGCTACAAACACTGCAAGAGAGGAAATCACGTCAATCTCATATTGACGCAAATCCATCTTCATCGTGACATTGCTATAATCTTGGTATGATGATGATGTCTTCGTGGATTCCTGTTGTGATCATGAGTAGCTAAACTTCTCTGTTAGGGTTATGGAAGCCTTGTGATATACTATCTATTACTTTGAGTTTGTGAATTCTTGATACATATGCTACTTATATCATTACTCTCTTCATCTTAATTGAATTCTTATGGTTGCAAACATATAGAATACGTCATTATAGCATTAACTTATTCGAGAGAAAAGTTACATGTTTGGAAAAGAGAGTGTGACAAGGAAATAGGACTACCAACCCCTATTTACACGTTAGTGCCGTAACTGGATTAACTTCTTGGAGAGTTCGTACCATTAGTTATACACTTTAGGTTCGAGAGAGGTACGGTGAAATAATCCTTGATGGTCGAGAGACACTAGGATTTACCATTAGAATACGAACCTCTATAAGTGCATGCATGTCTGAATTCCGCATTACTCATAGCTAATAGATACGTAGAACTCACAAGGTGGACATAACCCTAACTTATTATTCTCTGTGATTAAATCTTACTAAACCAAGCATTCATTCGTTACTTTGATACTCTTAATTCACGCCATAATTCAAACCCCCCCTTTCCGTAGAATTTTCGACCAAAAGTCTACTAATAGTTGCATACTTAGTGACCGAGTATTCCCTGTGGGATTCGACACCCAACCCAGTTGGGTTCTATATTTAACATCGACCGCTTACACTCTTACGAGAGCTGTAGTTTGGGCGTTATCAAATATACAACATTTTTTACTATATTGTCTTTAATTATGTTTTTTTGGTCCAACCATATTGTCATTCATGCACTATTTATGCTTCTTGCATTCTCTGTCAAAAAGAAAAAAAAAAGAAATTTCTTATGATCCATTTGAAATTTCTTTTCAAAGTAAAGAGTCTGCAAAGAAAAGAAATTTCTAATAATTGTGAATACATTTAAATAATGAGAAAATAGTTATTAGAAAAGTATCTTATTGTCAGCTCTTCATTTGAAAAATATACCACTGGTCGGCATATATATATATGCTTCTCCTCTCATTTTACTTAATCCCCTACTAAAAATAATTGTTTCAATTTACTTATCTAATTTATCAAATTAAGAAAATTTAACTACATTTTCGTTCAAATAACTAATAAAAAGTCAAATTTAGATTCTCAAGGCATCATTATTAAGATTAGTTTAGTAAAATTTATATTTAATTAAAGTTTTTTCAAGTTTACACACATGTCACTTCGCTCTTGGCCTCTATTTGAACCAGATAAGGCTTTTAATAGTTTGTTAAAATAGTATATCGAAGCAAAGAACATTTTTCATTACATAAATATAAATATTTATTTTAATTAAATAACAATATAAAAGTACTAACAAAAAAAGGTAACTTGACTTCTCAACTAAAGGTGGTTTTATTTGTTTATTCACGTAGTTAAATGTATTTATTGTTATCAAAATCAAATCAACAAAATCATATTTAAAAATATTACTTACTTTAATTCAGGCGCAGATATAATAGAAAAATAGATTAGCATGTATTTTCATCACCACTCAACTGCACATAAAATTAAAAATATTAAAACAAAAAAAGTTTCTAAAAAAAGTGAAGAACATGAAGAATAGATTAAATAAATTTACGCAGAAAGCAGATGATCAGTATAAAATAACAAAAAGACTAAAAGAAAAGAGGAGAAAGCTTGGTATTGTATATTATTATTGAAGTATATATAAGAGAAGTTAAGAAGTTAGAAATTTATTTCAACTCAAATTCTATTTGAATTTGAATTCAAAAAACTAACTGATTATGATATTGATTTGGATAACATTAATTTAAAAAGATATTGATTTGGATAAATAGTAATTTTAAAAATAAAGAAGTAAAAACTCATAGTTGCTAATAAGAAGGAGTCTAGAGGATTATAATTTTTCAGCCACAAAAATATGTTATTAATTTAAAAAATAAAGAAGTAAAAACTCATATATCCTATTAAATAGGAGAAGTCTCAACGAATTGATTTTCAATTCATAAACTTTGTTTAAACGAAGTGACGTGTAGGTCACTTTTTAAATTATTATTATTCATTGTAATATATTGACTTTGTTTAAACTTTTGCCTATTCTGTTTCTTTTATTTCCTTTTTCTTTTATTCTTTTGTTAAAAACTCATATTTTTTAAAAACAAAAGGTAACAACGATTTGAAAATATGAATTTGTTAACAAATTTAAAATAATAGGGTGTAAGGGAGGTTTGGGTCCACTCTAAAGATCAATATTTATTTAAATATATAAATAATTTTAATTGTAAATAGAGATTATTATTATTATTATTATTATTATTATTATTATTTTAGTGGAGTTCAATCTAATGATAATCTTTTCTTAAAAAGCGTAGAATTTTCAAATTCAAATATCTCTAATCTTTTAGTTCAAAATTTTTATTACAATATTATTAGTCTTGTCCTAAATCTGTACACTTGGCAATATTTCATGCTGCCACTTGACTAATTTTGGTGCTTTGTCTTTTACTTTATAATATATATAGATAACTCTCAATTCTATGCGTACTTGGTAGAAAAAATTTGCACGAGTCCAACATCTATTCTAAATCTATATCTATCTATATTTTCTATATTCTATATTCCATATCTATATCTTCTATATTCTATATCCTATATATATTATAAATGACGAAGCGTCAGAAAAAGCCAAGTTACAAGCTATTAAAAAGTCACATGGCAATTTTTAGGCCAAGTTTAATAGTATTATAATAAGATTTTTATAATTATTTGAATTTGAAAATACATTGTCTTTTAAAAAAATATTATTAATTAGTTTAAAAATAGAAATCCATAATGAAAGAGTTCTAAATGAACTCTTATATGTCATAAACTTATCTATATCAAATATAATGATAAATATATTATTATTATTATTATTATTATCATCATCATCATCATTATTATTGATAAATACAAATAATATATATTTGTGGTGTGTATCTAAAACTTCTCCTTACTTGCAATTATTTTAAAAATTTAAATATAAATTGAAATTTAATAATTAAATTCAACATTAATATCTACTTGAAATGCCTTTATATATCCATAAATTTTCAATTTATTTTTATAAAAAGAAAAAAATTAACAGATAAACAAAAGAAAGAAAGAAAGGAAAGAAAAGAAAAGAAAAGAAAATTAGGAAAAAAGGTAATCAAAAGATAATTAAGGCTAATAAATTATTAATTTTAAATTAAAAAATTATAAAATAAAATTACATATTAGAAATAGTTAGTTATCATATTAGAGAGTTCTAATTGGACTCTTATTAAGTTTGAATTGAAAGATTAAGTATTTGAATTTAAAATACATTATCCTTTTAACAAAATGATTTTCATTATCTCAAAAATAGAAACCCACAATTGAAGAGTTCTAATAGATATTTGTTATTTCAAACTTATCTCTTTAAAATTTAAATGTTATAAAATATGTTAAAATACAATTTATTTAAAGATTAATAAAAAATAAAATTTTTATTAAAATAATAATAATAATAATAATAATAATAATAATAATAATAATAATAATAATAATAAATAGTAGTAGTAGTAGTAATAGGAGTATAGTGATAGAAGCAATACTAGTACATAACATTTAGAAGCAGTAGGATGATAATAAATACTACTACTGCTACTACTACTACTACTACTACTACTAATAATAATAATAATAATAATAATAATAATAAGGTGATTAATCTTTTTAAGAAAAAGAAATTAGAAGATTTATAATATTGTAATAAAAGATGTGAACTAAAAATTAAAAATGGTTAAATTTTTAAATATTAGGTTTTTAGAAGAAAACAAAAGGATTTTCATTAATTTTTTTTTAATGATTTTCATTAACTGAAAATTAAGAATCCTTAATTAAAGAGTTATAAATAAACTCCAACTATATCATAATCATAATAATAATAATAATAATATATACATAAATAATAGTAGAAGTAATAACAATATTACACACGTGTTACTGTTGTTAGTATAATAATAATAATAATAATAATAATAATAGTAATTATTATTATTATTATTATTATTATTATTTTGTCTTTTTTTCTACTTTTCTGTTTTCTTTTTTTTTTTGTCTTTTCTTTTTTTTTGGTAGGATTGAAATAGATATCAATATGTAACACCGGCTTAAGGTGTGAGAGTTTAACTTCACCTTCGTCACCTTAAGATCAAAAGATTTTGGTTGAAGATGGTGGACGTCGACTTAAGGTGTAAGGGTTTAACTTCGCCTCTGTCACCTCAAGACCTGACCATTTTTGTTGGCTTAAGGTGAAAGGGTTTAACTTCACCTTTGTCATCTCAAGACACGACCAATATTTTTTGAAGATAGTGGACGTCGACTTAAGGTACGAGTATTTAACTTTGCCTTCGTCACCTCAAAACCCGACTGATTTTCCTTGAAGACGGTGGACGTCAGCTTAAGGTACGAGGGTTTAACTTTGCCTCCATCACCTCAAGACCCCTCCAATTTTGCTTCAAGATGTAATGGTTTTCTTTAAGTATGGGCCCTTTCACCGATGCATTTATGCAATGGTCTTCTCTAAGTATGGGCCCTTTTAAATGGTCATCTCAAGGTACGAGAGTTTAAATTCATCTCTGTCACCTTAAGACCTGACAAGTTCGGCTTCAAGTATACATGACTATATTTCACCAAAGCCAAAACATAGAGGACCTTTTTATTCTTTGGTATTTGTTTTTACAGGTATTTTTTCTGACTCTTGACTCTGTGTTTGACCAAGATTCTTTTGTTTATACAACTTGCAGAGATGGTTAATTTTAAAGACTATACATCTCTATCCTCTAAAAACAAGTATCTCCTGATTGAGGCAAATGATGGTACGGTCTTAACTAGGTTATTGACTGAAACTCCAATAGCAGGCAGGTATGAAGACCTGTGGCCACCCTTGCAAAATTTACTCCATATGTCAGATTAGACTTCAGAACATGAGATTGGTGTCAATCGATCGATTAAAGTATAACTTCTTCGGACTCTTAACCAATGACAATTAAATATTGCGAGCACCCTTTCTTTCTTAGGACGTCTGGTACTCAACGGAGATATACGTTGGGGAGGCACTATAGAGATAACTGGTGAATATCATCATACTCAAGCATATTGGGAATGGGCTGAGGACATATTGGTTGGAAGTGCACAAACCTTGAAGGCAGCAAAATATATGATGAGGTTTATACTTTACTGTTTACTTATGATCGAAACTCAAACATATTACAGGCGTTCTTTGTGGCTTGGTGTCCAACTACCAATACATTGCTTACTTCAGCTGGAGAGATATCCATATCTCTTTGCGACTTATACAAAATTAGAGGCCTGCCCATTGGAGGTCTTTCTTATGAAGAAGTAGTGTCTGGAGCGAAGGAGCTTATAGGTGTTAATGAAAAGAATGAGAGATTTATCCCTCGTTCTTGTGAATTTTTATTTGTATCTTTTCAACATCTTCAAGAAGAAGAGGCTTCTAATCTGAGAGTTCCTCTAAGAAAGTGGATAAAGTTTTGGTGTAAGAGGGTATTAAGATACGAGTCAGCTTCACTAAGGAAGGAGAAAAAATTTACTTGCTTGAATTCAACTTATAACCCAACTGGGACTATTCTAAAAACAGCAAAATAGTTAAGTGCAGATGATGCTACGTTTTCCAAACTTGGAGTGAAGTATGAACGTAGGACTAAGCGTTCCTATCATGTTGGTTGTGCACCTTTGTATTTCCCTCTAAGAATGGACATTTCATTCATCTGGGAACTTTTAGAGTTCCAGCTATGATGGGAGATAAGAAAACTTTCAGTCTTGCAGTTCCAGTCCTATCGAGCATTTATAATGGTCTCAACGGAGTCTATAAATCTTTGCAGCTTGAGCACCTCAGAGTATTCTTTCCTCTCCATTTTGTGTATGGTTGGCTTGGTTACTATTTTAAGACGTATTTTCCACTTTCTAATGGACCATCTATTCCATTGATAATGGCATATTCTGGCAAAGGCAGTGCAAGTTACTTTGATTAAGAGCTTGCTAGAAAGCACATCCATCAAGGAGATAGTGCTATTTGGACTTCAATATGCTAACAAATCTGCTCTTTGTTATTTTGTGGATGATGATAAGGATGATGGATCAGAGATAAGTTACTTCACGAGCCTCCGTTTTAACCTCCTCATTTTTAGATATGGAGGTTAATTCATACTTGATCCATACAGTTCACACCAATTTAGCCGTCAGTTTGGGTTTTATCAAGGCCTTCCCGGAATCTTGAAAGATGATATTCGCAGTGCTTCACTAGATGAAGGCCTTAGATTTCATCGAATTTGTGTATTGCACTGTTCTATGTCGAAAGAAACTTTTCCTAAAGCCATACCCAATGCGCGAAGACATTCATCCACACAATATAAATCTTGGTTGGACAAAATTCATAGAAATTTTCTCGAAGTTAACTTGCAATCTTTGGTGAACGTCGTAGGTCCTATTATCGACACTCCTCAAGAACATGGTGAGGAAGTCCCAATTATGGCTAAGCCTCCAGTTTTGAAATCTAAGGTAGTCATTCTAAACAAAGTCAAGGGACCTCTACATGCAGAAACTTAGAAAGAGAAGTTGTCTGCCCTGACTTAACAGGCTTTCAATAAATGACCATCTCAAGATGAGAGCGATAGTAGTCATGGAGATCATTATTGGAAGAAGGTAAAACCATCCTTGAAAAAGAATGGTGATTCTAACTCCCATGTGGATATTCTTGTTAGTTATCAAAGACTCAATCAGCCATCGATAAGGTAACGACTTAAATCTCTAATATTTCATAGTAGATGCATCACCTTTATATACCCCTCATATGATATTTTCTTTGTGTGTACAGCCAGACAATGTCCAAGTTTTGGAAGATCCTCATAAAAGTAAGCTACGAGATAGTAGCAAGTCTGTAGTAGGTCCAGACTCAAGAGAGTTACTTTTGTCATCCAAAGAGGTCACTTCCAAACCTTACAATAAAATTAAAGAAAATGTAGAGTCAAACTTTTCTCGACAACCAGTGGTAACTATGTCTATTGTTTATGGAAATAAGGTTATTTTAGAGCTTAAAAAGGAATTTATCATGAAGGCTTGGGCTAGTATCCACACCAAACTTGCAGGCCTTACTCTGAATTGTGTTTCTTCTATCCAAGATGATGTCGAAGTCATACTCAACGACATGAGTGGAATGGGGGCAGATATTTCTCCTTTATAGTATTTATTGGGGTCTTTCTTTAGGGTTGCGACTTCATATGACCAAGCATGATCCTCCTTCATTGATAAAGCCACAACCATTAAAGAGTCAGAGCCATATTTGAAAGCCAAAATATATCTTGAGCTTGTATTGAGGGAGAGGGATAAAAAATATGAAGAAGTTTCTACCACCTGTAAATCTCTTGAGAAGGCAAAAAATAAGGTGAAAAAGTTGAAAGCTCGTCGAGATGTTGTCAAGCAAGAAGCTGTAGAGATGGAATCCAAAGTTTTAGCTACTGAAGAAGAGTTTTCCAAGTGTTCAGATGTCTCCCTAGCAACAAAAAATTCCATTAAGATCATGGAGAAGAAGAATTAAGTCTTACAGTTTGCTTTACAAGATTAGTCAATTATAAGTTATACTTAGATTAGGCTTAGGAGATGTCTTCCTTCAAACCTTCTTGTTGTGATTCTTTAACCTTTTTATTGAGTAGTTGGATCTATTAGTTGTAATGGAAACTCTTTTTCTTTATATTGCACATTTATTTTTTTTGAATTTCAACTCCAAGAATTGTTTGCTTATTTTGATGTATTGATGATGTAGTACTGGCTTTTCTCCCAAAACTTGTTGCTCATTGGCTTCACACCGTTGTCTCACAAATGAGTTAGACTTGCAAATTCAATTTAAAAGTCTTAAGAATTAAAGCTTTTGACTTTATAGTTGATAATTACACGTGTGGTAGACCTATGCCTCAACTGTAGGCTTTGGGTATTCCAAATTCTATTGAAAGAGCTTCCCCTTTAGATAGGTTGCCCTTATTGAGCCACAAGTATTTGGCATCAATTTAAAACTTAATTGAGATGCACGCAGACTTAACTTTCATATTGTGGATCAAGCAGGGACATGTATTTTTTTGACACTCATATAACTAAACTCAGAATAAATTCCAAGCGCCTACGTACCTCAGTAAAGAGGATCAAGTCACAACGTAGTTCTAGGTGAGTACTTTTTTTATGTGTGTGTGTCCTAACTTTTTCCTAGGCCACCTCTTTTGATGTTTTCAACCTAGCGGACATATTGTTTTTAGCTGTATACAGTTTATACTCTTGCTAGCCAGGAGTGGACATACAGTTTATACTTGTGCCTTAAGGAGTGTTATCTTCTTCAAGGATAGTACTTCTTTAAGAACTTGGAATTGATAGGGCCAATTTTCACTCTTTCTGCATTGACAAGCTTGCAAGCACCATTTGAATATGCCTCTTGTACAACATATCCTCCATCCCATTTTAGGGTAAATTTGCCCTCAGATTTACGAAAAATAATAATGGGCCTTCTTACTGCAAGGACTTGGTCTCCAACTTGAAAGCACCTCAAGTGGACTCTTTTGTTGAAAGAACGAGATAGATAGACTTGATAGCATTCAAGATTTTGTTGAGCCTCTAACCTCTTCTCATCAAGAGCTTCTAACTCTGCAAGATGTAACTTAGAATTTTCTTCATTGGTGAGTCCTTCTTGAATAGTCAGTCTCAAAGAATGTATTTGACGCTCAAGTGGTAGGACTGGTTTAACTCCAAAAGCAAGTGAGTATCGGGTTGCCTGTGTTGGTGTGTGGTAAGTGATTATATATGCCCATAAAGCTTCTTCCATTCGCTCATGCTAGTCTCTTTTGGATTTGGAGACAACTTATTCAACAAGTTGTATAAAGTCTTGTTGAATGCTTCGGCTAGACCATTGGTGACAACATGGTACATAGAAGACTTGCGCTGATTGAAACTAAAGAGATCACAAATGATCAGCTTGTTATCAAATGGCTTGCCATTATCGGTTATTATATATAGAGGTATTCTAAAGCGGCAGATGATATTCACTCGGATGAAATTCACAACATTTTTTTTTTTTTACTTTTTTTAGAGCAATAGCTTTGGCCCATTTTGAGAAGTAATGTGTTGCGGCCAAGATGTATAAGTATCCACCAGAAGATTTTGGTAGTGGACCAACAACATCTATTCCCCATGCATTGAATGGCCAAAATGCTATTGTTGGGTGTAGTACTTCAGGAGGTTAATGTGTGAAATTCGCATGGAATTGACAAGCTTTGCATTTTCTAACATAGTCCAAGCAATCTTTCACCATCGTTGGTCAATAGTATGTCATCCTTTTTATCTGAAAATAGAGCTTCGATCCAGACTGATGCGATCCATAAACTCCTGAGTGCGCTTCTTGCAAAGCTTGAATTGTTTCTTTCTCTCCCAAACATCGCAAGAGTATTCCTTCAAATGATTTTCTGTATAACGTGTCTTTATAGTAAAGGAAGCGAGGTGCACAATGATGAATGTCAGTCCTTCTCCTTAGATCCTCTGGAAGTATCCCATAACATAAGTAATCAATGATATGTTGTTTCCAATCTTCTTTTACAGCTTTAGACACAACAAAGAGGTATTCAAACTTATTTTGTACTCCTCATTTGACGATGGTACTACCCATTCTTGGTAAATAGTAACTTGTGTTTGTTTTGGAAGAGTTAGGGTTGAGGCTAAAGAAGCTAGCGCATCATCTTGCTTATTTTCTTTCATCGGCACATGCTGGAGGGTTACTTCTCCAAGCCAGCCTATCAACTTTTGTACATAATCATGATATGGTCGTAGCTCAGGCTTTGTAACTTCATAGCTTCCCAAAAGTTGCTTGATCACCAATTTGGAGTCATCACAGACTTGTAATTACAGTTGTTTTATATCAACTTCCATCTCAAGTACAAATATTAATGACTGATATTCAGCAACATTATTAGAGCAACGGTTTGTTAGGGTTAAAGAGTATGGGATGACCTCTCCTTGTGGGGTGATGAACACCACACCAGCACCAGTTCTATCTCGATGTGCGACACTATTAAAGTACATCTTCCATGGGGGTCTGACTTTAATAACCATTGCATCTTCATTAGGAAGTTCATCGCTCAATTCCCAGTCATCAGGTATCGGGTGGTCTGCCAAAAAGTCAGCCAATGCTTTTCCCTTTATGGCATTTTGGGGAACATACACAATCTCAAACTATTAAAATTGAAGGTACTATCTTGCAAGTCGTTCACTAAGGACTAGTTTCGACATTACAAACTTGATAGGTTTCGCCCTAGACACAAAGAGAACAACATGAGCTTGAAAGTAGTGTTTCATCTTTTGAATTGAGAAGGCCAAAGTCAAACATAATTTTTCGATTGGAGAATACTTTAGCTCATTTGGTGTCATCATTCTGCTCAGATAGTAAAGAGAGTTCTCTTTGCCTTCACTATTTTCTTGAGCTAGTAGTGCTCTAACTGAACTCTTTTATGCTACGATGTAGAGTATCTATGGTTTCCCAAGCATAGGTGCTACAAGAACTAGTGTCTTCATTAATTATGATTTGGTACTCTCAAATACATTACTACAAGTTGGGTCTCATTCAAAGGAAGTGTCCTTCATGAGACGACTAAATGGTTGACATTTTCCAGACAGGTTTGGGATGAACCTCCTTAAATATGCTAGCCTTCCTTGAAAGATTTTTAACTCATGAATGTTTTGAGGCTCAGGCATCTTCAAAATTGCATCAACCTTGGCTTAATCAATTCCAATTCCTCGGTGTCGCATGATGAAGCCAAGAAACATTTTGGAAGTAACTCTAAAGGCACACTTCAATGGATTTATCCTAAGTTGATATCTTTAAAGTAACTCGAACACCATTCTTAGGTTTTTAAGTGGTCATTTCTCTTTCTTGACTTCACCACTAGATTATCCATATAGCATTCAATATTTTTATGGAGCAGGCTGTCAAAGATGTTTTGCATAGCCTTTTGATATGTGGAACCAGCGTTCTTCAAGCCAAAAGGCATCACTTTGTAGAAATAAATACCTCTGGGCATATGAAATATAGTGAGTTTTTCATTCTTTGGTGTTATGCGGATTTGATTGTGGCCGAATAAACCATCCATGAAGGACACTACCTCATAACCAGTGGTGGCATAATCATCAACTCTAGTATGGGGATTGGGAAGTCATCCTTAGTGAAAGCGTTGTTGAGATCCCAAAAGTTGACACAAACTTGAATTTGGCCATTCTTTTTTCGTATTGGAACAATACTTGAAATCCACGTAGGATATTTGACTTCACGAATAAAGCCAGCTTCAATGAGTTTGTTAACTTTATTTTTAATCAATGGAGCCAACTCTGTCCTAAAGTGAATTTGGGATTGCTTAATAAGACGAGCCCTGTTCTTGACCGCCAACTGATAGACTGCTACTGTTGGATCTAAGTCAGGCATCTCTTTGTAACTCCAAGTGAAGACATCCATATATTCTTTGAGTATATCCATATAAGCGATTTTCTCCTCTACTTTTAAAACGCACTCAGGTAAGTTAGTCTTGGGTCTTCATCAGTTCCAAGATTAACTTCCTTCAAGGGACCTATTGTGGCCTTTACTCCTTCAAGTTGTGATGGAGCATCTTTAGAATCTTCCTCCTCTTGAGGATCATTGTCGTTGATGGATATGTGTTAAAACCAGAAAGTATCTTCCATCTCTTCATCAACTTTTATTTGGGATAAAACCTCATTTCTATTTTGGGTCGTAAAATGATATTAGGATCCAACACTTTCTTCATCTTCCTTACACTTTTTGGTATAAACCACAGTATAAGCTTTAGCTTTTAACACCTCATTGCATGAAACCAACAGTTTCGTCTGCCGCCTCATTCTATATGGAATCAAACTTTGGATATCCTTTTGGATTTTAAGTGAAGGCTAATCATTGTGCTTTGACGACTTCTCTGATGCTTGTTTATTTTCTTCTTATTTAGAGGTCCCAACCTTTTGAACACAAAAGTTCTTACAGTTGATCCTCTAATTCAGTTAAAGGTAGAAGGTCTTTTGTTGGATGCAGTAGACTCTTCTTCTACAATGATATAGTTACTAACCACCCTATTTATGGAGATGCGAATTGAAGGTGGCTGCGTGTATCCTAGGCCTTCATGTGCTTAACTAATTGTACCTTTTGACAAAAGTTTTCCCAACCTTGATAGCTCATTAGGATTATATCCAGCCTTAAGAAATAGCTTGTATGCATTTGGATCGAAGCCCTCTTTTGTATGCTTCGCAGGGAGTGTCATATCTTGTGGCGAATTTTAAGCCGTAAACTCTCCAAATAGTCTTAAGGATGGATTTATTATGTCAATCCTCCTGATAAGTAAAGTTAGCCCCTTTATCATATTATATTGGACATTAGATGGGTGGTCTTTTTTATTTCTTTACCTTTAGTACGTAGTGAAGAACAAGAGTTGCCTTTTTTTTTTGTAGGTGCGATGCTTTTTTTATTCGAAGTGAAGAGGGCTTCTTGGTGGAAACTTTTTCGACAGTCACCGCGACCTTCTTAGATGTAAGATTATCATACTTGGTCTTGGTGACATCTTCAACCATTTTCTCATTAATAACATAATTCTTTAAGTAGAATTTTGCATCGGTAAAGTGCGACTCAGCTTCAGTGAATGGCTTATCATCGGCAACTATCTTTCTTTCCACTTCTCCTTTGAGGTACTTCAAGCATTGATAGTAAGAGGACGAGATAATTTTGTTCTAGTGTACCCAAGGCCTACCAAGTAATATATTGTATGAAGTTTCGCATCGATCACATGCATCAATGCATTTGATTGAAAATCATCCATACGAATCCCCAACTTGATGGCTCTCATGGCCCTATGGGCCCCTTGGTTGAAGTCTTGGATCATTATACATCGTTCGGCCAGTTCTTCAGTAGCGATGACAAGTTCCTTGATTGTACGAATAGGCAGGATATTAACTCTGGATCCCTCATCAATCAAGACTCTATAGTTTCTTATTATGTTCTTCAGCATATATTTGGACTGGATCAAGTGATCCAAAGTAATAGAGATTTGATGAGAACTGGTCATCTTATCATCGAAGAAGATCTTCTTTTCATTTGACAGTTGCATGACTTTGTTTTTAAAGACAAAGTACTTTTCCAGAGGATGACTCACAAGCCTATGATATTTATAATAATTAGGGTCATTAGTCCTTCCAACTTCGTTAGGCTACTTCATCTCTGGGAGTTCAATGAGCTTATGCTCAAGGAGTTCATCAAAAATCTCAGCAACATAAGAATCAAGGTAGGGATATTCATTTTCTTGCATCTCATTTAAAGTTTTTTGATTTGGACATGCTCCAGAAGTCATCTTCACATTTTGATTCTTGATCACCTTCATTACGACCTTCATAGGATACACGTCACTATTCAAAGATTCCTTGTTGTTATTTTTAGGGACAAACTTACCCTAGATTTTGAGTTCCTGCTTGTTCTTTCCCCTTCAAGGGTCATGAATAGGTGTTGCTCCCTTTCTAACAGAAGACATGCTCAACTTCATATCATAATCACGGGTAGCTAACTCTTCAAAGGATTTAGGCTTAATGCTTTGCAAGATGTGGAGAAGCTCCCAGTGCATTCCTTGGATGCACGTCTCTAATTTAGAAGCTTCTTTGAGCCTCTCTTTGAGTTTAGGACAGCATTTCTCCATCGATTGATGAAGTCCATAACTGGTTCATCCTTTCTTTGTCGAGTATTTGTGAGCTCTACCATGCTCACTGTACGCCTTATGCTATAAAAGCAATTTAGAACTCATGCTCCAATTGCTCCCAACTATCGATAGAGTTAGTTTTGAGGTTCATAGACCAATCAAAGGTGTTTCCTTTTAGGGAACGAACAAAATTTTTGACAAGATAGTCACCGTAAGTTCCAGTATTATTACATGTCTCAACAAAGTGTGCAACATATTGCTTTGGGTTCCCTTTGCCCTCAAACTATTGAAATTTAAAGGGTTGATAGCTGGCAAGCATTTTGAGGCTATCTATTCTCACAATGTAGGGATTGGCATACGCAAGGAAAGACTTTATGACAAAATCATACTTGTCTTTGAGGGGCCTTTCAATGAATTTCTTCAATTGCTCAATCGGGATCATTCCCTCAGAAGAAACTTGTACCTCTTTAGTTGGTGGTGTTTGTTTCATAGAATGTTTTGTCTCATAAGCCTCTAGAGATTTTCTAGGTGCATGGCTAGACTCTCCATCTATCAAGCCTTCCATCCTATCCACTATCTTATCAATCCGAGCATCCTATTTTTGAACATATTTGGTCATGCCCTCAATTGCATTTGCCAGATTACCAAGTTGCTCCTCTATAGATAAGGCATTAGTCAACATCACTTGCATGATTACTGGAGATGTTGGAGAGGAACACGGATTTTCGCATAAGCTGATCTTTGAAGGGCTCATCTTATGCGGTGTAAGTAGAGATAAAGCATTTGTTGAACGACCATCACTCTTTGTGCCAGAGTATTTGAAACCAGAATGCTTAAGTAGAGATAGAGTCTTCTTAAGTGATTCCACCACACTGCTTCCTCCTTCTGAAGCACTTGCACTGGACTTCATTTCTTTTGGGGTTGAAGATCCAAAACTGGAGTTGGTGCGATGACACTGGATGTGTTTGTTATCCTAGCAAGCCTACCTTGGTCCTTGTGACAGCTCGCAAGCTTCCGAAAGTAACACCAAGGATGTTTTTTACTTCAACAAAGAACTTTGAATCAACAACCTTGAAAGTAGTTGATTGAGAGTTGACCTTCTTAGAAGTCATTTCGTTGTTCTTAAACTTTAAAGTATAAAAGGTTGAGATGAGAGGTAGAGATTATCCTACTAGGCATGCCAGAATTTATTGGACAGTAAAATTTTGAGTCGGAAAGATAAATAATTGAGACAAGAAAATATTGCAGCAATCAATTTATTAATTTCAATATGTGAGTGTTACAATCTCTATGAATTCTCTGATTCGCCTTTTCAAATATAAATTCAAGGGCTTAAAGCTTGATCTTGAATTTGAACTTGATTTGTTGATTTGAGGGACTTGATCTTGACTTGTGCTTGAATTCAAGGTCTTTTGAGCTTATTCTTGAATGTTGTGGTATTGATCTTGAATATTGATGAACTTGATTTAAATGCTTGAGTTTTGTACAGAAATTGTGGCGTTTGATCTACGAGATTTCTCTTTCTTCTTGTTAGAGTTCGGGGGGGGGGGGGGGGGGAGGGTCCTTTTCTGAAGTATGAGACCCCTATTTATAGTTGTGGAAAGGGAAGATTCATGATGAATATGAATTTCCTTTGTCCAATCAAATTCAAGTGATGTGACGCCTTTTATAGGCTCTGATTTCATTGGGCCTACTGCATCATTTTGACATGTGGCATGGACCTATTGGCTCCTTCACTTGACTGGGCATGCCATGTCATTTGATACGTGGCACTCCTTTGGGCTTCTAATAATATCTTGGGCTTAGAAAAGTTAGCTCATCATTTGTAGCCCAAGTTAATGGACTAACCCAATAAAAATTAGACTTTAATTAAATTTATACATGTTTGGACTTAAATAATCAATTCAATTATATTAATCCATAATATTTATTCAAGATTAATATATTCTAATTTTAATATAATCTGAATTTCATAGTTGTAGTGATGGTAGTAGTAGTAGTATGGTGGTGATGGTGGTGGTGGTGGTGGTAGTAGTAGTAGTAGTAGTATTAGTAGTATAATGGTGGTAGTAGTAGTAGTCGTGGTGGTGGTAGTGGTGGTGGTAGTGGTGGTAGTCGTGGTAGTAGTCGTGGTAGTAGTGGTAGTAGTGGTGGTAGTGGTGTTAGGGGTGTTAGGGATGGTAGTGGTAATAGTGGTGGCGGTAGCGGTGGCAGTAACCATAGTGGTGGTAGTAGTGGTAGTAGTAGTGGTGGTAATGGTGGTGGAGGAGCAGTAGCAGTAGCAGGAGTAGCAACAGTAGCAGGAGGAGCAATAATAGTAAGAGGAGTAGCAGCAGAATGAGGAGTAGGAGTAGTATTAGCAGCAGTAGGAGCAGTAGCTGTAGTAGTAGTAGCAACAGCAACAGTAGTAGTAGCAGTAGCAGTAGTAGCAGTAGTAGTAGCAGCAGTAACAACACTAGCAACAACAACAACAATAGTAATAATAACAAAAAGGTGATTATTTTTTTTTTAAAACAAAAAAAAAAGCTTTATAATATTGTAATAAAAGATGTGAACTAAAAATTAAAAATATTTAAATTTTTAAATATAAGGTTTTTAGAACACAAAAAGGATTTTCATTAACTTAAAACTAAGAATCCATAATTAAAGAGTCATAAATAAACTCTAAGTATATCATAATCATCATCATCATCATCATCATCATCATCATAATAATAATAATAATAATAATAATAATATATACATAAATAACAGTAGAAGTAATAACAATATTACACACGTGTTACCGTTGTTAGTATAATAATAATAATAACAAAAATAAAAATAATCTTCTATACATATATTATAAATCATAGGATGAAGTATCAGAAGAAGCCAAGTGGCTAGCTGCTAAGAAGCCACGTGACAATTTTTAGGACAAGTTTAATAGTATTGTAATAAGATTTTTATAATTATTTGAATTTGAAAATACATTATCCTTTAAAAAATTATTATTAATTAGTTTAAAAATAGAAACCCACAATGAAAGAGTTCTAAGTGAACTCTTATATTTCATAAACTTATCTATATCAAATATAATGATAAATATACTATTATTGTTATTATTATTATTATTATTATTATTATTATTATTATCATTATTATTATTATTATTATTATTACTGATAAATACAAATAATACATATTTGTGGTGTGTATCTAAAACTTTTCCTTACTTGCAATTATTTTAAAATTTTAAATATAAACTAAAATTTAATAATTAAATTCAACATTAATATCTACTTGAAATACCTTTATATATCAAAGTTGTCAATTTATTTTTATAAAAATAAAAAATTTAACAAACAAACAAAGAAAGAAAGGAAAGAAAAGAAAAGAAAATTATTTAAAAAACATGGCAAAAAAGGTAAACTATCAAAAGATAATTAAGACTAAAAAATTGTTAATTTTAAATTAAAAAATATAAAATAAAATTATATATTAGAAATAGCTAGTTATCACATTTGAGAATTCTAATTGGACTCTTGATAAGTTTGAATTGAAAGATTAAGTATTTAAATTTGAAATATATTATCCTTTTAATAAAATAATTTTCGTTATCTTAAAAATAGAAAATCCATAATTGAAGAGTTCTAATAGATATTTTCTATATTAAAATTATCTCTTTAAAATTTAAATGCTATACAATATATTTAAATATAATTTATTTACATATTAATGGAAAATAAAAAATTTATTAAAATAATAATTATAATAATAATTAGTAGCAGCGACAGTAGTAGTAGTTTAGTGATAGAAACAATAGTAGTACATAGTATGTAGAAATAGTAGGATGATAATAGTAATAATAATAATAATAATAATAATAATAATAATAATAATAATAATAATAATAATAATAATAATAATAATAGTTATAATATTAATAATTATAATTATAATAATAATAGAAAAGGGGATTTGTATTTTATAAAAAAATAAAAATTTTATAAAATTGTAATAAAATATGTGAACTAAAAATTAAAAATTCTTAAATTATTTAATATTAGGTTTTTAGAAGAAAACAAAAAAGATTTTCATTAACTTTTTTTTAATGATTTCTATTAACTTAAAACTAAAATGAAATAATTAAAGAATAATAAATAAACTCTAACTATATAATAATAATAATAATAATAATAATAATAATAATAATAATAATAATAGTAAAATCATAATATATACATAAATAATAGAAGAAGTAATAACAATATTACACACGTGTTACTATTGTTATAATAATAATAATAATAATAATAATAATAATAATAATAAAATTAATAAAATAAATCTTTAATTATGCAAATGAACATTTTAAATTTGATTTTTACCTTTTTAATTGAAAAAAATCGACCATTTAAAACCCTAAAAATTGAAGATAAATGCAGACAAACTTATTGGTAATAGGTCAATCATGTTCCATCTAATAAGATAATTTTAGTTTCATTTTGATTTTGAATTTAAGTTTATCAATAAGTTGACAATTTCAATTTTAAAATTTCAAATTCAAAACGTTGTCTATATAAAGCCATCAACATTCATCATTCCACACAAATATGTTCTTGTCACTATTCATATTTTATCTTTTTTCTTTTCTTCTTCTAGGTGAGTAGACATTTTGAAACTTGAAAGTAGATCGTTAGCACTTATCTTTTGGATGTACACATTTATTTATTGCAGTTTTTTATTTTTTTATTCTACAATTATTTAGTTTATTATATGTGCAATCATTATTGATTATTTTTCTTCATTTTGATCTTTGTTAGAAATCGTGTACGTATGATATTTGGCCTACCTAGTATCACTTGATACTTTGTGTGAATTGGTGCTAAATTTAAGTTGGTATATATTTCAATTGATTATATTCATGTAATTCTTAATTTATGAGTTTATGTGTATGGAGGGCTTCTTCGATTATCCTATATTTACGTGTAACACTTTTAATGATTTTTTTAGAAAAAAATAACAAGAAGAGTTAAGAACTTATTGTTGATGATGATGTTATAATTTTTTAATGAGCATTGATGTTAGATACATTTGTAATGTGTTCATATCTTCAATGATGATACACTCAGAAGAACGGTATAGAATAAACTTCTGGCGTAGTTGCTATAGTTGTTTGTTTTTGTTAATATATTTACTAAATATCTTTTATTTGATTGAATAGACTATCATTTCTTAGCAATAATCACTTATGTAAAATATATATTTATATTTTATATATATTTATATTTTTTATAGAGTATTTTTATTATGGATAAAGAGATTATAGGTAATGTTCATCAGATTTCTCCGAGTAGCAATCAAGGTATGTTGTTTGTGTTTAATTTAGCATTTTAATTATTTAGTATTATTTATGATTAATATTGTATTTATATTTTATCGTAGATGTATTTATTATGGATAGAAAGATTACAGGTGATATTCATCATCAGATTTCTCTGGATAACAATGAAGGTATGTTTTTATGCTTAACTTATTTTTTAATTATTTTATTATTATTTATTATTAATATTATATTTATCTTTTGTCATAGATGTATCTAATGAATCTGAAGTTTCCATGGATATGATGTATATAAATATTTCAAAAGTGCAAATGAATATTTGAGAAATCAATAAGTACCATGGAGACTTGAAATATATAAAAGAGATTTATTAGATCAGTTCCATAAAGAATGAATGTATATATATTCATATGTACAAGAATATATTATGTCACAACTTTTTATCTTAGTAAATTTCTCTTAAGAATAAAGACAACTCTGGAACAATACCATATTTACATATCTATTTTTTCTTAGGGGGTTATCAAAGATATTTGTAGATATTTAAATACTTCAATTTGCTTATTCTTTTCATAACTTTACTTACAATTTATATTTATGAATAAATTGTTGTTACTAATTTTGCGCATTGTTTATATTATATAACAAGTGGTATGTTTTTATTTAGTTTTGAGTAGTTTCGTGTAATATTGAATTCTTTTTAATCCTAGAGACAAAGAAAGTAATTTTTTTTAAAATTCTGAATTAAAATAAATTAAAAGTGAACGTGCGATAAAATTATCTCCAATAGACATGAAGTGTTCGGTTTAAATAAGAGTTCTGTGTAAATTTTAAATAATAAGAACTCCAACAAAATTAAATTAGATTATATCAGTTTTCTTCTATTATATATTTATTTTTGGTAAAATCTACTCTATATTTTATTTTATTATTTATGCTATGCATAAAAAAAAAAACTTTACAATTCTAATTTCACGTAATATAAAACTTATTAGTTATAGAAATTTAAATAGATAAACAGTCAACCAATATTTCTAATTATATATAATAATAATAATTTAAAATAAATACTCAAATTATATCTCTGTTTATATTTTATAATAACATCGATTCGCCCGGCCAGCAGGGGGGCGGGGTGAAGCGATCTCGTACTAAACGAAATGACTTTCACTTTCCATTTCGCACGGTTCGAGGGGCACTTGAGTCTAAAAGCTATAATTTAAAATAAAGTATAATAAATGGTGGGAAAATTATGAACCAAACAAGTTAAGAAATTAAATTTCAAGAATTAAAGAAATACACATTTATTTATGCATTAAAAATAAATAATAAATAAGAATGTTAAGCAAAATGGTAAGTTATTTACAAGTATATATAACACATAACTATAAGTCAGGACAAAACTAGAAAACAAGTTACAGTTATAGTGTAAAAAGTTTGATGGGACTGACTTTTCGTTTAGATAAAAAAAGTAATTTTAACTATAGTAAGCTGAATCTTAAATAATACATACAAAGTAACTAAAATTTTGATAAATAATGAATTAAATAAATATTAAAATATAAAAATTTAATTAACTTAAATTTTAAATTAGCATTGTATGTTTTGAAATCAGCAAGAACGTAAATGCCAAAATACAAGAGAAAATAATTAAACATAGTAGAAAAATGTAAAAATGGGGGAGTGGGAGTAGTATTTTGAACTAATTTTGAGAATATAATGTAGTAATTAGATAATACATATATTACTATCTATAAATTTTAAATTGAAATATGTGAATAATATAATAAAAATTTTAAAAAAAAAAAATCACAAGTAAACAAAATTAATATATCTACTTCATATTAATCAAAAGAGCACTTAATAACTACATTAAGCCAAGTGATAACCTATTAAAAATTAATATTAACAAGTTAATAAATTTAAATAGTAAACAAAATAATAAATAAAATGTGTAACATAATTTTTTTTAATATTTTATGATTCATTGTCACTATGTGTATAGCTTTGACTTTGAAATGGTGTGTATGCGTGGGATGTGGGGTAGGGGTGGGGGAGTTGGGATGGATGTTTATTTCATTGAGGAACAATATGATAATTGAGTTTTGTTTGTTTATTTCATTACAAAACAATATGATAATAGGATTATGTTTAAGTCAATATGATTTAACATGCTCGAATATCACAACGAAAGGATTAGAAATAATATTTTTATCAGCACATCGCGCCAGCACGTATACTAGTTAATATTATAATAATAACCATATCAATTATTGTGATATCTTTTGAATTTTGAATTCAAACAAATTTATTTTTCAAGATAATTTTTGTATATATACTTAAAATATTTTAAATTATCAATTATTGTAATTTATTATTCAAATATATAATTTTGTTTCAAATGTATAAATTAATAAAGAGTGTGAAAAGTAAAATTCGATAAAATGTATAAATTAATCAAGAGTGTGAAAAGCAAAATTCGGTGAACCTATATTACTGTTTTTCTAATAACAAGGGCTCAATATATGTTATTTTTTTGTTGCAATTTAAGCGACACAAATAAAATTTGTAATTCTCAAATAATGTATGTTACTCTCCTTGCCCAAATTTTTGTGGTATTGATAGCCAATTATATTTTTTAAGTTATTTAAATTTTTAATTATTGTGATTTATAAAACTTTTTCGTCTATTCTAATTTTAGTGGGATAATGCTTAGATGACCACAATAATTAATTAGAGGTGATATATTAAAATCACGATTGAGGCAGCGAGCAAACATGTCTTAAATGACTCATAACAACAAATTAGAAGTGATATAGCAAAATTTCTATAAAAAATACATGTGAATTTTTTTTAAAGTGGATCTCATATAAGACATGAAGTTAATTTAAAATATCAAAAGTTAACTTATTATTTTATATATATTTTACATTTTTAATTAAATATTTTTTAAATATTTAGATGAGCTATAATAATTAATTAGGGTAATATTTAGTAAAATTACGATTGAAGTAGATGAAACAAACATGCCATATATCTATTTTACCTTTTTTATTAAATATTATTAATTTTTTAATATATAAAAAATTTATAATAATTAATTAAAGATAATATAATAAAATTACGAAGCAAACAGCTGCAGACATGTCGATGGAGAGCATCCCGTTTCAGCCGCCTAACTCCCTCTCATATCTATGACTATGACTATATTTTCCATTTATCTCTTCCTAATTTTATACAGAATCCTTACAAAATCAAATTTTCACTAAACAACCTCGTCATTTTCTCTTATAAATTTGAAGTTTATCTTTGTATAAAAATTTCCGTTTTCCTTGCATTATTCTCCATTTTATGGCTACAGTTTTTATTTTATTATCTCTTGCTAAGTTTACGTCAAATCTAAAAAAATCTTATCTATAAAACAGAGGACGAAGCATATAATAACAATAATAACAATATTAATAATAGTAATAATAATAATAATAATAAGGGATAATTACATAACTTAACCAATATTGACTCCTAATTTCCTTATTTAGCCTAGTTTCAATTAATTATAATTTATAACCTCCTCTTGCCTATTAATTTTTCATAATTACAATTCATAGCCTCTCTCATATATTTTTTTTCTCTATTTTCTGTTACTTTCCTTTTTTTCCCTTTTTAGTTTTTTCCTTCTTTTTCGTTTGCTCTTTCTTTTCTTTTTTCAATTTTTTTGTTTTCGTTTTTTTTCTTTTGTATTTTTTTATTTTTTCTCCTTTTTTTGTTTTTTTTTTCTCTATTTTCTATTACTCTTTTGTTTCAGTTTTTTTCTTCTTTTCTTTCTTTTTCTTTTTTTTTGTTTTCTCTTTCTTCTTTCTTTTTTCAATTTTTTATTTTTCGTTGTCTTTTTTTCATTTTGTCTTTCCTTTTTCAGTTTTTCCTTTTTTTTTCTTTTCCTTTTTTTTTCGTTTTCTCTTTCTTTTCTTTTTTCAATTTTTTCATTTTCTTTTTTCTTTTTTGTATTTTTTTTAGTTTTATCCTTTTTAAAAATTTTTTCTCTATTTTTTATTACTCTTTTTTTTTCTTTTTTCAGTTTTTTTGTTCATTTTTTCTTTTTCTCTTTTGTTTTCTCTTTCTTCTTTCTTTTTTCAATTTTTTCTTTTTTGTTGTCCTTTTTTTATTTTGTCCTTTTCTTCTTTTTCTTTTTATTTTTCTCCTTTCATTTTTTTTTCTATTACTCTTCTTTTTTTTGTATTTTTTCTTACATTCCCCCGCCCCCCCTTTTTTTCTTTTCATTTGTGCGAACTAGTAAACATAAATATAAGTGCGAACTATAAAATATAAATATAAAGGTGAATTATAACATGCAAATACAAGTGAGAACTATAAAATACAAATACAAACGCGAACTATAACACATAGATACAAGTATGAACTATCATTTGTATTTTTTAATTATTGAAAAGGAATGATTGATTTTTATTTTATGAATATTTTTTTATATTTATTTATACGAGCTGTATTTATTGATACAAATAAGTACAATTTAAATTTTTATAAAAATATAATATGTATTTGTATTTTTAAAATTGTTGGTTTTATTTGTTTGTAATTGTATTTGTATCAAGTGATATTTGTTAATTTATAAATACGAATAATAATTTTGACATACAAATAAAAAATGGTACATTTGTATCAAATGATACATTGCATATTTATATATTTTAGAATCAAAAAAATACAATTAATGCATTTACTTGTTTGTATACAAATGATAAATTGTACATAATCACGGCTAAATACAATATGCAATCAACTTATAAATACAAATACAAATATAAAATAATTCTTTAAAAATAAAAAGACATCGACGAAAATAAAATACAAATACAAATATAATCTAAATATACAAACATAGTAAAATCATAATCCAAATATAATTCAATATAATATACAGTCAATTATAAAATATAAATACAAAACAGTTCTTTAAAATACAAGTGCGAATTATATAAAATATAAATGATGGTGCGAACTAACAAATACAAATACAAGTGCGAACTATAAAATACAAATATAAATGTGAACTACAAAATACAAATACAAGCGCGAACTTTAAAATATAAATACAAATATAATTGTATCAATGAATACAAAAATATAAATGACGGTGTGACTACAAATAGATAAACAGTTATGGTATTTACATTATCATCAATGACTTGTGCTTGAGTAGTTATATTTTTTAAAAATACAAAAAATATAAAATAAAACCAAAAAATAATAAAGAAAATAAGTACAAAAAAGAAAAAAAAAGAAAAAAAAGAGAGATAGAAGAGAGAAAAATATATATATAAAATGAAAAATAGGAAAAATTAGACAAAAAGAAGAAGAAAAAACGAGGAAAACACGAAAAAGAAGAAATATAAAAAAAGTAAAAAGAAAAAAATGGTAGTGTTTTTTGGCAAGACTAATTATGTAGTGTATTTATGTTTTTATGAATACAAACCACTAAGTAAAAGTGAATACAACGGCTGTTAATCGAATACAACAGCTAAATGGTACTGTATTTATATTTTATATGAATACGGACTATTGATAAAATCAAACACAGCGAGCGTAAATTGAATACAACGGCTATAAATGATAATTATGTAAAATATGGCTAGAAAAGTGAGTTTTCCAGCAAAATATAACTATTTTTGAAAGATCCCCTAATAATAATAATAATAATAATTAAAAAATAACTTATAATAACAATAATAGAGGTACACACGTAATAGTAGTAGTACTATTACTACTACTACTAATAATACATTATTTACTATTAAAAAATATGTGGTTTGATTTTAAATATTTCTTTCAATTCAATTATAACATCATAAGATAAATTTGCATTGTATTTGCAAAAAGATAAAATAGCAAAAGATAGTTAAAAGTAATAAATTATTTACTTTAAATTTAAAATAATAAAAAAAATTATATAATTACATATTAGAAGTAGATAGTTAGCATACTAAACAGTTCTAATTGAACTTTTATTGTTATATAACCACTCCCCTAAAATATTGGTTATTCTATCATTTTTTTTGAATTTGAATTTGAGGTAAAATATCCGTTCAAAGATTAACTTATAATTTTCAAAAAAATAATAATTATTAGATGTGCTTAATTGGTAATCATGCTATACGTTTTTTTTTGCTACACTATTGAGCTTAATACATATCTCAAATACAATGAACAAATAATAATAGTAGTGGTAAGAGTAATAGTAGTACAACGTAGTAATGGTAAAGTAAAAATTGTTTTAAAATTATTATTGTCATCTTCGTCACCGCCATCGTCGTCGTTGTCGCCGTCGTTGTTGTCTTCGCTGTCGTCGTCGTCGTTGTCGTGTTATAACAACAACAACAACAAACCCAGTATATTCCCACATCGTTGTTGTCATGTTATATGTTAAATATTTTAATTGGGTAATAATGGAGATAGTGATAGCTAGTCGTGAAGGTGTGAGTCCGAAGGACGAACACTGAGAACTCATGTTTGCCGAAATGAGGGCTGGCCTTGATGACCATGTGCTTGTGGGGTACAACAGAACCCCCAAGCCTATTTACATATATATGTATCATAGAGGGCGAAGGGTACAAGAGAATCCCAAGCCATCTATAGTATCTCCAGTTCATGCAGCTAACACGCACTGGAGCCCGTTCAGGGGGTAACACTGGACCCATATAGCGTGCGGGTGGACTTATGATGGTAAAGCTACACAATCCAGGTTAAATATGTTACCCTTCCAAGTTTACCTTTTAATAATGACAAACTAACGAGTGGATCTTTGTAAGACATTGAAAGACTGCTAATAATAGAAAGATAAAAGAATCAAGTAAGAAATCCAGCTTGAGGGATAGAAGGACATTAAATCATGATCTACAACATCCAAGCGAATCAATCAAATAGAAGGAGAATCTTAGTCCCAAAAATCACAAGAAATCAGATCAGTCATGAGAATCTCAGTCCCGAGAATCATAACAAATTAGATCAATCACGAGAATCTCAATCCCGAGAATTGCAACAAATCAAATCAATCACTAAAAGAACAAAAGAAAGAAAAGATCATGGACGTATCTAATATAGATGTGAGTAAAAGCCGTATATAGACATATCTGATAGGGACATATCATATGGTTATATTCCTCAATCAAGGAATCAATTCAAATCCTTGATTGAGAAGAAATATCTTGGGTTTCCTTATGAAGAATAACAACCAAAGACTATAAAAGAAGAAGACTCAAGATAGACACGGGTTATGTAACTTCAAGAAAAATCTCAAAGTGTCTCAATGTTAGTCTCACGAAGCTTTGTAACTCTTAGTTTACAATTATTGTATAAAGAGTAGGATCGAGTCAACTTTGTAACACAAACTGAAGCTGTGTCACAAGATCTGAAGAACAAAATAAGTCTTCAAAACTTGTTTCCCATCATTTGTACTCAAGTACGACATTGAATGATCTAAGAAAACTTTGAAACCCAAGGGGACTGGAAGTAGGAACCATATTAGTGTTCTAAACCAGGATAAATCTCTGTGTCTTTACTTTAAATTCCATTATTTATTTGCTTGACTATTTTGAACCTTATCTATTTTGTAAAGTGTACTGATCAACAGGAGATTAGACTATGAGGAGCCAATAGTCGACTTACAGAAATTTTTTAATTCACCCCCTTTCGAATTTCAATTTTTTAAAAGTTCATGCTAAACCTTGTTCCCTATACCGACATGGTGCATATACATATATGTATTTGCAAATGGTTATGTGAATTGGTTTGACTTGGTTTTGGATTGATGACATTAATTTATCTTTATCCCTGAGTTACATGCTAGTGTTCACCCCGCTACCATCCTCTAACACTGTATCCCCATGCGATGCAGGATCCGACCATACTTCCACCCCTCCTGCTCAGTGACATAGTGATTCGGGGATAAATTTTTAGTCAAACTAAAATGGCGATCTTCCATACTTTGGAAGACCCCATTTCATGCTATGGATTTATTTATGTCCTTATTATTTCTTTTAGTTTTGGTTTGGCTATGGTCAGGGGCATATCCCGACTGAATATTCTTTGATTTTGATTAGAGGCTTGGTCGGACTACTACGGGCATGGACAGTGTCGGTATTGGTATTGGCATTGGCATTGGTATTGGTTGGTCATTTGGCTGTGGATGGTTGGTTTTGGATATAAACTTAGTATAATGTTTTTAATTTGATATTCTCTTATCTTGTTATTTGTTTGGAATTCATCCGACTAGGGGTGTAAGGTATAGTCGGTGGTTTGGGTATTTGGGGGTGGTCTGTAAGGTATAGTCGGTGGTTTGGGTATTTGGGGGTGGTCTCTGGTCCTTGTTAAACTTAAGATACCCATCACATCCAGGCTTTGGTTCAGGTCGTGACAAAGAACTTCTAACCCGATAAGAGTACAAGTTAAGATACAAAATACAAATATACAAACCGTCTCTATTTTACAAAATAGAGATCAGTCTAATGATGTGAGGGAGATTAGGAAGAACTTTGAATGTTAGGATCTCACCCCAAACCTCCGATCCATAGATGCTTCACATGGTGCAGACGTCAATAGAGAGAACTCACACTATGATCTGCAAGCTACAGAAGTGCAGTATAAGTACCAAACACAAGGTACTCAGTATGCATTGGTCGATTGAGCTCTAAAGATAATGCAAGTATAAACCATATGTAAAGCAGGAATATAAACTATAGGCAACTACTCAGGAAACTAAACTTAATTTCTAATGAAAAAGTAAGGTAAACTATCAAATACTGCCAATAATCAAGGACGAAGAGTAGTTCGATAAGTAGTTAGTCCATATACTATATTATAGTGAAGAAAGAGATATATAATATACAATAGTAATTGGAAATAAGGAAATGATATACAAATAGTAGCTATAGAAGAATAAATATACAAACACACCATACTGATAAACCAACATGAAGATATTACTTTGAGGGAACTAGTCTACATCACTAAGATCATACAGAATAAGGGAGCTAGCTCTAGCATAATTAAAATATCTAATAGAAATATGCATAATCATAAGGTGATCTAATAATAATAACCCTCACCATAATATGAGAAAAGGGATCAGAAATATATGAATAACCTCGGGTACTAAATCATAACAAACCCTGCCACGAGCTATGCAATAATAACCAAATAGTAACCAAATAGTTCGGACAACCAATAACCCCAATCGAGTCCTCATAATCCCAGAGAGGTATAACCAAGCAATCAGTACATAAAAACCATAACTTGTATCTATACAGTCCCCCATAAGATCGATAGATACAAGTGCTAAACGATTATACTAGTGATAGATAATGCATATTAATGAATAAATGCAAGAATAATCTAGTACCATCAATAAATCAAGTGTCATAATGTACCAAGTGTATACACCTCCTCCAAATTAGTAGCTCGCAAAAGAAGGACCTACGACGATCATCCTTCTCTAATACTATGGCTCATTGAACAAACAGGCCAATAGAAAGCTCAAGATATTTGTATACACTGCCTGATTCTAAATCAAGATTTCTATCATCCATTATAACCAATATGCTCCGTACAATACCAGATAGATATAAGAATATAATAAATAATAAAAATTAAATCGAGTCTAAATCAATATAAATCTCTAAATCCATTATCCAAGATCAAATCCTGAACTATAATGGTATAATAATATGGAAAGAATCAAAATCTCCCTTGACCAAAATGAATAAATTATGATTCCCCAGGTGTTGGCCTCTAAAAATTCTTGAGTTTTTACACTCACTGACCAGACTACGACTCTACGTATAAGTCGTAAGGTGTCTATGTGGGTCATAGAACCCTAGTTGTAGGGTGACCAGTGAAGGTTCCCTTTGATTTTATCTTGGCTACGAGTTGTGCCTAATGAGTCATATGGACTCTTTACGATTCGTAGTATGACTTCCGTAATAAAAAAGTGTGATGAACCAAGTTTCTGCTTAGGGTTCGATGATGTCCCTACGAGTCATATGGTCTGTACACGAGTCATAGTGTACGACTTGTAAATTAATTAGTGAAGTGTAATTGATCTACTATATTGACTATGACTCATGGTGACTAGTCGTAATGTGTCCTAATGAGTCATGAGGTGACCCATGGTTATTAGCAACCATTTTTCAGCTTTTAATTAAGGGCACTTTGGATATTTTCCCTCTTCCCCAATCATGCCCTACGACTTAAAACCCCATTAGGGTATCATTATCACTTTTAAAAAAATCAAAATAACTTCACAAACACTCTCAAATCCCCAAGGTCAAGAACACTTAGGGTTTCCAAGAAGTTGGTTAACTAAGGCTCTCAAGAGTGATTTCTCTCCATAGTTGTGACACTCTCAGGCATGTTACTCTTCCCCAAATCTTATTTTATGAATTTTTTGTGATTTAAATAGTTTAATTATAATGTATTTAAATATGGGATTTGATATGGGTTGAGGGTTTTGGAATAGTCGATCCTTGAATTGTTTTCCCATGATTTTCATGAGTCGTTCATGCTTTGAATTGAATATTTTTGAAACTAATGGGGTGCATGGGTATGGGAATTGAAGTGGGGGTTGATGTATTTCCTAAATTGATGTTTTGAACTTGGAAGTTGGTTTTGAATAATTGTCTTCCCTCAACCCACTTATGTAAATAGCTTTGAATTATTTAATTGTCACTTTGTTTTACTTACTCACCTATACTATTGCATTACATAAATGGTTAAACAATGGACAAGGATTTTAATGTCGTTGTTGGCTATGTTTTGAATTAATTAACAAAGGTGGTCAAGGCATCCTCCAATTTGATTTGATAAACTACAGGAGGTCGCATTCCTCCAACTTAATTTAATGAACAAAGAGGGTCAAGGAATTCCCCCAAGTAAATAGAATTGTGATGGCATAATTATGAGTTTGCAAGCTAAATAGTATGACGATACCTGTGGTATGCCTTAATGTATAATTCCTTGGTTATTAAATGAGTTATAATACCCTAGTCGTAGGGTGACTAGTAAAGATTCCCTTTGTTTCAATCTTGGCTATGAGTTGTGCCTAACAAGTTGTATGGACTCTTTACAAGTCGCATGTACCTTACGCAACAAAACTAGTGTAATGGCCCAAGTTTCTGCTTAGGGTACGATTATGTCCCTATGAGTCGTATGGTCTATACACGAGTCGTAGTTATAACTCATAAGGTAACCTATGAAGGGTCCCTGAGCTACTATCTTGACTTTGATTCATGATGACATTTCGTAATGTGTCCTCACGAGTCGTAGGGTGACTCGAGTCACTTGCGACCATTTTTTAGCTTTTAATTAAGGGCACTTTGAACATTTTACCTCTTTCCCAATCATGCGCCACGACTTAAAACCCATTTAGGGTATAATTATCACTCCAAAATAAATCAAAATAACTTCATAAACTCTCTCAAATCCCTAAGGTCAAGAACATTTAAGGTTTCCAAGAAGTTGGTCAATTAGGTCTCTCAAGGGTGATTTCTCTCCACAATTGTGACATTCTCAGGCATGTTACTCTTCGCCAAATCTTATTTTATAAAAATCATGTGTTTTAAATGGTTAAATTGTATGGATTTAAATGTAGGTTTTGATATGGGTTGAGGGTTTTGGAATGGTTGATCCTTGAATCATTTCCCATGGTTTTCATGAGTTGTTTATGCTTTGAATTGAATATTTTTGAAACTAGTAGGGTTCATGGGTATGGGTATTAAAGTGGGGGTCGAGGTATTCTCCAAATATATATTTTGAACTTGGAAATTGGTTTTGAATAATTGTGTTCCCTCAACCCACTTGTGTAAACCGCCTTGAATTGTGGAATTTTCACTTGGTTTGACTTACTCACCTATACTATTTCATTGCATAAATGGTTAAACAATGGACATGGATTTTAAAGGCCTTGTTGGCTATGTTGTTAAATAATGAACAAAGGGGGTCGAGGCATTCCCCCAATTTGATTTGATAAACTAAAAGAGGTCGATGCATTCCTCCAACTTGATTTAATGAACAAAAGGGGTCGAGGCACTCCCCCAAGTAAATGGAATTGTGATGGAATAACTATGAGCTTGCAAGCTAAATGGTATTATGATGCCCATGGTGTGACTTAATGTATAATTCCTTGGTTAACGAATAGATTATATGAAACTTTTTTTAATTAGGCTTAATGGGGGTTATGTAGCTAAGTCATGAAGATGTGGGTCTCTAATGACTTATATTGGAAACTCATGTTTGCCGACGTGGGGGTTGGTCTTGATGACCGTGTGCATGGTTCACATTATTGATATAATTGTATCTAGGATTGATATGGAGTTTGGGAATTCCATGGTCTTCCTTGATACCCCTGATTCGTGCGACTAAAATGCACTGGGGCCCTTCAAGTAGGGGGAGCTGAACCCATATAACCCGTGGGTGCTTGTTTATGATAGTTCAACTACATAGTCCAGGATAGTGTTTTACTATCATGCTAAACCTTGTTCCCAATCCCGACATATTATTTATGTATGTATATGATGATTCGTGCATGATTTTGATTTTGATTTTGACTTGGCATTACTTAACACCTTATCCCTGAGTTACATACTAGTGCTTACCCCACTAACAATCCCCGAATACTGTATCCCCATGCGATGAAGGGTTCAAAGGTACTTCAACTTTTCTTGTAGAGTGATAGGTGATTCCAGAGTTGTTCACATGTCAGCTTGAAGTGGTGAGCCTTCTTCTTCTGAAAGGCCCGTCACTTCTTGGTTTAATATGTCATAGACTATTTCCTTGATGGACTTATTTTGGCTATCATTGGGGGCATGTCCCAAATTAAATTAATGATTGATAAGGTTTAGAGGATTTATGGATTACTATGGTTGGGTTGGTTGTTGAAGAATAAGAATGGTTCTATGCTTATTTGTATTGATTATCGGTAGCTTAATAAGGTGTCGGAGAAGAACCAGTATCCTATGCCTCGTATTGATAATTTGTTTGACCACCTTTAATAAGTAACAACGTTCTCTACAATTGACTTGAGATCCAGTTACAACCAGTCAAGGATTCAGGTTGAGGATATCCCAAAGATAACCTTTAGGACCCGTTATATCCATTATGAGTTCCTAGTTTTTACTTTTGGGTAGGTCAATGACCCAACAATGTTCATGGATTTGATGAACCAAGTTTTCGGCCTTATGTAGATTTTCTTAATAGTGTTCATCGATGATATCCTTTTGTATTTTAGGAGTTTAGAGGAGTATATATAATTTTTGAGGATTGTGCTCCAGACTTTGAGAGTTCATAGGCTTTTTGCCAATCTAATACCCCATGTTTTCAAGATCTAGACCCCTTAATAAGATAGGCCACCAAGTTAGCTTTCCAACACTTGAATTCTCACCTCTATCCAATTTTATTGTAAAAAGATGTGGAAAATTTCCTCTAAGGGCCTGACACACTTTCGTGATGATGAATCAGGTAACGAGTCATAGTCACTCTAGTGAAGGCCCTAAGTTATAAGACCAATGACTACAACTCAACCCCATAACTCATAATTAGTAGCTACGAGTCATTATAAGGGACTCACAGTCATAACAGTGTTCACCCAAAAACCTATTTCCTTGGTTATGAGTCTAGCATACGTTTTGTTATTAGACCTTATGAGTAGTTATGTGGACTCGTAGCTTGACTAGTGAATGACCTAAGACTCAAGATCAGACTACGGCTCTACCTAGCGACTCATAGTCAGTCATAAAGAGTCATAAGGTGAGTCATAACGACTGGACGCGGGTCTCCTACATAGTTTCCCAAGGGCTTTTAAGTCTTTTCCACCCCTTTAACAGCCCATCCCACGTTATTTAGGATTCCCAAAGGGTAGTAAAAATGTCCAAAAATCCCTAATTGCATGATTAATTGTAATTTTACTTAGAGAAATAAGAAAATCATTTTCTCTTCTCCTAAGAAGCAACTAGGGTTCATCAAGCAGGTCCAATTCTTAAGAAGATTTATTCAAGCTTCTACATTCAGGCATCTGGGATATTCATGAATGGACTCCTTTCACCCATTGAATCCTAAAGTTTTCCCAATTTTCAAGTTTAGTTTCCCTTTTTATTTTAGGGTTCTGTGAAAAGTATGAATTCCATAATTCTTCCATCTAATTCTTGAATTCAACCATGAACAAGTGTTTCCTCATAATTTGAAGCACTCTGCAGTACTCTAATCATGAAAACTCATTATATTGATGAAGCTATTTAATTCTCTAGTTTAAGTCATGAAAGTTCCTATCATGTCATTATTTTGATATTATCGTCTTTAATTATATTTTCAGTGCTGGTGGGTTATGAACACCAGATTCCTAGATAATCATGCACGCTACAACTATTATTATTTCAAGTTATTTATACCATGTTTGTACCATGAAATTCATAACATTATCATATTGAGCAATTGTCAATATTGTGTTATGTTAATTATATTATCAACATCAGTATCAGTTTAGTTAGGAGTAGAACTTAACACCGAGTAAACCTAGGGATGAAGGATTATCCTCCAGCATAGGGTGATACTTTTAGTAGTAGTCCTTAATTTCCAGAACTATGTAGCTGATGTAGAAAATGAGAGGTCTTCCTGACAGTATAGGGTTGATACTCTCTTAGGGGAACCTCTCAATATAGAGTGACACCCTTGTCCTTTGGGACTTTAGTTTAGTGAATCCGCATAATCAATGTTGGTACCCTTGGCAAGGTACTAACAACCTTCTAACTGGGGTTATAGGTTGGACCCTGATTAGCTCAGATTAGGGCATGTAGGTTATATGTTAGCTCCCACAGTTCCAGTTTAGTAGTCAAATTATATTAGTAAAGGTATGTATGACCAAGTGTCCATATATCAATTATTCAATTATTTAGATTATTTTAGTACATGTTTATGCTTAGTCTTGCATTTGTTTTACATGTTTATGCATTAAGGCTCATTACATATATGTAAATAAGTTAGTTCCTATTTTGCATACTAGTACATTCAAAGTACTAATTGCATACTCTCTTTTACTCTATATTGATTCCACAATATAGGTTTGGATGCTCAGTTCCCAGATTTTAAGTAGTTTGTTCTTGTATCACTCAACAATAACATTGGTGAGTCCTCATCATTCGAGGACTAGTCATTACATTTATCATACTTTCACTACTTTATTTCATATTATTTTAGTAGTCAGAGTTAGTTAGGTACCTATACCAACAAATCATCATGTTTAGAGGTTTTTAGATGGTCGATCTGTTAGATATATTTTTAGTGATGTATTTTAGTTACCTTTGATACTGTTTTTGATTATCAAATACTTTTAAATGACTTTTTCACTGTATTTTGTTACCTTCTTATAGTATTTACTGCTTGTACCAAATCATGGGTTAGCTTAGTATCACATGTGATCTTAAGCATCGTGTTATGATAGGGGGTAGTCTTAGGTCATGACAATATTGGCATCATATCACAAGGTTTAAATTATCCTAGGGTGTCTAAAATTTGCATTAAGTAGAGTCTTGTTCGTGGGTGTGAATCCCACTATACTTATGGGTGAGAGGGTACGAAACCTTTTTGGAAAGCTTACCTTCTTTCAATATTCATGTCATGCAATAAAGTGTAAGCTTTTTTAAACTTCTCCTTCTTACTTATTCTCTACCGTTTACAAAAAATGCCTCCCACAAGGGCAAACAAAAGTAGAAATGGAGACTAGCCAACACCACCTGTTCTTGATGACTCTCTGAATAAGTAGGTCTCTCACGCTAAATTAAGGGTTCCTTTCACAGTACAAGCCCAATCCATGGTTGCTCAAAATAATAAACATACTATTGCTCTAGCCAATCCATGGTATGGTTTAGGATTTTAACATCCCTACATGGAAGTTGGAAGTGGTGAATATAGATTTGTTATAGGGTTGCCTCGTATGAGTCGTCATCACAATTTGATTTGGGTCATTATGGATAGAATGACTCATTTAGATTATTTCTTTCCAGTCAATACTTCAAATTCAGCCGAGGATTATGATAGACTCTATCATAGGGAGTTGGTAAAGACACATGGAGGCCCTTTGGCCATTATTTCAGATATAGGTTCCTAGTCACCTCTCATTTTTGGAAAATTTTTCAGAAGGGTCTTGGTACCCAAATTTATCTTAGTATGACTTTTCACCCACACAATAATGATTGGCAGAGAGGACAATTCATACCTTAGAGGACATGTTGAGGCTTATGTTATCGACTTTAAGGGTAGCTGGGATGAACACTTGCCTTTGATTAAGTTTGCCTACAATAACAACTATCACTATAGTATACAGATGGCTCCATTTGAGGATCTCTATGGTAGGGGGTATATAGCTCCTATTAGTTGGTTCAAAATTGGTGAGGCTATTTTGATAGGGACAGATTCAGTATATGAGGGGATGGAGAAAGTTCAGTTGATCTGAGAAAGGCTGAAGACAACCCAAAGTTGTAAAAAATCCTCTGCAGTTGTATAGAGAAGAGAGCTTGAATTTGATGCTAGTGATTTTGTGTATCTAAAAATTTTTCCCATGAAAGGGGTAAAGAGATTTGGTAAGAAGGGTAAGCTCAGTCCCCGCTATGTTGGCCTATATAGGATTTCGAGTCATTTTAGGAAGGTAGCCTATGAGTTAGAGTTACCTGCAGAGTTAGTATTAGCACATCCAGTGTTTCATGTATCTTCGCTAAAGAAATGCATTGGTGATCCAACTTTAGTCATTCTTCTATAGAGTGTGGGTGTGAAAGATAAACTCTCATATGAAAAAGTCTTCGTTGAGGTCCTTGATCCTCAGATTTATAGGTTGAGGAATAAAAAATTGACTCTAGTAAAATTTTTGTGGAGAAATTAGTCCATCGAGGGAGTTACATTTCAAGAAAAAGCCAATATGCAAGCCAAGTACCCATATCTTTTCTCTTTGAATCTAGATTCATCTTGAGGTAAGGGTTTCCTCAAATTAAATCTCTTATTTTCTATCTCAACTATCCGACCAGTCTTATGTCATTGCATACTTTCATAAAATTCAGTCCAGTCCATGTATCTTGTCTTAGATTCAGATATTCAGTCATAACTCAGCTCATAATTATTTTGTGCATGATATCAGTCTTTCTAGTATTCTAGCTCAAATAGTTTCATTTGAGGATGAATGATCCCAAGGGAGAAATATTGTAATACCCTATGTTTTCAAGATCTTCATCCCTTGAAAAGATAGGCCACCAATTTAGCTTTCCAATGCTTCAAGTCTTACCTTAATTCGATGTCATGGTGAAAAGATGTGGAAAATTTCCCTAAAGGGCTTGACATACTATCGAGATGATGACTCAGGTAATGAGGCATTACCACACGTGATGAGTCATCATGAGTGAGTCATAGTCACTCTAGTGAAGGCCCTAATTTATGGGACTAGTGACTACGACCCGGCCCCATGACTCGTAATAAGTAACTATAAGTCATTAGGAGGGACTCGTAATCATAACACTATTTACCTAAGAACCTATTGCTTTAGTTATGAGTCTAGTATATGTTTTCTAGTCAAACCTTATGAGTCATTATGTGGACTCATAGCTTGATCAGTGAATGACCCAAGACTCATAGAAAAATTGTAATTGCATGTGCTGAACCCAATTTGAAAAGAAAGACTCAAATCCTAATTTGTTGTATAATTCATTCCATCACATTCCTTCTTCCCCAATTTTTCTAGGTTTAGATAGAGATTTTGTAGCCTTAATTTTTGGAAAAAAAATATTGCATAAATTTTGGGTGAAGAATAAATTGGAGACTTTCCAAGTGTAAGATTTGGTCACTTCCATTGTTGATATTGTGGGAGAGCCAAGTTTAAAGAATATTCACTTAGATCTTCTACAACTTTGATTCAGTGGAGATTATGGATATACCTATTCTTGTTTATCGTATATGTAGCTAAATATCCCTCTTAGGGTTATGTGTGAATAGGGGTTTAAGTGTGCATGGGTTGTTATTGTTAGCATCGTTTTGGTAGTTCATGTTTATGGGTTCTATTGTTGCTATGCTAGTTTGGTTGGGATTTGATGGGTGAAAGCTCCAAATACCCATATGGGCTTGATGGGTGAAAGCTCCAAGCTCTAGAAAACCCAAGGCTATCTTCAAAAGAAGGGTTTTGGGCGAAGGTTAGGAATCTATATCATCCTTGAAAGAGGGATATGGAGACCAAAGAAATGATAGACAATTATGTGTGTAGTTTGATAAATTCTCACAATCTTAGAAATAAGGGTGACAGTAAGGTTGACTATGCCTTGGGTGTCATCCTAGAAAAAGGAATGCATTGATTGAGATTGTGGTTGCTAATTGTTGAACACATACATTAGGTATTCAAAAGGATCAATGGGTGAAAGTTTAGCGTTTTGTTGAAAGACTAGCATCAAAATCTATAACCAAACCTACCTATATTTGACTTACTAAATCGATGTTGATGAGGAACACCCACATGTCACTCCCTTAGTAATGAATAATCCCAAAATCTGTGCATAATTATTAAAACTCTAATTATTCATAGCCCTAAATTTATACTAGAAAAACCCAAAAAGAAACATTAGTGTTGGAACCTATCCCCCATTTTATCTTTTTGTACCATTTGTTTGAATTTAACTTGTACCTATCATTTTGAATTAATTTGATCTCCACTCACATTATTCCTTGTGGATTAGACCCTAACTTTAAAGTTGGGTAAATATATTGACAACGACCGCCTTGCACTCAAATTGATGTGTAAGTTGAGCGTTATAAAAAATGGCGCCATTTTTGAGGAACAATTTGGCGTATTAAGTTAGTTTGAAATATTAGTTACTTGATTGAATTCAATCTTGTAAATATTTATTGTGCTTTTTCTTTGTAGGTAGATTTTATTTTATTTTTACTTTTCTTGATGCAATCTTCTAATAAATATGAGTTTAATGATTGGAAGTCATATCGTGATCCCCCATGTTCGTATTGTTACAGACCACACTTTAGGAGAGATTGTAAGTCTGCTCCCCGGGTAGATATTTTACCATCTCTATCTGATTAGGAGTATGGTTGCCCTATGTGTGGAGGTCTACAAGACATTGGGAAGAGTGTCCAAACACCCCCTATTATACTAACCGAGTTGCTAGTTCCTCTTATGAGCTTGATAAGTTTTATAAAAAAGGGAAGAATGAGTAACATACCGACTCTAATAGATATGACCTAAGGTTACTTGTTATTTTATACCGAGTGGAAGCAACGGGGGAGAATCTCAAAGACTTACATAAGACCCAAGAGGCATTTCAATGGGCAACTATAAAGGAAAGGGAATCGGGCAAGGGCATAACTCTTGCAAACATCACAACATTGCCCACTCCCCAAAAGGAGGTTTATAAAAAAGAGAAACCAAGCTATGATAAAGAGTTTGGTAGTGAAGATTCCTCAATGGCATCCCAACCATCCAAGTCATATGAGGGAGAAGAATCCTAAATAAAGGAAATGGTGCTAAATCCAAAAGAAGAATTGATGCTAAATCTCGATGTCGACTCTAGCCCATTTTGGGGCGGCTATGCTAAGTTGGATGTAATTCCTAAATTAAGGGAGGGACCCCATTCTAACCATTTTTTAACATTATGCTTGTTGGATTGGACGAGTTTATCTACACGAGTTAATGATAAATTATTGAGAGAGGGAACTCCACTATTATATTATGTAATTTGGCACTCAAACGGATCATATGGATCCCTATAAATCAATGGACATGGAACTTAACTTTCCAAGAACAAGGAATGACCTATTGATTTACTTTCTTTTACCCAAGGAGCCAAACCATAAAGTAGATGTGAAGTTAGGTAAAAGGTTAACGTCTTCAAAGTGGCATGATAGAACATTTATCATCATGCCCCTATATTTTCCCAATGTGCTTCAAATATGTAATGATCAACAATTGGGAAAAAAATTCAAATCCTCTAAGTGGAGACACAAATGGGGATCAAAGAGGTGTCATGCCGCGACATTAAATCAAGCGTTTGATGGGAGGAGACCCATCATTTTCATATTCATAGTTATATGTTTTTGGAATAAGTAATATATTTTTGATTGTTTTGTAGGATCTTTGGACATTATTGGAAGCCAAAATATAGGGAAAAACCAAGTTAGAAGTGTGTAAACCATGTATGAAACTAGGGAAAAATAGTGGAGCAGATGGCCGCAGGTACTGCGATCGCGGACCATAGGCTGCTATCGCAACACTGCGATCATACCAATCAGGCTGCGATTACGCCTCTTTGTCCAACTTTTGACATGGTTATTAATGCGGTTTTAGGGAGGTCTTTAGCCCTTCTTATGCTTTTAAATTATGTAGTGAGGTCACTATAAGTCTTATAGTTGGGGGTGAGGCCCTACCCTTGTATGTACATATTGACTTGCAATACTTGATCTTAGTTGATGCGAAACATGGAAATTTTATGAAGGAGATTGTTTTTACTTTTTGATTTTTGTTTCTTTTAATAATAATGTTGGACGATCCTTTCCCTATGATAGATTGAGTGATGTTATTCTTAAGAAAAAAGATCATTTTTGAGTTTTGAACCAAAATTCAAGGGAAATTTGAGTATTCATGGAATAAAGGTCATAAATGTAAGGGAAGTTTGAGTACCTGTGGTATTGTAAAGTCGGAATAAGATTGTACACCATTGGCAAGATCTGAGTAGCCATATGTTAGTTTGCCCATTTTGAGCCAAGATGTGAGACTAAGGCTTTGGTTGTTGCCGTCGCCATATTTTAGAAATTTATGCATGGTGCTATGGCAAATTAGGAAACTCTCTCATCCAAAATTTTTGAAAAATCAAGGGCATGGACGTGAGCAATGTGGTAACAAATCCTTTTCTCTTTTTGTGGTTCCACAATTTTTTGTGGTTCCATCGCGAGGGACATTTGAGCTCCCTTAATGAATTTTCAATGCCTTGTACGGTGAGAATATTGCATTCATCTCTTGTATACTTGTGTTATCTAGAACTTGCCCCATTAGTCTTTCAAAACTAATTTTTATTATATTTGGTTGGAGAAATGATCTTAGGTCCTCTTTGTGATTTTGAACCTACTCTAGCCTAAAAAGCCTACCCATACATAATTGCAATCTCTAGTATTCACTTTGAGCCTTTTTACCTTTTTTTGGAAAACACGTTACAAGCCACGAACCTTTTTTTTATCCCTCTTTTGAAACATACCCTCCTTTAGCTTAAAAATATAATGTGAGGCTAAAAGCCTAAGTTGGGGGTGGTAAATATCGATGTAAGTAAGTTTGGGGCCATGGAGTTTTAGGTGAAATGCCTAGGGTGCCTAAGCTTTAAAAGCTAAAGAATAAAATAGGAAGAATTCCAACAAAGAAAAGTTTTGCATGAAAATTGCAAGATAATGAAATGAAAGAAAAGTGGTGGACAAAGGAAGCGAAAAGTAGGCATAAGAAAAGAGAGAAAACATAGTAGAGTGTCCCTAAGTCAAAAGAAAGAGTGTTGTAAAGTGTGATGTAGATGTTCAAGGTAGGGTGAAACCTAGTTCCTTGAATGATATCCTACCCTAACTCAAATATATGTTACAAGCTTAGCAAGTCTTTTAAGATCTCCAACCATTTACTTTCTTTGTATTAAAGATTGAATATAGGGGCAATCCTATGGCATGACACTAGTTGCATTGAGATTTATTTTGTGAGGGGAGAATTTTGTACTTAAAATTCTTTGTTACTTGTTCGATAGTTTGGTATGTGAAACTTTTTTTCTTGTGAGATGGGCATACAAACAAGTTGAGGCGGGTGATTTGCAAGTGGAGTATGGTTTAGTTTTAGTCAAAAGGTGAGTCGCTTCTAGAGTATTGGTTTTTGTTGTTTGATTGCTCGTTAAACTCTGATGTAGCCTGGATTATTACATTTTATAATGAGGGGTGTTGACAAATTAGCCTAGCATATGTGCGATGAGCTACTTATGGTTGCGACTCAAGTCGAGGTTGGTATGGCCATTAAGGCATAAAATATGGGCATAAATAATTATATATCATGGTTAATCGGTAATGTTGCTTGAGGACTAGCAAATGCTTAAGTTGGCGGTGTTGATGAGTGGTAATTTTATGACTTATTCACACTTGGTATTCATGCACATTACCTTGTCTCAAATGAGTAAATAAGTTATAATTGTGATTTAATGCATTAATATCCACTCCTTGCAGGTATAGGAGTTAAAAAGACAAAGAGATGTTAATTGGAGCTTGAAATGATCAAAAGGGAGCAAAAAAAGTGCAGTTGAAGACTTGCAGTTATGTAGCCTCAGTTACTGCGGTTGCGGTTGTGGTCAATCAAGATGGTCAATCAACCGCGACTGCAGAAGTCAATCGCGGTCGCAGCCAGACTTGCACAATCACGGCTTGGAGAAAATGTTCACCCCAAGGGCAAAACTATAATTACATGTGCTGATCCCATTTTGAACAATAAAACTCAAACCCTAATTTGATGTATCATTCATTCCATCACATTCCTTCTTCCCCAATTATCTAGATTTAGCTTGAGACTTTGTAGCCTCTATTTTTGGAGAAGACAATACTGTATAAATTTTGGGTGAAGAAAAAATTGGAGACTTTCCAAGTGAAAGATTTGCTAACTTCCATTGTTGATATTATGGGAGAACCAAGTTTGAAGTAACATTCACTTAGATCTTATACAACTTTGATTCAATGGAGATTATGGGTATACCTATGCTTGTTTATTGTATGTGTTTCTAAATCTCCCTCTTGGGGTTATGTGTGAATAGGGGTTTAAGTGTGTGTGGGTTGTCATTGTTAGCATCTATTTAGTAGTTCATGTTTATGGGTTCTATTATTGCTATGCTAGTTTGGTTGGGATTTGATGGGTGAAAGCTCCAAATACCCATATGGGTTTGATGGGTGAAAGCTCAAATCTCTAGAAAACCCAAGTTTATCTTTGAAAGAAGGGTTTTGGGTGAAGGTTAGGAATCTATATCATCCTCAAAAGAGGGATGTGGAGACCAAAGCAATGATAGATAATTATGTGTGTAGTTTTCTAAATTCTCACAATCTTAGAAATAAGGGTAAAAGTGAGGTTGACTATGCCTTGGGTGTCATCCTACCTATATTTGACTTACTAAATTAATGTTGATGAGGAACACCCATATGTCACTCCCTTAGTAATGAATAATCCCAAGATCTGTGCATAATTATTAAAACTCTAATTATTCATAGCCCCGAATTTATACTTGAAAAATCCAAAAAGAAACATTAGTGTAGGAACCTATCCCTCATTTTATTTTTTTTGTACCATTTGTTTGAATTCAACTTCTATCTATCATTTTGAATTAATTTGATCGCCACTCACATTGTTCCTTGTGGATTAGACCCTAACTCCAAAGTTGGGTAAATATATTGACGACGACTGCCTTACACTCAAAGTAACATGAAAGTTAAGTGTTATCAGCAGGGTTGAGTTATTTCTTATGTATTGAGGCAGCTTATGGAACATGAGCACAACTACCACTCTCATGATTTGGAGTTGGCAGTAGTAGTTTTATAAGTAATATTTAGAGGCATTATCTTTATGACATGCATTATGAGATCTTCACGGATCATTGTAGTCTTTAGCTTCTTATGACCCAGAGAGATCTTAATTCTAGGTAGCATTGATAGATGGAGTTTCTTAAGGATTATTACAACTCTATTTTTTATCGTTTGGGTAAGGCAAACATGGCAGTGGATGCCTTAAGCTAGAATGCGGTGAGTATGGGTAGTTTTGCTTCTATCTTATTTTCTCAGAGGTCATTGGTGTAGGACATTTAGTCCTTATCTAACTTGATAGTGCGACTTAATAATTTAAACCCTAGGTGGATTCTTGCTAGTGTTGAGGTGAGCTCTTCACTATTTGAGAAGATTTAGAGTCGTCAGTTTGAAGATATGGGACTTTTTATCATTCGTGATCAGGTGTTGAGAGGTGAGTCCAAGAGGGTTACCATAGATTCTGAGGGTGTTTTGAGACTTGATAGCCACATTTATTTTTGGAGGGTTGGTGACTTGATTTAGTCAATTTTATGTAAGGCTTACAACTCTAGGTATTCTATTCACCTGTCTATAACTAAAATATATAGAGACCTAAGGAAGCATTATTCATAAGTGGTATAAAGAGAGATATAGTGGACTTTGTAGCTTATTACCTATATTGTCAGCAGGTGAAGGCCGAGCATTAAAGACCTGGTGGCTTGATTCAAAGGTTTCCCATTCTCTAGTTGAAGTGGGAGAAGATTACCATAGACTTTGTCATGGTTTGCCAATCACCTTTAGTGGTTCTAATGGTAATTGGGTCATTATGGATATTTTGACCAAATTGGCATATTTCATTCCTATACAGATATCCTTCAGTGTCAAAGGTTAGCTTGTATCTATGTTCGTGACATAGTCCATCTGTATGGTGTGCCTTTATCTATTGTTTTAGATCGAGGTTTAGTGTTCATTTTTAGATTTTGGAAAGATTTTTAGGAGGAGTTAGGTATTCATATGGATCTTAGTACAACCTTCCATCCTCTAACGGACAGGCAGTCAGAATGGACTATTTAGGTTCTCAAGGATATGCTCTGAGCCTTTGTTATAGATTTTGAAGGTTAGTGGGAGCAATACTTAACTTTGATAGAGTTTTTGTATAATAATTGCTACCATTCGAGTATTGAGATGGCACCTTTTAAGGATTTGTATGCTAGGAAATACTATTCTCTGATTGGGTGGTTTGAGACCTTCGAGATTAGACCCTGTAGTACTGACTTACTTCAGGAGTAGTTGGATAGAGTTAGGGTGATTCGGGGTAGGTTAAGGGCAGCTAAGAGTAGGGAGAAGGCTTATGTAGAACATTAACTATGTGCCTTCAGATTTGGAGTTGGTGACTGGATATTTCTCCGTGTGTTGCTCATGAAGGGTTTGATGAGGTTTGAGAGGAAAGGCAAGCTCAACCCTAGATATACTAGACTCTTTGAGATACTTCACACAATAGTTGAGGTGGATTATGAGTTATCCTTAACCCTAGATTTTGCTGCTGTCCATATGATTTTTCATATTTCTACGTTGTGGTGATACATTCTTGACACATCTCATGTGATTATATGGGACACCGTTTAGTTGGATATGTAGTGGACCTTCGTGGAGGATCTAGTGTTCATATTAGCCAGGGATGTCAGGTGGTTGCACACTAAGGAGATCCCAGTAGTAAAGGTTTAGTAGAGGCACTGATCAGTAGAGGAGGCAACTTAGGAGATCGAAAGCGAGATATAGACCCAGTATCCTCAAGTGTTTGAGGCTTCAAGTACATCCTAATCCTTTACTTTCGCGGACAAAAATCCTTTTAGTAGTGGATATTGTAATGACCCTCCAATTCATTTTTTGCATTTCCACTAATTTTAGTTGTTTAAATCTTTCTTATAGCTGCCCCAATTATGACTTGCTGGAGATGACAATTTAGTTACTGGGTAGTTTGTTTGGTTTAGAGCCAATTCCCTATTTTGAAGTCCTCGTTGGTTAAAATTGGAAATTAGGTGAAATTTTTAATCAAACAACCTCATATGTCAATTCTGATAGTTCCAACAACTCTGAAATATCAATTTTAGAATACGATGACCCTTGGTCTAGGTCCCGAGGCTTCTGAACTAATTTTGGGTTATTAGTTGGAAGTTAAAAAAATTACACATGGGTGTGGGACCTACTTTTTGTTGAAATGATCTCAAATGGAAATTTGACTCCGTCATTGAGTCTGATATGTCGAATTTTATATAGTAGTATAGTTTATTTGCATATACAAGATTTTGGATAAATCTCAAGGGGTTAGTAGAGACTCAGAATAATTCCAAGTCCCAGCTAGTGCTGGTGTATTCGCTTAAGTGGCCAACCAGTCGCTTAAGCGACTTGATTTGCTCAACAAGTATTGCTTAAGTGATGGCCGCTTAAGCGGCCACAGGTCGGTCATGAGCAAGCTCAAAAAGTATTGCTAAAGTGACACTTGGTTTCTTAAGCAATGACCGCTTAAGCTACCTAGTGTCCCTTAAGTGACACCTGGGAAGCTTGAAAACCTATAAATTCCCAACTTAGCCTGTTTTCTATTATTTTTATCCATTTCAAGAGTGCAGAACCCTAAAAAATGTGAAAACTTTGGAGAACTATTAGTGGGTGATTTTGGGGTGTTTGTAAGCTTAAGAAACGTATTTCATCTCTGAATTCTAGGTAACCTTCCATCAATTTCATGATTAAATCCTTTATTATTTTTCAAAAAATTCCTAGAATATTGGTGGGTTGAATTTAGAACTATTTGAGCTTGTAATCACCCATTTTTTGAGGGTAAATATTCCTTGAGTATAGAGGGAAGTATTATTAGTTTCTAAAGTGCAATTCTGCAAATGGGCCCCCGCATGGGATTTTTATGTAATTTAGAACCCGAAGTACAATAGTGAAATATAGGTATCATTGTTCTCGTATTGATAAGTAGATTATGGTTTTTATAGATTGTTATCTTGCGAGAGCTTCGCAAAAGGGGAAAATGTTAGTTTAGCAAATTCTTTGGGCTTTTTTTCAGCATCTAGGTAGGCTAGGTTTACCTTCCTCATATATTGAGATAATTCATTGTATATATTTATGATGTTATGTCAGATATGGAAAGGGAATTAGGTCTTGGAGATGTAGTTGGTATAATTAGCATTATTTGGACTGTTTAGGCTATCATGGAATCGTAAATTAGGTGTAATTAACTTAATTAGTTATGCTTAGGTAGAATTTATATCCGAGGGCTAATTGTCACTTATCTAACATCTAGATATGAATTAGATACCTTAGCCTAGTCCGTGGTAGAATTTTCCTTAGAATGGATTTTGGAGAATAGAAGTGGGCCCTTCATCCCACCTTAGGGCAAGATTTATGTTAGATCTTATAGACTTCTATATGAATATTATACCCTTTAAAATGACTATTTTAGAGTTTGAGAAGGTTGGATACATGATAGTTATGCTAGTTTTGCACTTGGGAGTTGGTGATAATTCCAAGCAAGGTCCGATGGTTTATTGATTTTGAGTTCTGATTCATATCCACCTGTTGATGATGATATTGATAACGTGTGTTCCAATTCAAGTCCAACAAATTATAATAATGATGATGATTATATAGTTTCATTTTGAGCCCAGTATTGAAAGGATTTTTATGGTATAATACGGTATGGATGGATTAAGCATGGTTATGGCTTGATATTTAGTAAATTTATGGAATTTGATGATTTACTTTCCTTTGATTGCATCCTCTAGACTTATGAAGGCCCGCTTTGGATTATTTACCTTTCCGCACTTACTACCTTATGGGGACAGTCTTGTAGTATTAATTATGCCTCTTTCATATTATATCTATTTTGGTTATTTATTTATAGTTTTGGATTGCTATTCTAGGTTTGCCTTTTTTACTTGACTTAGATTATTTATCTATATAGTATCATACTTATATCATGATTTAACTCAGTCGACTGATGATGCCTACTGAGTATCCATGACTTTGGTACTAATACTACACTTCTGTACCTTTTTGGTACAGATCCGAGTACTAGTTGCCGCCGCTGATGTCACGATCTTGCTAAGTTGAGTTTGGAGATAGGGTGAGCTCTTGGAGTCAAAGTTACCCTTTTTTTTCTATTATCTATGTCTAGTCTTTCCCTATCCAAGATAGATTTGTATTTGACTAATTCAGTACTTATTTTCCATTTGTTAGTAGATCTTGTACCGACACTACTAGGTTGTGGTATAGTTGTTTGGTATTTTTTCTATCTTTAAGACTTTATTGTTGTCTTGTTACTATTAAGCCTTAACTTGCTGTTTTTTGGCTTTTGTTCTTTTTTCTACCAAATTAGCTTATTGCTTATAGATCTGGGCTACGGTTTGGCCTACCTACTAGCGGGATAAAAAAGGTGTCATTATGACTCGTAAATTGGGCTGTGACAAAAAGAAGCCAACAATACTCATATTGCCCATTTTTGAGTCAGGGTCAAAACGAACCCCTGGATTGGGTTTTTGATAAGAAGGGGTAGAATTGAAATTTTAATACATAAATACATTACCTATTTTAGTAAAGTCCATTAAGGGGAAGGATGGTAGAGTGCTCGTGGAGGACGTTCATATTAAGAGAAGCAGTCATATTTTCATAGACTCTTGAATGATGAGGGGGATAGAGCATTGTGTTAGGGGAGCTGGAGCACTTAGAGAAGTGTTGTGATTTAAGTTATTGTAGATGTTTTAGGGTTGAGGGTGTCAGAGAGGCTATTCGAAGGATGTGAAGGGGTAGAGGACGGGGCCGATGAGATTCTAGTAGATTTTTGGAAATTTACTAGCGGGGATAGTTTAAGGTGGTTGACTAAATTATTTAATGACATTTTCAAGAGTGTAAAAATGCCTGAGGTATGGAGATGGACTACTATGATTCCTTTACATAAGAACAAGGGTGACATCCAGGTTGTAACAACTATATGGGTATTAAGTTGTTGAGTCACACTATAAAGATTTGGGAGAGAGTGGTCGAGCGGAGGTTGAGGAGGATAACATCAATTTCAGAGAACCAGTTTGGATTTATGCATGGTAGCTCGATGATGGAGAAAATTCACCTGGTGCAGAGATTGGTGGAGCAGTATAGGGAAAGGAAAAATGACTTACATATGGTCTTCATTGACTTGGAGAAGGCGTACAACAAAGTTCCTAGGGAGGTTCTTTGGAGTTGCTTGGATGTGAATAGGTCCCGGTGGTGTACAACAGATTGGTTAAGGACATGTATGATGGAGCAAAGACTCAGGTAAGTGATGAGTGGTGATTTTACCACTCATTTACACTTAACTATCATGCACACTACCAAGTTTTGTATAAATAAATAAGACATAATCATGATTTAATGCACTAATACCCACATTTTGTAGGCAAAGAGTTAGTGAGATAAAAAAATGTGGATTAAAGCTAAAAGAGATCAAGTGGAAGCAAAGAAGTGCAACAGAAGACCTGGAGCAGTCATCAGCCTCAGTTACCGCGATCGCGGCCCTAGGCACGATCACGACCCTTTGGCATGATCGCGATCACTTTTGTGTCCGCGATCGTAGGTAACTGACCGCAATCGCGGTCAGTTCAACTATATGATCACTGATTTCTCCCTATTTCCCTCACACTCCCTTTCAAGTTTTAGTCTCTAATTAGAACAAATTCTAGTCAAGTTTGTGACCTCTCCAACTGTATCCTTGCATCCCTCTTGTAGGCTATAGAAATGCATGATATAGGAAGGGCCTAAATATTTGATTTTCATGTTTCCATGTTTTTATAAATGGTATTTGTGTGGTGTTTAGATGATAGAGTATAGTGTGTACACAAGTGGGGAAGTCTTGAGTACCCAAAAATGTGTGCAAAATGGATACAAATGAAGTGTGACACCAAGTGTTATATATATTGCCCAAATGAATATTCAATAATGGTATTTGCATCCGAAAGGGCATAGTCAAGCACCTAATAGCAATTCTTAATGATCTTAATGTGAATCCATATTGTAAAGCATGCTAGTGGCTTAAAAATTTGAAAATTTTGAACATGTAAAGATGGTGATGAATCAGTCCCAGTTACCGCGATCGTAGTCATTGGTCTGCAATTAAGGCAACGTAAACATGACTATGTCCCAAGATCGTGGTAACTAAGGAGGTTTTCTGCCATACCCAAAAATCCTGTACTCTAAATTTTTAGCCAAACATCACCAAGTGCCCATCCAATGAGATTTGGTGGACAATGTGGCATTATTTGTGTATAAAATATCATTGATTAACATAATGTATGCCTAGTACTTTTAGGATAATCTCATGGACATGTATGATCACATTTGATTCATGGCACCCAAGTGCCACACTCACTACTATAGTGATCTTCTGAGGACAAAGCTACTCTCAAAAAGAGGAATTTACTTGGACAATGTGCTAAAAATCTTCTGGCATTTCATGACAAGCTTGAGACCACAAGGTGGTGGTGTTTTGACCTACATCTATGCAATGCAAATGAGCAATGGGTTCGTGAATTCTTTGCCAATATTAGCAAAGTTTCTTTCTCGGATCCATCCAACATGACTATTAAGATCTGGGGAAAAATGATACGCTTTGGGGATATAGCAAATCCATAATATTTACGGACTTCCACATGCAGATAGGGGGAATCTAAAGCAAAAGGGTGTATGTCGGAAATTTGGTTAGCGAAAATATTATGTGACGTAAAAATATTCACTTAGGAAAAAATTAAAAGAAATATCTCCATGAATAACTTTACTTCCGAGGCTAATTTTTTTGTACATTATATGTAGCCGAGTCTCCCCTTGCACCTATATGACAGCAGTCCCAGATCTGCGTGCTAAGATGGTTGCTTATATTCTAGATGATATTTCTTTGGATGTTGGTCAGCTAGTGGTGAAATAGACCACTTCAAGGACCAAGGTGGTACATGTATCTTCTTTCCCTCTTTGATTACTGAGATTTGTAGATGAGTGGTGATTCAGCAGCCCTGGAACAAAATTTTTCCTCTTTTCATGACTCCAAAAAATTGACTTTGGAGAATTAGTTGGTACTCCATTTTTGTCTCGAGTAGGAGGAATAGTTGAAACCCCTCGACAAGATTCACATGCCATTTGTGGGAGCTTATTTTTCTATATCTCATATGTACTTGTACCATCTAGAACTTGCCCCATTAATCCTTAGTCACACAATTTGTGCCTTTGGACTTTTCTTTGGGAAACACATTGTAAGTGTCATGACCCTTCTATTACCTCTCTCTTGAACCCTATCCTCCTTGAACTTAATAATTCAATTTGAGGCTAAAATCCTAAGTTGGGGGTGGTAAAAGTTAAAAGAGGTGTCATTGGGCCACGAAGTCATAAGAAAATTCCAACATGTTTAAGAAAATAAAGGAAAATTTAGATGAAATAAAAGATCCAACCAAGGAAAGAAATGCATGAATATTGTGCAAAAAAAAAGAGATAAGAAAAAGAAGTGAAAACAAGTGGGTAAAGCAAGAAAGGCTAAGTTGGGAATGATGAAAGAAAAGGAGTGGCCCAATAGAAAAAGTGGAATGAGTGTGTTGTAGTAGTTCAGGGAGGGTCTAGCCTTGTTATCCTAAATTGATGTCCTACCCTACCCCAAACCTACGTTACAACCTCAAAAATTCCTTGGTGATTCCCAAAAAAATGTGGTCAGTATAGTGGCGATTGAAAATAGGGGCAATCTTATGGTATGGTACTAATTAACATTAAGAATTTCTTGAGAGACAGAGTTTTTGCACTTAAATTCCTAGTTGCATGGTTGATAGCTAGGTGTGTGAATTTTTATTTCTCGTGAGGATGCATGTGATCAAGTAGAGGTGGATGATTTTGTCACCTTCCAAACAATGAGGAAAAAATAAGTATAATAAAGTTGAGGTCAAGAAGTAATTCATTTATAGAGTATTAGTAGTTGTCACATGGTTGCTCCTTAAAGTCTATTGAGTTCTTCAATATTCATTTTATGTTGAGGGGTGTAGTCATAATTATTTTGCCTATGCGTGAAGAGATTTTTGTGGTAGTAATCAAGTCAAATTCATCATGATCATTGGGTAATAGAATATGGTCATACATGTGAAATTATCTCATGAAAATGGGTGGTGTTGCTTGATGACAAGCAAAATTTTAATTTGGGGGTGTTGATGAGTGGTGATTTTACCACTCATTTGCACTCAACTTTCATGCACACTATCAAGTTTTGTATAAATAAATGAGACATGATCATGATTTAATGCACTAATACCCACATTTTACATGCATAGAGTTGGTGCTATGAAAAGATGTGGATTAAAGCTAAAAGAGATCAAGTGGAAGCAAAGAAGTGCAACTGAAGACCTGGAGCAATTATCAACACCAGTTACCGTGATTGCGGGCCAAAAAATGTGGTTATGGTCAGTTAAGATAATCAATGAAATGCGATCGTGGAACTATACCACGGTTGCTAACAATCTCATGCAATCACGGCTAAGAGGGAATCATACCCAGGGAAGTTTTGTAATTTCACTTGGCCAAATACCAAACCTTATATAGGTAAAAACATTTTCTTCTTAGGGTATTTCTTACCTCATATACACTATTGAATCTGAAACAAGAACCCTAATTGGGCAAGATTGTTACTAATTTTGGAGACTTAAATTCTTAGTGTTTTATGAAGGATGGATGCTTTGGATAATGCTTATGGTATATATTTCTCTACTTTCTTCATGTGTAACTATGAAATTTAGTCTTGGGATTATGTTGAACTAAAAGTGTAATTGTGTATGGGTGTTGTTGTGTTTGCATGATTTTTAGTTGTTAAGTATGGATTCGACCATTGCTTGAGTTTAATAGTTGGAATTTGTGGGTGAAAACTCCAAATCTCCAAAAGGTTTGATGGGTGAAAGCCCCAAACTCTAGAAAACCTTCATAATTCTTGAAAAAGAGATGAAGGTGAACCCATGAGAACCCATAGCATCCTTGAAAAAGGGTTATAGAGGGACAAGGCAATGGTGGAAAATTAAGTATGTTGTTTACTACCTTTTGCACTCTTAGAAATAAGTGTAAATAGAGTGTAAGTCATTTCATATGCATCTTCCTAGAAATAAGGATGCCCGATTGAGGTACTGGGTAACTATTAATGGCACACTTGTTAGGTGCTCGAAATAACATATGGGTGAAATCTTTGAGGTTTAGTTGAAAAATTAGACGCAAAGACTTCCGACCTAGCCTATCTCTCACTCAACAACTAGTTATAATGTTGAACCATCTCTAACCTACATACTTTATACCTTTAGAAAGACATAATCCCAAGATTCTCCCCTAACTCTATTTTTAAACAAAAAGTGTCATTATGTCTTAGTGTGACTCAAAATCGATACAACCCAATTCCTAATCAAACCTCCCTATTTACATTACATGTTTCTTTTTGCATTCACTTTGGGTACCCTTTTTAGTAACTAGATCACCCATAAAACTTGAAGTTTAAATTACGCTTCTTATGGATTTGATCCGAACGCAAGTTAGGATATTGACAAGACCGCCTTACCCTTAAAAATATGGGAGTGAGTTGAGGGCTATCAAAATGGCTCTGTTGCCGGGTAGTGGATTATAGAATTCACTTGTGCAGTGTGATTTTTACTTGGGTATACCCGGGGTTGTTGAATTACTTTCTTTGTTGTTTTTGATTTTTGTAGGTGATCGTAGTGTTAACGCAACAATGAGAACACTAGTAACATGGTGCCCTTTGATGCTCTTCTTGATGATGAGGGATAACTCAATGATGCAGGCCAAACGAGTGCAATCCATATCCCACCAACAAATGGGAACAACGCTTTTTATGTAACTAGTGTTATGTTACACATGTTACAAATGAAGGGGCTATATGGTGGTCAAGCACATGAGGACCCCAATGTTTACTTGAAGAATTTTTTGGATGTATGTGCACCTTTCAACATCATACACATCACTCCAAGATTCTATTCATCATCACCTTTTCTGATTCTCTTTAGCGGGTGAGGTGGTGTTATGGCTCCGTTCACTCCCACCCGATTCAATCACTACTTGGGAAGAGCTTACCACGGTTTTTCTTAATTGATACTTCCCACCACCCAAAATTCTCCAAATATGGGATGAGATCATAAATTTTAGGTAATTGAATAGGGAACCATTGCTTCAAGCATGGGAAAGATTCAACTAAAAATTGGTAAAATATCCAACCCATGAGGTCTCAGAGAAGATGTTTCTCCAAATCTTATACCAGGCCCTTGAACCTCTTAACAAAACCGTGGTGGACAAGGCGGCGCGAGGTTACCTAGTGAAAATGCACTACCATGCAATAATTTAATTGTTGAGAGAGGTGACGAAGGAAAATTAGGGTTGGAATACCTGAGATACCGAAGTTCCCAAAAAATCTCCCTCTATATCCGTGATTGACAAAGAACAAAGACAGCCAAAAAAAGAAAGAGAGGAGAGAATGACAAACATAATAACCCAACTTGAGCTCTTGACAAAACATGTTATGGCTGCACCCGTGAAAGCGGTAAACACCGAAGAATCTAAGGCCTATGACAATGATGAGGAAGCCAAGAAGTTGGATGAGAAGATTCAGTATTTAACAAACTATTCGGGGGGTTCTCGCCCCTGCAATCAAAGGCAAAGTGGGAATCAAGGTTGGATGGACCGGGAGCATGATATAGATTGGAGGGATAGAGAGCGTGATTATGACCGTTATGTGATTGCCCATGATTGAGCGAATAACAAAGAGTCAAGGTTCATTGACCCTAAAAAATTCAAAATCGAGGATTCCCTAGCAAGAATCTTGAATAGAGTGGAAGGTACAAATAAGATGGTATGTGAATTAAAAGGTGATTTCTCTCAAATATCTCAAACCATGGTGTCTCAGTTTATCTCCATTAAATAATTGGAGACCTAAATTGGAAAAATCTCCATACAATTAAATGCTAGGCTTAGAGATGGACTCCCTAGTGACACGATTGCTAATCCAAAGAATGACGCTCAAGTCCAAGAAATTGTCACTAGTAGTAGGAAGAAACTTAATGAGCACTTAAAAGGAAACTTGAGTGGGAAGATGCCTAAGGCTAAGCCAAAGGAGGTGTTACCTCAAATTCAAGAAGAAGATGATGAGAAAGGGACAGAGAAAATTGATGAAGAAATGATTGAGAATGAAAATCCACTAAATGAAGAAAGGGCCATAATCCAAATTTCCCTTCCATTCCCTCAATGATTGTATTAAAAAAAGTAGGGTGACACGTTAAGAAAATTCATGGTAAAGATTAGCAATCTATCGATAAACATCCCATAGCTTGAGGCGATCCAAGAGATCCTGGGATATGCTAAGCCAATGAAAAATTTAATGTCAAAAAAAAAAAGCTCATCGAAGGAGATACTATTGAAGTAACCCATGGGTGTAGCGCTATCATGGATAGTAAGATTGCGAAAAAGAAAGATGGCCCCAAATCTTTCACTATTTGCTGTACCATTGGGACACATGTGTTTGCAAAAGCTCTATGCGACCTTGGTCCAAGCATCAACCTTATGCCATTTGTTATCTGCAAGAAGCTTGAATTGGATGCCCCAACCCCGGCCTCTATGCAACTCTTAATGTCGGACCGATCTATCAAAAAGCGGTTGGAATTTTATTTGATGTCCTAGTTAAAGTGGAAAAGTTTAAACTTTTGGCGGACTATGTGGTCTTGGACTATGAAATGCACCAAAAGGTACCTATCATCCTTGGTCATCCATTCTTAGTCACCAAAGAGCCATTGTTGATTTAGAGATAGGGGAAATAAAGTTTTGAGTGCAAGAGGATGAGGTCTCTTTCAAAGTTTGTAAGACAAAGAAACAATCCGCGAAACTTCAAGTTATGTCCGTGGTTGATGTTGAGATTAGGAAGGCAAATGAAGGGGGCTTGAAGACCCACCTTGAGGATTTATGAAGGAAGACGTCATACCACAATGATAACTAAGGCCCTGTGTGGGAGGAAAACCACAAATTCTACAAAAGTAGCTTGTATCCTTTTGTTATATTTTTGTAGCATAGTTTTTAGTTTTTGTATTTGTATAACTCATACATTTGTGTCACTATGGAGTGCATTGGATGAGCTTAAAAGGGGGAAGTGTGCAAATTTTTGTAGTGAAAATTGAACAGAGAAAATACGTTAATTTAAGAAGTGAGCAAAACAGGGGAAAACAGGGAGCAAAAATGCTCTTAGTTATCAAGATTGTGGCCCCTTGGTGTGATCGCGGCCACCCGGGTGTCCGCGAGAGTGGGCACTTGACCGTGATCGCGGTCACTTCAGCTATATGAATAACTGATTTTTCCCATTTACCTCACACTTTTTTTCAAGTTTTACTCTCAAATTGGACCAAATTCTGGTCAATTTGTGAGCTCCCCAACAACATCTTTGCATCCCTCTTGCATCATAAATCTGGTAGGTGCCATGAATCTATGCTTTGATTTTCAAAAATAGGCCATAGAATATATAATGTAGAGAGGGCCTAAATATTTATTTTTTATGCTTTCATGTTTTCATACTGGGTATTTGTGTGGTGTTTACCTATTAGAGTATGGTGTGCACACAAGTGGAGAAGTCTTTAGTACCCAAAAATGTGTGCAAAATGGAGTGTGCACACCAAGTGATTGATTTATTTCCCAAACGAGTATTCAATAATGTTTTTTTATGTTTGAAAGGGCATAATCGAGCACCTAATAGCCTTGTTTATTAGTTTTAATGTGAATTCATATTATAGAACGTGGTCTAAAAATTTGGAAATATTGAATATGCAAAGCTGGTGGGAACTGGTCTCAATTACTGTGAATCCATATGGCCTATGATCGTGGTGACCGAGGGAGTTTCTTGCGATGCCCAAAAATCCTGCACCCTAAATTTTTATTCAACACCACCAAGTGACCATTCAATGAGTTTTAGTGAACAATGTGGCATAGTTTGTGCATAAAAATGTCAATGATTAATGTTGTTTGTACGTAGTGATTTCAACATAATCTCATGGACAAGTATGATCATATTCGATTCATTGCACTCGAGTGCCACACTCACTACTATAGTGATCTTCTGAGGACAAAACTATTCCCAGAGAGAGGAATTTGCTTGGACAATATGCTAGAAAAGCTTCAGGCATTTTATGACAAGCTTGAGGGCACAGGGTGGCGGCGTTTTGCCCCAGATCCATGCAATGTAAATGAGCAATGGGTGGGTGAATTCTATGCCAACATTTGCAAAGTTTCTTTCTCGGGTCCATCCAACATGACTATTAAGATCCAGGGAAAAATGGTACGCTTTGGGGTGAATAATATCAATAATTTTTATGGGATCCCACATACAGATATGGGGGAATTCAAAACAAAAGGGTGTAACAAAGAAAGTTGGTTGGTGGAAGGATTGTATCTCAGAAAGGAAGTATCGTAGATGAAAACAAAAAGCAACACTTTATGAATGACTTTACTTTCGATGCTCGAATTTGGTTGTAGATTATAAGTAGTCGAGTCTCCTCTTTTACCCACATGAAAACAGTCTAAGATCTACGTGCTCGAATGGTTGCTTGTATTTTAGATGATATTTCTTTGGATGTTGGTCAGCTCGTGGTCAATGAAATATACCACTTGAGGAACCAAGGTGGTACGCATTTCTTCTTTCTCTCATTGATTACTGATATTTATAGGAGAGCGGGGTTTGAGGAGTATGTTGGAGATACTTTGGTGTGACCTAGCCCCCCATCTATCTCTTGAGGATTCGAGGGGAGGGCATCCTTGGAAAAAGAAAAAAGTGAAAGATCGACTTAGGAAAGTCAGCATATATTGATCCTTAATTTAATAGGCCATCCACCACCGATTCTCTTGAGGATAATGGAGTTGATATTGCTGCCATTAGGGATCTTATGTCTAGTTTACCCCGGGGATCGGGAGAGCCCTCCACCATTCATCATTAATACGTGTCATGGTCCAATTATGAGAAGTACAGAGAGGACCAAAATAAGTAGAAAGCAACCATTTCTAGGCTTGAGGAAGCCTTCTCATCTTGATGGAATCACATTAATATCTCCAAATTGCACATAAAAAGATGGTCATAAGGGATAAGAAGAAGGATGAGTTCTTTAACAAGATATAAAACGGGTTGAAGGGCCTGTAGAAGGTCCTAAAACCCCAAGATCAACTTCTTTCCTCTTAGGTGGAGAGTGATGATGAGGCCCCAACCGATTGGTCCAATCTTGAGGATAATGATTATGGTGCAGAGTCTGCGAGTGACAACAATCATTTATATGGTTTCAGGGCTCACCCTTATCTCTTTTATCCATGATTTTTATGCAATGGGGACACTGCTATCTTTTAAGTTAGGGGTGCCTGTCTCCATATTCATTTGATATGGGCTTGTAATATTGATATTTCTACATATTTTTTTGCTCTTTTAGATAATTCTTATTTTTATTTGGGTTTTAATATTCGGGCACTCTAATGGTGCCCACATTTGTATGGACTAGTTACTTTGTTCCTAAATTTTTTTTTTCATTTTGGTCACTTGATGAGTTTTTCCCTATCATAGACTGTGTGACGACATTCTTAAGGTGAAATCATCATGGTTGGGTTTTAGTCATGAATGCAGGGGAGTTTGAGTACTTGTAGCGTCAACGTCACAAATGCTAGGGAAGTCTGAGTACCTGTGGCATTGTTGATTTGGGATAGAATTCGTATCCATTAGTGAATTCTGAGTAGCCATATGGGTGGGAGCTTGTAATAAAGACTTGTGAGAAAAGAGCTTGGGTTGTTGCCATGATTAGCAAATTATGTGTGGTACGAATGCAAAGCAAACATCCCCCTCTATCCAATTTTTTTGAAAAACTCAAGGGCATGGAAGTGAGCAACTTTGTAACAAAATTTTTTCTCTTTTTATGAATCCAGAAATTGACTTAGGAAAATTATTTGTTTCAAGTGGGGGGAGCAATTGAACCCCATTGACGAGATTCACATGTCATATGTGGGAGCTTATTTTTCTACATCTCATGTGTACTTGAACCATCTAGAACTTGCCCCATTAGTCTTTCAAGGATAATTTTTTATTGTATTTGGATGGTAAAATGATCCTAGGCCATCCTTATGACATTAGAAGCCCACTTTAGCCTAAAGCCTACCAATACATAAATATAATCCTTAGTCACCTACTTGATCCTTTGGATTTTTCTTTGGAAAACACATTGCATGTCGTGACCCTTCTGTTATCCCTCTCTTGACCCCTACCCTTCTTGAACTTAAGAATACAAATTGAGGCTAAAGTCCTAAGTTGGGGGTGGTGAAAATCAAAAGAGGTGTCGTTAGGCCATAGAGTCTTTAGAAAGTGCCTATGAGCTTAAGAAAATAAAGCAAAACAATTAGAGAAAAGAAAGGATCCAACAAATGAAAGAAATGCATGAATCATGAAGAGAGAGAGAGAAGTAAAAGAAAGTGGGTAAACCAAGAAAGGCAAAGTAGGCATAATAGTGAAAGAAAATAAGTTGCCTAATATCAAAAGTGAAAAGAGTGTGATGTAAAAGTTCAAGAAGTTTTTAGCCTTGTTTTCCTAAATTGATATCCTACCCTACCCCAAACCTATATTACGAGCCCAAAAAGTCCTTCATGATTCCTAACCGAACATGGTCATTGTAGTAGCGATTGAAAAATAGAGGCAAGCCTATGGCATAATACTTGTTAGAATTGAGAGTTATTGGGAGAGAGAGTGTTTGCACTTAAAATACCATGTTGCATGGTTGATAACTTGGTGTGTGAAGCTTTATTTCTTATGAGGAGGCATGTGAACAAGTTGAGGTGGGTGATTTTGCCATCTTCCAAAAAATGAGACAAAAGGGAATATAATATGGTTGAGATCAAGAAGTGAGTCATTTGTAAAGTATTAGTAGTTGTCACATATTTGATCCTTAAAGTCTATTGTGTCCTTTAGTATTCCATTTTATGTTCAAGTATGTAGTCAAAATCATTTTACCCATGAGTGAAGAGCTTTTTGTTTTAATAATCAAGTTAAAGTCATCATGATCATTGGGTAATAGAATGCGGGAATACATATGAAATTGTTTCATGATAATGGGTGGTGTTGCTTGAGGACAAGTAAGATTTTAAGTTGGGGGTGTTGATGAGTGTTTTTTTTACCACTTATTTGCACTCAACTTTCATGCACACTACCAAGTTTTGTATAAATAAATAAGACATAATCGTGATTGAATGCACTAGTATCCATATTTTGAACGCATAGAGTTGGTGAGATGGAAATATGTGGATTAAAGATAAAAGAGATCAAGTGAAAGCAAAGAAGTGCAACTGTAGGCCTGGGGCAGTCATCAATCCCAGTTACTACGATTGCGGGCCAAAGAGTGCAGTCGTAGAAAGTCATGATGGTCAATAGAATGCAATCATGGAACCATACCACAGTCGCATTGGCTGCAATTACGGATAACCTCATGTGATCGCAGCTAAGTAGGAATATTGTCTAGGGCAGTTTTGTAATTTCACTTAGCCAAATCCCAAACCTTATATAGGCAAATACCTTTTCTTATTTGGGTATTTCTTACCTCATAGATATTTTTGAATTTAAAAACAAGAACCCTAATTGGTCAAGATTGTAATTAATTTTGGATACTTGAACCCTAATTGGGCAAGATTATAATTAATTTTAGAGACGAATTCTTAGTGTATTATGAAGGAAGGATGCTTTGGATAATCCTTATGGTATATCTTTCTCTACTTTCTTTATGAGTATCTAAGTAATTTAGTCTTGGAATTATATTGAGCCAAAGTGTAGTTGTGTGTAGGTGTTGATGTGTTTACATGATTTCTAGTTGTTGAGTATGGATTATACCATTGCTTGAGTTTAATAGTTAGAATTTTGTGGGTGAAAACCCAAAATATCCAAATGGGTTTGATGGGTGAAAACCCTAAAATCTAGTAAACCTTCATCATCCTTGAAAGAGGTATGAAAGTGAACCCATGAGAACCCATAACATCCTTGAAAAAGGTCTATAGGGGGACAAGGCAATGGTGGACAATTAAGTATGAGGTTTACTACCTTTTGCAATCTTAGAAATAAGTGTAAATGGAGTGTAAGTTATATCAGGGGCATTTTCCTAGAAATAAGGATGCCCGATTGAGGTATTGTGTGACTATGAATGACACACTTGATAGGTGCTCGAAATAGGCAATGGGTGAAATCTTTGAGATTTAGTTGAAAAAATAGCCGCAAAGACTTTCAACCTAACCTATCTCTCACTCAACAACTAGATATCATGTTGAACTATCAGTAACCTACACACTTTATACCTTTACGGAGAGATAATCCCAAGGTTCTCTCCAAACTTGTTTTTTAAACCAAAAGTGTCATTATAGCTTAGTGTGACTCAAAATTGATACAACCCAATTCCTAATCAAACCCCCAATTTACATTATATGTTTCTTTTTGCATTCACTTAGGCTACCTTTTTTAGTAGCTAAAATACCCATAAGTATTGAAGTTTAAATTCCACTCCTTGTGGATTCGACCCCAACGCGAGTTGGGATATTGACAATGACCACCTTACCCTTAAAAATATAGGAGTGAGTTCAGTGTTATCACTTAGATAAAGGGAGGTTTTGGGGAAAAGGACCTAAGAATCATCTCCATTCTTGCATGCTCTACAGCATGAGCATCCATTAATTGCTTGGTGAGAACTGTTACTTCATCATTCAATCCTTGAACTTCATCAGTCAATTTTGCCACTTGTTCCCAGAGCTTTGAATTTTCAACTATAAGTTCCACAGTGGTGCCTGGTCCCTCAGAAGACAACGTCTGAATTTGAAAATTCAGAGGCATTAACTTAGTGTCTTTGGAACCCAACATAATCCTTAATTCCTCCATTTCCTTTTGAAACCTTTCTTGAATAGATGGTAAATTAGATACTTGATACACAGAACCATATTTGCCTTCTATGCATTTATTCTTCATAAGAGTTGTTAGGCTGATCATTTGTTTGGCTGTTCTAGGTGTTCCCTTAGTTCCATTTACACCATAATGTTTAAACACCTTGTTCAGTAAATATCCATATGGTATTACATATTTTCCTTTCTTTTCATACACCACTTTATGCATATGCTCTATCATTAGAGCAGAAAGACTTATCAATTCAAACTAGCTCAAGTTTTTTATAAAAAACAAGTCAACACTAGAGGCAATTGTTCTTCCTTCAGATCTTGGCAATAGGACCTTGTTAATAAATTCAAACAACAGTTGATAATGCATTTTCCAAAAATTTCTTTTTAACAATAGTTGTGGATGTCCCTCCTACCTTTGATGCCTTAATCATGAATTCAATGGTAGGTTGTTGATTTATCATAGTTCTCACCCTTACTTTTGGTACATCCAAGATCTTCCCTAATGATTCTTCATCCAGATTTATAAGCTACCTTGTACTTGAGCCTTTAGCCATAGCTCATCTTCTAAGAATTCCATGGAGTAGTAAAATTCTCTTACCTCTTTTTCATAGAGCATAGGTGTTGTTCTCTCAAATAAATTTAGCCATCCTTGATGCCTGATATATCCTACCAATTCCACCATCCCAGGTTTCTCATAAATTTTGGAATCAAACATTCTTCTTGACAACACTTTTTGTTTTCTCAGGTTCTCAATCCTTATTTCTGTGGACATGTCATTATTTTCTTATTTTCTTTTATTTCTTTTAGGATCACTACTTGTTTCTCCTGTATCATTTGTTGTTCTCTTCATGGGACCTGGTCCCTCAAAGTCTTTTCTCTTCTTGATAGCTATATGTTTCTGTCTTATTTTTGTAGAGCTACCAGACTTTGACATGGAGGACCTGGTCCTCTCAATTGTAGGATCATCCTTTCTTTCCTTTTTGGTAGCAACAATATCCCCTCAATTCAAATTCTCTCCCTTATCAATCTTTACAACTTCAGTGTTTTTATTTTTTATTTTTCTATTTCCCCTGAATTTCTTCACAGTCTATCTTAGTGGTACTGCATCCTTAATCTCCTCATTCTCCTTATTTGAAGGTAACAAAATATATTTTCCCCCATTTACTTCATCAACATCATAAACTTCCTGTTCTACACCATCAACTGAGTTTTCTATAGTGTCACAAACAAACAATAGTAGGTTCTCGGTTATCAGTTCTCACTTGAGGAAAGATCAACTTTTGGGAATTTCTTTGCCAAATAATTAAGAAAAGATGTTGTTTAAGTTTGATTTTGAGTGTGTATGAAAATTTTGTGATTATTGTGTTTCAACATTTTTGGATTTTTCAGATGGCACAGTAAATTGGGGTTTTTCTTATGGAGAAATGTCTTGTTCTATTGATGAACTAGACCCTTGGTTTGAATTGTCTATTATGATTTCTTGAACATGAACTTCTAAGGTTAAGGATGGCTCAGTGGAGTCTAACGCGACTGTGGGTTCTGGATTTTTTTTATAGAGTTTAAGGAGATAATAATAACATCCATTTGATTTGAAAAAGAGCGATGAAGCAATTTTGTTTAGGAATGATTGCTGATTTAGGAGAATGAATAAGATTAGTTGAGGTATATTTCAAAAGAAGAACTGATTTAGTACTTTTAATGATGACCAATGTCTTTAAAAGATGTTTCTTTTAAACTGACATATCTGAATCTAATAAGTGCAACTCTTCATTTTACAAGAGATTTGACAGTTTAGAAAAGAGAAAGATACATAGCTTTTCAGACAGTATTTTGTGATTACTTAGGCATCTTGTAGATACTAACTTGAGAGATGGGACCAGGTCCCTCTCCTTTTAATTGAATTTCACACTTGTGCTAGCCTCATTTGTTTATTTTTCAAGTAATTCCCATGAGTGTATACTTGTAAAGGTATGAAGCTGAATACTACACCTACTTCATCATGGATACTTGCCTGCTAAACATAGCCAATTCTTGGAGTTACACTTTTGGGAACTTTTTTTTCTAAGAAGAGTCTTCTAAGGACTAGGTCCCTTGAATTCAGCTACTTCAAAATATGACAACTCCTTGTTGGAGTTACTTGAGAGAGAGAAAACACAATTAAATATTCTAGGATTAAGCTCTGAACACCCACTTTTAATAAATATTCCTGATTGCAAACCCTTTCTCCAACCTGGACCCATGATCACTTGTTTGATTTGGGAACCCACTTTAGTTTAGCTCCCAGTAAGAAGATAATGGAGTGATAAAATCCTTCTTGGTCCATATAGGTAGAGACATTTTCCTCATACTTTTCAAGGACATGAAATTCTTTGGATCCTGTTGGATGTATCTGTCATTGAACATTCTTGCTCTATTCCATCTTTGACAATGTTTCTTCAAGTATCCATCTCTTCCACAGTGAGTGCACAAGGGTTTATAGACTTTTTTTGACATCTTAAACATCCTTTTCTTGTGACCTAAAATATTGAGCTTTGTACAGATACCTAGGACCCTTGCCATTATAGACTCCCTGACCAGTGAAATTAGAGAGGATTTGTAAGGATGAAGTCCACTAGAGAGATTTTTTGAGTTCTTCCTTCAGATAGACTAGGTCCCTTTCTAACTCCTCATTATTCTAGAGCACAATCATGAGATGGTCTTGAGAATTCTTTAGCTCTTCTTCAAGATCAATTTGAAGTTGTGAGGCCTCTTTCTTCTATTTGCTATTACTATCAGAAATATCTACTTGCTTCAATTGGTTCACCAAACTAAGATTGTTAAAATTTAACTTAGCACACTATTTTTATATTTCAGAAATCCAAGGAGTTAAGTTAATTAATTTAAGCCCCTTATTCTCTATCCTTTTTTCTATATCATTTTTCTCTGTACTCAACTAGCACACAGTATCAATCAATAGATTTGCTAGCTTTTTTAACATCCTATCCGAATAATTTCCAAGCTTCTTCTTAATGTTAGAGATAGTTACCTCATTCTCTTCTTCATTTTTAGTGTCTATTATGAAGATAAACACATAGTCAAAGGTAACTTTCATATCTCCCACTACAAGCATGTAGACATCGACAAACTTCTCAAGTTCATCAGATTCACTAGAGGAATCACCCCATCCATCTAAGGCTTGTTTAACTACAAGATCAACTGCAACTTGTCTTTTTTATTTTACAAAGACCTAGTACCTGTGTAATACCTCGAAGTTTCCTAACTAATTTTGTCTCAAGAATGTTAAGTATTATCTTTTAAATTAAATAATGTTTATTCCATAGGTAATTTTTAAGATTTTCATATTTTTTCATGTGGGAAATTCAATAAGCTTTCCATCGATATAAAATTCATCTAAATCCAATAATCAGGTAAGAAGTTATGACTATTTCAATTCCCCATCGTAAAACAGTGCCATATTGGTCAGTGGTGTACCGCGCCACAAGATAAATGGCAATTTTCCTTTTTATAGTGTCCCAACACAATTTCTCTGCATTGCGCCAAACTTCCAGGTTGCAAATGAAGTGGCAACGCGATGGCTCTGCGTCGCGCCATTTCCCTATTTCCCAATTGTCAAATTCCAGTGACATGATGCGATAGCACCACGTTGCGCCAGGGATCCAGGTCGGGAAATTTTCACCAATTTAAAAGACGCGTCCAGGGTTAAAAGGCTCAATTTCCCACCCCTATTTAAGCCCTCTAACATGATATTAATCTATTTGGAACCCAAAATATACTAGTTTCTCTCAATTTTCTCTTAAGAACAAGATAGGGTTTCAACTGGGGATTCAATTTCAAGAAAGTCTCTTCGTCAATCTTCTCTAAATCAAGAACTAAGGTATGTCATATGTTGATTCAAGGGTCTCTTTCACCCATGAAGATTGAGAATCTCTTTTCAAAATCAAAGATTTGTATATTTATGATTGTTCATAATTTGATTGAATTAAAAAGTGATGTTCATGTTGTTGTTTGGTTTCATTCCATGTTATAGACTATTACTTACAAAAATTGATCTAGTATGTGAGAAATTATGTGGTATTCATGATAAACCCTCTAATTCACAAGTTGATTGATGTATCCTTGATTATTAGATGTGTTGATGATTGTATAACCATATCATGCTCCCCCTATCTTTGATTAAATGCCTATGTGAAGGAAAAGTGCCATACTAGTATGATAATATGAAATCTCCATTCATGTACAAGTTATGTATCTCAAGTGTTTGATGACATGTCTTAGCCAATGGATTATGTATTGTTGATGTTGGTCCTGTACTCAAGAAAGTCATGCTTTGTCAGTTTTCTTCTATCAAGTCCTGGGGGTACTTGTACCCAAAAAATATAGGTGTGTGCCTAAAGTCCATGTCATGTTTTCACGATATCCTCAGTCAAGCCATGATCCATAGAACTCAGTTACTCATATGACTCAGGAAAGCTCAGTAATACAGTAATCTCAGTACTATTCCGTCAGTCAATGGAACTCAGTTAATTTAATCCAGTTCAGTTCAGTAATCCATAATTAGTGTCTATTTAAATGGGAGTAGGAATTCGCACCGAGTGAACCCAAGGATGGGAACACACACTGTTAGATGACTGTGTGATTCTTAGAAGTCATCCTTACATTCCAAAACTATGTAGCCAACATAGGTTGCGACATCAACATGGTCATATAAGGGTTGATGAGGTCGATAAGCGCTGTCAGATGAGGGCCCCACTATTCTCTTTTGGGGATACTGTAAGATGAGGGTAACTCATAGCTTGACCTTACCAGTGGAACGATATTGACACCCTTCCAATTGGGGTTACAGATTGGACCCCAACTCAGCCCTAATGGCGTATTAGGGGCATGTCGGTTAGATAACTACTTCCTACAGTTTCAGTTACAGAATTAGGATTGTCAGATACAGTTATTCAGTCTCACTAATAGAACTTAGATAGTTCTACAGAATTTAGGACTGTCAGATACAGTCAACTCAGAATAGTACAAAACTCAGCTGGTTTTGTCAGATTTAAGACTATTAGATACAGTCACTCATGTCATCATTTATATAAGTCATTAAAATTCAATTATCAGTCATGTTATTTATTGGTAAATTTATGTTATCACGATCTCAGGTATAATTATGACGTATTCATGCATGTATTCTTACGTTTATATTAGTCAGTTAGCCAGCATTGTTCATGCATATGAACCCCATGAATTTAGCCTACATTCCATTCATACCAGTACATTCAAAGTACTGACACATTTGTGCTATGGTGTCTTATACCATAGGTTTAGAAGAACGAGCTCTAGAGCATCAGTAACATTCCAGTCTCAGCAGTCAGAGTTAGTAGTGAGTCCTCTTCTTTAGAGGACATAATCATTTTTTATTATTTTATTAATTAATTTATAAGTTTGAGTTAGTTGGGGACATGTCCCATCAAATCCTTATCGAGACAATTATGTTTTAGAGGTTTTTTAGACTATAGTATGTTCAGACAGTATTTCAGTTTTAGGTATTCTATTACCCCACTCAAATGTTATATTATTATAGTCATGTAGTTTTGAACCTAATGGCCTTCCAACATCCATTTTCACATTATATTTAGTATGTTATACAGTGTATAGGTACAAATATCAGTCATGGGTTAGCTTGTGGTCCTTCTAGGTCATGAGCACCATGTAGCATTTCGAGTACCAAATTTAGGGCGTTACAACCTGTCTCTTCCTTTGTCTCCTGCAGTATTGTGATAATCCTGATGGTCCATTTTATGCATTGGAAAATCCTTAATAAAGTGTTCAGGACTTCCATATTTATGAGAAACTTCCATAGTGGCTCATTTTCTGCTGCTTCTTTTACATCTTTGGAAATAACCACTTTCCTTGATATCTGTAACAATTCTTTTTGTCAGGTAGGCAATATCAGTGTCATCATCATTTAGCCCTAATCTTGAAGCATTTAAAGCAAGTGATTCTCTTTTTTTACCTTTATATTCTTATTCCCTTTCTTCTTTTTAAGTTCATGAGGTTTTAGGTTCCTAATGAGTTCATCCATGGTGAGAGTTTTTAAGTTCCTAGCCTTAGTGATAGCATCCAATTTGCTTTCCCAGGATTTAGGAAGGACCCCAAGATATTTTGTCTCCTGTTTGTACAAGGGAATTGCTTTACTTAAGCAGTGTAACTCATTGGTTATAGAAGTAAACCTGGTATGCATCTCTTAAATAGTTTCTTTTTTTCATTGTTTAGGTTTTATATTGAGTAGTCAACATATCAACCTTTGAATCCTTCACAACAGTGGTTCCCTTATGAGTTATCTTCAAGAAGTCCCAGATTTTCTTACCTGTTTCACATGCTGAAATCCTGTTGTATTCATCCGGTCCTATGCGAAATACAAGCAATTTTTTTGCTGTGTAGTTTTTCTCAATTCTTTTTTGTCTTCATCATTGAATACCCTCGTACTTTTGATAACCATTCTTGTGAAATCTCTTTCTTTGACTTTTGGTACATGTACATAAGGATCATTAAGAATAATGTCCATAAGCTCACTGTCCTCAGCCATAATGAGGTCAAGCATTTTGGTTTTCCACCACCCATAGTATTGTCCATTGAATCTAGGCAGTTTAGTGGTAAATTTCCTTTCTTCAAGGTTTGGTGGAGTAGCGATGATTACCAAAACACTCTAGGTGTAAACCTTTTAAAGTCACCTAGCTCTGATACCAATTGTAGAAACCATGAGGATTGCACGACACAGTGAGGGACCAGGTCCTTAAAAAATAAATCACAAGCAATTAAATAATAGAGAGTTGGAAAACTATAGACAGTGCAGGAAGAGTAAAAACATAAGATTTTTACGTGAAAACTCAAGAATGGATAAACCACAACTTTCCCTCACAAGAACCAAAAAAATCCATTATAATTAACCTCATGATTACAATATGGAGTTCAGCCTAACTCTAGGCTCCTTTTGCTTATAACAACTCTACTACAACCTCCTCTTGTTAAGTCTATCAAGGATTTCTCTACTGATTAACTCTAATCAGCAACTAGCTTAGGCAACTGTACCTAAGAAACTCTCTCAATAAAAGAACAAGACATTACTATTATACTATGAGTAATTCTACATATCAGTCCACAAGAACAATTTTCAATTTAAGCTATCATAAAGCTAAGAACTTAAGCAGTGTTAGAGCTGGGTTGATGTTTCCTCTCATCACTCTTTATATATGTAAAAACCACTTGATGAATAGTATTCTCTTTTCTTTTATAGGTAAGTGATAATTAGGGCTGAAAGATCATTGGACCAGTTGTCCTGATCAGTACAAAATAGCACATGCCAGTTTGTTACACAAGATGATAAATGTGTGTAGATAACACGTGTTAGCAATACTATATCTTGCACATCCAGGGACCTGGTCCCTTTTAGTTAGCTGCTTATCATCAAAACTACAAAGAGAACATATGTTTTAAAGTGTTGTTCATATGGATAGATGATGGTTTTGAAACATGGGTTAAGGGTTTTGAATATTTGTTGTTGAAAAATGTTTTCCATGGTTTACCTATGACTATTCATACTTAAATTATGGTTTTAAACTTGTCGGATGCATGGGTATGGTGAATAAATAAGGGGATTATGATTTCCCTCAACTTGTGACTTTTGTAGTGGTAATGACCTTAACCCCATATTACGAAATTGATTTTGAATATGAAAAGTATGTATATTAAAATACTCTTAAACTATTGCATAATGTGAAACAACAATGACGTATAATGATTTTTAATTGAACCTTATGGGGTTATGAAATTCCCCAAGTAATGCATAATTGAATCAAGGCGGCTATGAATTTTCCTAAATAATGAAAGCATTTTGACATGTTGATGTTAACTTGCAAGTGTAGTTGGTATGACGTTACCAATAATGTATTACTAAATATATATCGTGTTTCAATGAATAGAAATGTGTGATACATGATTTAACTGGGCTTTAATGAGAGTTGTGTTGCTGAGTCGTGAAAGTAGAGGTCCCGAGGGACCCATACTGAAAATAACGGTTGCCGACGTGGGGGTTTAAATAACCGTGTAGTTCGAGTCCCTCTTATTATTATTATTACTATTATCATATGATTGAGAGGTTCAAGTTCCCCATATTATATTACATGATTGGGTGCTTGCATCCCCTTGATATGCCGGGAGGTTTGAGTCCCCCATAGTGAATATGTATACCCACGGGTTTGTTCAACCATACGCACTGAGGCCCTACCAGCTACAGGAGAGCTGGGCCCATTAGCCCATAGGTGTCTTCTTATGTTATGACGATTGAGCTACACAATCCAGACAAAAGTTTTAAAGTACTTGTTACGCCTTGTTCCCTATCCTAACATATGATATATATATATATATATATATATATATATATATATTTATGTATATGAATTTGATTGTATGCATTGGATTTGAATGATTTCAAACGGTTGATCACGACATTATGTTATTCTTATTCCTGAGTTACATGATAGTGCACAACCCACTAACCATCTCTAGATATTGTATTCCTATGCGATGAAGGCATTAGAGATATCTTTACTTTTTCTGCATAGAGTTAGATGGATCAGCTCGGTTCATCGGTTCATTGTAGTAAAATGGTGAACTTCCATTCTCTAAAAGACCTAAACATTTCATCAGTTCTTATCATAGATTAGGATTGGGAGTTTTTATTATCAGTATCATTGTCAGAGTCGGGGACATGTCCCGACCAAAACTGATTTTTGGTTCTTTTTTACATTGAGGCTTCATTGGATTACTTTGGACTTGGATGTGTTGGTTGAATGTGTTTTTGTCGATTGTTGGTTATCGTCTGTAGACATATCATTTATTATTTGAACTTAACTTGTGCTATCTTGTTATATTTTTGGAATTCAACCATTGTTGGGTTGTGTATGGTATTTGGTTAGGTTTAGGGGGTGGCCTCTAGTCCACGATAGATTAGAGATACCCGTCATGGCTAGGCCCTTGTTTGGGCCGTGAAAATTATGTACCTATTACTAGGCCGAAAGTCATGTTATGATATTTGTTAGATTCTGGGAAGTGTTTATCCTTGTAAAGGATGCGTCCATAGTTTATAGACATGTTGATGTTTATGATTTCATTGTGTGAATATTGGTGATGACATGCATAGATTTGGTACATTCATGATCACTAAATATGGTAAATGGTATGATTTTTATTAAATTATAATTTTACTATGATTTTTTCTAAGAAGGGATAAAAATCTACTTTTCACATTAAAAATGAATTTTTTCATAACAATAATTGCATCGTATGAATAATCTATTTGTAAAGAGATTTAACATGATGTTTTAAAGATTTGATCGAGACAAATTTTGATCTATGATTCTGATACTACTATTTACTTTGATTATGAGAGGTTTTGATCCTTTATATACTTTTATAATGATTTAGTCTCGAAGTTTACTCTGGTTAATGGATTTACAAATTTACACTCCTTTTAGCCATGACTTAAGTCTGTGCACCTATTATATATCTATATACACATCTCTACGGTATGAGACGGACAAGGATGATGGTATTGATGATATGAATTTTTCGTAAAACAAGATGATTGATGATGTTGATGATATTGAATATGTTGGTGATGTTGAGGCTATTAATTATATATTTACAAATTCAGGCCAGGCTATTGATTATATTTGCTAGTTTGAGTCCGTCTATTGATTACATATTTATTGATTTGAGTCTAGAAATTAATAATATATTTATCGGTTCAATTTGTCTATTGATTATATTTATCAGTTTGAGTCCGGTTATTAATTATATATTTACCGGTATGAGTATGGGTATTAATTGTATATTTACCAATTCAAGTTTGAATATTGATTATGATATTAATGAGATGAGGTTATACACTGGGTTACTTATGGTGTTTGTATTAATTATGGTATTACAGATTAAATCTTGGCATTTATTATTACATGTGTATTGCCTTTCACCATTATGTGCCTATATCTATCAGCCTTATGAGGGGTTGTATAGGTATGGGTGATAAGTATAGCTCATGGTGTGTTGTATATTGATTGAACATTCCAAACCTAGGTCGGTGGAGGTTCATGAAATGCTCGATTACGTATTGTTGTTTTAGACTAACCAGTTACTCACATTCTTATTGCTTTAGTTATTATTGTTGTTATGATCACTATTATGGCTAATTTGAGGTAACTTTGTTAATGACCTAGTATTGAGATTTGAGGTACAATTCTGGCTATTTAATCTTATGATTATATTATTATGCACGATTATCTCATGATTAGACGTATGGAATAGAAACCTTTAGTATATTAGCACTAGTCCCTGCCATGATTATGAGGCCTTAAGATGCTAGTCTGATGACTTAAGTTGTACCTTGAATTGACCTTGTTTATACATATAAGCATCTCTATTTATATGTAGCTATGGTATTACCATATATCCCTTCCTCCATTTATTTATTTAGATTGTATATTCATTCCATGGCATTGTATATTGCTATAAATCCTTCTTTCACCCTTTATTTGTATATTGGTTTGTGATATATGTTATAGTGTTGAGATTCCTGAGTATGTCTGGAATAGGATAGTTCATCCTTAATACTTCCTTTTGTCCTATTATGTTAGTTTCTTAGATATGAGTAAGATAGTTTGCCCTTATTATCTCACTAGCTTTGTTATGAGGTTGCTGGACATTTAGGTTTGTTTATATGTTGTATATATTTGCATTAACTTTGGAGCTCAGTTGGCAATTTCCTACTGTGTACGACTGATTTGGTACTCACACTATATTTCTGCAATCTACAGATCATAGTAACAGTGTCGGACCCAGGATTTAAGAATAGTAGGTGCTTAAAAATTTTAAAAAGAAAATCACCTCAATAAGGTTCAAACCTGAGATCTCTTTCCAATGAAGGACCTTAAGATCAACCCAATTGCTAATGCACCCAACCAAATTTTTGTTATAATGGGTGCTTTTATATATTTTATACCTATTTTCATACATTTTCTTTGTAATTATACCTATTTCGTGTCGAGTTTAGTAGGTGCCAGAGCACCCCAAAATACAACATTGGTCCACCCCTGCATAGTATAGGTTATCATCGGTGTTGTGTGCGTCGTGCAGAACAGCCATGGTTTAAAGACATAGAGTGATCTCCTGACATTCAAAGTAATAGTTTCCTCCCTCTTATGTACTGGACTAGTCTCTATGTTTTATTCAGAGATAGTTGTATCTGTATATTCATTGAGTACCTCATTTATATCCTTCTTATTTTAGAAGCTCTTTTACTGATACCACTAGGTTTTAGGACAATGTTATATATTTTGTCTTTTATTACATCTATTCCACATTATTTCCTTCATTTTTTTGTTCATCATTAGTAGGTGCAGGAGGATCTATAGTGTTGTTACCACTCCGAGTGGTAATGGCATGACATCGACTATCATTCTTTGGATTTACCAATGTGGTACTAGGGAGAATGCCAGGCTGCCCTTGATTTACTGTGGATGACATCTGACCAAATTACTGCTCTAACTATTTGATTATGTTAGAATGTGACTCATCTTTCTGGTTTAGGCCTGACAGGTCTGCCTTAATATCCTTGAGACAACTCTCTTGACTTTCTTGACCCTTGACTAATTTTGACAAAAGCGCCTTTATTTGGGATTCTAAATCACGATTACCTGGTGGAACATATTTTTTGTTCTTCTCTTTGTAGTCATATTTTCACCGACAATCACCATCCCTCTCTCTAATTCTATCTCTGTATATGTCATTATAATAGTTTCAACTTTGATTCCCTTGCCCTTGGGCTCAGAAATCTTCTAACCTAAGATCAAGATACTTTGCTTCCTCTTTAAATTCAATCTTAAAAGTTCTAGAAGTAGATCCTTATGCCATAACTGCATTCACTTTTTAAGCACTCATTATTGTGAATTGTTTTGTAAGTAGCCCAATATCTGTCCGAAGATGTGCAACCTTTTTTTCTACTAAATCATAACCAGCTTCATAATCACTAGCTACTCTATGTATAGGTACCTGTACCACGCTCAACATGTCTAGTGTGCCATCCTCGATTAGTCACAAACTATCATCCAGTATATCTTGCACAATATCCTTCCAAATGCATAAATGTACCACTCAAAATTGTATTTGCCATTGCTCTCAAACTTATATTTAGTGATCTATAGAAGATTTTTAACAAATTGGACCCTGTGATTCTGTGATTAGGTACCATGCTTGGCTTCTTTTTGACTCTAAGCCATGCCTTACACATGGATTCTGTAGGGAACTATCTAAAATTATAGATTTCATCTTTCAACTATAGCATCTTTCTAGGAGGGAAAAATCTATTCAGAAACTACCTACTCAAATCCTACCAAGTAGTTATAGAATCTCTTGGAAGTTCCCCTAACCATAGTGATACTTCATTGGTTAATGAAAATGGGAACAACCTCATCCTTAAAGCTTCTCGATCCACCCCCAGAATAGTATATGACATGCAGATCCTAGTAAAATTAGCAAGATGTTCACATCATCAGTTGTTGATACCAAAAACACACCCTTCAAATTCAATAATTGGATCATAGCACTAGTAATATCAAACTTCATATTGGGAGGTAAAGCAGAAGGAATGATGGCTCTTTTCTTAGTAGGTTCAAATTAACCTATATCCTCTTCATCATCATATAGGTGTAAGTGCTAATATGCAAGAATCAATAGAGATCTGTCTCTCTAAACTCTGTCTCGATGCTCTGTACCTATCTTGGCATGGCTAGTCCTCCTTTCTAAGCTAACCCTGCTTCTTCAGCTAGTCGGGTCTCATTGACTACTTTTCTCTTACCCTCTATAGTAGTTAAAAGTTGTTGCATTTGTAAATCTATAATATTCTGTGGATCACATAAAGTACGTAGAAGTGCTGTATTGGGGATCAGTAGGTGGAGGGTCTTGAACCCCAATAGGAACATCGTTACAAACTTGACCTAACATCCTTCACAGTGTCTGAAGAATTCTTTCAGGCTCTAGAACAAAAAGGAGTAAGGGATTTCCTGTTCTCCTAGTGTTTGACATACACCAACATATGCCAAATCAAGAACAAAAAATCAAACCCGCAAACTTCACCAATTCAAATAACTACTTAAATAGTTCTCATCGACAACGACATCAAAATTTGAAGTCACTAAAAACTAACCCCCAAAGAAGTATGTTATGGTCGATCCCAAATATAGTGACACAAAAAGGTTGGGGTCGATCCCAAAGGAAAAATGTAGAACAATTTCTCAAATTGATGTTATTCACAAGCAGTGCAGAAAAGTAAATGGGGAAATTTTTAATTATTAGTAACTAGAGACCAAATCTTGAATGCTTTAAGTTGTTAACAATAGAAGACAAGCACTAGGACTGTATTCCCCCTGGTATCTTTACTATGTAAATTTCTCGAGTTCAACCCATCTATTCTACTACTCTGTGTAAAGTCAACAAGATATGTATTATGAACCGTCTTGTGAATATGTTCATAAGTCTCACCCTTTATATTATGAGTCTCAGGGCATTGACTTATTGTTTCTTTTCTATGACTTTAGTTCAACTTTTACCTTTTGGGTCTCAAGATGATTAGATGAAAATATTGTATAATAAGATGGACGTGAATTTCAAATTAAGGTCTTAATCCTCTTTTCCTAATCTCAAACTCCTTTTTAGGGACTTTTGTGAATACAAGCTATCCCTAAGCTTCTACAGTAGCTTTGAGGTTAATTATTAAGAAGAAGATTAAGATACTTTCATAAAACTTAGAATTGATGAATCTGTAATTTCCTTTATGTATTTAATCTGCCAGGGTTCCGTCAACCCTAGTCAGAGAAAATTAGCCACTCATGTTCATGCAAAAATCTATGATAATTAATAAAGAATTCATGTAATTATTTTCCCAAGAATAAAAAGAACAAAATCCAAAGTTTTTAATTAAATAATAACCCAAAATCTCAAGAATAATTTAAAGTATGTAAAAATATTGTAATAATGCATAACCTAACAAAATATAAACCCTAGGGAATTTATAGTATCTCAAAACAACCTAGAAATTATAATAAAAATGGAAAAGAAAAAGTAAATTGGCACAAGGTACGACTCGTTCATCCACTCATAAGGTCTTCTTACGAGTCGTACTTTGCCTCTCATATGTTCTCTAGTGTTTGATCTTCCAGGGGATTCAGCTTTCTATTCTTCTTACAACTCATGCTCACAAGTTGTACCTTGACCTTATGACTTGTAGCCTTCACTCATTACCACCTGGGAATTTGTCTTTCTTTGCTACGTACTCTAGTCTTCTTATAGTTTGTTGGTATGAGTCGTACTCATACTTTTAACTCGTCTTCTTCTATGACTTAAAATTTAAATGGGAGCCTGAGGTTTTGTTTTATTTATCATTTCTTGACGCGACTCGTATCCTTATTTTACGACTTGTATACTCTACTTGTATCTTTTTTGTACTTAGCTTTTCTGTTTGGATTTGGTTTATATTATGCTTACGAGTCAATCTATGAGCCATATGATGTGTTGAAGAATCATTAGGTGAATCATGCTATCTATAACTTTGTCTTCTTCAGGTCTTTTTTTTCAAATTTTATTCCAATACTATTATTGGCTTGTTTCACCTGGAACAACAAAAAAAGCACATCTTATCTACTAAAATATCCTAAGTACAATCATAAATTCTTTATTTTATGCATCAAAAGTATCGTGTTTCCATGGTGCATCACTTTTCTTGATTGCATCTTTTCTCATGAGTTCAGAGAGGCAAAGTCTGAGGAATTCATAAACTTGAAGCAAGGCAGGATAATAGTAAAGGAGTATTACTTAAAGTTTTATTAGTTATCGCGATATGCTAAGAATTAGAGTCTAGCATGAGGGCTACAATGAGGAAGTTTACTTTTGGGTTATCCCATGAGATGATTTTGGAGAGCAAGGCCTCCTTGTTAAATAAGGACATGGACATCTCTAGACTTAAAGTGTATATGAAACAAGTGAAAGATGAGAAGAATAAGGAAATAGATATAAGTCAAAGGCAAAATAAGAAGTTTTAGTAATCATATTAGGGTGAAGGTCAGTAATAGAAAATGGTCAAAGAAAAAGTGGGGCAATTCTGGTTCCTATTCTACTACTAGTTCTCCTTATCCGAAGTCCCCAACTGATTATAATTTTCAAAATACTATTAGTTCTAGGGAGTAGGGTACCCAGCCACAGGTTAGTGGGGCTCAGTCAGCTCTATCATATCCCCATTATAAATTTTACAGTTAGGTGTATTATGGTATTTGTGAAGAAGGGAGGAGTAAGTGCTTTAAATATGGTCAGATGATCTTATGTAGAGGGTTGTCCTTCTAGGGTTGCTTTTGGGAAAAATAAGATCCTTGTTGCTACTTCGTCGCTCCTGTACTAAAGGGTAATACTTCTGCTTTTGACTCCAACACTAGTCAAAATTGTCTGTATTCTTTTACCACTCTCAGGATTCTGAGGCGTCCCCCAATATTATTTCTAGTATACTCAAAATTTTCTCTCGTGATGTATATTATCTACTTGATCGTAGGTTTACCCTCTCTTATGTGACCCTTTATGTGGCTATTTATTTTATTTCTGATCCTAAGTATATTTTGGTTCTCTTTATTGTGTCCACCCCGTGGGTTACTCCATTATGGCTAGAAGGGTCTACATGGGTTGTATGATATCTATCAGTGGTAGAGAGACCTTGGTGGATCTGATAGGGTTGTACATGTTAGACTTTGATATGATTTTAGAGATGGATTGGTTATATTCGTGATATGTGTCGCTTGATTGTCGGACCCAAAAGGTCAGTTTCCACTTTCCTAATAAGTTGGTGATTGAATGGGAATGTAGTTACCTTGTTCCTAAGGGAAGGTTTATTTCGTATCTTAAAGCCCGAAAGTTAATATCCAAGGGGTATCTATCACTTAGTTCATGTTAAGGATTGTAGATTTGAAGGTCCTTCTTTGCATTCTATCCCTGTGGTTTGTTAGTTTCCTTAGGTATTCCATGATGATCTTCCTAGTATTCCTCCCAATAGTGAAATTGATTTTCGGATTAGTCTTCTTTGGACACTCATCTTATTTCTATCCCTCCCTATAGAATGGCTCCGATAGAGTTCAAAGAGCTCAAGGAGCATTTTAAAGATCTTCTAGATAAGGGTTTCATTTGGCATAGTGTTTCTCCTTAGGGTGCTTCAGTTCTCTCCTGTGTAAGAAAGAGGGGTCCATTCGGATGTGTATAGATTACCTCTAGTTGAATAAGGTGATGGTGAAGAATAAGTATCTGCTTCCTAGGATTGATGATCTCTTCAATCAGATTTAGGATGCTAAGTGCTTTTCCAAGATTGATCTTCAGTCAGGTTACCATCAGTTGAAGATTAGGGAATTAGGTATTCCTAAGACTACCTTCTAAACCCGATATGGTCATTTTTAGTTTTTGGTGATGTCCTTTGGTTTGACTAGTTCCCCAACAGTATTTATGGACATCATAAATTAAGTATTCTATTAGTTCTTGGATTTGTTCATAATTGGGTTTATAGATGATATTTTAGTGTATTCTTAAAGTGAGGCTGATCATGTTAATCACCTCCACTTTGTGTTGAAAACCTTCAAAGATTAGTGGTTGCATGAAAAATTCACAAAGTGTGAGTTCTGGTTGAATATTGTGACCTATCTGGGTTATGTTGTTTTTAGTAAAGAGATCATGGTGGATCCACAAAAAGTTATGGTGGTGAAGAAGTGGCCTAAAACTACGAATCCAATTGACATTCAGAGCTTCTTGGTTTAGCTAGTTATTATCGGAGGTTTATGGAAAGTTTCTCTTCTATTGGTTCCCTATTAAATAAGTTGACTCGAAAGAAGGTGAAGTTTTTATGGTCTGACATTTGTGAGAGTAGTTTTGAGAAGTTAAAGGATAAGTTGACTTTGGCCCCGATCTTGACTCTACTTGAGGGTACTGATGGTTTAATTGTCTATTGCTATATGTCTCGAGTGGGACTGGGTTGCATGTTGATGGAGCATGTCAAGGTGGACTCATATGATTCTATGCAGCTAAGGGTTCATGAGAAGAACTATCCGACTCATGATTTTGAGTTGTTGGTTGTAGTCTTTGCTTTGAACATCTGGCGTCATTATTTGTATAGAGTCCATGTAGATGTTTGTTTTGATCATAAGATCCTGCAATATGTGTTCACTCAGAAGAATCTAAATTTCAAGCAAAGTAGGTGGCTTGAGTTTCTAAAGGACTATGAAATGAGTCTCCACTACCACCCAAGTAAAACTAATGTGGTTGCTGATGCTCTTAGTAGGTTGCCATGGGTAGCTTATGTCATGTGGGCAAAGAGAAACAGTATTTGGTGAAGGACATTCACTGTTTGGCTAATCTTATAGTCCATCTTATGGATTCTGAGGATGGTGGTGCGATTATTCAAGAGGGGGAGAAGTCATCTCTTGGTGTGGAGGTGAAGGAGAAATAGGTTTTTGATCCTTCTTAATACATATCAAAGATGAGGTAAGTCACTAAAAAGTGATAGCTTTCTAGATTAGTGGTGATGGTATCTTGAGGCACGAGGTAGGTTATATGTTGCCGATGTTAATGGGTTAAAAGAAATAATTTTGGCAAAGGCTCTTGAGTTGAATTATATGGTTCATCCTTATTAAACAAAAATGTATCAAAATCTTAAAGAGATTTATTGGTGAAATAATATAAATCGAGATGTGGCCAATTTTATGGCTTAGTGCATGATATGTCAGCCTGTGAAGGTATAGCACTTAAGGCCCAGTGGGTTGACTCAAGCGATTGAGCTACTCCTATGGAAATGGGAAGTAATTAATATAGATTTTTTTACCATCCTTCCATGGTCTTGCCATCTGTTTGATTCTATTTGGGTCATCGTGGATAAGATGACTAAGTCCGCTTATTTCTTGCTGGCAAAGACAAATTTCTCATTTGAGGATTATGCCAAGTTGTTTATTGAGGAGATCATGAAGTTGTATAGTGCTCCAATTTCTACCATTTCCGATCATGGTACCCAGTTCTAAATCATGCTAATGTATGCCCTGACCCATCATATAAGGATGAATGATCCTAAGGGGAGGGGGCAGAACGAACACCAGATTTTAGTCCATGAAAATTTCTAAAATATTATCCTCACTGTCCTGACTACGACTTACCATATGAGTCATAGGGTGTTTGACGGGTCATATGACCCTAGTCATAAGGTGTCCAGTGAATGGTGCTTGAGTTGCTGTCCTGAGTTTAACTTGGGGACACGAGCTGTAAATACCCATGATGAGTCATTAGACTCAAATCATAGTCTAAATAGTGTGTGTGTGGCTAAGTTCTTCTCTGAGTATAAGTGTCTCACTATGAGTTGTAAGGACTCATTACAAGTCCCTTTGTGCAAATCAAAGGTTGTCCAGTGTTTACCCCAATTGGTTTATGTGTTGACTACGACTGGAACCCACGAGTCGTAGGGTCCCATTACGAGCCATGGTATACAAGTTGTAATTCCAATAGTATATGTGCCTAGTGACACTGTCTTGACAACGACTCATGGAGACGAGTCTTAATGAGTTGTGACGAGTCGTTATGAGACCCGTAACAACCGACGGTTTATTTGTCCATCTTTTAAAAGGGAGCATTTTAGACATTTCACTCTTATCTGAATAATAACCCATGGCCTATAAACATACTTGGGACCCTAATTTCATCAATAACCTACTCCAATCATTCTTTCTTCTTTATCAAGTCTCTCAAGCATCCATACATAGGGTTTCCAAGAAGTAGGTCATCCAAGGGCTCAAAGGTTGGACTCTCTCCATAATCTTAGGTATTTTAGGCATATTACTCTTCTCTAAATGGTAATATTATAAAAGAATATTTTAGAAACCCTGAGGGATGCACCACAAAGTGAGGGACCAGGTCCCTCAAAATCAATTACAGACAATTAAACAATATAGAACAGGAAAGCTATAGATAGTGCAGGAAAAGTAAAAACACCAGATTTTTACGTGGAAACTCAAGAAGAGAAAAACCATGACTTGCCGTCACAAACACCAAAGAAATTCACTATAATTAACCTACTAATTATAGTCTAGAGTTCAACCTACCTCTAGGATCCTTTCGCTTCTAGCAACTCTACTACTAGCTCATCTTGGTAACTCTACCAAGGATTTCTCTACTGATTAACTCTAATCAACAACTAGCTTAGAAAACTCTATCTAAGCATCTGTCTCAACAAAAGAAAAAGAAATTACTCTTATAGCATGAGTAATTATTTTACATATCAATACTCGAGAAAAATTTTCAATTTAAGCTCTCATAAAGCTAAGAACTTAAGTATTGTTGGAACTGGGTTTATGCTGGCTCTCTTTACTCTTTGTATATGGAAAACCATGTGATAAAGTGGTGTCTTTTTTCTTTTATAGTTGAGCGATTATTAGGGATGAAATATCATTAGAACAACTATCCTAATTAGTACAAAATAGAACCTGCAATTGTGTTACACAAGATGACAAAATTGTGCAAACAACACGTGCCAACTGTACTGTATCTTGCAAATCCTGGGACCTGGTCCCTTGCAGTTAGCTTCTCATCATCAAAACTACATATAGTACTTGAACACTTTCTGATGATGATGAGCCAACCATACAGTTTTGAGAATCAGTGCATATTCATTATTTTTAATTAGTGTGATTACACCTAAAGATGAATGCTCCCCCTATCATCATGCTTCCTACATCATGCATCACAGGGACCTGTTCCCTTGTTTTCATTTGCATCAAAAACCTTTGATTTCTTCCCCCTATCATCATACACCTATATTTAGCGCATTTACGCACTTCCTTCTATTGACATAACTTATCTTTTTAGCACATAACTTACATTCCCCTATGAATATGCATCACATGAGCACACATACTTCTTAACACTTATACTTCTTAGCTCACTTCATGATACCTGGTCCCTGCACATCATACTCATCACACCTAGTCCTTATATATGAAGTCAATATTCCCTCTTTTGGAATAATTAAAAAAGAGTTATAGTAAACCATAAGTAAAGATAAGTACAGACTAATTAACTCATAGGCACTAGGGCAACACTAACATGAAGAATAGCTTAAAGTAAAGGAACCATATGAAGTTCACAAGAAAAATTCATTCATTTATAAATAGAGATTAGTAATAGTACAATCATACCAAAGTAATACAATAATTAACTGTCTTCAAAAGTCGATACAAAAAGTAAGATATACAACTAACATAAAATTGATTAGAGGATAGGGATAACAGGGCTTAGTGATGAGTGGTGATTTTACCACTAATTTGTATTCAACTTTCATGTACACTACAAAGTTTTGTATAAATAAATGAGACATAATTATGATTGAATGCACTAATGTCCATATTTTGCAGGCATAGAGTTAGTAAGATAGAAAGATATAGATTGAAGCTAAATGAGATATAATGGAAGCAAAGAAGTGCAGATGAAGACCTATAGTAGTCATCAGTCCTAGTTACCGTGATCACGGGCCAAAGGGTGCGATTACTGAAACACCCGAGAATATGGCCTTGAAAATTTTTTGGTTGATTGGTAGTGATCATGATATGTGTGTTGTGTTTAATCCTTGTGGTATGTTGTTTCTAACTTGTTTAAATATTTCCTTGGTGCATGTTAAGGTTTTAACTTGTATATATACTTACCTACCTAAGTGGAAGATAATTGAAACACCTATACCTTAGACCATTTGGAAAATAATAATATTTTTGTGTCTCTAGAGTAGATACAGTTAGGGGTGCTTGAGTCATACCCTAGGTCATGAATTGTACCCATCCTAATCTTACCTTTATAATACTATATAGTATGTTAGGGTAATATACTATCCTCCATACTACAATTCCATCCCTTGGTCATAACCATTCTTATGATTCATATACTACTCAACCATATAGAGTGAAAACCTAACCTAGAGTGGACTGTTTGGGACATGGATGGATCTTCTGAATTAGGGGTTGATTCTTAGTATATTGATCATGGTTAATCAATAATCATGGAAGCTGGTAGTCATCCACTTAATGTATAATGAATGAATGCTTGAGAATATCGATGAGACTTGATATCTTGGTTGGTGTATAATATACTCATATATATGGATAAGTATATGAACTTGATAAAATATGATATATTGATATGTTTTTGATTGATGATGTTATTTTATCACTTATACTTGAGTTATATGCTAGCATTCCAATTGCTAATTACCTCCAGACTCTATGTCCTCTCGTGATGTAAGCACCAGAGCGTCTTCTTCTTTTCCTGTACAGTGATTAGATGATCAAGTGGTTCATCCATTGACTTGAAGAGTTTAGATTCCTTACATACGGAAGACATTCATCTCTTAGTCCTTATATTTTAACTTAGTCTCTTTAAGACTTGGTTTGATTATAGTCGCTGGCTTGTCCCGACCTATACATTTACTGACTTTAGTTATGTATAGAGGTACTATGAACAACTATGAATTAGGAATAATTATTATTATATGAATGTAATATTGACTTATGATATTATTCCATGATCTTAACTTGTGAATTGGAGTCCCTTCAACTCCTATGATATGATAAGGTGTTTAGGTCGGGTTATGGGGTGACCTCCGATACATGTGTGCTTGAGGTACCCATTCGACATGACCCCCCAAGTTTGGGTCGTGTCAAGTTGGTATCAAAGCCTAGGTTTATGGTTAGTTGGGTGTTCACAATACCTTTTTTATATAGAGTTTTTTTATGGATGTAAAGTGTGCCACACTTTTAAAAGAAAGTCTATGAGACAGTTTAGGAATGTTTCCCTTTCTTGTGATTCAATCTCATGATATTAAGTCTATGGTCTTGGATTTTCTCTAATTTTGTTTGCTATCTTTCAGATCATGCCTCAAAAAAGATCTGAGACTCAGGTAGACACTACTGATGGTCCTATGGATAAAGCTCATCTAACTTATGGAGTTCTGATTGGGGCTAGGGCTACAACATCTGGCCATCCTTATGGGGTTCCAGCTATTAACCCTACTTATGAGAGTGGTATCCCTACCCAGTTACCTTAAATAGATGCAACTAATATGGATTTTTGTCGCTCCATCAACCTCTTAATACAACTGGTAGCCTATTAAGTGGAGTGTAGTGCTCCAACTACCATTTCTTCTGAGGCCATAAGAATTGGCTAATTTATAAGGTTGAGCCCTCCTATTTTCTCGGGTATGAGGGTTGAGGAATATCTGTAAGGCTTTGTTGATAAAATGGAAAAGATCTTCCGAATTATGCATGCTTCAGAAATTGAGGGTGTTGACCTTGATTCCTACCAATTGAAAGATGTAGCATACCAATCGGTGGGAATTTCCTAGGGGTATTGATGCTATTTCGGATTCTTGGGTGGATTTCTCCAAGGTTTTCCTTGACCACTTCATTCCTCAAGAGTTGAGGAAGGCAAAGGCGGAAGAGTTCATAAACTTAAAGCAAGGGAGGATGTCCGTTCAAGACTATGCTTTGAAATTCCATCAATTGTCAAGGTATTATCTCAAGATGGTTTCTAGGATGAGGGCTATGATGTGCAAGCTTATCTCAGGATTGTCACATGAGTTAGTTCTTGAAAGTAAGGTAGCCTTATTGATTGAGAATATGGATATCTCTAGATTGAGTATTTATATTCAAAAAGTGGAAGATGAGAAGAAAACCAAGTTGAGCTTAGTGAGAAGAAAGAAAGAAAGTTTAGACGTTTCGAGGGTGGCAGTGGAAATAATAGCAAGTGGCCATAAAAAAAATGGGGGAGTTCGAGTTCGTTATCCTTGGCTAGTGTTCGCTCTCCTTATCCAAAGTTCTTGGGCAATCATCGATCTCAATTCAGTGGCGGGTACCAGGCACAAGGTGCTCAATTTTAGCATAGTGGTTCTCAGTCGGCTCCACCCTACCTTCTTTGAAAATTCTGTGGTCAGAGTCATTATGGTGAGTGTGAGAAAAAGAGAGGCCAAATGTTTTCATTGTGGTTATCTTGGGCACATGCAGCGTGAGTGCCCTATTCTAGCAGTTTTGTGGGCTAACTGGGCCTCTATTGCTACTCCGTCTACACATGTACCAAAGGGTGCTATGTCTGCTGTTGCTTCTATTTCTGGCACCAGCACTAGCCAGAACCACATTTATGCACTTGCTACTCGCCAGGATTCTGAGGCATCTCCCAATGTTGTCATAGGTATGTTTAGACTTTTCTACTGTGATATGTATTGTTTTATTGATACAGGGTCTACTTTTTTTTATATGACCCTATATGTGGCTAAGCATCTTAATTATGGTCCTGAGAGTCTGTCGGTTCTCTTTTTTATTTCTGCCCTAGTTGAAGACTTTGTGGTTATTAAGAGAGTCTATAAGGAGTGTGATATCTGTTGGTGATAGAGACACTCTTGTTGACTTAATAAAGTTAGACATGGTTGATTTTGATGTCATCTTGGGAATGGATTGGTTACACTCTTTCTATGCTTCCTAAATTGTCGAACCCGTAGGGACATGTATAAATTCCTTAATGAGCCGGTCATTGTATGGGAAGGTGGTCCTTTAGTGCCTAAGGGAAGGTTTATTTCATATCTCAAAGGATGAAGGTTTATTTCAAAGGGGTGTTTGTACCATTTGGTCTGAGTTAAAGATTCTAAATTGGAAGAGCCTTTTTCGGAGTCCATTCCTATGGTAAATGAGTTTTACGAGGTGTTTCTCGATGATCTTCCTGATGTTTCTCCCAATAGGGAAATTTATTTTGGGATTGATCTTGTTCCAGACACTCATCCGATCTCTGTATCTCCTTATAGAATGGCTCCACCACAGTTGAAAAAACTTAAGGAGCAACTGAAATACCTTCTAGATAAAGGTTTTATCCATCTTAATATGTCTTTTTGGGGTGATCCCATGTTGTTTGTGCGCAAGAAGGATGGTTCTCTTCATATGTGCATTGATTATCGTCAGTTGAACAAAGTGTCTATAAAGAACAAATATCCTCTCCTTAGAATTGGTGATTTTTTTGATCAACTTCAAGCCGTGAAGTATTTTTCTACGATTGATCTTAGATCGGTTTATCATCAATTCAAAATTAAGGATGCAAATATCCCTAAGACTGCCTTTAGAACTTGGTATGGTCGCTATGTGTTTCTTTTCATCTCCTTTGGGTTGACCAATGCCCCAATGACATTCATAGATTTGATGAATAGGGTTTTTCGTCCGTTCTTGGACATATTTATCATTGTCTTCAGTGATGATATCTTAGTTTATTCTAAAAGTGAGGCAGATCATATAGATCACCTTAGTGTCATGTTACAAACTTTGAAGGATCATCATTTCTATGCCAAGTTCTCCAAGTGTGAGTTTTTGTTGAAAGTCATAGATTTTCTTGGTTATGTCATCTCTAGTGAAGAGATTATAGTTGATCCCCAAAATATTATGGCGGTAAAAAAGTAGCCTAGACCTATGACTCCAATTGATATTTGGAGCTTCTTGGGTCTAGCTGGTTATTATAGAAGGTTTGTGGAGAGTTTTTCCACTATAGCTACCTCATTGACCAAATTGACCCAAAAAAAGGTCTAGTTCGTGTGGTTCGATGCTTGTAAGGTTAGTTTGGATAAGTCAAATGATAAATTGACTTTGGTGTTGACCTTGTCCGAGGGTAGTGATTGTTTTATGGTATATTGTGATGCTTCTCTAGTCGGTCTTGGTTGCGTGTTAATGCAACATGGTAGGGTAGTGGCCTATGATTCTAGGAAATTAAAAGTTCAGGAAAAAAACTACCCCACCCATGACTTAGAGTTATTAGCCATGGTCTTTGCTTTGAAAATTTAGCTGTATTATCTTTATGGTGTTTATGTTGATATATTTTCCAATCATAAGAGCCCTCAATATGTGTTTACCTAAAATTAGTTAAATCTCTGGCAAAGAAGGTGGCTTGAGCTATTGAAAGACTATGATATGAGTCTTCATTACCATCCCGGTAAGGCGAATATAGTCGTCGATGCTCTTAGTAGATTGTCTATAAGGAGTTTGGCCCATGTGATGAGGACAAGTAGGAATTGGTGAGAGATATTCACCGGTTTGGCGAATTTTGGAGTTTGACTTGAGAACTCCGAGAATGGTGGTGTGTTTGTGCATCTGGTATCTCAATCGTCTCTTTTTGTTGAGATAAAGAAAAAGAAAGTCTTGGACCCCGATTTGATGAAGATCAAAAGTAATATGGGTCACCACAAGGTTGTGGAGTTTTTTTATTGGTGGTGATGGTATCTTGAGGTAACAAACTAGGCTATGCATTCCCGACATTGATGGATTAAGGGAAAGGGTTATGGTCGAGGCTCATGGAGCCCATAATGCTATTAATCCCGATTCCACCAAGATGTATCATGACCTTAGAGAGTTCTATTGGTGGAATAATATGAAGCATGATTTTGCTAGGAATGTGGCTAAGTTTATGGTGTGCCAATGAGTGAAGGTTGAGCACTTGAGGCCTGATAGCCTATGCCACGAGATTGGGTTGCCCAAGTAGAAATGGGAGTCAATTATTATGGATTTCATCATTGGCCTTCCTAGATCTCAGAGTCAATGTGATTCTATTTTTGCCATTGTTGATAGAATGACCAAGTTCGCTACTTTCTTGCCCGTGAGGACAAATTTCTTAGAAAAATATTATGCTAAGTTGTTTCATGCGGAGACTATGAAGTTGTATGGTCCTCCAATGTCTATTATCTCAGATCGTGGTCCTCCATTTTTGTCCCACTTTTGGAAGTCATTCTAAAAGTATTTGGGTACTAGAGTGTGACATAGTACCGCTTTCCACCCATAAATAAATGATTAAGTGGAGAGAACTATCCAAACTTTGGAGGATATGTTGCATGCTTGTGTAATTGATTATGGTGGTAGTTGGCATGAACACTTTCCTTTGATCGAATTCGCCTATAATAATAGTTACCACTCAAGTATTGGCATGGCGACTTTCAAAGCATTATATGGTAGAAGGTGTCGATCTCCTATTGGGTGGGATGAAGTTGGCAAAGATAAGTTGCTTGGGCCCGATTTAGTTCACCAAGCATTAGATAAGGTGAAGGTGATTCGTTATTAGTTGATAACCACTAAAAGTCTCCAAAAGTCCTATGCAAATGTGAGGCGTAGGGACTTAGAGTTTAATGTGGGCTATTCGATGTTCTTGAATATTTCTTCCATGAAAAGAGTAATGCCGTTTGGAAAAAAAAGGAAGCTTAGTCCCTGATATACTGGTCTCTACTTGATTGTGAAGAGGATTGAAAATGTTGCCTATGAGTTGGAGTTTCCTCCTAGTATGAACTCCATTCGTCTGGTTTTCCATGTGTCTATGTTGTAAAAATATGTGAGTGATCTTTCTTTTATTATGAAGATATTAGTATTTTGGACTTTTGTCCTACGAGGAGATCCCGGTGAGGATCTTGGATCAAAAAGTTTGCTGATGTATATGAAAAAGGTGGCTTTGATGAAAGTTCTATGGAGGAACCAAAAGTTCGAGGAAGCTACTTGGGAGGCGAAAGAGGACATGAAGTCCAAGTACCCGCATTTGTTTCCCATTATGAAAGCTTGTGATGGAGGTATGTGCTAATATACTTGTGTTGGAGTAAAGTATCCAATGATTGAGATTGATTTGTGCCTTTGTTAAACAATGGATTAAAGTTCCCAATGTGTGAATTAATTGATGTCTTGTTAGCCCATGGGTTCAAATCCCAAATGCTATAAAATATTGTGTGCTTTGTTATAATAAGTTTAAGTCTCTAATACTTTGAATTGATTCATGTCCTTGATAGGTGATGGGGTAAAGTCCCTAATTCTTTGAGTTACTCTACATCTTTGATGAACTGATGGGTTGGAGTCCCTAAGTTGTGGAACGAGCAAGTGTTGGATAAGTAATGGTTGAAGTCCCAAGATCAATGAAATGGTTGATTGATGATAGTCATGATATGGGTTGTATTGTATCCTTACTGTATGCTTGTTATAACTTATGTAATGGTTGGTTGGATGCATATTGATGTGATAAATTGTGTTTATTCTTGCTTTACCCTCCATTCGTGGACGAATGATCCTAAGTGGGGGAGAATGAAACACCCGAGAATGTGGCCTTGAAAAATTTTTGGTTGATTGGTAGTGATCATGATATATGTGTTGGGTTGCATCCTTGTAGTTTGTTGTTTCTAACTTGTTTAAATATTTCCTTGGTTTATGTTGACGTGTTAAATTTTTTCTATACTTACCTACCAAAGTGGAAGAGAATTGAAACACCTAGACCTTGGACCATTTGGAAAACAACAACCTTTTTGTGTCTCTGGAGTGGATACGGTTGGGGGTGCTTGAGTCATATCCTAGGTCACGAATCATACTCATCATGCCCTTACCTTTCGTATCCTAGATAGTATATTAGGGTAATATGAGGTCCTCTATACGACAAGGCCATCCCTTGGTCGTAACCATGCTTACGATTCATATACTACTAAATCATATGGAGTGAAAACCTTACCTATAGTGGACTGTTTTGGTCACGGATGGAGCTTATGAGTTAGGGGTTGAGACATAACCATTGGTTACGAATCAAAGGTGACCTTTCGTACCTACAATAGTATGGTTAACCTAGTAGGAGCCTAAGGTATGAGTTAGGGTACCACTCGTACCTAGGTCACGATTGCCAAGTGATCTGTAAGGGGGAGTCGTACCCCTGCACGTGTGGATTTTCCAGGTTTTAACCAAGGACCTTTTGGTAATTTCCCATGCCAAAAAATATAAACCCTATCACTATATAAGGCATAGTATCCTCCTAAGTCTTCAGTTTACAAGTCTTAAACATCCTAAACACTCTAAAGGCTCTTGGAAGCAAGATTGGAGGCTAGGGTTTCCAGGTGTTCATCTTATGGTAAGAAGGAAGATTCAAGTGTGTTGGTGATTCAAGTTTTTTAAAGCATGTATCTATTCCCCTCTTTAAATAACTCTAAACCCATATATTTCACACTTTAATTAGTAAGTGTACGTGGTGGTTTTGGACTTAAATGAAAAGGGTTTTACTACCTAACAATGAATAATGATGATTCTTGTTTATACTTGTGTTGATACATGTTGTTGATAGTAGATTGCACATGTAGATGCTTGTTGTATATTGTTTAACATGAGGGTATTGAGTAACCCTAGTCTTGATGATATCTACCATGAAAATGACCTTGATATATGTATGAACAATAGGTGTTTGTGAAAATGTCTAAGTGAATTGTCTAGTCAATTGTTGATGATATATTGAACTAGGGCAATGACCCAATAAGTATGAATGTTTGATAAATGTTATGATAAGAGTATGGTGAGTCATGTAAGGTGTGATGATAACCTTGTTGTTCTAAATGAACAATACGGAGTTGAAGTCCCTTAATATAAAGATATACTTGAATTGTGTATTGAGCTAAAGTATGGTATGTGCATTCTATTAAAATGTGAATATATTATGAGGAAATTGAGGAATATAAAAAGGAATAGTGTGAAGAATTAAATGTAGACATTGGCCTATTGAGATGGTTGAGCAATTAAGGCTCCCCTAAAGACCATGAGGTCTTGTATAGTGCTGAATTGGCTAAATGGCTAAAGTCCCTAAATATGGTATTGGGTGTGCGTTGATGATAGACAAAAGGGTAAAGTCCCAAATGTCAACTAATGATGGTTGTGATGGCCTGAGGTCAAAGTCGTTTTCCTTATGTGATTGCTTGAGCTCAAAGTCCCTTTCCCCATGATATGTCTTAGAGTTAAAGTCCCCCACCCAATGAGAATGCAAGGTAAAGTGCATTGCTTAAGAAGAGTTCTTGAGGTCAAAGTACCTCGCCTTATGAAGAGGCTTGTGGTAAAGTCCAAATATAGCAGGTGTCTAGAGTCCCTTGTCTAACACATGGGCATGAGCTTGGAGTCCCTCTCCTAGATGAATGTGTGTATGGTTAAAGTCCCTTATTTTAATGATGGTGTGTGTGGCTAAAGTTCTTAGCATAATGAATGCGAGTACATGGGTGAAGTCCCAAATCTAATGATAAGATGAATATGGATAAAATCCTTGGTGTATTAATCATGGTGAATCAATAAGCTTGGAAGGTGGTAGTCCTCCACTTTATGTCTAATGAATAAATGCTTGAGAATGTTGATGAGCCTTTTTATCTTGGTTGGTATATGGTATACGTATATGTATGAATAAGTATATGAATGTGATAAAATGTGACATATTGATTTGTTTTTGATTTATGATGTTATTGTTTCACTTATCCTTGAGTTACATGCTAGCGTTCCAACCGCTAATAGTCTCCGAATGCTACGTCCCCACACAACATAGGCGCCGGAGCATCTTCTTCTTTCCTTTGCAGTGATTAGACGATCAAGAGAGTCATGCATTGACTTGAAAGGGTGATATTCCTTATATCCAGAAGACCTTTATCTCTTGGTCCTTATCTTTAGACTTAGTCTCTTTAAGACTTGGTTTGGTTATAGTCGGGGGCTTTTACCAACATATACATTTATTGACTTCGATTGTGTATCGAGGTATTATGAAAAACTGTGAAGTTATTATTATTATGAATCTAATATTGACATATGATATTATTCCCGATCTTAACTTGTGAATTGGAGTCCCTTTGACTTCTATGATATGATGAGGTGTTTAGGTTGGGTTACGGGATAACCTCCGGTGTATGTGTACTTGAGGTTCCCATATGACATGCCCCAAAGTTTGTGTTGTGTCAATCGCGGTTAGTCAAGATGTTCAGTAGAACACGATCGCAAAACCATACCACAGTCGTGTTGGCCATGATCACGGACAACCTCATGCGATCGTGGCTAAGTGGGAATGTTATCTACGGCAGTTTTGTAATTTCACTTTGCCGAATCCCAAACCTTATATAGGCAAAACCCTTTCTTTTTTTGGTATTTCTTACCTCATAGATATTTTTGAATTTAAAAATAAGAATCCTAATTGGGTAAGATTGTAACTAATTTTTGTCACTTGAATTCTTAGTGTTTTATGAAGGATGGGTGCTTTGGATAATACTTATGGTATATATATCTCTACTTTATTCATGAGTAGCTAAGTAATTTAGACTTGGGATTATGTTGAACTAAAGTGTATATGTGTGTAGGTGTTGATGTGCTTACATGATTTGATGGGTTTGATGGGTGAAAACCGCAAACTCTATAAAACCTTCATCATTCTTAAAGGAGGGATAAAGGTGAACATATGGGAACCCATAGCATCCTTGAAAGAGGACTATAGGGGGAAAAACAATGGTGGACAATTAAGCATGTGGTTACTACCTTTTACAATCTTAGACATAAGTGTAAATGGAGGGTAAGTCATATCAAAGGCATTTTCCTAGAAATAGGAATGTCTAATCGAGGTTTTGGGTAACTATGAATGATACATTCGTTAGGTTCTCGAAAGATCCAATGGGTGACATCTTTGTGATTTTGTTGAAAGGTTAACCACGAAGACCTTTGACCTAGCCTATCTCTCACTTAACACCTTAGATTTATGTTAAACCATCATTAACCCACATGCTCTTTACTTTTAGGGAGGCAATAATCCCAAGATTACCTCCAAACTTGATTTTAAATCAAAAGTATTATACTAGTGCATTGTTTGACTAAAGATTGTTATAAAAAAACTCCAAACCAAACCCCCCATTTTACTTCAAATGTTGTTTTTGTTCGCATTCCGGGTATCCCTTTTGTAATTAGAGCACCCATAGGATTTGAAATTTGCATTTCACTCCTTATGGATTCGACTCCAACGCGAGTTGGGATATTGACAATGACTGCCTTACCCCTTAAACATGGGAGTAAGTTAAGCGTTATTAGTAAAGATGGTGGGAGAAGACTGAGAGCATTTCTCAGTCTTGATAGGGTTGCATCAGGGATAGACCCTTATCCTATTTTTTTTTCCATTTGTGATGGACATAGACGTGGTGTATTCAAAGAGAGATGCCTTGGTGTATTCTTTTTACAGATGATATTTTTTTGATTGATGAGATGCGGGGGTGTGCGAATAATAAATTAGAGGTTTAGAGACAAAACCTTGAGTCTAAAGGGTTCAGGTTGAGTAGGAGCTAGACAGAATATATGGAATGCAAGTTTAATAACTTGAGATGGGAGAGCGAGGAGGTAGTAAGGTTGGATTCCCAGGTTGTTTGTAAGAAGGATAGTTTTAAATACATCGGGTCCATGATTAAGGGGAATGGAGAGGTTGACAAAGATGTATCCTACCATATTAGGGCAGGATGGATGAAGTGGAGGCTTGCCTCGAGAATGTTGTGTGATAAGAAGGTGCTGCCATAGCTTAACGAAAAATTCTACAGAGTGGCAGTCCATCCACCCATGCTATATAGAGTGGCATGTTGGCTAGTCAAGAACTCTCACATTAAAAAATTAAAGGCGGCGGAAATATGAATGTTGTCTTGGATGTGTGGGCTTACTAGGGGTGATAGGGTTAGGAATGAGTCTATCTGGGAAAAGGTGGGAGTGGCTTAGGTCGAGGAGAAGATGTGGGAATTTAGGTTGAGATGGTTCAGACATCTGATAAGAAAAGGAATGGATGCCTAGTTCATAGGTGTTAGAGTATAGCATTGGATTGTTTCAGGCGAGGTAGGGGTAGGACCAAGAAATACCGGGTAGAGGTGATAAGATGTGACATGGAGCGGTTTTATCTTACTAAGGAAATGAACCCAGATAGAAAGGTATAGAGGACGCATATTAGGTTAGAAGGCTAGTTCTTATGGGTGGGTCGTAGCGAGTAGTTAGGAGAGCTTTGGGGTAGTCGGGATGGTAGTCTTAGGGCTATGTCCATAGGTTGGAGTAACTAGTAGAAGGGTATGGGGGTGGGGGTACCTTTGGTTCGATAGTGCAGGGTATTACTTTGTGGGTGTCTATTTATGTTATTCCATCTTATTGCAAGTTTTATTACGAATTTGGTTACTATTCTTTGTCTTGAGCCGGGGTTCTATCGGAAACAATTTTTCTACTTCTCCAAAGGTAGTGGTATGGACTACGTACATTTTACCCTCCCCAAACCCCACTATGTAGAATACAATGGGGTTTTTGTTGTTGTTGTTGTAAATACATTACCCATGATTCAAGAAAGCCATAGAATAATACCCAAGTGACAATAGTTAAAAATGAAGTTTAGATTTGAAGAAAACCATTTTAGGCCTTCTGGGCGAAAATTCTCAAATTTCACTTTTGAAATCGTATTTGAATTAGCTTTAGATGACAAGAATCAAAGTAAAATAATTGAAATAGGGATTTGGAGCATACCCAAGCTTGAAAATATAAGAAATCGCCCAAAAACTCTTAAACCTAAAGCTTGAAGTCTCAAAAATGGTGAAAAATCGAGAAAAATGATTTTTATATGGGTTGTGATCGCCTAAGCGATGACCGCTTAAGCGGCCAGGTAGTCTCTTAAGCGGCTCAATCACATTAGCTGGACGCTTATGCGACCTCTTGGTCTCTTAAGAAACCATTGCTTAAGCAACCATAGGGTTGCTTAAGCGACTGCTTTAGATGGTGTTGCACCAGCTAACTTGGAGTTTTCCCCATGTTTGCGATGGGGTCGTAGGGATTCTTTTAGAATCCCAAAATTTAAAGGAGATATGCTACTTGACTAAATTTGATGTTTTAAATTCAATGAAAATATTAGATTATTCAAAAAGGAACATTTTCACAAAATTGACCCCCGAGAACCCACTTTAAAATTTCTTAAATCGAGGGTCGAAATGAGATATTAAAGCCATAATATCGATTCAACCTCACTACTAACGCAAAATCGACATTTCAAACTGCTGGCTCAATCCGTTTTTGCCATCCAACCATAGAGGAAAAATGTTGACCGAACTCAACCATAAAGCCTTTTTAACCTCTAAAAATAATAAACTTGAAAAAAACACACCATAATGCATTAGGAACTGTTCCAGTCATCCCCTTGCCCTAGAAATATTACGAATTAACCACGTGAAGGGTAAAATTCAGATCACATAACAATGAAAGTTTCACAGAATCAAGCTCTAAAAATATCCACCACTAAGAATGTAGTTCATCCTCGAACTAAAGGAAAGGGAAATACCTGAATCTGTGAGAAGCTGGGGATAACTAACAGACATATCATGCTCGATCTCCCAAGTAGCCTCATCTACTAGTCGATGTCTCCACCTGACCTTAACCACCGGAATATCACTTGAATGTAATCTTCTAACATCCTTAGCTAGGATAGAGACTGTCTCTTAAACAAAGGGCAATCTATCATCTAACTGAACTGAATCATAATGAATGAGATGAGACTCATCCAGAATATAGCATCGTAGCATGGAAACATGAAAAATTAGATGAATAGCTGATAAATTTGGGGAAAACGCTAACTCATAAGGTACATCCCTAGTAGTCCAAAGGATCACAAATGGCCCAATATACCAGGGGCTAAGCTTGGCCATCTTCCCAAACCTCATCACACCTTTCATAGGTGAAACACGAAGGAAGACTCGTTCACCAAAACTAAATCGCAAGGCACAAAATCTATGATCCATGTAGCACTTCTGCCTACTCTAAGGTTCTTGAATTCTATACTGAATGACCCAAACTCTATCCAAAGACTCGTGAAGCAGGATCGTATCTTGAGGTCTAATCTCCAAAACCTCAAACTAACCAACTGGGGAGCAACACCGCCTACCATACAAAGCCTCAAAGGGAGCCATCTCAATACTAGTATGGTAGCTATTATTATATAAAAACTCTACCAAATCTAGATGTTACGCCCACTGACCTCCAAAGTCCATTACACAAGAGTGGAGCATATCCTCTAGAATTTGAATAGTCTGCTTTGAATGACCATCGGTCTAGGGGTGAAAATTGTGCTAAGATCAACTCGGGTACCTAACTTCTCTTGAAATGCCTTCCAAAAGTGAGATATGAAAACTAAACCTCTATTTAATATGATCGATAATAGTACACCATGGAGACAAACTATATCACGAATATAGATATGGGTTAATGTCAAAGAATCAAAGAAAACCTTAACAAGAATAAAATGAGAAAATTTGGTCAAGCAATCCACGATGACCCAAACACTGTCAGAACCACTAGAAGTATAAGGCAACCTAGTCATAAAGTCCATAGTTATCCATTCCCATTTCTACTTGGGAATGGGTAACCTTTGAAGCAAACCACCATGCCTCAAATGCTTGGTCTTCACCTGCTTGAAACATAGGCTATAAGATACAAAATCCGCTACATCCTTCCTTATGCCCTACAGAAGTGCTATCTCAAATTACGATACATCTTGGTCCCCTCTTGGATGAATGGAATACCTAGAATAATGAGCCTCCTCCAATATCAATCTCACCTAGTCACTCACTCTTGACACACAAAATCGGCCCCCAATCTGCAAAACACCATCTGAAAAAGTGAGGCTTTCATAGCCTCATTACTCAACACCTTATCCTGAATTAGTCTCAATCCTGTATCATCTAACTAATGAGTCCAAACCTGCTTCATCAAATAAGATTTAAACTTCATTAATGCTGGAACATACCCCGGTGTTGAAATATCAATCCTAACCATATGGTTAGCCAAAGACAGGACCTCTAATACCAAAGGCCTCTCTTAGGTCAAATGATGTGTCAAGCTACCCATGCTAGTCAGCTTTTGGATCAAGGCATCCAAAATTATATTAGCCTTGCCCGAATGATAAAGAACAGTAAGGTCGTACTACCTAAGAATATCAAGCCAACAATACTACCACATATTAAGATCCTACTGGGTGAAGAAATACTGAAGGCTATGATGATCTGAAAAGATTTTATAATAGACTCTATAAAAGTAATGACTCCAATACTTCAAAGAAAATACAACCGCACACAACTCTAAATCATAGGTAGGGTAATGCTTCTCATTAGGATTCAATTGACGAGAAGCATATGAAATAACCTTACCCTTCTATATCAACACAACACCTAAAGCACTACAGAAGACGATAAAACCAATGCCCTCCTTGGCCAATGTCAGGGGCTGAAGTCAAAAAATCCTTAAGCTTCTTAAATCTTAACTCACAATCATCGAACCACTGCAACAAAATATTCTTCTGAGTCCGCTTAGTTAACGTAGCAATAACAGATTAAAAACCCTCAACAAAAGCATCGATTGTAGCCTGCTAAATTAATAAAACTCTAAATCTTGGTAGGAGAAATAGGCTTATCCTAATAATGAATCGCTGCATTCTTGGTCGGATAAACCATGATAAAACCTTGGTCACCAAATAACCAAAGAAAAAGCGACAGACTCGAACGAAAAGACATACTTACAGAACTTAGCATACAACTTATTATGTCTCAACCTCTAAAGCACAATCCATAAATGCTCCTTATGATCAACCTTACTCTTGGAGTAAACCAAGATATCATCTATTAATATAATGACAAAAGAGTTGAGATATAGTCAAAACACTAGTTCATAACTATATGAATGTGGATAGGCCATTGGTCAACCCGAAGGACATGATCAAGAACTTATAATGACCGTATCAAATTTGAAAAGTTTTCTTTGGAGTATCCAAAGCTCTAATCCTCAATCAGTGATACCCGAACCTTAAATTAATCTTTAAAAATACCAAATTACCTTAAGGTTGATCAAATAAATTCTCAATATGAGGAAGACGATAGTTATTCTTAATAGTACTTCTTCAATTGCTAATAATCAGTACACGTACGCATAGACCTATTCTTTTTCTTCACAATAAAGATAGGCGCACCCCAAGGTGATACACCAAGTAGGGTAAATATTTATCCAACAACTCCTGTAATTGATCCTTTAATTCCTTAATATTTGCTAGGGCCATCTTATAAGAGGAAAGAAAGATGTTCTTAGTGCTTGACTCAACATCAATAGCAAAGTCAATATAACAATCCAAAAGCAAACCAGACATATTGGTGGGAAAAACATCCATGAACTCATGGGTGATACAAACAGAATCTAGGGATGGTGGTGAAGCAACATTAGTATCACGAATATGGGTCATATATGACAAAATTTCTTCTCAACCAAACAACAAGCCTAAAGGAAAGCTATAACTTTCTTGGGAACCAATTGAAGCGTAACTTTTCAAGCTATCCTTAGCACACCCGGCGGAGCTAAAGTCACAATCTTAGCATAATAATCTAGAATAGAATGATAATGAGATAACCAGTCCATACCCTAAATGATATCAAAATCTACTATATCTAGGATGATTAGGTCTGCCCATGTCTCACACCCAATGTCACAACACAGGATCGGTGCAATCGATCCACCACTAAAGAGTCTCCTACAAGGGTAGATACATGGATAAGCACTACAAGAGGCTCACTAGTAGATTTAAAACCCAAAGAAAAAGAAATAGGCACATAAGAGAAAGTTGACCCCAGATAAAATAATATAGATGCAGATCTGAAGAAAATTGGGATGATACTTGTGATAACAATGTTAGAATCCTCTATCTTTGGTCTCGCGGGTATAACATAGCACTATTTATGTCCCTTACCATACAACATAGACCCATGAACACCTATGCGGGAACCACTACCTCTGCCACATGCACTTTTAGTAGTACCTTGACCTCTCTGAGGGTCACCTCTCACTGTTGATATAGAAGTATGCCAAAAAACACAATAGGGACAATACTTGTCCAGATAGCCAGACTCATTGCAGACATAGCAAACTCTATGATCCAACTTAATAGAAGAAGGTATGACTGAGCTAAAATAACCACCCTAACTCGCTGAACCAGAAGACCTACTATCTAAACCCTGCAAAGCTGCCTACAATGGTCTACCGCGATACCCATGGGAACCTCTAAAATCTTTGACTTAATGAATGGACTATCGAACTCGTACTAATAGTGCACTATCTTTGCACCTCTCCGAGAAGATCGAAGAATAGATTCAGATATCCTTTCAAAATCTATTATACTTTAAAATAACGACCCTAACACTACTACCTAGATAGTAGCCAACTGAAATAAAACATCCAATCCCTTCACAAACTTTAGAATCTTCTCAAACTCGATGGTAATACTGGTAAAAAATATCTAAACAAGGCATGGAAATGTGTTTTATAGATTGAAATAGTCATAAAGACCTTTTCCAAATAATCAAACTCGTCTCATCTGATCCCTCAAAATAAATAGAGCAAACCTATCCACGAAGGCCTCAAGAAATTAACCTGAAGGCTTCTCTGGAGAACCTAAAGGTCTGTAACTAACAAGTGACCTCTACTAATCTTCGTTGCATCTCTCAGCTGGTAGGTAGTGCAAGCAACTCCATGTGACTCAAACAATTTGAGGTTATTAAACTTCTTCCAACAATCAATCAAGAAATCATAGGCATCCTCACTCACAACACAACTGAACTTGGGTGGATCCAAGTGAGTATCTCTCACATATCTTCTGATCCTTAGAAGAATAACAATACCCATAACAATAGGAGGCATAGTGAATTTAGCTGGTTGAGATCCCATCTAAGGGGTTAACATAGATGATGGTTAAACTCTTAATCTAGGAATACCACACTCAGAAACCATTGCAAAAGGAGGAATAACACATTGAGTCTATGGAGTACCATAAGAAAATGTTAGTACCGCTAGAGTATCAACACTCTAAACCAGAGAAACGTCTTAGGAAAACATTGGTATAGATGGAGGTAAAATACTCGGATCTGGAGGAACACCAAGGTGAACTCAAAATAATACAACCCAAATAAGTTAGCAAATGAATCAATAACCCCTTCAAGACTGAGGTAGACGAACTCTGTAGAACCTGAGAAAGCCATATATCTCTAGCATACTCAACCTGAGGCTTAGGAAAGATCCCCCTAGTAGTACCACCAGAAGGGATAGATCCTCATGCCCATCCTCTACCTCAGACTCATCCATAACTTTCCCACTAGATTAGGTTCTCTCCTTGGATGATGGCTCAATATCCCTACCCTTACGGGATCTATTCCTCATGATTTGCATAGAAAAGAGTGAAACACAATTTATAACACAAGATATGAAAGATTAACATGATAAGGAACAAAATAAGAAAGTTTCCTAAAGATATCTTATAGCCAATAAAAGATAGATACGAGCACCTATGCCAATCTATGAGACACTATCAGACATAATGTTCTTACACTGATGAGTCCAATGAACTTGGCTGCTCTGATACTAATTTTTTGTGACCAACCAAAAATAAGGGTCATGAATGTACTTATCATCGCTACTCCTTAATAAGTAAGCCAATCACCCAAACTGATAGAATAAAACAAAAGAATAGATTAGATAGGAAACAAATCAAACACTAAAGTATAACATAAAAGGTGCATAATGTATAGTACAATAAGAATGATAATGATGATATGATGATGATGATGTGATATGCTCGAAGGTTTTCACATAACCTCTGTATACAACTACCAAGATGTGATTGCATAAGCGACTAAATGGTCACGTAAGAGACACCACTTAAGAGACCATGTTGTCACCTAAGAGGATGGACCACATTAACGTGCCTCTTAAGAAGGCCTTTGGTCGCTTAAGCAACCATCGATTAAGAGATTATTAGGTTGCTTAAGCAACTGCTTCAGCTGGTGCTGCACCAACAAACTTAGAGTTTTTTCGAATATGTAATGGGGTCCTCAGGATTTGTTCGAAATCCAGAGAATGCAAATGAGATATGCTAATAGACTATATTTGACATTTTGGAGCAAACGACAACATCAGATTTTGAAAAAGGATTATTTTTACAAAACTAACCCCTAAGACCCAATTTCACTATTTCTCGATCCAATGGTCAAAATAAGATATAAAATCTATAAAATCAAATAGACCATGCCTCCAAACCAAAATTGATGTTGCAGAATAGCTAGCGCAGTCTATTTTACCATCCAATATATATAACAAAAAATATTGACCGAAGTCAACTATAAAGCCTTTAAACCTCCAAAAATCATAATTTTATACAAAATGCACCATAATGCTTTGGGAACCATTACAATCATCCCTATAGCCCAGAAACATTATAAAGAAACCACAGGGAGGGGCAATATAGTCAAATCATACAAACATAAAAGTTTTATAGAATCAAGCCCCTACCCTTTTCGAGAAACTTTCTTATGATGCAACACTATCAAATTGATAATCTACTCATCAATACGAGAACAATAGTACCTATATTGTATTTTTATGCTTCGAGTCCAAAATTACATAACAATCCAATGTGGGGCCCGCTTGGAAAATTATATTTTTGAAACCGTCACAACCTCTCTCTATGCTCAAGGAATATTTATCCTAAAGAATCGATAAATTCTTAGCTCAAATAGTGCTAAAATCAAACCACCAATAATCTAGGGATTAGGGAAATAATTGAGAAATTCACCATGAATTTAATAAGAACTCACCAAGATTATGATTAAGAATAAAAAATCCAAACTCAAAATCACACCAAAATAACCTAATAAATGCTCCCCCAACTTTCCAACTCTCTAGGGCTTCAAACTCTTGAACTTGTGGAAAAATAGGGAGAAAATTGGGTTGGTGGAGGATTTAATAGCCCCCAGGAACTGCTTAAGCAGACACTGGACAACTTAAGCGATCACCAATTAAGAGGTATGGGCTTCGCTTAAGAGGCCATCAATTGGTCAACCCTGATCGCTTAAGTGACCTACGCTTAAGTGATCCAAGTGTCACTTAAACAGATGCACCAGCTGGTGACTTAGAAAATTCCAAGTCTTCACCAACCTCTTGAGATTCATCCAGAATCTCATTATTGTAAAAAAAAAACTAATCTACCCTACAAATCAACACTCCAAATTCAATGGCAAAGTCAATATTTCCATCCGAGGTTGCTTCACCAAAATATGAGACCCACCTATGGGCCATTTTTATCAATTTTCAACAAATAGCCCAAAATGAGTCCAAAAGCCTTGGGACCCAAACTAAAGGTCCCCCTAGTCTAAATTCGATATTCTGGAGCTGATGGAACTATCAGAATTGGCATACAAGATATTTTGACTAAATTTTTTGCCCGGTCTCTAATTCCTACAAATAAAGACTTTAAAATAGGGAATTAGTTCTAAAAATTAAACGAACTGCTCGATAAATAAATTGTTGGCTCCAAAAAGTCATAAATGACTTGGGGAAGCCATAAGAAATCTCTCCAAGGCAAAAATGAGTAGAAATCAGAAAATAACCTAAAGGGTCATTACAATATACATTACTAAAAGAAATTTCATTTGCTAAAGTAAGGGGTTAGGATGTACCTGCATCCTCGAACACGTGAGGATACTTGGCTTGCATCCTGCTCTTGATATCCCAAGTAGCCTTCTCTACGGGGCAGTGTCTCCACTAATCCTTAACTACTTAATCTATATAGAGCACAGCCGCCTAACATCCCTAGTTAATATGAACACTAGCTCCTCCATGTATGTTAATCTCTTATCCAACTGAACTAAATCCCACCAAAGCACATGAAAGTCATTGGGAATATAGTGCAGTAACATACGAACAAGGAAAACCAGATGAAAAACAACAAAATTCAGGGGTAAGGCTAACTCATATGCCACCTCTTCAACCGTAGGAATAATCTCAAATAGTCCAATATATCTGGGACTAAGCTTGCCTTTTCTCCCAAAACTCATCACACCCTTAATGGGCGATACCTAGAGGAGTACTCATTCTCCTAATCCATATCTTAAGGATCTAAGCATAAGATTTTGATAAGCCTTTTGTCAATTCTAAGTTGCCCTCAGCCTATCCTGAATCACTCTGACTTTATCCAACGACTCCTGAAGCAAGTCAGTGTCACAGGAACTAACCTCAAAGGTCTCAAACCAACTAGTCATAGAATGGCAATGCCTACCATATAGAGACTCAAATGGTGCCATCTCAAAACTCAAATGGTAGATCTTATTCTATGTAAACTTTACCAAAGCGAAGTGCTACTCCTAATGACCTTTGAAATCCATAACACAAGCTTAGAGCATATTCTTGAGAACCTAAATAGTCCCACTGATTGTCCGTTGATCTGAGGGTTGAAAGCTATGCTAAGATCCACTTGAGTATCCAACTCCTCCTGAAAAGCTATTGAAAATCTAGAAGTGAATATCAAAATCCTGTCTAAAATGATAGATATAAATTCCATGTTAGTGAACTATATCACGAATGTTGATATAGGACAACCTTTCGACACCGAAGGACATCTAAATAGGAATAAAATATATTGATTAGGACAACTGATCCACATTGACCAAAATACCATTAGAACCACGGGAAGTCTGAGGTAGACCACTAACATTGTCCATAGTGATCTTCTTCCACTTTCTTTTAGAAATGGTCAAGCTCTAAATCAAGCCACCAGGTCTCTAATACTCGACCTTCACCTGCTGAAAACATAGTCCACTAGCTATAAAGTCCACCATATCTCTCTTTATGCCACTCTACTAATAGTCGTACCTTAAATCTCTTTATATATTAGTTTTGTAAAGGGGAATGGATTATCTGAGGCTATGAACATCACGCAAAATCAACTGAATCAAGTATCCAACCCTCAAAACATAAATGCACCCATCAAACCTCAGAATACCCTCAGAATCAATGTTAGCCCTCTTGGACTCACCACTCAACACCTGATCACAAATGAGTAAAGTCTCATTTCCTTAAACAACCAACTCTAAATTTACTCAAATAAGGTGGATCTCGCCTCAATACAAGCAAGAATCCTAATGGGTTTAAGAATATAAAGTTGAACCATCAAGTTAGCTAAGGAATAGATATCCTTTTCCAATGACTTTTGAGAAACTAAGATAGAAGCCAAACTCACCATACTCGTTGCCTTTTGGCTCAAGGAATTTGTTGCCATGTTTACCTTGCTCGGATTATATAAGATAGAGAAGTCATAATCCTTAAGCAACTCCATCCATTTATACTTCCTAAAATTAAGATCTCTCTAGCTCTTAAGATGCTAAAGACTACATTGATTGATGTAGATCTCACAATGCATGCCATAAAGATAATAACTCCAAATCCTAAGAAAAAAAAACTACCAACGCCAACTTCATATCATGTGGTGCGTAGTTGCACTCGTGCAACTTTAGTTTCCTTAATGCGTAAGAAATAACTTGACACTATGATATTAATATATAACCTAACCCAACACCGGATGCATCATAATATACGATAAATCCCTCACCCTAAACAAAAAAAAACCAATATAAGGGATGAAGTGAGAACTTATGCCTCCAAAAGATTAACTCACACTCCTCAAAACACTAAAATAAAGCTCCTTCTAGGTCAACCTAGTCAATAACACTATTAATAGTAGTAAAACCCTCAATGAACCACCTGTAGTAATTGGCCAAGCCAATAAAGCTGCGAACCTCAAACTAAGATGTAGGCCAGGCCCAATCATGAATGGCCTCAGTCTTTAGCGAGTCCACCATAATACCATTCTTAGAAACGACATGTCGTAAGAATATCACCAACTAAATCCTAAAATCAGTCTTTGAGAATTTTTTAAAAAGCCTATGATCTCTCAAATTTTGGAGCACAATCCTCAAATGCTACATATGCTCCTCTCTACTTCTTGAATACATAAAGATGTCATCTATGAACTTAATCATAAGGGAATCCATGTAATCCTGAACACGTGGTTTATAAAATCCATAAATGTGGCTGGGGCATTAGTCAACCCAAAAGACATCATTAGGATCTTATAAAGACCATAACGAGTCCTAAAGTCTATTTTTGGGATGTCTTTAGCCCAAATCCATAACTAATGGTAATCGAAACTTTAGTCAATCTTAGATAACACCACTGCCCCCTAAAGATAGTAAAATAAATCATCAATGTGAGGCATAGGATGCTAATTCTTTATAGTCACCTTATTATATTAGGTGTAGTCAACATATATACGCAAGGAACCATTCTTATTCTTCATGAACATGATAGGAGCACTCTAAGAACACACTTTATCTAATGAACCCTTACCTAAAAGATCCTAAAATTATGAATTCAACTCTTTAAGCTAAGTAGGAGGTTTGCAATAAGGTTCTATACAAATATGTTGGGTGTCTGACCTAAGATCAATAATAAACTCAATTTCATGCTCAGGACGAAGACCAGGTTGATCAGTAGGAAAAATATTAAAAAACTCATGGACTATATGAACTGAGTCAAACAAGGGACTCTTCCACACTAACATCATGAATATAAGCGATATAAGACTTGCAACAATGCAAAATAAGTCTTCTATCTCAAATATAAGAAATAATCTCCATTGACTCACAATAAATAGATGTATGCCACATAACTGGGGGTATGCCATAAATAGCTAAGGTAACAGTCTTGGCAAAATAATCCAAGACTTATGTCAAAATCCACCATATCAAACACATTATGATCATCCTAAGTATTGAACTCCCAAATATTCACAACACATGATTTATAAACTTGACCCACTACTAAAAATTACCTACAAGAGTAGATACATTTAATGATGCAGATAAAGAATCCAATGATAACTCTAATCATAGGGTATAATAAGCAGATACATGCAAATAAGTGGATCCTTGATTAAATAAAAAAACTGGCTGATGGGACACTAAAATTATGCCTATAATAATAACTAAAGACTCCACCTTGGGCCTACCAAGTATGACATACAACTGATCACGCCCGCCACATAGATGGGTTCCTGATTTATCTCTTATCCTACCTACGTAAGGACCTCTACAAGAACCCTAGGGACTACCCAATGACCATGCATACAAGCTCTACTTGAGGGAGGTACTGCCTTTATCAGTGGAACACTCTGAGTTACAGAGGCCACTACTCTATGACTTGGGTACTCTCTAAGAAATTAGCCAAAGGCTCAATAATGATTACACGCCCTGGATGTTTACTAAAACTAAAAGATCTAACTAACTCAAAATAGCCACCATAACTAGAATAACTAGAAGATGAACCCAACGAAGGATAACTATTATGTTGGCCAAGATAATAACTGTAATTAGATTGGCCTCTATTTGTAATCTAAAGTACGACATAAATGGGACTACTAGACTAAACTTGATGATAATAAGGCTAACGCGGAGGATACCTACCTTAAGAACCACTACCTCTAAACCGTGAGCCACTATGGCTCTTATTGAAACTGCCATGATATCATGCCCTCTTATCGCTTCGCCCTTGGACCTGGTGATGCATATACTCATTAACCTGGCTTGATAAAAAACCACAATAAAGGACCTATGAGATGCAACCAAACTCTACATAAACATGAAAAGTAGAAGTATTAATCTTCGAATAAAACACCAAACTAGCTTGTACTCAATTGATAAAATAGATGTTGCATGCCTAGAAAACTCATGGAACCAAACCTCATACTCTAGAAAATCCTTAGAGCCCTACTCTAACCTTAAAAACTAGTCTCTCAAATGATCTCTAAGGCTACAATGCATATATTTCTCCTAGAAGACCTCAGAGAACTAAGTCCATATTAATGGGGGAGATCGAGCTAACCTGGAATCAAGAAGACCTCTTCACCATTATCGAGTCGCCAATTCCAACTTGAAAATAGTGTTATCCATACCACTAGTCTCAATAAGGCCCAAATTATAGAGCCTATCCTCACAATTAATTCTAGGAGCTACAACTATAGTTGCGCCTCTACCTCAGTGCCGCTCTGATTTGTAGACTGTGCACCATCAGATGGTGAGTCACCAACTAACCCAAGGAACTAAACCAACATATCCCTAAGAAATAAACAATAACTAAACACTATAGAGTTGGGATGGTCCCTGTCCCTCCACTAACTCGAAGGAGGAATCTCTGGTATAGGAATAAGAATAAGATTTGGTAAATAACCCATCTATTAGTCTATGGATGGGGATATATACCTCAGCTATCCTTAATCTCTAGGTCATTCGTGGACTGTAATAGGTTCCCTAGTCGCAGACTTGGGATCCTTGTCATATATAGCGGTAACACGCATCCTAGCCATCTACAAAAGAGTGAAACAAAAGAAATCCTTAGAAGATAACTTAGACTCTTAGCATAAAATGAATGAAGGAAGTGAAGATATTCTTCTAAAAATGTCTTATACCCTTCTAAAAATAAGAAATAGCTGTTATAGTTATGATCTGCGGGACTCTACTAGACACTTATTCTTGTACCAACATTACTGGTGAACCTAGCATTCTGATATAAACTTTTCATGACCTGATTTATGATTCATAATGACATCTACTTCACCCCACCCATAGGTAATCTAACATTATAGCCCGAAACTATAAGTAATAGGCTATTTGGTAGAAAATAACATAAATGATGGAAATATATAAGTAAAAGATTCACAAACAATAATCATCAATAATATCATTAGTTTAACAACATCCCATGACCTAGTAGTATCCGTACAAGATCCAATAAACCAAAAGAATCTAAGTACTAGTGTAGTCAAATATACATTGGTCTTGAAAATAAAGGACTAGCAAAAATAAAATAAGGAAAAAAGGGAAACTCTGGCCCCATGAGCTCACTCTATCTCCAAACTCTAACCAACATGAATCTAACATCAATGACAATAAATAGTATTCGTACTTACATAAAAAGGTACATCAGTGTAGTTTTAGTACCAAATCCATGAGTACTCAATAGGCATCATCGACCGACTAAGCTAAACCATAATAAGTCTAATAAAAATGTGAGATAAATAAGCAAAGTCAAGGTAGGAGGGAAAATATGGAATAATGCTCCAAATACAGTAAATAAATATTTCTAATGATAATAATAAGGAAAACATAGCTATTTCTAGAAAAATGGTACCCATAATTTAGTGAGTATGGAAGAGTAAATAACATAACATGAGCCACCATAATATTAGAGAGTGCAATCAAGATAAGTAACAACTAGATTTATACTAAGTACAACTAGATTTATACTAAGTAACCACATCTTGAAATCATGATTGTGGATCCTTCTATGCTATAAAAATCTCATAAATAACCTCTAAATGCTAAAATTGAATCAAACTCATATAATAGTCTGTTGAATTTAAACCAAAACTCTTATCACCAATTTTCAAACTCTAATCGGAGCTAATATTATCTCCCAAGAATTAATATAGAATAAAACATCATATATCTATCCATCTAAAACTCTAGAATATACATTTAGAAGAAGTAACATGCCTATATAGTCTATAAGGAATTAATAGCAGTCTTGACCTAAGGTGGGCTAGAGGGCGCCACTTCTAATCCCCGAGTGTCATTCTAAGGTTAATTCTATCTCAAACTAAGCTAAGATATATAATTTCACCACTAGACCTTAATTAAGTCACATTTTAGTCCTAAGATAACCGCTTTACCTAAGAAATGAGAATCTACATCAATTATGCCTAATTTATGGTTTCTTATTGGCTAAGATATCCAAATTATTCCAAACGGACTTACATGACCTAAGTCCAACCCATATGTAGAACATTATGATCATTATACTACAATTTAGCCAATCTATAAGAAAGGTAAACCTAGCCTACCTGGGAGCTGAAGAAAACCTAGAAAAATCTACTAAATCATTGACTTCCCCTTTAGAGAAGCTTCCACATGATGCCATGCTACAAAAATAATAATCTACTCACAAATACGAGAATAATCGTACCCATATTGAATTTTTATGCTTTAGGTCAAAAATCATATAAAAATCTCACGTAGAGCCCAGTAATGGAGTCACACTTCCTAAACTGTTAGCACACCCCTCTATGCTAAAGGAATATTTACCCTAAAAATGGGTAAATTTTGAGCTAAAATGGTTCCAAAATCAACCCACTAATAATCTAGGGATATAGGGAAATAATTGAGAAATTAATCATGAATTTCATGAAAACTTACCAAGATTATTATGAAGAAACAATAAATTCGAGATAATAATCACACCCAAATCACCTAATAAATAGTCCCCCAACTTTCCACCCTCCTTAGGGATCCAAGCTATTGAACTTTTGGAAAAATAGGGGAAAATTGGATATGCATGCCAGACCTTTCCCCTTGATTCCTAATATTGAGGAGATCAATGAGTAGGAGGAGATAATTAATAGATAGGGAGTTAAAAAGTCAGACACAACTTCTACAGTAGATAGTGGCGATAGGCCAAGAAGGAAAAAGATGAAGAAAAGCAAGAAGAGTGAGAAAGAAGATGTTGAGGCTTCCAAGGTAGTCAGTATTTAGGATGAGCTCGACGATCAGATGAGGGTCGAAGAGATAAAAATAAGAGTTGGTAGCTCTCAAGTTGCTGATGAGATAGATGCAGATGCAGATAAGTTGATTGGGAGCACTGCTCCTACCCCATAGGCACCATTAAGTGCACCATCCACCATCGTTTCCACTGTTGATTTAAGCATCTCGAACACCACCAGGACCACTACTAATAAGAGCAGGGCCCATTCTGAGGCCTTTTGTACTGACACTATATGATTTGTTAGTGCCTTGAGTTCCTAGATATGTCTTCATCCCTTCTTTTTATATTATCAAGGCACTAGGTATCGTGCATAGTTTCTTATTGGGGGTAGGAGTGTAACATACCGTTGTAGATTTTTATTGTCGTGATTCTTTTCTTGTCGATTGTAGTATATTTATAGAATCAATATATTTAAGATAAAGTTGATCATTTTTGTTTTTGTTTTGTGTCATTTGTGTTTTTTCTTAACTAAGAGAGAATAAGTACCAAAGGTAGTTGATGCATTCTTTTTGAATGTGCTTTAATTGAGATATCCCTCCCAAATTTTCATTTCAACTGTGTGATAGAGATATATATGCCCATTATAAATCTAGTTTTGGTATTAGGATTGGGAACATAAAAACCGTAGCTAATATTTGCATCAACCAGATAGATAGTTGTGTGAGATGTAACACTGTGCCACGTGTGTGTGAGATACTACTTAGTTCTCTTTATGTGTGGAATATAGAACTTGCCTAGTTAGTCTTGCCTCGATTTTAGGATATTCAATTAGGAAAGGATCATAGGAAATTCTTCAAAATAAGTCCACATATATCCTAAATGACCAACCAAATAGGAATAAGTATTCCTTGATCTCTAATTTTAAGCCTTATAGACCTCTTTTCTTATTTATGCCGTTCACCTTCCCATTTATTTTACAATTAACCTACTTTGGCCTTGACCTTCCTTGGACATTATGCATCTCAACTCAGGTAAATCGCCTAAGTTAAGGGTGATATCATAGTGGTACATAATGTGAAATGGGTATGAAGAAAGGTAAATAAGAGAAAAAGAAAGTAGGGATGGGTGCGATAGAAAAACCTAAAAAAGAAAAAGAAAATCAAAAAGAAAAAAATAGAGAAAAAAAAAACAGATCAAACCTAGAAGTGCAATAAAAGAATAAAGAGGGAGAAATAAGGGAGGAATAAAAGAAAAATAGGTTAAGAAGTAAATCTTGAAAAGTAATTTTAGTGCCAAGGAGGCATAGTCACTAAATCCTATATTTACCATACCATCCCCAAGCCTACATTACAAGCCTATTAAAGTCGTATAGTGATCCTAACCTGACTGTTCAAAAACTAGGGTAATGAAAATAAAAGCAAGCCTATGGTATTTTGTGCATATTATTGGAACTTCTTTCTTAGTGTGAGTGTATCATGACTATCCACACATTAATATGCATAATTTATCTAAGTGAGGGTAACTTCTTTAATGTGAGGTCACATAGGTTATGTTGCTAACTGCTTGTTTATTCGGGTAATGTAGTTTGTATATAGCATAGTTGTCTATTGCTAATGTAATTCCGTAGTTTGATTACTTTGTATCATGTTGTTGCGCTTCATGGATCCACATAGTTAGTTTTGGTAAGTAAAAGTAGAAAGGGGTAATGTTTCTAAGCATAAAAGTGAAATTGTCTGTCGTAAGGTATCTTAGGCTCTTCCTGGTTAAGCATCGTGTTTGTATTGTTTTATTTTTGTAGCACGAGGACATACAAATGTTATAAGTTGAGGGTGTTGATGTGCTATGGTTTCATGGAACTTTCGATGCTTAAAATGGTTAAAATATGCTAATACTCAGATTATTTTATTGGATATGATATGTGTTTTATGTATGTTGCAGGTAAATTAGGTTGGTGGTGATATAGATTATAAATGGATGAAAAATATCTACAAAAATCTGTGTTTATTGGGTAAAGAGTCATTTATTCACCTAACGACTCATGACCCGAGTCTTTACATGAATAGTGAGTGATGTTGACTTCAGGGAATAAAGTAAAAGTTGACCATAACCCGTTAGGAGTGACAACGAGTCATGGAAAGGAATTATTCTGAGTATATTGGCCAAAAGTCCTGAAAGCTTACAAGTAAAGTTCTAATGGAAGCGATTGAAGACCATGAGTCATAATAGTAGATAACGACTCTTGATAAGAAGTAGTTCTGAGCATAGAGAAAAAGTAGTAAAAGCTGAAAGTCATTGGAGTCATAACGAGTCCCGGCCAATGAATCATTACATCTCACAATAAGTCATGACCTCTAAAGTCAGAAGAGAGCTACAACAACAGCTAACAAGTTGCTACCAGACATAATGGCTCATTGCTAGAGGTGTCTCAACTGCCGACCTAGTTTTCTAATTTCTATTTGGTTAGGTTTCCATTGTTATTTTGAGACACTATTAATATCCTTTGGGTCCTTATGTAACATTTTATGTACTTTGATATATTTTTACACACTTTATACCTTTGTTCTTCGTTTATTATTCAATATGAGACTTTGGATTTTACTCTTTCATTCTTATGCAATTAATTTTGTTCTTTTTTTATCGAACTTCATAGATTGTTTCATAACCACGAGCAACTAATTTCCTATAATGACCCTTTGGGTCATTGTCTACGTTCTTGCTTATTTTTACTGATAGATTTTCTCCATAGCTACCCCAAGTCATTAATGACTCGCTGGAGTCGATAGTTCAGTTACCTAGTAGTTTGTTTGGTTTTTAGAACCACTTTTTTAATTTGAAGTCTTCTTTGGATCTAATTGACCATCGAGCAAAAAAATCAGTAAAATAACTTTAAATGCAAAATCTAACTTTGTCAACACATCCAGAACATCAAAATCTATGTGGTTACATATCTCATTTGCTTGAAATAGACTCTGAATGTATCTTGAGGTATTGGTCGAAGCCCAAAACCAAGTTCAAATATTTAGCCATTGCCTGGCTTAGGAAGAGATACCTCGATCGTGGTGGTTGAGGTGCAAACATGGTGCCACAAATATGTCCAAGCGGGGTTTACGACCTCGCTACCCGAGTCTTGGGAAAGGTCTATTTAAAGGTTGTCTTGCCATAAATTTTGGCCAATTGTGCCTCCCTCTTGAGATCTAAAGCCCTAATAGAGTGTAAAATCTTCAAAATCAGTCTTATGGGTTGATTAGGAGATTGAGTAACTTGTGTAATCCATTTCACCTACAAATATAAGGTAAGATTCCATCTAGTTTGGTGTTAATTTCTTGATTTCTAGACCCAAAACCCCTAAGTCTTTGAGGATCAATTGTAACCCCAAATGTTATTGGTTTACTCAAATTTCTTGAGGGTCATTGCTCTTTAATGATAGTTGATCAATGGGTTGGTCTCAAAAACTTATTTTTCTGAAGGTGGGACCTACTTGAGGGTTTGGTGTCATTTTGGACCCATAAAACAATGGTGCCATAATGGGTATTATAATTCTTGTATTAAGTCAAGAATAAGGATAGGAAAACTCATTAATTTGTAAGCAATTTGGACTCAATGTAGGTTAGGTTTACATGTAGTTAGATTGATCTTAATTATAGTATAATTATGATATCTTGTTAGATTGAGCGGGGGTCTTAGATGATAAATTGGTGAATAATGATACTTAGGATTAGTTGATCCTCACAGGCTATTAAACTTGTAAAATGTGATGCTTGACTATAGCCTAGGACCTTGGATAGTTCTACTTATAGTCTCACGAATAGTATGAGAATAATTTAGTTGCTCCAGTAGAGGAGAATGATGTTGTTGACTAACCTAAAGAGTATGTTGACCTAGACATGACTAGTTAATAATTGACCTTAGTGTTTGGGGTAACTTAGAAAGGATACTTGAAAAAGATTTTTCTTTTTAGTTTTAGTAAGTATTAATAAGCCCTTATGGTGATATTTAGATAACCTAACCTATTCTGGGTAGACGTTAGTATTGAAGAAGTGAACTTAGGCATTATGGGGTTTAGGAGTAGGACTTGACTCACCTTATTCTTGAACTATGTAATTCCTTAGTGACATAGATACTTAAGGAATGTCTAAGTTATGTTATTAAAGTTATTATGGTTAAACCCATTTGTCAATTATGCATATGGTCAATGGTTGGATAATGTGTATACTTGGTTGATTATCTTTTTGTCATGATATGGATAGCCTTGGAGATATTTTAAATTGAACCTATGGTTATGCTATCGATTGGCTTATTGATGAGTTCACTAAGTGAACCTCTAATTATGTTACCACTCTTTCTATGACCCAAGCCTAATTATTAATCTAATATTTATGTGAAAGATTTTCCTTTGGGGTTAGTATTGTGAAAAGTGGGAGTAAAAGAGGCATCTAGAGAGCATGCACTTGACTTATGATTGAGTTTCTAATAAACATGTTAACTTGGTAAAGTGGTGATTACATATATAATTTAGATACTCTTGTTTATGCATCTACTTATATTATGTAGTGATGATTAATAGCAAAGTACGATGTTATAGGTTACCTTACATCACTTATACTATATCATTGCGGGGTTGTATATGCTTATTGATTTGACTATATATGTATTTGTGTATTATTATATTGAAAGATGTGTTAATATGATGATGATGCTCGGTGAATCCGGAGAATATAATAATGTTATGATGATGCTCGGTGAATCTTGAGGATATAATGATATTATGATAATGCCAGTAAATCTAATATAATAATGTCATGATGATGCTCGGTGAATTCAAAGGATATAAAGATGTTATGATGATGCCTGGTGAAACCATCGTCAGTTGAGAATTCAGGCTGAGAATATCTCCAAGATGGCCTTTAGGACCCATTATGGTCACTATAAGTTCTTGGTGATGCCTTTTGGGTTGAATAATCCCTAGACGCATTCATAATCTTGATGAACCATGTGTTCAGACCCTATCTAGACTCATTTGTTATTATGTTCATTGATGATATTCTTATGTATTCGAGGAGTAGAGAGAAGCATGTGTAACACTTGAGGATTATGCTCCAGGTTTTGTGAGAGTATGTGCTTTTTGCCAAGTTCTCTAAGGGTGAGTTTTGGATTAAGTCAATGTCATTTCGTAGAGATGTAGTGTCAAAGGATGGTCTTATGGTAGACCCGGCTAGTATTTTTTATCTATTCATAATTGGGCTTGGCCTACATCTCTGACTGAGGTTTGCAGTTTTTTTAATTTGGTTTTTTATTATAGGCGCTTTGTTGAGAGCTTAGCTACCATATCAGCCCCTATGAATAGATTGACTTGGAAGGAAGTTCTTTTTTGATGGTTCAAGAAAAATGAGATGATCTTTGGAAAGTTCAAGGATTGTCCCACTTTAGCCTCGGTGTTAGCTCTTCCAGTTGGGGGGAGGGATTCACAGTGTTATGTAATGCATCTGGTGTTGGTCTTGGATGTGTTTTGATGCAGCAAGGTCGTGTCATTTCCTATGCTTCTAGGCAACTTAAGGTGCATGAGCGCAACTACCCCACTCATCATTTAGAGTTGGTGATGGTATTTTTTATGCTCATGATTGAAGGCATTACTTGTATGCTGTGCATTGTGAGATTTTCACCAATCATCATAGTCTTCATCATCTTATAACCCAGTGCGATATTAATACTTGCTAGAATAGGTAGATGGAGTTGCTAAAGGACTATGATATTTCCATCTTGTATCATCCATGTAAGGCAAAAGTGATGGTTGATGCCTTGAGGTACAAGGCAATGAGTATGGGTAGTTTGACATGTGTATTAGTTTCTCAGAGACCCTTAGCATGAGACATCCAGTCCTTAGCCAGTTTGATGGTTCAACTTGATATTTTAGATCCTGGAAGGATTTTGACTTTTGTGAAGGCGAGGTCCTCCCTGTTTGAGAAAATTCATGATTGTCAATTTGAGGATAGTAAGTTGTGCCTTCTTCATAATCGTATGGTGAGTGGTGAGTGGGGGAGCCACACCATAGATTTTGAGGTTATCTTGAGATTTTAGGGTCGTATTTATGTTCCCTAACTTGATGGCTTAATTCAGTCAATTCTGTATGAGTCTCACTACTCTAGATATTTTATTCATCTCGATATAGCCTAGATGTATATAGATTTGAGGCAACTTTATTGGTGGTATAGTATAAAGAGAGATGTGGTAGAATTTGTAGCACGTTGCTTATGTTGTCAGCAGGTTAAGGTCGAGCATCAGTGTTAAGGTAGTTTGAATCAAAAAATACCTATTCTCGAGTGGAAATAGGAAAGGGTTATCATGGACATCATTAGTGGTTTACCTCGTACTTCCCATGGTAATGATGGTATTTGGGTTATTGTGGATTATTTGACCAAGTCAGCATATTTTATTCCTATTTAGATAACCTTCAGTGCTGGGAAATTAGCCTAGATTTATGTTTGAGAGATAGTCCATCTATATGGGGTCCTATATCTATCATATCAAACCATGGTTTTATATTTACTTCACAATTTTGGAGAGCATTTCAGGAAGAGTTAGGTACTCGATGGATTTGAGTACAACCTTTCATCCACAGATGGATGGTCAGTCTGAGTGGACTATTTAGATTCTTAAGGATTAGCTTCTATCCTGTGTTATGGAATTTAGAGGATAGTGGGATCAGCGCTTAGCTTTGGCAGAGTTTTCCTACAACAACAGTTGCCATTTGAGTATAGAGATAACGCCTTATGATTTGTATGGTAGGAGATATTTTTCTCCTATAGGATTATTTGAGACATATAAGGTTAGATCCAGTGGTATATATTTGCTTCATGACTCATTAGATAGAGTCAGGGTAATTCAGGATAGGCTGAGAGAAGCCCAGAGTAGAAAAAAGGCCGACGCCGACCGCAGACTCTATGCCTCGAGATTTGGAGTTGGTGATCATGTGTTTCTTTGTGTTTCACCTATGCGAGGTATGATGAGATTTAGGAGGAATGTTAAGCTTATCCCTCGCTATATTGGTCCTTTTGAGATACCCTGTGTTATTGGCGACATGGCTTATGAGTTAGCTTTACCTCTAGACTTTGCCACTGTGCGTCCAGTCTTTCATGTCACTATGTTGCAGAAGTATATTTTGGATCTTTCTTATATGCTTAGATGGGACTTGGTCCAGTTAGATGAGAATTTAACCTTTGTGGATGAGCCCATACTTATTTTGTCTAGTGATGTGAGGTGATTGCATTCTAGAAAGATTTCGATAGTCAAGGTTCTGTAGAGACACCGCCCAATAGAGGAGGCTAGTTAGGATATCAAGAGTGAGATGCGGGCACAATATCCTCATTTGTTTGAGACTTCAGGTATTTTTTTCATCTTTAACTTTTGAGTATAAAAATTCCTTAGTAGTTGATGTTGTAATGACCCTTTAGGTCATTGTCCATGTTCTTTCTTATTTTTGCTGATAGAGCTTCTCTATAGCTGCCCTAAGTCATTGGTCACTTGCTGGAACTGATAGTTCGGTTACTTGGCGATTCATTTGTTTTTTAGAACCACTTTTCTAATTTGAAGTCTTCATTGGTTCTAATTGAACACTGAGCAAAAACTTTAGTAAAATAACCTTATGCGAAATCCGACTTCTCCAACACGTCTGAAACATAAAAAATTATATGGCTATATATCTCATTTACTCGAAACGGACTCCAAATGCATCTTGAGGCATTGGCTGAAGCCTAGAACGAAGTTCCAAGCTTCAACCATTGCATGGCTTAGGATGAGATACCGCGATCGAGGTGGGTGACGTGTGAACATGGTGCCGTGACTGAGGCCAAGAAGGGTCCGTGACCGCTCTACCCGATGCCTAGGCAAAGCCTATTTAAAGGCTGTCTAGCCTAAAAATTTTGCCATTTGTACCTTCCTCTTGAGCTCTAAAACCCTAATAAAGTGTAAAATCTTCAAAGTTAGTCTTGTGGGTTGATTAAAAGCTTGAATAACTTGTGTAATCAATTTTTCCTACAAATCTAAGGGACGATTCCTTCTTGTTCGCTGTTAATTTCTTGATTTCTAGACCCAAAACCCCTAAGTTTTTTAGGCTCAATTGTAGCCACAAATGTGATTGATTTACTCAAATTTCTTGAGGGTAATAGCTCCCTCATGATACTTTAGCAATGGGTTGGTCTCAAAAACTTATTTTTCCAAAGGTGGGTCCCACTAGGGGGTTTGGTGTCATTTTGGACCCATGATACCTTGGTGCCATAATAGGTATTGTCATTCTTGTATTAATGCTTAGATTATATTGTTGATATCTTTGCTCGTGGAAGAATCTTCAAGAAAAGAGAAAGCAAAACTCATTGGTTCATGAGCAATTTGGACTTAAGGTAGGTTAGGTTTACATGTAGTAAGATTGATCTTAATTTTAGTATAATTATGATATCTTGTGAGATTGGGTGGGGATCTTAGATTATAAATGGGTAAATGATGATACTTGGCATTAGTTGACCCTCGTAGGTTATTAAACTTGTAAAATGTGATGCTTGACTATAGTCTAGAACATTGGATAGTTCTACTTGTAGTTTCATGTATAGTATAAGAATATATTAGTTTCTCTAGTAGAGGAGAATGACGTTGTTGACTAACCTTAAGAGTATGTTTACCTAGACATGACTAGTTATGAATTAGCCTTAGTGTTTGGGGTGAGTAAGAAAGGATACTTTAAGAAGATTTTTTCTTATGGGTCTAGTAAGGATTGATAAGACCTTATGGTGTGATTATGATAACCTATCCTAATTCCGAAATTTAGTCTTGTAGAAGTGAACTGGGGAATTATGGGGGCTTAGGAGTTGGACTTGACCCACCTTAAGTTTGAACTATTTAATTCCATAGTGACCTAGATACTTGAGAAGTGTCTAAGTTACATTATTGAGGTTATAATGGTTAAACCCGATTTTTGTTTCTGCATGTGGTCAATGGTTGGATAATGTGTATACTTGATTGATTATCTTATTTTCATGATATGGATAGCCTTGGAAAGTCTTGTAAATTAAACCTATGGTTATTCTATTGCTTAGCTTATTGATAAGTTCACCAAGGGAACCTCTAATTATGTTATCACACTTTCTACAATCCAAGCCTAATGATTAAGCTAATGTTTATGTGAAGGATTTCCCTTTGGGGTTAGTATTGTAAAAAGTGGGAGAAAACGAGGCATCTAGAGATCATGCACTTAACTTATGATTAAGTTTCTAATAAACATGTTAACTTGGGAAATTGGTAATTACGTATATCATGTAGATACTCATGCTCATCCAGTGATGATTAATAGTAAAGTACGATGTTATGTGTTACTATTAATCATCTACTTATATTATGTAGTGATGATTAATAGTAAAGTACGATGTTATGTGTTACTTTACATAACTTATATTGTATCTTTGTGGGTTGTATATGCTTATTGATTTGACTATATATTCATATGTATATCATTATCTTGAAAGATGTGTTAATGTGATGATGATGCCTGGTAAACCTAGAGGATATAATGATGTTATAAAGATGTCCGGTGAATCCAGAGGATATAATAATGTTATGATGATATCTGGTGAATCCGGAGTATATAATGATGTTATGGTGATGCCCAGTGAATCCAGAGGATATAATAATGTTATGATGATTCCCGGTGAATTTAGAAGAGGTAATAATGATATGATAATATTATGTGTGGTAAGTATGTATGTGAATACATGGATGTATGTGAGGTTATGTCGTGTGTGGCTAAACCTATTTGTGTGCGTAGGACATGATGTCTTCCTTGGTAACTTATTATGCATTTTTGTCTTTAATCACTAGTTAAGAGGTGTGACCCTTGTAACAATAATTAGTAACTAGAAGTAGATTATGCCGAGTATCGGGTTAAGGCTAATTGATATGTGTAATCTTGTGTTGTACCAAGGGCTCGCCTTGTAAATCTACCTGACTTGGATAAATTGTTATGTTATGGAATTTTACATAGTAAAGTGGCCTATGTGATAACTAGTTGTCTCTAATAAATGACTATGACTTGTAGACTAGAAGCCTAGTGAACTAGTCGGTGGACCTTACTTAGCTAAAATAATGGAACTAGTCCATAAGGTTGTGACATCCTCAATGATAATAAACCTAGTATTGTATAAGGAGTGGTTAAGTTGACATCTAATATGTGATGCCGTGGTGGCTTAATTGATGAATTATATAATTAAGAGGCTAACTAGTAGATAGCTTTGTGATGGGTGGACAAATAATAGTGCTGGTAACTTGTAGCTTTTCCTGATTTTATGACTAGTAAACTATTAGACTTTTAAAATAGTGGCTCATGGAAATTACGGCTAGGTAGTATAGTCTAGACATGAAGTTTAATAATGAGTAAGAGTTTAAATAACAACATAACCATGTTACGGTGATATCGGCTTTATTGTGTCAAATTGTAGTTTTGATTATGATTGTTGACCTCGGTAAGAGGCCAGGGAATGTACAACCCATGGATTTGGTGAGTTTCTTGTGCAGTTGTGACTTGATATTTTTATGAATTGATCTTTTGGTGTACTCTTCGGTGGTATGAGACGCCGTGATGAGTTCTTGTTTATTTTTCTTGAGTATACTTCCCAGCGGTATGGGACGTCGCGGTAAGTTCTTTTGCTATATACTCTAATGATGGTAGTTATATTGATTATGGTAATTACATGATTTTAATTGTATATATATGTGGCTTTACTGCAATATCCGTGCTTTTTCTTAGCTTGAAAATCATCTCAAGGATGTTAGAACTTGATTTGAAATAAGAATTCATTCTTATACACGTGGTACTTCCATAATTTTCACTTCCTATCACGTGGAAAATTGAATAAGCTTTCCATCGATATATAATTCGCCTAAATCCAACACCTAGGCTAAGAGTTACATCCTTTTTAGTAAAACAGTGTTTGAACTGAGCCTTCAACGCGTCGCAGAGATAACTCAAATGGAAATTATCAAATTCCAGTGTTGCTCCGTGATACTGGCACGTCGCGCGAAACTTCCAAGTCGTAGACAAGGTGGTAGTCCTAACGGCTATGCTATATGGAGCGGAGTGTTGGCCAGTTAAGAACTCCCATATCCAAAAGGTAAAGGTGGCGGAAATGCGAATGTTGCAATGGATGTGTGGACATACCAGGAATGATAGGGTAAGAAATGAGATTATTTGGGAGAAGGTGGGAGTTGCCTTAGTGGAGGATAATTTACGAGAAGTAAGGCTAGATTGGTTCTAGCATATGATAAGAAGGAGCCCTGATGCTCCAGTACGGACGTGTGAGACTCTGACTATGGATGGTTTTAGGCAGGCTAAAGATAGACCAAAGAAATATTGGAGAGAGGTGATTAGGCATGATATGGAGAAATTACAGCTTTTAGAGGACATGACCCATGATAGGAAGGTGTAGAGGACGCAGATTAGGGTAGAGGGTTATGGGGTGTGAGCACGATGGTGGTAATAGGGGAGTGCTCCTTTGGGTCTGGAGTTTCTGGTTCGTAGTGTTGGGGATGTAGTTTTTGGGGTTAGTGGTGTTGGCTTTTTTTGTATCCCGTACTAGTTTATTATGCATTTATCTTTTGTGTTTGTAATATTGTTAGTTTGTTTTGTGTACCATACTAGTTTGTATCTGCTTACTTTTTGTATTTGTTATACTGTTATTGGTCCTAATCTGGGGGTCTATCAAAACAGCCTCTCTACTTCTCTTGAGGTAGTAGTATGGTCTGCATATACTTTACCCTCCCCAGACCCCACTAGGTGGGAATACACTAGGTATGTTGTTGTTGTTCTTGTTGTTGTTGCATGTTAGACAGCCAGTTAGCATTATTCATGCACGTGAACCATTGCATATAGCCTATCTCACATGTATACTCGGTATATATGTACAGATGCATTCGGCTATGGTGCTTTCTTTTTATGTTACACCATAGATTCAGAGACACGAGTTCCAGATCAGCAGTAGATTTCAGTTTTAGCAGTCAGAGTAGAAGTGAGTCCTCATCCTTCAAGGACATAATGATTTTCTATTATCTCATTGATTAGCTTATTAGTTGGAGTTTGTTGGAGATATATCCCATCAACTTCTTATTCAGATTCTTTAGAAAGTAGAGGCTTTCAGACTAGATGGAGACTAGATACAGACTATTGTGCTTTTGACTTTAGTTTAGTTCTGGGTATTCTATTACCCCACACAGATGTTACGTTATTCAGTTATGTTAATGATCGAACCTAATGGCCTTATGGTGCATGTTTCCACATTATTATGTTATCTTATGCAGTATCCAGGTACAAATATCAGTCATGGGTTAGCTTGTGGTCCTTCAGGGTCATGAGCACTGTTTAGCATTCCAGTTCAGCAAATCTGGTCATTATAAACTTGGTATCAGAGACTAAGGTTCAATAGAGTCCTAGGAAGTCTAAAAGTCGCGTCTTGTAGAGTCTTGTACATGGGTATGTTGCGCGCCACATTTATGTGCAAGAGGCTATGAGATGTTTTAAGAATAGTTTCCCCTCTTTCAGTATTCATGTCGTGCTTGTGAGCATAATCAAAAATCAGTCTCTCAGTCTAATCCGTTTAACCCTTTGTTCTATTGAACATGCCTCCCAAAAGAAGAAATTGAAATCAGTCAACACCTCAGCCCGAAGAACCTTTGGGAAATCATGTTTCTCATGCAAAGTTGATAACGCTCAATCTACAGCTCTCTTAGGAGTGTAAAGCGGTCGTTAGCAAATATAGAACCCAACCTGGGTTGGGTGTCGATCCCCCAGGGAATAGCTTGGCCAACAAGTAAGCAACGATTACTAGACTTTTAGTGCAAGTCTCGTAAAAAGGGGGGATTGTAATGTGTAACCAAAACAATAAAGTAAAAGCTGAAAATAGCAAAGTAAAAAGAGGAAGAATGTTACGTAAGTTGTAAACAATGAGAATTGAAGCGTTGGGGTTATGTCCACCTCCTGAGTTATACGTCTCTATTGACTATGAGTATGTAGAATTCCGACATGCATGTGCTTATAGAGAATTGTATTCGATGGTAAATCCAGGCGTCTTTCGACCTATTCGAGGATTATTTCACTTTAAATCTTTCGAGCTTAAAGCGTGTCTAACGGTACGAATTCTCCAAGAGGTTAATCCAGTTACGGCACTAACTTTTTAATAGGGGATGGGACCCTACTACCTTGACATTATCTCTTTTCCAGACAGATAACCTTTATTTCGAACAAGTTAAATGTTATACTGGCGTTATTCTATGCGTCTGCAGCCACAAGAATTTGCATTAAGATAAAGAGAATAATGATATAAGCAGCATACGTGTCACGAACTCACAAACCCATAGCAATAGATAGTATCTCATTCGGCTTCCATAACCCCAACAGAGAGGTTTAGTTACCCATGAGTGCGAAGGAAGTCACAATAAACACGATCATTGTACCCCAATAAAGATTTGCACGTTAGGTGTACGGGTGAGGATGGCGTGAAATCCTTTGCAAAGTAACGTCTCTCTTGTTGTGGAATTTAATAGAAGAATAGAAGAAGAATAAAAATAGAATTAATGGAAGAATTAGAATTGTTGGAATAGTAAGTGAATGAATCTCTCCACTAAGGCAGGAATGCCTCTAAATCTCTAGCAAGATAGGGTATTTATAATACCTATATCCTAATCCTACTAAGCTAATGAAATACTTAACCAAATACTACTAAGCTAATGAAATACTTAACCCAATTATACTAGGTTAATGTAACATTATCCAAATCCAAATAAACTAATGAAATACTTAACCCAATTGTACTAGGTTAATGTATTATTATCCTAATCAAAATAAACTACTGCAAGTCCCCAAAGTCTTCAGAAATGTTGTTTTAGCCCGGGACAGATTTTCCATGCATCACTTTTGGTCCTTTAGGCGTTCAAGCTCCCTTTCCTTCCTTCGTGAGCTTTCTTTGGTGTCAAGTAAGCCATAAAATGCCGATTTCTGCATCATTTATACCTGAAACTTTGCTAATCATGTTCTTTAGCTCACTTACAGGAAAAAGGACTAAAAGTGCATGAAATATATAATTTGTTCTCAAAACATGGCACAAATATGGGCAAACTATATTGATATAGGCGTGTAAATTCTCCTATCATCAAAAGTTTAGGACCGTATTTACCACTTTTGCTCAATCAGTCGCTGCTCATAATGAATGGCCAACAGTTATTCCGGCCAACCCAGTGCCAACTTAGCCACAACTAAAATTTGGGACTTCACCCAAATGAATCCTCCAACCTTCCTTGGATCTAAGGTAGATGAAGACCCTCAAGAATTCATTAATAAAGTTTAGAAAGTGACAGACGCCATGGGGGTGACTACTGTTGAGAGTGCTGAGCTATGTGCATACCAGTTGTAGGATGTCGGTCATGCTTGGTTCAAACAGTGAAAGTCTGAAAGACCAGATGATGTAGGTCCTATAGAGTGAGAGGAGTTTGTCACTGTATTCTTAGACAGATTCTTTCCCCAAGAGCTTAGATAAGCCAAGGTGCTAGAGTTCATCAACCTCAAGCAGCGCAATATGACAGTAAAAGAGTATTCTTTTAAGTTTACTCAATTAGCGAGGTATGCCCCTCATGTGGTTGCAGACAGTAGATCTAAGATAAGTAAGTTCGCTTCAGGGGTGAACGATAGCGTGGTTAATAAGTACAGATCCGCTATGCTAAATAGTGACATCACCTTAGCTAGACTTATGAACCATGCTTAGCATATAGAAGAGCAGAAAATTAAGCAGAGGGAAAAGTAGAATAAGAGAGAGAAAATAGGTATTTTCAACGTCGCTCAACCTAAATCAGAAGGAGGAAACCATTTTCAATTTCATCCTAACTCATCAGTTCCAGCTCCCTTTACAGCCAGTTCTCCAGTTCCTAAGTTCAGAGAGGGTAACAAAGATAGAGCACCAGGATTTAAGATCCAGCGGAGTGTTAGTAGTGCCCTCACCTATCCTCTTTGCCAGACTTGCGATAAGCACCATCCGGGTATGTGTAGAGTAGGTAGTGGCATTTGTTTTGGTTGTGGCAAACCAGGCCATAGAGTTAGAGACTGTCCGCAGCCAGGTCCTTAGGGTCAACAGAATCACTCTTCAGCTCAGTTCGGTCGCCCAAATCAAAAGGGTGCGACTTTCAGTGCTACTAGTGGGCAACAGCCAAATCGTCTCTATGCTCTTCCGACTCAACACAAGCAGGAAAGTTCTCCTGATGTAGTTACTGGTACATTACAGATATTTCATGTGCATGTTTACTCTTTGCTGATCTAGGAGCTTCCTTGTCTTTTGTACTCATTATATAACAGTTGACTTCGGGATCAGTCCCAAAATTCTAGAAGAGCCCTTCTCAGTCTCTACCCAGTGGGTAAAACTATCATAGCCCGATGGGTATACAGGAACTGCCCGATTATGATATTTCTGAAAGTCACTTCAGCAGACTTAGTCGAAATAGAGATGACTAATTTTGATGTCATTCTCGACATTGATTGGCTTTATTCCTTCTATGCCACAGTCGACTGCAGAAACAAATTATTTCAGTTTCAGTTCCCGAATAAACCCGTCCTAGAGTGAAAGGGTAGTGTATCCGCTTTCAGGGGTCATCTTGTTTCCTACCTTTGGTCAAGGAAAATGATATCTAAGGGATGTGTCTATCATTTAGTTCATGTTAGAGATTCTAGTTCCAAGATTCCTAGTCTTGAATCAGTTCTAGTTGTAAATGAATATTCAGATGTCTTTCCCATAGGTCTTTCAGGAATTTCTCCCGAAAGGGAAATAGACTTCGGCATTGATCTTTTTTCAAACAATCAGCCTATCTCTATTCCACCATACAGAATGGAATCAGCAGGACTTAAGAAACTAAAATAACAGTTGAAAGATCTCTTAGATAAGGGATTCATCAGACCAGTGTTTCCCCGTGGGGCACACCAGTCTTATTCGTGTGCAAGAAAGACGGTTCACTTAGAATATATATAGATTACCGTTAACTCAATAAAGTCACGGTCAAGAACAAGTATCCTCTTCCCAAAATTGATGACTTATTTGACCAACTTCAGGGTGCCAGTTATTTCTCTAAGATAGACCTCAGATCTAGCTATCATCAGCTTAGACCAAAGTAGTAAGAAACTGGCCTCTCCCTATTTATCCATCTAATATTAGGAGTTTCTTGGGTTTGGCTAGCTATTACAGACAGTTTGTTGAGGTATTTTATTCTATTGCATCTTCTATGTCCAGATTGACTTAGAAGAATGTCAAGTTTCAGTTGTCATATTTATGCAAAATGAGTTTTCAAAAATTAAAGACTCGACTCACCTCACCTCTAGTTCTAGCTTTTTCAGATGGTTCAGAAGGTTTTGTAGTTTATTGTGATGCATCCAGAGCGGGCTTAGGTTATGTCCTTATGCAGCATGATAAGGTCATAGCCTACACCACTAGACAGCTTAAACCCCATGAGAAGAATTATCCTACTCATGATATTGAATTAGCTGCCATAGTATTTGCCTTAAAGATTTGGAGGCATTATTTATACTGTGTTCATGTAGATGTCTTTACAGATCATAAAATCCTTCAGTATGTCTTTTCTCAGAAAGATCTTAATCTTTAACAGAGAAGGTGGTTAAAGCTCTTGAAAGATTATGACATGAGTTTCCTTTATCATATGGAAATGGCCAACGTAGTGGCCGACGCTCTCAGTAGACTATCCATGGGTAACATTTCTCATGTTGATGATAGTAAGAAGAAGTTAGTCCAGGAAGTCCACCAGCTTGCCAGACTAGGCTTTCTCTTATTCAACTCTTCATAGGGAGGTGTATATGTTCAGAGTATTTAAGAATCATCTCTAGTTTCCAAGGTAAAAGAAAAGAAAGATAAGGATCCTAAAAATTGTCAAGATAAAAGAGTCAGTTCAGAATTAGTAAATAGAGGTTTTCTCCTAAGGGGGAGATAGTGTCCTTCATTGTCAAGGTCATCTCTGTGTTCCAAGCATAGATGATATAAAGCAGCGAATTCTTGCAGAAGCGCATGGTGCGCGTTACTCTATTCATCAAGGGGACACTAAGATGTACCACAATTTGTGGAAAATCTATTAGTGGAATGGGATGAAAAGAGATGTTTCAGAGTTTGTGGCTAAGTGCTCTATATGTCAGCAGGTTAAGATAGAGCATCATTAGCCTAGTGGGTCCATGCAGGAGTTCAGTATTCCTACCTAGGAGTAGGAAGTTGTGAACATGGACTTTGTGAAGGGTTTTCCTCGAACTCATCATCAGCATGATTCAATTTGAGTCATTGTGGATAGGATGACCAAATCAGCTTATTTCCTTCCAGTTCATACCTTTTATTCAGCCAAGGATTACAACAAGCTCTACATCAAGGAGCTGGTCAGATTGAACGATGTTCAGTTGTAATACCCTATATATTTATAAGCTAGGAAGTGAACCATTTTTCATACGTATGAAACCTCCTATCCTATGATTCATATTTGAGTACATGACTTACAATTAGTATCCTAGCGATAATATAGCTTATTATGTGTTGATAATGTTCATATGAAACACTTAAGGTAATACAAGCTAAGAGTTTTTGAATCCATCAAGTTTTAGTATTTGATTTCACAAGGGTCATCTTTGAATAAGTATAACTCAATGTTTACGTAGTGTTTTGGCAGATTTAGACCCACCGAATTGTAGAGAATCAAATTAGCTTTCCAACGATACCAATTTCGCCCAAATTCGACACCCGAGCAAGAAGTTATGACTTTGGAAAGTTGAGTACGTTGGTTGACATAAGGTGTGTGACACACACCCTAAGGTGCATGACGTACACCCTAAGGTATGCAATAAAGTGTGTGCGTCACATGTGGCTATCTAGGTGACTTAAATAGTTCATTTTTGTGGTAAAATGGTCCTTTTTCCACCCCTATATAATGCTTAAACATGGAATCCCTTATTTAACCAAAACATATTCTTTCTCTCAAAATACTCTCAAGAACACAAGCTAGGGTTTTCATAGAAGATTTAAGTTCAAGAAAATTCCTCCATCAATCATCAAGAATCTTCCTTCTAAGGTATGTGAAGTGTTCATCCACGGATTCCTTTTGTTCGTGGAGTTCAAGAAATAATATTTGATTACTAAATCATGAATATTTTGTGGTGATATGGTTGTATTCATGTTGTTGTTTGTTGTTTTTTCTATAGAATGAGAATTTGATGAATTTTCATGAAGATTATGATGATGTAGTTGGAAACCATGAATTTGGGTGGATTAATGTATTGTAAATTTGTGAATACACATATTCCTTAAAGAGTGCATGCAAGGTGTTTGATAAAATACCTAAGAGACTAGAAATCATGCAATATAGCTAAGTAGAACCCAAATGACAAGTCTATGCCCTATCCCTTATGACTCAACATGAATTCCATGAAAATTGTTATTTATTGTTGTTGTGATATGGAATGATCATGAAACTAGAACCATGCAAGTATATACATGTTACATGTATTATCTTTCATGTTCAAGAATATGATAATCATGTGTAGTATGAAATCCCCAACTTATGATATTATAAATTGTGGACTCCATCCTTATGATCAAGTCAGTCATGTGTGTCAGTTTCCTTCCATCAAGTCCTGGGGGTACTTGTACCCAAAAAAATATAGTTGTGTACCTAGAGCCATGACATGTTGTCACGATACTATTAGTCAAGCCATGATCTATAGAATTTAGTTACTCATGTGACTTAAAAATCTCAACAGTCTTAGTAGTTCAGTAATCTCAGTTACGCTAAGTTAATCTCAGTAATCTCAGTACCCAGTAACTTCAGTAATCTCTATAAGTCAGTACTCTCAAAAATCTCATGAACTCAGTAGTATTCCATCAGTCATGGAACTCAGTAAGTTTAATTAATCAGTTCAGTTTAGTGTCTTTCAGATGGGAGTAGGATTCAACACCAAGCGAGCCTAAGGATGGGGACTCACCCGCTAGTGAGGACTGAGATCCTTAGAAGCAATCCCTAAGTTACAAAACTACGTCACCAACATAGGTACGATATGTCATCCATTAGATAGGACTGACACACTCAAGAGACACCCGTTAGCACATTAATATGTATAGGACTATTCCCAAGAGTCACCCGCTAGATTAGGACTAACTCCACAGCAGTTGTCTTTACCGGTGGCACGGTATTAACACCCTTCCAATCAGGGAAAAGATTGGACCCCACCAGTTCCGTATCGGGGCATGTCGGTTAGAGTACTACCTTCCATAGTTACAGTTTCAGTATTAGTCTTCAGAGTAGAAATCGGAAATTAGGACTATTAAATACAGTCATCGATCTTAGTGAGGAACTCAGATAGTTTTATTGATTCATGGACCATCCCGTCAGATAGGCTTGGTCTTATATTTAGATGCTTATTATTAGATCTAGAGATCTCCCGTCAGGTAGGCTTGATCTCAATCTCAAATTCAGTTGAGTATTCTCACTATTAGTTCCAGATATCACCCGTTATTTAGGCTTGATATCAAGCTTAGACACTCTTAATCATTATTAGAAGATTTAGACTGTTAGATAGAGTCACTCAGTATCATTTAGATCGGTTAGGCCGATCATCATAGTTATATTAGTTAAATCAGTTGTCATAGCTTACGTTATTGGTATTCAATTTGAGGACTGTTAGACACGTTTAATCTGACCAGTTCTTCATAATTTGAACTGTCAGAAACAGTCATTCATCTATTCAGTATCTCAGTATTGGTAAAGTCATGATGTCAGTTTTCAGACTTATTAGTCAGTATCTCCATGAGTTCAGTAGCAGTTACGTATATATGTATGTATGTATGTATTCTCACATTTATATTAGTCAGCATGTTCATGCATATAAACCCCATACACTTAGCCTACTCCCACGTATACTCAGTACTTTAGTTGTACTGACACATTTGGGCTATGGTGCTTTCTTTTATGTTACACCATAGGTTCTGAGGTACAGATTCTAGACCAGCAGTATCAGTTCAGTTAGCAGTGAGTCCTCATCTTTCGAGGATATGATCATTACATTTATTATTCTAGTATTTCAGTTTATTTACAATTTAATGATTTAGTTGGAGACATGTTCCTTCAACTCCTTATTCAGATAATTTAGAGGCTTTTAGACGATTACAGAGTTTTCTGATTCAGACTTTAGTATTTTCGATTTTGTTTTGGTACTGTGATACCATCTTATTCAGATGTTTTATTGTTCAAGATTTAACCTTACAACCTTCTGGTTCATGTTTTTCGTATTTTTATACGTATATTATGCAGTTACAGGTACAGATATAAGTCATGGGTTAGCTTGTGGTCTTTCGGGGTCATGAGCACCGTGTAGCATTCCAGTTCAGAAAATTGGGGCATTACAAACTTGATATCAGAGCCTAAGGTTCAATAGAGTCCTAAGAAGTCTTAAAGCCACGTCTAGTAGAGTCTTGTGCATGGGTGTGTTGTGCACCACATTTATGTACAAGAGGCTATAACATGTTTTAGTAACAGTCTCCCTTCTTTCAGTATTTATGTCATGCCAGTGAGTAAAAGCTCAAGTTGAACTCTTAGTCTAATCCTTGTTCCTCTTCTGTTTGAAGAACATGCTTCCTAAGAAGAGAACAGAGAATCAGTCATCCCCACAGCCACAGATTCTTTGAATGAGAATGTGTCACATGCAGAATTTCGAGTAGATTTTCAGGCGCTAGCCCAATCTGTGATCACTAGTCTTCAGGACAACCGTCAGACTACAACCACACCTCAACAAGATGTGGATTCATCCGCAGCCAGAATCAGAAATTTTATGAGAATGAAGCCTCCTAAATTCTTTAGGTCAGTAGTAGGTGAGGACCTACCATTATATCTAGAAAATGTGAAGAATATCACCAAAATCATGCATGTGTCAGAGGAGGAGAGTGTGGAATTAACATCCTATAGGCCGAAAGATATTACTTATGATTAGGTAGTGTTGTGGAAGAAGAGTAGAGGGAGGATGCAACTCCCATGACTTGGCAGATATTTTAGGATGCTTTCTTAGATAAGTTTTTTTTGTTAGAAATGAGAGAAGCTAAGGTATAAAAGTTTATGAACCTGAGACAAGGTTCCATGACAATGAAGGAGTATTGTCGTAACTTCAACCAGTTAGCTAAGTATGCTCCTGACTTGATAGATGACTCTCGAGCGAGTATGAGTAAGTTTGTGACTTGTGTGTTTGGGTTAGTAATGAAAGAGTGTAGAAAAGCTATGCTCAATAGAGACATGGATCTTACTAGGTTAATGATGTATGCACAACATATAGATATGGATAAGTCTAAGGAGAGGGAGAGATCTAATAAGAGATTCAGAACTGGTAGTTACAGCCTTTCTCCGGATGGGTCACAGGGTGGTAATCATTCTCACCATAGTCAGAAAAATTTAGTCCCAGTCCCCTCCTCAGCTAGTGTGCCCACACCAAACTTTAGAGATGTTAGTCATGACGGGGCGCCAGGCTCCAAAGGCTAAAGTAGTGTTAGAAATGAGAGCATTTATCCGCTTTGTAGAGAGTATGGAAAGAATCATCTAAGTGCATGCAAAGATAATACTCAGGTATGTTTTGGATGTGGTAAGCCAGGTCACAGAATATGGCAGTGTTGAGTGTTAGCTCAGAAAGGTAGAGATTTGCGTCAGCAGACCACCAATCCCAGCACCAATAGTGGTCAATGTCAGAATCGACTCTATTCACTTTAGACTTGCCATGATCCAAAAAGTTTACCTAACATAGATTTGGGTACGTCTGAATCTTTTATCTTCATGCATCATGCATTAGTTTCAAACTCCCAAAGTTTAGTTATAATCTAGTCAGTAGATGCCTTGTGCATCGCCCTTGTATCTCAGTCAGGTGTGCATTTTTAGAGGGACATAGTGTCCCAAGGGGGAGATACCCTACCTCTTCTTGACGCTCTCATGTATTAGATCCTTCAGTATCTCCTTGCGTAACGAATTTAGTCTAGAATAGAGGGTGCTCATAAGTTAACCCTCAAGTTAGAAACCTCAGCTATAAGTTGAACATTCAGAGGTTCAATTTAGTTCATTAAGTTCAGTCCATACATCACGTAGCAGATTCAGTCATGTTCTCATGTTTCAATCTAATCATAGTGCCTTTACCATTGCATGTTCAGTCGTACATTCATGAGTTAGTTCAGTTATGTATTCACGTATCAGATATGCGTAATCAGTTTATCAATCAAGTCAATCATGTAATCAAGCATCAGATAGGTATGGATTCATCTTTTCAGTTATGCATTAGATATGTATTCTCATTTTGAGAAAACTTAGTTTATCAGAATCCTCAGTCTTACATTCATAAATTAGTTACCCATGCATCAGATATGCATGCTCGGTATAATATACATTCAGATCTTCAGTCATGTCAATCATGAAATTATGTTTCAGTAATGTATGTCTTCTACGTACTTCATTTTACCATTTCTCCCATCTCAGTTAATTCTCATTCGAGGACGAATGTTCCCAAGGGAGAGATATTGTAATACCCCGTATGTTTCCAAGCTAGGAAGTGAACCATTTTTCCTACATATGAAACCTTCTATCTTATGATTCATATTTGAGTACATGACTTACAATGAGTATCCTAGCGATAATATAGCTTATGATGTGTTAAGAATGTTCATATGAGTCACTTAAGGTAATGGAAGCTAAGAGTTTTTGAATCCATCAAGTTTTAGTATTTGATTTCACAAGGGTCATATTTGAATGAGCATAACTCGATGTCTATGTGGTGTTTTCGCATATTTAGACCCACAAAATTATAGAGAATCGAATTAGCTTTCCAACGATACCAATTTCGCCCAAATTCGACACCCAAGCAAGAAGTTATGACTTTGAAAAGTGGAGTACGTCGCCTGACATAAGGTGTGCCATAAGGTGTGCGACGCATGCCCTAATATGTGTGATAAGATATGTGAAAAACACTGTAAGGTGTGCGATAAAGTGTGTGCCACTCATGTGGGTGTCTAGGTGACTTCAATAGTCCGTTATTATTGTAAAATGGTCCTTTTTCTGCCCTTATATAATGCCTAAACATGGAGTTAAGCCCTTATTTCACCAAAACATATTCTTTCTCTCAAAATCCTCTCAAGAACACAAGCTAGGGTTTTCATAAAAGATTCAAGTTCAAGGAAATTCCTCTGTCAATCATCAAGAATCTTCCTTCTAAGGTATGCGTAGTGTTTATCCACGGATTCCATTCGTCCGTGGAGTTGAAGAATCAATCTTTGATTACTAAATCATGAATATTTTGTGGTGATATGGTTCTATTCATGTTGTTGTTTGTTTTTTTGTTCTATAGAATGAGAATTTGATGAATTTTCATGAAGATTATGATCATGTAGTTAGAAACCATGAATTTGGGTGGATTAATGTTTTGTAAATTTGTGAATACACCTATGCCATAAAGAGTGCATGCAAGGTGTTTGATAAAATACCTAAGAGACTAGAAATCATGCAATATAGCTAAGTGGAACCCAAATGACAAGTCCATGCTCTATCCCTTATGAACTAACATAAATTCCAAGCAAATTGTTATGTATTGTTGGTGTGATATGGAATGCTCATAAAACAAGAACCATGCAAGTATGTACATATTACATGCATTATCTTTCATGTTCAAGAATAGGATAATCAAGTGTAGTATGAAATCCCTTACTAATGATATTGTGAATTGTGGACTCCATCCTTATGATCAAGTTAGTCATGTGTGTCAGTTTTCTTCCATCGAGTCCTGGGGTTACTTGTACCTGAAAAATATAGCTGTGTGCCTAGAGCCATGACATGTTGTCATGATACTCTTAGTCAAGCCATGATCTATAGAATTCAGTTACTCATGTGACTCAGAAATCTCAGCAGTCTCAGTAGTTCAGTAATCTCAATTATGCTAAGTTAATCTCAGTAATCTCAATTCCCAGTAACATCAGTAATCTCTATAAGTCAGTACTCTCTGAATTCTCATGAACTCAGTAGTATTCCATCAGTCATGAAAATTAGTAAGTTCAGTTAATCAGTTTAGTTCAGTGTCTTTCAGATGAGAGTAGGATTCAGTACCTAGCGAGCTTAGGGATGGGGACTTACCCGCTAGTGAGGACTGAGTCCTTAGAAGCAATCCCAAAGTACCAGAACTATGTAGCCAGCATAGGTAAGAGATGTTACCCATTAGATAGGACTAACATACTCAAGGGTCACCCGTTAGTACATATATATGTATAGGATTGATCCCAGGAGTCACCCGCTAGATAAGGAATGACTCCACAGCAGTTGTCTTTACCGATGGCGTAGTATTGACACCCTTCCAATCAGGGCAAAGATTGGACCACACCAATTCAGTATCGGGGCATGTCGGTTAGAGGAATACCTCCCACAATTACAGTTTTAGTATCAGTCTTCAGAGTAGAAATAAAAAATTAGGACTGTCAGATATAGTCATCGATCTCAGTGAGGAACTTGGATAGTTCCATTGATTCATGGACCATCCCGCCAGATAGGCTTGGTCTTATATTCAGATGTTTATTATTAGATCTAAAGATCTCCCATCAGATAGGCTTGATCTCAATCTCACATTCAGTTGAGTATTCTTACTATTAGTTCCAGAGATCACTCGTTATTTAGGCTTGATCTCAATCTTAGTCACTCTTAATCATTATTGGAAGATTTAGACTATTAGATACAGTCACACAGTATCAGTTACATCGGTTAGGCCGATCATCACAGTTATATTAGTTAAATCAGTTGTCATAGCATACGTTATCAGTATTCAGTTTCAGGACTGTTAGACACGATCAATCAGACCAGTTCTTCATAATTTGAACTGTCAGAAACAGTTATTCATCTATTTAGTATCCCAGTATCGGTAAAGTCATAATGTTAGTTTTTAGACTTAGTAGTCAGTATCTCTACGAGTTCAGTAGCAGTTATATATGTATACCTTTATGTATGTATGTATTCTCACGTTCATGTTAGTCAGCATGTTCATGCATATAAACCCCATGCACTTAGCCTAACCCCACGTATACTCAGTACTTTAGTTGTAATGATGCATTTGTGCTATGGTTCTTTATTTTATGTTACACCATAGGTTCTGAGGCGCAGATTCCAAGCCAGCAGTAGCAGTTAAGTTAGCAGTGAGTCCTCATCTTTTGAGTAAATGATCATTACATTTATTATTTCAGTTAATTTTTAGTTTAAGGAGTTAGTTGGAGACCTGTTCCTTCAACTCCTTATTCAGACAGTTTAGAGGCTTTGAGACGATTACAGAGTTTTTAGATTCAGACTTTAGTATTTTCAGTTTGTTTTGGTACTATGATACCACATTATTCAGATGTTTTATTGTTCAAGATTGAACATTACGACCTTTTAGTTTATCTTTCCATATTTCTTTACGTATATTATATAGTTATAGGTGCATATATCATTCATGGGTTAGCTTGTGGTCCTTCGGGGTCATGAGCACCGTGTAGCATTTCGGTTTAGAAAATCATGGCGTTACATCCGTTATTTATTTTCTCAGTTTCACCTCTTATTTTTGGAAAGCATTCTAAAAGGGTCTTGGTACCCAAGTTCATCTTAGTACAACCTTTAATCCTTAGACAGAAGGTCAAGCTAAAAGGACCATTCAGAATTTGGAAGATATGCTAAGGGCATGTGTAATTGATTTCAAGGGTAGTTGGGATGACCACTTTCCTTTGATATAATTGCATACAACAATAGCTATCATTCCAGTATTCAGATGGTTCCATGCGAAGCTCTCTATGATAGGAGATATAGATCTCCAATTGGTTGGTTTAAAGTTAGTGAGGCCTCAGTCATAGGTCGTAACTTAGTATCCAACACCTTAGAGAATGTTTATTTAATTTGAGAAGACTCTGGGCTGCTCAGAGCCGATAGAAGTCTTATGTAGATATTCATAGAAAGGATCTCAAGTTTGAGATTGGTGACTATGTCTACTTCAAGATCTCTCCCATGAAGGGAGTGAAAATATTTAGAAAGAAGGGAAAGCTCTATCCTCGATATGTCAGTCCCTTCAAGATTCTTAGTTGATTTGGCAGGTAGCCTATGAGCTCGAATTGCCTTCAGATCTAGCCTCAGTTCATCCAGTCTTCCATGTCTCTTTGTTCAAGAGGTGTATAGTTGACCCATCATTCGTAGTCCCTATTCAGAGAATAGATGTTCAGAACAACCTCTCTTATGTAGAGATTCTAGTTGAAATCTTAGACTATAAGACTAGTAGATTGAGGAACAAAGAAGTCACTCTGGTTAAAGTTCTTTTGCAAAATCAGTCCGTCGAGGGAGCTACTTCTAAAACAGAATCAAATATATGTACCAAGTATCCTCATCTTTTCCCCGCCAACTCAGATCAAGCTCAAGGTAATATTTCTCCTTAAGCTTACTTAGTTTCATGATTAGTGTGCATCACTAACTCAGTATACCATGATAATCCTGGTATCAAGTACCACCGCATATTCAGTCACGCATTCATGTATCAGATCAGTTATATAGTTATGCATCAAATATGCATTGTCATTGTGAGAAAACTTAGTTCTTCAAAACTTTTAGTTATGCATTTATGAATCAGTTACGCATGCATCAGATATGCATGTTCAGTATGTTAAGTTTAGCTTGTCAGTCACGTCCATCATGAGATCTGTTCCATTTATTCATGTTTAGCTCATTGTTTCACCTCTTAGTCAGTCTCAATCGAGGAAGAATGTTCTCAAGGGGGAGATATTGTAATACCCGTGTTTTTTCTTAGCTTAAAAATCATCTCAAGGATGTTAGAACTTGATTTGAAATAATAATTCAATCTTATACACGTGGTATTTCCATAATTTTCACTTCCTATCACGTGGAAAATTGAATAAGCTTTCCATCGATATATAATTTGCCCAAATCCAACACCCAGGTGAAGAGTTAGGTCCTTTTTAGTGAGATAGTGTTTGACCTAAGCCTTCAGTGCATCGCGGAGATAGCTCAAATTGAAATTGTCAAATTTCAATGTTGCTCCACAATACTAGCATGTCAAACCAAACTTCTAGATCGTATACAAGGTGGCAACGCGATAGCTCCACGTCGCACCACTATGCAATTTCCTAATTGTCAATTTCCAGTGACACAGCGGATAACACCATGTCACGCCAAGGTCCCAATTCGGGAAATTTTACTAAAAATTTAATGACATGTTCAGGGTTAAAAGGGTTAACTTCCTACCCTTATTTAAGCTCTTGAACACGTGATTCAACCACTTTTCACCCAAAACATATTAGTTTCTCTCAAGTTTATCTTAAGAACATGCTTTGGTTTCTATTGGGGATTCAAATTCAGGAAGGTTTCACCATCAATCTTCATGAAATCATGATCTAAGGTATGCATAGTTTTCATTTATGGGCTTCTTTCATCCATGAAGTCCAATAATCCCTTTTCAATTACAAGTTATGGGTTTTCTTTATGTGTTTATGCTTTGTATGTTCTCTTTCATGATGATAAATGAGGAATTAATTTCTATTCCATGATTTGATGATAAATTCCATGTGGGTTGATTAGTATATATAAAGATTTATGAAATCTTATGACTAAAACCTTGTATGATTAAATTGGAAGTGAACCATGATGTTTACACGTACTATGCCTATCATATGTTTGATAAAATGCCTATGAAGGAAATTTGCCTAACTAGTATGATATCATGAAAATCCCCATAAATGTACAAGCTTATACCTATTAGACATTTGATGAAATGCTTCAATAAAAGTATTATGGTAATTATCATGTATTCAAGAATATCAAGTCATGTTAGTTTCCTTCAATCAAGTCTTGGGGGTACTTGTACCCGAAATATTAGCTGTGTGCCTAGATCCATGTCATGTTTTCACAGTACTCACAGTCAATCTATGAACTCTTAGACTTCAGATAGTCTTATGACTCATGAAAAATCTCCATGATCTCATGACTCAGTCAGTTGCCAGATATCAGTAGTATTCCGTCAGCCACGGAAATTCAGTAACTTAGTCCATGCTCAGTTTAGTTTAGTAAATCATGTTTAGTGTCCATTTAGATGGGAGCAGGAATTAGCACCGAGTAAACCCAAGTATGTGGACTCACCTATTTTACGAGGGTGTGATTCCTAGAAGCAATTCTTGCATTCCAAAACTATATAGCTAGCATAGGTTGAAACATCATAGCCTTCTATATAAGGGTAGATGAGGTGGCTTAACCTATTATTTGAGGTTTCCCACCATTCTCACTAGAGTTACTTATTATATGAGGGTTACACACATGTTGTCCTTACCAGTGGTGCGGTATTGACACCCTTTCAATCAGGGTATAGATTAGACCCCAGCTCAGCTATTATAGCACATTTGGGGCATGTCGTTAAATACTACTTCCCAGAGTTTCTTGTTACAGAATTAGGACTGTCAGATACAATAAATCAGTCTCAGTAATAGAACTCAAATAGTTCTTCAGATTTTAGGACTATCAGGTACAGTCAACTCAGATACTATACGGAACTTAGATAGTTCCATCAGATTCAGGACTGTCAGTTACAATCACCCATGTTATCAGCATTATTCAGATGTAGTCCTTTATGTTATCAGTCATATCAGTTACTAGGATATCACGTTATCAGTATACAAACTCAGAAATCACAAAATCACTTTGTCAGCTATAGTTATGTATTTATGCATATATTCTAATATTCATGTTAGATAGTTAGTTAGCATTATTCATGCATGTGAACCATTGTATAAAGACTACCTCACATGTATACTCGGTATATATATACTGACACGTTCATACTATGGCGCTTTATTTTTTTATTACACCATAGGTTCAGAGACACGAGTTCCAGATCAGTAGTAAATTCCAGTTTCAGCAGTCAAAGTAGAAGTGAGTCCTCATCCTTCGAGGACATAATGATTTTCTATTATCTTATTGATTAGCTTATTATTTGGAGTTAGTTGGGGACATATCCCATCAACTCCTTATTTAGATTCATCAAACAGTAGAGGCTTTCAGACTAGATGCAGACTAGATATAGACTATCGTGTTTTAGACTTCAGTTTTATTTTGGGTATTCTATTACCCTACACAGATGTTACGTTATTCAGTTATGTTCATGATCGAACCTTATGGCCATTCAGTGCATGTTTTTGCATTATTATGTTATATTATGCAGTATACAGGTACAGATATCAATCATGGGTTAGCTTGTGGTCCTTTGGGGTTATGAGCACCGTGTAGCGTGTCGGTTCAGCAAATTAGGTTGGTATATTTACGCTTCTAAAATTATTACTTATGTTTTATAAAATTTATGGTATATATGGAATGTCATGCTACTGTTATAGTTGATTTGTTATTTAGATAGTGATATCGAAGAAGATTTAGGTTCAATTTTGTACCTTGTCTTTAAGTTATTGTCTTATTTTATATCATCATTATATTATCATTTAACTCAGTTGGCCGATGATGCCTACTGAGTACCCATATTTTGTTACTCAGACTACACTTCTATACCTTTTAGTGCAGAACCTAGTTTCATTTGCCACCATTGACTAGAGATCATGCGGTGTTGATCATCAGGATATAGGGTGAGCTCTTGGAGTTTAAGTTTTCTTTTTTCCCTTCTATCCTTATTCTATATTTTATATTCGAGACAAATGTATAAGTCTATTATATGTTGAGTTGTGATTTCTATCGTCTAATTTAGAGATGCTCTTGGACTAATACTATCAAGTCATAGGATTGGTATTCAAATGTTAGTTGTTTCTTTGTGGAATCTCTTTGTTATAATTTGTTCCCATATGGGATCCATGTTGGATGTTCCTACCAAGGTAACCTATTTTTTAGCTTTAGGTTATAGTGTTGGCTTACTTACTGGTAGGTTATGGTAGGTGCCATCATGACTCAGAAAATAGGTTATGACATTTCCTTTACAAGGTTTATGGGAACCCTGGTAAATCAATGTAGTAAGGGAAGTGTGATATTTAACTAGTTCAATATTTACACATGTATTATTATTTTTTTACAGTTAATTGTGTTCTTATTGGTGTCCAACTCTAAGAACTCGTCTGTATTCAAGATCGTCTTCACAAGATAGATCAAGATTAGGAAAATGGGATAATGACAGTGGTTCAAGGCTATAAACCCTCATCTAATAAGTTGAGACCACAAGATGATAGTTAAAATAGGATCAAAGACAAGGAATAATAAGGCCACACCCCAAGACTTACAAGGTAAAAGGTGAGATTTACCTATGAGTCCACAAGATAGTTGGTAATACCTATCTTTTTAGATTCTCACGTGCAATAGTGAGATAGTTAGGTTGAGCATGAGAAACTTATGGAGTTAGAAAGCCAGGGGGAACACAGTCCTAGTGTTAATTTAGATTGTTTACAACTAAATACATTCAAAACTTGTTGCTTGTTACTATTACAGCAAACCCCCCATTTACTTTCCTATACTGCCAAATAATTTCAGCAAGTGTGAGAGATATATCCAACCTATTCCCTATGGGTTTGACCCCAACCTAGTTAGGTTACTGGATTTGACATTGACCATAGTATACTTATTTGGAGGTGTAGTTTTGGGCGACATCAAATATCAAACACACTAAATCGTGAATGCTTAAATTATGTGAAGGACGTTTTCGGCAGTACCTTAAATTATATGAGTTTTGAAATGATTTTGTGATTGTGAGAGAGCCAATTCTCTATTTTGAAGCCTTCGCTAGTTTTTAAATTTATTATCGATGAAAATTTAGTCAAACTACCTCATATGACAATTCTGACAGTTGAAATAGATTTAAAATATCGATATTAGGTCGGGGGACCCTTGTCTTAGGTCCTGAGGCTCCTGAACTAATTTTTGGCCATTGTCTAGAAGTTATGAAAAATGATTAGTAGGTGTGGGACCAGGATGGAAATATCAATCATGCCATTGAGTCTGATGCATTGAATTTGACAGGTTTGCATGGTCCATTTGTGAATATAGGATTTTAGATGAATTTAAGTGGTTGGTATATAATTCCAAGTCTTAGCTAGCGCTAGTGCATCGCTTAAGTGATACCTTTAATTTCTTAAGCAATATGCCAATCCCTAACAAGTATTTCTTAAGAAACAAAATGTGTCGCTTAAGTGAATGGCTTGACAGTATGGGCATTATTGCATAAGTGATTCTTATGTCATATATGCGACATTAGCTTAGAAAGCCAGATATCTCATAAGCATTCTACGGATCATGTAAGCGACAGGCATGCCAAGAACAAGATCACTTAAGTGACTCAAAGTTTTCTTAAGTAAATACTTGTGCACCTCGAAAGGGTATAAATACCCACTTAGCCCTATTTTCATCCATTCTCCAGAATCTTAAACCCTAAAAAGGTGGGATTTCTTGGGAGAATCAATTATGGGTGATTGTGGAGCATTAATATCATTAATATCTATGATTTCCCATTGAAATTGTTGTAAGACTTCACTATTCTCATAGTTGATTTCTTCATACCTTTGCCAAAATTCCTAAAAACTTAGTGACTCAATTTTTGCACCATTATAGCTCAAAATTAATCTATTGTTGTGGGTAAAGGTTCCTTGAGTCCAGAGAGACATTGTCTTGGTTTTAAATATGTGATTTTGCAAATGGACCCCATATGAGATTTTACATAATTTTAGACCCGAAGCACAACAGTGCAATAAGGGTATCATTATTCTTATTTTGACAACTAGATATGATATTGGCAGTGTGGGACCTTGTGAAAGCTTCTAAAAAGAGGAAATCAGTGATTTAGAAGATTCTCTGAGTTTTTCTTTGGTGCCTAGGTAGGTTAGTTTATACCTTCTTTATAGTTTAAGCTATGTCTTAGTATGCTTATGATAGTATGCTAGATTTAGGAAGGATTTTAGGTGTTTGAGGTATAATTGTCAATATTTTGGTTTAGCTGGACTGTCTAGGCTATCTTGAAATCGTACCTTAGGCATAATTAACATAGTTGATCAGGTTTTCAGTAAATTATATATCTTAGGGGTATTTAAGGTGTATTGAAGATCTAAAAGGGGATTTAGATACCTTAATCTAGTCTAGGGAATAATTTTCCTTATAATGGTTTTTGGCGATTAGAAATAGACCCCTCCTGCCTGCCTTAGGCCAAGACTTGAGATAGTTTTGGTTGTGCTTTATACATTTATTTTATATTTCAAATTACTTATCATGGTATTTAAGGAGATTAGATAATTAACAGTATATTGACTTATGGATTCTGGGAGTCGATGCTAATTACGATAAAACTGATAATTTTTTTATTTTGACTATGATAGTAATGATACAAATTTGGGTTAAATTCTAGCAAATAATTATGATGTTGATGATATAAGTTCCAATTAAAGTCCAACAAATGATTACAATATTAATCATATGAGTTCTAGTTTAAGTCTAACAAATGATGATAATGATGATGATATTGAGTTCTGGTTCGAGTTTAGCATTGATGGTTTTTGATAATATGACATGGTATGGATGGTTCTTCATTATGGCATGATAGTTGGTAAATTATAGTTACTCGGGTAATTACTTTCCATTAATTGTGCCCTCTAGGCTTATGAGGGCTTGCATTGGGTTATTTACTTTCTGTACGAATTGGCTTATAAGTTATGAGGGCCAATTTAGTAGAAATAATTGTGTGATCTTTATGTTATATCTTGTATGAATTTATTTATTTATATATACTGGTGGTGGATATAATTCTTAGGTTTTCCCTTTTCTCTGGATGTAGCAAATTTTATCTCGTATATTATTATATTTTATATCATGATTTGGCTCAATTAGCCAATGATGCCTACTGAGTACCCGTGGTTTTGGTACTCAAACTACACTTCTTTAACTTGTTGGTGCAGATATGGGTACTAGTTGCTTTCCTGATTTAATGACCATGCTATGTTGGATTCTAGATATAAGGTGAGCTTTGAGTTGTAGTTGCTTCTTTTCCTTTTTTATTGTCTAAGTATAGTCTTTCATTTTCTGAGATAGATTATATTTGACTATTTGAAAACTTATGGGGTATTTGTAGTAGCTCTTGTACCGACATTACTAGGTCATGGGATGGTTGTGTATGCTTTATATACCCATTGGATTATATTGTCTTGTTATTTTTACATGTCTTAAATTGCTAATTTCGACCTCATAGGTTATTTTTTGAAAAATTAGCCGATTGTGTATAGCTATGGGCTACGATTTGGCTTACCTATAGGCAGGATACAGCTAGTGCCATTATGACTCATAAATTAGGTCGTGACAAATTTGTATTAGATCCTTAGATTCACCAGTATTGTTGGAACAAGAGCAAGTGTTTAGTAGAGTCTTGTGGATCATAATGATAATGTTTATTTATTATATTTGGGAGGTTATATGATATTCCTAAGAGTTCTTCATTCTTTCACTCATCTAGTGCTAAGAGTCTGAGATAGTTTCTAAAGAATTCCTTTTATTTCACTCTTTATAGATGGCTAAGATGCGTGCTACTGCTACATGAGAAGAGGATTGTAAGATCAAGCCTAGGGATGTTATTTCTATTTATGGATGGATTATATGTTGTGGAAAACCTAGTAACATAGACCTAGATAGGGACCAAGATAGGTGACTTTTCCCATACCCAAATCCTACCCCCATACTAGAGTTCTTCCTCCTCAGCCAACAATAGTCAAGGACTAACCCAGGATCCATCAAGGTTTATTTCCTTATTCTTGCTTAGATATATATTTATTCATCTTTTGTATTTGGTTGGTGCTACATTATCTAATGGTGCATATTCTGCAGATCAGAGTGGTATTGGGGTAGGTGAACAACCTGTAGTTGTGGCTGCTAGAGCTGAGGTCCCTTCTGTATTAGCGATTGCTCAACTGGTAGTTGCTTAACTAGTGGTTGCCCAGCCTGCTATGTTTGTTGAGGAGAATATTATATTAGGTATATTCTTAAGATTGTTTGTGTATAGTTTTTTTAGTGCACTTGGCGAGGATACTTATAAGTTTATAAATTCTTGCAAGGATAGGCTCTATAATTTGGGCATAGTTGAGGCTCATTGTGTGGAATACACTATCTTTCAGTTGGACTTGGTGACTCGACATTGGTGGAGAGGTCATCTTGGTTCTAGACTAGCTGGATCACCCTATTTGACGGATAATCAGTTCTATGAGATCTTTTTGGTGAAGTATATGCCTCACAATCTTAGGGATTGTCTGAGGGATTACTTTTTCAGGTTGGAGAAGCATTCCATGGCTATTGTGAAGTATGAGACTCGATTTCATGAGTTACATAGGGATGTTACTTTTATTATAGCTATTGAGTAAGAGAGGGTTCATTGCATTGTTTGGGGAATAAGACTTCCTCTTTCTATGTCTACTAAGAGTTTGGTTTCTATGGATAGGTCTTTTATTGAGGTTTTAGATCATGCTCAATTTATGGAGGAGATATATTATGAGGCCCAAGGAAAAGTGATAAGAGGCCACAATATTGAGGTAGTTTCAATAGAAGTCATAGCAGCTCACAATTCAAAGGTAGTGATTCTCAGGATAGGTATCCTCTATGTCAGCCATATAAAAATTAGTGGCATTCTATTTGACCTATTCATATAGCTCTTTAAGTTACTAATGGAGGCCAATCTAGTTTCAGAGATTGTCTTAGCCAGGTAGTGGTCAGTCTTTAAGGGATTCTTCTTTTGGCTTTTCAAGTCAGGTTGGATATTTTAGGTCATCCAATTATTTTGGTTATGGCTCAGCGCCTAGGGAATATTCTGGTTGTAGAGCTTTTGGTCATTTCTAGAGCGTGTATCCTAATCATGGAGTAATTGTTCCTTCAGATCAAAATGTTCCACCTATTAGAGCAGTTTATTCCTCAGCTAGAGGTTGTATCCATGGTCATAGAGATAGTTCCTAAGGTGCTCATGGATGTTCTTAGGTAGATAGAATAGGAAACCGGTTAGGAGCCCAACCACGTAGCGGGCATGGTAAGTCATTTGTGGTAGCTGCTAGACCTAAGACTGATTCTTCGGATGCTATTGTCACATGTACGATCTTAGTATGACGACAGTCAATATTTGCTTTATTTGATTTGGGATCCATTTATTTTATATGTTTACTTATTTTGCTCCATGATTTGAGTTATCTTAGGATTCATCATCTGTGCTATTATCTGTATCTACTCTCGTGGATGATTCTTTGAAAGTGAATCGAGTCTTAGATTATGTGTTGTGACTGTTCAATATTTTGATACTCTTGCTGATCTTATTATAATGTACATGGTTAATATTGATGTGATTCTAGGCATGGACTGGTTATCCCTCTATCATATGGTCATGGACTATTTTGCAAAGACTATTACCTTAGCTATGCCTGGAGTAACCCCAGTCATGTGGCAGAGAGCAGTTAGCCATGAGCCAATGAGATTATTTCATATGATCATTCTAAAAGGCTTATTTTTAGGCATTGTGAGTCTTATCTCACTTATATTTGTGATTTTAATGTGGAGAGTCCTTCACTTGACTCTATTCCTATACTTTATGAGTTTCTTGATGTTTTCCCTATCAATCAACATAGAATTCCTCCTATTCATGATATAGAATTTTTTGATTAATTTTTATTTCGAGCACCCAACCTATTTCTGTGGCACCTAATGTATGGCTCCTACCGAGCTTAAGGAGATGAATTCATAGCTTCAAGATTTTTTGGTAAGGGTTTTATTAGACTGAATATATCTCTCTGGGGAGATCTTGTATTGTTTGTGAAGAAGAAAGATAGATCCATGTATATTTCTATTGATTATAGGCAGCTTGATAAAGTGACCGTAAAGAATCGATATACTATACCTCATATTGATAATTTGTTTGACCAACTTCAGTATGTAGTAGTGTTTTCTAAGATTAATTTGAGGTTCGATTCATCATTTGGGTATTCGGGCAAAGGATATCCCAAAGAAAACTTTTAGAATCCATCATGGTCATTATGAATTCCTAGTTTGCCTTTTAGGTTGACTAATTCCTTAACCACATTTATAGATTTGATGAATCGAGTATTCAGGCCTTATTTGGGTTCATTTGTGATTGTGTTCATCAATGATACCCTTGTGACATCCTTGTGTATTTTAGGAGTACAGAGGAGCATATGTAGTATTTAAAGATTGTGCTCCAGACTTTGAGAGACCATTTTCTTTTTTCTAAATTCTCTAAGTGTGAGTTTTGGATTGAGTCGGTAGCATTTCTTTGGCATGTGGTGTCTAAAGATAAGATTATGGTAGACCCACCAAATATTGAGACCATTCGTGATTGGGATAGGCCTTTATATCTGACTGAGGTTCATAGCTTCATTAGTTTGGCTGGTTATTATAGGTAGTTTGTTGAAAGTTTTGTTTCTATTACAGTGCCTATGACCAGATTGACACAGAAGTAGATTCCCTTCCCATGGTCCGAGTAGTGTGAGTCGACCTTTGGAAAGCTCAAGGAGTTTCTGACTTCAGCTCCAATATTGGATCTTCCCACTGAGGGTGGGGGATTCACCATGTATTGTGATGTTTCTGGTGTTGGTTTGGGTTGTGTGTTGATGTAACAATATTGTAATGGGATTCTTAATTTTGGGCAATGTTTCTCTTTTGTTTCTATCTTGCCATTACTCGTTTTATAATTGTCGTGTATCTTTTCCTCGATTTGTTATTACTTGTGCATCAAGGCAAATGAAGGTGCACAAGCACAACTACCCTACTTATGATTTGGAGTTAGCGGTGATAACTGTTGCGCTTAAGATTTGGAGGCATTATCTTTATGTCATGCATTACAAGTTCTTCATGAATCATCGTTGTCTTCAATATCTTATGACCCAGAGAAAGCTTAACTCTAAGCGATGGATAAAGTTTCTCGAGGATTATCATATTTATATCTTGTATTATCCAGGCAAGGTAAATATGGTAGTTAATGCCTTGAATCGGAAGGTGTTGAGTATGGGTAGATTCGCTTATATTTCAATTCCTCAGAGTCCATAGGTACGTGATATTTTGTACAACTTGATGGTGCAACTAGATATTTCAGACCCTAGGAGGATTCTTGTTATTCTGAGGTGAGGTCTTCATTATTTGAGTAGATTTGTAGTCATTAGTTAGAGGATAAAAGACTTTACATCATACATGATTAGGTGTTGAGTGGTGAGTCTAAGAAGGATACCTTTGATTTAGAGAGTGTTTTAAGGTTTGATAGCCACATTTATGTTTTGAGGGTTGATGGATTGATTTAGTCGATAATGCATAAGCCCCACAACTCCACATCTTCTATTCACCTGGGTACAACTAAGATGTATAAGAATTTGAGGCAGCATTATTAGTGGAGTAGTATGAAGAGTGGTATGGCAAACTTTATAGCTCTTTGCCTATGTTTTCAGCAGCTAAAGGCCTAACATTAAGGGCCTGGTGGATTAATTAAAAGGTTGCCCATTCCCTAGTGGAAGTTGGAGTAGATTACCATGGACTTTATTAGTGGGTTGCCTAATACTTCTTGTGGTTTCGATGGTATTTGGGTTATTGTGGATCGATTATCCAATTTAGCACATTTCATTCCCAATTGGATGTCCTTCAGTGTTGAGAGGTTGGCTCGTGTCTATGTTTGTGAGATAGTCCATTTGCATGGTGTTCCTATATCTATCATTTTAGATAGAGGTTTAGTGTTCACTTTTAGCTTTTAGAGAGCTTTTCAGGAGGAGTTAGTGTACTTAGGTTGATCTTAATATAACCACCCACCCACTGATCGATTAGCAGTTGGAGCAGACTACTCAGGTTCTCGAGTATATGCTTCATACCTGTGTTATAGATTTGTAAAGTCAGTGGGAGCAACACATATCTTTGGAAAAGTTCACATATAATAATAGTTATCATTCGAGTGTTAAGATGGTGCCATCCGAGGATCTATATGGTAAGCGATGCCATTATCCAATGGGTTGGTTTGAGACCTCTGAGGTTAGACCCCATGGTACTGACTTTCTTCAGGAGTCATTAGCCAGAGTTCGGGTAATTAAGGATAGGTTGAGAGTAGCTCAGAGTATGCAGAAGGCTTATGCAGATCATAGACTTCATGCCTTGAGATTTGGAGTTGGTGATCAGGTATTCCTCCGTATATCGCCCTTAAAAGGTATGATGACATTCGAGAGGAAAGACAAGCTCAACCCAGATACATTGGTCCTTTTGAGATTCTTTGCATAGTTGGTGAGGTGGTTTATGATTTAGCTTTATCCCCATATTTTTTGATAGTCTAAATGGTTTTCCATGTTTCCATGTTGCGGTGATACATTCTTGATCCATCTCAGGTGCTTAGATGGGACTTAGCTCAGTTGGATCAGTGGTTGACCCTCGTGGAGGAGCCTGTGCTTATTTTTGCTAGTGATGTCAGGTGGTTGCGCACTAGAGATATTCTTATAGCTAAGGTTTAGTAAGAAGGCAACTTTAGAGATCGAGAGTTAGATGAAGACCTAGTTTCGTCACCTGTTTAAGGCTTCAGGTACATCCTAATCCTTTACTTTTACGGATAAAAGTTCTTTTAGTAGTGGATATTGTAATGACCCTCTAGGTAATTTTCTATATTTCTATTCATTTTAACGTTTAGAGCTTACCTATAGCTTCCCCAAGTCATTTATGATTTACTGGAACTGACATTCGGTTATTGAGTAATTCATTTGTTTTTTAGAGCCAATTCTCTATTTTGACGACTTCACTAGTGTAAATTGGTTACCAGGAAAAAACTTTAGTCAAATAACCTCATATGCCAATTCTGACGGTTCCAATGGATATGGAACGTCAATTTTAAGCTAGGAGGACCTTTGGTCTATGTCCTGAGGCTCCCAAACTAATTTTAGGCCATTGGCCATAAGTTAAGAAAAATGAAAAGTTGGTTTGGGACCCAGTTTTCATTGAAATAGCCTCGGATGGAAATCTTGACAGCGCCATTGAGTCTGAAGCATCGAATTTGATAGGGTAGCATAGTTCATTTGTGAATATAGGATTTCAGATGAATCTCGAGGGGTTAACAGAGACTTTGAATTTTTTTAAGTCTCTACTGGTGCTGGTGCATCACTTAAGAGATTCCTTTGATCACTTAAGCGATCTGCTAATGCCCAATAAGTATCGCTTAAGTGATTAATTGTGTCTCTTAAGAGAATGTCTTTAGAGTGGCACTATCTCTTAAGCGATGCTTATGTCGCGAATACAACATTGGCTCCGGCATCCAGATATCGTGTAAGCGATCTACCAATTGCATAAGCGACAGGCGTGGCAGAGCACAAGTATAGTTAAGCGACCCAAAGTTTGCTTAAGCGATACCTATACACCTAGAGGGGTATAAATGCCCACTTTGCTCGATTATTTCCATTTTCATGCATTCTCTAGAATTTTAAGCCCTAAAAAATGGAAGTTCTTTGGAGAATCAATTGTGGGTGATTGTGGAGCTTTAGTATCACTAATATATTCAATTTCCCATTGAATTTGCGATGAGATTCCATTATTTTCATGGATGATTTATCCATACTTTTGCCAATTTAAAATCTTGGTGACGCAATGTTAGCAGCATTATAGCTTAGAGTCCACTCATTTATGATGGTAAAGGTTCATTAAGCATAGAGGAACGTTGTGTTAGTTTCAACTGTGATATTCAGTAAATGGGCCCCACATGAGATTTTTACATAATTTTGGATCCAAAGAAGAATAGTGCAATATGGGTATCATCGTTCTCATTTTGATGAGTAGATTGTGCTTTTGTAGTATGGAACCTTGCGAAAACTTTTGAGAAAGAGAAATCTGTGATTAGCAGATTCTCCCGGCTTTTCTTCAGCTCCAAGGTAGGCTTATTTATACCTTCTTCGTAGAATAAGCTATCTCATAGTATGATTATGATATTATGCTAGATTTGGGATGGGTTTTAGGTGTTGGAGGTATGACTGTCAATATTTTAGTTCAGTTGGATTGTCTAGGCCATCTTAAAACCATACTTTGAGAGAAGTTAACGTAGTTTCTCAAATTTTTAGTAGAATCTCTATCTTAGGGATATTTAAGGTGTGTTCAATATCTAAAAGTGAATTTAGATACCTTAGACTAGTTCGGGGTAGAATTTTCCTTATAGTGGTTTTAGGGAATTAGAAGTGGGCTTCTCCAGCCTGCATTAGGCCAAGACTTAAGCTAGTCTGGGTAGACCTTGATACACTTGTTTTACATTTCAAAATACTTATCATGAGATTTGAGGAGATTAGATACTTAATGATCATGTTGGCTTTTGGATTTTAGGAATTTGATACTAAATAGGGTAAAAGCCGATAATTTATTTATATTGATTATGATAGTGATTATATGAGTTCTAGTTCATGTCTGGAAAATTACTATGATGTTGAGATGTTGATGATATGAGTTCCAGTTGAAGTTCAACAAATGATTATGATATTGATGATATAAGGTTCGATTCAAGTACGGCAAATGGTGATAATGATGATAATGCTATTGAGTTTTGATTCGAGTTCGACATTGAGGGTTGTTTATAATGTGAAATGGTATAGATGGGTTCTATTATCACATGATGGCTGGTAAATTATAGTTACTCAGTTATTTATTTTCCTTTGATTGTACTCTCCAATCTTATGGGGGCATGCGTTGGGTTATTTACTTTCTGTACGTATTGGCTTATGGGGCCAATTTAGTAGATATAATTGTGTGATCTTTATATTATTATCTCAGGTGCATTTATTTATTTATGTACAGTGGTTATGAAGTTAATTTACAAGTTTACCCTTTTATCTTGACTTATCTTATTTTATCTCACATTTTGTCGTATCTATATCATTATTTTGCTTAGTCGTCTGATTTTGCCTATGGAGTACCTGTGGTTTTAGTACTTATACTACGCTACTATATCTTTTTGGTCCAGATCTGAGTACTAGTTACCGCCACTGATTTGACGATTGTGTTGTGTTTGATTATAAAAATAGGGTGAGCTCTCGGAGTCAGAGTTTCCCCTTTTTCCTTTTACTTTCTATGTCTAGTCTTTTGCTTTCAGATACAGATTGTATTTGACTATGTCAAAACTTGTGGTGTATTTGTAGTACCTCTTGTGCCGACATTACTAGGTCGTGCGATGGTTGTCTGTGCTTTATCTACCATTTGGATTATATTTATTGTCTTCTTATTTTTAAAAGTAGTTATAATAAATCTATTAATTAACCTAGTTATCCGCACCCCCTACAAATAGTATCAGAGCTCAGTAATTTAAAAAGATACGGAAGTGAGATATATGTTAGAGTCAGTCATTTATTTAATTAATTATGAGAAGACCATTTAAAAATAGAGAAGCTTTTAGAAAAATTAAAAAATCTTTAGTTAGTAATTATTCAGAATATATAAGTCTAAATAAAACAAAAGAAAATTCACAAAGATTAGCCTATCTAATTACATTAATATCTAGTATTGAAGCAAAATTAATAATCCATTTAAAATCTAGAAGAATGAGACACATACCACCTAATTATGATAAAATAAGATTTAGATATCCACCAAAATATTATAAATATAATTTAAATGAATAAAGAGCAAAAATACAAAAAATTAAAATAATTTATCTTTGAAAAACGTAAAGAATTAAAAATCAGAAAAGAAAGGTTACATTATAATATATTTGCCGGAGTTAGTAAAAATTCAATAAATATACAAAAAGATGAAATATCAAAATTAGAATCACAAATAGATAGTTTAGAATATATATACCAACATGAACTATTCACAATAAAATGAACAAAGAGGAATTTATAATAGATGAAAAAATATACGAAAATCACGAAGGATCAAAAATAAAAATAGTATTTTCTAATCTAGGAAGAAGATACAAGAAAATAGGTGAACATTTATACCTAATGTTAGAAAAAGAAGAATTAAAATTAGAAGATAAATTAACAGCAATAGTAAGAATAGAAAAAGAAAATGAAGAAATAGATAGAAAAAAGGAAATAGAAAAAATTAAACAACAAACTACGGAAGAAATACGAAAAATAGAAGAAACTAAAAATAGTAGAATTGTTGAATTAGAAAAAGAACTACAAATGTTAAAAGATCTGTACGAACAAAGACAAAAAGAAAAAGAAGAAAAAGATAAAGAACAAAAATTACTAAACGAAATAAACCAATTTAAGGAGAAATTAGAAATAAATAATATAGAGGTTGAAGAGACAGATAATTATGATTCAGAAGATAGTGAAACATATACGGAAATATTAACAAATATAAAAGATTTAGAAATTAACGAAAAACAAGAAAAAATTAATGAAGAAAACTTAGAAAATACCAATACAGAAATAAATACTCTTGACAAAAAAGAAGATGAAAATATAATACCTAAAACAACAGAAATAAGAAAACCTATATATTATAAAAATAAATTTAAAAGATATAATGAATATGACAAATGGACACCAAAATAAATAGTTAATAAGAATTATAACTTTTTAGATCTAGACTGTGTAATAGATACAGAAAAAACAATACAATTATGGATAGGATATATAACAAAACAATTATTAGATAATAATATAAACATAACAGATGCACCAGAATATATAGAAAAAACACTAATAGGATCAGTAAAACTATGGTTTACAAATTTAACTGAAAATAGTAAGAAAGTATTAAGAACTAATAAACCTATGAAAGGAACATCATCAACAACAACTAAACTAACACATATAGAATTATTGAAAAAATATAAAACAGCTATAAAAGATGAATTTGGTAGTATGACAACATTAGAAGAAGAACAAGATGAAGAAAAAGATACAAATAGGAATTTAATGATAAAATTAACAATATGTAATATGTGTTATATAGATGAATATACTTACGCATTTAAAGAATATTATTATAAAGGAGCATATAGTATAGAAGAAAGTAACGAAATAAGAAAATTATATTTTAATAAATTACCCGAACCATTTAGTTCAAAAATAATAAAAAGTTGGGAAGAAGCAAAAATAGTAGATACGTTAGGAGCTAGAATAAAATTTCTACAACAATGGTATAGAAATTTATGTGAAAAATATAGAGAAGAATTAAAAATGGAAAAAACATTAATAAGAAATTTAGCATGTTGCAAAAATAAAATAGCACCCCAATTCGGATGCGAAGAAAGATATTATAAGAAAAGAAAAAGACATAAGAAATATAAAAAATCAAAATATAAATACAAGAAACCAAGAAAAAGATATTATGTAAAAAATTACAAAAATAAGAGACCATATAGAAAGAAAAAATCTATAAAAGAATGTACATGTTATAATTGTGGAAAGTTAGGACATTTAGCTAGAGATTGTAAATTACCTAAAAAGCCAAAAAATAAACAAATATCCGAAATAAAAATAGAAAATACAGAATATATGAAAATAGATTATATAGATTATGAATTAGAAAGTGAAGATAGTATATATGAAATTTTAGAAAACGAAACAGATACTGAAACAGATAGTGAAATAGATGAATCGAATGACTGAAGAAGATATAAAAATAATAACAAAGGAAGAATATTTAAATGACGAAGGAACAGAACAAAAGATAATATTTGACAGTAATATATTTGATGAAATAAAAGGAAAAGACTTAGATTTAAGTGTAGAAAAAATATTTAAAATACCAACAATAAAAAATCTTTTTACTAGGAAAAAAGATGAATATTATGTAGTATGCCAAAAAGAACATGTAATAGAATGTAGATATGCAAAAGGAAAAGCTAGTATACCACTAGTAACAAAATGAATAATTAATAAAGAAATAAATGATATAAAAAGTAAAGGAGATCCAATAAAATATGTACACCTTGGAGGTACAGAAATATTAATAAAAGCATGTTTTAGAGAAGGAATAGATACACCAATAGAATTATATTTAGCAGATGATAGAATTATAAAACCTATAGAAAAAAAGTATAATAACTGCCGTAAAAGGAAATTTAATATACCAAAAATTTAAATTTATAATAAGTGCAAATTATTCAGTAGCGGTAACAGATAGAAATATAGATAAATCACTAGTATTATATTGGAAGATATCAGGAATAGAATTAACCCCAGGAAGTAAAATATTTACAGCAAGATGTAAAAATTTATATGTGTTAACAACAAAACATAAAATAACAGGAAAAAATAAAATTAACAAGATACAAATAGATAGCCCATTTGAACAAATTGTAAAAACAATAGATTATAATGATTATAGCTATAGAGACATAGATATAGAAGAAAATTTAGAAATAGTAAATGATAGAATAAGTACAACAAAAAGAATAGCTAATGAAAAACCAGAATCATCAACCTCATAAAAAAGAACGAGTTATGAAACAAATTCAATAAGTAATCTAAATCAATATTACATAACAGGAAAAATAAATGAAAAAGAATATTTAATACTATTAAACACAGGACAAGAACAAAATTATATAGCAAAATGTCTAGTAAAGAATGAAGAAATAAAAACTGATAATGATATATGCCCAGATCTACCGAGAAGTTTAATAAATAGTAAAGATATAGAAGAAAAAGAAATAATAATAGGAGGAATTAGAAAAATAAAAATAGAATTTGAAGTAAAAGAAGAAATGCAAAAAGCAGATATAATATTAGGAATAAAATGGTTAGAACAAGTAAAATCATATAATATAGAACATACACAATTAGCCATAACATATAATAGGGAAAGATTATTCTTAAAAAAAGCCTTAACATAAAATGAAAATATATGTATTAATGAAGATAGTAGTGGAACGATATTACAGTAGATATTATACGCCTATGATAGATACAGGAGCAGAAGCTAATTTATGTAGATATAATTGCTTACCAGAAAGTAAATGGGATAAATTAAAACTACCAATAGTAGTTAAAGGATTTAATAATGAAGGAAGCTTAATTACTTATAAAGCTAGGAATGTAAAAGCACAAATATGGGATAAGATACTAACAATAGAAGAAACTTATAATTATGAACCAACATCAAAAGATATACTTTTAGGAATGCCATTTTTAGATAAATTATACCCACATATAATAACTAAAAACAATTGGTTGTTCACAACACCATGTAAACAAAAAGTAAGAGCAAAAAGAGTTAACAATAAAATAAGAAAGAAAACTGATTGGATAAAAGGAAGTGAAAAAATTACACAAAAGTTAGAAAATATAAAAACCACTGAAGATACAATAGAATTAGTACTATTTTCGATAAATAAAACAGAAATAACTATATTTTCAATAAATAAGATAGAAATAGTTAAGAAAAAATTAGAACAATTATATAGTGAAGATCCGTTAAAAGGATGGGAAAAACATAAAACTACCATAAAAATTGAATTAATAGACAAGAACAACATAATAACCCAAAAACCATTAACATATAATTTTGACGATTTAAAAGAATTTAAAATGCATATAGATGGATGATTAGAAAAACAATATATACAAAAAAGTAATAGTAAACATAATAGTCCAGCATTTATAGTAAATAAACATAGTGAACAAAAAAGAGGAAAAAGTAGGATGGTTATTGATTATAGAAATTTAAATGCAAAAACTATAACATATAATTATCCAATACCAAATAAGATATTAAAAATAAGACAAATCCAAGGATATAATTATTTTAACAAATTTGATTGTAAATCAGGATTTTACCATCTAAAGTTAGAAGAAGAATCTAAAGAATTAACTGCATTTACGGTACCACAAGGATTTTATGAGTGGAATGTATTACCATTTGGATATAAAAATGCACCAGGTAGCTATCAACATTTTATGGATAATTATTTTAAACAATTACCTAATTGTATAGTATACATAGATGATATATTATTATATACAAAAACTAAAGAAGAACATATAAAATTATTGGAACAATCTACAGATATAATAGAAAAATCAGGAATAAGTCTAAGTGAAAAGAAAGCCGAAATTATGAAAAATCAGATAGAATTTTTAATAATACAAATAGATAAAAGTGGAGTAAAAATGCAACAACATATAGTACAAAAAATAATAAACTCAAAAGAAGAATTAGATACAAAAAGAAATTACAATCATTTTTAGGATTAGTAAACCAAGTAAGAGAATATATTCCAAAATTAGCAGAAAACTTAAAACCACTACAGAAAAAATTAAAAAAGGATATAGAATATAACTATGACAAAGAAGACAAAAAACAAGTTCAAAAAATAAAATTACTTTGCAAGGAATTACCAAAATTACAATTTTCGGATGAAAATAGAAAATTTACATACATAGTAGAAGCATATGCCAGTGAATATAGTTACGGAGGAGTACTTAAATATAGATATGAGGCAGAAAAAATAGAACACCATTGTAGATACTACTCAGGTACGTTCAACGAGACAGAAATAAAATGGGAAATAAATAGAAAAGAATTATGTTCATTATATAAATGTTTGTTAGCATTTGACCCATATATTGTATATAACAAATTTATTGTGCGAACAGATAATACACAGGTACGCTGGTGGCTAACAAAGAAAATACAAAATTCAGTTACAATAAAAGAGATTCGGAGACTAGTTTTAAACATATTAAATTTTACATTTATAATAGAAGTAATCAGTACTAACAAAAATGTTATTGCAGATTACATATCAAGACAAAGCTACACAAACTGAAATGATAGAAGAAAATATACATGAAAAGATACTCAACTCCCTGACTACGCTTTCATTGAAAGTGGACAGTATGGGTACTGAGATAGTAAAGATGAGTACTGAGATAGAAACGCTAAAGCTAAAGACTAGTGAAGATAAACTGAAGTCTATAGCTACGAATCAGCTAACTCAGCAATGCGCAGAGCTATGTTGATCGGAAGATAGTAAAATTCTAGAGCTAGAAGGAGACGTTGGGATACTCCATAAAACCTATAACGTTTATCAATCTACTTCTGCAGGTACAAACAGAGGAGTTAGAAAAAATATGAACCTAAACAAGCTATTTGACAAACCATATACACCAAATACATCAAAAGACCCCATGTTTATACCCCCACATGTTACTACATATCGAGATAGTCTAAACCAAGACAAAAAGACATACAACTACACAGCCCGCATTTATATAGAAAATATCTACAATGTACAAACCTTTTTAAATAGCAACCCCAAAGCTACAAATATCCAAGAACCAGAAACAAATTATATAACCCAGAGATTGACCGCATATAATAAGCTAATTGCTTTACCCAAAACCAAACCCAGCTTAGTTAAAACTTGTTACGAATATGGATTACTTAGTACTGTATATACCATGGACGGAACTGAGATATCCACTATACCAGAGATATATGAAGCATTTATCACTTTTAAAAGAATAACCAAAGGTACTTTATTTTTTATAAAAATTTACACGGCACCAGCAGAGATATTATTTGATGAAGTTAAGAAACCTATACAAGTTGTAAAGATAGGAATGACACGAGATATGATTATACCACAAAATATAAGTTCACAGCCAGAGATACCCAGAATCGAGATACCAAAATTTTATGCGAACAAAAGAATTATCGGACTATCTACAATTTTACAAGAGCTAGCAAACACATACTGCAACCAAAATCCTATATGAAGCTACTATTCAAGAAATCATGTATTAATATATTCAAATTCAAAAGAGTTACGAGAAACAGATATGGAAACTATTAGGCAATGGATTATCACGTTGCTTAAACCAGAAACAAAACCTATTGCCAGAGCTATCAGAGAAAAATTTATTTCAGAAGAATTATTGACCAGATATTGCAAGACTATTGGACACAAATATCCAGACCACAAATGTTCAAAATGTAATGGAGGAGATAATGACGTCCCAGCAGTCCAGTTAGAATAAAAGAAGATAAGGACGCCAGCTGGAAAGATAAGACCAGAGCAATAATGGAGATACAACAGATATGAAAAAATAGACGGAAGACAAGATATTTAATATATTGTAAAAATTTGTAAAATTCATAGTCTTTAGAAGGATTTACGTAAAAGAAAAAATAGTAAAAGTAGTTGGTAGCATTTATGTAGCATTTATGTAAAGTTTGAATTTTTTAGGGTAGGTTTTAGAATGAAAGACTTTTTAAGTCTTTAATAGTTTAGTCTTTCTTTAATAGTTTTAGATTGTTTCATAGCGAGCAGATGTAAAACAGTGTAAAGATACATTCTTTCTATAAATAAAAGCTCAGAAGGCATTGCTAGGGGCAAGCCTTCTCACATTAGCCAAAAAACTCTCTCCATTCCGTTCAAAAATATTTAGCCCAGTTAATTAAATATATACACTGCAATAGAAAAAGCTATGGAGCAACAAACCTCAGAAATATCAAAGCTACCGGAACAGGTATATCTATTTATAATTATGAATAGCTAAATTCATAATTCCCAACAATCATGATATGATAAAATAAATTCATATTAGTTACTTTATAGTAGAATTATTCGAAGAATAATATGTTAAGAAGTTTATTAGCAAAGTGGAAACGGAGAAAAATCCCAAAGAACTATGTCATCCTAAAGGTGAAACCAATGAGGCAAGAAGCCGTGGCGGGGAGTAACCAGAGTCGAGGCGCTGTTTAAGGGAAAAAGTATCTGAATTACCATGCTAATAGTGACCGAAGAACATGTTATTTAAGAATAATCTAGTATATAGTAATCTGAGATGACTATATTTTATTATGTACATGGTTGAAGGGAATATTTTGAAAAAAGCAATTTTATGATAATGAATGACAATTTATCTGATGTCATGGTAGATAAATTTAAGATACTTATTTTGTATGCACTTAAAGATATAAATGTTGCAGATATAAGAAAAATTATATTAGAAAAAGCATTTGGAGAATATTATATGGATAGAATAAATTATATACCACACATACCTAACTACTCTTATAAATACTTATTATGTTAAAATCACGTAGAATTTTTAAAGATATACGAAATATACAGTTACTAGAAAAAACAGATAAAAATAAATATAGACAGATACATGAAAAATAAAAAATATATAAAATCTCTTAATATAAATATACAAAAATTACTAAGACAAAAACAAATAACTATAAAATATCAATTTTAGAAAATAGCTCATTTAGACTACCTTAGAGTTTTAATCTTATATATACTTAAAGATATAGAAATAATAGATATTAAGAAAATGATATTAGAAGAAGTAATAAACTATGAAATTGAAATGATAAATGCCTTAGAACAAATATACAAAGACATTTACCCAGAAGGATATTATTCAGATCAAGATTGTGGATGTTAGAATATATTAGAAAAACTAGAGAAAACCAAGATAATCTAAATAATGAAATTGATTATAGAAACCGAATTAGAAAAATAATGGAAAATCTAAAAGAAAAGTTAATATGGATAGAAAAAACTTTAGAAAATTTAGAAAAAAGTACATGTGATAGTTTATATACTTTAAAAAACTCACTACGAGAAGAACAACACAAGATAATAAATGACATAGAAAATCTAGAATTAGATATACACTACAGTACAGAAAGAATAAATTATTACACAGAAATTTGTAACTCAGCAGTTACTACAAGATAAAATAATAAAGTAAATAAATTAATGAATACATCTCACAAAAAGAATAAGTTATTAAAACAAAATTTAAAAAATATCCACGCACAAAAAAGAATAGATTCATTAGTTATAATAAATCTATTAATTAACCTAGTTATCCGCACCCCCTACCCTTTTTCGATAGCTCTGGGCTATGATTTGACTTACCTACTAGTGGAATATAGTAGGTACCATCACGATTTGTAATTTGGGTCGTGAGACAAAACAACAATAATTATGTTTTTATAACCTAGAAACAAGATTATTTTGAAATTTTACTGATATTAAAGTTAACTTGAACAATCGACTAACCTTAGAAAAAATAAGAAAAATTGAAATCAAATAGATCTCAACTTCAACAACTCGGGCAGTTGTTTGATGTTGATGAGATAGTAATGGAATCACGGTTAAGTAAAGAGTTTACCAAAGTTTGTAAGGATAAATTTTGAAAGATTTATGTCGCGTGATTTTGGGCAACTATGGAAGAGTACTGTGCGGCAAAGAGGGAGCTCGATATGTCAAGCACTAGAAAGGTACTATGCTAAAGTATGAGATTTTGTGTAACTGCTTAAAACATGTGAGATTTTATTTGTTAATGTCTCTTATATTTGGGAAATTATGTAATTTATCCTTAATACATCTATTGTTATCAATTATTTCATTACGACAACATCTCAGTCCGTTTTAATGAAAGAAAACCATTTAACTCATATTTAAAGAATTGGATCACACTATATTTGAATGGGGGAAGTGCACAAATACTTTATGTTAGTATCGTTGTTTATTCTGTATGCAATTTTTCAAAAAAAGTTATTTTGTACCCAATTTTTACTAAGGAATCAATAGTTGGAAATAAGTATTTTGATGTATCGGTTCCAATCTCTATGATATTGCTTCAAACTTCAGAATAGGCTTCATAAATAAATAATAATGTGAATCATCCATTCATTTTATAACTCAACATCTCAATGACATTTTAGTTCAAGATCACCCAAATCTTTAAATTACAATTATTGTGATTGTTCGATATCAACCATAAAAGTTGAAAAATTAGTTAGATATATACTATTTGAATTCAAATATTGCCAATTACATCAATTGATAAACCTAGAAAGACTAGATTAGACACTTCGAAATATTTTTTAAACAAAGACGGGTGAAGCCAATAACTAAAATAAAAAAAGGTATTATCTATACAAGCATGGACCAGGTCCAAAAGTGGCTCACCCCAAAAGAAAAAAGTACAGAACAAAAGGCAACGAAAAAAGGAAAATAAATGAAGATAGACAAAGTAAAAGTAATGGTCACAAAAGAGGCTCATTTTGGAAATATCTGATCTTCGCGAAGCCTCTTTGTTTCTAGCTTGCATTAATCTCTCTTCCCCTTTAAATTTGTCAATAATGTCTCAACTAAGCTCTAGCAGTGATGAAATCGATCTCTAAGCTAATCTTTTGCCCATGCTTTTCCTGCACTTTCTTTTCATTTGCAGCTTCTATCATCCTCTTTCAACATACAATTGAGATACATATCCATTCCAGATCCAAGCTCCTATGCTGATTTTCCATTATTTCTTAAATATTTAGAAACTCGTATGGATTTCTTCTTATCATAATCATTATTCCTTAAGCCTTCAAATTGATAGGTTGTACCTAACAGCCCGTTTGGAAGGTGGTTCCCATAGTATGATATGATATGGTTATTATGGAATCATGTTTGTTTTCATGGTTTTTTAAAAATGATGGTATGATATGATACTATTATATGGTTTGATAATCATGAAATGAAATAATTTATTGAATTTTATTTTTCAACTATAAACTTATATAATTTTCTTTAATTCTATTTTATTTTTATCAACAAAATATATGCTAAGGCTACATATTTGTTAATAAGATTAAAGATTGCAAAACTTTCTGTTAGCAACATAAAAATTGAAAAAGTGAGAAAAATGATCACAATTATTTAGTAGTAGTAGTTTTTAATGCTAATAAAAATTTAATTTGATCAAAAAAATTGAAAATTAAAATGGAGGAAAATAGAGTGAATGCATAAAAAATATATACATTGGAAATGATTTTTGAACTCTAAGATACATACATATATACCAGTTGTTTTATTGATTGGAAAGTACTTTCCGATTGTATTAGTTTGCATTCGTCAAATCTTTGTTTAGCAAATTTCCTTGTGAATTTGGCGTCTTAAAAGGATCATCGGGTAGCTATGAGAAGCATTAAGAAAGAAAGGACAACTGATTACGCTAGCACTGATATGGATAAAAGAATTGATATCTTAAATGTATTACAATTAGAGGCATTTTAATAAATTTACCTGTTATCATACTGTATCATACCATCAAATCAAATAAAAAATCGATTATTAAACCGCAGTGAATGATATAGTCCATCCAAACATGATACTGTACCATACTATACCATATCATACTACACCATACCATACATTATAAAACCATGGCAAACCACCATCCAAACAGGCTGTAAGATGTTGTTAATACCACCATCCAATTCAAAGTTAAAAGAACAATAATTAAGTAATTAGAGAGTCATAAATTTATTTATTCGTTTATAGGTTATTGTATTGTGTGTGCTAGTATAGTTAAAAACAGTACACATATACTAATCTTTGTTATCTATCGGATAACAACCATAAATTCTCATAGGTGCGATTGTGAAACCTCATGATATTACTTCAGATTAGTAACTATCTATTTTTGTACTACCGTTTTAACTCTTATGAAACCTTATGCTATTAATTCATATTAGTAACCATCTATTTATCTTACACTATTTTAACTCTTTACTATTAATACATAAAAAACATACTTTCAGATGATACTATTTTATTGACTGCTCATAAATTATTGACTAGTCATGTTCTTATATTGGGGGTACCTTGTTTTTGTAGAATCAATATCTTTCTCCAAGTTCTAGGAACCTACTAAATGTGATTAAATTGATAATTACCTGTAAAATAATTAAATTAGCAATAAATTCAGCAAAAGTAATTCCCCCATAAGGGAGTGTTTACTTTTATTGATACGGAACCCTTTACACCGTTGATACATTCCATTTCCACTGTTATCTCTTTGGACTTTCCATACTCCCTAAATAATCTAAACTGTCACGACCCGAACCTAGGCCCTAGCCGTGACGAGCATCCCAAACCATGAAGGCCCGGAACACCCATTCTCTATCTAGTTATCATGCACAACATTCGTAATCATAATAAAATGCGGAATTGAAACTGAGTACGGAATACATGGTCAAGTTCTGCAACATTTCTGAATAATACTATCTGACATCAGTCTGCAAAATCTCTACTAAGAACATAAACATCTGTCTGAAAAGAAACTGGGACAAGGCCCCCAGTAAACCAAAAACATAATAAATAAGATAATGTCTGACATAATTAGGCCTTCCGAATGATAGAAGGCTCACCACTGTAAATCAAGTCTGCAAATTCGAAAATGTCTACTGAGTAGCTGGACCCCTAGACTGTGCCTCAGAACCTGGAAGGAGGGGGGGGGGGGGGTCAGCACAAAAGTACTGGCACGCGAAGCACTCCAAAAATAGTATAATGGAACATATATATATATATATATTAAGTGAAAACAATTCTTTTCATCAAGACATCATGTATAAAACTGTTTCTGAAAAATACATGGGCACTTTCTGAAAACATGCAACCTGACTGTTCATTTCAAACCAAGATTTGTGTTTTACTTCTGAGTTAGGTGGTATTCCTCTACGAGTCTGATATTCCACGGGCTGTATGGAATCCGCCATTGACTCGGCGGGGAAGCCCCCAACCCAAGTATGCCTCAAGGGTTGGAGTGTATGAGTCTAATACGCCACAGGACATTTAAGTCAGCGCATAATAGTATACCCGGATCGGCAAATCATGGTTTTAGGCAATGAGTTGCTTGAACTCAAGCCCTCTTCGGGGGACCACCTAACATCTCTGTATGCCCGTTTTTAATCTTTTCTGTACATGTATCATTCTAAAATTTCTAAATCATGAAAGTCTAATAAAAATCTGATTTCTGAACTAGTCTGTGTCTGTTATGACATTTGTCTGAGTTGGTATCGTCATACCAAGACTTGCAAGTCCTATTTCTGAGCCATAATGCATTTAGCACGATCTTTCATAAAAATATAGTTTCAGACCACCGAAGCATGTAATTTGCATTAAAGATGTCATGTTCCGAAATTCAAGTCAAATCTATGCAAAACTTTCATCAAACATATGGTGTTCATGTGCATTTTGGCAAAACCATGCATTCTTTCATTACATGCATATTCAACATTCACAACCCTCTCTTTCGTGTTCAAAATCATATTCCAAACATAGCAAGAGTCAAAGCACTTCATATCATGATTTTCTTTTCTTTTCGAGATGTATTTCAAAACAATTTATATTACGTAAATCATGAAAAACTTTACATTAAGAGAGGGGTTTCATAAAAGTCATGCTCTTAATTCATATTTCAGGACAAACACATATATACGTATACATAAAATTTTCAATCACTTTGGGGGAAAGCCAAAAGGCCAAAACAATATCATTAAAGCTTCTAAAACATGAGTATGTATATGAATTTGAAAACCCGATTCTTAAAACATGATTTCTATGCCCATGAGATTTTAGGAAAACCCCGCGTACCTTTTTCTCCAATCGAAGCCTACGTCGAGAGGATTCCAAATCTGTAATTGTTTCACGAAGAAGTTTCGGAATGATCGGACCTTCAAGCTTATTTTCTCAAACCCTAGTTGCTTCTCCTCTTAAGTTCTTGAAGGATTAGATTTTTGTATTTTATAGGAGGCTTCAATGTTGTTAATAGGTCCAAATCCGTTTAGGAGTGAGTAAAGATGATTTTGGGTTTTGTAAGGACTAAATTGCACTTAAAATAACTCAAAACGGAGTGTTTTCGTCACCTGAAACCATAAGTGTGCGCCGCCCTTTGCATTGCATAGATTAAGATGGGCGCCGCATTGTGTATCGCCTAGACTAAGGTAGGCGCCGCATTGTGTATCGCGCAACCAGTCCAGTGGCTATGTGCGATTGGTTAGGCGACACACTCTTCTTTGCAAAGCCATAACTTCTTGCCCGAGTGTCGGATTTTTGCAAAATTGGTATCGTTGGAAAGTTAACTCGAAGACCTATCATTTGACACCTAGTAGGTTCTCTAATTCTACATATACAGAGAGTTATGGTCGATGGAAGCTGACACAATTTACAACGTCCACTAAAACTTAAGTCTAAAGTTCAGAAATTACAGTCTAATACATGCATGACTTTTTACGGGGCGTTACATTATCCCCCCCTTGGGATCATTCGTCCCCGAATGATGACGCGGGAATAGTCACGCACGATTTCAAGTAGATTCATACATAGAAGGAAATATAAATCAAGAATTGTACCTTCCAATTCGTTATTTGCTGGTTCAAATAGGCTTGGGTATCTCACTTTCATGTTATGCTCCGACTCCCAAGTTGCTTCTTCAACTTTCTGATTTCGCCATAACACTTTCATTGAGGCTATCTCTTTACTTCTCAATTTTCTCACTTGACGATCTAGGATTTCCACGGGCTCTTCCTTGTAAGACAAGGAATCGCTCACCTTGATCTCATTAATGGGCACCACCAAAGAGTGATCTCTGATGCACTTATTCAACATGGATATGTGGAATACTGGATGAACAGAACCCAAACATGCAGGCAATTCTAATTCATACGCAACTCCACCTATTCTTCTTACAATCTGATACGGGCCTATATAGCGAGGACTTAGCTTACCCCTCTTCCCGAAACGCATAACTCCCTTTATGGGAGAAACTTTGAGGAAAACCCAATCTCCAATCTCAAACTCTAACTCTCTTTTTCTAACGTCGGCATAGGATTTCTGACGACTCTGAGCTGTCTTAAGTCGTTCCCTAATGAGTTTCACATCCTCCATTGCCTGATGAACAAGGTCAGGGCCATACATCTGCATCTCACCTACTTCATACCAGCTTATTGGAGACCTGCATCTCCTACCATATAATGCCTCGAAAGGTGCCATCTTAATACTAGAGTGGAAACTGTTGTTATAGGCAAACTCTATCAGTGGCAAGTGATCAACCCAACAACCTTTAAAGTCTATCACACAGGCCTTCAACATGTCCTCCAGGGTCTGGATGGTGCGTTCAGCTTGCCCATCAGTCTGAGGGTGGAATGCTGTACTTAAGTTCACCTGGGTACCTAAACCTTTCTGAAACGATCTCCAAAACTGAGAATAAAACTGCGTACCTCGGTCGGATATAATGGAGACAGGCGCTCCATGCAAACAGACAATTTCTGCAATGAACAGCTTAGCATAATCTTCCCCCGAATAGTTAGTCCTGACAGGCAGAAAGTGAGCTGACTTGGTCAGCCTATCTACAATCACCCATATAGAGTCATACTGATTTCGGGACTTCGGAAGTCCTGTAATAAAGTCCATATTGATCATTTCCCACTTCCACAAGGGCAACGCTATTTCTTGGGAAGTACCTCCTGGCCTCAAATGTTCTACTTTCACTTGTTGTCAATTCAAGCACTTAAAAACAAAGTTAGCCACATCTCGCTTCATATTATTCCACCAAAACATAGATTTCAAATCATGGTACATCTTAGTAGAACCAGGATGAACAACATACCTCGAGGTGTGAGCTTCATCAAGAATTCTTTCTCGAAGCCCATCGACATTCGGAACACATAATCTACCCTGAAACCTCAGAATGCCATCACCACCAACTTCAAAAGACATCACCTTCTGTTGACCCACATCTTTCTTGATTTGCATCAAGATGGAATCTTCAACCTGCTTCTCCTTCACTTAAGCATAAAGGGATGACTTAGCTAACTCATGAACAATCACCCCTCCATCTTCGGAATCTAACAATCGAACTCCCATATTCGCAAGGCGGTGAATATCCTTCACCATCGCTTTCTTTTCTTCTTCTACATGAGAAAGGATGCCCATAGACAACCTGTTGAGGGCGTCAGCTACAACATTTGCCTTGCCCGGATGGTAATGCAGGCTCATATCATAGTCTTTCAGAAGTTCCAACCACCGCCTCTGCCTGAGATTCAATTCTTTCTGCGAGAAAACATACTGCAGACTCTTGTGATCAGTGAAGATATCAACATGAACACCGTACAAGTTGTGCCGCCAAATCTTAAGGGCAAACACCACAGCCGCTAACTCCAAATTATGAGTAGGGTAGTTCCGCTCGTGCACCTTCAACTGCCTAGATGCATTAGCTACCACCTTACCATATTGCATAAAAACGAAGCCAAGTCCCACATGGGACGCATCACAGTAAACCACAAAACCATCAACACCCTCGGGAAGAGTCAAAATGGGTGCAGTGGTCAGTCTGTCTTTCAACTTCTCAAAACTATTTTCACATAAATCAGACCACACAAACTTTACCTTTTTCTGAGTCAGTTTAGTGAGTAGGGCCGCTATGGCTGAAAAACCCTCTACGAACCTTCTGTAATAACCTGCCAAACCCAAGAAGCTCCGAATATCGGTTGGAGTCGTGGGTCTGGGCCATTTCCTCACTGCCTCAACTTTCTGGGGGTCCACTCTAATCCCGTCACTGGACACAATATGCCCTAAGAAGGCAATATCATCTAACCAGAACTCACACTTGGAAAATTTGGCATACAACCGATGATCCTTAAGGGTCTGAAGAATGATTTGAAGGTGATAGGCATGATCCACCTTACTCTTAGGATAAATCAGAATATCATCAATAAATACAATGACAAACGAGTCAAGAAACTGACGAAAAACTCTGTTCATAAGATCCATGAAGGCTGCAGGGGCATTAGTTAACCCGAAGGACATGACAAGAAACACATAGTGACCATATCGGGTTCGGAAAGCTATTTTGGGAATGTCTGACTCCCTAACTTTCAACTGATGATAGCCCGAACGAAGGTCTATTTTTGAAAAACATCTAGCACCCTGAAGCTGGTGATAACGCTCAATCTACAGCTCTCGCAGGAGTGTAAAGTGGTCGTTAGCAAATATAGAACCCAACTGGGTTGGGTATCGATCCCACAGGGAATAGCTTGGTCAACAAGTAAGCAACGATTACTAGACTTTTAGTGCAAGTCTCGTAAGTAGGGGGATTGTAATGTGTAACCAAAATATTAAAGTAAAAATTGAAATAGCAAAGTAAATAGAAAGAATAGTTATTAAGTTGTAAACAATGAGAATTGAGAAGTTGGAGTTATGTCCACCTTCTGAGTTATACGTCTCTATTGGCTATGAGTGTATTGAATTCCGACATGCATGTGCTTATAGAGAATTGTATTTGATGGTAAATCCAGGCGTCTTTCGACCTATTCGAGGATTATTTCACTTTAACTCTTTCGAGCTTAAAACATGTCTAACGGTACGAATTCTCCAAGAGGTTAATCTAGTTACGACACTAACTTTTTAATAGGGGATGGGACCCTACTACCTTGACATTATCTCTTTTCCAGACAGATAACCTTTATTTCGAACAAGTTAAATGTTATACTGGCGTATTCTTGCATTTGCAACCACAAAGAATCTAGGTTAAGATGAAGAGAATAATGATATAAGCAGCATACGTGTCACGAACTCACAAACTCATAGTAATAGATAATACCTCATTCGGCTTCCATAACCCCAATAGAGAAGTTTAGTTACCCATGAGTGCAAAGGAAATCACAATTGACATTGTTATTATACCACAATAAAGATTTCGTGTAGCACAAGTGTGGTAGGCATTAGGCGTGATTTCTTGCAAGTAACGTTTCTCTTGTTGCGGAAATTAAGAATAGATGAGTAGAAGAAGAAGTAGAAAGATGAATTAAAACTAGAATGAGAATTGTTGAGGAATAGTAGAAGAATGAAATTAGAAGTAGAATGAATTAGAAGTAGAGTTAATTAGAAGTAGAGTGAATATCTTAAAATCTCTAGCAAAATAGGGTATTTATAATACCCATATCCTATTCCTACTAAGCTAATGAAAATACTTAACCAAATCCTACTAAGCTAATGAAATATTTAACCAAATCCTACTAAGCTAATGAAATACTTAACCCAATTGTACTAGGTTAATGTATCATTATCCTAATCATAATAAATTACTGCTAGTCCCCGAAGTCTTCAGAATTGCTGTTTTAGCCCGGTACAGGTTTCCCATGCATCACTTTTGGTCCTTAGGCGTCCAAGACTCCCTTTTCTCCCCTCGTGAAGCTTTCTTCGGCATCAAGTTATCCATAAAATGCTGAATTCTGCATCATTTATACCTGAAACTTTGCTAATCATGTTCGTTAGCTCACTTACAGGAAAAAGGACTAAAAGTGCATGAAATATATAATTTGTTCTCGAAACTAGGCTAAAATATGGGTAAAATATAGCACTATAGGCGTGTAAATTCGCCTATCATCAACACCCCACACTTGAAGCTTTGTTCGTCCTCGAACAAAATATCATGTCCCTCAAAACATTAACTTAAGCTTTCACAGCAACAACACAAAATATTCGTCAAGACAAGCACAACAATTATCAACAAAGAGCAGTTTTCCGATCATTAGTAGAAACAATTTAACCTCTAGCATAGACTCGTGATGGTGGTCAACTCATACTCAAAAGTTAAGGTACAAAGAATCATACACAACTAACCAAAACTCATCAACCATGTGTGTGTCACAATATATTTCCCATAATCACTCACAAGTATAGCATATTTTTCAAACATGGGTATAGAAATATCCTTGCTCTCGCTCTCACAAAGAATTCATATGTAGTAACTGATGACCATAGGCTTGCCCTTAGTGTAATGCTCCACTAAATATCAGAATGCTAGGCTTAGGATCAAGTAGGTCTTTTGATGGTTGTAATGTAGGCTAAGGGACGGGTAGGACTATTTTGTCCAGAAATAGTGACTATGTTCCTAAGCGCTTTAATACATCACATTGTATCATTAACACTTTCTTTCAAACAACCTTTCTACTTTCTTTTATTCTACCACCCTTTTTCTCCTCTTATGTTTTTCAATTTTAAGCAACTTTTCAGCTTTCCTTTCCTTTTTCTTTTCATAATATACCTCTTATGATAGCACTTTTTTTTCATAACAAATTTAAGCACCAATACATTCTAAAGCATCATACTCACCCAATTTCCTCTTATTTTGTCACATGACTTTATACTTTAAAGCACTTAGGAATTTGGATCAAATTATGGTCTTGAAAAAATAGATTAAGCTTACATATGAGGTTGTCAAAGAAAATAGGCTAAAGGCTCAAAAGGGTTTAACTAGGATAATGTCCGTGGATAGGTAAAAAGAAGGTAAATAATCATAGGTTGCCAAAGAAATACCTAAATCATCTCCTAGAATTTCACTCTTTATTTTCGCTTTACATACATACCAGGCAAGTTCTAGCATCAGCCACAAACATAGAATATACAATATCTTCACACACACAAGGCACATGGTCGACTTTATTGGGAGTAGTATAGACTCTTGACCCAACAGATGAGGGAATTGAACCACACAATATTACATAGTGAGTCACAATTAGAGCCTAAACGTCTCAATAGGCATGATTTTAGCACAAACTCTTGTTATAATCTCATGCTGCCTATTAGAATAATTTCATGCGAAGCTAAGTAAAAAAAATTAACTACAAAAAAACGATTAACTACGAAAAAAACAAAAAAACAAAAAAAAAACTCAAACAAACAAACATAAATAAATGCAAATGCGGATAGAGAAGTAAAGCATGCAAATACCACCACCCCACACTTAAACGGGACACTGCCCTCAGTGGAAAATAAATACGAAGAACCTGGTTAATCGGACTCCTCCTCTATGTCGGGGGTCATACCCCCTTCGTCGGAATTATCATAGGAGTCGTCGTCATCAGAATTCTCTTCCACGTTGGAGTCTGGCATGCGTCGATCATCATCGGTCGGCACATCATCATCAAGAGGTTCCTCAAAGTATGTACCTACTCCAAACATCTCCCTCGCATGCATATTCATTGGATAGTCATGGTCCAGCTGTTGGAGCTCTACAGCAGTTGGAACACGTCCACCACTCATCATTGTGAACCGAGTCATGCCATAAAGTTGACAGAAGAAACTCTCATCTCGAGCATGTCTCTCCGCAGTAGTAAGGTTGACGCCATATGTTGTTTCAGCATCTTTGACCTTTGTGAGGTCAACCTTCTTTGGATTGTGTTGGAGTTTATGATCAGCCGGTTCCTCTTCGATGTCTTTCTTCCTCAAGATTGCAGTCAACAGATTGCCGAAACTGAAATGGGACCGCTTGTGTAGCCTAGCTTTCCGCATTGTGGAGCGAATGATTGCCCCGATGTTGATAGGGACATTCGTCATCAAGGCGTATACCAGGCACACTCTATCTCTTGTTATCTTGGTGTACTGGGTCCCAGGAATAAGACAAGAGTTGATAATACGCAACCATATTCTTGCTTCCCTATTCAAAGGAGCATAGGGGAAGGTGTTGTGTCATCCGGTGTCTTTTTGTCTGCTCCACCTTTCCATGGATCTACTTCCACAAAGTGTGTGTCGAATTTCTCTATAAGGAGGTCTGCTGTACAGCTCTTTGAATGGTGCTGGATCGACTGAAGGCAAGCCAAGAAAGGAGTTGATCAAATCCGCATTGAGTTATAAAACTTGGCCCCGAATCTTGACCTCGCTGCCTGTGGTTTTTGGCGACCAATTGGCATAAAATTCCCTTGTTAAATCAAGGTTACATTCTCCCATGTCGCGGAAGATGAAATCTAGATTTAATGCCATGATTTTCGCCAACATGCGCGGATCCTTCTTCGCTAGGCTGTCCTTGTTGATCAAGTCGACATGAACATATTTTCTTTCCTTGTTGTTCCAATACCATTCCTTGGCTTCCTCCTCAAGAACCCATTTTATTCCAAACATGCGGCGTGGTAATTGCATTGAGGATGATTCTCCTTGGTCCTTGCGACCTCTTTTCTTGCCCTTTTGGGAAGTGGTAGCCTTGTCTTGTCTTGCTTTAGGAGCCATTGTACCTGAGACTTAAACACATTCATGTTGATACAATCTATAAACAAGCCATAGGGGTACCACCCCACACTTAATTTTGTTGATATAAATTAGTGAAGTGAAAGTGGTCGATTACTTGGACTTCGTCGACATACGTTTTAGGGGTTATATTCCGACAAGAAAATCAGAGATGTATCACTTCTTGCAACCTTAGAAATACTTTTATGTTAGGTATAACAAGGCTATTACATAGGGATTACATTCGGGTATAGTTTCTTTAAATAATCACAACCTCCTATGTCGGTAGGCAACTATGAGTCTTATCCCGATGAACGGGATCTTCTAACATGTAGGTATTCATGTGACAAGGTTATGCAATGTTCATGACTATAGCGATTCCGCAATTAGTATAACAATGCATCAAAATCAATTTCAAGTCGTATATGTTCACTCACATGGTTTTGTATCAACAATTCAAACACATTAACAACACCAATATTTCTTCAAGATGTAGCAATATATAATAGACATAGCAACGTAGTAGTTACGAGAAATAGATGAAGAACAAGAGAGTACTTACGTGATTGAAGCCTTTGGAGATGTTCTGTGAAGTGGGAGAGCAAAAAGAAAAGTTTTGGGAGGATTTGGATGCTATGTGCGGCGCCTAGGTCAAGTTTTCAATGTGTTTATGTTTTAAGACTAAGTCCCCTTTATATAGGAAAAGAATGGGTTGGGTTTTGACCCATTTAAAATCGGTTTTGGACACAAAAAGTGACCATAGGTGGCGCCTTTAGCTTTGCCTAAGCATGGTATAGGCGGCGCCTAATGCAAAGCATTTGCTAGCATAGGCGGCGCCTAGTGCAATGCCTTTAGTGACCATAGACGGCGCCTTTAGCATGGCATATTAGATTCTGAGACCGAATGCTTTAGCATAGGCGGCGCCTATGCTATAGCATACTTGAGCATGGGCGGCGCCTATGCCTTTGCACACTAGATTCCGAGACCTTAGGCTATAGTATAGGTGTTGCCTTGTTCGTGGCCTATTTTTACCTAGGCCTAGCCTTGCTCGATGCCTATTTTGTCATGAGCAATGCTCAATCCATAGCCTTATGCATCTTAATTCCAAACTTACCACCTTTACCATGCAATACGTCCAAATCATCATTTGAAACCAATCTCCTCGTTGAATACCTCTTGCACCTACATTTGCTCAAAACTAATGAAAACGATTAGTACGATGGGTTGCCTCCCATCTAGCGCCTTAGTTTTGGTCGTGGCACGACTCTTATTTTTGGATTTTTAGTAATTAAAAGCAAAATACATACTAGAAATGAAAAACGATAAACGATAAATGATAAACGATAAACGATGGGTTGCCTCCCATTTAGCGCCTTATTTGTTGTCATGGCTCGACATAGTTACCTCGAGTACTTAGACTTTGTCGAGATAAGTGATGGCCATATAATTCATCGAGTCCAGAGGCCCGATATAAGGCTTAACACGTTGACCATTCACCTTGAAGACAACACCATTGGTGTCTTCCAACTCAACTACTCTAGACGAGTAGACTTGGATAACTTTGTATGAACCAGACCACTTGGACTTTAACTTACCTGGGAACAACTTCAATCTAGAGTTGAAGAGAAGCACCATATCATCCTTTTGAAAGTTTCATCAAAAAATCCGCTGATCATGATACTTCTTCATCCGCTCCTTGTATAGGTCCGATCTTTCATATGCATGGAGACGGAACTCATCTAATTCGTTCAGCTGCTCCAACCTCAGATTCATCGCATCATCCAAATTCAAATTCAATTGCTTCACCCCCCACAATGCCTTATGTTCAAGCTCAATGGGTAAATGACAAGCCTTCCCATAAACTAGTTGATAAGGGGACATGCCAATGGGTGTTTTGAATGCAGTCCTATACGCCCACAGTGCATCATCTAGCTTCCGAGACCAATCCTTCCTATTAGCATTTACCATCTTCGCAAGGATTTGCTTGATCTCCAGATTGGAAACCTCTACTTGTCCACTCGTTTGTGGGTGATAAGGCGTGGCTACCTTATGTTGCTTGACACTATACTTGGCCAATACAAATTTGAATAGCTTGTTGCAAAAGTGAGATCCTCCATCACTTATGATAGTACGTGGTACTCCAAAGCGAGAGAAGATATTCCTCTTTAAAAATGCTACAACACGCTTTCCCTCGTTGTCGGCCAACACTACAGCTTCAACCCATTTTGAGACATAATCTACAGCAACTAAGATGTACTTCATTCCTAACGAATTCACGAATGGACCCATGAAATCAATGCCCCACACATAAAAAAGTTCTACCTCAAGAATTTTCGACATGGGCATCTCATGGTGTTTCGAAATAGCACTTTGTCTTTGGCATTTGTCGCATCTTCTAAAAAAGTCATAGGCATCTCTAAATATCGAAGGCCAATAATATCCACTCTTCAATACTTTCCTTGCCGTCCGATTGCCTGCGTGATGTCCTCCAACTTAGGAAGTGTGGTATGCTTCCAATATAGTAGGCACCTTTACATGGGATATACATCGTCGAATAATACCATCCGCACATCGTCGAAACAAATATGGATCATCCCAATAGTAGTGCTGTATGTCATGCATAAACTTCCTCTTTTGATGGTATGATAAATTGGCAGGTATTACATTACTCACCACAAAATTTGCAAAGTCGGCATACCACGGTAACTTTTCTGTTATCGTCGCTAGGATCTCCTCGTAAGGGAATGCATCATCAATCTCGATATCAGGCTGCGCCACATGCTCGTTCTCGAGTCTAGATAGATGGTCGGCCACTTGGTTCTCGCAACCTCTTCTATCTTTAACTTCGAAATCAAACTCTTGCAGCAGCAATACCCATCGAATTAATCTTGGTTTTACATCCTTCTTTGTCATTAGATACCTAAGAGCTGCATGGTCTGTATGAACGATCACCTTAGTACCCAATAGATAGGCACGAAACTTCTCAAATGCATACACAACTGCTAGAAGTTCTTGTTCTGTCATAGTATAGTTCCTTTGGGCTTCATTTAGGACCTTACTCGCGTAGTAGATAGGATGAAATAATTTCTCCTTTCTCTGACCAAGCACAGCTCCAACGGCTACACCACTAGCATCACACATGACTTCGAACGGGAGAGACCAATCTGGTGCTACCATGATAGGGGCTTCAATGAGTTTTCCTTTGAGGCATTCGAATGCCTTTAAGCAATCTTCATTGAAGTCAAACTTCGCATCTTTCTCCAAGAGTTTGCACAATGGACTAGCAATTTTGGAGAAGTCTTTGATGAACCGACGATAGAAACCTGCATGGACGAGAAAACTACGAACTCCCTTTACCGAAATTAGAGGTGGTAGCTTTTCAATAACTTCAATTTTTGCTCGATCAACCTCAATCCCTCTATCGGAGATTTTGTGCCCAAGAACGATTCCTTCTTTTACCATGAAGTGGCACTTCTCCCAATTCAGCACTAGGTTGAATTCTACACATCTTTGTAATGCCATGCTTAGGTTTGCCAAGCACACTTCAAAAGACTTCAAAGTGTCTTCAACCATATCAGAAAAAATAGACATCATACAGCGTTGAAAGGTGTCTGGTGCGTTACATAACCTGAATGACATACGTTTGAAGGCAAACGTACCATATGGGCATGTAAACGTTGTCTTCTCTTGGTCTTCGGATGCAATACAAATCTGATTATATCCTGAATAACCATCTAAGAAGCAAAACCATCCTTTCCTCGCTAATCGATCTAGCATTTGGTCCATAAATGGCATTGGAAAGTGATCTTTGAGTGTCCAAGAATTGAACTTTCGGTATTCCATGCATACTCTCCATCCAGTGACGGGTCTGAGTGGAATAAACTCGTTCTTCGCATTCGCGACCACCGTCATGCCTCCTTTCTTGGGAACACATTGTACCGGGCTTACCCATGTACTGTCAGATATTGGATATACAACCCTCGCGTCTAACCACTTGATAATTTCTTTCTTCACCACTTCTTGCATAAGTGGGTTTAGACGTCTTTGATGCTCAATGGTGGGTGTACAATTCTCTTCAAGCTGAATTTTATGTGTACAAATCCCAGGTGGAATACCAATAATGTCCGCAATGGTCCATCCAATGGCTCTAATATATTTCTGTAGAATAGCAATGAGGGCTGCAACTTGTTGCTCACCCAAATCTACTGCCACAATGACTGGAAGTGTGTTTCCGCTTCCTAAGAATGCATACTTTATATGACTTGGCAGCTCCTTCAATTCTAACGTGAGTGGCTCTTCAATAGATGGCTTAGTTGGTGGTGTGGGTCGATTCTTGAGACCAAGGTCCAGCTTCTTAGGAGCATAGCGATATGTCCCTAATCCTGATAGAGCACAAATAGCTTCTTCACAATTTTTAGCATCCTTACTCTCACCATTCATAAACAAAGTCGCCAATGGGTCATCAATCAACTGCTCCTCTTCAAGTAATTCTTTCTCATCTTCAAAGAAAACATCAGCCACTGAAAATACACTCAGATCTTTGGGTTGCTTCATTGATTTGCAAACATCAAAGCGAACTACCTCATCATTTATTTGGAATGAAAGCTCATTAGCTCTCAAATCAATGAGCACACTTCCTGTAGCAAGGAAAGGGCGCCCCAAGATTATGGGAACTTCTGAGTCTTCCTCACAATCCAAAATAACAAAGTCTTCCTGAAAGATGAATGAAGAAACCTTTACCAATACATCACATAGAATACCAACAGGTCATTTTACCGACCTATCCGCCATGACGAGCCTCATGTTGGTTGGAGTAGGATCACCCAACCCCAACTTCTTATAGATAGATAATGGCATCAAATTGATGCTGGCTCCTAAGTCGCATAATGCTTTGGCCAAATTCATAGACCCAACGGTGGAAGGAATAGTGAAAGCACCGGGGTCAGCCTTCTTCTGAACTATTGATCGGGTAGCGATTGCACTGCAGTGATGAACATCATCTTTCAACTCATAACTTGCTGCCCGCTTCTTTGTCAAAAGATCCTTCATAAATTTTGCATACCCAGGCATTTGTTCAAGTGCCTCCACCAATGGAACATTAATGGTCAGCTGCTTCAACATAGTCATGAATTTGCTGAACTTTGTATCATCCGCCACCTTCTTCAATATCTGAGGAAAAGGTGGTGGTGGTATGAAATTGTTCTCTCCATGGCTTTCTTCTCCTCTTGCTTCCGTTTTTAAGATTTTTCAGGTTGCAAATTGTTGGGGTTGACGTCGTTGACGATAGGATTAGTTGCAGCGGCATCTTCTCCTTTCGCCTTATCATCAATGTCCACTACTTCGTCAACCACTTGCTTGCTTTTTGCTGAAGTTTCCAGCATCTTACCACTTCGGGTAGTGATGGCCATGCATGACCCATCATTCCTTGGGGTTTGCACAGTATCGCTAGGTAAAGTTCCAGCCTTTCTTTGATTGAGTGCTGCTGAAAGTTGGCTTAATTGCTGCTCTATTTTCTTGATTAAAGTGGAATGAGAATCAACTATTTGTTTCATAGAGGACAAATCATTAACTACCTCCGTTACTGCAGCGTTTGTTGCTTCCACTCCTTTCAATAGTTTGGCCAGCATGTCTTCCATACTTCCAGAATTAGATGTGGTGTTACATCTTCCAGGGGGAACGTACAAACCACTCTTTTCATTCTTGTTCTTCCAAATACCTTGGTCTTTGTTTCTAGATTTATCATAATAGTTCCGACCTTGGTTTCCTTGGGTATTCCCGCGGAAACCCCCCTGATTGTTTAAGTAGTTGGCCTCTTCTTCCGAATCAGATTCGTCTCTTCCTTTTGACACAATAGCTTTGACTTTTTCCGTCTTCCCTGATAATAGATGCTTTGTAAGAAGATCAACTTGTGTTTTCATGTGCGCCATATCTAGATCACGTTCTTCTTCTCTTCTCCTTTGGTCTGCAGTCATGCCAATAGATAAGGTGGGGCTTGCTACATCAGAATCCCTTGTATGCCAAGCTCTACTTTGCTTCGTCATACGATCTAGCATATTGCTTGCTTGACCAAAGGTGAGGTCCATAAAAGATCCTCCAGCCGCATTATCCACCACTGGTTTAGTTATTGAATTCAAGGCTCTGTATAATATCTCCATTAGGTGAACATTAGTCATATGATGGTTTGGGCATCTCGTTAGCTTTGTTTTGAACCTCTCCCATGTTTCATGAAGGGCTTCAGTTGGAAGCTGACGAAAGTTGCTAATTTCATCTCTCAATTGTGCTCTTTTGGATGGCGGAAATAATCTTTCTAGGAAAGCATCTCTCAATTACCTCCAATTTGTAATAGAATCAGGAGTCAGCCCATTCAACCATAGAGTTGCCTCCCCAGACAGAGACAATGGAAATAGACGTAATCGAATTGCATTCTGACCAACAATAGGATTGTCAAATGACTTGCATGTAGAAATAAAGTTTATGAGATGCATATTCGGATCATCGCCTGCTAGTCCACCAAATAATCCCTTGAGTTTCAACAACTGAATCATGGTGCTTGTGATGTTGAACTTGGCTCCGGGCGCTAATGGTGGAGGAATTATGGCTCCAGTGGCTCCGGCTCCATCAAGATCATCATCTTCGTCATCAAAAGCTGGTTGCATGGGTTGGCGATTATACCTAAACCGAGCTTGTCGACCTCTTCTGTTGGCAGGTGTTGCAATTTCAACATCATGCCTCGGGTTTAGTAACTCGTCATCACCTAAATCCTCATCGTCAGGATTTGTTGCTCGCCCAGGGTTATCAATGTTTTGTTGGTGTACTTGGGCGGTGGCAAGGGTAGCTAATCTCGCCTGCTCCTGTTGAGCAGCCAGTCTTTCGATTTCCGTTTGTACCTCCATTCTGCCAATACGTTGTGGTTCAGGATTGATAGGTAATAACGGTTGACCAGAACTTCGGGTATGGGGCATGCACTAAATAAAAATCTGCAGTAAACAAAAACAAAAACTAAAAGTAAAAGTACGAGAATCTTTGACCAAAGGGTCTAGTAATTATCACAAACTTAATTGACACTCGTATTCCCTGGCAACGGCGCCAATTTTTGATAACGCTCAATCTACAGCTCTCGTAGGAGTGTAAAGTGGTCGTTAGCAAATATAGAAACCAACTGGGTTGGGTATCGATCCCACAGGGAATAGCTTGGTCAACAAGTAAGCAACGATTACTAGACTTTTAGTGCAAGTCTCGTAAGTAGGGGGGATTGTAATGTGTAACCAAAATATTAAAGTAAAAACTGAAATAGCAAAGTAAACAGAAAGAATAGTTATTAAGTTGTAAACAATGAGAATTGAGAAGTTGGAGTTATGTCCACCTTCTGAGTTATACGTCTCTATTGGCTATGAGTGTGTTGAATTCCGACATGCATGTGCTTATAGAGAATTGTATTCGATGGTAAATCCAGGCGTCTTTCGACCTATTCGAGGATTATTTCACTTTAACTCTTTCGAGCTTAAAGCGTGTCTAATGGTACGAATTCTCCAAGAGGTTAATCTAGTTACGACACTAACTTTTTAATAGGGGATGGGACCCTACTACCTTGACATTATCTCTTTTCCAGACAGATAACCTTTCTTTCGAACAAGTTAAATGTTATACTGGCGTATTCTTGCGTTTGCAACCACAAAGAATTTAGGTTAAGATGAAGAGAATAATGATATAAGAAGCATACGTGTCACAAACTCACAAACTCATAGTAATAGATAGTACCTCATTCGGCTTCCATAACCCCAACAGAGAAGTTTAGTTACCCATGAGTGCGAAGGAAATCACAATTGACATTGTTATTATACCACAATAAAGATTTCATGTAGTACAAGTGTGGTAGGCGTTAGGCGTGATTTCTTGCAAGTAACGTTTCTCTTGTTGCGGAAATTAAGAATAGATGAGTAGAAGAAGAAGTAGAAAGATGAATTAAAACTAGAATGAGAATTGTTGAGGAATAGTAGAAGAATGAAATTAGAAGTAGAATGAATTAGAAGTAGAGTTAATTAGAAGTAGAGTGAATATCTTAAAATCTCTAGCAAAATAGGGTATTTATAATACCCATATCCTATTCCTACTAAGCTAATGAAAATACTTAACCAAATCCTACTAAGCTAATGAAATATTTAACCAAATCCTACTAAGCTAATGAAATACTTAACCCAATTGTACTAGGTTAATGTATCATTATCCTAATCATAATAAATTACTGCTAGTTCCCGAAGTCTTCAGAATTACTGTTTTAGCCCGGGACAGGTTTCCCATGCATCACTTTTGGTCCTTAGGCGTCCAAGACTCCCTTTTCTCTCCTCGTGAAGCTTTCTTCGGCATCAAGTTATCCATAAAATGCTGAATTCTGCATCATTTATACCTGAAACTTTTCTAATCATATTCGTTAGCTCACTTATAGGAAAAAGGACTAAAAGTGCATGAAATATATAATTTGTTCTCAAAACTAGGCTAAAATATGGGTAAAATATAGCACTATAGGCGTGTAATTCGCCTATCATAAGCTGGTCAAAAAGATCATCAATCCTAGGAAGAGGATATTTGTTTTTAATTGTGACCTTATTCAACTGACGGTAATCTATGCACATACGAAGGGAACCGTCTTTCTTACGCACAAAAAGTACAGGTGCACCCCAAGGAGATACACTGGGGCGTATAAATCCCTTATCTAGGAGGTCTGCTAGATGCTCTTTCAACTTTTTTAGCTCTGCGGGAGCCATTGTATATAGCGGAATAGAAATGGGACGGGTATCTGGCAACACATCAATACCAAACTCTATCTCCCTATCAGGGGGTATCCCTGGGAGATCTTCGTGAAAGGCTTCTAGAAATTCATTCACCACAGGGACAGACTGAAGAGGAGGATTTTCAACTTTAGAGTCCTTGACTCGAATAAGGTGATACAAGCAACCCTTAGAAATGAGTTTTCGGGCTCTGAGATAAGTTATAAAGTGCCCTTTGGGTGCTAAAGAATGTCCCTCCCATTCTATCATTGGTTCATTTGGGAAAGAAAAGGTAACTCTACGGGTCCTACAATCCAATATGGCATAGCATGAATGGAGCCAATCCATCCCTTAGATAGCATCAAATGCAACCATGTCCAACTCTATAAGGTCTTCCACCGTATCCCGACTACCAACGGTCACTACACAACCCCTATATACCCTTCTAGCAACAACAGAATCCCCCACCGGGGTAGAAACAGAAAAGGGTTCAGAAATCACACTGGGCTCAAACCCGAAACCAACAGCCACATAAGGGGTCACATAGGATAAGGTAGATCCAGGATCAAGTAACACACAGACATCACGGGAAAAGATTTGTAACGTACCGGTAACAACATCTGGGGAAGCTTCCGCCTCCTGGCGGTTGGTCAAGGCATATAACCAGTTGCGACTGTTCCCGACAGCTGATGTGTCGCCCTTCTGAGATGGGGGTGGCACTGTGGAATTTCCCTGAAACTTCGCACCAGCAGCACTCCTCCTAGCATATGGACAGTCCCTCTAAAAGTGGCCTGACTGACCACATGAATAACATATAAGTATGCCCAACTGACATTTCCCCGGATGATTCTTACCACAATTTTCACATCGCGAGTAAGTGCGATGCTGCTGAGCCACACTACCCTGTGACTGAGTATCTGGTGCTTTAGATCCATGAGGAGTCTGAAAGCTCTGAGTCTGTCTGTCTGCATGGGGTTTGGGCGCTGGGGCACTGGCTGCAGACTGTGTATTATTCCAAAACCTCGTCTTCTTCGACCACATATTTCCCCAGTTACCACTCTGCGGCTGACTCTGGTGCTGATCCGCAGATTTGACTCTCTTGGCCTGTCTGTCCTTCTCTCTAGATTCAACGATCTTTCTCTTCTTCTCTTCCACCTTCTGCGTGTGGACTGTCAGTCTAGCAAAGTCTAACTCCCTATTCAACATTTCACCCTGGCACTCAAGTACCAGGTTATCAGCAAGGCCGGATGCAAATTTCCTCATCCGGGCTCTCATATTGCTAGTCAATTCTGGTGCATAGCGGGCTAGTTGATTAAACTTCAAAGTGTACTCCTGTACACTCATATTGCCCTGCTTCAGATTCATGAACTCTTGTGCTTTGGCCTCCCTCAACTCCAGAGGAAAGAATCTATCAAGGAAAGCTTCTACAAACTCACCCCAAACTGTAGGCTCAGCGCTCTCACCTTTTGCATCTTCCCAGTCTGCATACCACTGATTTGCAATATCCTTAAGCCGATAAGTTGCCAATTCCACTCCTTCAATCTCATCTATATGCATTAGCTTAAAGACCTTCTCCATCTCATCCATGAACTCCTGTGGATCTTTCTCCACCTTTGTACCAGTGAACTTAGGTGGATTCATCTTCATGAAATGCCCGACTCTAGTAGCCTCAGACGTAACGGATGCAGACCCAACATCTTCCAATCGTTGAGCCTGGTTAGCTACCAGCTGTGTCAGCATATGGATAGACCGTCTGAACTCTGCATTTGAGATATCTCTCTGAGCAATTGGTGGACGGTTGACATTAGTCCGTGGAACCCGAGGTAAACTGGCTGGAACTGGAGGGACTCCCGGAGTAGGGACAGGTTCTGGCGTGGAAGCTCTATTACGGGTCCGTATCCCATGGGTGGGATGGACCACATCTGCCTGAGAACTCTGATCGATGTTATGACGGGGAGGCATAGTCGTGTTTCACTGTAATACAAGAGATCATCGATTAGGGGACAATTTAGACTCTGAAGCACGAACTAAATCACAAAGAAGGGAAACATTCCTAAACGCCTATCAGCCTCATGTTTATAAGTGTGGCGCGCTACACACCCATAAACAGAACTCTACTCGATGTGATTTCGCAGACACCCTGGGACCATGAACCGTGCTCTGATACCAAGTTTGTCACGACCCGAGCCTAGGCCCTAGCCATGACGAGTATCCCGAACTATGAAGGCCCGGAACACCCATTCTCTATCTGGTTATCATGCACAACATTCATAATCATAATAAAATTTGGAATTGAAACTGAGTACGGAATACATGGTCAAGTTCTGCAACATTTCTGAATAATACTATCTGACATCAGTCTGTGAAATCTCTACTAAGAACATAAACATCTGTCTGAAAAGAAACTGGGACAAGGCCCCCAGTAAACCAAAAACATAATAAATAAGATAATGTCTGACATAATTAGGCCTTCTGAATGATAGAAGGCTCACCACTGTAAATCAAGTCTGCAAATCCAGAAATGTCTACTGAGTAGCTGGACCCCTAGACTGTGCCTCAGAACCTGGAAGGAGGGGGGGGGGGGTCAGCACAAAAGTACTGGCACGCGAAGCACTCCAAAAATAGTATAATGGAACATATATATATATATATATTAAGTGAAAGCAATTCTTTTCATCAAGACATCATGTATAAAACTGTTTCTGAAAAATACATGGGCACTTTCTGAAAACATGCAACCTGGCTGTTCATTTCAAACCAAGATCTGTGTGCATTTTGGCAAAACCATGCATTCTTTCATTACATGCATATTCAACATTCACATCCCTCTCTGTCGTGTTCAAAATCATATTCCAAACATAGCAAGAGTCAAAACACTTCATATCATGATTTTCTTTTCTTTTCGAGATGTATTTCAAAATAATTTATATTACATAAATCATGAAAAACTTTACATTAAGAGAGGGGTTTCATAAAAGTCATGCTCTCAATTCATATTTCAGGACAAACACATATATACGTATACATAAAATTTTCAATCACTTTGGGGGAAAGCCAAAAGGCCAAAACAATATCATTAAAGCTTCTAAAACATGAGTATGTATATGAATTTGAAAACCTGATTCTTAAAACATGATTTCTATGCCCATGAGATTTTAGGAAAACCCCGCGTACCTTTTTATCCACGAATTTTGGGTGTCTATCGAAGCCTACGTCGAGAGGATTCCGAATCTGTAATTGTTTCACGAAGAAGTTTTGGAATGATCGGACCTTCAAGCTTATTTTCTCAAACCCTAGTTGCTTCTCCTCTTAAGTTCTTGAAGGATTAGATTTTGGGATTTTATAGGAGGCTTCAATGTTGTTAATAGGTCCAAATCCGTTTAGGAGTGAGTATAGATGATTTTGGGTTTTGTAAGGACTAAATTGCACTTAAAATAACTCAAAACAGAGTGTTTTTGTCACCTGAAACCATAAGTGTGCGCCGCCCTTTGCATTGCATAGATTAAGATAGGTGCCGCATTGTGTATCGCCTAGACTAAGGTAGGCGCCGCATTGTGTATCGCGCAACGAGTCCAGTGGCTATGTGCGATTGGTTAGGCAACACACTCTTCTTTGTAAAGCCATAACTTCTTGCTCGAGTGTCGGATTTTTGCAAAATTGGTATCGTTGGAAAGTTAAATCGAAGACCTATCATTTGAAACCTAGTAGGTTCTCTAATTCTACATATACAGAGAGTTATGGTCGATGGAAGCTGACACAATTTACAACGTCCACTAAAAATTCAATCTAAAGTTCAGAAATTACAGTCTAATACATGCATGACTTTTTACGGGGCATTACATAAACAAAAGCCAATAAATCTGATTCAAGAATAACATTATCAGTGTGGTTATCCCTGTAGTGGGTCTATACTTCTTTGATAGCTCTAGCCTCTGCAACTAGATTAGTAGTATTCAGTATCATCACCCCTTTAGCAACAACAAATTCACCTCCAGAGTTTCTAATGCAAAATGTAGATGTGCTAAAGCCAATATTCCACCTAGAGGCTCCTTCTGTGTTTCACTTGAACCAATTCACAGGTGGGGGTAACCATCTTTCAATTTTGAAGCAGAAAACTGGCCTAAATATCTCTAGAACCTCCACTATTTGAGGCAAACTTTTCCATCACAATGCATCTTGAACCTGCTTTTTAGGAATTTCCTCAAAATTTCTATAACTTTCTAGATAATCATTGACACTGAGAGTAGTTCCCCCATGCATTACTGTGTTCCTTCTCTTCCATAAGAACCAATATTAATATGGGAATTACCTAATACACTCATTTAACTCTACTACTAGCATCAAAGCCCCACCATTTTCTTACGTTGTTCATGAAGTACAATAATGGTTTGAAACCTGGTGCTGTAGAGAAGTATTGCCAAAGAGCTTGAGAAATTTCTACCTTCAAATAAAGATGTTCAATGGTTTCAATTTCTTTATCTTTGCAATAGATGTAAAACTGTGAAACATTAAAATTCCTTGTATTCATTAATTATGCCACTGGTACTTTACGTTAAAAGATTTTCCACGCCATGAATGAGAATTTTAAAGGAAAATCATTACACAATAGATTCTCCAAATCATCACAAGGTCTATATCCTTGTTTAACAAGTTTACTTTGACTCATATTGTTCCTGATATATGTTACTACATATTAAGGAACATGATTCCCTATTCCTTCAAAGTTTCACCCATCTTCATTCAGAAACTATTCACCATCCCTCATTGGATGACAAGTGCGCATTTGTTGTTTATGTTTGTAAAGAGGACCTAAATTGGTCCAATTATAAAACCATATACTAGAAGTGACTCCTTTTGGTTCCCACCATATATCCTACTCAAGCTTATCCCTATATTTAGAATGTGGTTCTAAGCTTGAGATCCTTATTTCTATCCACAAGTGCTGGAATTTGTTTCTAACAATATTTTTTCCAAAAACAATTGGACCACATATTGTTTTGGGTTATAAATTTCCCCTAAACTCTAGAATATAGTGCCTGAGATACTTCAAATACTGATCCAAAACTAAGTACCCATTCTTTCTTGGGAAGGCAGATTTTACTCTATGTTGACCAATGCTCTCTTGTTCCAGATTTCTTACTAAAAAAAGTTTAGCAAAAATTTATAAATATAATTAAGGAAACAAATAGGTTGGATAATATTTGAAAGTATATAAATGGGAGTTCTTTGTAAAACACTTGATACTGATACATCTTTACCTCCACATGAGAGCAACTTACCTTCTTAGGACTGCAATTTTCCTTTCACCGTGTCACTCAATTCAGCACAATCCTCTTTCCACTTCCTTGTATATGTAATAGTACACCCCAAGTACTTTATAGGGACAGAAATCCTATTCATACCCAAACATTGTTCAACCATCTATGAATTTTTTCTTGTGGCAATTTTGTTTATATAAAGAGAAGATATTCTCCATATTCACCTTTTGCCTTGATTATATGTTAGATGATTCAAATTAAGGTTTCATCATTTCGTATCCCACAAATAAATCATCTTTGAAAATATGAATTCAAGGTCCTAGTGAAGACTTCTACGAATAATATACACATGGTCGAGGATAATGGATCTCCTTGTTTACTATTCTAGTAGAGTGAAAAATTATGTGATTTCCCATTTATCAGGATTAAGTAATAGTTCTTGAAAATTAATTTCTAAATCATGTCAACTACCATGTTTGAGAGCCTCATCTTCCTCAGAACCTTCACTACGAAAAATCATGAATCTCTATCATATGTTTTGGACATTTCAATCTTGATAAAAACATTAGAAGGCTTTCCCTCTTTGCCAATATTATCCATAAACTCTTGAGTAAGTAATACATTTCCATTAATTGAAACACTTAGACTTTGAACCATTGAGAAATTTATTCATTTGATGTCACTAGGGTGGGTACGACTAGGGGAATGAGTCATACACCTTGGATACGAGTTGTATCCTCCTTCCACTCCCTTATCATACCTTAGGTAGTGTGGTGAAGGTTACTCACTTTCCTAGGTATGAGTGAGCCTCCTTCCTATCATATCCAAGTGTATGAGTCATACACAACCCAATCATATAGATTGAGATCTTGACTTGGAGTACACTATTTTTTGTATGGGTGAAGTGTATGAGTGGGGACATGAGTTGTACACATTGTATATGACTCAATGGTGGGTAGTCGTACCCTAACCAGTATGGATAACCTAGGAGAAACCTAGGTTATGATTTAAGGTACCACTCATACCCTAGGGTACGATTGACTCAAGTGAGTCGTACCTAACATCATGGCCAATTTTCAACATTTAGTTGAGGACCTTATGGTCATTTCCCTAACCCAAAACCCTAAGGCCCTTCACTATATAAGTCTATATGGCCTCCTAAAATACACTTTTAGTAAATCAAACATCCACACTCTCTCTCAAACATATTTTTGAAGAATTGGAGGCTAGGGTTCAAGGGTATCCATCTAGGAGTAAAAGAAGTCAAGTTTCTTGGGTGCATCAAGTTGTTTGAGGCATGTAACTCTCCCCATTTGTAAATAACTCAAAAACCATGTATTCAACACATGTATTAGTAAGTGTACATGGAGATTTTGAAATCAATTGTTAAGTGTTTTGGTGCCTTGTGATGAATAAGGTTTACACTTGTTTAGACTTGTGTTAATGCATGTTATTATTAATGTGTTGCATGTATGGGCACTTGTTTTTTGTTACCTAAAAAAGGGGTCTTGAATAAACCATAATATTGATGATTGTTTCTTTGAAATTGGTCTTGGCAAAGGCATGCCCACAAGGTATTTGTAAAAATATCTAAATAAAATGACTAGTTACATGTTGATGACACATCAAACTAGGGCAATGGCCCAACTAGTGAGAGTGGTTGCTAAATGAAAATATGATCAAATTATTAGCCATATAATTTTTAAATTATGACTTGTTGGTTTGATCTTTAAAAGGGGGTTAAAGTCCCAAAAATATGTGATTTAATTGTGTTGAAACTAGAGTGTGGTGTATGTGTGCTAATAAATAATTCATGTTTGAGTAAGGGTCTTTAGAACAATACTTTGAATTAAATGATAAATTAACTTAAGGCATTGATCCATTGAAGTATAAATTGATAGGTAGGTTAAAGTCCTTAAGTGATGATTTGTATGCATGTTAATAGATGGGAAATGGGTCAAAGTCCCAATGTCAACTAATGATAGTTGTGATGACTTATGGTTGGAGTACCTTGCCTAATAAAATGGCTTGAGGTTAGAGTTCTTCGCCCAATAAAATTTCTTGAGGATAAAGTCTCTTTCTTATATAGCTCTCTTGAGGTTACAGTACCTCAATGAATGAAACTTCTTGTGGTTAGAGTCCAAGTATGGCATGAGGTTAGAGTCCCCTGTCTAACAAATGGGCATGAGGTTGAAGTATCTTACATAAATAAGTGTGTGGTTAGAGTCCCTTATTTGAATGAATGTGTATGTAGTTAAATTCCTTGATTAATGAATGTGCATGCATAGTTAGAGTCCCATGTCTAATGATAATGTGAATATAGTTAAAGTCCTCTGTCGATTGAGAATGTTTAAATCTATAATTATGGGAGGCCATTGTCCTCCACTTCATACATATTAAATGAGTGCTTTAAGAGTGTTGATAAGACTTGTTCCTTTATTTGGCATGTGGTGTACCTATATGTATGGAAAAGTGTATAAATGTGCTAGAATATGATATATTGACTTGTTATTGAATGATGATGTTATTGTATCCTTATCCTTAAGTTACATGCTAGAACTTCAACCTCTAACCATCTCCAAACTCTATGTCCCCACATCTCTTCTTTTCCTACACAGTGATTAGATGATCAAAATGATTCGTGCATTGACTTTGAGTGGTGAGCTTCCTTAATTTGGAAGACATTCATCCTTGGTCTCTCATATTTAGACATAGTTTAATTTATAATTAGTTTGGCTATTTTCAGGGTTTTATCCCAAAATGCACATTTCTAAATATTGATTTGTATAGAGGTATTGTGGATAGATGTTGATTTGGGAATATTAAATTGATTGACAAATCTAATGAGGTGCATAAACATATTTAAGTTATGACTTTTGGATTTGTTTCCTCTATCCTATTGTATGGTTGGAATTTATCTGACCCTTGTGATTTGTTTTAATGAATAAGTTGGGTTTTTGGGGTAACATCCAATTCATATAGGCTTGAGGTGCCATATGACATAGCCTGGTTTTGGGTCATGTCAAGTTAGTATCAGAGCTTAGGTTCATGGTCAGTTGGGTGTCAATAATACCGAACCAAGTAGGGTCTATTTTATGAGTGTAAAGCACGCCACACTTATAAAAGAGGGGTTACGAGATATTTTAGGAAATGTTTCCCTTTTTTGTGCTTCAACCTCAAGCTATAGAGTCAAGGTTTTGGATTCCTCTGATTTCCATTTTCTATCTTTGATTTCATTCCTCCAAGGATATCTGAGGTTCAAGAAAACACTTATGCCCTGACTGAGAGCCCTATGGATGAAGCTCGTCCAACTTCTGGAGTTCATACCCAGGGTAGAGCTGTAGTATCTAACCGTCTTTATAGGGTTACAACTTTCCTCACTAACCCTGACTATGAGAGTGACTTTTCTATTCCTTTACCTTAAGGGAATGCTACTAATGCCAAGTTTTATCTCTCTATCAACTTCTTGACTCAATTTGTAGCCTCTTAATCAAAGCGTGGTGCTTCGGCTACTAATTCTTTTAAGGCCACAAGAGTTGGCCAATTTGTGAGTTTGAGATCTCCTATGAAGGTTGAGGAGGATCCTCAAGGATTCATTAATGAAATGGATAAGATCTTTTGAATCATGCATGCTACAAAAGTAAGGCGATTGAGTTTGCTTCTTACCTATTGAAAGTTGTAGTGTACCAATGGTATGAAGGGTGGGAATTGTCTACAGGTATTGATACTAGTCCTGCCTTATGGGACGATTTCTTTGAGGCTTTTATAAATCGCTTCTTTCCTCAAGAATTAAGGGAAGTAAAGGCGAAAAAAGTTTGTGAACTTGAAGCAAGGAAGAATTTCCGTTCAATAGTATGCCTTAAAATCCCATCAACTTTCAAACTATGCTCCCGAGATGGCTTCTAGAAAGAGGCCTAGAATGCATAAGTTAGTCTCAAGATTATGTCGTGAGTTATTCCTTGAAAGCAAGGAGGCCTTGTTGATTAAAAACATAGATATTTCTAGGTTGATCGTGTATATGCAACAAGTGGAAGAAGAGAAAAAGAGACAATTTGAGATTAGTGAAAGGTAAGGAAAAAAATTTAAGCCTTTTAAGAAAAATGATAAAGATAGTGGCAAGTGGCCACAAAAGAAGTGGGGGAGTTCGGGTTCTTTCTACTTGTCAAGTTTTCACTCTCATTAACTAAGGTCACTAGGTGATCATTGATAACAATTTAGTTGTAGGTTCTGAGCAAAAGGTGACCAATTCCAGGCTAGTGGTGCTCAGTCGGCTCCACCTTTCCCTCTTTGCAGATTTTCTGATCAGGGTCATCATGGTTAGTGTGAGAAGTGGAGAGACTAATATTTTTATTGTGGTCAGATTGGGCACATACATCGTTAGTGATCCTCTCTAGTTTCTTCTTGAGACAATAGGTTTCCTATTGATACTTCATTTACTTTTACACCAAAGAGTGATATGTCTACTTCTACTTCTAATTCTGGCATCGAAACTGATCAAAACCGCTTGTATGCACTTGCTTCTCGCTAGGATTTTGAGGCATTTCCTGATATTGTCATAGGTATGATGAAACTCCTCTCCCATGACGTGTACTATTTGCTTGATCTAGGGTCTACTTTTTTTTATGTGACCTTATATCTGTCTGTTTATCTTGATTTTGGTCCCAAGAGTCTATAGGTTCTTTTTTTTGTTTCTACCCTAATAAGAGACTCTGTGGTTGTTAAAAGAGCCTATAGGGGTGTGTGGTATCTGTTGGTGGCAGAGATTCTCTTGTAGACTTGATAGAGTTGGACATGGTTAATTTTGATGTCATTCTGGGGATGGATAGGTTGCATTCGTGTTATGCTTCCTTAGAATGTTGGACCTGTAGGGTCATGTTCAAATTCCCTAATAAACCAGTCATTGTATAGGAAGGTGGTTCCTTGGTGCCTAAGGGATGGTTCATTTCTTATCTTAAGGCCCAAAGGTTGATTTCAAAGGGGTGCTTGTATCAATTGGTCCAAGTTAAAGATTCTAACTCAGAAGAGCCTTCTTTAGAATCCATACCCATGGTTAATGAGTTTCATGATGACCTTCCCAGTATTCCTCCGAATAGACAAATTGATTTTGGAATTGATCTTGTTCTGGACACTTGTCCGATTTCTATCCCTCCTTGTAGAATGGCTCCGACGAAGCTAAAGGAGCTTAAAAAGAAATTGAAAGACCTCTTAAATAAATGTTTTATCCTTCCTAGTTTGTTTCCTTGGGGTGCTCCCTTGTTGTTTGTGGGCAAAAAGGATGGTTCCTGTAATACCCCGTACTTCTACGTAGCTTAAATTCATCTCGAAGATGTCAAAGACATGCTTTAAAGATGTATGAACTTTTATATATGTGGAATTTTCAAGATTCACTTTTTCTTGTGTGGGAAATTAAATAAGATTTCCATCGATAACAAATTTGCCTAAATCCGGTAACCGGGTAAAAAGTTGTGGAGATTTAAAGTTTCAGTCGTAAAATACCGTCATTTCAGCCAGTAGCGCATTGCGCCATAAGACAAAATGACGTTTATTAGTTTTAGGTAAGACTCTGTGATTACACTGCATCGCGGAGGGCTCCTAAATCCCTATTGTCCTTTTTCCAGTAATCCTCCGCGATGTCTTCGTGTTGCATAAAAACTTCCAGGTCGCAAATAAAGTGGAAATGTGATAGCTCCGTGTCGCACCATCGCCCAATTTTCTAGTTGTCAAATTCTAGTGACACAGCGCGATAGCGCCAGTCCCCTAAATTGAGAAATTTTGATGAAAAATAAATATTTCGTCCAGGGATAAATTGATCTTTTCCAAAGGTTTTGACACGTCCAGGTGTGGGATTTAATCCCTAAAAAATGTTTCACATCTTTATTTACTCACTTTTTCCCTCCAAATCAAGAACATTCTATCCCAAGAAACAAAACCCTTGCTTTAAACATTTCAAATCCAATTCCTATAATCACTCCAAGAACTTCAAGAAACTTACCATCAAGGTAAGTCAAGTGTTGATTCCTGGGTCCCTTTCACCCATGAAGCTCAAGAATCTCTTTTTCAAAGTTCAAGTATATGGATTTTTATGAATCCCATGTTGGGTTTGCTTTTGTTCATGTTGATAATGACCAATTGAATTCTAATCCATGTTTGATGATAAATTTTATGTGGAATTAGTTATTATATGAGTAGATTCATGTGAACCCATGATTAAATCCTTGAATTGTGAAATTTGAATTGAATCATGATGTTTACTTGTTGTGCAATCTTGTCTACATATACTATGTTCATTATGTGCTTGATGAATTGCCTATGTGAACTAATAAAATAAGAAATCATGCCATGATTAGTTTATGTGCAAGTATTTGATAAATTGTCCATAAAAATGGATTAATACCACGTTATAGTATGCAATTATGTATTCCACATTCGTGTACAAGTGATACACCCCAAGTGTTCGTTGAAATGCCCTAATGAATGAATTATGAGTATATAGACATTTTTGGGCTTTAGGCTTGTATCATGATTTACATATTATGTTATAGAGTCCTGCGGGTATCTAATACTTAAAAATTTAGTTGTGTGCCTAGAGCCAGTGTCATGTTTTCACGGTATCCTTAGTCAAGCAATGTTTAGTATATTTCAGTCAGTCATGTGTCTCAAGAAAGCTCAGTAAACTCAGTAATCCCAGAAATCTTAGAAAGCTTAGTACTTCAGTAATCTTAGTAGTATTCTGTCAGTCAACAGAACTCAATGAACTCAGACCAGTTCAGTTCAGTTAATTATGTTCAGTGTCTATTCAGATGGGAGTAGGATTTAGCACCGAGTGAACCCAAGGATGAGGACACACACTGACAGTTGAGGGTGTGATCCTTAGAAGAAAACCTTGAATTCTAGAACTATATAGTCAGCATAGGTTAAGACATCAACACTGATAGATGAGGGTTGATGAACGTCCCACCATTCTCTTTTGGGGAAACAATCAGATGAGGGTCACCCAAGCTTGTCTTTACCAGTGGCGCGGTATTGACACACTTCCAATTGGGGTTATATATTAGAACCCAACCTAGCTATATTACTTTTTTAGGGCATGTTTTTTAGATGACTACTTCCTACAGTTACTGTTTCAGACTTAGTCTTAGTAATAGAACTCAGATAGTTCTTCGGAATTTCAGGACTGTCAGATAAGTTATCTCAGAATAGTACAAAACTCAGTTAGTTCCATTAGAATCTATATTGTCAGATACAGCCACTTAGTATTATTTATATCACTTATCAGTGACTCATGTTATCAGTAATCAAACTTAGTATTCAGTACCATCACGAATTCAGTCACTGTCACTTATTCATGTATGTATTCTCACGTTCATGTTATTCAGTTAGTTAGTATTGTTCATGCATTTGAACCCTTTGTATTCATCCTACCTCACTTGCATGCCAGTATATTCAAATGTACTGATGCATTTGCGCTATGGTGTTTTATACCATAGGTTCAGAAGCACGAGCTCCAAAGCATCAGTAGCATTCCACTTTCAGTAGTCAGAGTTAGCAGTGAGTCCTCACCCTTCGAGGACATGATCATTACTTTATTTCTTCATTACTTAGTTTATGTTAGTAGTTGAAGTTAGTTGGGGACATTTCCCATCAACTACTTATTCAAGCAGTTTAGATGCTTCCAGTCTACAGTGTTTTCAGACTATTATGATTAGAGAGTTATTTCAATTGTTTTGGGTGCTTCATACCCCACCCAAATATTATATTTTATCAGATATTATGTCTTAGTTTTGAACCTTATGGCCTTTCAAACTTTATTTCCATATTCATATAGTATGTTATGAAATATTTAGGTACGGATATAAGTCATGGGTTAGATTGTGGTGCTTCGGGGTCATGAGGATCGTGTAGCATTTCGGGTACCAGATTAGAGGCATTACAAACTTGGTATCAGATCCTAAGGTTCAATAGAGTCCTAGAAAGTCTGAAAGCCACATCTAGTAGAGTCTTGTACATGGGTGTGTTGCGCACCACATTTATGTGTAGGAGGCTATGAGATATTTTAGGAACAATTTCCTTTCTTCCAGTATTCATGTCGTGCGAGTGAGCGTGAGCTCACATTTAAGTCTTAGTCTAATCCTATAATACCCCACATGTTTCTAAGCTAGGAAGTGAATGAGTATTCCTACGTATGAAATCTCCTATCCTGTGATTCATACTTTAGTACATGACTTACAATGAATATCCTAGTGATAGCATAGCTTATGATACATTAAGCATGTTCATATGAGTCACTTAAGGTAATACAAGCTAAGAGTTTTGAATCCATCAAATTTTATTGTTTGATTTTGCAAGGGTCATATTTGAACGAGTATAACTCGATGTTAATGTGGTATATTGGCTGATTTAGACCCACCAAATTGTAGATAATCGAATTATCTTTCCAATGATACCAATTTCGTCTTAATCCAATACCCGAGAAAAAAGTTATGCTCTTTTTTGTGAGAGACAGTAAGGATACGTGATTGGTTAGGTGCCGCCCAACCCAAGCATAGGCGATTTGTTAGGCGCCGCCTAACCTAGCTTAGGCAATCACTTGGGCGCCGCCTAAGTCAGTTCTAGGTGCCAAAAACACTCCGTTTTGAGTTATTTTAAGGGTAATTAAGTCTTTTAACACTCCTTACACGTCCCTAAACTTAACCCTACGAAATATATAGCTTCTAAACATATTACAACCTTATTATCATCTCAAAACTCATTATCCAAGAGCACTAAAAGAGAAAAACAACTAGGGTTGCATAACTAAGCTTGAAGATCCGATTTCAAGGAAATTCCTCCATCAATCATCAAGAATCTTCCTTCTAAGGTATGCGTGAGTTGATTTATGGATCCCTTTCATCCACAAAGCTCAAAAACACTCCTTTTCATTATAAAGTATGATTTCTATATTGTTGGGTGTTGATGATCATGTTGTTGATATTGGGTGATTCCCAAGATGGAATCTTTATATGTTTTTTTTTTGAATTTCATGATATCATATGAGTTGGAAACATATAAATTGGGTTGGTCATGATGTATAATTTGATGATTTCACCTATGCTTAAGATGTGCATGTAAGGTGTTTGGTAGAATGCCTAAGAAACAAGAAATCATTCAATATAGCTAAATTGTGACTAAGTGAAGGATTCATGATATGCCCTTATGTTCCAATGACTTCTATGCTGATAATGTGCCTTGTAAATGTTGTTGGAACACTCATGAACTATTTTTATGAGATTATGCTATGTTTACTTGCAAATCCTACTTATGAACAAGATGTATGATAACCATGCAATCCACACGAACTTTCATGCTATTAGTATGTGTTGCCAATATGATTATGTAATGAAAAAAATATTAAGATTCTGCAAGTACTTCCATGTGATATGAAATCCTTTCCATGCAATACATTGTTGATAACCATGCTTAGTATGAGATCCCTACTTATGATATTATAAATTATGGACTCTACTCTTATGATCAAGTCAGTCATGTGTGTCAGTTTCCTTCCATCGAGTCCTGGGGGTACTTCTACCCAAAAACTACAGCTGTGTGCCTAAAGCCATGTCATGTTTCATGATATCTGAACTCAAGCTATGATTCCATAGACTTTAGTCAGTCACGTGACTTAGGAAAACCTTATGATCTTAGTCAGTTGTCAGATATCAGTAACATTCCTCCAGTCAATGGAATTCAGTAAGATTAAGTCAGGCACAGTCAGTTATTCATGTACAGTCCCTCCAGATGGGAGTAGAGGTTAGCACCGAGTTAACCCAAGGATGGGAACTCACCCGCCAGTTCAGGGTGTGATTCTTAGTTGTCATCCTTATGTTCCAGAACTACGTAGCTAATGTAGGTTGAGACATCTTAACCCATCAGATTAGGGTTGATGAGGTGGCTTAACCCGTCAGTTTAGGGTTCCCACCGTTCTCATTGAGTACCTTCCAGATAAGGGTCACTCACAGGCTGTCCTTACCCGTGGCACGGTGTTGACACCCCTCCATTCGGGGCAGAGATTGGACCCCATCTTAGCCATAACGGCATACATGGAGCATGTTGGTTAAACACTACTTCCCACAATTTCAGTATCAGTCTCAGTAAAAGAACTCAGGGCGTTCTTCAGATGTTAATATATACAGGACTGTCAGATATAGTCGTCCATGTTATCAGTTTCAGTAGAAGTCATGACAGTTATCAGTAAACTATGTATTAACTTACAGGTCATGCTATCACGTATTCACTGTCCCAATTTCTATATATGTGTGTTTGCACTCCCACGTTCATATTAGTTAGTCAGTGTTGTTCATGCATGAAACCCTTTATGTTCAGCCTACCTTTCTCGTATACTCAGTACTCCAGTTGTACGAACACATTTGCGCTATGGTGCTTTCTTTTCATGTTACACTATAGGTTCCAAGACACGAGCTCCAACCCAGTAGTAGCGGTAGCATTCCATTCGCAGAGACACGGTTGGAGACATGTTCCTTCAACTCCTTATTCAGATAGTTTAGAGGCTTTCAGATTTATGTTCAGATTTACGTTCAGATTGAGTTGTTTTGGCTGTTTTCACCCACATGATTTTATTCAGTTGAACCTTATGGCCTTACAGTTCTATGAATTCTGCATTATTATATCATGATTTGTAGTATACAGGTACGAATATCTGTAATGGGTTAGCTTGTGGTCCCTCGGGGTCATGAGCACCGTGTAGCATTTTGGTTCAACGAATCGGGGTGTTACAAACTTGGTATTAGAGCATAAGGTTCAATAGAGTCCTAGGAATTCTGAAAGCCGTATCTACTAGAGTCTTGTACATAGGTGTGTTGCGCGACATATTTATGTGCGGAAGGCTATGAGATGTTTTAGGAATAGTACCCTTTCTTCATTAATAATGTCATGCTAGTGAGCATAATCAGAAGTTAAAATCTTAGTCTAATCCATTATTTTCTTATTCCAGACCATGGCCCCAAAGAGAAGAAACCAGCCATCTCCTCAGCCCGAAGATCCTTTAGGCGAACATTTTCCCATGCGGAGTTTAGAGCCACATTTACCACACTTTCTCAGTCCATGGCTGCACAGACTGAATGACCACTAGCCATTCCGGCCAATCCATTGGCTAATCCCAAAGCAGCTTGGGTTTAGGACTTCACTCGGATTAACCCTCTATCTTTCCATGGGTCTAAGTTTGAAGAGGACCCTCAGGAGTTCATTGACCAAGTCCAAAAGGTCATTAACATCATGAGTGTTACTTCTATTGAGAGTGCTGAGTTAGTCGCCTACCAGTTATAGGATGTTGCTCATGATTGGTACAAACAATTAAAGTCTGAGAGGTTAGATGATACAGGACCTATCGAGTGGGAGAAATTTGTCACAGCCTTCTTAGACAGATTCTTTCCCCAAGAGCTAAGGGAATCCAAAGTTCTTGAGTTAATCAATCTCAGGCAGGGGAATATGATGGTTAGGGAGTATTCTCTCAGATTTACTCAGCTAGCTAGGTATGCTCTTCATGTGGTTGCAGACAATAGAGCTAAGATGAGCAAGTTTATGTCAGGGGTTAACGATAGCATGGTAAATGACTGTAGGTCTGTGATGCTGATCGGTGATATGACCTTAGCCAGACTCATGACCCATGCCCAACAAGTAGAAGAGCAGAATTTTAAGACTAGGGTGAGGCAGAACAAGAGAGCAAGGTCAGGTAATGTAAACTTTGCTCACCCTAAGTCAGATGGAGGAAACCGTTCACAGTTTCACTCCAATTTAGCCGTTCCATCTCCTTCCTCTTCCAGCGCTCCAGTGCCAAAGTTCAGAGACGGCAATAGAGACAAAGCGTCAGGCTATAAATCTCAGGGCAGTGTTAGCAGTGCTCGAATGAATTCCCTTTGTCAGACTTGTGGTAAGAACCATAAGGGCATTTTCAGAGCAGGTAGTGGTTTCTATTTTGGTTGTGGAAAGCCAGGCCACAGGATTAGGAAGTGTCTGCAATCAAGTATTCAGGGTCAGTAAAATCATTCTACTGCTCAGTCCAGTCACCCGAATAGCAGGGTGCCATTTCCAGTGCTGCCAGTGGGCAACCCTCAAACAGACTCTATGCTCTTCAGTCCCGGTAGGATCAGGAAAATTCTCCTGATGTCGTTACTGGTACATAACAGATTTTCCATGTTCATATTTATGGTTTTCTAGACCTAGGTGCATCTTTGTCTTTTGTTACTTCATACATAGCAGGCAATTTCAAAATCAGTCCTGAAGTCCTAGCAGAACCCTTCTCAGTCGCTACCCCAGTGGGTAAAACCATTATAGCCCAGTGGGTATACAGGAACTGCCCGATTATGATATCTCAGAAATCCACGTCAGCAGATTTAGTGGAGTTAGAGATGATTGATTTTGATGTCATTCTCGGCATGAATTGGCTTCATTCCTGCTATGCCACAATTGACTGCACAAATAGGATAGTTTAGTTTCAGTTCCTGAATGAGCCCGTCCTAGAGTGGAGGGGTAGCATTTCAGCGTTCAGGGGTCAACTTGTTTCCTACCTTCGGGCAAGTAAAATGATTTTCTAAGGGGTGTGTGTATCATTTCGTGCATGTTAAAGTTTCTAGTTCTGAATATCCCAGCCTCAAAATAGTCCCTGTTGTTAATGAATACTCAGATGTCTTTCCCGAATATCTTTCAGGCATTCCTTCCGAAAGGGAAATAGACTTTGGCATAGACCTTTTTTCGGATACTCAACTGATGTTGGGCGCATTTACACGCCTAAAGTATTATAATTTACCCATATTTTAGCCAAGTTTTAAGGACAAAATATATAATTCCTGCACTTTTAGTCGTTTTTCCTGTAAGTGAGCTAACCAACGTGATTAGCACATTTTTAGGTATAAATGATGAAGATTTCAGTATTTTATGGCCTGTTGGACGCCACAAAAAACTTCAACGTAGAAGGAAGAGAGCTTCTAGAAACTGGTGGACTGAAAGTGATGCATGGAAAACTTGTCCCGAGCAAAAACAGTATTTCCAAAGACTTGGGGATCAGCAGTAACTTAGTAGGATTAGGACAAGGATGCAGTAACTTAGTAGGATTAGGACAAGGATGCAGTAACTTAGTAGGAATAGGATATGGGGTGTTATATAAACCCTATTTACAGAAACTTTTCAGCAATCATTCCTCCCCATTCTTTCTTATTACTTACGATTCCTTCTAGTCCATTCGTTAATATATTGTTGACATTATTTTTCATCTATTCGACTTTTAATTTTCCAAACAAGAGAAACGCTACTAGCAAGGAAATCACGCCACAAGTGACGCCAATACATACTCATCGTGATATTGTTATTACTTTGGTATGGTGATGATATCCTCGTTGTTTTCCTTTACAATTATGAGTAGCTAAACTTCTCTGTTAGGGTTATGGAAGCCTTATGAGATACTATTTGTTGCTATGAGTTTGTGAATTCTTGATACGTATGCTGCTTATATCATTACTCTCTTCATCTTAATTGAATTCTTGTGGTTGTAAACATATAGAATACGCCAGTATAGCATTAACTTGTTCGAAAGAAAAGTTACATGTCTGGAAAAGAGAGAGTGACAAGGAAATAGGGCTACCAACCCCTGTTTAAAAGTTAGTGCAGTAACTGGATTAACCGCTTGGAGAATTCGTACCATTAGTTATACGCTTTAAGTTTGAAAGAGTTAAAGTGAGATAATCCTTGATGGTCTAAAGACACTAGGATTTACCATAGAATACGAAACTCTATAAGCGCATGCATGTTTGAATTCCGTATAACTCATAGCCAATAGATATGTAGAACTCATAAGGTGGACATAACCCTAACTTACAATTCTCATTGATTAAAACCTACCAAACATTTCGTTTTTACGTTGCTATTTTTGATACTTTTACTTCACGCAAAAACCCCCCCTTTTCGAAGAATTTCTGACCAACAGTCTATTAATAGTTGCAACACTTAGTGACCAAGTATTCCCTGTGGGATTCGACACCCAACCCAGTTGGGTTCTATATTTGACAGCGACCGATTACACTCTTACGAGAGCTGTAGTTTGAGCGTTATCAAATTTTGGCGTCGTTGCTGGGGAATACGGTTGTCAACTAAGTTTGTGATAATTACTAGACTCTTTGGTCAAAGATTCTTGTATTTTACTTTTAGTTGTTGTTTTTGTTTTATTCAGGTTTTGTTCAGTGCATGCCCAATACTCGAAGTTTTGGTCAACCATTATTACCCATAAACCCTGAACCGCAACTTATTGGCAGGGTGGAGGCACAACGTGACATTGAAAGAAGGTCTGCTCAACAGGAGCAGGATAGATTAGCTACGTTGGCTGCTGCTCAAGTACATCAACAGAATATTGATAACCCAGGGCAAGCAGCAAATCCTGATGATGAAGACCAAGGTGATGATGAGTTACTAAACCCTAGGCGTGATGTTGAGGTGGCGACACCTGCGAACAGAAGAGATCGTCAAGATAGATTGAGGCCGGAAAGACGAGCTGTGCAGTTTTCTTTTAATGATGATGATGATGATCTGGACGGAGCTGGTGCCACAGGAGCTATTATTCCTCCACCCTTAGTACCTGGAGCCAAGTTCAATATCACTAGCACCATGATTCAATTATTGCAGCTCAAGGGACTATTTGGTGGACTTGCAGGCGATGATCCGAATATGCATCTGATCAACTTTATTTCTATATGCAAGTCATTCGACAATCCTGGCGTTGGACAGAATGCAATTCGACTGCGCTTATTTCCATTGTCTCTATTTGGGGAGGCAACTCTATGGTTGAATGGGCTGACTCCTGATTCTATTACTAATTAGAGGCAATTGATAGACGCTTTCCTAGAAAGATTCTTTACGCCATCAACAATTTTCGATAGCTTCCAACTGAAGCTCTCTACAAAACATGGGAGAGGTTCAAGACGAAGCTTATGCGGTGCCCAAACCATCATATGACCAATGTCCACTTGATGGAGATATTATACAGGGCTTTGAATTCGGTGACTAAGCCAGTGGTTGATAATGCTGCAGGAGGGTCATTTATGGACCTTACTTTTATTCAGGCAAGTGATGTGCTAGATCGTATGACAAAGCAGAGTAGAGCTTGGCATACCAGGGATTCTGAGGTAGCAAGCTCTACTATATCTATTGGCATGACTGTAGAACAAAGGCGAAGAGAAGAGGAACATGATCAAGATATGGCGCACATGAAAACGCAAATGGATCTTCTTACCAAGCATTTATTATCAGGGAAGACCAAAAAAGTCAAAGCTGTTGTGTCACAGGCAAGAGATGAATCTGATTCTGAGGAGGAAGCGAACCACTTGAATAATCAGGGAGGTTTCCAAGGCAATGCTCAAGGAAACCAAGGTCGGAACTATTATGATATATATGGAAACAAGGACCGTGATCAAGGTAGTTGGAAGAATAAGACTGACAGGAGTGGTTTGTATATTCCTCCTGGAAACCGTGAGGCCATGGCGTCTGGATCTGGGAAGATGTCAATGGAAGATATGTTGGCTAAGCTGGTGAAAGGAGTGGAGGCAACCAACACGGGAGTAACTGAGGTAATAAATGATTAGTCCTCAATGAAGCAATTGGTTGATTCCCATTCTACTGCAATAAAACAGCTGGAGTGACAATTAAGTCAACTATCAACGGCATTCAATCAACGAAAAGATGGCACTTTACCTAACGACACCGTGCAAAATCCAAGGAATGATGGATCATGTATGGCTATTACTATCAGGAGCGGTAAAGTATTGGAAAGTACATCCAAAGGCAAGCAGGTAGTTGATAGTACAGAGGAGAATGTTCTTGATACAGAGTTTGAAGATGCCGTAGAAGCTGAAGTGAGTGCTCATGATGTTACACCTAGACGTCACTAGCCTGAAAAGAGTAATAATCGGAGGCAAGATAAAAAGGAAGTGGTGGAGAAAATGATTCCTCTTCCACCACCACCTTTTCCTCAGATACTGAAGAAGAAGGCTGATGACACCAGGTTCAGTAAATTCATGACTATGTTGAAGCAGCTGACTATTAATGTTCCTTTGGTAGAGGAGCTAGAACAGATGCTTGGGTACGCTAAATTCATGAAGGAACTATTAACGAAGAAGCGGGAAGTAAGCTATGAGCTGCCAGATAATGTTCATCATTGCAGTGCAATCGCTACAAGATCGCTAGTTCAGAAAAAGGCAGATCTTGGTGCTTTCACTATTCCTTGCATAATTGGATCATTGGATTTTGCTAAGGCGTTGTGCGATTTGGGAGCTAGCATCAACTTGATGCTGCTATCCATTTACAGAAAGTTGGGGTTGGGCGACCCTACACCAACCAATATACGGCTCGTGATGGCAGATAGGCCGGTAAAACGATCTGTGGGTATCTTGAATGATGTGTTGGTGAAGGTTTCCACCTTTATCTTTCCTGCAGACTTTGTTATTTTATATTGCGAGGTGGATTCCGAAGTTCCCATAATCTTGGGACGCCCTTTCTTCACAACTGGAAGTGTGCTTATTGATTTAAGAGCTAATGAGCTTTTATTTCGGCTGAATGGCGAAGTGGTCCATTTTGATGTATGCAAATCGATGAAGCAGCCTAGAGATATGGATGTGCTCTCTGTAGCTGATGCTTATTATGAGGATGAAAAAGAATTATCTGTAGAGAAGCAGCTTACTGATGAGCTATTGTCTGCTGTGCTTTTGAATTTCGAGAGTGAAGATGTTGAGGATCATGAAGATACTATTTGTGCTCTAATAGAAATAGGGTCCTATTCTCATGCTCCATAGAAGCTGGACCTTGATCTTAAGCATCGACCTTCACCAATAGGGAAAACTTCCATTGAAGAGCCACCAGTGCTAGAATCGGAAGAGCTCCCCAATGACCTAAAGTATACATTCTTGGGAAGTGGAAATACGCTTCCGGTGAGTATTGTGGCCGATTTAGGTAAATAACAAGTAGAGGCTCTCATCTCTACTCTAAAGAGGTACAAGAGAGCCATTGGTTGGTCTATTGATGATATAATTGGTATCCCACCTGGGATATGTATGCACAAGAGTCATCTCGAAAAAGATTTCATGCCTACAAGTAAGCATCAGCATCGTCTGAATCCATTCAGAAAATGATGCACCATATATCTCGATAAAGTCTAAGTAATCGAGATAACTAGGTCGTGCCGTGACAATAAATCAAGCGCTAGATGAGAGGCAACCCATCGTCTTTAATTATTTTATTTTACTAGGAGTTTGTTTTTGTAGTCGAGCCAAGACCAAAACCAAGGCGCTTGATGGGAGGCAACCCATCGTTCTAATCGTTTTTGTTGTTTTTGAGTAAGTGTAGGTGCAAGACATATAAAGAAGGAGATTGGTCTCAAATTTTAATTTGGAAGTGTGCTATGTTAAAGGTGGTAAGTTAGGAGTGAAGAAGAAAAGGCTATCGGTTAGGCATTGCCTATGCAAAACTAGGCAATGGTAAACGCAAGGCCTATGTAAATCTAGGCAACGAACAAGGCAAGGCCTATGCTATGGCCTAAGCTCTTGGAATCTACAATGCCATAGCATTGGCGCCGCCTATGCAAAAACCTTTGGTCTCTGAATCTAGAATGCCATAGCATAGGCGCCGCCTATGCCCAACAATGCCATAGCATAGGTACCGCCTATGCTCAACTAGGCAAAGCATTAGGCGCCGCCTATGCCAATGCCTTTGCTCTTTGAATCGACAATGCCATAGCATAGGCGCCGCCTATGCTCAACTAGACAAAGCATTAGGCGCCGCCTTTACTTCCCAAATCTCTCAAAACTTTTCTTTTTGCTCATCTAACCTTGCAAGATCATATTCCGAATCCATCACCATGTAAGTTCTACTTTTATATTCTGTAAGTGTTACAATACTACGCTTATAATGTTTTGTTAGATGTTGAAGTGGTGTTGGTGATTTGAATGTGCTTGGTTTGTTATGATACATCTAATTGAGTGAAAGAATACATATGGGTGTTCTTGACTTGGTTCCGACTTGTATTTGATTTTGATACACTGCCATACTTTTGCGGAGTCGACATGGTGAAGTTAATTGCATAATATTCAAAATTGAATGCTTGAATGTTTGAATGACTCGTTCATCGAGATAAAAATCATGATTGAATACAAGCATGAGATGTTGTGATTATTTCTATGCAATAACATGATACGATCTTCATGTAGTGGTCTTGTTCAAAAGGTGAATTAATCCAAACATGAAAGTAGAGTCAAAGATTACGTGAAATAGAGTTGGAAAGGATAGTTAAGATGACATGAAAGTATGACTGTGCTGAACATATTGTTGGAACATATCGATCATATGTATGTCGATGAAGTCTGAGTAATCGACATCACTCACTTAATTTGTTTTTACCAACAAATTAAGTGTGGGGTGGTGCCACTATTGCTTGTTTATCAATTGAATCTTCCGAGATGAAGCTAACATGACTCTATTAGGATCTCAGGTAGAATGGCCTCAAAAAGGACGACAAGGAAAACAAAAAGTGTCCACCTCACAGAAAGGTCAGAAAAGGGGAAGAAAAGAGCAAGCTGAATCCTCCTCGCTGCAAATACCTCGACGCACTCTTGGAATCAAGTGGGGTACATTTTGAGGAACTTTTGAGGAAGACGACTCTGATAATGATTCCGGCACAGGGGGTATGACCCCAGACATAGAGGAGGAGTCCGACTAATTAGGTTTTTCTTATTTATTTTCCACTGAGGGCAGTGTGTCCCGTCAAAGTATGGGGTGCTGGTATTTGTATGCTATACTTCCTTGCCTACATTTATTTATGTTTGTTTGTTTCATTTAGTCGTAGTTAGTAATTCGCATGAAATTGTTCTGATAGGCGGCATGGTATTATGACAAGAGTTTGTGCTAAAATCATTACTATTGAGACGTTTAGGCTCTAAGTGTGACTCACTATGTGATAAGTGTATGGTTTAGTTAATTCATCTGTGGGGTCAAGAGTCTATACTGCTCCCAATAAAGTTGACCATGTGCCTTGTGTGTGTGAGGTAATAGTATATTCTGTGTTGTGGCTGATGCTAGAACTTGCCTGGTGTGTGTGTAAAGCGAAATAAAGAGTGCAAGTTTAGGAGATGATTTAGGCATTTCTTTGGCAGCCTATAATTGTTTACCTTCTTTTTACCTTCCCGTGTACATTTATCCTAGTTAAACCCCTTTGAGCCTTTAGCTATTTTCTTTGACAGCCTCATATGTAGCCTAATTCATTTTTTTTTCAAGACCATAATTTGATCCAAATTCCTAAGCACTTTAAATTGTAAAGTCATGTGACAAAATAAGAGGAAATTGGGTGAGAGTGATGCCTTAGAGTGTATTGGTACTTGAATTTGTTATGAAAAAGAGTGGCTATTATTGAGGTGTGTTATAAAAAAAAAGAAAAAATGAAAAGAAAAATAAAAAGTTAATTCTGTTTAAAATTGAATAGCAAAATAGGTGAAAAGGGGTGGTTGATAAAAGAAAAGTAGAGAGGTTGTTTAAAAGAGAGTGTTAATGGCATAATGTGATGTATTAAAGCGCTTAGGGAACATAGTCACTATTTCTGGCCAAAATAGTCCTACCTGTCCCTTAGCCTACATTACAACCTGTAAAGACCTAATTGATCCTAAGCTTAGCATTCTTATATTAGTGGAGCATTACACTAAGGTCAAGCCTATGGTCATCAGTTGCAACATATGAATTCTTTGTAAGAGCGAGAGCAGGGAGTCTTATACCCATGTTTCAAAAAATACAAAACTTGTGAGTGATTATGGGTGATATATTATGTGAGACACACATGGTTGATGATTATTGGGTAGTCTTGTATGATTCTTTGTACCTTAACTTGTGGATACGAATTAACCATCATCACGAGTCTATGTTGGAGGTTAAATTGTTTCTAGTAGCAATCAAGGAACCTACTTTTTGTTAATGATTCCCGTGCCTGTCTTGATGAATATTTTATGTTGTTACTGTGAAACCCTAAGTAGATGTTTACATGGACATAGTATTATGTTCGAGGACGAACAAAGCTTTAAGTGTGGGGTGTTGATGTTGGGCGTATTTACACGCCTAAAGTATTATAATTTACCCATATTTTAGCCAAGTTTTAAGGACAAAATATATAATTCCTGCACTTTTAGTCCTTTTTCCTGTAAGTGAGCTAACCAATGTGATTAGCAATTTTTCAGGTATAAATGATGAAGATTTCAGCATTTTATGGACTGTTGGACGCCAAAGAAAACTTCAACATAGAAGGAAGACAGCTTCTGGAAACTGGTGGACTGAAAGTGATGCATGGAAAACTTGTCCCGGGCAAAAACAGTATTTCCAAAGACTTGGGGATCATCAGTAGCTTAGTAGGATTAGGAAAAGGATGCAGTAACTTAGTAGGAATAGGATATGGGTGTTATATAAACCCTATTTTGCTGAAAATTTTCAGCATTCATTCCTCCCCATTCTTTCTTATTACTTACGATTCCTTCTAGTCTATTCGTTAATACATTGTTGACATTATTTTTCATCTATTCGACTTTTAATTTTCCAAACAAGAGAAATGCTACTAGCAATGAAATCACGCCACAAGTGACGCCAATACATACTCATCGTGATATTGTTATTACTTTGGTATGATGATGATATCCTCGTTGTTTTCCTTCACAATTATGAGTAGCTAAACTTCTCTGTTAGGGTTATGGAAGCCTTATGAGATTCTATCTATTGCTATGAGTTTGTGAATTTTTGATACGTATGCTGCTTATATCATTACTCTCTCATCTTAATTGAATTCTTGTGGTTTCAAACATATAGAATACGCCAGTATAACATTAACTTGTTCGAAAGAAAAGTTACATGTCTGGAAAAGAGAGAGTGACAAGGAAATAGGGCTACCAACCCCTATTAAAAAGTTAGTGCAGTAACTGGATTAACCTTTTAGAGAATCCAGTAAGTTCAGCAAATTTATGACTATGTTGAAGCAGCTGACCATTAATGTTCCACTGGTAGAGGCACTTGAACAAATGCCTGGGTATGCGAAGTTTATGAAAGATCTTTTGACTAAGAAGAGGGTAGTAAGTTATGAGCTGAACGATGATGTGCATCATTGTAGTGCAATTGCTACCCGATCGCTAGTGCAAAAGAAGGCAGATCCTGGAGCTTTCACTATTCCTTGCACAATTGGATCATTGGATTTTGCTAAGGCATTGTGCGATTTGGGAGCTAGCATCAATTTGATGCCACTATCTAACTACAGAAAGTTAGGGCTAGGCGATCCGACACCAACCAATATGAGGCTCGTGATGGCTGATAGGTCGGTAAAACGACCTGTGGGTATCTTGAATGATGTGTTGGTGAAAGTTTCTTCATTCATCTTTCCTGCAGACTTTGTTATTCTGGATTGTAAGGAGGATTCTGAAGTTCCCATAATCTTGGGACGTCCTTTCCTTGCAACTGTAAGTGTGCTTATTGACATGAAAGATAATGAGCTTTTGTTTCGAATTAATGACGAAGTGGTACGGTTTGATATATGCAAAACAATGAAGCAGCCCAGCGATATGAATGAGTTATATGTTCATCATGAGGATACGAAAGAATTATCTATAGAGAAACAGCCTACTGTTGAGCCATTGTCTGTTGTGCCACTGAAAGTTGAGCATGAAGATAATGAAGGTTATGAAGAACTTATGAGTGCTCTAACAGAAATAGAGCCTTATATTCCTAAGCAACCAGATTGTGATCTCAAGAATCAACCAACAGCGAAGACTCCCATTGACAAGCCACCAATGCTAGAATCGCAAGAGCTTCCCGATTATCTAAGGTATGTGTTCTTGAAAAGTGGAAGTATACTTCCGATAAGTGTGGTGGATGATTTAAGTGAACAGCACGTGGAGGCTCTCATCTCTGCTCTGATGAGGTATAAGAGAGCTATGGGTTGGACTATTGATGATATAATTGGTGACTCTCCGGAGAAACGTAGGAGCCATCTCGAAGAAGATCGCATGCCCACAGGTAAGCCTCATTGCCGTCTAAATCCTTTTAGAAAATGATCCACCATTTACCTCGACGAAGTCTGAGTACTCGAGGTAACCATGTCGTGCCACGACAATAAATAAGGCGCTAGATGGGAGGCAACCCATCGTTTTATTGTTTTATCATTTCATCATTTCATCGTTTTGTCGTTTTATTGTTTTATTGTTTTATCGTTTCGTCGTTTTAGTATTTTTTCTTTTTGATAAATGAAAATCCAAAAATAAGAGTCGTGCCACGACCAAAACTAAGGCGCTTGGTGGGAGGCAACCCATCGTACTAATCGTGTTCATTTGTTTTGAGCTAATATAGGTGCAAGAAGTATGCAACGAAGAGATTGATTTCAATTGACGATTTGGTCGCATTGTATGGTAAAGTCGGTAAGTTAGGAATGGTGATGCATAAGGCTATGAATTGAGCCTTTCTCACGTCATAATAGGCTTCGAGGAAGGCTAGGCCTTGGTAAAAATAGGCCACGAACGATGCACAACCTATTCTATAGCCTAAGGACTCGGAATCTAGTGTGCTATACACTATGCGCCGCCTATTCCTAGGTATGCTTTTGACTATGCGCCGCCTATGCTATGGCATTTGAGATACTGAGACCAAATGCCATAGACTATGCGGCGCATATGTCTAGAAATGCCATAGACTATGCGGCGCATATGTCCCATTATGCCATGGACAATGCGCCGCATATGTCATTGATATGCCGAGAGATATGCGCCGCATATGTGGTGATTTTGTCCCCAAATCCGATTGTAAATGGGTCATAACCCGACCCATACTCTTCCTATATAAAGGGGACTTGGTTTTATAACACAACCACATTAGAAACAACCCTAAAGGCGCCGCATATCACTCCAAATCCTCTCAAAATTTTCTTCCTTTGTTCTTCCAATTCACAACAACTTCTCCACAATCTTCAAGCAAGTAAGTACTCTCTTATTCTTCATCTATTTATCATAAGTACTACGTTGCTATGCTTATTATATTTTGCTAAATCATGTGAGATTGGTGGTAATGTTCATGTGTTTGGATAGTTGTTGCAATATCGTGTGATTGAATATATACGTAGGGAATTCTTGACTTGTTTCCGACTTGAATTTTGTTTCGATAGCATTGTTATGATAAGTTCTGAATTGATATGGCTATGAATATTGCTTAAGATTGTTGGTTGGATGATTACATGATAGACTATCCCGGCCATCGGGATAAGGTTATAGTGCCTATCGACTTAGGAGGTTGTGCTTGTTGTAAGAATAATAATTCCATGTGGTAACCCATAGGTTGTAGTGTTTCTATATCCACCATGAAAGTAGTCCAATGGCTGCAAATAAGTGATATAATGCTGATTTTCTTGTCGGAATACAATCCTAAAACGTATGTCGACGAAATCTGAGTACTCGACCACTTTCACTTCACTGATTTGTGCTAACAAGATTAAGTGTGGGGTGGTACCCCTAGTGCTTGCATATAGATTGTATAAAGTGAGATTGTGCTGCAACTAACATTATTTCTAGTCTCAGGCACAATGGCACCTAAAGCAAAGCAAGGCAAGGAGAAGGCTACCACGTCCCGAAAGGACTAGAAGAGAAGTCAAAAAGACCAAAGAGAATCATCTTCAGCACACCTACCACGCAGAATGTTCGGAATAAAATGTGTTCTTGAGGAAGAAGCCAAAGCATGGTACAACAACAACAAATAAAAGAAATATGTGCATGTCGACTTGATCAACAAGGAGACCTTAGCAAAGAAGGAGCCGCAAATGTTGGCTAAAATAATGGCTTTGAAGCTAGATTTCATCTTCCGCGACATGGGAGAGTGTAATCTTGACTTAACAAGAGAGTTTTATGCCAAATGGTCGCCGAACACAACAGGCAATGAAGTAAAAATTCGGGGCCAAGTGTTACAACTTACAGCGGATTGGATCAACTATTTTCTTGGCCTACCTTTGGTCGACCCTGCACCATACAAAGAGCTGTACAGCAGGCCTCCTTACAGAGCGATAAGACACACGCTTTGTGGAAGCAGATCGATGGCAAGATGGGGAAGACATAAGGAAACAGGCCATCACAACACCTTCCCCTATGCTCCACTAAATAGGGAAGCAAGAATCTGGATGCGCATTGTCAACTCATGCCTTATTCCTGGGACGCAATACACCAAGATATCAAGAGATAAAGTGTGTTTGGTTTATGCATTGATGACGAATGTCCCTATCAGCTTTGGGGCAATCATTCGATCTACCATAAGGAAGGCCAGACTCCACCGAAGGTCCCATTTCACATTCGGCAATTTGTTGACAGCAATGTTGTGGAAGGAGGATATAGAAGAGGAACCATCTGACCACAAACTCCCACATAACCCAAAGAAGGTTGACCTCACAAAGGTCAAAGATGCTGAAACAACTCATGGAGTCAACCTTACTACTGCGGAGAGACATGCTCGTGATGAGAGTTTCTTCCATCATCTCTATGGCATGACACGATTCACTATGATGAGTGGTGGACGTATTCCAACTGCTGAAGAGCTCCAACAGCTGGACCACGACTACCCAATGAACAGGCATGCCCGGGAGATGTGTGGAGTGGGCGTATATTTTGAGGAACCTCTGGACGATGATGTGCCAACTGATGATGATAGACGCCTGCCTGATTCTGATGATGAGGAGAACTCTGACGATGACTCTTATGATGATTCAGACGAAGGGGGTATGACCCTCGACATTGATGAGGAGTCCAACTAAACCAGGTTCTTCGCATTTATTTTCCACTGAGGGCAGTGTCCCGTCTAAGTGTGGGGTGGCAGAATCTGCATGCTATACTTCCTTGTTTGCACCTATGTTTGCTTGTTTACTTTGTTTTTTTTTTGAGTCCATCCATTTTTTTTGTTTTTTTTCGTTCAAACGTTTTTTTTATTTTTTAGGAGTCAAATTTTTCTAGCTACGCATGAAATTATTTTGATAGGCAGCATGAGATTAGAACAAGAGTATGTGCTACAATTGTGACTATTGAGACATTTAGGCTCTAGTTGTGACTTATTATGTGATATTGTGTGACTCAATTCCTTCACTTGTTGGGTCGAGAGTCTATATTACTTCCAAGCATGTCGACCATGTGCCTTGTGTGTGTGAGCTAATAGTATATTCTATGTTTGTGGCTGATGCTAGAACTTGCCTGGTATGTATGCAAAGCGAAAATAAGGAATGTAAGTTTAGGATATGATTTAGGCATTTCTTTGGCAACCTATATTTGTTTACCTTCAGTTTTACCTACCCATGAACATCATCCTAGTTAAACCCTTTTGAGCCTTTAGCCTATTTCTTTGACAACCTTGTATGTAAGCCTAATCCATTTTTTCAAGACCGTAATTTGATCCAAATTCCTAAGTGCTTTAAAGTGAAAAAGTCATGTGACAACATAAGAGGAAATTGGGTGAGTATGATGCTTTAAATTGTAATGGTGCTTGAATGTGTTATGGAAAAGAAAGTGCTATCATAAGAGGTATGCTGTGAAAAGAAAAAGGAAAAGAAAGCTGAAAAGTGAGTTGTTCTTAAAATTGAAAAACAAAAGAGGAGAACAAGGGTGGTATAATAAAAGAAAGAATAAAGGTTGAAAGAAAAAAGTGTCAATGATACAATGTGATGTATTAAAGCGCTTAGGAACCTAGTCACTATTCTTGGCCAAAATAGTCCTACCCGTCCCTTAGCCTACATTACAACCATCAAAAGACCTACTTGATCCTAATCTTAACATTCCGACATTTAGTGGAGTACTACATTAAGGGCAAGCCTATGGTCATCAGTTGCTACATATGAATTCGTTGTGAGAGCGAGAGCAAGGATATTGTTGATACCCATGTTTGAAAAATATGCTATAATTGTGAGTGATTATGGGTAATATATTGTGAGACACACATGGTTGATGAGTTTTGGGTAGTTATATATGATTCCTTGTACCTTAACGTTTGCATGCGAGTTGATCACCATCACTAGTCTACGCTAGAGGTTAAACTGTTTCTACTTATAATCGGAAAGCTACTGTTTGTTGATAATTGTTGTGCTTGTCTTGAAGAATGTTTTGTGTTGTTGATGTAAAAACCCTAAGTTGATGTTTAGAAGGACATGATATTTTGTTCGAGGACGAACAAAGCTTCAAGTGTGGGGTGTTGATGATAGGCGAAATTACGCGCCTATATCAATATATTTTGCCCACATTTTAGCCTAGTTTTGAGAGCAAATTATATATTTCATGCACTTTTAGTCCTTTTTCCTATAAATGAGCTAACAAACATGATTAGGAAAGTTTCTGGTATAAATGATGCAAAATACAACATTTTACGGCTTACTTGAAGCAAAAGAAAGCTCACAAAACGAAGTAGAAAGGAGCTGGACGCCTAAGGACCAAATCTGCTGCATGGAAAATCTGTCCTGGGCTAAAACAACATTTCTGAAGACTTTGGGGACTTACAGACACAAAGCTGGATTTTTACAAAGATACATTAACTTAGTATAATTAGGTTATGTGTTTTACTAGTCTATTTGGATTATGATATTGTAACCTTACCCTAGTACATTTGGGTCAAGGATTTCATTAGTATAGTAGGATTTGGTTATTTATTTCATTAGCATAGTAGGAGTAGGATAGGAGTATTATAAATACCCTATCATGCTAGAGATTTTAATTAAGTCCTCCCTTAGTGGAGGCAACTCCTCTCTTAATTCTTCAATTCTTCACTTAATTCAACAATTAATTTTCTTCCATCCCTCTCATCTTCCACCACAAACACTTCTAATCTACTCTTCTATTCATCTATTCCACAACAAGAGAATCGTTACTTGCTAGGGAATCACCAAGTCCACACGCCTAAACACCCACTTTTCACGCCATCCACCATGCAAAACGTGATATCCTTTGCATTCATGGGTAACTAAACCTCTTAGTTGGGGTTATGGAAGCCGAATGAGTTACTATCTATAGCTATGAGTTTGTGAGTTCAAGACAAGTATATTGCTTATATCATTACGCTCTTCATCTTAATCTACATTCTTTGCGGTTGCAAACGCAAGAATACGCCAGTCTAACATTTAACTTGTTCGCGAGAAAGGTTATTTGTCTGGAAAAGAGATAATGTCAAGGTAGTAGGACACCCTTTCCTATTAAAAAGCTAGTGCCGTAACTGGACTAACCTCGTGGAGAATTCGTACCGTTAGACACGCTTTAAGCTCGCGAGAGTTAAAGTGAAATAGTCCTTGTTTAGGTCGCGAGACGCTTGGATTTACCATCGACTACAATTCTCTATAAGCAATTGCATGTCAAGACTCTACACACTCATAGCCAATAGAGACGTATACCTCAGAAGGTGGACATAACCCCAACGCTTCAATTCTCATTGTTTCACAACCTACGAAATACTCTCTTTTTACTTTGCTATTTTCAGCTTTTATTTCATTACTTTGGTTACATATTACAATTCCCCCCTTTTTACGAGACTTGCACCAAAAGTTTAGTAATTTTACTTACTTGTTGGCCAAGCTATTCCCTGTGGGATCGACACCCAACCCAGGTTGGGTTCTATATTTGCTAACGACCGCTTTACACTCCCACGAGAGCTGTAGATTGAGCGTTATCAGCCCTATCTCCCAATTTCTAGTTCTCAAATTCCAGAGACACGGCGCAACAGTGCCTCATCGCGCCAGCCCCCCAAATCGAGAAATTTTGACAAAAAAATAAATATTTCATCCAGGGATAAATTGGTCTTTTCCCAAGGTTTTAACACATCCAGGTGCGGGAATTAAACACTATAAATATTTCAAATCATTATTTACTCACTTTGTTTTCCCAAATCAAGAACATTTTATCCTAAGAAACAAAACCCTAGCTTTCAAGAAATCAAAGCCAATTTCGAGAATCACTTCAAGAACTTCAAGAAACTTACAATTAAGGTATGTCAAGTGTTGATTAATGGGTCCCTTTCACCCATGAAGCTCAAGATCTCTTTTTCAAAGTTCAACTATATGAATTTTTATGAATCCCATGTTGGGTTTGCTATTGTTCATGTTGATAATGACCAATTGAATTGTAATCCATGTTTGGTGATAAATTTTATTTGGAATTAGTTATTATATTAGTAGATTCATGTGAACCCATGATTAAAGCCTTGAATGATGAAATTAGAATTGAATCATCATGTTTACTTGTTGTGCAATGTTGTCTACATATACTATGTTCATTATGTGCTTGATGAATTGCCTATGTGAACTAATAAAAGAAGAAACCATGCCATGATTAGTTTAAGTGCAAGTATTTTATAAATTGTCCATGAAAATTGATTAATACCATGATATATTATGTAATTATCTATTCACCATTTATGTACAAGTTATACACCCCAAGTGTTCATTAAAATGTCTTAATAAATGAATTGTGAGTATATAGCTATTGTTGGACTTTTAGGCTTGTGTCATGATTTACATATTATGGTATCGAGCCCTGGGGGTATCTAATACCCAACAATTTAGTTGTGTGCATAGAGCCAATTTCATGTTTTCACGATATCCTCTGTCAAGCCATGTTTAGTAGATTTCAGTCAGTCATGTGACTCAAGAAAACTCAGTAAACTCAGTAATCCCAGAAATCTCAGAAAGCTCAATACTTTAGTAATCTTATTAGTATTCTGTTAGTCAACGGAACTCAATGAACTCAGCCCAGTTTAGTTCAGTTAATCATGTTCAGTGTCTACTTAGATAGGAGTAGGATTTAGCAACGAGTGAATAGAAGGATGAGGACATACACTTATAGTTGAGGGTGTGATCCTTAAGAGCGACCCTTGCATTCCAGAGCGATGTAGTCAGCATAGGTGGAGGCATCAACTCTGGCAGATGAGGGTTGGTGAGGTGGATAAACACTGTTCGATAAGGTTTCCATTGTTCTCTTTTGGGGACACTATCAGATGAGGGTCACCCATAGGTTGTCTTTACCAGTGGAGAAGTATTGACACCCTTCCAATTGGGGTTACAGATTGGACCCCAACCTCGTTATATTTCTTTATTTTGGGGAAGGTCAGTTAGAAGACTACATCCCACAGTTATAGTTTCAGACTCAATCTCAGTAATAGAACTCAGATAGTTCTTAAGAATTTTAGGACTGTTAGATACAGTCAACTCAGAATAGTACGAAACTTAGTTAGTTCCATCATAACCTAGACTATCAGATACAGTTGCTCAGTATTAGTTATATCAATTATCAAAGACTCATGTTATCAGTAATTAGACTCAGTATTCAGTACCATCACAAATTTAGTCACAGTCACTTATTCATGCATATATTCTCACATTTATGTTACTCAGTCAGTTAGCACTGTTTATGCATTTGAACCCTTTGTATTTAACCTACCTTATTTGCATACCTGTACATTCAAACTACTGACGCATTTGCGCTATGATGTTTTATACCATAGGTTCAGAAGCTTGAGCTCCAGAGCATCAGTAACATTCCAGTTTTAGCAGTCAAAATTAGAAGTGATTCCTCATCCTTCAAGGACATGATCATTACTTTATTTATTTATTACTTAGTTTATTTCAGTAGTTGGAGTTTTTTGGGGCTATGTCCCTTCAACTACTTATTCAGAGAGTTTAGAGGCTTTTAGACTACAGTATTTTAAGACTATCATGATTAGACAGTTATTTTAGCTATTTTGGATGTTTCATACCCTACCCAGATGTTATATTTAATAAGATATTATGTCTTATCTTTGAACCTTATGGCCTTTCATCCTTTATTTCTGCATTTATATAGTATGTTATGAAATGTTCAGGTATAAATATTAGTCATGGGTTAGCTTGTTTTCCTTCGGGGTCATGAGCATCGTGTAACATTCCGGGTACTAGATTCGTGGCATTACAGTTCCCTTCCTATGGGCATTGTTATCAAAAGTTGAACAAAGTGATCATAAAGAATAAATATCCTTTTTCTTGGATAGATGATTTGTTTGATCAACTTCAAGGTGTGAAGTGTTACTCTAAGATAGATCTTAGATCGGGTTATCATCAACTTAAAATTTTGGATACGGATATCCCTAAGACTTCCTTTACTTATCGGTATGGTCACTATGAGTTTCTTGTTATGTTTTTTCGGTTGACCAGTTCCCCAATGATATTCTTAATGAATAGGGTCTTCCATCAGTTCTTGGACATATTTGTTATTGTCCTCATTAATGATGTCTTAGTTTTATTCTAAGAGTGAGGCAGATAATTTTGATAACCTATGTGCTGTGTTGGAAACTTTAAAGAATTATCTTTTTATGCCAAGTTCACCAAGTGTGTGTTTTGGTTAAAAGCTGTAGCTTTTTTTTTAGTCATGTTATCTCTAGTGAAGGGATCATGGTAGATCCCCAAAAGGTTTCAGCGGTTAAGAAGTTGCCTAGACCTATGACTCCAACTAATATTCGGAGCTTCTTTAGTCTAGTCAATTATTGTAGAAGGTTTGTGTAGGTTTTTTCTGCTATAGCTGCCTCATTGACCATGTTGACCTAAAAGAAGGTCAAGTTATTGTGGTTTGATGTGTGTGAGGGTAGTTTTAAAAAGTTGAAAGATAAATTGACTTCAGGTCCAGTTTTGACCTTGCCCGAGGTTAGTGATGGTCTTGTGGTATATTATGTTTCTTCCTGAATTGGGATAAGTTATGTATTGATGCAACATGGTAGGGTGGGGGCCAACGCTTCTAGGCAATTCAAATTTCATGAAAAACTACCCTACTCATGACTTAAGATTATTAGTTATAGTCTTTGCTTTGAAGATTTAGCGATATTATCTCTATGGTGTTCATGTTGACCTCTTTTTCAATCATATGGGCCTTTAGTATGTATTTACTCAAATGAAGATGAATCTCTAGCAAAGAAGGTGGCTTGAGTTATTGAAAGACTATGATATGAGTCTTTATTTCCATTCCAATAAAGCCAATGTAGTCGCTGATACTCTTAGCCATTTGTCCATAGGAAGTTTAGCCCATGTCAATGAGGACAAGTGAGAATTGGTGAAGGAAATTCACTGTTTGGCTAATCTTAGAGTTTGACTTGCGGAATCTAAGAATAGTGGTATATTTGTGAATTCAGTATCTCCGTCGTCTCATGTTGTTGAGATAAAGTAAAAGAACGTACTGGACCTCAAATTGATGAATATTATGAGTAATAAGGGTCAACACAAATTTATGAACTTTATGATTGGTAGTGATGGTATCTTGAGATACCAAGGTAGGGTATGTGTTCCCGGCATCAATGGATTAAGGGAAGGGATCAAGGATGAGGCTCATGAATCTCGGTATGCTAAACATCTCAGTTCTAAAAAGATGTATCATGATCTTAGAGATTTCTATTGGTAGGGCGATATGAAATGAGATGTGGATAGCTATGTCGCTAAGTGTGCCAACAAGTGAAGGTTGAGCACATGAGACTCGGGGGCTTGGATCTAGAGATTCCATTACCTGAATGGATGTAAGAGGCAATTAATATGGATTTTGTTACTGGTCTTCATTGATTTTGAAATCAATGTGATTCTATTTGGGTCATTGTTGATAGAAAGACCAAGTCCGTTCACTTTTTTTCATGAGTACTAATTATGCGAGGAAATATTATACTAAGTTGTATCTTTTGGTTATCATAAAGTTGCATAGTGCTTTAGTTTTTATTATTTCAGATCACGGTCCTCCATTTTCATCTCACTTTTGGAAGTAGTTCCAAATAGGGTTGGGTACTAGAGTATGCCTTAGTACCACTTTAAAGCTAGAAACAGATGGGCGAGTGCAGACGACCATCCAAATATTAGGGATATGTTGTGGTCTTATGTGAATGATTATGGTGGTAGTTCGTATGACCACTTTCCTTTGATTGAGTTTGCCTATAATAATAGTTACCACTCTAGCATTAGCATCGCCCCTTTTGAGGCATAGTATGGTAGGAGATGTCGATCTCCAATTGGGTGGTACAAAGTTGGTGAGGGTAAGCTACTTGGCCATGATTTAGTTCACCAAGCCTTAGAGAAGGTGAAGGTAATTTGTAATAGATTAAAAACCTCTCAAAGTTACAAAAATTCCTATGCGGATGTGAGGTGTAGGGGCTTAGAGTTTAGTGTTGGCAATTGGGTATTCTTGAAAGTGTCTCCCATAAAGGGAGTGATGCGGTTTGGTAAAAAGGGAAAGATTAGTCTCCTGTATGTTGGTCCATACTTTATCTTTAAGAGGGTTGGTAATGTATCTTATGATTTGGAGTTGCCTTCTAGCATGAACTCCATTCACCCAATTTTCCATGTCTCTATATTGCGAAAATATGTGGGTGATCCTTTGTTTGTTTTTGCCTTAAGGGGTGGTGATATCTCGGACTCTTTGTCCTATGATTAGATCCTGGTGAAGATCATGGATCGGCAAGTTTTCCGGTTGCAAAATAAAGAAATGGCTTCGGTGATGGTTCTATGGAGTAACCAAAAGTCCGAAGAAGCTACTTGGGAGGCGGAAGAGGACATAAAGTCCAAGTATCCACATTTGTTTCCCATCCCGGGAACTTGTGATGAAGGTATGTTTTAATCTTTCTACCATGATTTATGTCTTGATAAAAAATTGGTTAAAGTCCCTAATGTATTGAATTGAGTTATTTCATAGTTAGACTACGGGTTAAAGTCCCTATGCTTTGAATTCATTTATGTCTTATTAGACCATAGGTCCAAGTCCCTAATGCTTTAAAATAATGTGTGTCTTGGTTGTTATGTGTTTAAGTCCCTAATACCTTGAGCAAATTCATGTCTTTGATAGAAGATGGGTTTGAATCCCCAAGTTAATGAAATGAATAGTCGATTGATAATGACCATTATGTGTGTTGTATCCGTGTTGTGTGCTTTTTCCTAACTCGATTTAAGTTTGATTTGATATGTGATATGTGTTGACTCATGTTTATACTTGCCATACCCTTTATTCGAGGATGAATGATCCAAGTGGGGGAGAATTGAAACACCTAGACTTTGAACCATTGGGAAATTTCTTTATTTGATGTCACTGGGGAGGGTACGACTAGGGGCATGAGTTTTACCCCTTGGATACAAGTCATATCCTTATTCCCCTCCTTTTTTGTACCCTAGGAAGTGTTGTAAATGTTACTCACTATCCTAGGTATAAGTGATCGTCCTCTTAGTCATATCTAAGTGTATGAATCGTACACAACCCATTCATATAGAGTGAGTTCTTGACTTGGAGTGGACTATGTTTTGTAAGAGTGAAGTGTATGAGTGAGGGCATGAATCGTACCCTTTAGATATGATTCAATGATGTGTAGTCATACCCTAACCAGTATAGATGACCTAGGTGAAACGCACTCATACCCCAGGGTACGATTTACTCAAGTTGTACCCAACATTGTGGCCAATTTTTAGCTTATAGTTAAGGACCTTATTGTCATTTCCCTAACCCAAAACCTAAAGTAAATTCACTATATAGGTGTTATATGTATCCAATCTCTCTCTCAAACAAATTTTGGAAGAATTGGAGGCTAGGGTTCAAGGGTGTCAATCTAGGAGCAAGAGAATTCAAGTTTCTAACGTGCATCAAGTTGTTTGAGGCATGTACCTTTCTCCCTTATTAATAACACAAAAACCATGAATTTCACACTTGGATTAGAAAGTGTACATGGGGATTTTGAAATAAAATGTTAAGGGTTTTGATGCCTTGTGACGAATAATGTTCACCCATGTTTAGACTTATGCTAACACATGTTATTGTAGATACGTTGCATGTGTGGGCACTTATTGTTTGTAGCTTAACAAAGGGGTCTAGAAGAAACCCTAATATTGATGATTGTTGCTTTGAAATTGGTCTTGGTAAAGTCATTCCTAGAAGGTGTTTGTAAAAATGTCTACGTAAAATGACTAGTTACATGTTGATGAAGCACTAAACTAGGGCAATAGCCTAACTAGTGTGAGTGATTACTAAATTGAAATGTAATAACATTGTTAGCCATAAAATTTTTAAATTTTGAGTTGTTGGTTAGATGGATAAAAGGGGTTTAAAGTCCCTAAAAGATGTGATTTAATTATGTTGAAACTATAGTGTGGTGTATGTATGCTAATAAAGAATGGATGATTAAGTAAAGGTCTTAAGAACCATACTTTGAAATGAATGATGGATTGAATTAAGGCCTTTCCCATTGAAGTGTAAATTGATAGGTAGGTTTATTCCTTAAGTGATGATTTCAATGCATGTTGATACATGGGCAATGGGTTAAAGTCCCAATGTCAACTAATGATAGTTGTGATGGCTTGTGGTTGGAGACCCTTGCCTTATGAAATGGATTGAGGTTAAAGTCCCTTGCCCAGTAAAATTTCTCGAGGTTAGAGTACCATACTTAAGCAGATCTATTGAGGTTAAAGTACCTTGCCGAATGAAAAGGCTTGTGGTTAGAGTCCAAGTGAGGCCTAAGGTTAGAGTCCCTTGTCTAACAAATGGGTATGAGGTTGGATTCCCTTGCTTAGATGAGTGTGTGATTAGAGTCCCTTATTTAAATGAACGTGTATGCGGTTAAAGTCCTTGACTCATGAATGTGTGTGCATAGTTAGAGTCCCATGTCTAATGATAATGTGAATATGGTTAATGTCCTCCGTCTATTGAAAATGTTTGAATCTATAAGTATGGGAGGTCGTAGTCCTCCTCTTAATGTATGATGAATAAGTGCTTTAGGAGTTTTGATAAGACTTGTTCCTTCATTTGGCATGTGGTGTACTTATATGTATGGAGAAGTGTATGAATGTTATAGATTATGATATATTAACTTGTTGTAGAATGATGATGTTATTGTATCCTTATCCTTGAGTTACATTCTAGCGCTCCAACCGCTAACTATCTGCGGGCGCCATGTCCCCATGCGACATAGGGGCTAGAGCATCATCTTCGTTTCCTGCACAGTGATTCGACGATCGAAGCGGTGTGTGCATTGACTTTGGATTGGTGAGCTTCCTTATTTTGGAAGATATTCATACTTGGTGTCTTATCTTTAGACTTAGTCTTATTTAGATTTTGTTTGGATACTGTCGAGGGCTTGTACTGATATGTACATTTCTAAACATCGGTTTGTACAGTGGTATTATGGATGGTTGTGGACTTGGGTACATTGAATAGTTGGACGAATCTAATGATGTGTTTAAACATATTTACATTATGCTATCTTATTGTACGGTTTGAGTTTATCCGACCTTTGTGATTTATATTGATGATTAGCTTGGATTTTTGGGGAGACCTTCGGTTCATGTAGGCTTGAGGTTCCTATACGACATGGTCCGGTTTTGGGACGTGTCATTAAGTCTCCTTCCATTTACAAACCTTGGATAATTAGAGCAAATAATTCTGGGCAGCAACCTCTCTAATCTTTCATGAACAATTCTTGAATGGATTTTGTCAACAAAGCTACTCAAATTAATTAGCCTCAAGTCATACAAAATATAACAGTAGCTTTCTTAGGTATGAGGACCAGATTAGTTTGAGAAATTTACTTGGGAAGGGAATTACCTACAAAAAAATCACGTACCATCCTTACAATATCATTCCCAGTAATATCCCAACATTCTTGGAAAAATCTTCTTGATAGACCATGTAAACCACAAGAACTATCTCTATTGACATTAAGAACAACTCTTTTCACCTCTTCCTGATCTAGATTAATTCCTAAGTCCATATTATCTCTCGGACTTTCCATTTGCAGCATATGTGATATAAGAAGATAAATAGTAGAATCTCTCTTTTGGTTAATTATTTATGATAAAAGTGTATGTGATACATAGAAACATGCTTTCTTCTTTGAATTTTCAAGTAGAAGATATGATCTCTGATGCCAAAACACTATATTTCATCAAGTATTAAGCTAAATAGGAATTAAAAGAGAATCTGCAATGAAAATCAATAGAGGTAAAGGCAAAGACAGAGCCCATCTAGTACAATATCTATAGAAGTAGCTTCCATTGAACTTAAAACATAACTCTAGAAGTATGTATTGTTATATTGTCAAACTTTAGGTTTAACTGACCGAATCTTACACTATGATGGTATAACATCATATGTAATCAACTGAAGTTTGCAACTATGATGGACATACCTCATACGCGATTAATTGATGTTTGCAATTGCAAAGGTCCACATCAAACACGATCACTGAAATTTGCAATGATGACAATCTAATATCAAACATTATCGGCTGAAAATAGCAACTGCAAGGGTCTATCAATAGACATGGTCAGTTAAAGTTTTCAACCATAATGGGTAAACATCAAACATGATCGATATAAGTTTGTAACTAAGAAGGGTCTAAAATCAGACTAGATTGACCAAAATTTGCAACCTCAATGTCCTAAAATCCGGCACAATAGACTGAATTTTGCAATAGTAAATGTCTATAATTTGTAATGATCTAGTAGGAAATCTTAACAGATCAAAACAACACAAACATCTTTCATTAAAAAAATTCCTATCACGACCCAAAAACTCAGGTAAAGATAGACCCTACTATAACTTAGTAGTAGGCCAAACCCATAGCCCCAAATTATAAGTAATGGGATAACAAGTGAAAGAGTATAGAACATGATAGTAATACTAAATAAAGAGATTAGTAAATAAAACAACATGGACATGCATAAGTATAGGAAGGGAAAATAAGGAAATATACAAAAATATCCTTCAAGACCTTGCATTAGTTAGCACAAGAGCCACCACAAATATAAGGAGTACTAGACATATAAAATATATGCATGTAGTCTCCAAATGTTAAAAATTAAAATAGTCTAAAAAGTAGAGAGATATAGATCAAATTCGAATTCTAAGTGCTCATCCTTTATCTCCGATCATAAACTTCGCACGTGTAAGGTATCAAAGTGAAAACTAGTACTATAAATTAAGGAAAAAGGTGAAGAAGTTTAGTATAAGTGAGAAAACACGTGGTACCCAATAGGTATCATAGGCGACAAGCCCCAAAGATATATAAATATAATAATTATCAATAAAAAGTGACTAGACATGAAAAGACTAAATAGAATATGGAATAACATCTCTAAGGTACATATATGAATCTAAATACAATCGAGTTGGACCTCTATAAGCCCAAAAGACCCAAAAAGTAGAAAATAACATTAAAATCATTCAAATAAAAGAGATGATAATGATAAAGAGTATTAAGACACTATCACCCAAACTTGACTAGGGGTTTCAGGTGGAAAGCACATCAAGTGTACAAGTGCCTAGACTCGATCAGTGCTTTAGGTGGGAATCCCTTTTCAGTATAGCAAGTGCTTAGACTCAATTAGAGTTTAATAGAACATCCTAGACTTAATCAAGGATTTTAACAATCTATTTTACTATTTAAGATTCCAACTAACAAAGTAAAACTCATTTAGTTCCTTATTAGACTCGACCGACTGTATTTTAAGTTAAATAAGATACATAATAGATGTATGTCATACTATCAAATAAAACTAATAGTAGGGAGCCAATATATAGTGAAAAACTCCTCAAGTTTCCAGTTTAAAGGTTTGAGATCACTATATATCATGGATATGCATAGATGACATACATAAGTAAAGTGACATAATACTAGACCAATGAAGAATACTAGCTATAAGAATAAAAACCTCAGTAAGAAAGACTATTTTAACAAATTAGAGCTCTAACATAAAGATGGAACCCCCAACCAATTGTATATTCGACCTACATATCCGTATGTCATCACCACCCAAGGAAATTTACCTAACAAAATTAATACAATCGCTACCATCCCTAAAAAATCCAACCTAAAGTAAGAAACTCCCAAAATCTAGGTTAAGACTTCCTTTGGAACTATTAAAATAGGTCTACAATGAGGCCAACAATCAAAACTAAGGAATTTTGGTTAAATTCAAACCTAAAGGCTCAATAACAACTAATAAAACCAATATCTGCCTGGAGGATGGACCCCAAAGCAACAATAACAAACCAAAAATTAGCAATTTACCTTACAAATAACTTTATCATTTCAGGTCTAAGAGTAGGTAAGCCTTAACCTAATAGCTTACTGAATAACGCTTCTACAACCTACTAAACTAGTTCTTTTTCCTTCCAAAAGCCTATGACTACTTCCATGCTATAAAAATGGTAATCTATGCGTCAATACAAGAATATTAAGATCCATTATGAAATTTTATCAGGGCCAAAATTTAGGTAAAACAAATAATCTATACAACCCACTAGTGGAGTCTAAAAGTTAAACCTGTCATGAAGTCTCTATCAAGTCAATGGTTGTATGTGCATAATTTTAAGTGCGATTGGAGCTCAACACAGCCAAAAAATTAGTCACAAGCATGACAACACAAGAATCCCCAAAACTAATAATTTTATGGGATTAAGCAGAAAATAAATAAGGCAGAAGGAGGGAAAATATCCTAGGTAGTTAAATTATCGTACCTGATCTTAGTATCATGATCCCTCTACAATTTATCAACTCAAGGTCCCAATAATTAAGTTTCTATACTTGTTAAATAAATTTAAATTGCAGGAGATATTGTATAACTACCAAACAATGATCGTTTAATCAGCTAAATAACCACATTGCGGAACCTAATCCCTGGTAACAACTGTAGAAATGGCTCTGGTGTTGGTAAAGAATTATTCGCAATAGTAGACCCTTGGAAGCTTGAGTGGCTGGACCAACACTTGCACCAAAATTTTTTGCTATGTCAACTACGAATAGATACTTAGAATTTATTCAGAACCATGCACATGCAAATAAAGCATTCGACCCCATGGCATTCTAGAGTCAATGGAATCATTAAAATTCCCAACAATGGTCATTTTCATGAAATATGGGGCCCATATACCATTCTATTTTAACGAAAAACTAACCAATAGCCTAAGACAAATTTGTAAGCCATGAGACCTGAACTAAAGGTCCTCTTTGCCCAAAATCCAAATTTTGGAGCTAATGAAACAATATGAAATTTCATTAGAGGTATTTTACTAAAAGTTTCATTTGGAGACTAAATTTTCAACTTTAAAATATTCAAAATAAGAAGCTCATATCAAAACAAAATGAACTGCTCAAGAACCAAACTGGTCTTAACATGTCATAAATGATTTCCGAAGTTATTGGAAAGATATGGATGCAAAAAACATATGAAACAAAGAAAATAACCTAGAAATTCAAGGGATAATAGGTCCTGAAAGCTTGAACAGCTGAGGGTACTAGGTCCATATGTCATTATTAGTCTCCTAGGTAGACTCGTGACTAAATGGTTCTTCTACTTTAACCTTTACCACTTTAATCCCCCTACATTACAACTATTTGATATCTCTAGATAGAATGGCAACTAGCTTTTCCTCAAAGGTCAATTGTCATTCAACTGGTGCAAATCCCACTGGAGCTTATGAAACTCTTCTAAAATATAATACCACAATAGATATACACAGAAGTTGTATGAATACTAAAAAAAGGAGGCAAAGGCTAACTCATGTGCGATATCACCAACCTACTATAATAACTCTCATAGATTAATATAGCTGGGCTAATCTTTTCCATCATACCAAACTATATCATACTCTTCATAGGAAATGCACATATAGATACTCAATCACCAACTTTGAACTTGAAGACATTCTACCTATGGTAAACACAACTCTTCTACCTATTTTGAGCTTATCGTAGCCTATCTTGAATCAAATGGCCTATCTAAGGAATCACAAAAAAGATCTGTAATTTATAACCTAGCTTCTAACTAACCTATTAGATACCTACACCATCTACAAAATAATGCCTCAAATGGAGCAATTTGGATACTCAACTGGTAGTTGTTATTATATGAGAACTCTGCCAAAGAAAATAATCGATCTTAGTAACCTCTGAAATTAATAACACAGACCCATAGCATATCATTCAAAACCTAAATAGTCTAATTATACATGCCATTAATTTAAGGATGGAACATTGTGCTAAGATTAACCTAGGTACTTAAATCCTTATGAAAAGCCCTTCAAAAGTTAAAGGTAAATTGATACCTTTATACTAATAATAGGCCGACACTCCATGTTAATGGACTATATCATGAATATAAATTTGAGACAACTGCTATACACTATAGAACATATAAACTTATAGTAAATGAAAAGATTTGGTCAATTGATCCAATATAACTCAAGTAGAATCAAACCTCTAAAAAGTATGCAGTAATCTAATCACAAAGTCTATAGTGATCCACTACCATTTCCACTTATAAATGGGTTGTCTTTTAGGAAATTCACTAAGCCTGAAACTTTATCTGTTGATAGTTCAAGAAATAAGACACAAAATTGTCTATGTTCCTATTCATCCTCGGCTAATAATTAAGCTACCCTAAATCCTTGTATTTCTTAGTTGCACCCAGATAAATAGAATACCTAGAATAATGGGCCTCCCAAAATATTAACTAAATTAGATCACAAACCTTGGAATATAAAAATGACTTTCAAATCTCAAAATACCATCAAGGTCTAAAGTGGGCTTCCGATCCTCACTTTGCAACACTTGATAATGAATGCCTCTTAAGTCACTATCCTTAAACTATCATCTTTGAATCTTCTTAATTAATATAGATAGTGCATCTACATAAGCAAGAATCCCCCTGGATCTAAAAATATCTAGTCAAACTAAGCTATTAGCTAAATAATGGATATCCAAACCAATAGACCATCTCAAAACTAGAAGATAATAGGCTAAGCTCCCTATATTAACAATCTTTTAGCTTAAGGCATTAGTTACATTGTTTTCCTTTCCATGGTATAGAATGGTAAGATTATAGTTCTTAAGCAAATCCAACCACTAATGTTGACTTGAATTATGATATATTTGGCTAAGAATATACTATTGGCCATGATGGTTGATGAATATATCATAATTTATGCCATTAAGATAATGCCTCCAAATCTTAAATGTGAAAACTATGCTGCCAACTCCAACTCATGCGTGGGGCAATTGCACTTATGCACATTTATATATCTAGAGAAATAATTTATAACTTAGCCCTATTGTATAAAAAAATAACCCAAACTAACACCGAAAGAATCTCAATAGATTGTATATCCCTAGACCTCAATTGAAATAAAAAATCAGAGATAAAGTGATTACAAAATTGATCTTTAGAAAGCTCGTGTCACACTTGCTGGAGAATTAAAATAGGAAATCCTTCCTAGTCAATTAGGTCAGTGGTGCTATAATAAAAGAAAACCCCTCAAAAAATCATTAATATAACCCAACTAAACTAGTGAAACTGTAAACCTTAGTGGGAGAAGTAGTTTTAGTCTAATCATGCACTATTTTATTCTTCACTGAATCAACCATATTCCTATCCTTGACACCATGTGATCCAAAAATGCTACAAACTCAATGCATAACTCACCCTTTGAGAAGTTAGCATAATGTAATTTATCTCTTAAAGTATGGAGCATAAACCTTAAATGCTGCTCATGCTCTTCCTAACTCCTTGAGTAAATAAGGATATCATCAATGGAAAAAATAACTAAGGCATTTAAATAAGGCCTTAATATGTAGTTCATCAAGTCTATAAATGTTGTTGGGGAATTTGTCAACCCAAAGAAATAACTACAATAGCTTCAAAATTAGCCATATCAAGAATAATAAGGCAAACCTAAGTGTCTTACTCCACTATTAAAGAGAAACCAATGGGATTTGCAACACACATAGGCACAGGAAAAAGCTCTCTAAGAAAACTCATTCTGGGAACAAAATATACCAACACATAAGAATAAGTGAAAGATCAAATATTGCAACATATAATAATAATCGTACTAAAATATAACATGTGATCAGTGAGTGTGATGTCTCTGCCTTTGGCCTGCCCAAAAAGGCATACAACTAATTGTACCTATCAAATAATTGAGAACTGTACTAACCTCTTTCAAGTCTAACTCTCTACATCTACAAGAACCCTAAAAACACCACTACTACTATATGTAGTTTTGATGATGAGAATATAAATTACAAGGGACCAATTCCTTGTACGTGTAAGGTATAGTAAAGCTGGCACATGATATTTATATAGTTTTCCCTCTTGTGTAATAAACTTGCAGGTGCTATTTTTAATGATTTGGATAACTAGTCAAATGATATTTCAGCCCTAATCATCACTCATCTATTAAAGGGAAGATATGACTCTTCATCAAATGGGTTTTTTGCAATTCTAAAGAATGAAATAAGGAAGAAAAAATCTAGTTCAAAAACTACTCTCAAGTTTTTAACCATTTATATGAGCTTAAATTGAAACTGTTTTTGAGTGCTAATTTGTAAAAGAACTACTCATATTTTAAAAGTAGTGTTTTCTTATTAAGAGAGATAATTAGATAGAGTTATCTGTGCTTGTTGCTGACTAGAGTTAATCAGTAGAGAGAGTCCTTAGTAAAGTTACAAAGATAAGCTTGTAGTAGAGTTACTACTAGAGAAAGGATCCTAGAGGTAGGATGAAATCTATACTGTAATCAGGAGGTTGATCATAGTGGATTTCCTTGGTGCTTGTAAGGGAAAGACGTTGTTATTCTCTTCTTGGGTTTTCACATACAAATCTTGTGTCTTTACTTTCCTGTACTGCCTTTGTTTTTTGCACCTTATAGTTGTTTTTCTATTCTATCACTTGTGATTGACTCTAAGAGACTTGGTCCTTCACTATGTGGTGTAACTCCAAAGGTTTCCAACAATTGGTATCAGAGTTGGATCCCTCTAAAATACTCATACCTAGAGTTTTCTAGTCATCATGGCTGCTATAACTAAACTAGGGGTGGAAAGAAAAGATGTAAGAAGAAAGATATTGCAGACCTTGAAGGATCTAGAATCTAACCTAGGTGAAGAATACACCAAAGTTTCACTTTTTCCAGCAAAGATTATTAGAGCTATAAAAAATATTTGTCAACTTATTAAAAAAAATGATCAAAATCTAGAAAAATAAAGAAGAAAAGATGCAGTTAGCAGTATAATGAAGAAGGTATTGGCTATTCAAATAAATTTGAGAAAGACAAGGAGAATAGTGATGCTTTGACACTAAAATATGGTGATAAGAGGAAAATCTGAGGTTCTTGTAGCTCTCTAATGCCCACTACTAAATATAGAGAAGAAAATGTTATTAAAAAAGGGAATGACAACCAAAATTGGTTTATGGATAATGGTTGTTCTAGGAACATGACTAGGAGGGTTGGTTGTTTCACCACTCTCAAGGTACTTTAAAGAGGAGGTGTGTCCTTTGGAAGTGGGAAAAAGGGTTATATCCAAGGTGTTGGAAAAATTAAGAAATCACTTCATCACGTAATAGAAGATGTGTACTATGTAAATGGGCTACAATATAGTCTTCTAAGTGTATCATAATTTTGTAACAAAGGAAATGAGGTAAAATTCTCACCTAATATATGCATTGTATCAAGCATAAAATTGGGAAAAAATATTCTCAAAGAAAAAAAGACCAAGAATATGACATAGATGATCTGGAGTTTGTGGATGATGGGAAATTAACGCATTTAATTGCACAAAGTGAAGATGTAAATTTGAGGCACAGAAGATTAGGACATGTGAGTTTCTCTTTATTAAACAAATTGATTATAAGGGACCTGGTCTGTGGCTTGTCGAAATTAAAATTGGCATATAACTAAGTCTATTATGTGTGTGTTATATGTAAATGGAACAGATCCTCTTTCAAATTGAGGAAACAAGTAAGTACTTTCACACTCCTTTAAATACTTCACATAGATTTATATGGACCCATCAAAGTCCAAAGTAGAGGAGGGAAGAAATATGTGTTGGTCATTGTAGATGACTATTCCAGGTTCACCTAGACAACATTTATAAAAACCAAGGATGAAACATATGGGTTTCTTATAACTTTATCCAAGATAACCCAAGTGAGACTAAATTGTAAAATTGTTGAATAAAGGTTTGATCATGGGAATAATTTGAGAACCTTCAAATTGATAAATTCTATACTGAGCATGGAATAAGTTACAAATTTTTTAATCACAAAAATCCACAGTAAAATATAGTTGTTGAAAGGAAAAATAGAACTCTCATAGAGATTGCAAGGACTATACTAAATGATAGTGGTCTTTAAAAGGAATTATGGGATGAAGTAGTAAATACTGCTAGTTATGTGAATAATAGGTCTTTGATTAGATCACTTAAGAAAAAAGTCCATATGAGCTGGTATTCAATAGTGAAATTCCTTAAGCTTTTATCCTCACAAAATTTCTTGAGTTTTGGACATTCCTTCTATGGTACGACTCAAAGGTAAAAATCATACCCTAGGATACAACTTGGAATGACTCTCTCAGATATTAGGTAGTGGGTTTTGGTTGGAATTTTTCCCAAGATATGACTCAACATCATACTAGTCATATGGAAGGATACTAGCTGTATCATGTTAAGTCATATGAATCTTATGGACAAGTCTAGGTGAATCTATCCAAGGAATAGTTTGTGGGAACTTTTCATACCCTAAGGTATGACTTAGACCTAGGTGTTTGTATGTTGGTTAGTATAGGGGACCATTGTGGGGTTTAGGGTATGATTTAGGATACCAATCGTACCTATCCTCCTGGACTTAGTTTTAAGATTTTATGATGAGGGTAATTCAGATATTTCTCATCTTAAACCACTAAGTACCCACATTATATAACCCTTGGTGGACTATCATAAAACTCATTAGAAGATCAAAAACACTCTAAATACTCTCTCAAACTCACACTTGAATATTGGAGGCTAGGGTTTCTACAAGTGTTCTTTAAAGGGCTCAAGAGTCATATCTATCTCCAGAATTTTATTGTATAATAAATTTACTCCTCCCCTAATTGTTAGTTTCAACTAAAGGCATATTTTATTACGTTTTAGATGGATTATCAATAATAAATGGTGGTTTTGGAATCAATGTTGAGGGTCTCGGTGAATAATGTTGGGTATTAGATTAAATAATGTTTTCACATATTTTTGGTAATGGTTTTCACACATGAGTTCTTGTTAGTTATGGTTTAACACATGGTTATGAGTAACCCTAGAGTTGATGGTTTATGCTTAGGTTTCGGTCTTGGTAAATGTATGCCCTGAACTTGTTTGATAAAATCCCTAAAAGAATGTTTTAACTCTATTGGTATACTTTCATTGGAACTATTGCAATGTATGGTTTGGTAATGGAACACTAAATATATTATGATAGTTTTGCATTGTTTAAACATTTTTTAATGATATAAATGTTTTAAGTGTTTGGAATGGTTTAAAATGGTATGAATGATGTGAATGGTAGGAATAGTGAAATGGTAAAGCCATGATGGCTATGAAATTGATTTGAATGTAAACCTTGTGGGGTTACATGGGAATCCACTAAGTGAATGAATTAATTAAATTAGTTTGAGTGTTGAATTTCTTGTGGGGTACAAGGTAATCCCCCAAGCAAAGCTTAATAAAGATATACTTGTGGGGTACACGGGAATTCCCCAAGTAAACTTAATAATGATGTACTTGCGAGGTACATGGGAATTCCCTAAGTAAGAGTAAATAATGTAACCTATAGGGTACATAGGAATGCCCTAAGGTTTGGCTAATGACATTGCTTACAAGCTATAGTTGGTATGATGATACTACTTGTAATAGCCTTGATCGATAATAAAAGAATAATGGTTTACTTTGTTGGTAATGGTTTTAATTGGGCAATAATGGTGGTGTGGATAACAAAACCTGAAGATGTGAGTGTAAAGGATGAACACTAAAAACTCCTGTTTGCCGATATGAGGGTTGGTCATAGAGACAATATATGACACTATAAGGTATATAGAAATTCTGTAAGTACACTATACATATGTATCATTGAGAGTGAAGGGTACTCAGGAATACGCTACTCTTATGGTATATCCGGCTCGTACAACTACACGCATTAAGGCCCGTTTAAGGGATTACACTGGACCTATATAGCTCATGGGTGGTTCTAGGACAGTTAAGCTATACATACCTAAGTTAATGTTTTTAAAGGCATGTTAAGCCAGGTTCCCTTTCCTAGAATGGTTATATGTATGGTTTTTGTAAATGATAGTTTTACTTGGTTTTAAAGGTTGGCATTATTTTATCCTTTTCCTGAGTTGATGCTAGTATTCACCCATGAATCCATCTTTGGGCGACTATAACCCCATGTAGTGTAGGGACCAACTATACCACTCGTCCTACCTATTGTTCAAATTCTAGAATAGTCAATATTGGATTGAAGTGATGAGCTTCTATAGTTCGAAAGACATCTATTTCGCGTTATAGATTAACTTACATGTTTTGTATTTCCTTAGACTTTGTGTTTTGGCTATGGTCGGTAGCATATTCTGACTTATTACTATTTGATTGGTTTATAGGATTTGTATGGACAACTATGGATTCGGGAATAGAATGGCTACGATTCATCTATTGTATACATAAATATACATTAGGTTATCATTTTTATTTTATGGTTTGGTATGGTTAGTGGTTTTGGTTAGTTGATGGATTGACTTGATTCGGTTTCCCTCGGATATGGGCTTATACCAAAGTCATTACATAGTAATTATGCTATCTTTTTATATGTTTGGAGTTCATCCAACTCAAGGCATTTGTGTTGATTGGTTGGGTTAGGCATCGAGGGTGGTCTACGATCCTAGTTAGACTTGAGATTTCCCTTTACGACAAGGCCCCAATTTGGGTTGTGTCAAGTTGATATTAGAGCCTAGGTTTTGGTGTCATGAGCTATACAAAAATCCATGCCTAGTAGAGGATTTCTTATGGGTGTGTCATTCACCATACTTATAATTAATAAGCTATGAGGTATTTAAGAGCGTTTCACTTTCTTGATGTTCTACTTTTAGGCTATAAAGTCTAAGGTCTTAAACTCTTCCCTAAATCTTTTTTTGTTCATCATTTAGATCATGTCCTCTCATTGATTAAAAGTTCGTGGAAACTCACCCGTCCTACTAAAGGATGACATGGATGGATCTTGACTAACTCATAGGGTACAAACCTGATCAAGGGTTGCAACTTTTGGCTTTCTTCAAAGATTCCCACTGATCTCCACTGATCTTCTTTTTGAAGTTGGCACTCATGCTCAGTTACCTCAAAGAGAGGTTACCAATCCCAAGTTTCATCATTCTATTAATCTATTGACCCAGATATTTATAACTCTGTCATGCTATTCCAATCTTATTGGTATAGGAAGAAATAAGGCATGGTCGGGAAATAAGCAAGTTAAGGGGTCTCAATTTTCTAAACAAAGGGAAGGCCATTGATATATTGGTAAGTGATCTAAGAAGAAGAGATAGGTGGGTTCTAACTCCTATTCTATATCTATTAATCTCTACCAAAATATATTAGGAGGAAGACTTTTCAAAGTGGTAATGCTTCTAGGACTCAAGGTTCCCAATCTAATGCTGTTAGGGCCTAATCTGCATCATCCTACCCTCTTTATAGATTTTATGGTCGGTCTAACCATGGTTGTTACGAGAAAGAGAGGAATCATTATTTTAACTAAGGTCAATTGGGTCATATACAATGGGAGTAGCCCATAATGATTACAACTTAGGCAAATAGGGTACCGATTGTCACTTCTCTAGCTCTTGCACCAAGGGGTACTAATTTTAGCTCCAACATTGGTCAGGATTATCTTAATGACTTCACCATCACTCAGTAGTCTAAGACATCTTCTAATACTGACACTGGTATGTTTAAAAATCTCTTTTCATGATTTATGTTGGATTCTTGGTCTGAGGTCTCCTCTCTCATGTGACCTCATTTATGGTTGTGTGTTTTGGTTTTGGTCCCAAGGTTGTTTGGATTCTTTTTTTCTATTTCTACCCCCAGTAGGTGATTTTATGATTGCTAAAAGAGTCTATGGGGAGTGTGGTATCTGTTAGTTGTAAAAAGTGGTCTTGATGGATTTTTTTGACTTGAATATTGTCGATTTTGATGCCATTTGGGAGATGGATTAGCTACACTCGTGCTATGTGCCCTTAGATTGTTGGATCCATAAGTTTGTCTTTAGGATCCATGGTGAGTCAGTTTTGGAGTAAGAGGATGTTTTTGTTCCCTAGATGTTAAGGGAAGGGTTATATCATATCTTAGATCTCGGAGATTAATCTCAAAAAGGGGTGTCTTATTATCATTTGGTCCTGGTTAAAGGTTCTAACTCAAAAGGTCTTTTTGTTTATTCAGTTTTGGTGGTGCATAAATTGCCTGAGGTCTTCTTGATGATATTCATGGTGTCTTTCTAATGGAGTGGTTGATTTGGGATTGGTTTTATTTAGAAAGCTTTTCCAATTTCTATACTTTCTTTATAGAATGGTTCTGATTGAGTTCAAGGAGCATAAAGGGAAAATTAATGGATCTCTTAGATGAAGGTTTCACCAGTTCTAGTATTTCTTCATGGATTGCTTCCATTATTTCATACATAAGGGCATGGTCTCCCCTGGGAATTCATAGGTGATTGGTTGGTGAATAAGGATATAAGGGTGTCCTCCTCTTGGGGTTGATCCTATATGCATTTTATGTATGTGCATATACTATATTGGGTACTTTGGTGGTGATACACAGTGGTTGATAAATACTAGGCTTAAACCTAGATGCTTGATCTTGGTAAATAGAGTATGTTATCTCGGGAATAATAATGTGAGAAGTGTGGAGAAAAATTTATAGGTTGGATGAGCTGTGTGAAAGTGGTAAGGTTAATGTCTTAGGGAGTACAATAGTGGGAAATTTATGGCATATAGGCTAAAAATTTAGGTTGAACTAGTGGATCATGGGTTAAGTCATTGGATAGATCAGAGCATGGAGTTTGCATGACTATATTGGGGTCTATGTAGCATATGGATGAATAAAGTCTTAGGTATAGGAATACCAAGTATATCTAGTGTTCATTCTTGGTCATACCCATTAGAGTAAAGTGTTGTGCTTATAGTTGTCATGGGATGATGATTGATGGTTAATCTTAAAGTTTCTTTTAGCAATGGACTTCAAGGAAAAGTCGGGTTGTATATTCTAGTAATTCTCTTCTATCTCGGTTAAGAGATTACTCTACTACTATTGCCTGTATTCTTATAGTTCTTATGCCTAAGGTTCACATTCTGCATTCGCCTTATTCCCTGGATATAAGTCTTGACCTTATGTTATGTACTTATGGTATATATAGTTGGGTTTCCTTTGGTTTCTAGTCCTACGGACTCCTTTTATGGTATGGTTATGTTGGGATGGTTCTTCATTATGGTCTAGATAGTTGCGATGAAGTACTTAGTGCCTATGATACCGTGTCTTGATTTTGGGGTTTTGCCTAGGGTGGAAAGGATAATTCTTTTAATTTGAGTCCTTTATGACCCTTCTAATGATTAGGGTGGTAGTGGCTTGGAAAGCATGATGATGTTTTGAAAATGAGGAATATAGAAGTCCCTAAGTAGGGGAGAGTCTAGGGTGATTACTAGAGTTAAGGTCTTGGAAAATGAGGTAAGATTGTTGCCATGAGAAATAGTTATGAAAGGAATTCATGGAGAAAATCTTTGTGAAAGTTATAGGGGCTATATCTTTGGAATAATAGACTATACCGTGAATATATAGGCAGTAGGCTTGAATGTTACGAATTGTAGAAATATCAATAGGTGTGTTGGGTACTTAAGAGGATTAGAGAGGCATGGTTTATGAATTGTTTTCATAGAATAATTGTTTTATGGTTTTGAGTTTTCAACTATATGTTAGGATCTTTGGTAATAATGGTTGGTTATGGTTTTCCCATGTCTTTTATGTATGGTTTCTATATTATAATAGTGATGGAGCAGAGTAGTATTTTGAGATAGATGTAAGGAGTAGAGCCAAGTGGTTTAAGTTAACACATTTTTATTTTGGATATGCTTGAACATGGGGGTGGTGTATAGTTCGACTCAAGCTCTCCTAGTGTTGTATCTCTGGGGAATTCTAAGTAGAATTGGACCTCTTCTCAATCATAAGTTCCATTCACCCGGTATTCCATGTGGTTGTGTAAAAGTAAAGCTTGGATGGTCCTTCATCGGTATGGCTTCGGTGAAGGTTCTATGGTTGAACCAAAAGGTGTGAGGAAACCATTGGTTTTTTGTTCTAGAAACTCATTCGTAAGGTATGTGTTCTTTTATGCTTCTTGGTTTTCTAACTTGGATTGACATTGGAATGGTAGTGTTTCGGGGTGTAAATCGTGCTTGCGATTTATGGTGATCTTCTCATCTAGGTTTATGGCTTTGTTTTATAATTTGGTTTTAGGGAAGTTTGATGGGTGTTAATGTGTTATCTCATTCCTGTTCTTTTCCTTACCCATCATTCGAGGATGAATGATCCTAGTGGGAATTATAAAATACCCAAAACTTTGACCCTCGCAAAATTTCTTGAGTTTTTGACATTTTATCCATGGTATGACTCAAGGGTCCCAATCGTACCCTAAGATACGACTTGGAATGCCTCTCTCATATGTTAGGTAGTAGGTTTTGGTTGGGATTCGGCCCATGAAACGACTCAAGATCATACTAGTCATATGGAAGGATATGAGGTGCATTATGCCAAGTCCTATGAAATTTATGGACTAGTTTATGTGAATCTGCCCATGGTATGATTTGTGGGTAGTTTTCATACCCTAATGTACAACTTAGAACTAGGTGGTCGTATGTTGGTCAGTATAGAGGACCATGGTGAAGTCTAGGGTACGAGTTAGGGTACCATAATTAACCTTGGGTACGACTAAGAGGGTTATGTCGTACCGTCCTGGAACTTGGTTTTTAGCTTTTAAGCTGAGGGTAGTACGAGCATTTCCCACCTTAAACCTTTATATCCCCACATTATATAACCCTTGGTGGCCTATCATAACACTCATTAAAAGATCAAAAACACTCCAAATACTCTCTCAAACTCACTCTTGAAGATTGTAGGCTAGGGTTTCTACAAGTGTTCTTCAAAGGGCTCAAGAGTCAAATCTTTCTCTGAAATCTTCTTATATAAGGCATGTACTCCTTTCCTCATTGTTAGTTCAAACTAAAGGCATGTTTTATTGCATTTTAAACATGGATTATGAATCATAAATGGTTGTTTTGAAATCAATGTTGAGGGTCTTGGTGCATATTGTTGGGTATTAGTATCAACTATGTTTTCACATGTTTTTTGTGATGGTTTGCACATGTGGGTTATTGTTTGTTATGGTTTAACAAATGGGTCATGAGTAACCTTAGACTTGATGGTTTATGCTTGGGTTTTGGTCTTAGTAAAGGTATTCTCTCAACATTCTTGATAAAATACCTAAGAGAATGCTTTTACTATATTATTTGTGCCAACAGGACTTCGAAATCAAAAGGGCCATTTTATGGTAAGGATGTAAATTATGTTGGTGTTATTTATATGGATATGTATATATATGCATGTGAGCATAAGAAGTATGTTATTTGATTGTTGTTGAAAGATGATTGGAAATGATGTTGGATTATTCTTGTGCATGGTTGGATAACGTTGAATTGTGAAGGGATTTGGTGTGATGATGTGGTATTGAAATGATGATCATATATATATATATATATACACATAAACCTATTGTTCAAGTTGGCTTTTGGAATGTTTTGCAAATATTGGTTGTATGGAATTATAGAAGAGAATTGTGGTGTTGGGTTGCTAATCCTAGATGCCAAACATTTCATTGTAGATAAGTGATTTGTAAAGGCAAGAAGTTGTGTTGAATTGGTATCCGAATCTTCAACGAGGTATGTAAAGCATACTCTAACAATGTTCTTTGGCATGAAAACACCAATGTTCCATCAAGTAAGATTCCGAGGTTGTCCAAAAACATGTATTGTTCTACATTACCAACGAAGTTGTTTCCATTCTATAAAGTGTCAAAATGTTTCATTGATATACCAAAAGGCTCCTATTTCATTATAATGTGCATGATCCTAAAAGTGTTTATGAAGTGTGGTTCACTTCTATTATGATTTATTCACTTGCGTCTGATTTTCTTGATCCCCCATATCACATATGCTTATTTACAGCTTTACATACTCAGTACATATTTCGTACTGACGTCCCTCATGGGGGACCTGCATTTCATGCTGCAGGCACAGGTGCTTCAGCTCACTCACAGCATAGATAGGAGCCAGGTCATACAACTATTGTTGGTGAGCTCCAGTTTGCTTAGGAGCTTTCCGAGTCGGTTCCTTATGTTTTGTCATTGTACAGGAGTCGTGTGTGGGCGGGGGTTTGTCCCGACCCTAGTTATGTCATGTATATCCTAGAGGCATTGTAGAGATAAGGAAGGGTAAAGTCATGGAAGTTTATATGTTGACGTTATATTTGTATATGTGGTGGCCCCGACGGCCAAGTATTATATATATATTTGTGCGTGTTGTGCTGATACAGGTAATTAGATTCTTCTATATGCAACGAAGTGCTGTCCAAATTTTTGGTGACATGTAAGTGAAAGTACAGGTATTTGAACGGGTTCTTCCGAGCCTTCTCGGCTTTGGTTGCCAGTCCGGCCCGATGGGATTTTGGGGCGTGACAAAAGTGGTATCAGAGTGGTTCGTCCTAGTGAGTCTACAAAGCCGTGTCTATGTAGAGTCTTGTTTATCGGTGTGTTGTGCATCACATCTATAAACAGGAGGCTATGGACATTTAGGAATTGTTTCTTTTCTTCATGTCTTAGATCGTGCGATAGAGCTTATATTGTATATGAAGTCATAGTTGACCACTGAATCAGTTTGTTTCTCTTATTATAGTAATGATGCCGGTTACCAGAAGCAAGAATACCGGTAAGCAAGTAGATGTGGCTACCGAAGAGGGGACTAGTAAGTCACCCACTATATCAGCTAATCAAAGTGAGGCTCCAGCTGAGCATGCATCAAAAACTTCCCCCAGTCCGGAAGAAATAAGGGGGAGGAGAACTATATCCCCAGAGCCACCTATTAATGCTGTTGATCAAGATCTTAGAAATGCAGTGCAACTTTTGACTCGTATAGTTGCTGGGCAAGTCCAAGGGAAAGCTATTCCTGCCGCGGGTTCTAGCGATACTGATAGGGCGGCTAGTCTTCGGACGCAAGATTTTCTTAAGATGGATCCTCCTACTTTTACCGGATCCGATCTTAATGAAGATCCGTAGGACTTAATTGATCAGATCCAAAGGGCCCTAGAGGTGATGCATATATCGGGTAGAGAGGCAGTGGAGTTAGCCGTGTATAGATTCAAATGTGAGGCTATATATTGGTATGAAGACTGGAAACGGTCAAGGGGCATTGATGCACCCCCAGCTACTTGGAAAGAGTTCAAAGAGGCATTTATTGATCATTACCTACCATATGAGACTCGTCAGGCCCGTGCGGATCAGTTCTTAAATCTTCGACAGGGTCATACAAGTGTGAGGGAGTATAGTCTTCGATTTAATTCTTTTTCCAGATATGCTCCTAATGTTATAGCTACTATGGATGACAGAGTTCATCGGTATGTGAATGGATTGGATCCGTATTTGGTTAGGGATTGTACTATTGCTGCACTGAATAAAGACATGGATATAGCTAGGATCCAAGTATTTGCACAGAAAATGGAAGATCAGAGGCAAAGAAAAAGAACACAGGAATTTAAAAGTGGATCTTCTAAGAGGGCCATATCTACAGGGCAGTTTATGGCGCCACAGGGAGGTTTTAGACCTCAATTTTCTGCTAGACCACCTAGGCCATTATTTTCTTATTCTGCAGCTAGTGCTCCACCACAGCATCAGGGGTTCAGAGGCAGTCACTTTGGGCAAAGAAGTGAGGGTCATAGTTCGCGATCTGTGGGTTATCATGGGCAAGGGAATATGAGCCAATCGAGACCTCCTCGAGAGCCATGCAATAAATGTGGAAGGCATCATATGGGCATATGTCGAATGGGAACAAATGTTTGTTTTTGGTGCGGTATGACGAGGCATATGATGAGAGAATGCCCACGAAGGGGCGCAGGTGGCGTAGCACGACCTTCGAGATCAACTGTTGCATCATCGTCACCGGTATCTTATTCTGGTAAGGGCGCACAACCTGCGGGTCACGCTAGAAATGGAAAAAGAGTCGCCAGTTCCAGCGGGACTCAGAATCGCACTTATGCTTTAGCGGATCGACAGAATCTAGTGGCTTCCCCAGATGTGGTTACGGGTACGTTGTCCATATTTTCATTTGATGTATATGCTCTAATTGATCCCGGTGCTACATTATCATATGTTACTCCTTTGGTTGCTGGAAAGTTCAAAAGAACCCCCAAATTGTTAGATAAGCCGTTGGAAGTGTCTACCCCGGTTGGGGAATCTATTATTGCTAGAAGTGTTTATAAAGATTGTGTAGTAACTGTGTGTGGTCGAGACATGATGGCCAATCTCGTGGAACTAGAAATGGTAGATTTTGATGTTATAATGGGTATGGATTGGTTGGCGTCTTGTTATGCGAAAATTGACTGTTGTACGAAAAAAATGTATTTACATTTTCCTAATGAAGCAGTTATTGAATGGCAAGGTAAGATTGGCGCACCAAGAGGTAGAGTTATTTCTTATTTCAAAGAGAGAAAAATGATTTCCAAGGGCTACATATGTCATTTAGTTAGAGTAAAGGATACGGAATCGGAATCACCAGATCTTCACACGGTACCAGTGGTAAAAGAATTTCCTGATGTATTCCCTAAAGATCTTCCAGGTTTGCCTCCTGAACGAGAAGTAGAGTTTGGTATTAATGTAATACCAGGCACCCAACCAATCTCCATTCCTCCGTATAGAATGTCCCCAGCAGAATTACGAGAATTGAAAGAGCAATTGAAAGATTTGCTAGAGAAGGGATTTATAAGGCCTAGTATGTCCCCCTGGGGAGCACCAGTGTTATTTGTGCGCAAAAAGGATGGCTCGCTGAGGATGTGTATTGATTATCGGCAATTAAATAAGGTGACAATTAAGAATAAATATCCTCTCCCAAGAATTGATGATTTATTTGATCAGTTACAGGGCGCCAAGTGCTTTTCTAAGATTGATTTGAGGTCAGGTTACCACCAAGTGAGGGTCAAAGAGAAGGATATACCCAAGACAGCTTTCCGAACACGGTATGGTCATTATGAGTTTCTAGTTATGTCATTTGGGATAACAAATGCACCTGCAGCTTTTATGGATTTGATGAATAGGGTGTTTAAGCCATTCCTGGATGTATTTGTGATAGTTTTTATAGATGATATTCTAGTTTATTCTAGATCAGAAGAGGACCATGCCAATCACTTACGACAGGAATTATAGACTCTGTGATTATAAGATTTATGCAAAGTTCTCTAAATGTGAGTTTTGGTTAAAGTCGGTGGCATTTTTGGGTCATATTGTATCTAGTGAACGGATAAAGGTTGATGCTCAAAAGATAGAAGCTGTGAAGAACTGGCCAAGGCCCACAACGCCTACGGAGATTCGTAGTTTTCTCGGGTTGGCCGGTTATTATAGAAGGGTTGTTAAAGACTTTTCTTTCATTTCAGCACCCTTATCCAAGCTAACCCATAAAGCATCCAAATTCCAATGGAATGAGGCGTGTGAGGAGAGTTTCCAAGAATTGAAGAATAAGTTTACTTCTACACCTGTGTTAGTACTTCTAGAAGGTACAGAAGGGTATACAGTGTATTGTGATGCTTTGAGAATTGGTTTAGGATGTGTATTAATGCAGCATGGTAAGGTGATAGCATATGCCTCAAGAAAATTGAGGCCATATGAGAAAAATTACCCCACACATGATCTTGAGCTGGCAACGGTTATCTTTGCTTTAAAAATATGGCGCCACTATTTATATGGGGTTCATGTTGATATAAATACTGATCACAAGAGCTTACAATATATTTTCAGTCAGAAGGATCTAAATCTGAGGCAGCGAAGGTGGATGGAACTATTAACAGATTATGATGTTAATATTTTGTATCACCCAGGGAAAGAGAATATAGTAGCTGATGCATTGAGTCGTAAGGCTATGATGGCACCTATAGAAAGGCAAGGGATGATTAAAGATCTTCATTAATTAGCTAGTCTAGGAGTTCGTCTTCTCGAAACTCCGGACGAGGAGCTTATTGTGCATAATGCCGTAGAATCCTCATTAGTAGCTGAGGTGAAAGAGAAGCAAGATGCAGATCCTATTTTATTACAGCTTTAGGAGAAAGTTCAGAGTGGTGCGACCAAGGCATTTGAGCTCACACGAGAAGGAGTACTTCAGTGCCAAAACCGATTGTGTGCGCCGGATGTGGACGGGCTAAGAAAGAAGATTATGACAGAGGCACATTTTTCAAGGTATTCCATTCATCCAGGATCAACCAAAATGTATCAAGATTTGAAGGAGGTATATTGGTGGAATGACATGAAAAGGAACATCGCAGAATTTGTAGCTGAATGTCCAAATTGCCAAGGAGTTAAAGTGGAACATCAAAAGCCCGGAGGATATATGCAATGCATAGATCTTCCAATTTGGAAGTGGGACATGATCAACATGGATTTTGTTACAGGTTTGCCTCGTATAGCTCGAAAATTTGATTCTATATGGGTGATTGTGGATAGGCTTACTAAATTCGCACATTTCTTACCCGTTAAGACCACTTACACAGTTGAAGAATATTCGAAGCTGTATGTTAAAGAAATAGTCCGATTACATGGAGTGCCAACTTCTATTATATCGGATCGGGGAACTCAATTTACTGCAAACTTTTGGAAGTCTTTCCAACGGAGTTTGGGAACATAAGTGAATCTGAGTACAACTTTTCACCCTCACACGGATGGACAAGCAGAGCGCACCATTCAAACACTTGAAGATATGCTACGAGCATGTGTTATAGATTTTAAAGGCAGCTGGGATGATCACTTACCTCTTATTGAGTTTGCCTACCATAATAACTATCATTCAAGTATCAAAATGGCACCATATGAAGCTTTATATGGGAGGAAGTGTAGATCACCAATAGGATGGTTCGAAGCGAGTGAAACTCTTATGTTCGGACCGGATCTTGTGTATCAAGCCGTAGAAAAAGTCAAGGTGTTTCAGCAACGGTTGAAAACAGCCCAAAGTCGACACAAGTCATATGCGGATAGTAGAAGAAGAGGGCTAGAGTTTTCGTTAGGCGATTGGGTATTTTTGAATGTATCGCCAATGAAAGGGGTGATGAGATTTGGCAAGAAAGGAAAGTTGAGTCCACGATATATAGGCCTGTATAAGATTATGCGAAGATGTGGGCAAGTTGCTTATGAATTAGAGCTACCCCAGGAACTCTCATCAGTGCATCCAGTATTTCATGTATCGATGCTTTGAAAGTGCATCGGAGATCCGTCCCTTATTAATTCTACTGAAGATGTGCAAGTAACAGAAGATCTTACCTATGAGGAGATTCCTATTGCTATATTAGATCATCAAGTTAAGAAGATGAGAAATAAATAAGTAGCATCGGTGAAAGTACTTTGGAGAAATCAACAAAGGGAAGAGATTACATGGGAAACGGAGGAAGCAATGAAATCGAAATACCCTTATTTGTTCAAAGGTGAAAAAAAAGTGCAAGGAGTGGAGCTGGGACACTAACAAGTAAGTTTTTACATATGCATAATATCTATATGATGACGTAAATATCAATTATGAATTCGAACTTGTTTCGGCTAAATAACTACATTCACATTCGAGGACGAATGTCCTTAAGGGGGGAGGATGTAACACCCCGTACTTAATTACGTACATTAGCCATGGTTATATGTTTTGGAGTATATGTATTGATCATAAGTTAGGTATATATGAGTTTAAATATGAGTATTGATTATTTTGAGATGGTTTCAAGTGTATATTTGGATTATATGTGTATAGGAATCGACTTTATTTATACCGGAATTTGCCCGTCGATGGTTCCATACTAAGGTTATTGAATAAGATTTCCAACGATATAAATATTTACAAAAACGGATAAGTTTCGGATATAATCGAGCACGTTCGAAACTATAAAACGGTGGCCGGGATAGGTGAACAGTAAATGTGCAGGAAAATTTCCTGCACACAAACTACTGAGGCCTGCCAGTTTATTGGGTCAACTTTGAATGATCATAACTCCCTTAATATAATGAAATGGGAGAGCTGCGACATATTAAAATAAAGATCTTTGAGTCTTCTTTCCAATGCAATTGGTTTCATCCAAATACAACATCGGAGTAAGGAGTTATACTCATTTTACTTCAGCCTCTCAAAACAGATTTTTAGGGTCAAATTCAAACGATCATAAATCCTTGTACAGGACTACCTGGGTGGCCTACGTTATATGAAATGAAAACCCTTTGAATTATCTATCCAACAATACCAGTTTCACCCAAATCCGATATCGGAGCAAAGAGTTATGACCGATTTACTTTAGCCTGTCAAAACAGTTCACCATGGACAGATTCGGATTTACTTAAATTTTTAAGGGCAATATGGTAATTTTCCATCACCTCATGGACAAAAATTGGTCCTTATATACATAAAATTAGCCTCATATCCATCATTCATCATCCAATTATTTAAAATAAGAAACCCTAGCCTAATTTCAACTCCAATTATCTTGTGATTCAACCGTAGAAAGTCCAAATTGATTCCGTAGTTGTGTTCACCGTCTCAAGGGCTTCGAGAAGCACCCCTTATTTGTGCCAACAGGACTTCGAAATCAAAAGGGCCATTTTATGGTAAGGATGTAAATTATGTTGGTGTTATTTGTATGGATATGTATATATATGCATGTGAGCATAAGAAGTATGTTATTTGATTGTTGTTGAAAGATGATTGGAAGTGATATTGGATTATTCTTGTGCATGGTTGGATTATGTTGAATTGTGAAGGGATTTGGTGTGATGATGTGGTATTGAAATGATGATTATATATATATATATACACATAAACCTATTGTTCAAGTTGGCTTTTGGAATGTTTTGCAAATATTGGTTGTATGGAATTATGGAAGAGAATTGTGGTGTTGGGTTGCTAATCCTAGATGCCAAACATTTCATTGTAGATAAGTGATTTATAAAGGCAAGAAGTTGTGTTGAATTGGTATCCGAATCTACAACGAGGTATGTAAAGCATACTCTAACAATGTTCTTTGGCATGAAAACACCAATGTTCCATCAAGTAAGATTCCGAGGTTGTCCAAAAACATGTATTGTTCTACATTACCAACGAAGTTGTTTCCATTCTATAAAGTGTCAAAATGTTTCATTGATATACCAAAAGACTCCTATTTCATTATTGTGATATTGATGATTCTGAAACACATTGTTGATGTACCAATGAGTCTTTATGACATTGTTATTGTATAGAAGGTCTATTACTTAATTCCTATTGATGTATCATTGTTCCAAAGGTACTATATTGGCATGAACACTAATGTAATAATCTCAAAATCTATAGAACTAAGTTATTGGAAAGATCTCTTATGTGTGTTACTTGATATATGTGTGGGTGGTATCCCAGGGGAATAAGCCTAGCATGGGTCGATCCCTATTTATGTGTTTATGGGTGGTATCCTAGGGGCATAAGCCTAGCATGGGTCGATCCCAGTTGATATGTACTGGGGGCAGCCTAATGGTCACAGTACGATGCAGTATTGATTATTGTTAGGTGGTTGGAGGTTCGGGAGGAGGAGGTAATGGTGATTGATAATTGTAAAGAATGAAATGAACGAATGTATACCGTTCCACAAATGTGTTTGAATTCAAGAACTCAATTCAGATTAATGATAATGTGCATGATCCTAAAAGTGTTTATGAAGTGTGGTTCACTTCTATTATGATTTATTCACTTGCGTCTGATTTTCTTGATCCCCTATATCACATATGATTATTTACAGCTTTACATACTCAGTACATATTTCGTACTGACGTCCCTCACGGGGGACCTGCATTTCATGCTGCAGGCACAGGTGCTTCAGCTCACTCACAGCATAGATAGGAGCCAGGTCATACAGCTATTGTTAGTGAGCTCCAGTTTGCTTCGGAGCTTTCCGAGTCGGTTCCTTATGTTTTGTCATTGTACAGGAGTTGTGTGTGGGCGGGGGTTTGTCCCGACCCTAGTTATGTCATGTATATCCTAGAGGCTTTGTAGACATAAGGAAGGGTAAATTCATGGAAGTTTATATGTTGACGTTATATTTGTATATGTGGTGGCCCCGGCGGCCAAGTATTATATATATATGCTTGTGTGTGTTGTGCTGATACAGGTAATTAGAGTCTTCTATATGCAACGAAGTGCTGTCAAAATTTTTGGTGACATGTAAGTGAAAGTACAGTATTTGAATGGGTTCTCCCTGGCCTTGTCGGCTTTGGTTGCCAGTCCGGCCCGATGAGATTTTGGGGCGTGACAAAAGTGGTATCAGAGAGGTTCGTCCTAGTGAGTCTACAAAGCCGTGTCTATGTAGAGTCTTGTTTATCGGTGTGTTGTGCACCACATCTATAAACAGGAGGTTATGGACATTTAGGAATTGTTTCTTTTCTTCATGTCTTAGATCGTACGATAGAGCTTATATTGTATATTAAGTCATAGTTGACCACTGAATTAGTTTGTTTCTCTTATTATAGTAATGATGCTGGTTACCAGAAGCAAGAATACTGGTAAGCAAGTAGATGTGGCTACCGAAGAGGGGACTAGTAAGTCACCCACTATACTAGCTAATCAAAGTGAGGCTCCAGCTGAGCATGCATTAGAAACTTCCCCCAGTCCGGAAGAAATAAGGGGGAGGAGAACTATATCCCCAGAGCCACCTATTAATGGTGTTGATCAAGATCTTAGAAATGCAGTGCAACTTTTGACTCGTATAGTTGTTGGGCAAGTCTAAGGGAAAGCTATTCCTACCGCGGGTTCTAGTGGTACTGATAGGGCGGCTAGTCTTCGGACGCAAGATTTTCATAAGATAGATCCGCCTACTTTTACTGGATTCGAACTTAATGAAGATCCGTAGGACTTAATTGATCAGATCCAAAGGGCCCTAGAGGTGATGCATGTATCGGGCAGAGAGGCAGTGGAGTTAGCCGTGTATAGATTCAAAGGTGAGGCTATATATTGGTATGAAGACTGGAAACGGTCAAGGGGCATTGATGCACCCCCAGCTACTTGGAAAGAGTTCAAAGAGGCATTTATTGATCATTACCTACCATATGAGACTCGTCAGGCCCGTGCGGATCAGTTCTTAAATCTTCGACAGGGTCATACAAGTGTGAGGGAGTATAGTCTTTGATTTAATTCTTTTTCCAGATATGCTCCTAATGTTATAGCTACTATGGATGACAGAGTTCATCGGTATATGAATGGATTTGATCCGTATTTGGTTAGGGATTGTACTATTGCTGCACTGAATAAAGACATGGATATAGCTAGGATCTAAGTATTTGCACAGAAAATGGAAGATCAGAGGCAAAGAAAAAGAACACAGAAATTTGAAAGCGGATCTTCTAAGAGGGCCAGATCTACAGGGCAGTTTATGGCGCCACAGGGAGGTTTTAGACCTCAATTTTCTGCTAGACAACCTAGGCCATTATTTTCTTATTCTGCAGCTAGTGCTCCACCACAGCATCAGGGGTTCAGAGGCAGTCAATTTGGGCAAAGAAGTGAGGGTCATAGTTCGCGATCTGTGGGTTATCATGGGCAAGGGAATATGAGCGAATCGAGACCTCCTCGAGAGCCATGCAATAAATATGGAAGGCATCATATGGGCATATGTCGAATGGGAACAAATGTTTGTTTTTGGTGCGGTATGACGGGGCATATGATGAGAGAATACCCACAAAGGGGCGCAGGTGGCGTAGCACGACCTTCGAGATCAACTGTTGCATCATCGTCACCGGTATCTTATTCTGGTAAGGGCGCACAACCTGCGGGTCACACTAGAAATGGAAAAAGAGTCGCCAGTTCCAGCGGGACTCAGAATCGCACTTATGCTTTAGCGGATCGACAGAATCTAGAGGCTTCCCCAGATGTGGTTACGGGTACATTGTCCATATTTTCATTTGATGTATATTCTCTAATTGATCTCGGTGCTACATTATCATATGTTACTCCTTTGGTTGCTGGAAAGTTCAAAAGAACCCCCAAATTGTTAGATAAGCCGTTGGAAGTGTCTACCCCGGTTGGGGAATCTATTATTGCTAGAAGTGTTTATAAAGATTGTGTAGTAACTGTGTGTGGTCGAGACATGATGGCCAATCTCGTGGAACTAGAAATGGTAGATTTTGATGTTATAATGGGTATGGATTGGTTGGCGTCTTGTTATGCCAAAATTGACTGTTGTACGAAAAAATGTATTTACATTTTCCTAATGAAGCAGTTATTGAATGGCAAGGTAAGATTGGCGCACCAAGAGGTAGATTTATTTCTTATTTCAAAGCGAGAAAAATGATTTCCAAGGGCTACATATGTCATTTAGTTAGAGTAAAGGATACGGAATCGGAATCACCAGATCTTCACACGGTACCAGTGGTAAAAGAACTTCCTGATGTATTCCCTGAAGATCTTCCAGGTTTGCCTCCTGAACGAGAAGTAGAGTTTGGTATTAATGTAATACCAGGAACCCAACCAAACTCCATTCCTCCGTATAGAATGTCCCCAGCAGAATTACGAGAATTGAAAGAGCAATTGAAAGATTTTCTAGAGAAGGGATTTATAAGGCCTAGTATGTCCCCCTGGGGAGCACCAGTGTTATTTGTGCGCAAAAAGGATGGCTCGCTGAGGATGTGTATTGATTATCGGCAATTAAATAAGGTGAATATTAAGAATAAATATCCTCTCCCAAGAATTGATGATTTATTTGATCAGTTACAGGGCGCCAAGTGCTTTTCTAAGATTGATTTGAGGTCAGGTTACCACCAAGTGAGGGTCAAAGAGAAGGATATACCCAAGACAGCTTTCCGAACACGGTATGGTCATTATGAGTTTCTAGTTATGTCATTTGGGATAACAAATGCAAATGCAACTTTTATGGATTTGATGAATACGGTGTTTAAGCCATTCCTGGATGTATTTGTGATAGTTTTTATAGATGATATTCTAGTTTAGTCTAGATCATAAGAGGACCATGCCAATCACTTACGACAGGCATTACAGACTCTTTGTGATTATAAGATTTATGCTAAGTTCTCTAAATGTGAGTTTTGGTTAAAGTCGGTGGCATTTTTGGGTCATATTGTATCTAGTGAACGGATAAAGGTTGATGCTCAAAAGATAGAAGCTGTGAAGAACTGGCCAAGGCCCACAACGCCTACGGAGATTCGTAGTTTTCTCGGGTTGGCCGGTTATTATAGAAGGTTTGTTAAAGACTTTTCTTTCATTTCAGCACCCTTAACCAAGCTAACCCATAAAGCATCCAAATTCCAATGGAATGAGGCGTGTGAGGAGAGTTTCCATGAATTGAAGAATAAGTTTACTTCTACACCTGTGTTGGTACTTCTAGAAAGTACAGAAGGGTATACAGTGTATTGTGATGCTTCGAGAATTTGTTTAGGATGTGTATTAATGCAGCATGGTAAGGTGATAGCATATGCCTCAAGAAAATTGAGGCCACATGAGAAAAATTACCCCACACATGATCTTGAGCCGGCAACGGTTATCTTTGCTTTAAAAATATGGCGCCACTATTTATATGGGGTTCATGTTGATATAAATATTGATCACAAGAGCTTACAATATATTTTCAGTCAGAAGGATCTAAATCTGAGGCAGCGAAGGTGGATGGAACTATTAATAGATTATGATGTTGATATTTTGTATCACCCAGGGAAAGAGAATATAGTAGCTGATGCATTGAGTCGTAAGGCTATGATGGCACCTATATAAAGGCAAGGGATGATTAAAGATCTTCATCAATTAGCTAGTCTAGGAGTTCGTCTTCTCGAAACTCCGGACGAGGAGCTTATTGTGCATAATGCCGTAGAATCCTCATTAGTAGCTGAGGTGAAAGAGAAGAAAGATGCAGATCCTATTTTATTACAGCTTAAGGAGAAAGTTCAGAGTGGTGAGACCAAGGCATTTGAGCTCACACGAGAAGGAGTACTTCAGTGCCAAAAACCGATTGTGTGCGCCGGATGTGGACGGGCTAAGAAAGAAGATAATGACAGAGGCACATTTTTCAAGGTATTCCATTCATCCAGGATCAACCAAAATGTATCAAGATTTGAAGGAGGTATATTGGTGGAATGACATGAAAAGGAACATCGCAGAATTTGTAGCTGAATGTCCAAATTGCCAAGGAGTTAAAATGGAACATCAAAAGCCTGGAGGCTACATGCAATGCATAGATCTTCCAATTTGGAAGTGGGACATGATCAACATGGATTTTGTTACAGGTTTGCCTCGTACAGATCGAAAATTTAATTCTATACGGGAGATTGTGGATAGGCTTACTAAATTCGCATATTTCTTACCCGTTAAGACCACTTACACAGTTGAAGAATATTCGAAGCTGTATGTTAAAGAAATAGTCCGATTACATGGAGTGCCAACTTCTATTATATCAGATCGGGGAACTCAATTTACTGCAAACTTTTGGAAGTCTTTCCAACGGAGTTTGGGAACACAAGTGAATCTGAGTACAGCTTTTCACCCTCAGACGGATGGACAAGCAGTGCGCACCATTCAAACACTTGAAGATATGCTACGAGCATGTGTTATAGATTTTAAAGGCAGCTGGGATGATTATTTACCTCTTATTGAGTTTGCCTACAATAATAACTATCATTCAAGTATCAAAATGGCACCATATGAAGCTTTATATGGGAGGAAGTGTAGATCACCAATAGGATGGTTCGAAGCGGGTGAAACTCTTATGTTCAGACCAAATCTAATGTATCAATCCATAGAAAAAGTCAAGGTGATTCAGCAACGGTTGAAAATAGCCCAAAGTCAACACAAGTCATATGCGGATAGTAGAAGAAGAGGGCTAGAGTTTTCGTTAGGCGATTGGGTATTTTTGAAGGTATCGCCAATGAAAGGGGTGATGAGATTTGACAAGAAAGGAAAGTTGAGTCCACGATATATAGGCCCGTATAAGATTAGTCGAAGATGTGGGCAAGTTGATTATGAATTAGAGCTACCCCAGGAACTCTCATCAGTACATCCAGTATTTCATGTATCGATGCTTTGAAAGTGCATCGGAGATCCGTCCCTTATTAATTCTACTGAAGATGTGCAAGTAAGAGAAGATCTTACCTATGAGGAGATTCCTATTGCTATATTAGATCATCAAGTTAAGAAGATGAGAAATAAATAAGTAGCATCGGTGAAAGTACTTTGGAGAAATCAACAAAGGGAAGAGATTACATGGGAAGCGGAGGAAGCAATGAAATCGAAATACCCTTATTTGTTCAAAGGTGAAAAACAAGTGCAAGGAGTGGAACTGGGACACTAACAAGTAAGTTTTTACATATGCATAATATCTATATGATGACGTAAATATCAATTATGAATTCAAACTTGTTTCGGCTAAATAACTACATTCACATTCGAGGACGAATGTCCTTAAGGGGGGAAGGATGTAACACTCCGTACTTAATTACGTACATTAGCCATGGTAATATGTGTTGGAGTATATGTATTGATCATAAGTTAGGTATATATGAGTTTAAGTATGAGTATTGATTATTTTGAGATGGTTTCAAGTGTATAGTTGGATTATATGTGTATAGGAATCGACTTTATTTATACCGGAATTTGCCCGTCGATGGTTCCATACGAAGGTTATTGAATAAGATTTCCAACGATATAAAGATTTCCAAAAATGGATAAGTTTCGGATATAATCGAGCACGTTCAAAACTATAAAACGGTGGCCGGGATAGGTGAACAGTAAATGTGCAGGAAAATTTCCTGCACACAAACTACTGAGGCCTGCCAGTTTTTTGGATCAACTTTGAATGATCATAACTCCCTCAATATAATGAAATGGGAGATCTGAGACATATCAAAAGAAAGATCTTTGAGTCTTATTTCCAATGCAATTGGTTTCATCCAAATACAACATCGGAGTAAGGAGTTATACTCGTTTTACTTCAGCCTCTCAAAACAGATTTTTAGAGTCAACTTCAAACGATCATAAGTCCTTGTACAGGAATAACTGGGTAGCCTACTTTATATGAAATGAAATCCCTTTGAATTATCTATCCAACAATACCAGTTTCACCCAAATCTAATATCGGAGCAAAGAGTTATGGCCGATTTACTTTAGCCTGTCAAAACAGTCCACCATGGACAGATTCGGATTTACTTAAATTTTTAAGGGCAATATGGTCATTTTCCATCACCTCATGGACGAAAATTGGTCATTATATACATAAAATTAGCCTCATATTTATCATTCATCATCCAATTATTGAAAATAAGAAACCCTAGCCTAATTTCAACTCCAATTATCTTGTGATTCAACCGTAGAAAGTCCAAATTGATTCCGTAGTTGTGTTCACCGTCTCAAGGGCTTCGAGAAGCACCCCTTATTTGTGCCAACAGGACTTCGAAATCAAAAGGGCCATTTTATGGTAAGGATGTAAATTATGTTGGTGTTATTTATATGGATATGTATATATATGCATGTGAGCACAAGAAGTATGTTATTTGATTGTTGTTGAAAGATGATTGGAAATGATGTTGGATTATTCTTGTGCATGGTTGGATTATGTTGAATTGTGAAGGGATTTGGTGTGATGATGTGGTATTGAAATGATGATTATATATATATATACACATAAACCTATTGTTCAAGTTGGCTTTTGGAATGTTTTGCAAATATTGGTTGTATGGAATTATGGAAGAGAATTGTGGTGTTGGGTTGCTAATCCTAGATGCCAAACATTTCATTGTAGATAAGTGATTTGTAAAGGCAAGAAGTTGTGTTGAATTGGTATCCGAATCTACAACGAGGTATGTAAAGCATACTCTAACAATGTTCTTTGGCATGAAAACACCAATGTTCCATCAAGTAAGATTCCGAGGTTGTCCCAAAACATGTATTGTTCTACATTACCAACGAAGTTGTTTCCATTCTATAAAGTGTCAAAATGTTTCATTGATATACCAAAAGGCTCCTATTTCATTATTGTGATATTGATGATTCTGAAACACATTGTTGATGTACCAATGAGTCTTTATGACATTGTTATTGTATAGAAGGTCTATTACTTAATTCCTATTGATGTATCATTGTTCCAAAGGTACTATATTGGCATGAAAACTAATGTAATAATCTCAAAAGCTATAGAACTAAGTTATTGGAAAGATCTCTTATGTGTGTAACTTGATATACGTGTGGGTGGTATCCCAGGGGCATAAGCCTAGCATGTGTCGATCCCTATTTATGTGTTTATGGGTGGTATCCCAGGGGCATAAGCCTAGCATGGGTCGATCCCTATTTATGTGTTTATGGGTGGTATCCCAGGGGCATAAGCCTAGCATGGGTCGATCCCAGTTGATATGTACTGGGGGCATCCTAATGGTCACAGTACGATACAGTATTGATTATTATTAGGTGGTTGGAGGTTCGGGAGGAGGAGGTAATGGCGATTGATAATTGTAAATAATGAAATGAACGAATGTATACCGTTCCACAAATGTGTTTGAATTAAAGAACTCAATTCAGATTAATGATAATGTGCATGATCCTAAAAGTGTTTATGAAGTGTGGTTCACTTCTATTATGATTTATTCACTTGCGTTTGATTTTCTTGATCCCCCATATCACATATGACTATTTACAGCTTTACATACTCAGTACATATTTTGTACTGACGTCCCTCACGGGGGACCTGCATTTCATGCTGCAGGCACAGGTGCTTCAGCTCACTCACATCATAGATAGGAGCTAGTTCATACAGCTATTGTTAGTGAGCTCCAGTTTGCTTCGGAGCTTTCCGAGTCGGTTCCTTATGTTTTGTCATTGTACAGGAGTCGTGTGTGGGCGGGGGTTTGTCCTGACCCTAGTTATGTCATGTATATCCTAGAGGCATTGTAGACATAAGGAAGGGTAAAGTCATGGAAGTTTATATGTTGACGTTATATTTGTATATGTGGTGGCCCCGACGGCCAAGTATTATATATATATTTGTGCATGTTGTGCTGATACAGGTAATTAGATTCTTCTATATGCAACGAAGTGCTGTCCAAATTTTTGGTGACATGTCCAAATTCTTCTAATGAGTTGAGCGTCATAAAAATGGTGTAGTTGCTGGGGAGTGAAATGCAGATTTAGCTAGTGTGGTGTTATTCTCACTTTGGATCATCTAGAGTGTCACACTTTTCTTTCCTTGTTTTATTTTTAATCTTTTGTAGGTAATGCTAGCATAAATAGAACTATGAGTGAAAGCCCAAATAATGTGGAACCATCTGATGATACTTACAGAGAGAGTAACTTAAACGATGGGTATCATGCAGATGAAGATCGTACCACACCTTACCTTGGGAATGGGACTTTTCATGTGTATAATGTCATGCTTTATGTGTTGCAAGTAAAGGGGCTATGTGGAGGCCAATCCCATGAAGATCCATATGTTCCTTTGAGAAATTATTTGGAAGTTTGTACTCCATTCAACATTTCCCCTAGTGCTCAAGAAGCCTATCAGCTTCGTCTGTTTTCATTCTCACTACTAGGTGAAGCATTGATATGGTTCCACGAACTTCCTTTGGCTTCACTTACTTCATGGAACAAGTTCACAAAGGATTTTTTAGATAAATACTCATATCCATCCAAAGTGTGTGACTCAACAGATGAAATCATGATTTTTAGGCAAAAGAATGATGAGCCACTACATGAAGTATGGGAGAGATTCCATAAAATGTTGGCCAAATGCCCAAACCATGATATTACCATGATATTTTAGGAAAAAAAATCCTCCAAATATTCTATCGAGGGGTAGATCCTTTGAACCAATCTGTGGTAAACAATGCGGCGGAAGGTCCTCTCTTGAACTTGCACTTTCATGCGGCCACAAAATTATTAAGAGAGGTGATAACCACAATTGGGAAGGTCACACTAAAGATATCCAAATCTCAAATATCCCTTCAACTAAGCCTATGAATAATGGATATCAAAGTGATTGGGAAGAGAATTAAGAGATAATCTTGGCAAAGATCCTTGCTGAACTTGAACTACTGACTAAGTACATCATGGATACTGACAGAGGTGGAACAAAGGATATCCTTACAAATATTTTGAGTAAGGTTGAATGAACGGATGAATTGGTCCACGAATTAAAAAGAACTTTATTTCACTTTCTAAAATGATATCCTCCCATTCGGCATCCATAAAGGAACTGGAGAATCAATTGGGAAAAATCTCTGCATGTCTTGATGCTAAACCTAAGGGTGACTCCACTAGTGGAAAAACCATAATTCTTTAAACCGAGGGTCAAATTTTGGCAATGCATGCCACAGATAAAAACCAAAGAAGGAGCACTTGATGGAGAAATTTTGGGGAAAGATGCCCAACACCAAACTAACGGAGAGGATGTCCCAAAGTCTAATAAAAAAAGAGAAGAAAAAAGTGGAAGGCATTATTTAAAGGTTGATTGATGATGAGTAATTTGATAAGTGAGGTACGGTGGACCTTTCATGATGATTTGATGCATGCCAACATCATTTCACGATGTTAACTACGACGCTGTATGGGAGGCAACCCACAAATACCACGAGGACCACCCGAATCCTTTTTATCATATCTTTCTAGTATGAATGTTAGATTTTTCATATGAATAATTCATGCATGTGTGACACTATGGAGAGTTTTTAATAAGATTAGAAACAAAGAAGAGTGCATTTTAAGTGAGAAAAAAAGATGAACAGAGTAAAAATAGGGGAGCAAACATTCCCTCGGTTATCGCGACCTCAGTCCACAAGCGCGATTATGGCTTCCCGCCTATCTACGATCGTAGTCAGCAAGTTGTGATTTCGGAAATACAAACTAGTTGATTCATCGACTACCTCCCTAATTTTCTCGCACTCTCACTCAAGTTCTTGCATGCAGGAATGGTCCAATCTTAAGATAATTGGTGATGGTGCAGAGTATGAAAAGAATAGAAGTCTTTGATGGAGTTTCAGGGATTACCCTTGTCTTTTTGTTAGCTTTGGTTATTCCTATCGTAAAGACATTGCAACCTTTTTGGTTGGGGGTTTCCTTATTAATTTTATTTGGCCTTGTATTATTTATATTTTTTGTGCACTTTTCTTTTCTTTTGGAAAATTCTCATCGTGATCCTTATTTGGGTTGTAATATTTGGGCACTCTGATGGTGTTTCACATTCGCATAAATTAGCTATTTTTTTCTGTATTGGCTATCCTAGCCTAAATATCATTAGATGAGCTTTGCCTTCATGATTATGTTTCCAACCATAGATGCAGGGGAATTCTGAGTACCCATGGCATTAATACCATATAATTTAAGGGATGTTTGAGTACCTGTAGCATTAAAAAGTTGGGGTTTCATTAAAGATCCATTGGCAAATCCTGAGTAACCATATGGTGGGTGCCCATACTATGAACTTCAATGTGAGATGATATCTTGGATGGTTGCCATGATTAGTAAATTTTGTAAACCCCCTCCATTTGAAAATTTTGAAAATTTCCAAGGCATGAATGTGAGCAACTCTGTGACAAAATTATTCCCTCTTCCTATTATTCCAAAAGTTGACTTTGAGAGAATAATGAACACTCCATATTTATCTCAAACGGGTAGAACAATTGAATCAGCTTGTCGACATTCGCATGACTTGTGTGTGAGGATAATTATCTCCATCTCATATGTACTTATACTATCTAGAACTTTCCCCTTTAGTTTTGCAAAGCTAATTTTTGACAATGCTTTGTAGGTAAAATGATCATAGGACAGCTTGTGATTTTTGAATTCCACTTTAGCCTAAAGAGCCTACCAATACATAAGAATTACCCGTAGTCACCCTTTTTGAGCCTTTGGACTTTTCTTTGGCAACCACATTACAGGCCGTAAACCTTCTATTCATCTGCCCTTGAACCATATCCTTCTTGATCTTGAGATAACAAATTTATGCTAAAAGCCTAAGTTAGGGGTAGTGGAAAGAGAAAGAAGTATAGTTGGGACACAAAGTCTTAAAAAGGTTCCCACAGGCTTGAGAAAGTAAAGCTTTTTGGATTTTAATAAAGAAAAGATCACTTAAAGGAGATAAAGGCTTTAACTACATTAAAAAATTATAGAAGAAGATAAAAAGAGGAAAGTGGGAAAACCAAGAAAAAGAAAGGTAAGCAAAATAGTAAAGTAAAAAGAAGTGGCAATAAGTGAAGCATGAAAAGAGAATGATATATAAGTTCAAGGAGGGGGTAGACTTGTGTTCCTAAGTTGATCTCCTACCCTACCCTAAACCTACATTACAAGCTCAACAAGCCCTTTATGATTCCCAACCAAGAGTAGTCATTGTAGTGGTTATTGAAAATAGGGGCAAGCCTATGGCGTGGTACTTGTTAACATGGAGAATTTCTTAAGAGAGTGAGTGATTGCACTTAAAATTATTTGTTCCAAGATTTGTTGCTAGATGTGTGGATTTCCCCTTTTATGTAAGGAGGCATGTGAACTAGTTAAGGTGGGTCTTCCGCACAATGAGATAATCAAAAGTATTGCATGTTTAAAGTCAGGATGCGAGTCATTTCTAGAGCGTTAGTAGTTGTCACATGATTGATTCTCGAAGTCTAGTGCATTTTTCACTATTTTATTTTATGATAAGGGGAGTTTTTAAAATTCTATTTACTCAAGTGTAAAAAGATTTTTGTGGTAGCAATTAAAGTTTGAGTCATCAGGATCATTGGGTGATAGAATGAGGGCACACATATGAAATTATCTCATAGTAAGAGGTAGAGTTTCTTAAGGACAAGCAAGGTCCTCAGTTGGAGTTGTTAATGAGTGGTGGGTTTACCACTCATTTGCACTCATTATTCATGCACATTATGTTGTTTTGAATGAATAAATGAGACAAAATCTATGAATAGTTGCACTAATATCGACTCTTTGTAGGAATAAAGTTGAGGATACTAAAAGATATGGATGGGAGCTAAAAAATGATGAAAAAGAGCAAAGAAGAGTGTAGTTGAAGACCTGGAATATAATAGCCTCAGTTACCACTACCGCGGTCTTCTATCCACGATCGTGATCAGTTCAGATGATCAAAGCAATGTGATCACAACACACAACGATGGTCATATGGTCATAGTCACAGGGAGCCAGGCACGATCGCAGTTAAGTGAGAATGTGACCAAGGGCAGATCTAGAAAAGCACTTAGGTGTATCCCAAGCCATATTTAAGCAAAACTCCCATTCTCTTTAGAGAGAACTTAGGTATAAGATATCTTGGAATCCAATACTTGAAACCCTAATCTTGGGAAAGTGTATAATTAATTTTGGAGGATCAATTTCTTAGTGTTTCATTGAAGAATGGATGCTTTGAATGACACATATGGTATATCTCTCTTTAATTTCTTCATGAGTAGCTAAATAATTTATTCTTGGGATTAAATGTGTAATTGTGTATGGGTATTGTTTTGTTTGCATGGATTTTAGTTGTTGAGAATGGGTTTCACCATTGCTTGAGCTTATGAGTTTGGATTTGACTGGTTAAAACTCCAAATTTCCAAATGGGTTTTATGGGTGAAAGCTCAAAGCTCTTGAAACTATTTTTCATCCTCAAAAGAGGGACTTAGTTGAATATTAGCTAACCCATAACATCCTTGAAAAAGGGTTATTGGGGGACAAAGCAATGGTGAACAACTAAGCCTATTGGTTACTACCCTTTGCAAACTTAGAAATATGTGTTTAGATATTATAATTCATGTCAAGAGAATCATCCTAGATGTAGGTATGCTTGGTTTAAATTTTGGGTGGTTGTACAATCACATGCTTCTTAGGTGCTCCAAAGAGCCAACGAGTGAAATCGTTGGGTTTTTATTGAAAGATTGACCTCAATGATGTTTGACCTAGCCTATCCAATAATTAAAAACTAATTTCCTTATTAAACCAAAACTGTCCCACTCAATTCACCTCTAAGGATACATGATCCCAAGATTCCTTCAAACCTTGAATTCAATTCAAATATATCATTTAGTAATTACTTGCTAAAGGTACTAGTAAAAAAAAAGTTCCCAAACAAATCCCCCAATTTAATTATACATGTCTTTTTCTTTAGCATTTTGTATGACCTTACATTAATTGGAATACCCATAGGTTTGAAGTCTATAGTATTCACTCCTCAATATTCAACCCCAATTTACATTGGGTTACTTGATAATGACTACCTCACCCTTTAATTATGGGAGTGAGTTTAGCGTTATGAGCTATGCTGATACTGAATATGCTGGATATTTAGTAGATAGAAAAATAACTTTAGGAATGGAATATTTTCTTGGCTTATCCTTAATTTTCCGGCGTTCGAAGAAGCAAAATTCAATTGCTCTATCTACTACTGAGGCTGAATATGTTATCATAGCTTCTTCTTGTGTACAACAACTATGAATCAAGTAAAATTGAAAGACTTTTGTATTGTATTAGATACCATAACTCTAATGTGTGACAACACAGGTGATCTAAACATGGAGAAGAATCTAGAGACAATGTTGAGAAACGGGTAATCTGCATAAAGTTTTGCAAGAATGAAGATTAGATAGCAGATATGCTTACTAAGGAACTTCACAAAGAAAATTTTGTTAAAAATATGTTGAAATTAGGCCTGATCAAAATGACCTAATGTACCATATGAATCCGTAGTTCTTTACAAAATTGGGTACGGTCAGGAGACAGGTATTCTTGGTAAAGTAGGTAGCTATTAGTGTAAATAAGTATCATACCTTTGGAGGTATAAACTTGTGGGAACAACCTTAGAAAAAAATATATCAAGCATGCACAAATGTGAGAAATTACTCAAAAAAAGAGAGGGACCTGGTCCTATCTCTTTGGTCAGTATCATGAATATGCATGTTCTTATTCTCGATTAGAAAAGGCCATATTATTTCTCCCCATCTTTGTAAAACTTGTCAATGTTAAAAGTTAAATCAATATCATATTTTTCCTAACCCTATGAAACCTGCTTAACGTAGACATCCAAATCATCCAAAGACAAATCCTTTTCTTTACTTACTTTGCCTGAAATATAAAAAAACTTCTATCAAAAGGCACCAGATTTCTTAGAGACCCTATCCCAAAAATAAGAAATGATGATGATTAACCTATCAGAGCTTGCAAAAGAAGAAAAACAAAAGACAAATGCTACAAAAAGCATAAATTTATGAGTGGTGGTGCAAAATCAGAAATGTTATTAACTCAAGATAATGCTTCAAACCTTCTCCTATAATCTTTCACTTTTGTCATTTAGTTGACATTAAGTTAATAATAAGATACCATTATTTGATCACATAGAATCCCCATATAAAATATGAATTAGGTCGGGAACCACCTTTGTGGACCTCGAAAGGTGCCTAACACCTTCTTTTTGAGGTAATTTGAACCCTTACCCAAATTTTTTGTGAACTATGACTAAATAACAAAATGGGTTCGTAGTTATCCTAAACCGGTGCCCTAACGCACCTTAATTCATTAGGTGGTGACTCTTTATATCTCCTTACATAATCTCAAAAAGCGTAGTCACGTAAGATCCCATTTTTCGTGAGAAAAATGGGGTACAACAATGGTTATTTATTTTTATCCTTCTGCCACAAATCCATTCATGTGTCATAGATTTGTGTTTTTTTTATTTTCCTGGGGACATAAAAATGTTCTAAGTTATTGCCTGGATATTTGATGGTTTCACAAACGAACTTCCTTTATTGATTCTAATTATTAATTAGGTGGAGATGAAAAACAAGACAACAAATAATGTAAAGTAAATAAGTGAGGAGAAAGAAGGAAAATAATTTTTAACATCGAAATGACCCCAAACAAAAGAACAAATTCAAAAAATTAAACAAAAGAATGTTTTTTTCATTCTGATCAGAATCCCAACTTGTTTAATCTTTATCCGAACTATTAGCCGACAGACGGATTTGTAGAGAAGTGACAATGTCATGCATCATGTAATTTATGTTTGATATCATCACTTTCGAATGACTACCTGTCCCCCCACCTAGGCTGGTTGTCAAACCTTATGCGTTCTAAAAAGAAAGGGTAAAACTAATGCTGCTAGAATGCCTATTGTCCCACTTATCGCCCAAGAGGCATTGGACTTTGCTATTTTGTATTTGTGGTCTAGACAAACAAAGTTATGTTTCCCAGTAGAATTCAAAGCGTGAAACAGATAGGACATCACGTAGCACATAATTGTCCCAAGTTAGACTCTTGGATATTAAAGAGCGGTTAAGGTGATTAACATGCTAAGACAAACAACTACTTGCTTTTGTTTAGTTAAGACTACAAACATGGTATCTAGATGTCACATAATCATTTATTCACAAGAGATAATTGTTAAGCAATTTAAAATATGTATCATAAATTTATTAAAACAACGTCAAAGTTAATATGTTGGGGAGTGATACCCATTAACTTTATTGTACAAAACATGTTGTAAATTGATAGAAAAATGATAGTAATTAATTTAGACTGCTGGAAATTTAGTTAATATGCTGAAACTCATTTACTTAAGTGCTGAAAATTTATTTCATTTTGCTGTAAAATAATTTTATATTGATGAAAATTAATTTTAATATGTTGAAAAATTATTTAAAATGCTGAAAATGTCATTTGGATGTGGAAAATTAAAATTAAATTGTTTAGATCGTTATTTAAACTAATATAAATGTCATTTATAATAGTCCAAAACTTTGTTAAACATGTCAAAACACATTGTAAATTAAGTTTACATATTCAAACTCCTAAAAGCATGTTTCTAGGTGATGAAATAAATTTATTATTGATCCTTTGATAAGGTTTTCCTAGATGATCACATAGCACATAAATCACATAGACCTAAGTTGTGTTTTCCTACGCGATTCATAGAGAACATAAATCCCCGCTCCACGAGCATCCCCCTAATTTATTATTACATCAGAGTTTTGCAATAATAATACAGACCAATAAAAAATGAGAAGCCTAAACTAGGAAGGAAGTAAGAAACCCCTCCCATAATCTCGGGCTACTCTTCAAATCCCAAGACCTGTTAGACAGAATGAAGTAGCATAGCAAGCACAAAGAGAAAAATGAGCATAGCATGGCATGATTTCGAATAAAAAAAATGACACAACGAATATACAACAAGCAAGACACAAAATATTTCATATGGACATGCTTTCTAGTACAATAACATCATCACATAAGATATAAAATTACCTCGATTAGAAACTTACAACTACGTCGTGAAGAAAATCGTAGAGCAAACCATGACAAAGCAATGCCAGTGATAGGACAAAGTTTAATGCCTTTTAAAATACAAAAGAACTTAAAATGTACTTATAAAATTGGTAGTAGTGAATCCATGGCAAATGTCAGATGAATGTTAATAAAGAGAGAAGGTGTTTATATAGTACTAAAGTTGACACTTAAGGAAAGAAAAAGGTACAGCATCATTCAGGGAAACAAAAGAGGAGGGGATAATCAAGAGGTAGTGATTAAGGATCTTTCTCCATAAATAAAGCAATTAAAATAACTAAATATATATCAATAATATTTTTAATTAAGAGAAGAATTTTTCATATCCTCATATAATTATAAAAAGATGAATCAAATCTTTACCATAAATAATTAGGTACTAAAGTTTGCCACATATTAATTAAAGAAAAGAAGATCAATTATATGTATGTTAGAATCAATTTTAGAGGATTATGGATCATAAAGATAAAATGAGCATGAAATCAGTCAAAGCATACAAAATATAAATAATGAAAAGTTGTTATATGGTTGGAGGCTGATAAAAAGACATCGGGCTACCGTATTTTGCAAACCAGACTATTCAGAATCAAATTGACTAGGGAAGTAACAAAATTGTAATTACATCTTGATAAGCAAAATAAGTGTCAACAAAGTCAATCATTAAACAACAACTTTATTTTAAAATTGAACAAAAATAGTACTTAGACATGCACAATTGAGATCGACAACAATCGATAGGCAAGTATATGAATTAGAATAAACATTAGGGTCAAAATTAAGCACATGCAAATTTATGTGTCTTCACATAGGCCATTCTAAAAACATAAACATACACAAGTTGGAAGATTCAACTCAGAATTCACAGTATAACTTCATTAATTTTTACTCTAATAAAATTAGTCAGAACAAAAAGAGAGAAATACAATAGGAGAAGAAAATTTAAACAAATTCTAGCATCAATTGGCCGGAGTTTGGAGTGGTGTGGTAGCAGTTAGTTTGTTTGCCAGTTGGATGGGTGTAGTTTAGGTGGCAGTGGAGGATGGTGGTTTTTCTGGAGAGATTTTATGATAGGAAATGGCAGTCATCATCGATTGGTAGAGATACGGTGGATTGGAGAGGCGTCTGGCACTGGGGCTACTAGCCATTTTGAGGCGGCGACGACATGCTCACCACCCAGGAAGGGCTAACGGTGAGGCAAGTCGAGTAGTAACTATTGCTGGTTGGAGAATAAGAAAGAAGGGTAGGTGTGGCCGTTGGTAGTTCACCGATGGCTAGTTTAGACAGTGAAGGCAGTATTATCGTGGCTCACTAAAGAAAAGATATGGGACGACGATGGTGGCTGACTTTTAGATAGAGAAATAAATAAGATGGGAGAGTGGGTTGAGATACGAAAGCCTTCTCCTTTTGGAAAAAAGATTAGGGTTTTGATTGTTGACTTAAAAGGAAATGAATGGAGATTTGATCTCAACTGTTTGATCAATCTTGATCAATGGCTGAGATTTAAAATTATGTGGAATTAAAAATTATGGCTATAATTATTATAAATTTACTGAATTAGGCTAAAATTATCATTAATCAAGTTCAAAAAATTGCTAGAATTCAAATAAAAATGAGATGATAATTGAATTGTCTTAACACTGCTATTTTAATAGATGTAATAGTAGAAATAATTAGATGTCTTTATTAAAATAATGCGCATGTAAAAAATATTATATAAAATAGAAATAATAATAATAATATAATATTATGCATTTATAAATTGGGAGTGTCCACATTTACGTAAAAAATAATTAAATAAATATTAATAAAATTATATAAATATCGTATTTGAATTCAATAATTATAAAAATGATACTAAAAATAATAAAATAATTTATACATTTTTAAATCATGAATGTGTCTTGTCAAAAATTATTTGATACAAAAATAATGGGTAAAAAAATATTAAATAATTTTGACAAAAATAGCTGTCTAAGAGAGCATCGGGAGGTTAAAATTTAGTGTCAACAACCATGCAGTATGTGGGAATGATTTTTGACTCGACATATAGCAACCAATAATGCATCCCTCATGCCCTCAAAACCAAAAGGTCGATAGTGCTCATAATCATGAAGATATAAGAATCATAGTGTAAGTTCAAACACTCACTCTTTTAAGGAAGTTTGAACAATATGCGTGAAGTACCATAGGCTTGCCTTATTTTCTATGCCTTAGTTTTTTGGACGGTTTGACTTGGAGCAATATAGGACTTTTCTCATATTGTAAGGTAGGATTGGGGATGTGAAACTTTATATATGTATATAGAGACTCAACCCTAGATACTACACTACTTTTGGCTCTACTCTTAAACCTGTTCTATTTTCTTCTCCCTTATTATTCATTGTTTTTACTTGGATTCTAAATGAAACCTTTTCTTTTCCTGATTACTAGATTCTTTTTTTTTAAAAAAATTTATTTAAGCACACTATCCCTTTTTTTCTTTCTTTTTGGTTTACCATACCTAAATCCTATTTCTTTTAGTTTAACCTTTCCCTCATACGCACATGGTTCTATGCACCCTATCATAATGATTCTCAACTTAGGAGATTGGTCAAAGTTGAGGTATACAATGTCCAAAGAGGGACCAAGGTGAAAATAGGTTCATTATAATAGAAATGGAAAGGTTAATTGGTTAATGAAAGAAATGGGTCAACCTAGGCTCAAACATAGGATCAAGGGATTTACATTTTATTTTGTTGGGCATTTGGGGAAAGAAATGGACTTATTCAACAACATCTTATAATCTCTTCCAAATCAGCTATCCTACAATCTAATCAATACTAACCAAGAAATTCTTGGATCACATACATAAAGTTCACAAAGTTGACTAGGTCAGTAGTTTCACGCACACATAGCACAAGGTTACACTATCATTACCTACCTATACAGTTGATGCATTACTAAGTTGCAATTACTATGCCTATACCACTAATGCGATACAAGATCCACAAAGGTCACATTGTAAAAAAACACATAGCCAAATTTTATTTTGGAGGAGTATCCTTAAAATAAATTTTCGAGGTTACACACACTTCATCCCAAACCTAAAACAAAAAATTACTACGTTAAGGTTCCCCCACTTTTATATGGGCTACAAATAATACATACGATAACATTTTCTTAAAAATACCCTAAGTATGTCGGTTCTACAACGATAGCCCAAGCTAGGGGAAAATAAACACAACAATAAAATATCTTGTGCAGTGGTACAACCTTTCACTCCTAACATTGCGAATATAAAGTATCCTCACTATATGAATATCAAAATAAAATAAGAATGAGGGATAAAGGAGCCTGTGATGGTCAAGGAACCAAATCATGTTGTATCCTCAGCTGTAATATTAATAGAAGCCCCAATCTTGTCAATAATGGCCTCGAGAATGGCCGTTAAATTTAAGACAATGTTTAGAGAAATGGCGGCTGGAGCACTCACTGGTTTCAAAATAGTGGATCATGTCATGACCCAATTTTTCAAGTCATGATGGCAGCTGCTATGACCTACCAGTAGGCAAATCAACCCATAGTTTGGAACAGCTAGCAATAGACTATAAATTTTGTTTTGCAGAAAATAGTGGAACAAATATGCTAACAAGACGAATATATATATATATATCCATATATATATATATCAAGTATCAAATAAACTAGGTGAAATTTGTACAAGATCTTCTAATACAATAAGAGTACAAAGTGAAATACAAAATAAATATAAGTATAAATTGTCTCTGAATACAATATTGATATTAGTCTAATCCATAAGAAGGAGAGTAGTAATACTCTAAGCATTAGGAGCTCACACCAAATATCTAATCCATTTCTTCCCCACAAAATACAAATAACTAATGCAAGAATTCGCTCTACGATCTGCAAGGTTATAGAAGTGTAGTATTAGTACAAAATATGTGGTACTCAGTAGGCATCAACCGACGGAGCTCCAAATATTTTGCAAGAATAAATACCATATAAAGTAGGAATATAAACTACAAAAAACTATCCAGGAAACTAAACATGATAATGCTAAGGGAGAAATAATGATAACTTATCCTATCCTAATAGTAATTAGCGCTAAAGTGCAATACAATATATACTTAGTCAATATATGAAGAAAATGTGAAACAAATTAATATAATGGTATACAAGGCCAACAATACGTATAAGACCTGAATAGATTAGGAAGAGAAGGATACATAGTGATACCATACATATACATATACATAGGACTACTCAAGGTAATGACCTAACGTAACCAACCAAACATCTAAAGGTATCCTAACTAAGTAGGAAAACGAGTGCTGGCATAGACAGGGTCCCTAACCATAATGTCTAACCATGAGTTAACTATCCATAGCTTAATTTACTATAAAATATAAAAGGGTTAGAATCATACCTCTATCCTTAGTAATAGTCCATAATCAGTTTGCCACAAACTAACAAAGACAACAACAATAAAGTAATCTGCTAGTCTAAAAAAACAATACCTAACCAAGCCTCCATAAGCCCAAAAGGTCCAATCAACACTCATCAAACAACAATTATAGCCTATAACTAAGCAAACCCCTATAAAACTGATAGATCAAAGCACCAACAACATACGGATGATAGGAAATACATATGAATAAGTGGATGCAACATAAATTCGTATTCCAAATCTGATCCAAGTGACATAACCTTCAATTTGTATACACCTCCTCTAGTTTAACAACTTGTAAAGGCAGGACCTACAGTGACCTTTCTTCTCCGACATTATGGCTCATGCATGATGGGGCCCCTAAGGGATTTCGGAATATCTGTATACACTAGTTGGTAATTATATAGGATTTCCAATCATCATCATCATCATCAATCTACTTATTCTAATATTAGAGAAAGATATATGTAATAAGTGCATAGACTAGAGTCATGGATAAAAGAGTGTAAGTATGCAGTACATTGCCCGAGATCAACTCCAAGACTAAATAGACATAAAAATAAAGAAAGGGCTGGAATCTCTCTTAACCATAGTAAATAGCATTGCTAAAAGAGTGAAAAATCCATGGACTGAATCTATCTCAATCTAACTTCAAAAACATTATCTTTAGTTCCAAAAGCTCATAAATCATTAAGTAAATTAGCATGATTCCCATTTAAAAAGAACCCATCTTAAAAGTGAAAAGTAGGAATAAATCCTATTTTAGAAAACAGTAGCAAAATCTTGGTATTTGTCAGAATCGTACCACTATGTGAGCATGAATGAACACAATAGTATGAATGCTATCAACAATATACAAATAATACAACATTAGGTAAATATATAGATAGAATCATGCTCTTTTATAAGGGAAACAGACTTTCATGTAGTCCAACTGGTATCATAACCACGGCCTGAAGCTCGATAGTATAAACTAGCGTAATAGTAATTCTATGATCTAGAAAACTATGATCCAAGCCATTAGGTCAAATAGAAAGTCGTTTAATGAAGGATCCTCAATATTGATCTATGATAAATATGCTTTTAATATAGGTTGATAGGATTCTATAGCCATATAAGTATTTTATCTTAAGGGTCGGTTTATTCTTCTATCACCAAACTCCTAAACTAGGAAAGCTCATGAAATTACAGTTATAAGCATGTCATATCACACCCTCCTATAATAAATCTATAGTACGCACAGTCTCATCAAGAATATTAGATTAAAGACTACCTCGATGCCAAACCACAAATCCTTGAATCATCAACAAATTGCTCGTCTTTGGTCCAGGATCACAGAATACTGCTATGCTGTCAAAATGATACTTTACACATCTATACAATCAAAATGAGACCCATATAACTATATAAGAGATTAGATTAGAATTTGAATCAAGAACAAGACTACGAGCCCCACAAATAGAATAAAAAATTGAGCCCGTACAATGTTTCTTAAGGGATAAGAAATGTTTGATCAAGAGTTGAGAACAAATAGGACATAAATTGGGTCCATATCATCCCCTCAAGTCAAAGTATTTGAAGACCTAATTTCTAAGAATTTACAATGAAATGGTATAGACTTTGATTGGAAAGATAATGGGAAATAACCAAAATGTTTTTGGATAGCTCACCCTAGCTTCAATAGATAATTCCCCACACTTTTGATGCTCTAAGATATAAAAACTAACGGGAAAATGGTTGAAAAATGATGGGAAAATTAGGTGGAAAAGGGGATTTAACAATCCCCAGGTGAAACTAAAGCAGTCACTTGTCCGCTTAAGCAGGTACCGCTTAAGCTGTATATGTCCGCTAAGGCGGCTGGGCACAAAAATGCAGGCATCAAGAAAGAAATCAATACAAAGGAAATCACAATACATACAAGAACACTAATTTAGAATTACTTTGCATTTCCTCTACTTTGTTAATCTATTAGGGTTCGCATAGCCCTAGTTATAGGGTTTAGTCGCTCATGGTTGTAAGAACACATGTAAAATTCATAGATTAATACATACAAATGAACTCACAAATAATAAGAATGAAAATCAAAATCTTAATTTAATATCAAACTCTAAAAACCAAGAACAATAATTAAAAGATCAATTATGTATCCCAAAACTAACAAACAATGTAAAAAGTGTATAAAGTGCATAAACTAATAATGAAACATCTAAATGGTATTTATAGATGCATAAGAAATCCTATCCTAAACAAAGTAGGAAATCAGGGATGGAACTAACCTACGACCTCGCTTACGGCTGTAGGTAGTACCTATGGGGCATAAGTACCTTCATATAAATCAGAGAGATCTTCAGGCTTAAAAACCTATACCCACGAGGGTAACCTACATGAAGTAGGTGGTACCTACACTTCATTGGTAGGGTTTGTAGGAGTCCAAACTCAACATCAATAATCAGAACTTCAATAATTCTACCTACGTTGTCCACCTACAACCCCATAGGTACTACCTATGTGTCGCAGCTTCGATCGTAGGTACTCTCAGCTTCATTTAATTCCTTGTTTTCACTCTCTACTTAGAACTCTCTATTCCTTGAAAACCAAGATAAAATCACTTCACATCTAACAAAAATACCCAAGTACTAACATAATTTTCTTGTTTTCAGAATCAAAAGTGCCATGAAACCGTAGAACACAAGGGCTTCAACTGACGAAAAACATACACAATTACCATACCCTATTGTTTCAACACAGCACTCAACCTAACACCAGAAGCATCACAAAAGATGGTAAAGGCCACACCTTTCTTGGGAAAAGTCAAGAAAAGATTTGATGTCAAAAAATCTTTGATCTTTTGAAATCTCACATCACAAGTATCAAATCACTAAAGGAAATCTTATTTTGAATCAAAATAGTCAATAAAGACATAATTGATGAAAAACCCTCACCAAAGAGGCGATAGTAGCCTGCTAAACTATCAAAACACTAAATATTGATCGGAGAAGTAGTCCTAGCCCTATCATGAACTACAAAAATCTTAGTTGGATAAACTATGATACCATCCCTGGTCACCACATAACCCTAGAAAGAGATAGACTCAAACTAAAACTCACACTTGGTGAAATTAGCATATAATTTTTCATCTCTCAACCTCTAAATATAATTCGCAAATACTCGTCCTAATCGGCCTCACTCTTGGAGTACACCAAGATATTTTCTATATATATAAGGACAAAAAAGTTGAGATACAGTCAAAAAACATGGTTCATTAATTCCATGAACATGCATAGGGTATTGGTCAACATAAAGGACATGAACAAGAACTCATAATGACCCTATTGAGTTCAAAAAGTTGTATTCAGAATATCCAAAGATCTAAAAATCTACTAGTGATACCTAACCCTCAAATCTATCTTTAAAAAGATTGAAGGACCCTGAAGCTGATCAAATATATAATCAATATAACAAAGAGTATACTTATTCTTAACCATCACCTTGTTTAACTGACAATAATCAATACAAATGCACATACAGCTATTCTTTTTCTTCATAAACAAGACTGGTGCACCCCAAGGTGATACACTGGGTCAGTTAAGTCCCTTATCCAACAACTCATGCAAATAATCCTTTAATTTCTTCAATTTTAATAGGGCTATTCTATAAGGAGTAATAGATATCGTCTTGGTGCTTGACTCAACTTCAATTGGAAAGTGAATATGAAGACCATGAGACATACAAGGCATAGACGTGTGAAAAATATCTATGAACTCACAGATTAGATGGATAGAGTCCAATGAAGCCAATAAAGTTATAATGCCCTTGGTTTTTGGTCCTTGAAAATTTCTAAAGTTTTTTCCTTACTATCCTGATTATGACTACCCTAAAGAGTCGTTGAGAGTCTTGATGATTCATTGAACTAAATTGTAACAAAATTAAAGAGTATTTCGCTGATTTTTACTCTAAGTATGAGTTGCTCACCATGAGTCATAAGGAATTATTATGAGTCATTTGGTAAAAATTGTAGGGTGTCTAGTGTATACCAAACATTTTTGTTGGATTGACTATGACTGGACCCTCTGAATCATAAGTTCCCATTATGATTCATATAGGATGAGTTGTAAGGTCAATAAATTGTAAGTTCCTTGAAGAATACCTTAGCAATGCTTATGGTGATATTTTTTAATGAGTCAATATGAGTCGTATAGTGACCTACATTTGGAGATGACTAAATTTTACTTTAAAATAGAGGGCATTTTAGACAATTCCCTTGTCACCTAATTAAACCCCTTGGTTCATAAAATAATTATAAAGGGTTGTTTATTATTCATAACATACTCAAACACTTCAAAAGCTCTTATAAATTCTCTAAAGCAACCATACTTAGGGTTTCTAAGAAACAGGAAATCCATGTGCTCAAGGGTTGAATACTTCCTATGAAACTTGATATTTCAGTCATGTTAATGTTCCCTAATTATGAATTTGTTAAAAACATATATTTTAAAGTGTTATTGATACGATATTACTTTTAATTTTGAAAACATGAGTTTGAGGGTTTTGAATAACTATTATTTATGTGATATTTCATGTTTGTCCTTGTATGAGTTATGTTTATATGATGGTTTTAAAAATAAAATTAATGCATGGGAATGGTGAATGAATTAAGGATTGTGAATTCCTAAACTTGTGACTTTTGAAGTGGTTATGATCTCAACCTCATATTATGAAAAAAAATTTAATATAAAGAGTATGCATATTGAACTAGTCTTGAACTATTGCATAGTGTGAAAAGTCTATGAAGTACAATAGTTTTAGATTGAACTTTATAGGGTTGTGTGATTCCTCAAGCTAATATGAAATTTAACTAAAAAGGTGTTGTGAATTCCCTCAAGTGATGTAATTGGGTTTTCATGTTGATATTACCTTACAAGTATAGTTGTTATGATGATACCCAAAATGTATTACTTAATGCAAATAATGGTTCAATAAATTATAATGTATGTTCTAATTATTCTACTTGGTCTTTAATGAGGGTTATATAGTTGAGTCTTGAAAATGTAGGTCTTGAAGGACCAATACTGGAAACCACAGTTGCCGACATGGGGGTCCATATGACCAGGTAGTTTGATTCTCGCTTATTATTATCACTTGATTAGGAGGTTTGAGTCCCCCATATTATACTTCATGATTTTTACTTGTGTCACCATAATATGTCGGGAGGTTTGAGTTCCTCAAAGTGCATATGTATACCTTCTGGTTCATACGACCAAATGCATTAGGTCCCTACCTGCTGGAGAAGAGTTCGGCCCATATAGCTCATGGGTGTCTTCTTATGTATGACGGTTGAGCTACACAATCCCTACTATAGTTTGAAAGTGCATGTTAAGCCTTGTTCCCTATCCCAACATGTGATAAATGTATGTATCTGCATTTGATTATGTTCATTAGTTTTAATTAATTTTAAACTATTGATCATGAAATTATGTTATCCTTATCCCCAAATTACATACTAGTGTTTACCCCACTAACCATCTCAAAATTTTTCATCCCTCTATGATGTAGGCACTAAAGATACCTCGACTTTTCTATCTAGAGTTATGGAATTGGTTAGGTTCGTCAGTTCGTTATGGTGAAATGATGAGCTTCAATACTTTGGAAGACTTAGACCTTTCATTTCTTATTAGCATAGACTAGAATTAAGAGTTTTAATTGTCATTATAAATATCATTTTCTTTGTTATTTGTTAGAGTTTGGGACATATCTCGACCAAGACTTGGTTTTTAGTTCTTGTGTTAGAAGGTTTTGTTGGATTACTTCGTACTTGGGAGATGTTAGTCGATTATTTTGGCCGATCGATAATTATTATTTATATACATACTCTTTATTCCTTAAAATTATCTTTTTATATATTTAGAATTCATCTAACATTAGCAATATTATGTGGTTTGGTTAGGTACACAAGGGTAGTCTCCTGTCCCCGGTGGACTTAAGATACCCGTCATGGCCAGCCCTAGATTGGGTCATAATAAAGATGGTATCATAACGCCTAGGTTTGGTGGCATTGGGTGTCCACAAAGTCGTGTAAACTAGAGTGTATTTTATGGGTGTGTACTGCACAATACTTATAAGGGAAAGGGTTTGAGGCATTTAAGAATGTTTTTATTTTTTGTTGTTTTATTTTTTGATGTAGATTCTAAGGTCTTGAATATTCTATATTCTCATATATTCTCTTCTTAGATCATGCCTCCTAAAAGAGTTGATACTTCTAGAAACTATTTTGTCCTATCTGAGGATAATGTGGAAGTAGTTTGTCATACTCCAAGATTTTAGACCTGATCTAGGATTGCTGCTTCTGATAGCCCAGATGGAGCTCTACCATCTCCCCTATCCAACATCATACACTTTAAGATGGTATGTGTAATGTGGTGTTTTTCCAATCGATTAATTTTCTTACCTAGTTGGTGGCCTCCTAGACTCAGCAGGTTTTTTCTGTTGCTCTATCCTCTGAGGCCACTTGAGTTATCCAATTTGTAAGGTTGAGTCCTCCTATTTTCATTAGCTCTAAAGTTGAGGAAGATCCTCAAAATTTCATTGATGAGATGGAAATGATCTTTCATGTGATGCATTTTATGGATTTGGATGGTATAGAATATACTGGTTATCAGTTGTAGGATAAAGCATAACAATGGTATGAAAAGTGGGAACAACTTAAGGGAAATGATACTGAGTCTGCTTTGTGGGATAATTTCTACAGTTCTTTTCTTGATTACTTCTTTCCTCAAGAGTTGTAGGGAAAAAGGTTTAGGAATTCATAAATTTGAAGCATGGTAGGATGATAGTAAATAAGTATGCCTTGAAGTTTTATCAGTTGTCCATTATGCTCCTAGTTTATTTTTTAGCATAAGGGCAAGAATGAAGAAGTTCACTTCTAGTTTTCCCATGAGTTGATCTTAGAGAGCAACACTACCATGTTGAGCAAGGATATGGATATCTCTAGACTTATAGTGTATATATAAAAAGTGGAAGAAGAAGAGAAGCAAAAATAGAGAAGAGTGAAAGGCAGAGTAAGAAGTTTTGCTATTTGGATTAGGGTGGAGGTCAGCAGCAAGGTGGTAGAGATGGTTGAAAATGGTCTTAAAGGAAGTGGGGCAATTCTAGTTCCTACATTATGGCTAGTGCCCCTATCCAAAGTCATTAGGTGATCACCATTCTCAGTATGATAATGGGTTTGGAGAACCAGAAGCCCATCCTTAGGCTAGTGGGGCTCAGTTAGCACTGTCATATCCTCCTTTTAGATTCTGCGGTTAGACACATCCTCATGTCTGTGAACAAGGAAGGAAGAAGTTCTTTAAATGTTGTCAGATTTTCCATATACAGAGGAGTTGTCCTTATTAGGTTACTTTTTGAGCAAATATGATTCTTGTTAAAACTTTGTCAACTCTTACTCCAAAGGCTGTTACTTCTTCTTCTGGCTTTAGTACTAGCAAAAATTAATTGTATGCTTTTGCCACTTGCCATGATTCTAAGGAATCCCCTACTTTTTTACTAGTATGCTCAAACTCTTCTGTCATAATGTGTATTGTCTACTTGATTATTGTCTTCCTTCTCTTATATGACCCGTTATGTGGCTATCTATTTTGGTTTTGATCTTGAATGTATTTCAAACCCCTTCTCTATGTTCCCCCTAGTGGGTGACTCCATTATGGCTAAAAGGCTTTATAGGGGTTGTGTGATGCTGGTCTATGGTAGGGAGACCTTTATGGATATGATAGAGTTGGACATGTTAGACTTTGATGTGACTTTAGGGATAAATTAGTTGCATTCTTGCTATGCAACTATTGATTTTTGGACTCGAAGGGTCAATTTCAATTTACCAAAATAACTGCTGATTAAATTAGAAGGTAATTCCCTAGATGCTAAGGGAAGGTTCATTTCATATCTTAGAGCCCAAAAATTACTTTCCAAAAGGTACCTTTATCTCTTAGTACATTTTAAGGATTCTAGATCCGAAGGTTCTTCTGTGCAAACTGTCCCTGTGTTCTATTAACTTCCTGACGTGTTGACTGATCATCTTCCTAGTGTTCCTTCTAATAGGGAAATTAAGTTTTGGATTGAGCTTTCTTCGAACACTCACCCTATTTCTATCCCTTCTTCTTGAATTATTTCGACTGAGTTGAAAGAACTCATGGAGCAGTTGAAAGATCTTCTTGACAATGGTTTAAACCATCCTAGTGTGTCTTTATACAGTGCTCCTATTCATTTCATGCATAATAAGGATGGGTCCCTTCAGATGCTTATTGATTACCACCAACAGAATAAGCTAATGATGAAGAATAAGTATCCTCTTTCGAGGATTGATGATCTATTTTAAAAACTTCAGGGTGCTAAGTTTTTTTCTATGATTGATCTTTAGTCTGGGTACCACCAAATGAAGATTAGGGAGGCAGATACCCCTAAGATAGTTTTTCAAACCTTGTACGGTTATTTTGAGTTTTTGGTGATGTTCTTTGGCTTGGCTAATGCCCAAACAACATTTGTAGATCTTATGAATAAGCTTTTCCATTAGTTTGTTTGTCATTTTCTTTATTGATGATACTTTGGTGTATTCTCAGATTGAGGTGGATCATCAACCACCTTCACCTTGGGTTTCGGACCCTAAAGTATCAGCGCTTGTATGCTAAGATCTCTAAGTGTGAGTTCTGGTTGAATTCTATGACATATATGGGTCATATTGTTTTAAGTGAAGGGATCATGATAGATCCCAAAAAGTTGAGGTGGTTAAGAAGTATCCTATACCCACGACTTTATACGACATTTAGAGCTTCTTACATTTAGCCATTAATATAGAGGGTTTGTGAAGAGTTTCTCTTCTATTGCTGCCTTATTAACTGAGTTGACTTAAAAAAGGTAAAATTCTTGTGGTTTGAAGATTGTGAGGTTAGTTTTGAGAAGCTAAAGGATAAGTTACCTTAGACTTCGGTTTATATCTACATGAGTGTACTGATGGATTTATTATCTATTGTGATGCATCCCAGGTGAGACTGGATTGTGTATTGATGCAGTATAGCAAGGTAATTTCTTGTGCCTCTAGACAATTGAAATTCCATGAGAAGAATTCCTTGACCCGTGATTTTGAATTGTTAGCCATGGTATTTGCATTAAAAATCTATAAATATTATTTGTCTGGGGTCCATGTCGATATTTATTCTTATCATAAGAACCTACAATATGTGTTCACCCAGAAATAGATAAATCTCACAAAAATAAGATAGCTTGAGTTTGTTAAGGACTATGCCATTAATCTTTACTATCATCCAGGTAAAGCTAATGTGGTTTCTGATGCTCTTAGCAAGTTATCCATAGAAAGCTTATCTTATGTGTATGAAGAGAAGCGAGATTTCTTAAAGGATATTCATCGTTTGGAAAATCTTGGAGTTTATCTTTTAAACACCAAAAATTATTATGTGATTGTTCAAGAGGTGGAAAAGTCATATCTTGGTGCTGAGAAAAAGGAGATATAGATGTTGGATCTTATCTAGATACAAATAAAAAATGATATGGGTAGGTAGAAGGTGATGATTTTTGATATTGGTGATGATGGTATTGTTAGGTATCAAGGTAGATTATGTGTTCCCAATGTTGATGGATTGCGAGGAAGACTTTTGTTTGAAGATCATGAGTCACATTATACTATTCATCCTAATTCGACGAAAATGTATCATGATCATAAGGAATTTTTTGGCGTAGTAATATGAAGAGGGATTTGGCAAATTTTCTAGCTAAGTGCATGGTGTATAAACAAGTAAAGGTGGAGCATTTGAGGCCCTGCGGGTTAACTCAGGAGATCGATCTGCTGTTATAGATATGGGAGATTATTAATATGGATTTTATTATAAGTCTTCCATGGTTTCACCAACAAATTGATTAGATTCGAGACATTGTGGTTAGGATGACCAAGTCTGCTAACTTCTTGCCAGTGAGGACTTATTTATCTTCAGAGGATTATGCCAAGTTATTCATTGAGGAGATAGTTAATTTGCATGGTACTCTAGTTTCCATCTTATTTGATCAGGGGACTAAGTTCTCATCTCACTTTTAGAGGTTGTTCCAGTAATGTTTGGGACTATGGTGACCCTTACTACTAATTTGCACCCGCGGGTAGATAGGGAAGCGGAAAGGACAATTTAGGCCTTGGAAAATATGCTTAGAGCTTGTGTTTTTATTTAGGTGGTAGTTGGGTTGACAACTTTCCTCTCATAGAATTTGCATACAACCGTAGTTATCACTCTAGGATTGTTATGGCCCTATTTAAAGACATATATGGTATGAGGTGTAGCTATCCTATTAGGTGGTTTGAGGTCGGTGAAAATAAGTTATTTGGTACAAATTTTATTCACCAAGACATGGAGAAGTTGAAGGTGATTTGGGATAGACATAAGGCTACCCAAAGTTGCCAAAAGTCCTAGCGAATGTGAGTCGAAGGGAGTTGGAGTTCAATGTTGGTGATTGGGTGTTTTTGAAGGTGTCTCTAACAACACTCAACTTACATATCAATTTGAGTGCAAGGCAATTGTTTTCAATATATTTACACAACTAAAAGTCGGGGTCAAATCCATGAGGAACAATGTGAGTGATGATTGAGTTAATTCAAAATAAAAGTTGCTTGCTAGGATGGAAGCCTATACTACTGGAAGGTTTGGGGGTCTTCAATGTTTTCTAATGTGAAAGTAATTCTTGGACTTCTAAGGGACTAATTTGGGACTAAGAATATTAGAGTATAATAAATTAATATAGATCTTGGGTCTATGCTTTCCTAGGGGTAAGTTATGCATAGGATCATGATAATTTAATGAAAATTCTAATCTTTGATGATGTGGTAGGCTAGGTTTAGGGTCTTTGAGGCTAATTTTTCAACAAAACCTCAAAGATGTCTTTAATTGACCTTTTTGAGTACCTAACAAGGCTGTCAATTAATGACGAGGGTTCCTAAAGTTCACCCAAATCCCCATTTCAATGATGGTTTGAGCTTTTAAGAGTTTGGGATTTTCATCCATTAAACCCATTTCAGTATTTGGGGCTTTCACCCACAAATCCCAACCATTTCAACCAACTAATAGTAGAACCCATCATCAACCAAAAAAAATCTATACAAATATATCACAACCAACACAAATTACATCCGATTCTAGCATAATTCCAATAGGTAGGTATAGCAAATCATAATAATAATAACAAACATAAATAAACCAATATTCCCATCAAATTTATTTATAAGAAAATAAAGAGAGGGAAAACAACACTTTAGAATCCAATGAATCTTTAATAGGTGATGCCAAATTTACACTTAAAAGTCACTCTAATGTCTTCTTAACTCAAGATTAGTACAAGTTTTGCTCCAAGCTCTAAGAAATTACTAAAACCCTAGACTAAGGATGGGAGGTTGGGTTGTAGAATAATGATCCTCTAGAATGAATGGGTATTTAGACTTAAATAGGAGTTGTGGTTGGCTGGCCAATTGATGTTTTTACCCTTGAGTGATTTTCCTCTCTCACACGATTGTAGATCCTTGAGAGAGATCCAAGAAATTTCAAATACATTAAGATCACTACGATTGCAGTCCATTAACCTGGCTTGACAAGCCACAATCATGGAACTCAGACCGCGATCATGGTGATTGAGACCGAGTTCTTACTCCTGCTTCTGCTTGTTCACCTCTTGCACTTATATTCCCTTTTAGATCCTTTTTAGCTCATGGTTGCTTATTTTCTTCTCAGCACTTATACACCTAAAAAATATGGGAATTATTGCATTTAACAACAAATATGTCTCAATTTCATATTCAAATCATAGTAATGTACACAAATATTTGATGCAAATGAGTGGTAAACTCACCACTCATTAGTCTCCCATTAAAGGAAGTGATGCGGTTTGGTAAGAAGGGGAAGCTCAGTCCCCTTTATGTTGCCATTACTTGGTTTTGAAGAGGGTTGATGATTTTTCATATAAATTGGAGTTACCTTTTAGTTTGAACTCCATTCATTCGGCGTTTCATGTTTGAAAGTTGAGAAAGTGCATGGGTGATTCTTCGACAGTTTATCCTTTTGAGGTGGTTTATATTTTGCATTCTTTGTATTATGAGGAAGTTTCGGTCGAGATTTTTGATTGGCAAGTTTGTAGGTTATGGACAATAGATCTGGCATCGGTAAAGGTTCTTTGGTGGAACCAAAAGGTTGTTGATGAAACATGGCAAGCCTAGGAGGACAAGAAGTTGAAGTATCCATTATTGTTTGCCATTTTGGATAATCATGCTTGACGTATATGTATTCCTTAATATATTTGTTTTGTATCTTTGTTAAAGGTAAGTGTGTTTGTGTTTGGAGTTAAATCATGCTAATAAATTCCTTGTCCTATCATTCGAGGATGAATGATCCTAAGAGTGGAGTATGTAATACCTTAGGTTTCTGGTCCAAGAAAATTTTCTAAAATTGTATCCTCACTGTCCTTACCGAAAATCCCTTGTTGAGTCATAGGGAGTCTTGACGAGTCATTGGACTAAATAATAACAAAATAAAAAAGAGTGTGGCTGAGTTTTTCTTTGAGCATGAGTTACTCACTATGAGTTGTAGGGATTGATTATGAGTCATTGAGTGAAAATCATAGGGTGTCTAGTATATACCCCAAATGGTTGCTGGGTTGACTATGATTGGACCCTATAAGTCATAGGGTACCATTACGAGTCATGTAGGTTTAGTCGTAAGGTTAGCAGATTATGAGTTACTTAGAGACTGTCTTGCTATGACTTTTGGTGACCTATTGTAATAAGTCTATACGAGTCATGTAATGACCCGTAGTTACTGACGACTAAATTTTAGTTTTAAATTGTGGGATCTTTGGAAAATTTTCTCACCTAGTCAAAACCCCACGTTCATAAAGTATTTAACAAGGGTTGATTCTCATTCATAACGTACTCAAAAATTCCTAAGCTCTATTAAATTCTTTCAAGCAGCCATACTTAGGGTTTCCAAGAAGTAGGCTATCCAAGGGATAAAGGGTCGAATTCTTCCCATGAAACGTTGTATATAAGGCATGTTACTCTTCCCTAATTATTAATTTGTTAAAAGCATGTGCTTTTAAATGTTGTTCATGTAGTATTGATGTTGATTTTGAAAACATAGGTTGAGGGTTAGGAATAACTGTTATTTATATGATGTTTCATATTTTTCTATGCACGTGTTATGTTTATATGGTGGTTATAAAGATCATATTGATTCATGGGAATGGTGGATTAAATTAGGATTTTGACTTCCCAATTTGTATCTTCTTAAGTGGTTATGACCTTAAACCTATATTGTGAAAATGGTTTTGAATAAGAAAAGTAAGCATATTGAACTACTCTTGAACTATTACATAATGTCAAAAGTTAGTGAAGTACAATAATTTTAAATTTAACCTTATAGGATTGTGTAATTCCACAAGATAATGTGAAGCTGAACCAAAAAGGGGTTGTGAATTTCCCCAAGTGATGCAATTGAGTTAGCATGTGCCTAAATGTATATTATGATCCAAAAAATGATAATATATGTGCTAATTGTTTTAATTAGGCTTTAATGAAGGTTGTGTATCTGAGTCATGAAAGTGGATTTCTTAAAGGATCAAAACTAGAAACCACGTTGCCGACGCGGTGTTCTATATGACTTAGTTTTGAGTCCCCCTCATTATTATCAGTTGATTTGGAGGTTCTAATCACCTGCATGATACTGCATGATTTGGTGCTACTATCACCTTGATATGCCAGGAGGTTTGAGTTCCCTATATTGCATATATATACCCTCTGGTTCATCTAGCCACACACACTAGGGGCCCTACCAACTGGGGGAGAGCTTGGCCCTTATCGCCCTTGGGTTCCATCTTATGTTATGACGGTTGAGCAACACAATCTAGGATAAAGTTTTAAAGTGCATGTTAAGCCTTGTTCCCTATCCCGACATGTGATATATATATATATATATATATATTTGCATTTGATTATGTGCATCGGTTTTGAATTATTTTGAACTATTAATCACAACATTATGTTACATTTATACATGAGTTATATGCTAGTGTTCAAACTACTAATCATCTCCGTACATTGTATCTCCATGCGATGGAGGCACCAGAGATACCTCTACTTTTCCTGAGTTAGGTGGATTGTTTTGGTTCTTCGGTTCGTTATGGTGAAGTGGTGAGCTTTCAAAATTCGGAAGACTTAGAACTTTTATCTGTTATTTGCGTATACTAGAATTAAGTGTTTTCATTATCATTAGAATTATAATTTTCATTGTCATCTGTCAGAGTTGGGGACATGTCCTAACCAAGATCGATTTTTGGATCTTGTGTTAAAAGGCTTTATTGGATTACTGTGGACTTGGGTGATTATGGTCGGTTGTTTTTGCCAATCCATGGTTATTGGTTATAGAAATACTCTTTATTCTTTAAACTTATCTTGTTATATGTTAAGAATTCATTTGACATTGGGGATATTGTGTGGCTTGGTTAGGTTCACAGGGGTGGTTTACAGTCGCTGGTATACTTGAGATACCCATCACGGCCAGGGCATAATTTGGGTTGTGACCTAAGTAATACTAGTTTCATGAATATGGGAAAAATACAACAAAAATGCACTATAAACAGAGCGATGAGCACACACAACAGATATAACTTGAGACCCAAATGGAGCGCACCCATCCAAGCTACCCTTGGTACACCCATCGGAGCTAAAGTAACTATCTTAAAATAAGAGTCTAGAATAGCATTATAAGGATTTAATCAATCCATAACCAAGACTAAATAAAAATATGCCATATCTAGGATGTTGAGATCTACCAAAGTCTTCATTAAAGGTCACAACACAAGATCGGTACGCTGGATCCACCACTAAAGAGTCTCTTATAGGGGTAGACACAAGTATAGGTAAAGCAAGAGGCTGACTAATAGAATCAAAACCCAAAATAAAATATGCCGAAAGGCAGGAGAAATTTGATCTCGTATCTAATAACATCAATGCATATCTGAAGCATATGAGGAAGATACTAGTGATAATCCCATAAAAATCTCCTGCCACTTTTCTTGTGGGTATAATATAAAACTAATCACTATAAGTGCCTAACTAAGTAGCCCCCCAACCACCACCATAGGCACCACTACCTCTACCTCCCACACCTCCATCTCCCTGAGTGTCATGGCTCAAGGCTATCCCCTAGTCACGACAATAGTGCTTATGGTCACAAGTGACCACAAACTAACCCATTAACTAGTACTTGTTGTGGGCACTGAGTAAAATAGTAATATTATACATGTACGAGAGATAAGCTGACAAAATATTACAAATCAAAAAATTGAAAGATGCATCAAAACATGTCTAAAATATCTGATAGAACACTAGAAATCAAACTATCTATCTGAAAAACTAATAATACTAAAAGAACTGACGGTCTTTCTAACTGATACATTTGAAATCATCAAAAAATCATTAGGATTTGATGGGACAGACCCCCAACTAACTCCAACTGATTGAACATAAAGAACTACTGAAATAGCTGAGATAAGCAAATCATGTCCTTGATAGATAATGACTCACCACTACTATTATTGAGTAATGCTGAGCTGTCTAAGAAAAGTCGAGAAACTGTGAATCTAAACCTATGTTATAAGACAACATAGGGCAAGGAAAAGTATGCGGTCAGTACTTTGAATGTACTAGTATATGAGATGAGAATTGTCTGAAATGCATGTGATAATTTAGCATGAATGCATAATTGTATAATATCTGAGAATGCAAGACCAAGAATGAACATGTTTTAGAAATAATCTATAAACTGAAAGACAGAAATCTTTATGACTAATTAACTAGCAATACTTGGTTAAGGAAACCTGAACTGAAGTACACAAAAATGGACTTAAACTGTGGGAGATATCATGAAACCAACATAAACCATGTAAGATATCATGGAGTCCAAGATCTGACCCACGTTGAGGAGGACTGTTCCATAATTTCTATTGAAATTGTTACTAAACAAGAGTGATCACTAAACAAATCCCATATTGGACAAGGGGAAACACTCTCTGGTAAGGCCCCTAAACCTACGGTGGCACGTAGTTTCTAGGTAAGTAGGATGAGCTTAACCCACACTTCCCACTCGGTGCTAAATCTTACTTCCAACTGAAAGACACTAAAATAATAACTAGTGCATAAACTGATAACTAATAACTGATAAGCTCAATTCATGTCATTCTGAAAATAATAGTGCATACGAATTCTGAGGTAATTATGAACAAATAAACTGTTAATGCTCAACATGATCATGCTATTTTGAATATGCTATTAAAATCATGGTCTGACTGACTTGTTACTTGAAAAATAGAAATCATGTAAAATACATAGGTATCGGGTGTTCATAACACGTCAATACTGAATCATTATAAAGAAAATACGATATCAAACTTGAAATACTGTAGTATGTAATCATGGTTCAAAGATCCAAAACATAGACATTTTATTCAACATGTGAGAATCATGAACTTGAACATGGGAATGTCTTAAACATGGGAAAACAACATAGTTACGTGCCTAACATCATAACTTCATAATACAACATAAAATTTACTTTAATATAACATGAGAGATTGAAGCTTAAATTATGAGATAACCTAAATTTTCATGAAATCATTCATGGACATGAATATAGTCAAACTACTAAGGAAACACATGAATTTAATCCATCTTAAACATACAAAACTCTATAATCAGATAAAATCTATTCTTAGCTAAAAGAGAATTTTTGGTCTCTATTGGTGAAAAGGGACCCATGGATGAACATCCCAAATATCTTAAGCTTCTTGATTTGTGAAAGAAACCCTATTCTTTATGATTTATTGAAGATTCTTAAACTTGGAAAAGAAGGATTCTTGATTTCTTAGGGAAAAAGGATTTGAATTGGTTCTTGGGGAAGGAGAATGTTTTCTTGATAGTGATTTTGAGAAGAAGAGGCAAATAATGCCTCTATAAATGCCCCAAGTTGGGTTTTGGATGATTTAGCTTGAGGGAGAAAAGACCCAATGCCCCTTGATTATTTAAATAAAAAACTGGATGTAACAACATCAACACGATACTTTTTTGCTATAAAAAAATCCCTTACCACATCGTGGACAACATCAGGTCGAGACTAGTACTGCGATATGGGCTTATCATGGAGATTGACTATTTTTGTGTTCCAAACATACCACAAACCTCATCCAAAAAAACAAAAATCTCTTGAGACATACTTTAAACCTCCCTAAATTCTAATCAACTTAAAACCCAACATCTTGGGGACAGAAAGACCATTCTAAAAAATCAGTAAATTTAGGGGTCCTGAAAATGACTAAGTCCCCAACACTTATTAAAATTTTCAAGCCTTTGACCCCTTATGCATAAAACTAAGAGCTGAATCAAGCACAAAATATTATAGGGTATTATAATATCTCCCCTTGGGAAAATTCATACATGAATGATACTAGTTAGATTGAGAACACTAAGTCACTGAGATCATATACTGAACTTGAATGACTTGGAACATGATTCGATAACTGAGTTTGAAGCATGATACCTGAACTGAACTGGTTTTGTGAATGCATACAATGAAATAAGAATGGTTAGATAGCTGAAACAAAGAATCAAAATGAACCAAGCTAAGGAAAATCGCTACCTTAAGTTGAATCTGAGTTTCTAGAGAAAAGATGAGGGTACTTGGTTCGTATATCTGCTTCTGCTTCCCAAGTTGCTCCCTCAATAGATTGATTTTTCCATAAAACTTTAAACAAGGGAACTTGTTTATTCCTTAGTCTACAAATATAACAATTAAGGATCTCAACTGGGACTTCTTCATAGGAAAAGCTATCCTATACATCCATACCCTCTAAAGGAATAACAATAACTGAATCCGCAATTTATTAATTTAACAAAGAAATATGAAACACCAGATGCTGTGATGCCAAATCTGCTGGAAACTCAAGCTCATAAGCTATCTTTACAAAACATTTCAAGATTTTATAAGGGCCAATGTACCGAGGGTTGATCTTCCCCTTCTTGCTAAACCTCTTCACTCCTTTCATGGGAGAAATTTTCAATTAAATTAAATCACCAACTTCAAACTCAAGATCTATTCTTGTCACATCTACATAATATTTTTGATTACTTTAGGATATTTTCAGTCATTTCCAAATAAACTAAACTTTCCCCATTGCCTCAAACACCGAGTCTGGCCTTATCAAAGCTGGACATAAACTAAATCCCGATCCATGTCGTATGTGCACCCCAAGCTTACATGAATCGAAGGTCTTCCTAATAACCCAACCCAACATCTTATCATATAATAGGGGTCAAAGGGACTCCAACTCATAAATTAAGATTGTGGAAATAATATCATATTTCAACAATGGATTCATTATAATAACTACACCCAAGTTTGCATTGGTTCACAATATATCTATACTAAATCGAAGTTAATAAGTATATATGTCAGTACAAGCCACCGGAGACTAATTCTATAGAGAAGGACTAAGAGATGAATGCCTTCAAGATGAAAGGAAGCTCACCACTTCAAGTCAATACATGAACCGCTTGATTGTTTAATCACTGCGCAGGTAAAGAAAAAGGTTCTCCGAGCCCTATATTGCATGGGGATATAGTGTGTGGAGATGGTTAGCAATTGGAATGATAGCATGTAACTCAAGGATAAGTGATAAGCCAACATCATCAATAAACAAAAAGTGAATATATCACGTTCATGCACTTATCCATACCTATGTATAAACCATATACAAATCAAGATATCAAGGCTCATCAACATTCTCAGTAATACATTCATTAGGCATTAAGTGGGGGACTTCTACCCTCTACACTTATTGGTTCAAAATTTCACACTATGCCTAGACTCTAACCACAATCACATACGCTTAGAAAAAAGGACTTCAACCATGCTTACACATTCATTAATTAAAGAATTTAACCACATATACAATCGTACAAATAAGGGACTCTAACTGCACACACAATCATCTAAACAAGGGTATCCAACCTCATGCCTGCTTATTAGATTATGGACTCCAACCACATATATCATTTGGACTTTAACTATGAGTCGTTTCCTTTGGCGAGGTACTTTGACCTTAAGAGATCTCTTTAAGCATGAGATACTAACCTCGAGAAATAATCATTAGGTAAGGGACTTCAACCTCAAGCCATTCATAAGGCAATTGACTTTAACCTCAAGCCATCACAACAATCATTTGTTTGCATTTTGGACTTTAACCCCTTTGCCCATGAATCAACATACATTCAATACAATATTTAGGGACATTAACCATTCTAGTCAATTCAAAACTTTACATGACCACATGGTCTTTATGGGAGCCTCCATTGCTCAACCATCTTAATAGGACAATGCCTTTATTCAATTTTCTATACAATACAATTTGCAGTCCTAAAGATCCACACAAACTATTCACATATCATTTACAATATTACATCATATTTTCACCAAATTTTGTTCCATACATAATTCAAGTTCATTTTCATGTCTAGTTCTTTACCCTTTTATTAGCCATCACCCAACAAAGTTATCAATTATACAATACATAGATCATATACATTTACAATTTCATCAAACAATCATTCATATACATTTGGGCCATTTCCCTAGCTCAACACATTATCAACATACAACTAGTCATTTCGCTTATATATTTTTACAAACACCTTGGGTGTATATCTCTAAAAAGGCCACTCTCATGGTAGAAATCATCAAGACTAGTCTTCCTAAAGACCCTCATGTTAAAAAACATACAACAAGTACCCACAAATATAGTTTACCATAAATAACATTCATTAACACATATATAAGAACGAATCATCATTATTCATTGTTAGATAACAAAACCCTTTTCTTTTGATTCAAAACCACCATGTACACATACTAATCCAAGTGTGAAATATATGGGTTTTAGAGATGTTAAAATATGGGAAGAGATACATGCCATAAACAAGATAACAAACCAACAAACTTGACTCTTCCTTGGCACTAGATGAATACCTCCAAACCGTAGCCTCCAATCTTACTCGAAGAAGCTTTTAGAGTGTTTTAAAATGTGTAAGTGTTGTAAATGAAGAATAAGGAGGCTACAATGCCTTATATAGTGAGAGATTTAAGGGTTTAGTCATGGGAAATGACCCAAAGGACCTTGGTTAAAAGCTAAAAAGATCACTCATGCAGGGGTATGACTCCCCTTTATGGTTCCTTAAGCAATTTTATCCTAGGGTACGAGTGGTGCCCTAACTCGTACCCTAGGCCTATCCTACATCAACCACACTAGTTTGGGTATGATTAGGACCCTTGAGTAATAACTAAGTGTATGACTCATAACCTAATCATTAGCTTCATCCATAACAAAAATTGTCCACTCAATTTGGAGACTTCACTCTATAGGGTTGAGTAGTGTATGACTCATATGCTTAGTTAGGACCAAGGGATGGTCTTTTCATATAGAGGATAGTATACTGCCCCAACATATTACCTAGGAGATAAAATGGTAGGGGGATAAGGGTAGGAATCATGACCAAGGGTATGACTCAATGATCCAAGTTGTACCAAACTCAGAGACACCAAAAGTTGTTGTTTTAGAATGGTTCAAAGTCTAGGTATTTCGAAAGCAGCCTCACCTTCCTCAAAAAAACAAATAAAAGATGTACATATCCTCCCATATATATCCTTAAGTGGAGCCATTTGATTACTGGAGTGATAACTATTGTTGTAGGTGAACTCAATCAATGGTAGGTGGTAATCCCAACTACCTTTAAAATCAATAACACATGCACTCAAATGTCTACCAAAGTCTGAATGGTCCTCTCTTCCTAACAATCTTTCAGAGGATAGAAAGTTGTACTGAGATTAAATTGGGTACAAGACCTTACTGAAAAGCCTTCCAAAAGTGAGAGGTAAGCTAAGTACTGATAGTTGAAATAATAAACAACGGAATCCCGTGCAACTTAACCAAATTTATAAGATAGTGTCTAGCATAATCCTAGATTGAATATGATATATGAATAGTCAATAAATAGTCTAACTTGGTCATTCTATCTATAATGACCCATATCAAATCATGCTGACGACGCGCATAAGGTACCCATGTTAGAAAATTGATGTATATCACTTACCACTTCGAAGTGGAAATGCTAAACTCTAGCAACGTACCACTAGGACTTTGGTGCTTAACTTTAACTTGATGACAATTTAAAAATTTATCCACGGAGTCTACAATATCCTTCTTCATACCACTCCAACAATAGATTTCTCACAAATTACAATACATCTTAGTGGCTCCTAGGTGAATAGAAACCACACACCATGCGCTTTTGCAAGTATTTGCTGTCTCAACCCATCAACACACGGAACACATAACCTACCTTGATAATTAGTAACACCATCTCCCTCTTGTGAGAAAACTTCTATATTCTGATCTCTAACTACCTCTTTCAACTTAACAAAACTAGGATCCCTATCTTGTTTTTCTTTCACTTTGGTAATTTATAAAGATACCAAGCCATTCTAAACCCATATACTGCCTTTAGCTGAATCAACAAATTGAATACCCAATTTAGAAAGTTGATAAACCTCATTGACTAACTTATTTTTATCTCTCTCAACATGAGAAACACTACCTATTGATATTCTACTAAGGGTATCTGCCACTATTTAGGCCTTACTAGGATGATACAACACACTCATATCATAATTTTTTAACAACTCAAGCCACCTTCTCTGAAAAAGATTCAGATCTTTAAGAATCAACACATACTATAAACTTTTATTATCAGTGAACACATCTACATAAACCCTATAAAGATAGTACATCTAAATTTTCAAGGAAAAATAATAGTTGCTGACACAAGACCATTGGTTGGATAATTCTTTTTATGGGGTTTAAAATGTCTAGAGGCGTAGGCTATGACCTTGCCTCTCCGCCTCGAAACACAAAAAATACAAACTCAAGAAGAATCATAGTAAACTACAAGTCCATTTGAACCATTTGGCTAAGTCAAGACTAGGGCAGAAGTGAGTTGAGTCTTCATCTCCTAAAAACTCTTCTAGCAAGATTCTAACCACTGAAAATTAACCTTCTACTAAGTCAATTGAGATCTTAGAGATGGAATAGAAGAAAAACCTTAAGCTAACCATCTGTAATAGCCAGCCAAACTAAAGAAATGCTTGATATCTGATAGAGAGAATGGGTCTAGGTAGTTTCTCATTATTTCAGTCTTTTGAGGGTTAACTCGGATGCCATCATTAGAAACTATATGGCTAAGGAAAGATACTAATCTTAGTTAAAATTTGCACTTACTAAATTTAGTGAACAACTAACAATATCGAAGGATTTGCAATACGACCTTAGATCATTTGTATGATCATTCTCACTACCGGAATAAACAAGGATATTATCCATGAAGACTATGACAAACAAGTCCATGTACTGCTTGAACACCCTATTCATCAACTCCATGAAAATTCATGGGCATTTGTTAGTCCGAAGGACATAACTAGGAATTCAAAATTACCATACCGAGTTCTGAAAGTTTTTTCTGAAATGTCAAATTCTGTGACTCTAAACTTACGATAGTCGAATCTGTGGTCTATCTTAGAGAAATAACTGGCACCATGAAGTTGGTCGAATAACTTATTAATTCTGGGGAGTGGCTACTATTTTCTAATTGTGACTTTGTGCAAATGACGATACTCGATGCAAATTCTAAAAAAACCATCCTTCTTACTCATGAATGAGAATGGAGCGAACCATGGAGATAAACTGAGCCTGATGAAACCCTTATCAAACATATCTTTAAACTATTTCTTTAATATTTAAGCTAAGTTGGAGCCATTGTAGGTTAGAATAAAGATAGGTTGGGTATCTGAAAGAAGATCTATTCCAAAGTCTATTTCTCTCTGGGAAGGGACTATGAGAAAATCTTCAGGGAACACATCTGGAAATTCTCTTACGATTAAAGCTAACTCAAGACTTGGAGTCTTAGAATTTGAGTCTTTGACTTAGACAATATGGAAAACACATCCCTTAGATATCATCTTTCTGGCTTTAAAATATGAAACAATCTGACCCCTAAGTACAGAAGTATAACCCCTCTATTCGATGATTGGTTCATTGGGAAATTGAAACTGAATGACTCTATTTCTACAATCAACTAAGGCACAACATGAGTTGATCCAATCTATGTTGAGAATTATATTGAAATCGGTTATCTCTAACTCTACGAGATCAAGTGAGCTGATTTTCTAAGATACTATAACCGGGCAATTTATGTATGTCTATCTGGGTATAACAGATTTACCCACTGGGGTAGACTCTAAGAAACGTTCTGCTAATGTTTTAAGACTGACACCAAAATTGACTACTATATAGAGAGTCAGAAAAAAAAGTGAAGCTCTGGGGTCTAATAAAGCATAAACATGAGGATCAAAGACTTTTAATGTACCTGTAAGAACATCTGAAGAACTTTATTGATTGTGTCGAGTATGGAGTGCATACAACTTATTCTGGTGTTGCCTACTGGTGGCATTTGATATGGCACTTGACTGTGTTGTGCAACTTGCTAAAGCTGATAAAAGATTAGATTAGCCCTGCTGGCACAAATCCTTTCCCCTCAGTGCAACTACTGGTCACTCCTAGACCCTGTAGCCTATCTTGACACATCCAAAACATATATTACTACCACCCTTACACTCACCCTTATGATTCCTACCATATTTTATGGAAAGTGAGTTTGTTCGACCATTGTTTACACTACCCTGGGACTTAAAGCCTAGTGTTCTATCCTGACTGCCATTCCTAAACTTTGATAGTGGCGCACTAGCTGATGATGTAGATAGGGCTAAAAATTTCTGGCAGAACTAAGAATGATTAACGCCTTCTGACCTTGGCTGAGAAAAGTTAAAACTACCTATTCTGGACCTCTTATTCTCCCTCTCTTTCTCTTTAAGTTTCACCTCTTTAATCTACTGAGCATGAACCATGAGCAAAGATAGGTCCATCTCATTAATCAACATGGAAGTCCTACACTTCTTAACCTTAATATCAGAGACACTAGATGCAAACTTACTTATTCTGGATCTATTTTCATCCACCATAGTAGGAGCATACCTCACTAGCGGAGTAAACTTGATCGAGTACTCCTTCACACTCATGATACCCTGATTCAAATTTTTGAATTTCTAAACATTCACTTCCCTTAACTCTAGTGGGAAAGACCTCTCTAACAAAGCTATGGAAACCTTCTCCCACTCTATAGGCCCTCCGTCAATACCTTAGTCCTTCTTCCACTTCTTAAACTAGGTGTAAACTACATCCTGGAATTGGTATGCAACCAACTCTACACTTTTACTTAAAGTGACACCTATGATATCTATATCTTTATGCACTATGTCTAGAAACTCCAGTGGATCCTCCTCAGACTTTGATCCATAAAATAAAAAGGGATTTATCTGAGTGAAATCCCGAATTCTAACTACAGCTGCATTTGATGCTGCATTGGCTAGGCCAACAACTTGATGATTGTACTGAGCATCTATGGAATAGGCCATGGTTATGAAAGCGGCCATTAATTTAGCATGAGAGACATGCTCATTCCGGGGATCTTCCTCAATAGGTCGGGGTACAAGCTGATCCCCATTCCTTATTTTATTATTTTACTTGGAGGCATTGTTTACTATTAGAACAAAGGATGAATTAGCAAGAGGAATTTAGCTCATGTTCTGTCACACCACATAAACACTGAAAGAAGGGAAACTTTCGTAAAATGTCTTATCACCTCTTGTCCAAAAGTGTGGTGCTCTTTACACCTTTGCCAAAGACTCTACTTAACATGGATTTTAGACTACCTAGGATACTTTAAAACCTTCAACTGTGAAACCATGATTGATCATGAATCGAGACTACTCCCTAGTCCCAAAAATAATGCTTACGATCACAAATGACCATAAGCTAACCCATGAACTTATACCTGCTGTAAGCACCGAGTAAAACACTAATATAATACATATATATGAGATAAGCTGATGAAATACTATAAATCTTAATACATAAATAGGCATCAAAACATGTTTGAAATATCTGATAGAACACTGGAAATCAAACTATCCTTCTAAGCAACTGATAATAATGAAAGAACTGACTAAATGTATAGCCGATACATTTAAAATCTTCTAAACTCTATTAGGAGTTGATGGGACAGACCCCCAATTAACTTTAACTAATTGATCATAAGGAAATACTTAAATAGCAGAGATAAACAAATCATGTCCACAATGGATGAGGAGTCACCACTACTGTTGCTGAGTAACTCTGAGCTGTCTTTGAATAGTCAGGATATTATGCATCCGAATCTATGTTATAAGAATAAGAAAAAGTATGCGATCAGTTCTTTGAATATACTAGTATATAAGATAAGGAATAGCTGACATGCATAAGATAACTAAGCATGAATTCATGAACGTATAATATTTAAGAAAACAAAATCAAGTGTAAATATGTTTCTGAAATAATCTATAAACTGAAAGACTAAAATCTCTATGACTGATTAACTAGTAATCTGTACACTTTATCAAGCAAACCTGAACTGAAGTACACTAAAGTACTGACTGAAATTGTAGGAGAAATTATGTAACCTATATAAATCATATGAGCTATCATGGAGTCCAACGTTTAACCCATGTTTAGGAGCGTTATTTTATCCTTACCATCAAAATAGAACCTAAATTAGAGTGATCACTAAACGGAGGCCATATTAGACAAGGAGAAACAATCTCTGGCGAGGCCCCAATTCCTACAGTGGTATGTAGTTTTAGGGTAAGTAGGATGCGTTGAATGCATACTTCTTACTCGGTGCTAAATCCTACTCCCAACTGAAAGATACTGAAATAATAATCGGTGCATGCACTAATAACTGATAACTGATAAGCTCAGGTCATGGTATTCTGAAAATAATAGTACATATGGATTCTGAGGTAATTATAAACATATAAACTGAAATTCTCAACATGATCCTGGTGTTCTGAAATTGATGTTAAAACCATGGTTGGACTGACTTGTTACTTTAAAAATTAAAATCATGCAAATCATATAGGTATCAGGTGCTCATAACCAGCCAGTACTAAATGGTTATAAAGAAATTATGATATCAAACTTGACATACTGTAGTATGTCATCCCAGTTCAAAGATATAAAAACATATAAATTTTATCAAACTTGTGAGAATCATGAACTTGAACATGGGAATTTCTTTAACAATTAGTGTAATTTTCAAGCCTTGGACCCCTTATGCATGCAACTAAGAGATGAATCGAGCAAAGAATACTATGGGGTATAACACTGAGGGTCACCTCTCACTGTCAATATAGGAGTGGACATGAAAATAAGATGCGACAAATCCTTATCCACATGAACAATATCATCACACACCTAGCAATCTTTGTTATCTAACTCAATAGAAGGAGGTACAACTAAGATAAAATGACCACCCTAGGACGACACATGACTACCTAAAGCTACTAAAAAAGAGGACCTACTACTTGAACCCTACAAGGCTGCGTGCATAGGTCTTTTATGATACCTACAAAAATCACTAAAATCTCTGCCTCAAAGAGTATGACTATTTAACTCTCCATAAAGATTCACCCTCTTAGAACCTCCCTAAGATGCTCAAAGGATAGACTCAATCATCTTTACGTAATCTATTATACTTTGAAATAATGCCTTAACACTTCCATATGGGCACTAGCCAACAAAAGTAAAAAAATGCTATCCCTTAACAAACATCCAAATTATCCCAGACTCGGTGGCAATACTGGTAATATAATATCTAGTCAAGGCATGGAAATATGCTTCACACTCAGAAACAGTCATGAATCCCTGCCTTAAGTGATTAAACTCATCTCTCATCTGATCCCTAAAACTTTATGGCACAAAGCAATCAAAAAAGACCTTAGAAAACTAATCCTAAATCATCTTTGGGGAGCCTAGTGTTTTCTAACTAACAAGTGATTTACACTTATCCCTGTCTATATCTCTTAACTGGTAGGTAGTGTCAGCAACTCCGTGTGACTCAAGCAATCCAAGGTTATGGAATTTCTCTCAATAATTAATCAAGAACTCATAGGAATCCTAGACTATAGAAGCACTGATGTTGGGTGGAAAAAAGTGAGTGAATCACTCAAACCTTTTATGAACCTCAAAAGACATAACTATACTTGTAACAATAGGAGACATAGTGAATTTGGCTAGCTAATATCCCCGATGAGGTGGAAACACACATGAAGGCTGGACTCTTAATGTTGAAATACCATACTTAAATATTAGCATAGAAGGAGAAACAACACTTAGAGGATTTAGAGTACCACATGAAGATGTCAATGCCAGTTAAAAAAACACACTTGGAACCAGAGGATTACAATGAATAGACTCTAGCATAGATGGAGGTATAACATTTGGAGCTAGATAAACACTAAGTATACTCAGATGAACATCCCCCAAACGAGTAAGAAATGAATTAATAACCACTTTAAGAATGTGCTAGAAAAATTCTATAGAGTCTGAGTAGATCTCACATCACTAGCATACTACACTTTAGGCTTAGGAGAGATCCCTCTAGTACCACCTTTAGAAGGGGAGATCCTTATTTCCTGTCCCCCACCTCAGGCCTATCTACAACCAATAACTTGCCCCATAGACTGGGCTTTCTTCTAGAATGATGGCTCAATATTCCTAGCCTCATAGGATCTAGTCCTAACCATTTGCATAAAATTGAATAAAGCACATAGAACATAAGGTATGATATATCTATACAATAAGGAAAAAAATAGTAAAGTTACTTAAATATATCTTATAGCCTCTCAAAGATATATTTGAACATCTACATATAAATTTTCCAGACTCTACAAGATATCCTCCTCTTACACTGATGAGACCAATGGACTTAGCTGCTCATATACTAATTATTCATGACACAAAAACTAAGTGTCATGATGACACTTATCATGGTTAAGCCTTGACAAGTAAGTCAATAACCCAAAATAATATGAAATAGGAAAATAATACCAAAATCCAAAGGTAAGATTTCTAAAATAATAGTAGCAGAAATCTGAGCATCAAAGTAATACCAAATACGATGCCAAAAATTGTTGTCATAATGTAAGAATAATCTATATAGAACTAAAAGTTTTAAAATAAATCTGAAAATAAAAAAAAGCTACAAGTCTATCTGTGAATATAAGATATGATATAGACTAGATAGGAAGAGGTTGGAGCTCAATTTTTGAATCATAGAGTGACCCCTACCTTTTATATATATCAAATCACTGCCTGAATATAACTATCACAAGTTACACTAAAAAAGAGATCTACATGGAAAAGGGCACAGTAGGGATGAGCACAATTCACTTATCCTTTGTAGTTATCATAGGTTGACTAGTAAAGTAGAATATAAGTTATAAAAATATACATCATGTGAACGTCACCTGCAATAAAAATATCCCAAATAGTAGCTCAGACCATCTCCACTAACACTTCTAAATATATCATGTAAACCAGATACAAGTACTAAAAAAGATATATAGAATAGACATACTTCAAATCAAACAAAAAAGCACAACACTAACATACATAATACATAAAACTCAATAAGGATGATAATGATGATGATGTAATATGTTTTAGGTTTTCACATAACCTCTATATACACCTATTAAGCAATGATTCTAGGTAGGATCCATGGGGGGTTTGCAACACATAGATAATCTCAATACTCAATACTATCTTAATATATATATTTTCTCTCAAACTAATGGGATATGACAAATGATTTTAAGAAGGTATCCCAGTTTTATAATAAATCAATATTTCCACAATGGTACCAATGTCTCATAAATATATTTATGAAATAATCGCAAGCAAACAAAAATATGAATTTCAAATACAACCCATATGCACTCATGTGAGTGAAAAATCCACTTAGTAGGCCTACTATCCATGATCCAATATAAGCCATGTACAATTAGAGTGAAATATGGAAGTAATATATCATAGATATCACATAAAGCTCAACTTAGGCATATCTACATGGAAGAAAAAATATATATACAAAATGCCAATAATATGATATAAGACCCCCACATAGGATACACATATCAATTATTGTATCAAGCCATCAATAACTATAACATAAGCCCCCACACAGGCATAAAACCATTATAACACTATTTCCATGATTCATTCCTATACCCATAACATGATTTAATAGAAGATATTAACTACCCTACTTAGTTTGAAGAAATTTAATCCATAATATACCTCAAATGATGAAATTTAGTCCAAAGCTTTAACACGAAGCCTTTCCCCTCTTAAAAAGCCTTGAAACTAACTAAAGAATGAAAATACAAAATCTATGTATTAAGAGAAACCTAATGTTGCATATATTTCCTATTTCTAAGTCATGATCAAAAATGGACTTCTATATCTTGTTTTGAAGATGATGAGCTGACAACAAGAGAATAGGTGCCTGGGTCTTTATGGAAACCTATAGTTTTCATCATCTGATGTAGTTTTTTTTGTTAGTGTAACAAACTATGAAGGTAAGTTGTGTACCAATCAAGAAACCAAGCGTAGTCAAAATTCTACCCTAATCATTATTCATCTACAAATAGAAAAGAATGCTCCTCAATTCGATAGTTCTTATAGCTTTCTATTCAATGAAAAAATCAACAAAAACTCAAATATTACTCAAGTTCTAAGATTTTATGTGCTTACAGAGTGTTTGTTATTTATTCAAGTCTTGGTCTGTAATTGAATTACTCATCATGTAAGACTGATGCTTTTTTGTGTCTTTAGAGTTCTTAAGTAGATTTACTTGAGGTTATATTGGTTAGAGTTAATTAATATTAAGGTGAGATACTAATGATGTTGTCTTGGTGAGTTTGTAATAGAGTTGTTGCAAACTAGAGTAGGTTATATTTAAGTTCTAATGGAGCCTGTAATCATGAATTTTATTATAGTGTATTGTTGAGTGTTTGGAGGGCAAGCCATGTATTTTCCTCTCTTAAGCAACGAGGTTTCCACGTTTATTTTTAGCGTTTTTTAATTTCTAGGAAATTTTGTATTTCCTAACGCCTTACTGTTTTATTGCCTGTGTTTGACTCTAAGGGACCTAGTCCCCCACAGTGTGGTGTAATTCTTACTTTTCATCAATTGGTATAAAATCAAGGACACCTTAAAAGGTTTTTACCTAGAGTGATTTATTGATCATGGTTGCTCCACCTACTCTAGAAGAAGTGCAATTTACCACTAGACCACCCTACTTTAATGTGAAGTACAATAGGTGGTTAAAAACCAAGATGTATGACTTCATTATGGTTGAGGACAGTAAGATGATGGATTTAATACTTAATGGTCCTCATTTGCCTATTTTAGAGGTCAAAGAAGGAGACATAGCAAGAATGGTTGTAAAAAATAGGAGAGAGTTTAAGGATGGAGATCAAAATAAATTTGACAAGAATTACAAGGGAAAGAAACATCTTGTTTATGGCATTGGACCTATGAAATATAAATGGATTTATTCTTGTGAAAATGCTAAGAAAATCTAGAATTGCTTATGGACTGCTCATGAAGGAACCACTAATGTGAGGGATTCAAAAGTTAATATTTTGACTACTTAGTATGAAACCTTCACCATGAAATAAGAAGAAACTACCCAAGAGATGCATACTAGATTTACTTCAATCCCAATGAGTTATACTTCTTAGGAAAAGTTATTCTGCACTATAAAAAGGTGAAAAAATTGTAGGTGCTCTTTCTAAATCCTACGAAAGCAAAGTGGGTGCTATTTCGAAAGTAATAAACTTGAAGACTCTCACTATGGATGAACTTAGTGGTAATCCGAAGAATCATGAACTACAGTAATAACAAGGGTAAGAGAAAAAAGAAGCAAGAAGATAAAAATCTCTAGCATTGAAGGCTTCAAAGTCTAAAACAAGTGAGAAGGACACTGATGTTGCCTATTTGGCAAATATAATATTTAGAGCCATAAACAAAACAAGTCAATTTCATAAGAGAGGAAATAGAAGACAAAAGGGAGGAGTTATTGAAGTTTGTCACAAATATGGAAGTCCTGAAGATTTAATTAAGGACTATCCAATGCACAAAATAAATTTTAAAGAATATCTCAAGACTAGAGGTGACAAAGAAAGTAACAGGGACTAGGTCTTTGTAAAATCAAGAAGAAAGGATGCAATTGATTATGCATTGAAAAAGGCTATAGAAGTCTATGGAGACTACTCTAGTAAATCATATGAAGTTGACACATCTGAAGATGTGTCTATGCAAGCTATGGAAGATAGTGAAGTCATCTATGATTCCTTATTTTCTCTTACCCAAAGATGAATAAGAAAATAAGGTAACTCTCTCTAACATTAAGGAAACTTAGATAACTACTTTGATAGGAAGATAAAGAAACTTGCAAGTATACTCATTGATTTTGTGTGTGAACTAATTACTAAGAAAAATGCGTTAGAAAAAAAAATAAAAAGTAAAGAGCTTTAATTAATTTCCTTAACTCTCTAGATATATGAAATAGAGGAACAAATTACTAAGTCGAAATCTGAAAATTTGAGTTTAATAAATCGACTAAAAAAAGTTGATGATTCTGATGGTAAAGGGGAAAAAAGCCTCAAGGATTCAAATTAAGCTTGAAGAAAGGTTGAGGGTTTCTCAAAAGGAACTTATGACTCCACTCTGTAAGAATGAAGAATTAGAAAGGGACCTGGTTCGTATAAGGGAAGAACATAACAAATCACTAAAATGGACCACAACCTCTCTAATCCTTTCTAATTTAATTGGTTAGGGTGTCAATAATGGTAAAGGCCTTAGATATAAGTATAAAACCCAATCACTTGGGTGTCAAGAGAAGGTTGTTCATGGTATTAGAAATAGGGTCCACAAACCTCTATCCTCATTATCGAAGAGATGGACATATAAAGGAAAACTATCAATATTGGCTTAGAATGGTAGTACTAAATTCATCCAGCAGAAGAATTATTATCCTAAAGGTTTCATGCCCTTAAAAAATGTAAAGAAGAACTCTCTACCTAGATAAGCCCAGAAAGATTTGATCGCCCAGAAAGATTTGATCACACCTTTGTCTTCCTATTGGGAACTCAAACTCAAATGGGTTCCCAAATCTAAAGAATAACTATTTGCAGGTACGAGAAAGGGAAAGCACCAAAAACTAGTTCATGCATAGTGGATATTCAAAGAATATGCATGGGAGGACTGACTACTTTCTCTCTTTGAAGACATCTCAAGGTTGAGATGTATCTTTTGGAAATGGTAAAAATGGCTATATTCAAGGTGCATGAAAGATTGGAAAATAATCTAATTAAGAAATACAAGATGTGTATTATGTGAATGTCCTTAAATACAATCTTCTAAGTGTTTCTCAAATCTGTGACAAAGGTAATGAGGTGAAGTTCTTCTCTGATGGATGTATTATGTCAAGCTTGATGTCTAGGAGAGTTATTCTCAAGGATAAAAGGATCAAAAATATATATATCACTGATTTAGAGTCACGACTAATGTGGAATTAACCTACCTAAGTGTTCAATGTAATGATGCGGATTTATGGCACAGAAGGCTGGGACATGTAAGTTTCTCTTTACTGAACAAGTAGATTTCAAAGGACCTGGTCCATGGCATACCAATACTAAAACTTATAGACAACAAGGTTTGTAATACCTCTATTAAAGGCAAAAAAATCAGGTCTTCCTTTAAGCAGAAGAAGTAGGTGAGTACTTCTAGACCTCATGAGATGTTGCATATGAATCTATGTGCACCTGTTAAACTCTAAAGTAGTGGAAGAAGATGTATGTGTTTGTCATTATGGATGACTACTCTAGGTTCACCTGGACAATGTTCTTGAGAACCAAGGATGAAACCTATGTGGTTCTTGTTACTTTTTCCAAGAAAATTCAAATGAAGCTAAATTGGAACATTGATGAATTTAGATCTGATCATGAAACTGAATTTGAGAACATTTAAGTTGTTGGTTTCTATCCTAAAAATCAAATCAATCATAACTTCTCTGCTCTGAGGTCTCCTCAGCATAATGGAGTGGTTGAAAGAAAGAATAGAACCTTCATAGAGATTTCCAGGACCATGTTGATTTATAGTGTGCTTCTAAGGAACTTTTAGGCTAAAGCTACAAATACTTCTTGCTATGTGACAAATAAGTGCTTTATTAGATCACTCTTAAACAAGACCCCATAGGAAATTGTGTTCAACAAAATGCCTAATATTGACTAGTTCATATCTTTTGGGTGCAAATTCATTATTCTAAATAATGAGAAGAATGGTCTAGGAATGTTTGAATCCAAAAGTGATAAAGAAATATATTTGGGATATTCCTCGAAGTGGAAAGAATACAGAGTTTTAAAAAAAAAGAACTCTATTTGTTCAAGAAAGTGTGCATATGCCTTTGATGATTCAGGAAAGCTAATGTATCGAGGTGACGGTGAAGATTCGAAATTGAAAAACCCATTTTTATTCAAAGGGATGATATTGTTGAAGATGATGGTCAATGACTAAATGATGCATATGTGAATGATGAAGGTGATGGTGATCTAGGATCTCAGTTACAAAATATTGCTCTAGTTGAGAATATAAAGAAGGGTCCAGTCAAACTCTTCAAGGACCTGGTCCCCGTGGAAATCATCTCAAAAGGTCAAATTGGAGGCACAAATCGTCTCTCCTACTTGAGAATCTGACAACACATTTGGATTCTGGGGCCCAAAAAAGAGCTCAAGCAAGAAATTTCACGGTATTTTTAGCATTCTTGTTCAAAACTGTGCCAAAAAATATGAAAGAATCTCTAAAAGATGCTGACCAGATCAATGCAATATAGGAGGAGCTTCGACAATTTGAAAGAAATAAATCCAGGCACCTGGTCCCCAGACCTGTTGGAAAAATAATTATTGGGACGAAATGGGTGTAAAAAAACAAGCAGGATGAGCATGGCTCTATTACAAAAATAAAACAAGACTGGTTGTTCAAGGTTATAACTAGGATGAAGGAATCGACTATGATAAGACATTTTCCCTGTCGTAAGGCTAGAGGGTATTAGAATTTTTATTATGTTTGCTGTTTATATGGGGTTTTAACTCTTCTAATTGGATGTCAAAGGTGCTTTTATAAATAAAAGCTTAATGAAAGAAGTCTATGTTAAAAAAACTCTGGGTTTTAAGAGAGGGAAAAATAACAATACTAACTTTCTAAAATAGCAACCTACTAATTACTTAGATATATGTTGATGACATAATCTTTGGAGCTACTTTTGAATCACTATGTTTAGAGTTTTCAAACCTAATGGGGAGTGAATTTAAAATGAGCATTATGGGTGAGTTGAGTTTCTTCCTAGGCTTGTAGATCAAGCAAACTGATATAGGAACAATGATCTATTAAGATAAGTATATCTAGGAGGTTCTGAAGAACTACAATATGGGAGATGCCAAGCCAATTGAAATTCCAATTAGAACTAGTTCTAAGATAGATAATGACGAATTTGGTCCTTCAGTTAATGATACCATGTATAGAGGGTTTGTTGGATCCTTACTATATCTTATTGTTAATAGGCCAAATATTGTGTTTACTATGGAAATGAGTACAAGATTTTGAAGCCTTTCCTAAAGAGTCTCATTTGAAAGTTACAAAAAGAATTCTCGAGTATCTAAAAGCTACAGGGGACCTGGTCCCTTTTTATTATTCGAGCGATAGTTTTGTTCTCGTAGGTTATGCTGATACTAATTATGCTAGATTTTGGGAAGATAGAAAAAGAACCTTAGGAATGGCTCATTTTCTAGGTTCTTCCTTAATCTCTTGGGGTTCTAAAAAGAAGAACTAATTTTCTTTATCACCTACTGAAGTTAAGTATTTTTTTGCAACTTCTTATTGTGCTTAATTGGTATGGATTAAATAATAATTACAGGGTTATGGTATTGTCTCATACATTATCCCACTGATGTATGAAAACATAAGTGCTATTAACATGTCTAAGAATCCAGTAAAGCATAAGAAGACCAAGCATATTTATGTGAGACGTCATTTTCTGAGAGATAATATTGAGAAGGAAAATATTTGTATGAATTTTTGTAGGACTGAAGATCAAATAATAAATATATTTACTATGACTCTTCATAATAAACAATTTGTGAAGAAGATGTTGAGTCTGGGGTTAATCAAAATAACCTGACCTACTAGATAAATCATTTTTTCTCCCTAAATTTTGCTATGATCAGGAGATAGGTATCCTTGAAAAAGTATGTACTTGTTTGTCTAACTCAATATGATCCCTAGGTAGGTGTACACAAATGGGATAACTTTAGAGGAGGACAAATGTGACATGCACAAATTTGAGGATTCACTCAAGAAAGAGAAGGGCCTAGTCCAATCCTTAGGTTTGTATCATGAATGTGCATATTTTTGTTCTTTAGAAAAAGCTATATATTTTCTCTCTCTGTGTTAGAATATTGTATTTTCCTAAAACTAAAGATGAGTCACTCGAAAAGAAATCAATCTTATCTCACTTTTTCAAAAGATTATCCTTGTGTGTATATGTTGCGGTAATGCCCTTTCAAAATTTGTGGTCTTTTTTGTTTCAAATAAGCACCTAATATAAAATAGTAATGTCCTTAGAATTTAGTTTTGATAAACACCAACTCTCAAATGAACTTTAAAACTCCAAGTTCTCTTCCTCTTTCACATCCTTATCAGGACAACACATGAATGAATTATTCTTCACAACCACCTCCGTGGATGAACCTCAAGTGATTGAAATCCCTATGAAAATTATTGAACTTCTTCCTAAAGTCTTGTTGTCTGAAAATATCCTTTTATTCAAAGAGTCAACAAAGTTAAGTAATTATATCCCTTCAAAGTCAGACTTCTTCTTCACTCAACTCGTTGATGTAGATTAATCCCTTAAAATACTTAATTTTCTTAAAGTATAGTGACAAGTGATGATTGGGTTGCTAAAATCTTATTTTGCTGTCAAGTAACCCAAAACAAAATTAGTTTAGTCCTAAGACACAATATGTCAGTATGAAAACAGGAAGGTCAGGAGTGAAATATAGGAGTCCTACTATGAACAACAGACTTTATAGGGACCTGGTCCCAAAAAGAGAAAAGTCATTTAAAGGGAATCTATTATTTCTTCCAGTAGAAGGAAATATAAGGAAAAACGTAAGCTGGTGCCCAAGAAAGTTAGAAATAGGTTCTTGAGAAATCAAAAAGTACTGACTAGGAGGGTTTTTGACTCAAGTTTTTTAACAAAATAGAGCATAATGGAATTAATTGAGATTGTTAAATAACAAAATGGATCTATTGTATGGAAGGACCCATTCCTACAGTCTTTGATAGGATAGTTAGGGAATTTTATTCCAAATTAAATTTTCCTTAAGATAGACTGAAGATGACTGTTATTGTTCAAGGAGAAAAACTAAATTTTGATACGATATTAGTTGGGAGAATTTTGAATGTTCCTAACAGTGCTGTGAGGAATATCTCATAACAACAACCCTCAGCAGATTTTATGGCAAATGCTTGGAAGGTCATAGGTGTTGCTACAGTAAATAGGAAATAACTCAAAAGTGAGTTACTATTACTATTTGACTTTGTTAACAAAGTTATTTTGCCTAGACCACAAAAAGATGAACATTACTTCTTCATCTACTGATTTGTATATGATAGAGTATCATATAAGTTTTGAGTTCATTAGTTTATCTGCTCTAGTTATGTAGCACATCCATAAAGTTGTTTATGGGAAAAATAGAAAAAACGTCATGCCTTATGGATACTGGTTGAACAGAGTGTTTGATCATTTATGTATTATCTGGGAAAATGGAACTCCTTGAACTGTGATACAAGAGTTTGGTATGAAAACTCTAAAAACAATTAGCGTATCGTAAAGAATTAGGAGCCATATTGCACTAGGAGATCCATATATAAATAGAGGAATTAAAGCTTAACACAGCTGATAAAGATGCAAATATTAGCAAATTGTAAATGACAATTCAACATTTTTCTAATAAGGATCCAAGTTTCTCTGAAGAATTTAGAACTGAGAATGCTGAACTAAGTTAGAGAGTTTAAACTCTAACCGATGAGGTTCTTTTCTAGAATGTAGAGATAAAGAAGCTAACAAAGGAACTGTAGAACTTTTATTCTATAGAAAACAATAACATGGCTCTACTTCTTCAAACCCTCTTCCCAAGTCCATCACCTGTTTAAATTTTCTTTACTTATGTGGCTTTTTTGATGGAACATTAGAATCTTGCACAAAAATAATACTTAACTTTTATGTATGAATGAATCATTGTTTGTGTGTTTCATCTGTCTCTCCTTTACAAAAAAAGTTGTTCTTCATGTTAGTGTTGCCCCATTGACCACTAAATTAAATAAAACATGCTTATTTTACTCTTGGTTTACTTTATCACTTTTGAATGATGCCATAAAAGGGAATACTACTAAATTTATGTGGTAGGGATAAGGTACCAAGCGTTGGTGTTGAATTACAGATATAGGCATATGTGTTGAATGCAGGTGAAACATGATGGCATATTGATAGGGGGAAGAATGTTGGTGCATAGTAAAATAGGGAAGCATGGTGCATAAGTATTAGGGGAACATTCATCGACAATATTTGTGATAGCTTAAATAGAATGGCTTGTCATCATCAAAAAAGGGGAAAATCACTACATCTTGTTTTGATGATGATTAGTTGATAATAAGGGACCAGGTCCTTGTGTGTTCATGAAAACATAAAACTGTCACTGTCGTACACAGTTTTGTCTATTGGTATAACAAAGTGCGCAGGTGAGCTGTGTACTATTCAGTACACCTAGCCTAATTGAAATTCTACCCTAATCATTATCAAGCTATAAATAGAAAAGAATTCTCCTCTATTACAAAGTTTTTGCAATTTTTCTATTCAATGAGAAAACCAACAAAAACTCAAATATTGCTCAAGTTCCAAGCTTTTGTATGCTGAGTGAGTGTTTGTTCTTGAGTCAAGTCTTGGTCTGTAAGGGAATTACATATCTTACAAGAATAATGCTATTCTTGAATCTTTAGTGTGCTTAGGTAGAGTTACCTGAGTTATTAAGCAATATTGACGTGAGAACTATACAGTGTTGTGAAGGAGAGTTTGTAATAGAGTTTTTGCAAACTAGTAGTTCTTAGAGTTAAGTTCTAGTGGAGTCTGCAACAATGAGTTAGATTATAGTGGATTTTTGACTGCTTGTAAGGTCAAGCCATTGTGTTTTCTATCTTGAGCAAGGAGGTTTACCCATCAAATTTTATTTTTTTTAATTTCAAGGAAATTTTTTGTTTCCTACTGCATTACTAGTTTAATGCATGTGTCTGTCTCTAAGGGACCTGGTCCCCCACAGTGTGGTTCAATCCCTGACGTTTCATCATGGACCTCTAAAACAGGTTTTAGAAATAGAAGGTTAAAACCAGAAATTTTTTAATTCATAAAAACTATACCCATGATTAAAGAAAGCAATAGAAGAAAACCGAAGTGAAAATGGGTCAAAAATAAGGTTTAAAAGAAATACTATTTTATGCCTTCTGGGACAAAATCCCCAGATTTCACTTTTGAAATGACAAAATACATGTTTTACATGACAATAATCAAGTATAATAGTTGAAATAGTAACTTGGAGCTTACTCAAGATTGAAAATTGAATAACTCGACCCAAAACCTCTTAACTCGAAGCTCAAGACCTTATAAATAGGAGAAATTTGAGAAAATGATCTTTTATACTATGCGAGGTTTGACCGCACAAGTAGTCAAATGCCGCTTTGGCAATACCCGTGTGCTTCACAGTCCTCTTAAGTAGACAAGGGCCACTTAAGCGGATAGGGATTCACTTTAGAGGCCCCCTACTAGTGAGTCAGGACGATTAATAGACTGAATGGCTGCTTAAGTGACCTACGCTAAAGTGACCCTTGTGTTGCTTTAGTAGTTGTAGAAGCTAGGTGGTACGCCAACTAGGAATTGGAGAATTTCCAAGTCTCCCTGATCCTTTGCTATTCATCCCAAATCTAAAAAATTTAAATGAACTATGCTATCCTATAAAATGTGACAATCCAGACTTAACGGTGATTTCAAATTTTTAAAAGAGGTTGTTTCAAAAATTTAACCCTCGAGACCCAATTTAATAATCCTCAAAATTTAGGGTAATCTGATATAAATCCATAAAATTGCACCGACCATGCCACCAACCCAAAATCGATGTTTTAGATCTATTCATGTAGTCCATTGTGACATTCAATACACAGAACAACAAATATTGATTGAAGTCAAATATAAAGACTTATTGACTGCCAAAATTCACAAATTGCACCATAATGCATTGGGAACCATGCCCACTATCCCCACACCCTAGAAAAATTATGTAGCAACCATAAGGTGGGGTAAAATGGTCAATTCACAAAAAAATAAATAATTCACAAAAATTAATTCCTACAGTTCTAGACTTTATGTCGTAGTCAAAATTTTAATTCGAGGTTGTTTTGAAAAAAAGTAGGTCACACAGTCATATAACATTTTTACCAATTTTTCATCAATAGCCCGAAATGCATTCGAAAGCCTAGGACCCGAAACAAAGGGCCCCTATCCTAAAATCAATGTTTCAGAGCAGGTTGAACTATCAGAATTGGTATATAATGTCATTGGACTAATATTTTTACCCAGTAGCTAATTAATAGCAATAAAGACTTTAAAATCAGGAATTGGCTCTAAGAACTAAATGTTTTGGCTGGTTACTGAATTGTCAAATCCAACAATTCATAAATGACTTAGGGTAGTGATATGAGAGCTCAAAAATGCAAAAAAAATTTGGAAATACAGAAAATAACCTAGAGGGTCATTATAATAACCACTATAAAAAGAACTTTTGGCTGTGAAAATAAATGGTTAGGATTACTTGATGTCTAAAAATGGTAAGGATATTGGACCTACATCTCACTCTCAATCTCCCAAGTAGCCTCATCTACTAGGCAGTGTCTCCACTGAACCTTAATCAATGGCATCTCTCTAGAGCTCAACCGTTTGAGATCCCTAGCAAATGTTAACTTAGGCTCTTCCACAAAGGTTAACCACTCATCTAGCTGAGGCAAGTCCCATCGAGGAACATGAGGATCATTAAGGATGTAATCCTGCAAATTGGAAACATAGAAAATTAAATGGACCATAAAAAAATATAGGGGTAAGGACAACTCATAAGAGACCTCACCAACTGTGCAAATGATCTCATAAGGTCTATTAAATTAGGGGATAAGCTTGCCTTTCCTCCCGAACCTCATCAAAAACTTTATGGGAACTACTTAGAGAAATTCTCAATTACCAACTCTAAATATCAAGGCACAAAGTCTACGATCTGCATTAGCCTTCTGCCTATTATAAGTTGCCCTTATCTTGTCCTAAATCACCTAGACTCTATTCAACTCCTTAAGAAAATTTGTACCATGAGGTCTAAGCTCGGAGGTCTTGAATAATCCAATTAGGGGTCGACAATGTCTACCATATAAATCCTTGAATGGTGACATATCTATACTCGAATGATATCTATTATTACATGTGAAATCTTCCAAGACTAAGTGTTTCTCCCATTAGCCTCAAAGATCCATATCATAGGCATAAAGCATATCCTTAAGAATCTTAATAGTTTACTCCGACTACCCATAAGACTAGGGGTGAAAGGCTTTCCTAAGATCCATATGAGTACTCAACTCCTCGTGAAAAGATCTTCAGAATCTAGAAATGAATACTGAACCTTGGTCAGAAATGATAAATACAAGCACAACATGCAAATTAACTATCTCAAAAACATATATACGAGCTAATATCTTGGCACTGAAGGACATCTGAATAGGAATGAAATATGACAATTCGGTAAATCAATCTACAATGACTCAAATGCCATTAGAACCACTGAAGGTGCAAGGCAATCCATTATTAAGATCCATGGTGATCCGCTCCCCACTTTCACAAAGGAATGGGCAATATTTGAATCAAGACACTAGGTCTCTAATGATTAGCCTACACCTTCTTACTAAATAGGCAACGAGCTATAAAGTTTTCCACATCTCTCTTCATTCCACTCCACCAATAATGTTGCCTTAAATCTCTATACATTTTAGCTATACTAGGGTGAATAGAGTACCTGGAACTGTGAGCCTCTTGCAATATCGAATAAATAAAGTATCCAATTTTTGGAACATAAATGCGACCATCATATCTTAGTGTACATTTAAAATCTACGATATCCCTCATGGACTTATAACTTAACACCTAATCACGGATGATGAAAAATTCCCATATGCTCAAACCGATGACTCTAAATCTTCTAAAATAAAGTTGACCTTGCCTAAACACTAGCAAGGATCCTCTTAAATTCTAAAATATTAAGTCACATTATCATGTTTGCTAAGGAATGGATGTTCTAGGCCAACAACCTCTAAGAAAATAAGATAAAATCGAAGGTACCCATACTTGCCACGTTCTAGCTTACGGATTCTGCCACCATATTCCCCTTGCCTGGATGATAGAAAATAGATGTGTCATAATCCTTAAGCAACTTTATCCATCTATGCTCCTAGAGTTAATCTCTCTCTGGGTTATAAAGTGCTGAAGTCTATGATGAACCATGTATATTGAACAATGCACATAAAAAAGATAATGTCTCCAAATCTAAAGTGCAAGGACTACAACAAACAACTCTTAATCATGAATACGGTAGTTGTGCTCGTGCACTTTTAGCTTACTCGATGCTTCAGTAATAACTCAACCCTGTTATATTAATACTCAACCCAAACCAACACTAAAAATATCACAATATACAGTGGATCCCTCACCCTCAATAGGTAAAGCCAACATAGCAGCTGAAGTGATGAATCCCTTAAGCTTTTAAAAGCTTTACACACATTTCTTAGACTATAGGAAAGGAACCTCCTTCAAGTTAATCTGGTCATCGATGCTGCAATGTAGCAAAACCTTCAATGAAATATATGTAATAATTGTCCAAACTAATGAATTTATGAACATTAGACAGAGATGTAGGCCTAGACCAAAATGAATAGCCTTAATCTCTAATGGGTCCACTGTAATACCCTGCTTCGATACCCCATATCTAACGAATGTCACTGACTTAAGCTAAAACTCACACTAAGAGAAGTTAGGAAAAATCCTACGGTGTCTCAAAGTCTAAAGCATAATCCTCAAATATTGCATATGCTTCTCTCTTATCGTCAAATACCAAAGAATATCATTGTGAACATAATCACATAAGTCTAAATAAGACTTGAACATATGATTCATCAAACCCATTAATGTGGTTGGTGCATTGGTCAACCAAAAAGACATCACTAGGAACTCTTAATGACCATAACAAGTACTGAAGGTTGTCATCGAGATGTCATCAACTCAAATCCTCAACTGATGGTTATTGGACCAAAAACAAATCTTACAGAACATCATCATTCACAGAAGCTGGTCGAATGAATCATCAATGCGAGGCATAGGATACCTATTCTTCACCATTACCTTATTAAGTTTTTTGTAGTCAATAAACATTCAAAAGGAGCCATTCATACTCTTTGTGAACACAAAAAGAGAACCTTAAGTTGGCATAACAGGTCTAATAAAACACTTACCCAAAAGATCCTACAGTTGAAAATTTAGCTCCTTACGTTTGTTAGGAGACATACGGTACAATTTCATTGAGATAGGTCGGGTGCTTGGATAAAGATCAACAATAAACTTAATATCTCACTTAGGAGGAAGACCAGGTAGATTGGTAGGAAAAACATTAGAGAACTCACAGACTAGAAGGAAAAAGTCAAGTATGGTACAACCCATACTAACATCATAAATATAGATGAGAAAAACCTTGTAACCTTTCAAAATAAGCCTCCTAGACAAAACATAAGAAATAATTTATGTTGGCTAGTTTCCAATATCTCCTTGCCACACAACTAGGTGTACGCCAAAGATAAATAAGGTAATGATCTTGCAAAAAAAAATCCAAGGCTGCATGATAGAGGGATAACCAGTGCATGCCTAGAATCACATAAAACTTTACCATATTTAATACAATAAAATAAACCTGAGTATCAAACTCTCAAATAGTCACAAACTTGTTATAAAAATTCAATCTAATACTAAAACATACCCATGAGAGTAGATACAAATAACGCACAAATAAAGAACCATAAGATAACTCTAATTATGAGCCATAGTAAGAAGAGAAAGTCTACTAGAAGCAACAAAACTCTTTATAGCCATGTTAAGAGAATGTCTGAATCCCAAAACTCTTCATAGCCATCTATGGTTTCATGCCTCTCCTCATCAACTACAAGTATATGTGAATCAATAGTAGCCTTACCATTCCGACTGGTGATGACGAGGTAGTGACTGTTGTTTTTTGGATTTTGAATGGTATTTCATAAAAGAGTATATCCCACTGATACTGATTCAATATAGCCAATATTTGATCAAACTATTTCTCAAAATTCTTAATTGCAGTTGCACACAATTCTACTTTTTGGCTCAATCCCTAAATGTCTACCTTAATCCCAATAAAAAAACTCTCTTGGCTCACTAAACCCTAAACCAGCTTAGAAAGAAATATTTCCATCCTTGGTTGAGCATCATGGTTCCTTTTCTTTTATCATAGAGCAAGCATCAAGGTTCCTTGATAGAACATACAAACCACTCTTCTCATTATAATTATCCTTTCTTCTATAGTCACTATCTCACTCACTTCTCCTATCCCTATAATATTTTTGACCTTAATTGCCTCACCTTGACTTCTAAGTATCCTAATTATACCCTCTCCCCTTGTCTCATAAATCCACCATCTCTCTATTGAAGAACATTACTTACTCCTTAAAGTCAGACTCATAATGTATAACAGATATACCTTGTGCGCCTTCTGCATTCACTTTTTCTACTCCTATAGTTGCAAACTGCTTCATGAGCAACAACAATCCTCAAATATTCTACCTCTAGATCAAATGAACCATCTAGGTCTCTTTGCTTAATAGAAGCACTAATTGCATAAGTGTCAGCTTCCCTTTCTTTCTCCTGAGTATGCCATCCTTGATTTTTGGTTATCCAATTTATGATATTTGCAGCCTACTCCTAAAAAATACTTATGAAAGTCCCACTGATAATAGTATTAGAAATAGTGTTGGTTTTTGCCTTTAGGGCCTTATAGAATATATCGAGCAAATTCCTATTTAAAAATCTATGATTGGGCACATTCATCAATTTTCTCATCAATATCAAGCAAGTCGCTTACAATGCCTCTAAATGTAATTATCTAAAATTGTAAATCTCATTCTTCAACTGCTATCAAGAAATATGTCCATAACTTATTAAAAGTGCTAATGAATCCATGGGGTAATTTTTCTAACCATAATATCGCTTTGCTTGTAAGAGATAATGGGAATAACCTGAGTCTCAAAGCTTCTTAACTCACCCTTGATAGATTATATGAAGTGCAAATTCCAAAAAAATCATAATGTTCATGTTGTCATCATTCATAAGACAACCATCACACACACCTTTATGAATAAGTAACTAATTCATTGCACTCATAATATAATATTTCATTCCTTGGCGTAACTCTAGAGGAATGATAACTCCAGTATCAATCAGTTTATAATAGCCCAAATATTCCTTTAGATTATCATACACTAGAAAGTAATGAAAAGTGGGTGGTTGAACTCTATCTATTCTAACTCTATCCCTATTGAGTGCTGCTCGATAGTCTGCTACGTCCTATGTATCTTTTTCCTTAGCACATCGAGCTAGTGGTAACCTTATATTCTCTTTGACTTACAATCCATTATTTTTATCCTATAAATTCTCATGAGCACTAGCCAAAGGTGGAAAATTCAATGCATTTGGATTATTCTAAAGACCTTCATGTCGGTCTCTGTAAGACCTCACAAATTTTCCTACTCGTTAAAGCTCTTTATAGCATGTCAAGGGTAGCTTCACACTTAGAAAATTATCGCTAAGTGTTAAGACTTAGTTTATTTTAGCCTTTGAAAGTTGACATTCTTATTTCATGACCTTTACGTCCATAAATTATTGATATTTAAGTTAATCCATGCTCAACAATATCAATAGACATTCTCGGATGAGTTTTGAATTTTTTGGACCTCGTTTAGACCAAGTTCAAGTGCCTAAAATAGTGGACCAATGCGATCTTGGTGCACCGCGTCGCCTATTGCATTGGCCAACAAATTAGCAGGCTTTTAGAATCAAAAATTCTAAGGATCGACGTGATCATGAAACGACGCAATGAGTATTCCATCAATGCCATCAACGTGCCCCGTCGACCCACGCATCAATACCCAGTTATCAGTCATTAAAACAGCCATGACCCCAGGGCTATTTTAGTCTTTTTCCCACTCTTATATAACCCTATAACATAATATTCAGCCATTTTTTACCCACATATACTAGTTTTCTCTCAATTTTACTCAAGAAAAATCATTAGGATTCATAATTCAAGGCTCAAACCACAAGAATTCCACTGAAAATCTTTGTAGAATTAAGAACTAAGGTATGTTGGATGCTGATTTTTGGGTTCCTTCCACCTAAGAAGTTCAAGAATATTTTTCTAAATTTAAATATTTGATATTTAGGAGTTTTCATGATTTATTTGAATTGAAAATTCATGTTTATGATGTTTTTGAGTCTTAATTCATGTTTTGACTACAAAGTTCCAAGCTTTGGTTCTAGTATGAGGTGAATTTCATGATATTCATAATAAACCCAACAAAATGCATGTTGATTGATGTAACCATGTTAATTAGATGCATTGAATGTTGTATGACAAAAGTATGCTCCCCTTATGTTTGATAAAATGCTTATGTGAAGGAAACAGAGTCATTATAGCATGTTGACGAGCAATCCCCAATTGTTTATTGATAACGCTCAATCTACAGCTCTCGTAGGAGTGTAAAGAATTCGTTAGCAAATATAGAACCCAACCTGGGTTGGGTGTCGATCCCACAGGGAATAGCTTGGCCAACAATTAAGCAAAATTACTAACCTTTTGGTGCAAGTCTCGTAAGAAGGGGGCAGTCTTGTCGTGCAAGTAATGTAAACAATAGCTGAAAATGATAAAGTAAAGAGAGAGAGATTGTTACGTGAGTTGTAAACAATGAGAATTGAAGCGTTGGGGTTATGTCCACCTTCTGAGGTATACGTCTCTATTGGCTATGAGTGTGTAGAGTTTTGACATGCAACTGCTTATAGAGAATTGTAGTCGATGGTAAATCCAAGCGTCTTTCGACCTCAACAAGGACTATTTCACTTTAACTCTTTCAAGCATAAAGCGTGTCTAACGGTACGAATTCTCCAAGAGGTTAGTCCAGTTATGGCACTAGCTTTTTAGTAGGAAAGGGTGTCCTACTACCTTGACACTATCTCTTTTCCAGACAAATAACCTTTCTTTCGAACAAGTTAAATGTTAGACTGGCGTATTCTTGCGTTTCCAACTGCAAAGAATGTGGATTAAGATGAAGAGAATAATGATATAAGCAATATACATGTCACGAACTCTCAAACTCACAGCAATAGATAGTAACTTATTCGGCTTCCATAACCCCAATAGAGACGTTTAGTTACCCATGAAAGCGAAGGAGATCACGATTGACATTGTTGTTATACCACAAGATTGAGTAATTTTCGTGTAGCTTAGGTGGTAGGCGTGTGGCGTGAATTCCAAGGCAAAAGTAACAATTCTCTTGTTGCGGTAGATAAGAATAGATGAATAGAAGAAGAAAAATAGAATTAATGGAAAGATTAGAAGAGTAGTAATTGAGAAGTAGAATGTATCTCTCCACTAAGGGAGGATTGTTAGAAGATGTATAGCATGATAGGGTATTTATAATACCCATATCCTAATCCTACTAAGCTAATGAAATGCTTAACCAAATCCTACTAAGCTAATGAAATACTTAACCCAATTGTACTAGGTTAAGGTAACATTATCCAAATCCAAATAAACTAATGAAATACTTAACCCAATTGTACTAGGTTAATGTATTATTATACTAATCCAAATAAGTTACTGCAAGTCCCCAAAGTCTTCAGAAATGTTGTTTTAGCCCGGGACAGATTTCCCATACATCACTTTTGGTCCTTTAGGCGTCCAAACTCCCTTTCCTTCCTTCGTGAGCTTTCTTTAGCGTCAAGTAAGCCATAAAATGCTGATTTATGCATCATTTATACTTGAAAATTTGCTAATCATGTTTGTTAGCTCATTTACAGGAAAAAGGACTAAAAGTGCATGAAATATATAATTTGTTCTCAAAACTAGGCTAAAATATGGGCAAAATATATTGATATAGGCGTGTAAATTCGCCTATCATCAACACCCCACACTTGCAGCTTTGTTCATCCTCGAACAAAATATCATGTCCCTCTAAACATCAACTTAGGGTTTCAGAGCAACAACACAAAACATTCGTCAAGACAAGCACAGCAATTATCAACAAAGAGTAGTTTTTCGATCATTAGTAGAAACCATTTAACCTCTATCATAGACTCGTGATGGTGGTTAACTCATATTCAAAAGTCAAGTCACAAACAATCATACACAACTATCCAAAACTCATCAACCATGTGTGTCTCACAATATATTACCCATAGTCACTCACAAGTATAGCATATTTTTCAAACATGGGTATCAAAATATCCTTGCTCTCACTCTCACAAAGAATTCGTATGCAGCAACTGATGACCATAGGCTTACCCTTAGTGTACTACTCCACTAAATGTCAGAATGTTGAGATTAGGATCAAGTAGGTCTTTTGATGGTTGTAATGTAGGCTAAGGGACGGGTAGGACTATTTTGGCCAAGAATAGTGACTAGGTTCCTAAGCGCTTTAATACATCACTTTGTATCATTGACACTTTTTTCTTTCAACCTTTCTTCTTTCTTTTATTCTACCACCCTTTTTCTCCTCTTTTGTTTTTCAATTTTAGGCATAACTCATTTTTCAGCTTTCTTTTCCTTTTTCTTTTCACAACATACCTCTTATAATAGCACTTTCTTTTTCATAACACATTCAAGCACCATTACAATTTATAGCATTATACTCACCCAATTTCCTCTTATGTTGTCACATGACTTTTTCACTTTAAAGCACTTAGGAATTTGGATCAAATTACGGTCTTGAAAGAAAATGGATTAGGCTTGCATGGAAGGTTGTCAAAGAAATATGCTAAAGGCTCAAAAGGGTTTAACTAGGATGATGTCCATGGGTAGGTAAAACTGAAGGTAAACAAATATAGGTTGCCACAGAAATGCCTAAATCATATCCTAAACTTACACTCCTTATTTTCGCTTTGCATACATACCAGACAAGTTCTAGCATCAACCACAAACATAGAATATACTATTATCTCACACACACAAGGCACATGGTCGACTTGATTGGAAGTAATATAGACTCTCGACCCAACAAGTGAAGGAATTGAACCAAAAAATATCATATAATGAGTCACAACTAGAGTCTAAACGTCTTAATAGTCACAATTGTAACACATACTCTTGTTATAATCTCATGCTGCCTGTCAAAATAATTTTATGCGAAGCTAGAAAAAATTTACTCCTAAAAAAACTTTAAAAAACAAAAAAAAATGAACTCAAATAAAAAACTTAAAAAAACAAAAAAATGAACTCAAAGTAACAAAGTAAAACTCAAATAAACAAAGTAAACAAACAAACATAGGTGCAAACAGAGAAGTGTAGCATGCGATACCGCCACCCCACACTTAAACGGGACACTGCCCTCAGTGGAAAATAAATACGAAGAACCTGGTTAGTCGGACTCTTCCTCAATGTCGGGGGTCATACCCCCTTCGTCTGAATCATCATAAGAGTCGTTGTCAGAGTTCTCCTCCTCGTAAGAATCAGGCAAGCGTCGATCGTCATCAGTCGTCACATCATACTCTAGAGGTTCCTAAAAGTATACACCCACTCCACACACCTCCCATGCATGCATGTTTATTGGGTAGTCGTGGTCCAGCTGTTGGAGCTCTTCAGCAGTTGGAACACGTCCACCACTCATCATAGCGAATCGTGTCATGCCATAGAGATGACGGAACAAAATCTCATCACGAGCATGTCTCTCTGCAGTAGTAAGGTTGACACCATGAGTTGTTTCAGCATCTTTGACCTTGGTGAGGTCAACCTTCTTTGGGTTATGTGGGAGTTTGTGGTCAGCTGGTTCCTCTTCGATATCCTCCTTCCGCAAGATTGCTATCAACAAATTTCCAAATGTGAAGTGGGACCTTTTGTGGAGTCTGGCCTTCCTCACGGTAGATCGAATTATTACCCCAAAGTTGATAGGGACATTCGTCATCAAAGCATAGACCAAACACACTCTATCTCTTGATATCTTGGTGTATTGAGTCCCAGGAATAAGGCATGAGTTGACAATGCGCATCCAGATTCTTGCTTCCCTATTTAGTGGAGCATAAGGGAAGGTGTTGTGTCGGCCGGTTTCTTTATGTCTGCCCCACCTTGCCATCGATCTGCTTCCACAAAGTGTGTGTCATATTTCTCTATAAGGAGGCCTGCTGTACAGCTCTTTGAATGGTGCTGTGTCGACCGAAGGTAAGCCAAGAAAAGAGTTGATCCAATCCGCGGTGAGCTGTAACACTTGGCCCCGAATTTTGACTTCATTGCCTGTTGTGTTCGGCGACCAGTTGGCATAAAACTCTCTTGTTAAATCAAGGTTGCATTCTCCCATGTCGCGGAAGATGAAATCCAGCTTCAATGCCATTATTTTTGCCAACATACGCGGCTCCTTCTTTGCTAAGGTTTTCTTGTTGATCAAGTTGACGTGGACATATTTTCGTTCTTTGTTGTTCCTGTACCATTCTTTGGCTTCCTCCTACAGAACCCATTTTATTCCAAACATTCTGCGGGGTAGTTGTGCTGAGGATGATTCTCCTTGGTCCTTGCGACCTCTCTTTTTGCCCTTTTGGGAAGTGGTAGCCTTCTCCTTGCCTTGCCTTGCTTTAGGTGCCATTGTACCTGAGACTAGAAATATTGTTAGTGGCAGCACAATCTCAATCGATACAATCTATAAACAAGCATTAGGGGTACCACCCCACACTTAGTTTTATTAACACAAATCAGTGAAGTGAAAGTGGTCGAGTACTCAGATTTCATCGACATACGTTTTAGGATTGTATTCCGACAAGAAAATCAGCAATGAATCACTTACTTGCAGCCATTGGACTACTTTCATGGTAGATATAACAAAACTACTACATAGGGGTTACCACATGGAATAGTTATTCTTACAAAAATCACAACCTCTTATGCCGGTAGGCACTATAAGTCTTATCCCGATGGTCGGGATAGTCTAACATGTAAGTATCCTAACAACAATCTTAAGCAATGTTCATAGCCATAGTAATTCCGTAAATATCATAACAATGCTATTGAAACCAAATTCAAGTCGGAAACAAGTCAAGATTTTCCTACGTATATGTTCACTTACATGATTTTGTATCAACTATCCAAACACATAAACATCACCAACAATCTTCTATGATTTAGCAATTCATAGTAGACATAGCAACGTAGTACTTACGAGAAATAAATGAAGAATAAGAGAGCACTTACTTTCTTGAAGCTTGTGGGGATGGTTTTGTGAATTGGAAGAGCAAAAGAAGAAAATTTTGAGAGGATTTGGATTGATATGCGGCGCCCTTAGGTCAATTTTTAGTGTGGTTATGTTGTAAAACTAAGTCCCCTTTATATAGGAAGAGAATGGGTCAGGTTATGACCCATTTACAATCGGTTTTGGAGACAAAAATCCCATATATGCGGCGCATAATGCTTGGCATAGACATGACATATGCGGCGCATTGTCTATAGCATAATGGGACATATGCGCCGCATAGTTTATGGCATTTGTAGACATATGCGCCGCATAGTCTATGGCATATGAGATACTGAGACCAAATGCCATAGCATAGGCGGCGCATAGTCAAAATCACACTTAGGAATAGGCGGCGCATAGTGTATAGCACACTGGATTCTGAGACCTTAGGCTATAGGATAGGTTGTGCATCGTTCGTGGCCTAGTTTTTCCAAGGCCTAGCCTTTCTCGATGCCTATTTGGGCATGAGAGATGCTCAATCCATAGACTTATGCATCACTATTCCTAACTTACCAACTTTACCATACAATGCGTCCAAATCATCAATTGAAATCAATCTCCTCGTTGAATACTTCTTGCACCTATTTTTGCTCAAAACCAAACGAAAACGATTAGTACGATGGGTTGCCTCCCACCAAGCGCCTTAGTTTTGGTCATGGCACAACTCTTATTTTTGGATTTTTCATTTAGAAAAACAAAACAAGTACGATAAACGATAAAATAATAAAACGATGGGTTGCCTCCCATCTAGCGCCTTATTTATTGTCGTGGCTCGACATAGTAATCTCGAGTACTTAGACTTCGTCGAGATAAGTGATGGCCATGTCATTCATCGAGTCAAGAGGACCGATATAAGGCTTAACACGTTGGCCATTCACTTTGAAGATAACACCATTATTGTCTTCCAATTCGACTACTCCAGACGAGTAGACTTGGATAACTTTAAATGGACCAGACCACTTAGATTTTAACTTACCTGGGAAGAGTTTTAATCTAGAATTGAAGAGTAGTACCATATCACCTTTTTGGAAGTTTCGTCAAACAATCCGCTGATCATGATACTTCTTCATCCGCTCCTTGTATAGGTCTGACCTTTCATATGCATGGAGTCGAAATTCATCTAGTTCATTCAGCTGTTCCAACCTCAGATTCTTCACATCATCCCAATTCAAATTCAATTGCTTCAATGCCCACAATGCCTTGTGTTCAAGCTCGATGGGTAGATGACAAGCCTTCCCATAAACTAGTTGATAAGGTGACATACCAATGGGTGTTTTGAATGCAGTCCTATACACCCATAGTGCATCATCTAGCTTTCGAGACCAATCCTTCCTATTTGCATTAACCGTCTTGGCAAGGATTTGCTTGATCTCTCGATTGGAAACCTCTACTTTTCCACTAGTTTGGGGATGATAGGGCGTAGCTACCTTGTGTTGCTTGACACCATACTTGGCCAATACAGATTTGAATAGCTTGTTGCAAAAGTGAGATCCTCCATCACTGATGATAGTACGTGGTACTCCAAAGCGAGGGAAGATATTCTTCTTTAAGAACGCTACAACACGCTTCCCTTCATTGTCGGCCAAAGCTACAGCTTCCACCCATTTTGAAACATAATCTACAGCAACCAAGATGTACGTCATTCCAAACGAATTCATGAATGGTCCCATGAAATCAATACCCCACACATCAAAGAGTTCTACCTCAAGAATTTTGGACATGGGCATTTCATGGTGTTTTGAGATAGCACCTTGACGCTGGCATTGGTCACACCTTCTAACATAGTCGTATGCATCTCTGAATATTGAAGGCCAATAATAACCACTTTGCAATACCTTTATTGCCGTTCGATTGCCTGCATGATGTCCTCCAACTTGGGATGTACGACATGCTTCCAATATGGTGGGCACTTCTTCGTGCGATATACATCATCGAATGATACCATCAGTGCATCTTCGAAACAAATAAGGTTCATCCCAATAGTAGTGCTGAACGTCATGCATGAACTTCCTCCTTTGATGGTAAGATAAATTGGCAGGTAGCACATTACTTACCACAAAATTTGCAAAGTCGGCATACCATGGTAATTTCTTCATTGTTGTCGCTAATATCTCCTCGTCCGGGAATGCATCATCAATCTAAATTTCAAGTTGCGCCACATGCTCATTCTCGAGTCTAGATAGGTGATCAGCCACTTGGTTCTTGCAACCTCTTCTATCTTTCACTTCGAAATCAAACTCTTGCAGCAGCAATACCCATCTAATCAACCTTGGTTTTGCATCCTTCTTCGTCATTAGATACCTAAGATCTGCATGGTCTGTATGAACGATCACCTTAGTACCCAATAGATAGGCACGAAACTTCTCAAACGCAAACACAACCGCTAGGAGCTCTTGTTCAGTAACAGTGTATTTCCTTTGGGCTTCATTCAGGACCTTACTCGCATAGTAGATAAGATGAAATAATTTCTCCTTTCTCTGACCAAGAACAGCACCAACGGCTACACCATTAGCATCACACACGACTTCGAACGGGAGAGACCAATCTGGTGCTACCATGATAGGGGCTTCAATGAGTTTTCCTTTAAGGCATTCAAATGCCTTCAAGTAATCGTTATTGAAGTCAAACTTCGCATCTTTCTCCAATAGTTTGCACAATGGACTAGCAATTTTGGAGAAGTCTTTGATGAATCTATGATAGAACCCAGCATGGCCAAGAAAACTACGAACTCCCTTCACCGAAATTGGAGGTGGTAGCTTCTCAATAACCTCAATTTTTGCTCAATCAACCTCTATTCCTCTTTCGGAGATCTTGTGCCCAAGAATGATTCCTTCTTTTACCATGAAGTGGCACTTCTCCCAATTCAGCACAAGGTTGAACTCTACACATCTTTGCAATGCCATGCTCATGTTTGCCAAACATGCTTCAAAAGACTCACCAATAACTGAAAAGTCATCCATAAATACCTCCAAAGTGTCTTCAACCATATCAGAGAAAATAGACAACATACAACATTGAAAGGTGGCTGGTGCATTATATAACCCGAATGGCATACGTTTGAAGGCAAACATACCATATGGGCATGTAAATGTTGTCTTCTCTTGGTCTTCGGGTGCAATACCAATCTGATTATAGACTGAATAACCATCCAAGAAGAAAAACAATCCTTTCCCCGCTAATCGATCTAGCATTTGGTCCATAAATGACATTGGGAAGTGATTTTTGAGCGTCCAAGAATTCAGCTTGTGGTAGTCCATGCATACTCTCCATCCAGTAACGGGCCTGAGTGGAATAAGCTCATTCTTTGCATTTGCGACCACCGTCATACCTCTTTTCTTGGGAACACATTGTACTGGGCTTACCCATGTACTATCAGAGATAGGATATACAACTCCTGCGTCTAACCACTTGATAACTTCTTTCTTTACCACCTCTTGCATAGGTGGGTTTAGACGCCTTTGATGTTCAATGGTGGGTGTGCACTTTTCTTGAAGCTAAATTTTATGTGTGCAAATACCAGGTGGAATACCAATAATATCCGCAATGATCCATCCAATAGCTCTAATATACTTGCGTAAGATAGCAATAAGAGCTGCAACTTGTTGCTCACCCAAATCGGCTGCCACTATGACTGGAAGAGTGTTTCCGCTTCCTAAGAATGCGTACTTCAAATGGCTTGGTAGCCCCTTCAATTCTAGTATGGGTGGTTCTTCAATAGATGGCTTAGCTGGTGGTGTGGGTCGATTCTTGAGATCAAGATCTAGATTCTTGGGAGTATAGCGATATGTCCCTAATCCTGATAGAGCACAAATAGCTTCTTTAGAAATTTCAGCATCCTCATTCTCTCCTTTCATGAGCAAAACCTCCAAAGGATCATCAAGAATTTGCTCTTCTTCAAGTTGTTCTTTCTCATCATCAAAGACAACATCATCCACAAAAAATACACTCAGATCTTTGGGTTACTTCATTGATTTGCAAACATCAAAACGAACCACTTCGTCATTTATTCAGAATGAAAGTTCATTAGCTCTTAAATCAATGAGCACACTTCCTGTAGCAAGGAAAGGGCGCCCCAAGATTATGGGAACCTCAGAATCTGCCTCGCAATCCAAGATGACAAAGTCTGCTGGAAAGATAAATGAAGAAACCTTTACCAAAACATCGCATAGAATCCCAACAGGTCTTTTTACCGACCTATCCGCCATGACAAGCCTCATATTAGTTGGTGTAGGATTTTCTAACCCCAACTTCTTGTAGATCGATAATGGCATCAAGTTGATACTGGCTCCTAAGTCACATAGTTCTTTGGCAAAGTTCAAAGATCCGACGGTGCAAGGAATAGTGAAAGCTCTGGGGTCGGCCTTCTTCTGAACTATCGATCGGGAAGCAATTGCACTACAATGATGTACATTATCCTTCAGCTCATAACTTGCTGCCCTCTTCTTTGTCAAAAGATCTTTCATAAACTTCGCATACCCAGGCATTTGTTCAAGTGCCTCCACTAATGGAACATTGATGGTCAGCTGCTTCAACATAGTCATAAATTTGCTGAACTTAGTGTCATCCGCCACCTTCTTCAATCTTTGGGGAAAAGGTGGTGGTGGGTATGGAAGTGTCCTCTCTGTGGCTTTCTTCTCCTCTTGCTTCCGTTTTTCTACTTTTTCAGTTTGCACGTCGTTGGGAGTGACGTTAGTAACGTCATCCGCGGACTCCTCACGTTTCGCGTTGTTATCCTTGTCCGCAACTTCGTCAACCACTTGCTTGTCTTTTACTGAAGTTTCCAGCACCTTACCACTTCTGGTAGTGATGGCCATGCATGACCCATCATTCCTTGGGTTTTGCACAGTATCGCTCGGTAAGGTGCCAGCCTTTCTTTGATTGAATGCTGCTAAAAGTTGGCTCAATTGCTGCTCTATTTGCTTGATAGAAGTGGAATGAGAATCAACTAATTTCTTCACGGAGGACAAATCATTAATCACCTCCGTAACTCCCACGCTCGTTGCTTCCACTCCTTTCAATAACTTAGCCATCATGTCTTCCATACTTCCAGAATTAGATGTGGTGGTATCACGTCTACCAGGGGGAACGTACAAACCACTCTTTTCATTGTTTTTCTTCCAACTACCTTGGTCTTTGCTTCCAGATTTATCATAATAGTTCTGACCTTGGTTTCCTTAGGCATTCCCACGAAAATCCCCCTGATTGATCAAGTAGTTGGCCTCCTCTTCAGAATCAGATTCGTCTCTTCCTTTTAGCATCACAGCTTTCACTTTTTCGGTCTTCCCTGATAATAAATGCTTTGTCAGAAGATCCATTTGTGTTTTCATGTGCGCCATGTCTTGATCACGTTCTTCTTCTCTTCTTCTTTGGTCTGCAGTCATGCCAATAGATAAAGTGGGGCTTGCTACCTCAGAATCCCTGGTATGCCAAGCTCTACTTTGTTTCGTCATGCGATCTAGCATATTGCTTGCTTGACCAAAGGTGAGGTCCATGAAAGAACCTCCAGCTTCATTATCCACCACTGGTTTAGTTATTGAATTCAAGGCTCTATACAAGATCTCCATTAGGTGAACATTAGTCATGTGATGGTTTGGGCATCTTGCTAGCTTTGTCTTGAACCTCTCCCATGTTTCATGAAGAGCTTTAGTGGGAAGCTGGCAGAAGTTGCTGATTTCATCTCTCAATTGTGCTTTTTTAGATGGCGGAAAGAATCTTTGTAGGAAAGCGTCTCTCAATTGCCTCCAATTTGTAATTGAATCAGGAGTCAGCCCATTCAACCATAGTGTTGCCTCCCCAGACAGAGACAATGGAAATAGACGTAATCGAATAGCATTCTGACCAACACCAGGATTGTCAAAAGACTTGCATGTAGAAATAAAGTTGATGAGATGCATATTCGGATCGTCGCCTGCTAGTCCACCAAATAATCCCTTGAGTTGAAATAACTGAATCATGGTGCTTGTGATGTTGAACTTGGCTCCGGGCGCTAATGGTGGTGGAATTATAGCTCCAGTGGCTCCGGCACCATCAAGATCATCATCATCATCGTCGAAAGCTGGCTGCAAAGGTTGGCGATCATACCTATACCGAGCTTGTCGACCTCTTCTGTTGGCAGGTGTTGTAGTTTCAGCAACATGCCTTGGGTTTATCAACTCGTCATCACCTAAATCTTCATCATCAGGATTTGTTGCTCGCCCAGGATTATCAATGTTTTGTTGTTGGACTTGAGCAGCGGCAAGAGCAGCTAATCTTGCTTGCTCGTGTTGAGCAGCCATCCTGTCGATTTCAGCTTGTGCTTCCATTCTTCTAATTCGTTGTGGTTCAGGATTGATTGGTAATAACGGTTGACCAGAACTTCTAGTATGGGGCATGCACTAAAGTAAAAACCTGCAATAAACAAAAACAAAAACTAAACGTAAAAGTACGAGAATCTTTGACCAAAGGGTCTAGTAATTATCACGAACTTGATTGACACTGTATTCCCCGGCAACGGCGCCAATTTTTGGTAACGCTCAATCTACAGCTCTCATAGGAGTGTAAAGCGGTCGTTAGCAAATATAGAACCCAACCTGGGTTGGGTGTCGATCCCACAGGGAATAGCTTGGCCAACAAGTAAGCAAAATTACTAAACTTTTGGTGCAAGTCTCGTAAGAAGGGGGGCAGTCTTGTCGTGCAAGTAATGTAAACAAAAGCTGAAAATGATAAAGTAAAGAGAGAGAGAGTGTTACGTGAGTTGTAAACAATGAGAATTGAAGCGTTGGGGTTATGTCCACCTTCTGAGGTATACGTCTCTATTGGCTATGAGTGTGTAGAGTTTTGACATGCAACTACTTATAGAGAATTGTAGTCGATGGTAAATCCAAGCGTCTTTCGACCTCAACAAGGACTATTTCACTTTAACTCTTTCGAGCTTAAAGCGTGTCTAACGGTACGAATTCTCCAAGAGGTTAGTCCAGTTACGGCACTAGCTTTTTAGTAGGAAAGGGTGTCCTACTACCTTGACACTATCTCTTTTCCAGACAAATAACCTTTCTTTCGAACAAGTTAAATGTTAGACTGGTGTATTCTTGCGTTTGCAACCGCAAAGAATATGGATTAATATGAAGACAATAATGATATAAGCAATATACGTGTCACGAACTCTCAAACTCACAGTAATAGATAGTAACTCATTCGGCTTCCATAACCCCAACAGAGACGTTTAGCTACCCATGAATGCGAAGGAGATCACGATTAACATTGTTGTTATACCACAAGATTGAGTAATTTTCGTGTAGCTTAGGTGGTAGGCGTGTGGCATGAATTCCAAGGCAAAAGTAACAATTCTCTTGTTGCGGTAAATAAGAATAGATGAATAGAAGAAGAAAAATAGAATTAATGGAAAGATTAGAAGAGTAGTAATTGAGAAGTAGAATGTATCTCTCCACTAAGGGAGGATTGTAAGAAGATGTATAACATGATAGGGTATTTATAATACCCATATCCTAATCCTACTAAGCTAATGAAATACTTAACCAAATCCTACTAAGCTAATGAAATACTTAACCCAATTGTACTAGGTTAATGTAACATTATCCAAATCCAAATAAACTAATGAAATACTTAACCCAATTGTACTAGGTTAATGTATTATTATCCTAATCCAAACAAGTTATTGCAAGTCTCCAAAGTCTTCAGAAATGCTGTTTTAGCCCGGGACAGATTTCCCATGCATCACTTTTGGTCCTTTAGGCGTCCAAACTCCCTTTCCTTCCTTCGTGAGCTTTCTTTAGCTTCAAGTAAGCCATAAAATGCTGATTTCTGCATCATTTATACCTGAAACTTTACTAATCATGTTTGTTAGCTCATTTACAGGAAAAAGGACTAAAAGTGCATGAAATATATAATTTGTTCTCAAAACTAGGCTAAAATATGGGCAAAATATATTGATATAGGCGTGTAAATTCGCCTATCATCATTTATAAGTAAATGCATGCCAAGTATTTGTTGAAATGCATTAGTGAATGAAATATGATATTTTGCATGCATTCCTATTCATGTGCATTCCTTATTGAAAGAATTATGAGATATTAGTATTCATTCATTATACATTTACATGTTTAAGACTTCCAAGTGCTTGAAGAGATGCCTCATTAATTATGTTGTCAATGATAGCGTATTGTCATGTTATATATGAGTTGTCCTATCTTGTATCATTTATGTTATCGAGTCCTAGAGGTATTTAATACCCGTCAATTTAGCTGATTGTCTAGAGCTAGTGTTAGTTTCCAAGATAATCTTAGTCAAGCCACGATCCATAGAACTCAGCCAGTTATAGAACTTAGAAAATCTCATTAATCTCAGTATCAGTAGCATTCCAGCTTCAACTCAGTAGTCAATTCAGAACTTAGTAAATTTTAGCTTAGTCAAACAAATTTAATCCATAAAAGTTCAGTCGAGCCTAGTATGATCTAAGAAATTAGTTCAGTGTCTTTTAATTAGGAGTAGGATTAAACATCGAGCAAACCTAGGTATGGGGGCTCACCCGCTAGATGTGAATGAGATCCCTACAAGAAATCCTCTAGATTAGACAGAACTACGTAGCCAACGTAAGCATGAGATATCACCTGTTAGATAGGAATGACATACTCTGCGATCACCCGCTAGTACAGGACTGATCTCAGGGGTCACCATCTAGATTAGGACTGACCTATAGTAGTTGTATTTACTCGTGGCATGATACTGACACCCTTCTAGCTGGGGTTACAGGTTGGAACCTACTAGTTTAGATTTCGAGCAACTAGGTTAGATGAATACATCCCATAATCTCAGTTTTAGAACCAGTCTCAGTAAAATAACTCAACTAAGTAGCACAAATTTAGGAATGTTAGTTATAGTCACTCATTAGCATTGTTAGTGGACTTAGAGATCACCCGCTAGATAGGATTGATCTCAAATTCAGAAAAATACAGTCAACTATTATCAAGTACCAATAGATTTGGAGATCACCTATTAGATAGGACTGATCTCAGATATAGTTAATCAATTCATTAACTTCAAATATCAATATTAGTAGATTCAGTTATTCACTATCCCGGTATTAGTAGACTCTACTGTCAGTAAATTAGCATTCGGAACTTAGTATTCACTGGCACTACAATTTAAGTTATAGTTTATGCATTCATGCATGTATCCTCATTCAATTTACTTAGATTACTTAGTCAGTATAGTTCATGCATATAAGCCCTTACATTTAGTCTTACCTCATCTAGTGTACTGGTATATTCTCGTGTACTGACACATACTTTTCTCTTGTGCTATGGTGTCTTATATCATAGGTTAAGAAGCATGAGATCCAGAGCACCCTTAGCAGTTCAGAATCAGCCTACAGCAGTAGACTTAACAGTGAGTCCTTTTCATTCGAGGATGTTCCTATTTTGTTATTGCATTAGTTTCAGTACATTAGTAGATGGAGTTAGTTGGGGGATTGTCCCATCAACTCCACAGTTCAGATAGTTTTAGAGGCTTTCTAACAACAGTGTTGTTCAAACTATAATATTTCATAAAGTTTATGGTTTTACAGTTATTAACTCAGATGTTATGTTTTATCAGTATTTTAGATATTTTAAACCTTATGGTTAGTTTTTGCTAGTTTTCCATATTTATTACAGTATATTGTTCAATGCTCAGTTATAGATATCAGTCAAGGGTTAGCTTATGGTCCTTCTAGGTCATAAGCATCGTATAGCATCCGGGGTACCAGACTTGAGGCGTTACTAACTTGGTATCAGAGCCTAAGGTTCAATAGTGTACCAAGAAGTAGAAACCCGCATCTAGTAGATTCTAGTTCATGGGATTCTTGCATGCCATATTTATGTACAAGATTAAGATGTTTTATGAACAGTTTCCCTTCTTTCAGTATTCATGTCATGTGATTGAGCATGAGCTCAAGTTAATTCTCAGTCTAATCCATATCTTTGTTTCATTTATAGAATATGCCTCCTCATAGAGCTAATACCCATAGAAATGATAACCTGCCACCTCAACCTGTAGATCCTATGAATAAGAATGTGTCACATGTAGAGTTTTGGGCAGCTTTTTAGGCGCTAGACCAAGTTGTGACAATTAGGGTAACTGTCAGGCTACTGTCCCACCTCAGCAAGATAGGGATTTAGTCACAGCTAGGATAAAAAATTTCATAAGAATGAACCCGCCAGAATTCTTTAGGTCAGTAGTAGGTGAGAACTCATAACGTTATCTTAAGGAGGTGAAAAAGATCCCCCAGATTATGCATGTTCTGAAGAGGAGAGTGTAGAATTTACATCCTATAGGATGAAGGATGTTGCTCATTATTGGGTAGTGATGTGGAAGAAGAGTAGAGGGAAGGATGCATCCCCCATGACTTGGTAGATATTTCAGGATGCATTCTTAGATAATCTTTTCCCACTTGAGATGAGGGAATTTAAGGTAGAAGAATTTAGGAACCTAAGCCAAGGTTCCATGACAGTGAAAGAGTATTGTCACAAGTTTAACTAGTTCTCTAAGTATGTCCCTGACCAGATGGTTGATGCTAGAGTAAGCATGAGTAAGTTTGTGTGATGCCCCAAATCTGGTACCCGGAATGCTACATGGTTCCCATGACCCCGAAGGACCACAAGATAACCCATGACTGATATCTGTAAACTCAGCACTGAAAAATAGTAATAATATCATAAATATGAAAACATGAACTGAAAGGCCATACGGTTCAATATTAGTACATAACTAAAAAGTATGGTATAACAATATCAAAATAACTGAGATAATTGTATGAACATACTGTAGTCTAAAAGCCTCTAAACTGTCTGAATAAGTAGTTGATGGGACATGTTCCCAACTAACTCCGACTACTTCATTAAACATAACACTGAAATAGTAATGTGATCATCATGCCCTCGAAGGATTAGGACTCACTGCTAACTCTGATCGCTGAACTAGGTGCTACTGGTTCTCTAGAGCTCATGCTTCTAAACATATTGTATAAGACACCATAGCACAAGTACGTCAGTACTTTGAATGTACTGGTATGCAAGTGAGGTAGGCTGAATGCAATAGATTCTTATGCATGAACAATACTAACTGACTGACTAACATGAACGTGAGAATACATGCATGCATACATAACTATAACTGAGATCATGATAGGACAGAATATTGAGTTGTGACTACTAAGTATACTGACATTGACATCTAAGTCACTGATAAGTAAGAAACTAATATCGTATTACTGAATACTGAAGGAATGATACTATGTTACTAATACATGGATAACTGTGTCTGATAGTTCTGATTATGAAGAATTGGTCTGGTTGACTCTATCTAATAGTCCTGAAGCTGAATACTAATAACATAAGTTCTGATAACTAATATAACTGATAATGTGAGTGACTATATCTAACAGTTCTAAATCTGATGGAACTAGGTAAATTCCATACTGTATCTGAGTAACTAAATTTGAGATTAGTCCTATCTAGTGGGTGATCTCTATATCTAATGTTACTGATACTGATTAACCATAGTTGAGATTAGTCTTGTCTAGTGGGTGATCCTGTGGTCTATTTATAATTATAAGGATTGACTGTATCTGACGGTCAAAAATCTATACTACTGAGCAGAATTGACTGTATCTGACAGTCCTAATTTTGTAATTAAAACTATGGTATGTATTCATCTAACCGATATGACCCAAACTAAGCAAACTGGGTTACAACCTGTAAACCCAGTTGGAAGGTTGTCAGTACCATGCCACTAGTAAAGACAACTACTGTGGAGTCAGTCCTAATGTAGCGGGTGACCCCTTGGATCAGTCCTATACATTTAAATATGCTAACGGGTGATCCCTAAGTATGTCAATTCTATCTAACGGGTGACATCTCATTCCTACAATGGCTACGAAGTTATGGAACTTAAGGATTTCTTTTAGAGATCTCAGTCCTATCTAGAGAGTGATTTCCAATACCTAGGCTCGCTCGGTGCTGAAGCCTACTCCCATCTAAAAGACACTGAACTAATTAATTGAACTGAGCTAATTAACTAAACTGAATGGTATTTTTTAGTGGAGCTAAACTGAATTTACTGAGATTTGTGGACTGACAGAATGTACTGAGTTTTGAGGACTGTCTGAGAGTACTGAAGTTACTGAGATTGACTGGGAATACTGAGGTTGCTGAGATTACTGAGTACTGAGATCACAGAGATTACTAATGTTTTGAGATTTTGGGTTTTCTTGAGTTATATGACTGACTGAGTTTTGTGGATCATATCTTGATTGAGAGTATCCTAAAAACTTGACATGGCTCTAGGCACACAACTAAATTATCAGGTATAACTACCCCCAGGACTCGATGGAAAGAAACTGTCATAGCATGGCTTACATGAATACATGACTAACAACATAATTCATAATTCATATGTTGAAACACTCCATCAAACATGTGGTATGGATAAACTTGTACAAACATGGGAATTTCATAATATCATGCTAGTTGGGCACTTTTTCTTCGTATAGGTATTTAAACCAAAAGATGGTAGGCATAATATATGTAGATAACATTATACAACAATTAAACATCATGATTCAACATCTATTTTTATCATCCTAGGGTTTAATCATAGGTTCACATGAATATACATCCATACAAATCAATTACACTTAATATTGACCACTAAACATGGATTTGAATTCAATTGATCATTCTCAGCATAAACAAAACAAACCCAACTTTAAATTCATAAAGAAATCCATAAAATTGAACTTAGAAAAGAGATTCTTGGGCTTCATGGGTGAAAGGAGTCCATGAATAAACACTATGCATACTGGGATGTGCTTGAGGATTGATGGTGAAACCTTCTTGAAATTGAATCACCAATAGAAACCCTAGTTTGTTCTTGAGAGAAACTAGTATATTTTGGGTGAATAATGACTAAATCACGTGTTATTGGGTATATATAGGAGTGGGAAATTGACCCTTTTTACCTTGGACGCGTCTTTAATTTCTGAGAAGGTTTCTCGATTTTCATCCTTAGCACAATACGGCACTATCACGCTGTGTCACTAGAATTTGACAATTGGGAAACTGAGGGATGGCGCGATGCGGAGCCATTGCGTTTCCCCTTCCTTCCATACCTGGAACTTTGGCGCGACATGGGGGAAATTGCACTGAGACACTGGAAAAGGAAAATTGTCATTTTAGCTTGTCAGTAAAAAGCCTCTAACTGTTCACCCGGGTGTTGGATTTGGGCGAATCTGATATCGATAGAAATCTTATTTGATCTCCCACATGATAAAAATTTAAAATTTTGAAAATACCACATGTAAAAAAGTGGATTCATATTTTAAAGGAAGCTTCTAATATTCTTGGGAAACTTTTCAATCTAGAAAAAGTGTGGGGTGTTACAGTTTGTGACCGGTGTGTCTGGATTAGTGGTTAAGAAGTATTGGACTGCTACGATCAACAGAGAGACGGACCTTTCTAGATCGATGAGGCGCGCTTAATATATTGAGACAGAGAATGCTAAGGAAAGAGAGAGAGAGTAAGTAAGAAGGCCAGTTAGTCAGAAAGTTTTAGTCCCATCTCCATCCTTAGTTAGTGTACCCACATAAAAGTTCAGGAATGACAATCATGATGAATCGACAGGCTCCAAAACCTAGGGTAGTATGAGAAGTGCGCGTACCTATCCGCTGTGTGAAAAGTATGGAAAGAATCACCAAGGTGCTTGTAAATAGGCATTGAGGTAAGTTTTGGATGTGGTAATCCAGGACACAGGCTGCAGGAGAGCAGAGTGATAGCTAAGAGGGGTAAATATTTGTGTCAGCAGGGCGCTACTTCCAGTACCACTAGTGCCCAGCGTTAGAATAGATTTTAGGCACTCCAGACCCGTCATGATCTGGAAAGTTTCCTTAACATATATTCGGGTACATTATAAGTCCTTTATCTTTATGATATGCATTTTTTGATCCTTTTCTCCCATTTAAGCTTAAATTTTCAGTATGAGTTTGTCAGTAAAGCCAGTGATTCAGTTTAGCATTCAGGCAGTCAGATTCGTATAATTTGTTTCCCCTCTTTCCATCTAGTCAAGTTATCAAAAATCTCAAGAATGTAAATATTACAAGATAGAAAGTCCCAGTAGTTGCAAGATCAGCTCAATTTATGTATGATGCATTAGCTTCAGATCCCAGATGTTCAGTCATGATCCAAATCGTAGGTGCCTTGTGCATCACTTTAGTTTTATCAGTATCTCAGTAAAGTAAGTGTTCTTAGTGGGACACAGTGTCCCAAGAGGAAGATACCCTATGTTTCCCTAATGCTTTCATGACCTTAAACTCATTCGGTTTCATGCCTAGATTCTTATTACAACTTAGCATCAGTTATTATTGCATACTCAGTCATGCATTTAAGAGTCAGTTCAGTTAGATATTGGTGCATTAGACATACATGTTCATTAGAAGAATCTTAACTTATCAGTAATTTCAATAATTCTTACATGAGAACAACTCAGTCTGATATCCATGCATTAGATATGCATGTTCAGTATGAGATTTCAGTATATCAGTAGTTCCAGTCATATAGACATGTTTCAGATGTTCACATCCCCTAAGTAAGTTTAGTCTATCAGTAATCTCAACTTAGTCGGTCCCATTAGAGGATGAATATTACCAAGGGGGAGATATTGTAAGACCCCACAAATTTTCCTAGTCATTAAAGCTCATTAAAGCATGACAAGGGAAATTTCACACTTAGAAAATTTCGGCTATATGTTAAGACTTAGTGTATTTTAATTATGAGTAGGATTCAGCACCGAGCGAACCTAGGGATGGGGGCTCACCCGGTAGATAGGACTGAGATCCCTAGGAAAATCCCTATGTTCCAAAACTACATAACCAGCGTACGCATGAGATGTCACCTATTAGATAGGACTGAAATACTATGGGATCATCTCCTAGTACAAGACTTATCTCAGAGGTCACCCGCTAGAATAAGACTAACCCCATAGCAGTTGTATTTACTAATGACATGGTACTGACACCCTTCTATCTGGTGTTATATGTTGGACCCCTGTAGTTCAGATTTGGGGTATGTCGGTTAGATAACTATATCCCACAGTCTTTGTTTCAGAACCAGTCTCAGTAAAAGAACTCAGATCAGTAGCACAGATTCAGGACTGTTAGATACAGTCACTCATTAGCATTATCAATGGAGTTAGAGATCACCCACCTGATAGGACTGATTTTAGATTTTGACAAATAAAGTCAACTAGTATCAAGTACAAATAAATTCAGAGATCACCTATTAGATAGAACTGATCTCAGATACATCTAATTAGTATCATTAATCTCAGATATCAATATCAGTAGATTCAGTTATTTAGTATCCCAGCATTAGTAAACTCAGATGCCAGTAAATCAACATTCGAAACTAAGTATTCACTATCACTACAATTTTAGTTATAGTTTATGCATTTATGCATATATCCTCATTTACTATACTCTAATTATTTAGTTAGTATATTTCTTGCATTCATCCTTACCTCATGTAGCGTACCAGTACATTCATACGTACTAATGCATACTTTTCTCTTGTACTATGGTGTCTTATACCATAGGTTCAGAAGTACGGGATCCAGACCACCGTTAGCAATTTAGACTCGGCAAGCTATAGTAGACTTATTAGCGAGTTCTCTTTATTCAAGAATGTTCCTATTTTTTTATTGCATTATTATCAGTACTTTAGTAGAGAGATTTAACTAGGGGATTTTCCCATAAACTCCATAGTTCAGATAGTTTTAAAGCCTTTAGACTATAGTGTTGTTCAAACTAGAGTATTTTATACAGTTTATGGTTTTATAGTTATTAACTAAGATGTTAAGTTTTATTAGTATTTTAGATGTTTTGAAACTTGTGGCAAGTTTCCACCAATTTTATGCATTTATCAGAGTATATTGTTCAATGCTCAGTTATAGATATCAGTCAAGGGTTAGCTTGTGGACCTTCTGGGTCATGAGCACTGTGTCGTATTCGGGGTGCCATAATTGGGGCATTACAGACTCAATTCTCATGCTCTTCCTTCTTACAATCCTATCTAAATATAAATGCATAAACCCTAGTATTGTGTATACACCAGTGTATGCCCTAAAAATAATTGAAAATATAAAACCAAAAATCTCAAAAACCTCAATCAATCAATCCATAATGGTATTCCACAATAACATTGCAAAAATTTCATGTCAACCAAATTATACCTCCTAAAAAATATAAAGCGGTCTATTGTCAAATATAAATCCCAACAAGGTTGGGCTCGAATGCACATGTAATAGGATGGAAATTAATTGGAAGATTGCTGATGTAATTTGAAAGTTCAGAAAGTAAATTAGGGGTTTTTGTATATACCATAGTAATAGTACCGATGCTAGAAAACATGGTTGTTATTAGTATTAGATTATCACTAGGATTGTGTTCCCTCTGACTTCTTAACTCCGCCAACTTATCATTCTTGTGAAACTATCTTGGTACCTTGCATCCATAATCTAATAAGTTATATATCACTTAACCATCTCTCGACATCGGTTTCAGTTAATTTCACTTATCTCCTCTTGGTGTAAAAGTGTTACATTACTAAACCTTATTCTAGACCCAAGATTAACTCTCTCCTCTTGGTCTCAAGTTAATTAAATAAAGGTTGGTAGTTTCAAATTACTATTTTGATCACCTTTAAAGAATCTAAATCTCCCTCTAAAGGTAGTATCAAATACAGGAACGTTCTTAACCTCTATGGTAATAAAGAAAGAAATCAATACAAAGTAAACCATAATACATGCGACAATACCAATTAACAATGACTTTGTAGCTCTTCCAATTTGTTAATCTATCAGTTTTCCCATAAATCTAGTTTTGGTATTTAACTGTTCATGATGATAAAAAACACATGTAATTCATATTTAGCATATGAATGATCTCACAAATTATTAAGAATGAAAACCAAAATCTCAACTCTATATTAAACCCTAAAAACCAGTAACAAGAATTCAAGATCAAAAGTTTATACCAGAACTAAAAATAATGTAATAAATATGTAAAGTCATTCAAACTGTCCCCTACTAATGACATATCTAATAGGTATTTATAGTTACATTATAACCCCTAAAAATATCATGGACAAAGTAGGAAAATTAGGTTGACACCAATCTACAACCCCCACGGACAGTCCATAGGTAGTATTTACTGGCCCTAGATAGGTTCATTGGAATTAGAGAGATCTTCAGCTTTTAGAACCCCAACCTGTGAGCGATACCTATAGGGCCATAGACAATGCCAACACCACATAGGTAGGGTTTGTAATAATTAGGAACAATCACCAACATGTAGAACATCAGTTTGGCTACCTATATGGGCCACTTATGGGTCTGTAGGTATTACCAATGACACATAGGTAGAGTCCATAGGTAGCTCTTCTGCTTTATTTCATCATTTCATTCTCTGTATTTTCTCTTAACCCTATTTTCCCACAAAATCAACACATAAACACATCACATGTAAGAAAAGACATAAGTCCTTGTATCATTTCCATATTTTAAACAAAAAAATTTCCATGCGATGATGGCTCATTAATAACCAAATAAATAAGTTTGGTACTATATATACTTGAATAATGGTACTCAACTTAGCTTAGATTTTTACGGTGTTACAGATCATGACAAAGAGGACTTAAAAAGAGAAATTCTAGAGTTTGATGTCAGGATTAATAGGATATTCCATCAAAATACTCTATGTGCCCCTACAGTTGACTCATATAAACATGAGGTATCCAATCGACCATGAAGTAAAATTTCATACTATGGGTCGTTCAGTCTTTCTATGAACCACAACGAGACGTCAATACTACTTTTATAGTTGTTTTAGGATTGGTTTGTAATATCTATAAATACCAGTCGTAGGTTTTCTTTTAAATTTTATGCACTATTACTTATTCTTATTTATTAGAAATATAAGAAATTATTTTTTCTACTCTTTATTCTTTGAAATATATGAAATTATTTTATCCTTTGGTTTGAGAGATTATTCATACAGTGATTCTTGATTATTTGGATTACTTTATTAATTCTAGCTTATGGCTTTCTCTTTTTCATCTCTTAAGTTTAAGATTATTAATTTATCATCTTTTTATGGTTGTGTTTGTACAAAGATGAGTAGCTAAACCCATATCTAGGGTTGCATGAGTCATGAAGAATTACAAAGTAAGCTAAAGTACTTAGTATTTCTTGAATGGTATTTATGGATACATGGTTCTTCCCCCGTTTTATTACTTTTTAACACTCGGGAGCATTAGAATTAACCTTAAATCTTAGTTGTTGGATATAACTCAACTTAATTCTTACTTCTTTGAACGGAAATCTAGTTAATAGATCAATAAATTGACAATGGAGAGGAGAGGCTATAAACCTTCAAATAATAGCTTGATCCCTATTCAAGAATAGTTAACTAGGATAAAGGGTAAGGGTTAGTAAAGAAAACACTCGTAGACAAACCAAGTTTAATAGTTATATTAACATATATAGGGGACCAACCAGTTAGGTGAACTTAAATTAGAAATATTATATGTTATGCACAAGGATATATCACTTGTACACAATACTTACTAATGAAATTGTGGGGAACACAAACCTATTCTATCATTTTATTGATAACAAAAGGCATACACTTATTACTTGTTACATATTAACTGTTGCTAAATTTGATTCATAAGTAATTTTTACTTTAAATCCCCAAATTGGAAATGAATGATTAAAAGCCTAACTAACCATATTGACCTTGGCCCTAACCATAATCCTAATGAGATCGACCCAAAACTTTATTGGGTTTAATATTTAATTAAAAATCACTTTATAATTTCAGTAGAATTGTAATTTAGGAGATATCACCGATGTCTAATGGTACACATCCTCTCTTCAATATTTGCTGGGATGAGGGATCTATAGGGGACCCACAAGGTCCATATTTAGAATAAGTTAGATCTTTTACCAAGGTTTTGTTAATTATATCTTCTCACGGGATAATATACGTAAATAGTAAAAGAAGTTTAATATTTGACTATAACATTTTTAGATTTTTTCCCATGGTGGTGTAAGTTATAATACAAGAATCATGTCCTTTGAAATGTCAACCTTAAGTAAATGTCAAAGTTCATGACTCTTAGAGCGAGTCTGAATGAGTATGCATGATCATGGTAATACAAACTCAAGTATATGACAAACCACAGATAAGTCATCAAAAAAATTACCAACACAGGCATCATGATAAGAAACCTTCTTATTTACTATCATAATCAACACAAGGCCCCATATAGGCATCGTAATATTAATCATCATATTTAAACTATAAATAACTAATTTACCAACTCCCAAGTATGATTTTATGATAAGTCCCCATCCAAGTAATTTCTAAAAGATTATAAGCCACAACCTACACCAAAATTGAACTACAAGTCTCTAACAATCAAAACTCATCTTCTCCATTTTAAGGGACTTATGGAATATATCGAGAAAATTCCTCTTTAACATTCTATGGTCGGTCATATTCATGAATTGCTTCTTTAATCTTAAGCAAGTCTCGTATAGTGCTTCTAAATATAATTATCTAAAATAGTAAATATCATCCTTAAACTTTTATCCAAAAATATGTCCATAACTCAGTAAAATCTCTAATATACCCATGGGGTAATTCCCCTAACCATAACATCTCTTTGCTTATAAGAGAGAATGGGAACAACCCGAGTCTCAAAGCTTCCTGACTCACCCCTGACAGATTATATGATGTGTAAATCACAACAAGATTCATAATGTGCATATTGGCATCATTTATAGGCAAACAATCGCACATACCATTCTAATTAAGAAACTAATTCATTACACTTATAATATACTATTTCTTTTCTTGGTGTAACTCTAGGGGAAGGATAACTCATATGTCAATCGGTTCAACATAGCCCAAATATTATTTTAGATTATTATACACTAAAAAGTAATGCTAAGAGGGTGGTTGGACTCTATCTATTCTAAATCTAGCTCTATCGAGTGCTGCTCGATAGTATGCTACATTCTATCTAGCCTTTTCCTCAGCACATTGTGATAGTGCTAACCTCATATCCTCTTAGGATAACAACCGGTTAGTAGTATCTTAAACATTATAATGAACACTAGCTAGAGATGTCCAATTTAATGCATTTGGATCTTTCTAAAGACCTTTATGTCAGGATCAATTCTCATGCTCTCCCTTCTTATGATCCTATCATAAATTTTGTTCAATATAAGGAACAAAAGGAATTAGATGATTTCTTTTACGCTTAGTATTGTGCGTACACCAGTGTATACCCTAAAAACAACAAAAAACATAAAACCAACAACCTCAAAAACCTCAATCAATCAATCCATAATTGTATTCCATGACAACGATGCAAAAATTTCATGTCACCCATATTATACCTCCTAAAAAGTATAATGTGGTCGCATGTCAAATGAAAAACCCAACAAGGTTTGGGTCAAAACCACAGGTAATAGGATGGAAATTAATTAGAAGATTGTTGATGTAGTTGATAAGTGCAAAAATTTAATTGAGGATTTTTTATGAACAATAGCAATAGTAGCAATGCTAGAAAATACATTGATCACTAGGATTGTGCTCCCCCTGACTTCTTAACTCTGCAGACTTATCATGCTTGTTAAACTATCTTGGTGACTTGCATCCAGAATTTAACAAGTTATGTATTACCTAACTATCTCTAAACCTTGGTTTTAGTGAATTTCACTCCTCTACTCTCGGTCTTAAAGTGTCACATTACTAAACATTGTTATATACCCTAAATTAACTCTCTCCTCTTGGTATCAAGTTAATTATATAAAGGTTGGTAGCTTTAAATTATTATTTTTATCTCTTTTTTAGAATCCGAAACTCCCTATCAAGGTAGTATCAAATACAGTCGTATTTTTAACTTCTGCAGTAGTCAAGAAAGCAATGAATATGAAGGAAACCATAATACATACAACGACACCAATCAATAATGACTTTGCACCTACTGCACTTTGTTAATCTGTCAGTGTTTCCATAAACCTAGTTATGATGTTTAACTACTCATGACCGTAAGAAACACATGTAATTTATAGTTGAAAGCATATGAATGATCTCATAAATTATTAAGAATGAAGACCAATAAAAAGAATTCAAGATCAAAAACGTATATAAGAACTCAAAATAATGTAATAAGTATGTAAAGTCCATCGAACTCTCCCCTCCTAATGACACATCCAATAGGTATTTATTATTACACCAGAAAACCTACAAAAATATAATGAACAAAGTAGGAAAATTATGTTGACACCAATATACGACCCCACGGACTGGCCATAGGTAGTATTTACGGGCCCTAGATTGTTCATTGGAATTAGAGAGATCTTCATCTTTTAGAACCCCAACCTATAAGGGCTAGATATAGGGACATAGGTAGTGCCAACATCCCATAGGTAGGGTCTAATAATCAAGAAAAATCACAAACATCTAGAACTTAAATTTGTCTATCTACATGGGCCACCTATGGGTCTGTAGGTGTTACCTATGACCCACAGGTAGGGTCCGTAGGTAGCTTTTCTTCTTTATTTCATTATTTCTTTCTTATTCTTTGCAGTGAACCCAATTTTAATACAAAATCAACACATAAACACATCACATGTAAGAAAAGACCTAAGTACTTATTTCATTTCTTTATTTTAAATAATAAAAGGTCTATGCAACTGTGGCTCATCAACAACCAAATTACTAAGTTTTGTTCTATATATACTTGAATAATAGTACTAAACTTATCTTATATTTTTAGGGTGTTACAGAACATGACAAAAAAGACCTAAAAAAAGAAATTCTGGAGTTTAATGTCAGGATTCATTGGATTGTCCATCAAGATAGTCTATGTGCCCCTACAGTTGACTCATAGAGACATGAAGGATCCATTGACTATGAAGAAAAATTTCATACTATGGGTTTTGCAGTCTTTCCATGGACCATAAAGAGATGTCGATACTACTTTCGTAATTATTTTAGGATTGGTTTGTAATATATATAAATACCTGTCATAGATTTTCTTTTAAATTTTACTCACTATTACTTACCTTTGAGTCTTAGAAATATAAGAAATTATTTTGTCCTTGGGTTGGAGAGATTATTCCTACATTCATTCTTGATTATTTAGATTACTTTATTAATTCTAGCTTTTGGGTTTCTCTTGTTCATCTCTTATGTTTATGATCATTAATTCATTATCTTTTTATAGTTGCTTTTGCATGAGCATGAGTATCTAAAACCATATATAGGGTTTCAAGAGTCATGGTGAATTAACAAAGTAAGCTAAAGTACTTATTAGTTCTTGAATGGTATTTATGCATCCCTTTGTTTTGATTATTCTTTAACAGTCGCGAGCATTAGAATTCGACTTAATTTTTACTCGCTGGATAGAACTAAACTTTATTCTTACTTACTCGACCAAAGAGGTAGTTAATAGATTAATAAATTGACAATTGAGAATTGAGGGTATTAACCTTCATCTAATAGCTTGAGCCTTATTCGAGAATAGTTAACTGGGATCAAGGGTAAGAGTTAGTAAAGCACACATTCATAGGCAAACCTAGTTGAATAGTGATATTAACCTATATAGGGGACCAACCATTTAGGTAAACTTAAATTATTAATATTACATGTTATGCACAAGGATATATCACTAGTTCACAACACTTACTAACAAAATCACTGGGAGCACAATACTAGTCCATCATTCTAATAATAACAAAAGGCATAAACTTATTGCTTGTTACATATTAACTGTTGCTAAATTTGATTCGTAATTTCTCTTTACTTTAAATCCCCTAATTAAAAATGAATTATTAAAAGACTAATTAACCATATTGAACTCGGACCTAAGAATAATCATTAGGGGATCGACCACAAACTTTATTGGGTTTAATATTTGAATGACAATCACTTTATAATTTGCTTTAGAAGTGTAATTTAGGAGATATCACCGATGTATTTTTGTACATATCCCTTCCTCAATGTTTATTGGGATGAGGGATCCTTGGGAGACCCGCGAGGTCTATATTTTGAATATGTTAGATCTTTTACCAAGGTTTTGTTAACTACATATTTTCATAGGATGATATGCATAAATAGTAAAAGTAGTTTAATCTTTGACCAGAACATTGTTAGATAGATCTTTTTCCGTTGTGCAATAAGTTACAATACAAGAATCAAGTCCTTTGAAATGTTGGTCTCAAGTAAATATCAAAGTTCATGACTTTCACAGTGAGTATGCATGAGTATGCTTGATCATAGTAATTCAAACCCAAGTATATGTCAATAATGATTTGAAGAATCCAACAAAATACACAATTCAACCTTTACAAACCACAAATAAGTTATCAAAAAATCCCCAGCACTGGTATCATGATAACAAACCTTCTTATATACTATCATAATCAACACAAGGCCCCATATAGTCATCATAATAAAAACGAACATATTTTAACTATAAATCACTAATTCACAAACTCCGTAGCATAATTTAAATGATAAGTCCCCACTCAAGTAATGTCTAAAAGATGTTAAGCAATAACCTACCTTAAAATTGAACTACAAGTCTGTAACAATCAAAACTCATCTTCTTCTATTGAAGGGCCTAATAGAATATATCGAGCAAATTCTGCACTAAAAGTCTATGATTGGGAATATTCATCAACTTCTTCATTAATATCAAGAAAGTCTCATATAGGACCTCAAAATGTAATTATCTAAAATTGTAAATCTCATCCTTTAACTGTTATCCTAAAATATGTCCATAACTTATTAAAAGTGCTAATGGACTCACGGTAATTCCTCTAACCATAATATCTCTTTGATTGTAAGAGAAAATGGGAACAACTTGAGTTTCAAAGTTTTCTCACTCACCTTTGTTAGATTATTTGAAGTGCGAATCCTAACAAAATTCATAATGTGCATGTTGGCATCATTCATATGCAATCAATGACATACACCCTTCTGATTAAGTAACTAATTCATTGAACTCATAATATCATGTTTTGTTCCTTGGTATAACTCTAGAGAAATGATAACTCCATTATCAATCGGTTCAACAAAGTATAAATATTCTTTTAGATCATCATATACTAGAAAGTAATGATAAGCAGCTGGTTGAAATCTATCCATTCTAATCTTTCCCTATAGAGTGCTACTTGTAGGTCTTCTACGTCCTCTCTAGCCTTTTCCTCAGCACTTTGAGCTACCGCTAACCTCAAATTCTCTTTGGCGAACAATTGTTTAGTAGTATCCTCAACATTCTCATGAATAATAGCTAGAGGTAGCCAATTCAATGCATTTTGATTATTCTAAAGAACTTCATGTCGGGATCAATTCTCATACTCTTCCTTATTATGATCCTATCATAAAGTCTGTTCAATATAAGTATCAAAAGAAATTAGATAAAATCATCAACCTCAAAAACCTCAATCAATCAATCCATAACTGTTTCCATGATAACGGTGCAAAAGTTTCATATCACCCAAATTATACCTACTAAAAAGTATAACGCGGTCGCTGGTCAAATATAAAACCCAACAACGATGGTATTAAAACCACGTGTAATAGAATAGAAATTAATTGGAAGATTATTGATGTAGTTTGAAAGATCATAAAGTGAATTAGAGATTTTTGTAAGAACAATAGTAATAGTATCAATGCTAGAAAATAGGGATATTATTAGTATGAGATGATCACTAGGATTGTGTTCCCATTGAATTCTTAACTCCATAGACTTATCATGATTTTAAAACTATATTGGTGACTTGCTTCCAGAATATAACAATTTATGTATCACCTAACCATCTCTCGACCTTGGTTTTAGTGAATTTCACTTATCTCCTCTCGGTCTTAAAGTGGCAGATTACTAAACCATATTCTAGAACCTAGATTAACTATCTCATCTCAATCTTAAGTTAATAAGATGGAGGTTGGTAGTATCAAATTACTATTTTGATCTCCTTTTAAGAATACCCACCTCCCTCTCAAGGTAATATCGAATGCAGGCATGTTCTTAACCTCTGCAGTAGTCAAGAAAACAATCAATATAAAGAAAACCACAATACATGCAACAACAATAAATAATGACTTTGCAGCTCCTCTACTTTTTTAATCCATCATTATTCCCATAAACATAGTCATGATATTTAAATTCTCATGATTGTAAGAAACACATGTAATTAAAAGGTCAAAGCATATGAATGATGTAACAAATTATTAGGAATGAAAACCATAATCTCAACTTTATTTCAAGCCCCAGAAATCAATAACAAGAATTCAAGATCAAAAGTGTATATCAGAACTCAAAATAATGTAATAAGCATGTAAAGTGCACCAAACTCTCCCCTACTAATGATACATCCAATGGGTATTTACAGTTACATTAGAAACCCTAAAAAATATCATGAACAAAGTAGGAAAATTTGGTTTACTCTAGTCTATCACCCAACAGACTAGCCACAGGTAGTATTTACAGCGATAGATGCGTTCATAGGAATTAGAGATTTTCAACTTTTAGAACCCAAACCTGTGAGGGATACCTATGGGGCCATAGGTAGTGCCAACACCCCATAGGTAGGGTCTGTAATAATCAGGAATAATCACCAACATATAGAACTTCAATTTTGATACTTATGTGGGCCACCTATGGGTCTGCAAATATTATCTATGACCCCCAGGTACGGTCCATAGGTAGCTTTTTAGCTTTATTAAATTATTTATTTCTCCTTCTTTGCTCAGAACCCTATTTTCCTACAAAATCAACACATAAATATATCACATGTGAGAAAAAAATTAAGTATTTGTATTATTTCCTTATTTTAAACAATAAAAGTTCCATGCAACCCTGGCTCGTGAACAACCAAATAACTAATTTAGGTTCTATATATACTTGAATAATTGTACTAAACTTATCTTAGATTGTTAGGATAGTCCATCAAGATAGTCTATGTGCCCCTACAGTTGACTCATAGAAACATGAGGGATCTAATCGACTATGAAGAAAAATGTCATACAATGGGTCGTGCAGTCTTTCCAAGGGCAATACCTGTCATAGGTTTTCTTTTAAATTTTATGCATTATTACTTACTCTTAAGTCTTAGTAATATAAGAAATTATTTTTTCCTTGGGTTTGAGAGAATATTCATACATTGATTCCTGATTATTTAGATTACTTTATTAATTCTTGATTTTGGGTTTCTCGTGTTCATCTCTTAAGTGTATGATCTTTAATTCATTATCTTTTTACGGTTGTATTTGCCCAAGCATAAGTAGCTAAACCCATATCTAGGGTTGTGGGTGTAATGATGACTTAACAAAGTAAGAGAAAGTACTTAGTGGTTCTTGAATGGTATTTATTTATACATTGTTCTTTCCTTTGTTTTGATTAGTTTTTAACACTCACGAGTGTTAGAATTCACCTTAATTCTTACTTGCTGGATAGAACTCAACTTAACTTTACTTGCTGGACAAAAGAGGTAGTTAATAGATCAATGAGTAGACAATTAAGAATTGAGGCTATCAACATTCATCTAATAGCTTGAGCCCTATTTGGGAATAGTTAATTGGCATCAAGGTTAAGGGTTAGTAAAGCTCACACTCATAGAAAAATGATGTTGAATAGTGATATTAACCTATATTGGGGACCAACCACTTAGGTGAACTAAAATTAAAAATATTGCATGTTATGCACAGGATATATCACTAGTACACATCACTTACTAAGTTATGAAATCCTGGGGAACACAATCCTAGTCCATCATTCTATTGATAACAAAAAGCATAAACTTATTGCTTGTAAAATATTAACTGTTTCTAAATTTGATTCATAATTAGTTTTTACTCTAAATCCTACAATCGGAAAAGAATGATTAAAATCCTTGTTCTAGGCCCTAACAATAATCCTTATGGGATCAACCCCAAACTTTATTGGGTTTAATATTTTATGATAATCACTTTATAATTTGCTTTAGAATTGTAATTTTGGAGTTATTATATATGTCTATAGGTACACATCCCCCCTTCATGTTTACTGGGATGAGGGACCCATAGGGTACCCACGAGGTCTATATTTAAAACAAGTTAGATCTTTTACGAAGGTTTTGTTAACTAGATCTTTTCACGAAATGATATACATAAATAGCAAAAAAAAATTAATCTTTGACCACAACATTTTTAGATAGATCTTTTCCCATGGTAGTATAAGTTATAACAAAAGAATCAAGTCTTTTGAAATGTCAGCGTCAAGTAAATGTCAAAGTTCATCACTTTCAAAGTGAGTATGAATGAGTAAGCATGATCATAGTAATACAAACCTAAGTATATGTTAATAATGATATGAACAATCCTATTGTTTAATACATAATTCAATCTTTTCAAACCATAGATAAGTAATCAAAAAAATCCCAAACACAGGCATCATGTTAACAAACCTTCTTATATACTATCATAAACAACACAAGGACCCATATAGGCATCATAATATAAATCATCATATTTCAACTAGAAATCATTAATTCACCAACTGTGTAGAATGATTTACATGATAAGTCCCCACCCAAGTAATATCTGAAAGACGTTAAGCCATAACCTACCTCAAAATTGAACTACAAGTCTCTAACAATTAAAACTCATCTTATCCTTTTAAAAGAACTTAAAACATATTTAATGTATTAGTATAAAGATGTACTCATAAATATGAGTCTAGTGATACCTATATTTCTATGGTTTTATTTTGGGTCAAAAAGGTCAACCTAAAAGTTAACCTCAAGCCTTCACGGGCCAAACTAGAAATTTATTAAAAAATCAATCTATGCATAACTTAGGGAGTTTTAATCTAAATGTTCATTGAAAATAACATTAAATCAAATTTTTATCAATCAAAATACCATTTCTTACCTTTATTTAGTAGCCCTAAATTTTCAAGATAAAAAATTGAGATTCAAAAATGAAATCATGAAATAATCATTGGGGAATGTGGAAATATTGGTTTAGAAACATATACAGTGAAGAAATCTTTGAAATAAACTTTATATTCTCCTCAAAATGAGTTCTAAAGATTCTAAAATCAAGTTATAGAGTCTATGTTAAAAAAATGGAATTAAAATTTTTCTTAGGTGATTCTTTCTTCACAAGCGTGATGGGTCCACTGCACATGAAAATACATTGTCCAAGACCCTTCATAATTGCACCCTTTTTACCTTGGCATACATATCCCTTCATGAATGAGACTGGCCAATTGCAAATACTAAATCAAATGAATCCTTCTTTAAAAATGCGATGAGAACTCACAAAAGAAAAAGAGTGTTTATAGTTTCACCAACATCTGTTGCACTAGTAACATGTTATGTCTGGGAATTTTTTAAATGAACCATCAAAATTCATTCAAAACCTTATGAAAACAATCAAATTGTGCTACTAGTCTAAATTTTCCATTTTGCACTCAATGAAATCATCGGATTCACCAACGGAGGTAGTTATTGGTAGATGTTGATTAAAGTGAACTTCAATCTTCAACTTTTCAAATTTCCAACAAATGATTCAAAATGCATCAAAAAACCTCGTTGCTCAAACAAACAATGCTTCAAACAAAAAGTGAAATTTTGGAGCTAATGGAATTGACAAAATTCTCAAACATAATAAAATTAATCAAATATTGATCAAAGTCAATCCTACCGTCTTCAAAACCTTACCTCAAAATCAACCACCCACTCAAAAAAATAACAAATACCAATATCCAACTATGGGTAGTGATATAACGGTCAAAAACCACAAAAATAAAAGAATCACTATGAGGATTATTATATTATCCCCCTCTAAAACATATGTTCGTCCTAAAAATATGAGAAAGAAAGGTATCTGAAAAATTGAAAATCTAGGGATATCTACTTTGCATATCTAACGATAACTCCTATATAGCCTTCTCTACTAGATGATATCATACTCTACTGAATTAATACTCTTAGACCTCATCTTCCTAGTATGCCTATCTAAAATGGCTAGGGAATCCTCCTCAGATGTCAAGTTCTAATCCAAATCAACCAAATCCCACTAAATCACATAAGAACCATCATAATGGTACTTCTTCAACATTAACAATATTTGTACTAGATGCCTTGCCTGCCTAATAGCCAAATTTTTTATGTATCCAAACCCTAACCCTATAACCTACTTTCACTATTTTAGCCACCATGGCCACCACCCCCAGTGAGGCATACCCATCAAAAAATAATTAAAAGATGAAGAACGTTAAAGTTAGTAGTGAAGTACTTGGAGGATCTCCCAAGATGATAAATTATGATAATATATTTAATCGTAAGAGTTTTAATACTAATGTGGAAAGGGTTCTGCGCAAACCAGTTGTGATGTTACACGGAGAACCTCGTATAAAATGGAAGTCATTAGAAATAAGAAGTTTAATCACTTAAGAAAATTTACAGTATGCTATTATAGACAAATTTTGTTACTGAAAACTGACATAATGGAGAAAAGAAGAACTATTCAAAATTAGTGTGGTAGTAAAGGTGAATGCACTATCAGAGTTTAGATGCTGCACATATTCTGATTCGATTCAAAGTTTTTAAGGATTATGTTAATATTATTCAACTAATTCATATTACATAAAAGCCAAGGATAGGTACTATCAAACACAAGCTCTAAAATGGGATCCTTGGTTTAAACCAGATATTGAAACAATATTAAGGTTAGAATGGCTATCAATGTCAGATTTTCTACCTAATTTCTTTGTGGATGAGGCACCTTTTTTGATATCTTTTGCAATTAAAAACCACTAATAGTAGATATGGAAAATAAGAATCAAACAAGGTCTAGTTGTGCAAGGTTTAAAATGGAAGTAGATTTGGTTGCTAAATTGCTATGAATGGTGCAAATAAATAAAGAAGATGATGTTTCAGGAGAAACAAAAATTAAATAGATATAAATTCAATATGATTATATGCCAAAGTGTTGCAAGGAATGTTGCTTACAAGGACATGATAAAAGTACTTGTTGGAATATTTGTCTTGAACTACATAAGATGAAGATGGAGGAAAGGGAGGGAAAATTAAATAAACAAGTAGATGGTAAAAAGAGAAATAAAGATGGATCTTTTAAGAATAATCAAAGGAGAAGAAAAATTTATAAGCAATAGTGGTTAATTAGAAGAAACAAATACAAAAGAGATAAGCTTGGGCATATTATGGGGGAGATAGAAGAAGAAGATTAGAAAGAAACACCCTGTATCAAATACTTTTGATTCACTATCCGAGGAAGGGGGTAATAGATGTAAAACCAAAGAAGAATGAGAAAAATAATATTATTACGGAGCATCAGGCTAATGAAGAAACTACTAAAGACTGGGTCACTGGTAATATTGCCAAGGTACCACAAAGTGAAGAAGATGAGGTAGAGAAAAAGAAGAGCTAGTCAATAAAGAACATCTAGAGAAGACTAAAAATATTGCTATTGCTTCCTCCCAAAAGGGAAATATGATAGAGCAAAGTTCTATGTAGAAAGAAAAGAGATTAATGGTGTTAGATATAGTTTGTATGTGGATAAGTAAGGAAGATAATAAGGTGATTGAATATGTTATTCCATTAGCAATACACGTGGTAAACTAAATTGAAGTCAGAAATAATGGTTAAACTAATCTGGATGAGGATGACCCTGACAAAAACATAAGAAAGTTGCCATTTAAGGGAATCTTTCACTAAAATAGTTTAATAAGTTGAAAGCATCTGAAGGTATTCAAAGAAAAAAAGACAAGAAGCTTAAGCAAGTTCAATGCAGACTAGAAGTTCTTTGAAAGCAAATCTAGATGAATGCACTGATATGGAATATAAGATCAGTTAATAGTTAGAAGGCATTCACTAGGTTGCTCACTTTACAAAACATACATCATTTCTATATTATAGGATTGATGGAGCCACTCAGGAAAAATACAATATAGATGAATACAATTGTAGATTAGGGATACAACATGTAGTAGCCAATTCATTAGGAAAAATATTTGCATTCATGGATTCTTTTGTTTGTAATTCTCTTATGATGGATGAAGAGCAGCAAATGACACAAAGGCTGGAAAATTAGGATGCAATAGTCACTATTATAGTTACATTAATATATGCGAAATGTTCTCAAGTTTAGCGACTAGTATTATAGGAATCACTGGAGATGCAACAATAAATTCAAGAGCCATTATTGTTAGGTGGAGACTTTAATGTTATCATCAGAGAAGAAAAGAATTTTGGGGCTTTACTAGTTACTGTATCAGAAATTGAGGAATTTAAACATTGTATAAATAGATGAAATCTAGATGACCCTAGTTTTAAGGGCATTAAATGTACATGGTAGAATAGGAGAACTGATGAAAATTGCGTATTTAAGAGATTAGATAGAATATTATGTAATGAAAGATCGCATGAATTATTTCCAAAGATGAGAACTTGTTCAGGAGTGGTTTTGACCACACTCCTTTTGAAGATCAATTTCAGTACTATTAATGAGCATATTTTTAAATGTTTTAGATTTCTCACTTTGTGGTTGAAAGAGAAGTTTTACATCTCTCTTCATCCTAATCCACCAATAAATTTCCCCTATGTCACGGTATATCTTTATGGCCCCTAGATGAATAGAGTAGTGTGCACCATGCACTTCTACAAGAATTTGCTGCCTTAAGTCATTTACACCTGGAATACACAGACAACCCTGACAACGCAGAATACCATCTCTCCATTGGGAGAAAACCTTTACCTTCTGATCCTTGACTGATTCTTTAAACTTGACTAGACTGGGATCTCTATCTTATTTTTATTTTACCTCGGAAACTAGAGATGATTCTGAACTACGCTAAACCCATATGCTACCCTCCTTTGTATCGACTAAACGAACGACTAGTCCAGCAAGCGGATGGACCTCCTAGTCTAACTTCTTCCTACTATCCTCAACATGAGAAACACTATCCATAGACATTCTACTGAGAGCATCGTCCACTATATTGGCCTTGCTTGGATAATAAAGCACGCTCATTTCATAAACTTTCAAGAGCTCTAACCATATTCTCTAACAAAGATTGAGATCTTTCTGAGAATAGACATACTGAAGGCTCTTATGATCTGTGAATATATCTAAATAAACTCCGTATAGATAATGCCTCCAAATTTGTAAGGAAAACACTACGGCTGCTAACTCAAGATCTTGAGTAGGATAATTCTTTTCATGGGGTTTGATTTGTCTGGAGGCATAGGCTATGACTTTTCCATGCTACGTGAGGACACAACCCTAACGTACTCTGGACCCATCACAATACACTACAAACCTATTTGAACTATATAGAAAAGCTAAGATTGGAGCTCAGGTGAGTCGACTCTTCAACTCCTGGAAACTCTTCTCTCAAGGATCTGACCACTAAAACTTAAATTTGTTCTGAGTCAGTCTAGATATAGGAGATGCAATAGAAGAAAATCCCTTAATAAAACGATTGTAATAGCTAGCCAAACCCAAGAAAATCCTGATATCTGATGGAGAGATAGCTCTCGGCCGGTTTTTTACCGCTTCGGTATTTTGAGGATCTACTCTAATGCTATCATCAAAAATGATATGACCAAGGAATACTACTGACCTTAGCCAAAACTCAAACATACTGAATTTAAAAAAGAGTTGATGATCTCTGAGAGTCTGAAGTACAAAGCTGAGATGGTATGCATAATCATGCTCACTGCGGGAATAGACCAGAATATCATCTATAAAGACTATGATGAACATGTACAAGTACTGCTTGAACACCTGGTTTATCAAGTCCTTGAAAGAGGTTGGGGTATTGGTAACACCAAAGGACATAACTAAGAATTAAAAGTAACCATACCTAGTACGGAAAGCTATTTCTAAAATGTCACATTCTCTGAATCTGAGCTGATGATAGACTGATCTGAGGTATATCTTGGAGAAATAACGGCACCCTAAAGTTGATCGAACAAGTTATCAATTCTGAGAAGTAGATATTGTTCTTGACCGTGACTTTATTGAGCTGATGGTAGTATATGTAAATTCTAAGATTACTTGTCTTTGTTGCGAACAAATAAGGCTGGTGCACCCCATTAGGACATACTGGGTTTGATGAATCCCTTATTCAAGAGATCCTTCAACTTTTCTTTCAATTCCTTGAGTTCGGCTGTTGCCATTCTACATGAAGGAATAGATATAGGCTGAATATCTAGAAGAAGATCAATACTAAAGTTTATTTCCTTTTCGAGAGGAATTCTTGGAAGATCTTCGGGAAAGACATCTGAATATTCATTCACAACTGGGATTGATTCAAGACTGAGAGTTTTGGAGCTAGATTACTTAACATGAACAAGATGATAGACATATCCTCTAGATATCATTTTTCTTAATCGAAGGTATGAAACAAGTTGACCTCTGAAAGTTGAAGTACTACCCCTCCATTCTAGGATAGGTTCATTCAGAAACTAGAATTGGACTATTCTATTTCTGTAGTCAACTGTGGCATAGCAGGAATAAAGCCAATCCATACTGAGAATGATATCAAAATCAATCATCTCTAATTTGACTAACTCTGCTGAAGTGACTTTATAAAATATCATAATCGGGAAGTTCCTGTTTACCTTCCGGGCTATGATAGTTTTACCCACTAGGGTAGAGACTGAAAAGGGTCCTACTAGAATTTCTGGATTGATTCTAAAATCAACAGCTACATAGGGAGTAACAAAAGACAAGGAAGCACCTTGATCTAGCAAAGCATAACCATGCGCATAAAATATTTGTGACGTACCAATAACCATATTAGGAGAAGTTTCCTGATCTTTCTGGGACTGGAGAGCATAAAGTCGATTTGGACGCTGCCCACTAGTAGCACTGGAGGCCCCCTGCTAGTTTGGGCAACTGAATTGTGTTGAGAAATGGTTCTTCTGACCTTGAGGACCTGGCTGAGGACAGTCTCTGACTTGTTGGCGTGGCTTGCCACATCCAAAACAAATACCACTGCCATCACTACAAATACCCCGATGGTGCTTTCCATAAGTCTGGCAAAGAGGATAGGTATGGGCACCACTAACACTGCCCTAAGACTTAGAGCTTGGCGCTCTATCTCTGCTACAGTCTCTAAATCTAGGAGATGGAGCACTAGGTGAAGAAAGATATGGAAGTGATGACTTGGGATAAAATTGAGAATGGTTTCCTCCTTCTGATTTGGGCTGAGTAGAGTTGAAACTACCTATCTTTGCTCTTTTATTCATCTTCTTCCTCATCATAATTTTTTTCTATTCTATCTGTTGGGCATGAGTCATAAGCTTGGCAAAAGTTTTGTCACTGTTAAATATTACAGAACTACACTTATTGACCACACTATCATTCACCCCCAAAAGAAATTTACTTATCTTGGCCCTGCTGTCTGCAACCACATGAGGGGCATATCTGGCTAATTAAGTAAACTTAAAAGAATAATCCTTCACCATCATGTTACCCTGCCTGAGGTTAGTAAACTCTAGCACCTTAGCCTCTCTCAGCTCTTGGGGAAAGAATCTATCTAAGAATACAGTGACAAACTCCTCCCACTCAATAGGTCATGCATTATCTATCCTTTCTGACTTCTACTATTTAAATAAAGTGTGACCAGCATCCTACAACTGATATACCGCTAGCTCAGCGCTCTAACTAGAAGTAACCCGCATGATGTCTATAATTTTTTTAACCTAATTGATGAATTCCTGAGGGTCCTTATCTGACTTAGACCTGAGAAATGATAGAGGATTTATTTGGGTGAAGTCCCAAATCCAGGCTGTATCTGAACTGTCCATTGGGTTGGCCTGAATGATAGTTAGTCATTCATTTTGAGTAGCAACTGACTGAGCAAGAGTAGTGAATGCAGCTTTGAACTCTGCATGAGAAACATCTTCGCCCAAAGGATCTTCGGGCCGAGTGGCTGACTGATTTCTGTTTCTTCTTATGGGAGACATGTTTTGTAGAAGAAAGAGAAAAATACATCAGACTAAGATATTAATTTGAGATTATGCTCACTGGCACGACATAAATACTAAAAGAAGGGAAACTGTTCCTAAATCATCTCATAGCCTCCTATACATAAATATGGCGCGCAACACACCCATGTATAAGACTCTACTAGATACGGTTTTCAAACTTCCTAGGATACTATTGAACCTTAGGCTCTAATACCAAGTTTTTAATCCCAAAAATCTGGCACCCGAAATGCTACAGGGTGCTCATGACCTAGAAAGAACACAAGCTAACCTATGATTGATATTTGTACCTGAACACTACATAATATACTATATAAATACAAAAATACAGGCTACAAGGGCGTAAGGTTCAAAAATAATACAAAATATTTGTTAAAATATAACATCTAGATGGGGTATGAAATACCCAAAACTATTGAAATAACTCGCTGATCATGTTATTCAGAAAAACCCCTAACTGTATGAACAAGGAGTTGATGGGATATGTCCCCAACTAACTCCATCTACTGGAAGCTAAGAACTAAATTAATGAAATAACTCATAACATCATCCTCTAATGATGAGGAATCATTGCTAAACCTGGCTACTACTGATGTTCTGGAGCTCGTGATTCTAAACCTATGGTATAGAAAAACCATAGAGCAAATGCGTTAGTATAATTGGATATACTGATATGTATATGAGGTAGGCTAAATGAAAATGGTTCACATGCATGAACTATATTAACTGACCGAATAACATGAATGTGAGAATGCATGCATGAATACGTAATAACAATGACTGAGATCATTATGACATGATTACTGAGCCTGAGTGCTGATAACATGAGATACTGATAGTTGTATTACTGAAATAACTTATACTGAGCGACTGTATCTGACATTTTAGTTTCTAATGGAACTAGGTGAGTTTTGTACTATTCTGATTTGACTGTATCTAACAGTCCTGAATTTTAAAGAACCATCTGAGTTGTTTTACTGAATCTAAATGACTGTATTTGATAGTCCTAATCATGTAACTAAAACTGTGGGAAGTAGTTATCTAATCGACCTGCCCCTAATAATCAGAATATAGCTGAGTTAGGCTCCAATCTATAACCCCAATTGGAAGGGTATTAACACTGCGCCACTGGTAAGGAAAATCTGTGAGTAACACTCATATAAAAGGTAACTCTAGTGAGAATAGTGGGAACCCTCATATAACATATTAATCCACCTCATCTACCCTCATATAACACGCTATGATGCCTCAACCTATGGTGTCTACTTAGTTCCGCAACACAAGGATTGCTTCTAAGAATCACACCCTCATATAATATGTGAGTTCCTATCCTTGGGTTCGCTCGATGCTAATTCCTACTCCCATCTGAATAGACACTGAACATAATTAACTAAATTGGACTATATTGATTTCATGGAGTTGTATTGACTGATGGAATACTACTAAAATTTCTTAATTTGTTGTGATTTCCTGAGTCACATGACTGATTGAGTTCTATGGATCATGGCTTGACTGAGGATATCATGAAACATGACACTGACTCTAGGTATACAACTATATATTTTAGGTACAAGTACCCCCAGGACTCAATAGAAGGAAAATGATAAAGCATGGCATTCTTGAATACATGGCCAACATCAACAATTTATACTACGACAGTAGGGGATATTTCTTGAAGCATGCGGTTATCATAATCTTATATATAGCTTAGAATGCACATGATCTTGTCTTAACTTCATCATTTTAATTATATCATCATAAAATTGTATTACACAACAATCCTCATGGAAATAATTTTAAACATAGGGGAACACGTACATTCATAACTTGAGTCACAGTTTAACTATCAAGCATAATTTCTATTCTCCTAGGCATTTTATCAAACACTTAGATTGCATGATTTAAGGCTTAGGCATGAGCATGAATTTAATACAACCTTACTTCGTAATTCCACTCAATTTCATGATTTTAGTCCACCTATTAGCGTAATTTTATAAAGACAAAACGAAGGATGCATCTTGGAATTCACACAAAAACAACACACGAACATAATTCAATTTATAAAATGAATATCACAATTTATAATTTAAAACATTATTTTTGGTCTTCATGGGCAAAAGAAGTCCATGAACGAACACTATGCATACCTTAGATGGAAGATTCTTGATGATTCACCAAGAAATTTGCTTGGACTTGGATCCCCAATTGAAAACCCTAATGTGTTTTTGAGAGGATCTTAAGGGAAGAGGCTATATTTTGGTGTAAATGGGGCTTAATCCCATGTTTTTGACTTATATAGGGGGTGGAAGAATTACCCCTTTTCCCTTAAAAATGCATACATTTAATGACTAAATAACCGGACACCTACAATATAGGAGACGCGGCGCGTAAAGTGTTTTGATCCTATACCCAATGCAGCTCACTGTAAACATGTCGAGCCTCAGTTGTTTTTTCTCTGCCAGTCTGCACAACTGGTGAAGAACACGATTGGTGATGTAGTATGCCAAAATCGCGTTGGTCCACTATTTTTGGACTTACAAACTTGGTTGAAACCAGTTCTGAAAAATCCAAAACTTGTTTGGAAACATCTATTAACTTTCCTAATCATGAATTAATAAGAATATACAGCATTAATGGATGTTAAGGTGGCAAAATAAATTTTCCAACTTTTGAAGGCCAAAATTAAGCTAAGTCTAGGCACTTAGCTAGAATTTTTTAAGTCTGTGACCCCCTTGACAAGCTTAATGGACTGAATTAAGCTTAAGTATTTTATGGGCTCTTACAAGGAAATACTTAACTCATTATAAAATGTTACAACACTCAATATCAAGCAAGTAATTTGAGTTTCATCTCACTAAAATAGTATAATTCCTCTTTTTCCCACCCACCTAATTTAGGCATTGATGTTCCCTAAATTTTACCTTAGAAAAGAAGTATAAAATGGTTGTTGAATAATATATATAACCCAACCAAGGTTTGATTTAATTCTAAAGGGAATATGTCTAGTGATGTGTCATGGAAATATAACACTTTCCATACTTAAAACAATGAAATTATGCTAAAAGTTAGGCTATTTTAGTAGATAATCATGTACTTTTATTGTTATTGCACGTAAAACAGGTTAATAAAAGTGTTGGACTAAAATAGGAAGAAAAAGACCTGAAAAAATCAATGTTGGAAAATGTACAACTCTCCTCAAGAGTCGTCAAGACCCCATAAGACTTGTAGGCTGACTCATAAACACAACAGAATCAAAGGCCAGGAAGAAAACCTAGGTATTGAGAAGATATGACTAAGCATCCTAGTCGTAAGTTAAGGTTACGGGTCATACCATGAAATCATACATTGAGCAGAATCTAAGGAAGAAATTCAGAGTTAAGGTATCAGAAAACTACGAGTCAAAAGTCTGAGTACAACTCAAATGATAAAACTGTAAGCACACCAGTTTCCAAGTAGGGAAAGACCGAAGTCCCAGTTGGATACAATTGAAGGCCATTAGATGTATAATTAAGGTACGACTTGTAAGTAGGATTCGTAATTACAACACAAAGTTAAAGCCTGGAAGACTAGAAACTAGAATGGATTAACATGATCCATAATTGGGCTTTGTCATATAGGCATCTCACGCTCAACAAGGATAATAGATCACCCCATTAACCTGACCTAACCATCATATCAATTAATAAGTGTCGGATAAACTCCGATGATATAATCAAAATAGAGGAAACAAGACAAGAAAACATAACTTAAGAATGCCTAATTATTCCATTAACATACCCAAGTCCACGGTTATCAAAAAATCCTCTACCAATTTAAATTCTATAATAATGTCGAGACATGCCCCTGATAATAGCTAAAAATCAAGTGTAAAACAAGTCTATGACATAAGATAGAAAGACTATGAAATGTATGCATTCTGAAGTATGGAAGCACACTATTTGAAAGTTAACACACGAACCTCTCAAATATCTGTTCACTGAACAGGAAGAGAACAAGAAGGTTTGACCCTTGTGTTGTATGGGGACACACTGTTCAGAGATAGTTAATGGTTGGAGCATTAGCATGTAACTCAAGGGTAAAGGTAGAATAGTTTCATTATTCATAATCAAGTTAAACCATCATACGATAACATATTTATATAACTAGGTATATATGCAGATATATCGGTACATCGAGTGTTGGGAAAGGAAACAAGGAATTAGCATGCATTTCAAAACATTCAATCATGATAAATGGAGTGCAGGACCCTAACCTTCCACTTACGCAGATTAGGAACTTTGAACTTCCCAATTATATCAAGCAAGAGGACTCCTACAAATCATATGGACTCTAACCAAAAGCCATTTCATTAGGCGAGGGACTCTAACCTCAAGCCATTTTACTAAGCAAGAGATTCTAGCTTCAACCTATTTAAATATGCTAGGAACTATAACCTTAAGCCATTTTATTAGGCAAGGGACTCTAACCTTAAGACGAGTTGACCATTATTAGTCAACATTAGGACTCTAACCCTTTGTCCAAGAAGTAAAATCCATTCAATTAAATACTCAAGGAATCTAACCTACTTAGCCATTTCAATCTATCTAGGCTTTAATTCAACACCACACATGACAAAGAGGTCACACATCAATTGAATTAATTGGACAATGCTTTATTTCAATCATCCTTAAAGTCAATAGGTTGTCATTAAGACCTATGTAACTGTAATGCCCCATGTATTGTACCCCGAATGCTACACAGTGCTAACAATCCTGAAGGACCACTATCTAAGACATGACTGGTGCCTTCTACAATAACTGTATAATGATACTAAAATATGTGGAATAATGGGTAGAAATGCCATAAGGTTCAAAATTGAAACATAACTGATAATGCCGTATAACAATACCAAAAGTAAAATAATAGCCTGAACATGCTATAGTCTAAACATCTAGTTTGAAAACCTCTAAACTATCTGAATAAGGAGTTGATGGGACATATCCCCAACAAACTCTGCCTACTGTAAACAAATTGAAATAATAAAATAATCATGATATCCTCAAATGATGAGGACTCACTGCAATCTACTACTGTTGGCTGAATCTGAACTGCTAAAAATGCTCTAGATTTCATACATCTGAACCTAAAGTATAAAACACCATAGCGCAAAAAAAAGTATGCGTCAGTATATGTGAATATACTGGTATGCAAAGTGAGGTAAGGCTGAATGCAAGGGTTCATATGCATGAACTATATCTGACTGAATATCATGAGAATAACTAAATGAGAATACATGTATGACTATATAGATTGTAACAAAAATCATGAGAATTCTGAATACTGAGTTTTACTGATAACACGAATTACTGATAACTGATATAACTAATATTGGGTGACTATATTTGACAGTCCTGATTCTGATAGAACTAGCTAATTTTATACTGAACTGAGTAACTGTATCTAACAATCCTGATATTTGTAGACTTATTTGAGTTCTATTATTAAGACTAATACTATGTCTATGACTGTGACTTTAGGAGGTAGTCATCTAACCGACATTCCCCAAATAATACAATATAGCTAAGTTGGGGTCCAATCTGTAACCCCAATTAGAAAGGTATCAACACCATGCCACTGGTAAAGACAAGCTGTGAGTGACCTTCATCTAGAAGTGTCCCCAAAAGAAAAAGGTGGGAACCTCCACTGGCAATGTTAATCTACCCCATTAACCCTCAACTGTCAGTTTTGATGTCTCAACCTAAGCTGGATACATAGTTCTGGAATGCAATGATTTGCTCCTAAGGATCACACCCTCTACTATCAGTGTATGCCTTCATCCTTGGGTTCGATCGGTGTTAAATCCTACTCCCAACTGAATAGCCACTAAACTAATTATACGGAGATGAACTTGACTGAGTTCACTGAGTTTGGTGGACTGACGGAATATTACTGAATTTTGTTAGTTGATTGAGATCTTAAGGTTACTGAGTTTTCCTAAGTTATGTAACTGACTGACTGACTGAAAATACTACTGATCATTGCATGACTAGATTATCTTAAAAGAAATACCGGCTCTAGGCACACAACTAAATTATCAAGTATTGAATATCATCCGAGCTCAATAGCATAAAAATAAATAGGACATCCCGCTTCTTGAGCTCATAACAATTGTTAACAATTCATAATACAACCATTGAGGGATTTCATAATGCGCTTGATACTCATAGTCTTATACATGAATAGGAATACATTCCAACATATCATAAGTTCACAATCTAGTCTCATGAACACTCCATGAATTCATCAAAAACATAATATTAGCATGGGAGTCATTATGAACATGTAGTTATAGCCTAAGTTCATCATGTAGATCAATAAGGGTTCATAAAACACAATTCTACTCACTTTGGCATTTTATCATACACTTAGGCTTAGGCGTGAACATTAAACAATTACATCATGGCTACATTAATCAACCCAATTTCATGAAATTCAATCCATATGCTAACACAATATCATGGAAACATACTAAAGATTCCAACTTGGGAATCATACAACACATCAATATGATCATAATCAATCCATAATATAAATATCAAAATTTATAATTTAAAATTGGATTCTTGGACTCCAAAGATTAAAGGTATCCTTGGATAAACACTTTACATAACTTAAAACATAAATCCTTAAACGTTATTGATGGAATTCTTGAACCTTATTCTTGAAGTTTGAAACTAGGGTTTCTTGTTTTTGAGAGAGAATGATGAATTTTGGGGGAAATTATTTGAAAAATGAAATATTTAAGTCATTTAGGGATCAATTTCGTAGTTGGGGCTGACCTGATTCGTGGGAAAATAACCTATTTACCCTGAAAGATGCGGTCATTTATTGACTAAAAATTAGGTATCGACGCAATTGGCGACGCGGCACGTTGATGCCCCAACGCGTTGATCCATGATTACACTAAGCCTCAGTAGTTTTGACTCTGGCAACCTGCAACAATATTAACCAACGCGATAGGCGATGTGGGGCCCCAAGATCACATTGGTCCACTATTTTGAGACACCAAACGTGGTCTAAACGAGTTCTAAAAAATTCAAAACTTTTTTGGAAAAACCTAATGACCTTTTTGATCATGAATGAACAAAAATATAAACTATTAAAGGACATTAAGGTCGTAAAATGAGATTGCCAACCTTCAAAGACCAAAAATAAACTAAGTCTGTATACCTAGATAGAATTTTGCTAAGTTTGGGAGCCCTTGACAAGCTTAAAGAACTAGATTAAACTTAGGAATTTTGCGGGGTCTTAAAATGTCTCCCCCTTAGGAACATTCATCCTCGAATGAGACTGACTGAGATGGGAGAAATGATAAGTTGAAGTACATACTGAATATGAGCAACTGAAACATGTCTACATGACTGACATTACTGAGAATGCATATCTGATGTATGATTTCATGACTGAGCTGATACATGAATGCATGACTCAGAGTACTAATAAAATAATCACATATCTGATGCGTGAATACATGACTGAACTGACTCATCAATATGCGACTGCACATGTAATGGTAAAATACCAAGTTTGAAATGAAAACTGAGTATGGAACTAAATGCCAAGTTTGTAACTGAAATTTGAACATAAAAATCATAAAAATGAATAAGCTTAAGAAAAGCTATTACCTTGGGTTGAGTCTCAGTTTGCGGAGAAGAGGTGAAGATACTTGGTCTATATGTCTACTTATGCTTCCCAAGTAGCTCCCTTAATGGACTGATTTCGCCAAAGAACTTTGACTAGAGGAACTTCTTTGTTCCTCAGTCTACGAGTCTGATAGTTAAGAATTTTGACTAAAATTTCCTCATATAAGAGACTATTCTGAATATCCATCCCCTCAAAAGGGACTACAACTGCTGGTCACCTATGCACTTCTTAAGAAAAGAGACATGAAAAGCTGGATAAACTAAAGCTAGATATGAAGGAAATTTGAGCTCATAAGCTACCTTCCTAAAACGACTAGAATTTTGAAGGGACCGATATACCGGGGACTGAGCTTCCCTTTTTTCGAACCTCTTCACTCCCTTCATGAAAGAGATTTTCAAGTACACATAATTACCAATCTTAAACTCGAGATCCTTTTTGCGCACATCTGCATATGATATTGATCGGCTCTAAGATGTTTTGATCTCTCTCTGATTAACCAAAATTTCTATAAAGTATTAAAGTTACCCACTTTGAACCAACTGATTGGAGATCTATATATCCTACCAAAGAGAGCTTCAAATAAGGCTATTTGGATGCTGGAATGATACTTGTTGTTGTAAGCAAACTCAATCAAAGAAAAGTATTCATCCCAACTACCCTTGAAATCAATTGCACACACCCTTAGCATATCTTCTAAAGTCTAAATGGCCTTTTTTTCCTGACCATCTATTTGAGGATGAAAGTTTATACTGACATGAAATCAGGTACCAAGACCTTTTTGGAATGCTTTCTAGAAATAAGAGGTGAATTGGGTACCTCTATCTAAAACAATAGACAATGGAACACCGTGTAATCTAACCAACTTCCTGATATAGAGTTTGGTGTAATCCTTGGCTGAATAAAAGGTATGAACTGGAAGAAAATATCCTGACTTGGTCATTCTATCAAAAATGACCCAAATAAATCATCTGGAAGAGCCAAAACTGGAGTTGAGGTGAGTCGAGACTTCAACTCCTTAAAACTCTTCTCGCAAGGATATGACCACTGAAACTTGACTTCCTTCTGAGTCAATCTGAAGATAGGGATGTAATAGAACAAAATCCCTCAACAAACTGTCTATAATAGCTAGCCAAACCTAAGAAACTCCTGATATCTGATGGAGAGATAAGGCAAAGGATAGTTTCTTACTGCTTTGGTATTTTGAGGATCAACTCTAATACCATCACAGGAAATGATATGACCATGGAATGCTACTGACCTTAGCCAAAATTCGCACTTACTAAATTTGGTGAACAATTGATGATTATTGAGAGTCTGCAATACTATTTTGAGACGGTCTGCATGACGTTCACTGCAGGAATAGAATAAACTGTCATTTATGAAGACTATGATGAACATGTCCAAATACTACTTGAACACACAGTTTATCAACTCCATAAAAATGGTTGGGGCATTGGTAAGACCAAAGGACATGACTAAGAATTCAAAGTGACCAGACCAAGTTCGGAAGGCTATTTTTGGAATGTCACCTTCTCTAACTACAAGTTGATGATAGCCTGATCTAAAGTCTATCATAGAGAAGTAACCGGCACCCTAAAATTGGTCAAACAAGTCATCGATTATGTAAAGTGGATACTTGTTCTTTACCATAACTCTATGGAGATGACGATAGTCTATACACATTTTGAGAGAACCATCTTTCTTGCGAATGAATAAGATCAATGACCCCACGGAGACACACTAGGTCTGATGAAACCCTTATCTACGAGATCCTTCAACTATTCTTTCAATTATCTAAGTTTTTTTGGTGCCATTCTATATGGAAAAATAGATATACGTTGAGTATCTGGAAGAAGGTTGATGCCAAAGTTTATTTCCCTTTCGGGAGAAATTCCTTGAAGATTTTTGAGAAAAACATCTGAATATTCATTCACTATTGGGAGTAATTCAAGACTGGGAGTTTTGAAACTAGAGTCCTTAACTCAATCAAGATGATAGACACATCCCTTATATATCATTTTCCTTACCTGCAGGTAGGAAATAAGCTGACCCCTGAAGGCTAAAGTACTACCCCTCCACTCTAAGACAAGTTCGTTCAGAAACTAAAACTAGACAATTATTTTTCTACAGTCAACTATGGCATTGCAGGAATGAAGCCAATCCATGTTGAGAATGACACTAAAATCAGGCATCTATAATTTGACTAAGTCTGCTAAGTGACTTTCTGTGATATCATAACTGGACAGTTCCTGTATACCTGCCAGGATATGATAGTTTTGCCCACTTCGGTAGAGACTGAGAAGGGCTCTACTAGAATTTTGGGACTAACTCCAAAATCAACAACAACATAAGGAGTAAGAAAAGACAAAGGAGATCCTGGACCTAGGAAAGCATAAACATGTATATAAAAGATCTATAACGTACCAGTGACCACATTAGGAGAATTTTCCTGATCTTGTTAGGACTAGAGAGCATATATTCTATTTTGAGGTTGCCCACTAGTGGCGCTGGAAGTGGCACCCTACTAATTCAGGCGACCAAAATTAGCTGAGAAATGGTTATGCTGACCCTGAAAACATGACTGGGGAGAATCTCTAACTCTTTGGCCTAGCTTTACACATCTAAAACAAACATCACTTCCAGATTTGCAAATACCCTGATGGTTCTTGCCTTAAGTCTGACAAAGAGGATAAGTGCGGGCACTGCTAACACTGCCCTGAGACTTAGAGCCTGGGGCCCTATCGTTGTTACCATTCCAGAACTTAGGAACTGGAGAACTGGCTTAGGAAGGACCTAGAATAGATGGCTTTTGTAAAAACTGAGAATGATTTCCACTCTCCGACTTAGGTTGACTAAAATTGAGGCTACCTATTCTAGCCTTCTTATTCTGCTTTTCCCTCTCCATAATATTTTGCTCCTCTATTTATTGATCATGGATCATAAGCCTGGCTGTGTCCATCTCACTAATCAACATGGTGGTCCTGCACTCCTTGACCATATTATCATGCACCCCAGAAATAAACTTACTCATCTTAGCCCTATTATCAGCCATCACATGAGGAGTATACCTGGCTAATTAAGTAAACTTAAGAGAATACTCTTTCACTGTCATGTTTCCCTACCTGAGGTTAATAAACTCTAACACCTTTTCTTCTCTAAGCTCTAGGGGAAAGAATCTATCTAAGACGGAAGTGGAAAACTCCTCCCACTCAACGGACCCTCCTTCTTCGTCCCTGTCTTCTTTTCACTATTTCAACCATGTGTGAACCACATCCTACAACTGATATACAGCTATCTCAGCACTCTTACTAGCAGTAACCCCTATGATATTTGTAAACTGCTAAACCTGATTAAGGAATTCTTAAGGGTCCTCATTTGATTTGGACCCAAAAAGGGATGGAGGATTCATTCAGGTGAAGTCTTAAATTCTAGCTGCAGCAGTGTTGGCCATTAGGTTGGTCAAAATGATAGCTGCCCATTCATTCTGAGCAGAAATTAAATTAGCAAGAGAAGTAAATACAACTCACTCTTCTTGAGAAATATGTTCGTCCAGGGGACCTTCTTAAACAGGCTGAGGGGCTGACTAATTTCAATTTCTCCTCTCATTAGTCCTATTGGGAGGCAGTTCTATAAATGAAAGGAAGGAATGGATTAGACTAAGAGTTAAATTTGATTTTATGATCACTTGCATGACATAAATACTGAAAGATGGGAAACTATTCCTAAAACATCTCATAGCCTCTTGTACATAAATATGGCACACTACACACCCATGCACAAGACTCTACTATATGCAGCTTTAGACTTATAAGGACTCTATTGAACTTTAGGCCCTGATACCAAGTTGGTAAAACCTCGAGTCTGGTACCCCAGACGCTTCATGGTGATAACGATCCCAAAGTACAACTAGCTAACCCATGACTGGTACCTACTGCAATAACTGTATAATGATACTGAATTATGCAAAATACTAGGATGAAATTCTATAAGGTTCAAAATTGAAACATAACTGATAATGCAGTATAAAATTACAAATATTGAAATAACGGTCTGAACATGCTATAGTCTGAACATCTAGTTTAAAAACCTCTAAATTGTCTGAATAAGAAGTTGATGGGAGATATCCCAAACTAACTCCTTCTACTGAAAACTAAACTAAAATAATGAAATAATCATGCTATCCTTGAATGATGAGGACTCACTACAATCAACTGCTACTGGCTGAAGCTGAACTTCTAAGGATGTTTTGGAGTTTATACATGTGAACCCATGGTATAAAACACCATAGTACCAAAAAAGGTATGTGTCAGCATATGTGAATGTACTAGTACGTAAAGTGAGGTAAGGCTGAATGCAAGGGTTCATATGCATGAACTATATCTGACTGAATATCATGAGAATAACTGAATAAGAATACACACAAAACTATATAGACTATAATTAAAATTATGAGAATTCTGAATACTAAGTTTTCACTGATAACATAGATTACTAATAACTAATATAACTAATACTGGGTTAATGTATCTGATAGTCCTAATTCTGATAGAGCTAGCTGTGTTCCGTACTGAACTAAGTGACGGTATCTGACAGTCCTGACATCTATAGAACTATTTGAGTTATATTACTGAAAATGAGACTGAGACTATGACTATGACTAAGGGAGGCGGTCATCTAACTGACATGCCCCAAATAAAGCAATATAGTTGACTTGGGGTCCAATCTGTAACCCCAATTGGAAAGGTGTCAATACTACGCCACTGGTTAAGACAAGATGTTAGTGACCCTCATATGGCAGTGTCCCAAAATGAGAATGGTGGCACCCTCAACTGGCAATGTTAATCTACATCATCAACCGTGAACTTTCAGTGTTGATGTCTCAACCTATGCTGGCTACATAGTTCTGGAATATAAGGATTTTCTTTTGAGTGTCACACCCTCTATTGTCAGTGTATGCCCTTATCCTTGGGTTCGATCGGTGCTGAATCCTACTTCCAACTGTATAGACACTGAACTGACTATACTGAGATGGACTGGACTGAGTTTATCGAGTTTCATGGACTGATGAAATATTACTGAATTCTATTAGCTGACTGAGTTAATGAGATTACTGAGTTTTCCAGAGTCATATAACTGACTGACTTCTTCTGAGTTTTAAAACTGAGTGAAAATACTACTGATCATGGTGTGACTGAGATTATCTTGAAACTGACACTAGATATAGGCACAAATCAAAATTTTGGAGTATTGAATACCCCCAGAACTCGATAGCATGAAAATAAACATTAGATAATGCTTCTTGAGCTCATAACAATTGTTAAAAATTCATAATGCAACAGTTGAGGGATTTCATGATCCACTTGATACTCATAGTCTTGTAAATTCATAGGAATACATTCCAACATATCATAAGCTTACAATCTAGTCTCATGAACACTCCATCAATTCATCACAAGATATAATGTTAGCATGGGAGTCATTTTAAATATGTATTTATAGCCTAAGTTCATCGTGTAGATCAATTAGGGTTCTTAAAACACAATTCTACTCACTTAAGCATTTTATCATACACATGGAATGCTTACACTCAGGCTTAGGCATGAATATTAAACAATTACATCATGCTACATTAATCAACCCAATTTCATAAAATTCAGTCCACATGCTAACACAACATCATGAAAACACACTAAAGATTCCATCTTGGGAATCATACAATATATCAACACGATCATAATCAATCCACAACATAAATATCAAAATTTAAAATTTAAAATTGGATTCTTGGACTCCAAGGATGAAAGGGATCCTTGGATGAACACTTTACATAGCTTAGAACGTAAATACTTAAAGGTTCTTGAAGGAATTCTCAACCATTGTTCTTGAAGTTTAAAAGTAGGGTTTCTTGTTTTTGAGAGAGAATGATGAATTTTGGGAAAACTTGTGTGAAAAATGAAATATTTAGGTCATAAAGGGATAAATTTGGTCTTTGGTCCTGACCTCGTTCTTGGGAAAATGACCTATTTACCCTTAAAGACGTGGTCATTAAATGACTAAAAATTGGGTATGTACACGATTGGCTATACGGTACGTCAATTGCATCGATGGAATACCTGACGCGTCACGCCATGATTGCGCTAAGACTCAGTAGTTCTGACTTTGGAAACCTGCAACAATGTTAACCAATGCACCAAGATTGCATTGGTCCGCTATTTTGAGACACCAAATATGGTCTAAATGAGTTTCAAAAAATCCAAAACTTATCCGGGAACACCTAATGACCTTCCTAATCTTGAATCAACAAAAATATAAACTATTAAAGGACATTAAGGTCGTGAAATGAGATAGCTGATGATAGGCGAATTTACGCGCCTATATCAATATATTTTGCCCATATTTTAGCCTAGTTTTGAGAACTAATTATCTATTTCATGCACTTTTAGTCCTTTTTCCTATGAATGAGCTAACAAACATGATTAGCAAAGTTTCAGGTATAAATGATGCAAAATACAGCATTTTACGGCTTACTTGACGCAAAAGAAAGCTCACAAACGAAGTAAAAGGGAGCTGGACGCCTAAAGGACCAAATCTGCTGCATGGAAAATCTGTCCCGGGCTAAAACAACAATTTTGAAGACTTTGGGGACTTACAGACACAAAGCTGGATTTTTGCCAAGATACATTAACCTAGTGCAATTAGGTTATGTGTTTCACTAATCTATTTGGATGATAATTTTGTAACCTTACCCTAGTACATTTGGGTCAAGGATTTCATTAGTATATTAGGATTTGGTTATTTATTTCATTAGCTTAGTAGGAGTAGGATAGGAGTATTATAAATACCCTATCATGCTAGAGATTTTTATTCATCTCCTTACAATTAAGACATCTTCTTACAATACATTCTTAATTCTTCATTCTTCACTTAATTAATTTTCTTCCATCCTTCTCATCTTCCACCACAAACACTTCTAATCTATTCTTCTATTCTTAAATTCCACAACAAGAGAATCGTTACTTGCTACGGAATCACCAAAACCACACGCCTAACACCTCTTTTACACACCATCCACCATGCAAAACGTGATATCCTTCGCATTCATGGGAAACTAAACCTCTTAGTTGGGGTTATGGAAGCCGAATGAGTTACTATCTATAGCTATGAGTTTGTGAGTTCAAGACAAGTACATTGCTTATATCATTACGCTCTTCATCTTAATCTACATTCTTTGCGGTTGCAAACGCAAGAATACGCCAGTCTAACATTTAACCTGTTCGAGAGAAAGGTTATTTGTCTGGAAAAGAGATAATGTCAAGGTAGTAGGACACCCTTTCCTATTAAAAAGCTAGTGCCGTAACTGGACTATCCTCTTGGAGAATTTGTACCGCTAGACACACTTTAAGCTCGAGAGAGTTAAAGTGAAATAGTCCTTGTTTAGGTCGAGAGACGCTTGGATTTACCATCGACTACAATTCTCTATAAGCAATTGCATGTCAAGACTCTACACACTCATAGCCAATAGAGACGTATACCTCTGAAGGTGGACATAACCCCAACGCTTCAATTCTCATTGTTTCACAACCTACGAAATACTCTCTTTTTACTTTGCTATTTTCAGCCTTTATTTCATTACTTTGGTTACTTATTACAATCCCCCCTTCTTACGAGACTTGCACCAAAAGTTTAGTAATTTTGCTTACTTGTTGGCCAAGCTATTCCCTGTGGGATCGACACCCAACCCAGGTTGGGTTCTATATTTGCTAACGACCGCTTTACACTCAAACGAGAGCTGTAGATTGAGCGTTATCAAAAATTGGCGCCGTTGCCGGGGAATACGAGTGTCAATCAAGTTCGTGATAATTACTAGACCCTTTGGTCAAAGATTCTCGTACTTTTACATTTAGTTTTTGTTTTTGTTTATTGCAGGTTTTTCTTTTAGTGCATGCCCCATACTAGAAGTTTTAGTCAACCGTTATTACCAATCAATCCTGAACTGCAACGAATTAGAAGAATGGAAGCACAAGCTGAAATCGACAGGATGGCTGCTCAACACGAGCAAGCAAGATTAGCTGCTCTTGCCGCTGCTCAAGTCCAACAACAAAACATTGATAATCCTGGACGAGCAACAAATCCTGACGATGAAGATTTAGGAGATGACGAGTTGATAAACCCAAGGCATGGCGCTGAAATTGCAACACCTGCCAATCAAAGAGGTCGACAAGCTCGGTATAGATATGATCGCCAACCTTTGCAACCAGCTTTCAACGATGATGATGATTATCTTGATGGTGCCGGAGCCACTAGAGCTATAATTCCACCACCATTAGCGCCCGGAGCCAAATTCAATATCACAAGCACCATGATTCAGTTATTGCAACTCAAGGGATTATTTGGTGGACTAGCAGGCGATGATCCGAATATGCATCTCATCAACTTTATTTCTACATGCAAGTCTTTTGACAATCCTGGTGTTGGTCAGAATGCTATTCGATTACGTCTATTTCCATTGTCTCTGTCTGGGGAGGCAACATTATGGTTGAATGGGCTGACTCCTGATTCTATTACAAATTGGAGGCAATTGAGAGACGCTTTCCTAGAAAGATTCTTTCCGCCATCCAAGAGGGCTCAGTTAAGAGATGAAATCAGCAACTTTCGTCAGCTTCCCTCTGAAGCTCTTCACGAAACATGGGAGAGGTTCAAGACAAAGATAGCGAGATGCCCAAACCATCACATGACTAATGTTCACCTCATGGAGATCTTGTATAGAGCCTTGAATTCAGTAACTAAACCAGTGGTGGACAACGCAGCTGGAGGTTCTTTTATGGACCTCACCTTTGGTCAAGCAAGCAACATGCTAGATCGTATGACGAAACAAAGTAGATCTTGGCATACCAGGGATTCTGAGGTAGCAAGCCCCACTTTATCTATTGGCATGTCTGCAGACCAAAGAAGAAGAGAAGAAGAACGTGATCAAGATATGGCGTACATGAAAACCCAAATGGATCTTCATACAAAGCATCTATTAGGGAAGACTGAAAAAGTGAAAGCTATTGCGTCAAAAAGAAGAGACGAATCTGATTCGGAAGAGGAGGCCAACTACTTGAACAATCAGGGGGGTTTCCGTGGGAATGCCCAAGGAAACCAAGGTTGGAACTATTATGATAAATCTGGAGGTAAAGACCAAGGTAGTTGGAAGAAAAATAATGAAAATAGTGGTTTGTACGTTCCCCCTGGTAGACGTGATACCACCACATCTAATTCTGTGGAAGACATGATGGCTAAGTTATTGAAAGGAGTGGAAGCAACGAGCGCGGGAGTTAAGGAGGTAATCGACGATTTAGCCTCCATGAAGCAATTAGTTGATTCTCATTCCACTTCTATCAAGCAAATAGAGCAGCAATTAAGCCAACTTTCAGCAGCATTCAATCAAAGAAAGGCTGGCACCTTACCGAGCGATACTATGCAAAACCCAAGGAATGATGGGTCATGCATGGCCATCACTACCAGAAGTGGTAAGGTGCTGGAAACTTCAGAAAAAGGCAAGCAAGTGGTTGACGGAACAGCAAATATGGACGCCACACCTAGTGACATCACAAGAGAAGAAGCCGCAACATCTACTTCCAACGTCAAGGACGTTTCACCTAGTGACGTGCAGCCTGAAAAAAATAAATGGAAGCAAGAGGAGAAGAAAGCCATGGAGAGAACACTTCCATACCCACCACCACCTTTTCCACAAAGATTGAAGAAGGTGGCCGATGACACTAAGTTCAGCAAATTTAGGACCATGTTGAAGCAGCTGACTATTAATGTCCCATTGGTAGAGGCACTTGAACAAATGCCCGGGTATGCGAAGTTTATGAAAGATCTTTTGACTAAGAAGAGGGCAGCAAGCTACGAGCTGAAGGATGATGTGCATCATTGTAGCGCAATTGCTACCCGATCCATAGTTCAGAAGAAGGCCGGCCCCGGAGCTTTCACTATCCCTTGCACCGTCGGATCTTTAGACTTTGCTAAAGCATTGTGTGACTTAGGAGCCAGCATCAACTTGATGCCATTATCAATCTACAAGAAGTTGGGGTTAGGAGATCCTACACCAACTAATATGAGGCTTGTTATGGCGGATAGGTCGGTAAAACGACCGATTGGTATTCTATGCGATGTCTTGGTGAAGGTATCTTCATTTATCTTTCCGGCAGACTTTGTCATCTTGGATTGTGAAGCAGATTCAGAGGTTCCCATAATCTTGGGACGCCCCTTCCTTGCTACGGGAAGTGTGCTCATAGATTTGAGAGCTAATGAGCTTTCATTCCGAATAAATGATGAAGTAGTTCGCTTTGATGTTTGCAAATCAATGAAGCAACCCAAAGATCTGAGTGTATTTTCTGTGGCTGATGTTGTCTTTGATGATGAGAAAGAGTTACTTGCTGAAGAGCGAATTCTTGATGATCCTTTGGAGGCTTTGTTCATGAAAGAAGAGGATGATGATGCTGAAATTTCTGAAGATGATATTTGTGCTCTATCGGGATTAGGAACATATCGTTATACTCCCTAGAAGCTGGATCTTGATCTCAAGAATTGACCCACACCACCAGCTAAGCCATCTATTGAAGAACCACCCACGTTAGAATTGAAGGAGCTGCCAAGCCATTTGAAGTACGCATTCTTAGGAAGCGGAAACACTCTTCCAGTCATAGTGGCAGCCGATTTAGGTGAGAAACAAGTTGCAGCTCTTATTGCAATCTTACGCAAGTATATTAGAGCTATTGGATGGACCATTGCGGATATCATTGGTATTCCACCTGGGATTTGCACACATAAAATTCAGCTTCAAGAAAAGTGCACACCCACCATTGAACATCAAAGACGTCTAAACCCACCAATGCAAGAGGTGGTGAAGAAGGAGATTATCAAGTGGTTAGACGCAGGAGTCGTGTATCCTATTTTTGACACTACATGGGTAAGCCCAGTACAATGTGTTCCCAAGAAAGGAGGTATGACGGTGGTTTCTAATGCAAAGAATAAGCTTATTCCACTCAGGCCCGTTACTGGATGGAGAGTATGCATGGACTACCGCAAGCTGAATTCTTGGACGCTCAAGGATCACTTTCCCATGCCATTTATGGACCAAATGCTAGATCGATTAGCGGGGAAAGGATGGTTTTGCTTCTTGGATGGTTATTCAGGATACAATCAGATTTGTATTGCCCCCGAAGACCAAGAGAAGACAACGTTTACATGCCCATATGGTACTTTTGCCTTCAAACGCATGCCATTCGGGTTGTGCAACGCACCAACCACCTTTCAACGTTGTATGATGTCTATTTTCTCTGATATGGTAGAAGACACTTTGGAGGTATTTATGGATGACTTTTCAGTTGTTGGTGAGTCCTTTGACGCATGTTTGGTGAACTTGAGCATGGCATTACAAAGATGTGTAGAGTTCAACCTTGTGCTGAATTGGGAGAAGTGCCACTTCATGGTAAAAGAAGGAATTGTTCTTGGGCACAAGATCTCCGAAAGAGGAATAGAGGTTGATCACGCCAAAATAGAGGTAATTGAGAAGCTACCACCTCTAATTTCGGTGAAGGGAGTTCGTAGTTTTCTTGGCCATGCTGGGTTTTATCGTAGATTCATCAAAGACTTCTCCAAAATTGCAAGTCCATTGTGCAAACTATTGGAGAAAGATGCGAAGTTTGACTTTAATGATGATTGCTTAAAGGCATTTGAATGCCTTAAAGAAAAACTCATTGAAGCCCCTATCATGGTAGCACCAGATTGGACGCTCCCGTTCGAAGTCATGTGTGATGCTAGTGGTGTAGCCGTTGGTGCTGTTCTTGGACAAAGAAAGGAGAAATTATTTCATCCTATCTACTATGCGAGTAAGGTCCTCAATGAAGCCCAAAGGAACTACACTGTCACTTAACAAGAGCTCTTAGCGGTTGTGTATGCGTTTGAGAAGTTCTGTGCCTATCTATTGGGTACTAAAGTGATCGTTCATACAGACCATGCAGCTCTTAGGTATCTAATGACAAAGAAGGATGCAAAACCAAGGCTGATTCGATGGGTATTGCTGCTGCAAGAGTTCGATTTCGAAGTCAAAGATAGAAGAGGTTGCGAGAACCAAGTGGCTGATCACCTATCTAGACTTGAGAATGAGTATGTGGCGCAACCAAAAAATCAGATTGATGATGCATTCCCTGACGAGGAGATACTAGCGACAATAATGGAGAACTTACCATGGTATGCCGACTTTGCAAATTTCGTGGTGAGTAATTTGTTACCTTCCAATTTATCTTACCACCAGAGGAGGAAGTTTATGCATGACGTTCAGCACTACTATTGGGATGAGCCTTATTTGTTTCGAAGATGCGCGGATGGTATCATTCGACGATGTATATCCCATGAAGAAGTGCCTACTATATTGGAAGCATGCCACACTTCGCAAGTTGGAGGACATCATGCAGGGAATCGAACGGCAAGGAAAGTCTTGCAAAGTGGTTATTATTGGCCTACAATATTCAGAGATGCACACGACTATGTGAGAAGGTGTGACCAATGCCAACGTCAAGGTGCTATTTCAAAACACCATGAAATGCCCATGTCCAAAATTCTGGAGGTAGAACTCTTTAATGTGTGGGGTATTGATTTCATGGGACCATTCGTGAATTCGTTTGGAATGAAGTACATCTTGGTTGCTGTGGATTATGTGTCGAAATGGGTTGAAGCTGTAGCATTGGCCGATAACGAAGGAAAACGTGTTGTAGCGTTTTTAAAGAAGAATATCTTCTCTCGCTTTGGAGTACCTCGTACTATCATAAGTGATGGAGGATCTCACTTTTGCAACAAGCTATTCAAATCTGTATTGGCCAAGTATGGAGTCAAGCAACACAAGGTAGCTACGCCTTATCATCCTCAAACTAGTGGACAAGTAGAGGTTTCCAATCGTGAGATCAAGCAAATCCTTGCCAAGACGGTCAATGCGAATCGGAAGGATTGGTCTCGAAAGCTAGATGATGCACTATGGGCGTATAGGACTGCATTCAAGACACCCATTGGCATATCACCTTATCAGCTAGTTTATGGGAAGGCTTGTCATCTACCCATCGAGCTTGAATACAAGGCATTGTTGGCATTGAAGCACTTGAATCTGAATTGGGATGATGTGAAGAACCTGAGGTTGGAGCAGCTGAACGAACTAGATGAATTCCGTCTCCATGCATATGAAAGATCAGATTTATACAAGGAGCGGATGAAGAAGTATCATGATCAGCAGATTGTTCGACGAAACTTCCAAAAAGGTGACATGGTACTACTCTTTAATTCCAGACTCAAGCTCTTCCCAGGTAAGTTAAAATCAAAGTGGTCTGGTCCATTTAAAGTCATTCAAGTCTACTCATCTGGAGTAGTCGAATTGGAAAACAATAAGGGTGTTATCTTCAAAGTGAATGGCCAACGTGTCAAGCCCTATATCGGTCCTCTTGACTCGATGAATGACATGGCCATCACTTATCTCGATGAAGTCTAAGTACTCGAGATTACTACGTCGAGCCATGACAATAAATAAGGCGCTAGATAGGAGGCAACCCATCGTTTTATTGTTTTATCATTTTGTCATTTTATCGTTTTATCGTTTCGTCGTTTTAGTATTTTTTCTTTTTGATAAGAGTCGTGCCACGACCAAAACTAAGGCGCTTGGTGGGAGGCAACCCATCGTACTAATCGTTTTCATTGTGTTTTGAGCAAATATAGGTGCAAGAAGTATGCAACGAGGAGATTGATTTCAATCGACGATTTGGTCGCATTGTATGGTAAAGTCGGTAAGTTAGGAATGATGATGCGTAAGGCTATGAATTGAGCCTTTCTCACGTCATAATAGGATTCGAGGAAGGCTAGGCCTTGGTAAAAATAGGCCACGAATGATGCACAACCTATTCTATAACCTAAGGACTCGGAATCTAGTGTGCTATACACTATGCGCCGCCTATTCCTAGGTGTGCTTTTGACTATGCGTCGCCTATGCTATGGCATTTGAGATACTGAGACCAAATGCCATAGACTATGCGGCGCATATGTCTAGAAATGCCATAGACTATGCGGCGCATATGTTCCATTATGCCATGGACAATGCGCCGCATATGTAAGTGATATGTCGAGGGATATGCGCCGCATATGTGGTGATTTTGTCCCCAAATCCGATTGTAAATGGGTCATAACCCGACCCATACTCCTCCTATATAAAGGGGACTTGTTTTTATGTCACAAACACATTAGAAGCAACCCTAAAGGCGCCGCATATCATCCCAAATCCTCTCAAATTTTTCTTCCTTTGTTCTTCCAATCCACAACAACTTCTCCACAATCTTCAAGCAAGTAAGTGCTCTCTTATTCTTCATCTATTTATCGTAAGTACTACGTTGCTATGCTTATTATAATTTGCTAAATCATGTGAGATTGGTGGTGATGTTCATGTGTTTGGATAATTGTTGCAAAATCATGTGATTGAATATATACGTATGGAATTCTTGACTTGTTTCCGACTTGACTTTTGTTTCAATGGCATTGTTATGATACTTGCTGAACATATGTGGCTATGAATATTGCTTGAGAGTGTTGTTTGGATACTTGCATGATTAACCATCCCGGCCATCGGGATAAGGTTATAGTGACTATCGACGTAGGAGGTAGTGTTTGTTGTACGAATAGCAATTCCATGTGGTAACCCCTATGTTGTAGTGTCGCTATATTCACCATGAAAGTAGTCCAAATGGCTGCACATAAGTGATGTAATGCTGATTTTCTTGTCGGAATACAATCCTAAGACGTATGTCGACGAAGTCTGAGTACTCGACCACTTTCACTTCACTGATTTGTGCTAACAAGATTAAGTGTGGGGTGGTACCCCTAGTGCTTGCATTTAGATTGTATAAAGTGAGATTGTGCTGCAACTAACATTATTTCTAGTCTCAGGTACAATGGCACCCAAAGCAAAGCTAGGCAAGGAGAAGGCTACCACGACCCGAAAGGATAAAAAGAGAAGCCGAAAAGACCAAGGAGAATCATCTTCAGCACACCTACCACGCAGAATGTTCGGAATCAAATGGGTTCTTGAGGAAGAAGCCAAGGCATGGTACAGCAGCAACAAAGAAAAGAAATATGTGCACGTCGACTTAATCAACAAGGAGACCTTAGCAAAGAAGGAGCCGCAAATGTTGGCTAAAATAATGGCTTTGAAGCTGGATTTCATCTTCCGTGACATGGGAGAGTGCAATCTTGACTTGACAAGAGAGTTTTATGCCAACTGGTCGCCAAACACAACAAGCAACGAAGTCAAAATTCGGGGCCAAGTGTTACAGCTTACAGCAGATTGGATCAACTCTTTTCTAGGCCTACCTTCGGTCGACACTGCACCATACAAAGAGCTGTACAGCAGGCCTCCTTACAGAGCAATAAGACACATGCTTTGTGGAAGCAGATCAATGGCAAGATGGGGCAGACATAAGGAAACAGGCCGTCACAACACATTCCCCTATGCTCCACTAAATAGGGAAGCAAGAATCTGGATGCGCATTGTCAACTCATGCCTTATTCCTGGAACGCAATACACCAAGATATCGAGAGATAGAGTGTGTTTGGTTTATGCGTTGATGACGAATGTCCCTATCAACTTTGGGGCAATCATTCGATCTACCATGAGAAAAGCCAGACTCCACCGAAGGTCCCATTTCACATTCGGCAATTTGTTGACAGCAATGTTGCGGAAGGAGGATATAGAAGAGGAACCAGCTGACCACAAACTCCCACATAACCCAAAGAAGGTTGACCTCACCAAGGTCAAAGATGCTGAAACAACGCATGGATTCAACCTTACCACTGCGGAGAGACATGCTCGTGACGAGAGTTTTTTCCGTCATCTCTATGGCATGACGAGATTCACTATGATGAGTGGGGGACGTATTCCAACTGCTGAAGAGCTCCAACAGCTGGACCACGACTACCCAATGAACAGACATGCCCGGGAGATGTGTGGAGTGGGCGTATATTTTGAGGAACCTCTTGATGATGACGTGCCAACTGATGATGATAGACGCTTGCCTGATTCTGATGCTGAGGAGAACTCTGACGATGACTCTTATGATGATTCTGACGAAGGGGGTATGACCCCCGACATTGATGAGGAGTCCGACTAATCAGGTTCTTCGACTTTATTTTCCACTAAGGGCAGTGTCTAGTCTAAGTGTGGGGTGACAGAATCTGCATGCTATACTTCTTTGTTTGCACCTATGTTTGTATGTTTGCTTGTTTTACTTTGTTTTAGTCCATTTTTTTGTTTTTTTTTTCGTTTGACGTTTTTTTAGTTTTTAGGAGTAAAATTTTTCTAGCTACGCATGAAATTATTTTGATAGGCAGCATGAAAATAGAACAAGAGTATGTGCTACAATTGTGACTATTGAGACATTTAGGCTCTAGTTGTGACTTATTATGTGATATTGTGTGATTCAATTCCTTCACTTGTTGGGTTGAGAGTCTATATTACTTCCAACAAAGTCGACCATGTGCCTTGTGTGTGTGAGATAATAAGTATATTCTATGTATGTGGCTGATGCTAGAACTTGCCTGGTATGTATGCAAAGCGAAAATAAGGAGTGTAAGTTTAGGATATGATTTAGGCATTTCTTTGGCAACCTATACATGTTTACCTTCAGTTTTTCCTACCCATGTAAATCATCCTAGTTAAACCCTTTTGAGCCTTTAGCCTATTTCTTTGACAACCTTGTATGTAAGCCTAATCCATTTTTTTTCAAGACCATAATTTGATCCAAATTCCTGAGTGCTTTAAAGTGAAAAAGTCATGTGACAACATAAGAGGAAATTGGGCGAGTATGATGCTTTAAATTGTAATGGTGCTTGAATGCGTTATGAAAAAGAAAGCTGAAAAGTGAGTTGTGCTTAAAATTGAAAAACAAAATAGGAGAACAAGGGTGGTAGAATAAAAGAGTAAAGAAAGGTTGAAAGAAAAAAAGTGTCAATGACCCAAAGTGATGTATTAAAGTGCTTAGGAACCTAGTCACTATTCTTGGCCAAAATAGTCCTACCCGTCCCTTAGCCTACATTACAACCATCTAAAGACCTACTTGATCCTAATCTTAACATTCCGACATTTAGTAGAGTACTACATTAAAGGCAAGCTTATGGTCATTAGTTGCTACATATGAATTCTTTGTGAGAGTGAGTGCAAGGATACTTTGATATCCATGTTTGAAAAATATGCTATATTTGTGAGTGATTATGGGTACTATATTGTGAGACACACATGGTTGATGAGTTTTGGATAGTTGTATATGATTCTATGTACCTTAACGTTTTCATGCGAGTTTGATCACCATCACGAGTCTATGCTTGAGGTTAAATTGTTTCTACTTATAATCGGAAAGCTACTCTTTGTTGATAATTGTTGTGCTTGTCTTGAAGAATGTCTTGTGTTGTTGCTGTAAAAACCTTAAAGTCGATGCTTAGAAGGACATGATATGTTGTTCGAGGACGAACAAAGCTCTAAGTGTGGGGTGTTGATGATAGGCGAATTTACGCGCCTATATCAATATATTTTGCCCATATTTTAGCCTAGTTTTGAGAACTAATTATCTATTTCATGCACTTTTAGTCCTTTTTCCTATGAATGAGCTAACAAACATGATTAGCAAAGTTTCAGGTATAAATGATGCAAAATACAGCATTTTACGGCTTACTTGACGCAAAAGAAAGCTCACAAACGAAGTAAAAGGGAGCTGGACGCCTAAAAGACCAAATCTGCTGCATGGAAAATCTGTCCCGGGCTAAAACAGCAATTCTGAAGACTTTGGGGACTTACAGACACAAAGCTGGATTTTTGCCAAGATACATTAACCTAGTGCAATTAGGTTATGTGTTTCACTAATCTATTTGGATGATAATTTTGTAACCTTACCCTAGTACATTTGGGTCAAGGATTTCATTAGTATATTAGGATTTGGTTATTTATTTCATTATCTTAGTAGGAGTAGGATAGGAGTATTATAAATACCCTATCATGCTAGAGATTTTTATTTATCTCCTTACAATTAAGACATCTTTTTACAATACATTCTTAATTCTTCATTCTTCACTTAATTAATTTTCTTCCATCCTTCTCATCTTCCACCACAAACACTTCTAATCTATTCTTCTATTCTTAAATTCCACAACAAGAGAATCGTTACTTGCTACGGAATCACCAAAACCACACGCCTAACACCTCTTTTACACGCCATCCACCATGCAAAACGTGATATCCTTCGCATTCATGGGTAACTAAACCTCTTAGTTGGGGTTATGGAAGCCGAATGAGTTACTATCTATAGCTATGAGTTTGTGAGTTCAAGACAAGTATATTGCTTATATCATTACGCTCTTCATCTTAATCTACATTCTTTGCGGTTGCAAACGCAAGAATACGCCAGTCTAACATTTAAACTATTCGAGAGAAAGGTTATTTGTCTGGAAAAGAGATAATGTCAAGGTAGTAGGACACCCTTTCCTATTAAAAAGCTAGTGCCGTAACTGGACTAACCTCTTGGAGAATTTGTACCGCTAGACATACTTTAAGCTCGAGAGAGTTAAAGTGAAATAGTCCTTGTTTAGGTCGAGAGACGCTTGGATTTACCATCGACTACAACTCTCTATAAGCAATTGCATGTCAAGACTCTACACACTCATAGCCAATAGAGACGTATACCTCTGAAGGTGGACATAACCCCAACGCTTCAATTCTCATTGTTTCACAACCTACGAAATACTCTCTTTTTACTTTGCTATTTTCAGCCTTTATTTCATTACTTTGGTTACTTATTACAATCCCCCCTTCTTACGAGACTTGCACCAAAAGTTTAGTAATTTTGCTTACTTGTTGGCCAAGCTATTCCCTGTGGGATCGACACCCAACCCAGGTTGGGTTCTATATTTGCTAACGACCGCTTTACACTCAAATGAGAGCTGTAGATTGAGCATTATCAATAGCCAACCATCAAATGCCAATAATAAACTAAGTCGGGAAACATAGCTAGAATTTTCTAAGTCTTGGACCCCTTGACGAGCTTTAAGGACTGGATTAAACTTAGGAATTTTCTGGGGTCTTACATCAACACCATTCATCCTTCATTATCTTTCTAATACCTAATCTTAGTTCAAGACACAATTTAATTTCATTTTAGGGACTCTAACCCCTTTAACAAAGAAATTCATCAAATTAACCAACTAACTCATTTCATGGCCAACAAGGCTTTTAAATGTCACTTTCCAACAATTCTTACTCATTACGACATTGCTTTAGTTTAAACCACTATTAGTATGTATCTAGTTATTCTCTTAGACATTTTCACAATCACCTTGAGGGCATACCTTTACCATGACAAAAACCTAACTGAAAACAATCAAGCTTAGATTTACTTGTGATCCATTCATTAACCTACAACCAACAGGTATCCGCATGTGCAAATTATCACCCAAAACATTTAAAACACAAAGTTAAACAAGAGTAAAAAATACTCAAAACTATGCATCAAAACACTCAACATTTGATTTGAAAACCACCATTTACAAATTATAATCGTATTTTAAAACATATGATATTTGAGAAATAACAATAAGGGAAGATTCGCATGCCACATACAAGGTGATTCATTAAGAGATTTTTTGCTTTCAAGCCTATAGATGGCCTCTTGAAACCCTAGCCTCCAATCTTAATAGAGAAGTTTTGAGGAGTCTTTTGGAATGTTTTGATCTTGTCCAAGTGAAGAATGAAGGGAAAAACAATGTTATAAGTAGTGAATTATAAGGGTAGAGGGGTGGCAAATGTCTAAAATGTCCTCAACTTAAAAGCTAAAAATTACACCTAGAAGGGTACCACTCACCCCCTTGACCCGTACCTTAGGGTATGAGTGGGATCCTAACAAGTACCCTAGACTTCTCCTTGGACCCCATACTGATCAACGTACAACACCTCATGTCCAAGTCATACCTTTGGGTATAAGTAGTACCCTACAATCCATACCCTCAGCAGAATACTTTGGACCAGACTCATAGCATCATATGCCTTGGTAACTTACCACTCGTGCACTATCATACGATTGGTATGATGTTTAATAATACCCAAGGCAACAACCAACCCAAGCATACTATCGAATATACAAAAGAGGGACCCCAACCTATATCAAAACATAAGACTAGTACCTTTTAGTTGTATGTTGTCCTAAATCTCCATCCTAGTCAAATTTCTAAAGGATTCAAGGACTAGGTGTTTCACTTCTCCCCCACTTGGATCATTCGTCCTCGAATGAGGGGTATGACAAGCACAAACATGAGTTAATAGATCATAACACATCAAACTAACCTTTAATAAAGATAGAAAACAAATTCATACAATAAGGATAAGACACATGTCATGATCATTATCAATCAACCATTCATTCAATTAACTTTCGGACTCGAATCCATTTTTTTTATCAAAACTCTTTTTCAATTAAAAGTTTAGGGACTTTAACCCTTTTTGCCTATCAAAGACATAAATAAAGTAAAGAAGATTAGAAAATACCTCAAGCATGAGTTCAAAATGGAAAACAAATGTGGAAACTTGTACTTCATGCCCTCTTCCGCCTCCTAAGTAGCTTGCTCAAACTTTTAGTTCCCCCATTGAACCTTCTCTGAAGCTACCTCTTTCATTCACAACCAGCAAACTTGCTGATCCAAGAACCTCACCAGTACCTTCTCATTAGATAAAGAGTCTAAAATACGAACATCCTCCAAAGGACATAACCAACAAAGGGTTGCCCATACATTTCCACAGCATGGACACATAGAATACCGAATGGATGGAACTCAAACTAGAGGGAAACTCTAACTAATAACAAACATGGAAAACCCTCTTGAAAATAAAATATAGACTAATATACTGGGGACAAAGCTTCTCCATCATACCAAACCTCATTACTCCTTTAATAGGAGATACCTTCAAGAGTACCCAATCACTAACATTAAACTCAAAATCCCTGTGCCTTACATCCGCATAGGACTTTTGGCAACATTAAGCGGCTTGTAACCTACCATGAATCACCTTCACCTTCTCCAAGGCCTTGTGAACAAAATCATGGCCAAGCAACATACCCTCACCAACTTTATACCACCCAATAAGAGAATGCATCTCTAACCATACAATGCCTCAAAGGAGCCCTGCCAATTCTAGAATGATAGCTATTATTATAGGTAAATTCAATTAAAGGATAATGGTCATACAAATTACCACCATAATCAATCACATAAGCACAGAGCATATCCTTCAATGTTTGGATAATCCACTCCTTTTGTCCATCCTTCTAAAAATGGAAAGCGATACTAAGGCACACCGTAGTTCCAAAACCTTTCAAAAATGACTTTAAAAAATAAGATAAGAATGGAGTACCATGACCCGAGATAATAGAAACTGGAGCATCATGAAACTTCACAATCTCCATAAGATACAACGTAGCATAATTCTCCATTGAATAAATATTCCTTATCGGCAAGAAGTGAGTTGTCTTGTCATTCTATCTATAATGACCCTAATAGAATCACATTGATTTCGAGATTGAGGAAGGCTAGTAATAAAATCGAAATTAATCACTCCCCACTTTGACTCCAACAACTCAATCTCTTGGTTTAAAACCTTGGGTCTCAAGTGCTCAACTTTTACTCGTTGACACACCATACTCTTAGCCACAAAGCTTTCCACACCTTATTTCATATAATTCCACTAATAAAATTCCCTAAGATCATTATACATCTTCATAGAAATAGGATGAACAACACAATGAGATCCTTGAGCTTTATCTAATATCCTTTGCCTCGATCTATCCACATCGGGAACACATTACCTACCATGGTACCTCAAGATACCATCACCACCAATCATAAATTCAACAACTTTTTATTGACCCACATTACTCTTAGCCTTCATCAAATTGGGATCTAATATTTTTTCCTTTACCTCAACCACAAAAGATGCATGTGATACCTAATGTACAAATACACCACCAACTTTGGATTTCATGAGACGAACTCTAAGATTGGTCAAACAGTGAATGCCATTAACTAAATTCCATTTATTCTTTTCCATATGAGCTAAAATCTCCATATATGTTAGATTTACCTGGATGGTAATAGAGACTCATATCATAGTCCTTTAGCAACTCAAGCCACCATCATTGTCTAAGATTCAACTTTGTTTGAGCAAATACATACTGAAGGCTCCTATAATCAGAAAAGATGTCAACATGAACCCTACACAGATAGTGACGCTGAATCTTCAATCCAAACACCACGACTAAAAATTCCAAGTCATGAGTAGGGTAGTTCTTCTTATGAACATTAAATTTTCTAGAAGCATAGGCCACGACCCTATAATGGTGCACCAATACATAACCGAGCCTAATACGATAAAAATCATAATACACTACAAAATAATCATTTCTCTCGGGTAAGGTCAAAACTGAAGCCGAAGTCAATTTTTCTTTCAACTTCTCAAAACTACCCTCACATGCATCTGACCATAAGAACTTGACCTTCATCTAGGTCAAGTTAGTCAATAGAGCAGCTATCATTGAGAAAATTTCTATAAACCTCCTATAGTAACCAGCTAGACCCTAGAAGCTCGAAATATCAGTTGGAGTCAGAGGTTTAGGCCACTTCTTAATTGATGCAACCTTTTGTGGATCCAGTATGTTCCCTTTACTAGAGATAACATGACTAAGAAAAGTTATAGCCTTCAACAAAAACTCAAACTTTGGCATATGAAATGATGATCCTTCAAGGTTTACAACACAGCATAGAGATGATCGACATGATCTATGTTACTCTTACAGTTGATCAAGATATCATCAATGAAGACAGTGAAAAACAAATACAGAAATGAATGAAAAATCCTAGTCATCAAGTTCACGAATGTCATCAGGGCATCAGTCAACCCAAAAGATATGACTAAGAAATCATAATGATTATATCGGGTCCTGAAGGTAGTCTTAATGAAATTTGATTCCCTAATATTAAGCTAATGATACCCCGACCTAGGATCAATCTTAGAGAAAAACTTTGCACCTTGAAGTTGATAAGACAAATCATCGATCCTAGGAAGAGTATATTTATTCTTTATGGTCACCTTATTCAACTAATGATAATCGATGCATATCCGAAGAAAACAATCTTTCTTAAGCACAAAAAACATGGGAGCACCCCAAGAAGACATTATAGGATGGATAAAACCTTTATGTAAGAGATCCTTCAATTACTTCTTAAACTCCTTCAACCAAGCCATAGCCATTATATACGAAGCGATGTAAATTAGATGAGTGTCCAGAATAAGATCAATCCCAAAATCAATTTCCCCGATCGAGAGAAATACCGAGAAATTTATCAAAAAGACTTTGGGAAACTCATTAACTATGGGATCATATTCTAGAGAAGGGTCTTCCGTGAAAGAATCTTAAAATTTGACCAAATGATACAAATACCATTTAAAAATTAATTTTTGGGTTCTATTATATGAGATGAACCTCTCCTTTGGAACTAAAGAACTCCCTTCCCATACAATGACCATCTCATTAGGGAATTTAAACATGACTCTATGGGTCCCACAATATAAGGAAACATAGCATAAATTCAACCAATCTATCCCTAATATAACATCAAAGTCAACCATGTCAAACTCTATAAATTCTACAAGAGTTTCTCTACCACAAACGTATACCACACAACCCTTATAGACTCTTTTAAAAACTATAGTGTCAACTATTTGGGCAAAAATAGAAAAAGAAAGGGACAGGCACTCAAGACCAAAACCAAAATGCAAAGCCATAAACGAGGTTACATAAGAAAGAGAGGACCCTAGATCAGGAAAACAATACACATCATGAGAGAAAAGTTTCAACATACCCATAACAATATTGAAAGGCGGCTCAAAATCCTTGCAAAATGTAAAAGCATATAAATGATTTTGGCCAGTGCTGGTAATAGAAGAAGAAATAGAAGCAGAATTCTTTGGTGCAAGAGAGAATAAAGTAGCAATAGGGCCCCTAGTGGCCTAAGAAGCAACTGAAGAGGGGCACTCTCACTGTATTTTCCCAATCATACAACATTTAAAACATCTAATCCTCCTCTGCTCACACTAGCCACAATGATGCTGACCATATGATATACAAATAGGGTAGGATGGAGTTGATTGAGCCTTACTATCCTAAGATTGGGCACCCTGTGCTCGGGTCCCTTCATCAAACTAAGACCGACGATCACCCGATTACCTTGGCTATGAAGCACTAAAAAAGGAGAAAGAATAATAAATCCTTCCTTATTTCATGGACATTTACCACCATCTCTACCACTTTGCTTTAAAGGCCTAAATGTTTTCCCTTGACTTTTTCTATACTCAACTTTTTTCTTTTACTCTTCCTAAACTTGTTGCATGTACATAACTAATCTAGAGATGTCCATGTCTTTGATCAACAAAGACGCCTTGATCTCAAGCAACAACTTAAAAGATAATCTCAAGGCAAACTTTCTCATCTGAGTCCTTATATGAGAAACCATCTCCAGAGAATACCTAGATAACTAATGGAATTTTGATGTATACTCCTTGACAGACATCCTTTCTTGCTTCAGATTAACAGATTTCTCTGCTTTTTCGTCCCTCAACTCTCGAGGAAAGAAGCGGTCCAAAAATGTATTACTGAATTCTTCCCGTATGGATAGATCATCAATATCACCCCTAGTCTGATCCCACTCTTCATACCATTAGTATTTCACATCCTTCAACTGATAGGCTAAAAACTCCACCCCTTCTATATTAGTGGCATGCATAACGCTAAAAATCTTTCTATCTCATCTAGAAAACCATAAGGATCCTCCTCCGCCTTAACAATGATAATGGTTGGAGTACTCAACCTCATGAACTGGTCAATCCCTATGGCCTCAGAAGAGGGAGTAACAAAAGCACCACGCTCAGCCTAAGAATTGACCAACTAAAAATTATTTGAATCAAATAAACAAACACAGAATTCATCATGTCAGCCTTGTGAACTAAATAAGGAAGGGCAGAGAGAATCGGTGGAAATCTCAAACCATCAAAGACTGGACCCCTAGGTTGAGTATAGAATTCATAAGTAGAGCGAATCCCATCAACATCATCCCTAGTTAGGACATAAGATATTTGGTGTTCTTCAGATCATCGGGGAGGCATGATTTAAAAACCAGCAAACAAAAATTTAACGAATTCAAGACCTTAGACTCTATAGCTCGAAATAAGACAATAAGAAAGTAAAACATTATTAAATGCCTCACATCCTCTCTCTTATAAGTGTTGTGCTACACACCCATAAAAGAGACTCTACTTAACATGGCTTTATGGATAACCAATTGACCTTAAACCTAGGCTCAAATACAAAGTTTACACGACCCAAAACTAGTCCATATCATATAGGCATATTAAGCCCAATAAGGATCGAAGATTTTCCCGTTAAGCTAACATAACTATCACATCAGTCCATAAACGTCCAATGAACTCCGAACATATAATTAAGATAGTAGAAACAAGACTATAAAATAACTTAAGAATGTCTAATAATTCCATTGGACTTGAAATTTTAGTGGACTGTATTGATACGGGTGAAGCATAAGAGTTAGGGTTTGATTCATCCCCTTTCAAAATAAGTCAAGGGTGTGTGGTCGTACCCTTAACAGTGTAGGTGACCTAGGGAAATCCTAGGGTATGATTTAGGGTACCACTCATACCCTAGGGTACGGTTCCCTTAATGAGTCATACCCCTAGATGGATAAACTTTCCAAATTTTAGTTGAGGACCTTGTGGTTATTTTCTATAACCTAAACCCTAAGTCCCTTCACTATGTAAGTGTATATATATATATATATATATATATATATATATATATATATATAAGTGTATATGGTGTCCTTAAACACATTTTGAGTGGATCAAACATCCAAAGCACTCTAAAACTTATCTTTGAAGAATTGGAGGCAAGGGTTTCAATGGTGATCTTCATGAGGCAAAGTGTAGTCAATACTTTTGGTGAATCAATTTTCCTAAGGCATGTAACCTTTTCCCTTGTTAAGTAACTCTAAACCCATGTATTTTACACTTGTATTAGTAAGTGTACATAGTGATTTTGAAATTAAATGAAAAGGTTTTTGTTGTCTAATGATGAATAATGTTGATTCTTGCTAAGGACTTGTGTTTATACATGTTATTGATGATGATTTGCATATGTGGGTGCTTGTTTTATATGCTTCAACATGAGGGTCTTGAGTAAACCAAATCATGATGATTTTATTCTTAAAAATAGCCTTGTAAAGATATTCACATAAGGGGTTTGTGGAAATGACTAAGTGAATTGTCTAGTCACAGACGATGATGAGTTGAACTAGGGAAATCGCCCAATAAGTATGAATGGTTGATAAATAATATTGTAAAGGTATTGTGAACCATGTATTATGTAATGATGACCTTGTTGAGGTAATGCCTAATAAGGGGTTGAAGTCCCTCACTATGAAGATGAACGTGAGTTGTGTGTTGAGCTAGAGTGTGGTGAGAATTTCGTATAAGATTGTTAATGAAATATGAATAGTTTGTTGGGCTCTTGATGACCATAAATTTAATTGTATGATGAATTGAATGAAGGCAATGGCCTATTGAAATTTTTGTGAAATGAAGTCTCCCATAAGTACAAGGGGGTCATGTATATGTATGGAATGAATGTTGATGTATTGTAAAAGGGTTAAGGTCCTAATGTCAACTAATGATAGTTGTGATGGCTTGAGGTTGAAGTCACTTGTCTTATGAAATGGCTCGAGGTTAAAGTCCCTTGCATTATGAAATTTCTTGAGGTTGGAGTCCATTGCCCAATGAAATTGGTTGAGTTTAATGTCTCTTACTTAAAGAGATCTCTTAAGGTTAATGTACATCTCCTAATAGAATAGCTTGTGGTTTGAGTCCCTTTCCTAGATGTATGTGTTTGGGTTTAGAGACTCTTGTTTAAATGATTGTTCATGTGGTTAAAATCTTTTTTCTAATAAATGTTTGAATATGGTTAAGGTTTTATGCCTAATAAGAAATGCTTGAATCTATCAGTGTGGAGGGTCGGAGTCCCCCCTTCATGTCTAATGTACGAATGACCAAGAATATTGTTAAGGCTTGATTTTCTTATTTGCATAACATATACCTATATGTAAGGATAAGTGTATGAATATGATTGAATATGATATATTGACATGTTGAATAACGATGTTATTTAATTCTTATCCTTGAGTTACATGCTAGCACACCAATTACTAACAGTCTCTGAATGCTATGTCCCTACGCGATATTGGGGTCGGAGCATTATCTTCTCTTCATGCATAGTTATTATGTGATAAAAGCGGTTTGTGCATTGACTTTGGAGTGTTGAGCTTCCTTATTGTTAAATAAATTCATTCTTGGTCTCCTATCTTTAGACTTAGTTTTATTTTGACTTGGTTTTGCTATTGTCATCGACTTATCCCAACATATACATTTATAAATATCGGTTTAAACATAGGTGTTGTGGATAACTGTCGAATTGGGTGTAATGGTTAGATTGATGAAACTAATGAAGTGTTTAGAAATGCTTAAGCTATGACTTGTAGTATATTTTTTGCTACCAAATTATATGGTCAGGATTTATCTTACCCTTGTGATATTTATTGATGATTAGGTTGGCTATTGGGGCGACCTTATGTTCATGTAGGCTTGAGGTGCCCATATAACATGGCTTGGTTTTGGGGTATGTCAATTTGGTAGCACAAGAGGTTGCACAGCCTCGTACTGATATTAGGTTGCTTACAAAATAGTTTGCAACAATGAGTGTTTATAAAGTGAATGCAATTATGGCATTGGGATTTACTTCTAGAACTTTTTAGATTGAATTTTAAGAAGTGAAGTATCTTAATTATAGGTTAGCAGATTTCTTATCCCATGGGCAAGGGAATCAAGGTCAGAACTATTATAATGATAGATATAAAGACAAAAATAGAGAGAGAGATGGTGATTGGCAGCGGAAAGATGACTATATGAAGAAGCATGACAAATATGTTCCACCAGCTAATATGATTCACAATCCAGGATGGAGGCGTTGTTGTCAAAATTAGTGAAAGGAAAGAAGGTTAGGAGAGTTGCTTGAAAGACATAAAGGCAGACCTATCAGGGATAAACTAAAGAGTTGAGTCGTATGCTACAACAATCAAGCAGTTAAACCAACAATTTTGTCAGATATCATCTATATTAAATCAAAGACAAGATGGCACTCTTCCAAACAACACAGTAGCTAATCTAAATAATGATGGTCACTACCACGCCATTATCACTCAAAGTGATAAATCCACCATAGACCCTCCTGTATGGGTTAAAAATAAGCAAAACAATATTGATGATCTTGTTGATGTAGATAATTATAGCAAGCAATATAAAAGAGAATATAATAACAAGGAGCTAATTTTGAAACCTATCTATAATCCTCGTCCTTGTTTCCCTCAATGGCTTAAAAAGAAACAAGAAGATGATAAGTACTGGAAGTTTTTTTCTATGATGAAAGAGGTATCAGTCAACATCCCACTTGTAGAGGTATTAGGGAAAATGGTAAGTTATGTAAAATTCAAGAAAGATTTGATAATCAAGAAGAGGTAGGTTAGTTATTAGCCAGTCAACAATATGCATCATTGCAGTGCAGTAGCTAATAGATCATTCAAGGAGAAGAAGAAGGATGTTTGTGCTTTCACTATACGTTGCACAATTGGATCTTCCGGCTTTGCTCCTGCATTATGTAATTTGGGTGCTACAATCAACCTCATGCCATTTGTAGTGTCTATATAGTTAGGGTTGGGAACTCCAAAACAAACTACCATGAGATTAGTAAAGGCAAACATGACTATGAAAAAACCAGTTGGAATTTAATGTGATGTATTGGTGAAGGTGGCTTCATTCATTTTATGTATAGATTTTATGATATTGGACTCCAAAGTGGACTTACAAGTCCCAATTATTATTGGAAGACCATTGTTAGCTACGGAAAGATCGTTGCTTGATTTGGAGTTAGGACATCTGATGTTGAGACTTAATGATGAAAAGCTGGTGTTCAATGTATGCAAATCCATGAAATAGCCTGATGAGTTAAGAGTGGTATCTGTGATTGATATGTATGATGATAAAACGTATTCATTTTATGAGGTTGATCCTGTTACACTTTGGGATGATGGTTCTTATGTTGTTGTTCCTATTTAAGAGAGGTTGGGTGTTAAAGAGCTAGCAGTAGTGAACATTAAATTTGGCAGTAATAGCATTGAGGAATATGGTGAGATGGTATGTGCTATTTATATTAGTAGTTATTGCACTTATGCACCAAAGAAGCTTGATTTGGATTTGATGAATAGAACTACACCACCTTCTCATCCATCAGTTAAAGAACCATTAATCTTTGAGTTGAAGATCTTTCCTTCTCATTTAAAATATGCATCTTTGAGGGATAATAACACTTTTCCGGTAATTATTAAAGCAGATTTAATTGACTGAAAAGTGAAAGCATTTTTATTAGTATTACAGAGGTTCAAGAGGGCCATTGGATGGTCCATTGCAGACATCGGGGGTATTTCGTCTAGTCTTTGTACTCATAAAATTCAACTTGAACTGGAATGTATCCTATGTATAGAATATCAGCATATACTCAATCATCCTATCTAAGAGGTGGTGAAGAAAGAGATAATCAAGTTCTTGGATGCTTGTCCAATATTCAATTGTTGATAGCAAGTAGTTTAGTCTGATCCAATGTGTTTCAAAAAGAGGTGAGATTACTATTGTGCAAAAGGAGAAGAATGATTAGTGTTGATGAGGCCAGTCATAGGATGGAGAGTATGCATGGATTACAAAAAATTAAATGCATGGACGACCATTTTACCATGCCCTTCATAGACAATATTTTAGAAAAATTAGTGGGCAGAGGATGGTACTATTTTCGTTATGGGTATTTAGGTTACAACTAAATCACTATTGCGCCTGAAGACCAAGAGAACACCACCTTCAAATGTCATTCTGGGACTTTTTCATTCAAACATATGCCATTTAAGCTATGAAACACACCAGAAACATTTAAGAGATACATCATGTCCATCCTTTCTAATATGGTAGAAAACACCATTGAAGTGTTTATGGATGTCTTTTTGGTTGTTGGTGATTCTTTTTATGACTGCCTAGTGCACTTGGAAAATGCTCTTAGATGGGGTAAAAAATACAACTTAGCACTTTATCAGGAAAAGTGTTATTGCATGGTAAAAAATGGTATTGTTCTTGGGCACAAGATTTCAAAAAGGGCTTAGAGGTTGATAGATCTAAAATAGAGGTGATTGAGAAATTACCTCTGCCAATTTCTGTGAAGGAAATTTAAAGATTTTTAGGGCATGCATGTTTTTATAGGCATTATATCTAGGATTTCTCAAGGATTGATAACCCTCTTTTCAAGCTTCTTGAGAAGGAGGTAAAATTTGTTTTTGATGATGCATTTATCAATTATTTTGAAAGTCTAAAAGAGAAGTTGGTTTCTGCTCTAGTCATTGTGCCTCCTGATTTTTCCTTCCCTTTTGAGATTATATGTAACATGAGTTGTGTGGCCTTAGGGGATGTCTTAGGCTAAAGAAAAGAAAAGATTCTTCATTCCATCTACTATGCCAGAAAGGCATTGAACCCTGCTCAAAAGAACTACACAATGACTAAATAAGAGTTGTTGAAAGTGGTTTTTGCCTATAAGAAATCTTGGTCTTACTTGACTGGAATGAAGATAATTGTGCACACTGATCATGTAGCACTGTAGTATTTAAAGACATAAAAGAATGCAAAGCCTAAAATCATTAGATGGGTGTTAGTGCTGTATGAATTTGATTTCAAGATCAAGGACAAAAAGCCGCTAGGAACCATGTTGCAGATGACTTGTCAAGACTTGAGGATAAAGCTATGCAGAAAATTTAATATGGGCTAGATATTGAAGGGAGTTTTCTAGAAGAGAAGTTCTTGGTAACATCCCAAGATCTAATTCCATGGTTTTCATACTATGCAATTTATCTAGCTAGTGATATAGTCCCGAAAGATATTTCCTTCAATAATTAAAGAAGATCATGCATGAGGTAAGGAAAGTTTTTTGGGATGAGAAATATTTATTCAGAGTATATGCTGATGAGATTATTCGTAGATGTATACCTGATGTAGAGATGATGAGCATACTTGAAGCTTATCATTCTTCGCCGGTTGGGGGTTATCATGGAGGAACCCGCACAACCTACAAAATCTTCCAATGGGGGTATTATTGGAAACGATCTACAAATATGCACATGATTTAGCTTCTTCTTGTGATCAAAGCCAATACCAACGAAATATATCTAGACACCATGAAATTACTATGACTTCTAATTTAGAATAGGAATTGTTTGACGTATGGGGCATAGGTTTCATGGGAGTTTTTGTGAGTTCATTTGGCATGAAGTATATAGTTGTGGATGTGGATTATTTATTCAAAAGCGTGGAAGAAGTTGTGATCCCTAACAATAAAGCATGTAGTGTCACTGCATTCTTGAAAACACACATGTTTTTTCAATTTGGCACCCCACATGCCATCATTAATGATGGTGGGTCACATTTTTGTAATCTTCTGTTCAAAAGTCTCCTTTAGAAGTATGTAGTGAAAAACAAGGTGGAAACACCCTATCATCCTCAGACTAGTGGACAAGTTGAGGTGTCCAATTAATAAATCAAGTACATCTTGGTAAAGATAGCAAATGGCAATAGGACTGATTGGTCACAAAAGTTAGATAATGGATTATTGGATTACTGAACAACATTCAAGACTCCAATTGGTGCTTCACCTATCAGCTAGTGTATGGAAAATCTTGTCACTTGCCTATTGAGCCTGAACATAAAGCATTGTAGGCCTTGATGAAGCTAAAATTTCAGTGGTAAGATGTATCCAAGTCAAGGTTAAACAAGATGAATGAGTATGATTAATTCCCACTCTAGGATTATGAAAGTTCTACACTTTACAAGGAAAAGATAAAGTTGCATCATGATCTCAAAATTAAGAAAATAATCTTCTAAAAAAGTGACTAGGTAATGCCTTACAACTCAAGGCTTTTATTTTTTCCTAGTAAGTTGAAATCAAGATGGTATGGTCCCTTTACTTTGCTAAGAGTGTTCTCATATGGTGCTTTGGAATTAAAGCGGGATGGTGAATCCTCGATGAAGATGAAAGGGAAAAAAGTGAAGAATTACATGTATAACACTAAGGAAGTAAATGTTTTTTTTTGTGATGGAGCATGGTGAAGTTTGAGTAGCCAGAGTAATTACATCGTGCCGTGACATTAAATCAAGCACTGCATAGGAGGCAAACCATGAGGATAGTTTGTTAAATCTAAGTATACAATGTAGAAACATCATGCCACATTGTTAAATCAAGCATTGAGTGGGAGAAAACCCATTTTTTGTAGCTATAGGGTACTATGTTTGTTCAGTGTGTAGGACTAAAAATTTAAGAAAATATCCAAAAAATGAAAGAAGTTTGATCATATTAATGGTACAACTTATGAGTAAGCATCATAAGGACCTGGGAGACTAAGCACATTCAGGTAAGAGTTTCTAAAGTCTTTATAACTCATAGAACGAGTCATACCCTTAAGGTACAACTCGTTAAGTTGAGTTGTATCTACTCCAGAACCTAGGTAAGGTTCTATGTCTGTATGAGTTGAAGAAAAGACCTGTAAGCCTGGGTACAAGTCTTACTCATAACTCGTACCCAAGTATCCCAGTTTAGGGGTCGCGAGTCAACCCATCTCAACACTTGATTTAAAATAAAAAAGGGTACCCAATTCGGTTACTCGATATTCGAAACCCAAGAATACCTCCATTAACAACACAATTTTGAGTTCTCTAAGTACGAAAACACTTTGAATTAGATACCAACTTGCTCAAATTTAAGCATTAATTTGGGAAGAACTTTGTAAAACTCAATCACCTTAATCTCTAACTCATTCAAGTAAGTATTTGAACGTATTTTTCTATTTTTCAAGTTGAAAGTGATAATGTGTGATATTGTGAACTTGGTATGAGTTGAAATTACATATGTTTTGCATTTTTGTACCTTAGTTAATAGGTTTTGAGTGGAATATATAAATCAGGGGTAAACATGATTTTAGGTGTTGATATTGTGTGTGTTTTTGACAAAAATTGGGTGATATTGCAGTATAAAGAAGAGGGAATTTTTGAAATTTGAATAAGAGTCAACTTTAAAGTTAAACTTCTATGTTGCAGTGGTAGGACACCTCTTATGATTCATACCCACAAGTAACGAGTCGTAACCAGACTCATCACCACTGAAAACATGGAAGTCAAACTGAATGTAGATTCTAGTATGGGTAAGACTTGCCTAAATAAGTTATATCTTTACAATATAACTCTTAAACTTAAGTCGTAAAGACTTGGATAGATATCTTATATTATAGGATTATTTCTGGACTGCTTAAGATGGTTGGTAATGAGTTACACCTTGACTGTATGACTCATTAGAAGGACTAGTAAGTAGACCAATAGACAATCATCTTTACATTGTTTAGCATACGACTCGATCATACAAGTCATACCTAGTTGATACGACTCTTACCCCTCAGTCGTACCTTGCACAGGACCTGCATACTGATAGTGATTTTCTTATTTTTGTTTTTCTTTCCTTAATTAATTACTAGTAAGTGTTTTTACCCAGGTACAATGCCCCCAAAAGGTGCATCAACATCTAACTAGTTGTAAAGAAGGGAAAGAAAAGTCACAGACCTTAAATTCTTTATCCACTGAGTCATACCGCAAAACCGGTCACTTAGTCGAAGTCTAAATGAAGGGGTAGGTCGATCTAATAGACAAGAGAAAGGATCAAGGTAAAAAAGTGGATACTTCGAAGGTCACACCTCTATATGCACCAAGGATGAAAAATTTGAGTACTTCTCCCCCACACTCACCTCAACCTTTGGAAGCAAAAGACAATATTGAGTCAAGCAATGAGGAAGTAAGATTAGAGAATTATACTATGAAGGAAGTGGAAGCTACTTTGATTGATCATCAGGACCCTCCATTAGCTCTAAAACCTACTTAAGTGGGCACCATTGAATGGTGGGGCTACCCCGGTATGCAAGCTATATAGATGATGGGTTGAGAAGACTCCAAAATGGAAATATCAAACTGATTATGTACGATGAGCGAAGGTTGAGCCCGACTTGTATGGCAGAGTTGCCTTGATTTGATAAGTGGTTTGGATAGTATGGGTTAGAGTAGATGAACAGATCACCCGACAAATACAATATTGCTTTGGTTTGAGAGTTCTTCATGGAATACATAGGAAAGTTGCAATGATAGTATCCATATGGCTAATTGTGGAGAGGTGGTGACCCCATCACCTCATTATTCATTCGGGGTGTACCGGTCAATATCTCCCTACATACTATTTCAAGATTTTTATACGCACTGGATTATCAACCTCTGGTAAATACTGGTAAGATGGAGTATAGACTAGAATAGATGTGAAAATCACTTGAAAATAGTTAGGTACGAATGATAAGTTGGTCCACTTTAGGTAGATTGCCGGGTTTATTGCATTTAATGGTGAGGACACGGTTTGTGATATCAGAAGATCGGGACTGGTCTCCCAAATAATATAAAGAATACACTCAACTTTAAGTCCAAGGAATGGTGGACACTGGCCTGACACCGATTGTTTCCTACTACTATGGATAAAATGGTGAGTCTAGTTTGGGCATCTTTGATAGCTGGGTTCATGACTAGTTATCTTTTTTATGTAGGAGTATTTCTACTTGGGATATAAAGTATTGAGCTATAGGTGGTGAGAAGGAGTTATTGGTATATCCCTATATTATTACATAGTTCTAATTAGCTACAGTAGTTCAGGAGATCTCGGCTATTGATGATATGATAGAGGCCACAAACACCACTAACTTAAGGCTGATCAGAGACACTACCAACCCATTTTCCAAGAAATGAGAAGAGAAGAGGACATATTTTTAGAAATGTACTAACAGAGCAGTCAGACTAAGGTGCTGAGACTATTGGGGAAGTTGAGGCAGGCGAAAAGACTGAGACCACCCAAACTTTAAATAAAAAGGTTACAACTACTGCCCCTCCTATGGTTCAATATGTACTACCTCTCCTGAGAGGTATGCAAGCTGGTTTTATGATGATCTTATAGTCTATGTGGGGTGAGGCTATGCTGAGACTGGGCATGCTTTAAGCCAAAGTCTAAGACATGGAAGAGGGCATGAAGACCTGGGTTAATTCGAGGCTAGCGGATGAGGATGGATGGGTATAGGGTCGGCTAAACACCTTTGTGTTGAGGATTACCCGAAAGTGGGGTAGCGGCCAGACCCTAGATATTATGGAGGTTATGTCTGAGGTGGACAAAATAAAAAGAATGTTCTCGGAGTTATCACAACCCATTTATTTAGTAGCCCATAGTTATGATAGTTTCACAAAAAGTAAAGGTTGAATATATATGAACTATTTTGGACCTAAAAATTTAGGAGACTCGAGAAGAAAAAAAAGAACGAAAGAAGTAAAAGTGTGAAAAAAAATCTATGAAGAAGGATAAGGCAGATAACCTACAGGATGAGCAGGACTGCTAGGTAAGGGTACGGGAGATACATGTTGGGGCCGGTGGTTTGAGACCAACCGTTGATGATATGATGGACGTGGTGATGTAAATCTGCCAACTGATAGACCATTGAATGCGCCGACCACCCCCGGTTCCACTCTTGGTGAACGAGTCTCGATAGCTTATGGACTCTAGATAATGTTAAAAGAACCCAAACTAAGGTCCCTTATGTTGATGTTGTATGAGGCAGTGCCTAGACCACCCAGGTATGTTCTCAATCTTATGTACTTTATTTTGTTTTAAAAATTAACTGGGGATAGTACATGAGCATCATGTTGGGGGTAGGTTATAACAAAGGTCGCCACGGGCTATACTTTCCATCTTCGAAGCCCATGGCCACAATTTGAGATATTTAAAGAATTTACCATATTTTGTTTTTGTTTTGTGTGATAGGAATAACTGGAATAGGAGGAGAATTTATGCTTGTGGAAGTATACCATTGTTTTGAATAATTATGATTGAAACGGTCTGATAAAACAATTGTCCTAATAAATTCGAGGTCCTCCTTGGATACTGTGCACCCCAACTCAGGAAAATTGCCTAATTTAAGGGTGACTATTATAGGGTGTATAGGAAAAATGCGTGTTAAGAAAGAAGTGTGCAAAAAAATGAAAAAAGAACAGGTGTTGGGAAAATAAAAGAAAACAAAAGAAGAAAAAAAGAAAAAAATGAAAGTGAGAAAAAGAAAACTGCACCTGGTCTAAGATGTGTATGCTCTAAAATAATAAAGGGTGACATAAGGGCGAAAAAAATGATAGAGTGAAAAATAAGTGGACCCCAAAAATACGGTGTCAAAGATGCTTTGTCACTATGTAATTCCCAAAAAGATACCATACAAGCCCCTAACCTATGTTACAAGCCGAATAAAGTCCTTTAGTGATCCTACCTCCACTGTCCAACAACTTACAAAGAGAGCATATGGGAAAGCCTATGGTATTCTGTATACATCGACTGTACTTCTTTGTGAGAGACAGTGTATTTTGCAATATCCTTGAAAAGAGTAATTGTCCCATAGTGAGTGAAATACGAATTTCATTAATTGTGAGGACACATGGGCTATGTTGTTAGGTTTATAGACTGTTTGGTGAATGTGATTTGTACAGGCCCAGTTGTCTGTTTCTAATGTTATGCCATCATCTAATTCCTTTTTGTCATTCCATGTACCGAATCGTATACATAATTATTTCTTGAAAAGTTGAAAGTAGGAGGGGGTGTAAAAGTGTTTAAGATTTAATTAAAAGTTCACTTCCATAGGTCTCTTAGGATCTTCTTGTTAAAGCATCATTATTTTTTGATAGTTTTTACTTTTTATTTTGCCTGAGGATACACAAACTTCTATGTTGAGGTTGTTGATGTGTTATGGTAAAACAACACTCTTGATGCGTAAAACTATGAAACTATTCTTGAACTTAGGTAATTTTAGTATATATTATGGGCTTTTGTGGTTAGTGAAGGTAAACCAAGTCAATATAGGCATTGGACTGAATATAGAAGAAAAAGACATAAAAAGTCCAAAGTTGTAGATGGTATAAGTCTCCTTACGAGTAATCAACAACTCATACGACTCTTAGGCGGACCCGTAAGCACAACAGAAAACATTTCCAAGAAGAAAAAAAAGTATTAAGAAGATAAGACTGAGAATCCTAGTCGTAATCTAAGGACACAGGTTACATCTTAAAATCATACACAAAGTAGAGCCCTAGGAAGAAATTCAGAGTTTAAGTGTCAGAATACTACGAGTCAGAAGTCTGAGTATGACTTATATGATCCAATCATAAGCATACCAATGTCCAAGCTTTGAAAGATAGAATTTTTATATGGATACGATTGTAGGACCCGAGTCGTATCATCAATGTACAAATAAAAAGAAGGAGTCATAAGAATAATAGAATATTTGATCCTGGATGCCCAGACATTGGAGTAGATAAGAGAAGCATAGTACGACTCGTAACAAGATTGTATGAGTGGATGAGCCAGTCGTGCCTTGTGCCAACATATCTTTACCTTTTCTATTTTTATTAGTATTTCTAAGTATTTTTGAGATACTATAAATACATTAGGGTTAACCTTTTATTAGGTTACTTACTTTGACATATTTTTACATACCTTACAATGACTCTTGAGTTTTTTGGTTTTTATTCAACTGAATACTTGGGATTTTATTCATCTTATTCTTGTTCAATTAAATACATATTTTCTTCATTGATAATCATGGATTCTTGCATGAACATAAGCGGCTAATCTTCTTGATTAGGGTTGTGGCAACCCTGGCAAATTAGTTATGGAAATGACGTGGGAGATTCATCTATTCTATGATTTATGCATATATCTTAATCTTCTTAACAATAATTGACCTCAGAGTTACTGCAACAACTTGGGGAGAGCTTGTATTTGCAAATTTCCTCACTAGGGAGTTTATGATAAGGAAAAAAGGATTGAGATAGTAAAATGAGATTAACCTCTATCATCTCATCTAATGACTTGATACTTAAATAGTGAAAGTGAAATAAATCATTAACAAGGAGCAATAAGGCGACGCCTTGAAACTCATAAGGTAAAGGGTGAGATTTACCAACACGTTCACAAGATGGTTGGAACACATATCTTGTGGACTTTACATGAGGAGCTGTAGAATAAATGGATTAAAAATGAGAAATTTATAGAGTTCAGAAGCTAAGGGGAACACAATCCTAGTGTTCATTTCTTATTGTCAACAACTCAAAGCATTCAAGATTTGGTTACTAGTCATTTATAATTACAAATTCCAATTATTTACTTTCTGGTTACTTGTGAATTTCATCAACTTAATCAACTGTTCGACATCTTCTATGTGGGATCGACCCCAACCTAGTTGGTCTATATAATTGGCATCAACCACAGCATATTTTTTTAGAGGTTAGTTTTTGGTGACATCAGCTAAGAGCTCTATCATTGTAGTTCTTTATGATATCACTCAATTATTTAAAAAAATGGTTTTATGATAAGTAATATCTGTATATAGAAAGTAATCAAGTAATAAAATATTTACTAATATGGTTTTAGATTAATGGGATAGTTCACTAGGATTGTGTTTCCCACGATTTCATAATGTAGTAGGCATGTCGTACTAGTTACATATCCTTATCCATAGAATGAAAGATAGGTTTGTTAAGTTCCCCTAGATGATTTGTCCCTTTGATAGATTGATTGACAAATATTACTACATAACTTTGTCTATCTATGGGTGTTTTCTTTACTACCCTTTTCTCTCATCAAAAATTAACTATTCCTAGACAAGGTCAAGTTATTAGATGAGCGCTGGTAGCCTCAAATCTCCATTGTTAGCTATTTTCCAATTCATTACCCCTTTGGTCTAGAAAGTAATATTAAGGCACATTTTAATATTCGAGAACAAGTAAAAATAATCAATACAAAGAGAAGAACAACACATTAGAAAATAACACTCATGAATTACTAAGTACTTTACCTATGTTGTTAGTTCATCATGGTTTCCACAAATTTAGTTGTGGGATTTATCTACTCATGTTTATAAGATCATAATAAAAAAATTAGAAGAATTCGTAAACACAAACTTCCAGCAAAACCAGAAGAAATCTAGATACTAGAATTATTATGGATGAAATAATAACCAACCATCAATGCAAAATAGTTTGTATGAATACATAATCCCTACAAAATTTAGAAATGGTATTTATAGAAAAAAATTACCTATCCTAGAAACAATGGTATTGTACTGTCAACGTCTTACACGAAGGATAGAAAGATCACTGTATGATGCAAAGATCCTTCTTTCCTACTCAATACTGGATTGTTGATTTTTTCTAGCCATCTAGTGTTTGTAGGGTGACCTTTTGGATGACCCCACCCTTTCTAAGGATGGCTCATTGCTTGTACTCATTATTTCAACCTTGATTTTTACACTTTTCAAGATCTTCTCCTACAAAATTTAGGATGAGTCTGTTGTATCTTGGAATGGGCCATGGGATATTTTAATTTGATGATATTTGATTTTTATATCCTTTATTTCATCCAATGACTACTTGGGATAGGCTATTAGAAGCTTTAATGATTCATTGGATAGCTCATAATGTTGTTGGGTTCCTTTATTTGTTAGTGTAATGACAACTAAGGTATTTTTATACTTTTCCACACATTCTTTCCCTTTATAGCTTTCCTCTTGCTCCCCCATGTGATTTATAAATTTTTTGAGATGATAGTTTTGTTATCGAGCAGTTCGTTATCTTTATAGAGACAATTCCCTATTTTAAAGTTTTAGTTACTAAGGCTTGGCTATAGGGTGTAAAATTCAGTTAATCGACCTTGTATGATAATTCTAATAGTTCAATCATCTCTAAAAAAATTGATTTTAGTCTAGCAGGATATTTGGTTTTGGTTTTAAGGCCTCTAGACTCATTTCGGGTTGTGGGTCAGAATTTGGTAAAAATTGTTCATTTGTTTGGGGCAAATATTTTGTCGAATTAACCAAGGATGGAATTTTGATTGTGCTATTGAGTATGAAATGCCTAATTTGATATGGTAGCATAGTTTGTTTATATTAACGGTATTCCTGATGAATCTTGAGGGGTTAGTGGAAACATAGAATTTTCTAAGTTTCAATTGATGCAAATGAGCTAGTGCATCCTCTTAAGCAGACCTTTGGTGGATTTAGAGGCCAGCTGGTCACTTAAGAATCCAAGGCTTGTGCAGCTGGGTTATTGACGTGCTATTGAAATATAGAAGTTTCGACGCTTCTAACAGGTAAAATATGCAAGTTCTTCAGGTTATATTGTTAGATATGATGCGTTTTGGGTATGTTTTATAGTGAATTATGTTTTGGATGCTAAGTTCATGAAAAATATGAAAAAAGTGTTTTTGGCTAATTTTGGAGCAATTATTGATGTTCTGGATGTTTTCTGGTTTGTTCGTGATCAAAGCAAGTTCAATAATTTAAGAAAAGATGAAAAAATGACTCTCTACACTTACTAAAAAAGATAACTCCTGACACTTACTAATTCCACATATGGCCTGCAAGTAGGTAAAGCAAGTACCAAAAGTTCAAAATCTTGAGAGCTGACTTGTATGATTTTTCATTTGATACATAGGCCCTGTACCTGTGCTCACCCTGTTTACCATAGGTATTACCTGTACCCAGGGTCAGGGCCCAAGTGCATACCACATGTGGCCACCGACCCTGTTTTCTCCTATTTCATTCAGGCTTTGGTTTAGGGTTTCCTCATGTACTATAAATTGACTTTATGTGTTTTTTTAGTTGAAGATACACACGTTTGATACTCACAAAAATATTTTTAATCCCAAATTCAATTTTGATATAGGTATTATGTTTCGTTGACTTCAATTGATTAATTTCAGTTATGGTTATGGGTTTTATATTTCTTATCATTGTGATTCCATCTATGCTTTTGATTATGAATAATATTGATTTTTTCACAAGCATGAGCAACTAAAACCCATAGCTAGGGTTGTGGAAACTCTGGCGGATTGACGAAGTAGGGGAATTGTTGTTTTTGTTCTTAACAAATACCTATGTATGCATCGCTTTATCTTAATTATAATAGTTTTCTTAATGGGTGCACACGTTAGGATCCCACCTAGGCATTGCTACTTACTCTAAAAGAGGAATAGTGACTAGGAAAAGCTAAAAACAACAATAATTTAGAGTTTAACGAGTGCTTCTAGGTTTTATCTAAGTATGATGGTTAGATTTGAACTTATAAATAGAGACTTAAAAGGTTATAGTTAACTCGGATAAGGATAATGGTTAGTAAGGCAACATCCTGAGACTCAATAGGTAAAGGGTGAATTCCTTTTGCTAGTCCAAAAGATTGCAGAAGGTACATGACATATCAATTTTGCATGAAAAAATATCGGGTTGGTTTAACAAAGCATGATAAACCTACAAAGTTAAGAAGCCTGGGGGAACACAATCCCAGTTTTCACTTATGACTGATTTCAACAGAAGTTAATATAGTTACTTGTTTGAGTTTCCCACACAAAATACCCTATTTACTTTTCCAAGTCTGCCCGTTGACTACAACCGCTAATAGCTATGATTCCATGTGTTCCCTTGCATTTCATACCAAATATTCATGTGGTTACTATATTTTGATAGAGGCCATATCATCTTCTGAGAGTAGGTGAAGTTTGGATGCCATCAAAATTTTGGCGTCGTTGCTGGGGAACACGATGTTGATTGGTGATTTGAGGTTGCTGTAGATTTTAGGTTTTTTTTGTTTGTTTTTGTTCTTGGTTAGGAATACATTGGTGTATGCCCAGCACACGGAGTAGATTCAATCCCTTACTAACACTGAATTCGAATATAGAGAGGATCCAACAAACACCTAATAGGATGTCAACACAGAAAAGAGATGAACTTCTGAGAGGGGTTTATGATGTTGTACCTCCCCCTCTTATCGAAGAAGTACATGATATTATTGATTGATATACTAATAAGCTTTTATCTTAAGCTGAATCTGAGAGGAGGGCAAAGTAAGATTCTCAACAGGTATTTAGTGAGGCAGAGCTAGTTGTGCAGAGAAAATAAGCTGGCTGTCCAAGTAGCATTGGTGGAAACAAGAACAGAGCTACAACTTCTCTTGTTCAACTAACTTCAACATATCAGTATGTGAAGCCATATATAGATAATAAATATGACTTGGAATACATTGAGCCAACAGAGTTTGGAGAAAGAATTCCTCTCATTTTACCCTCAGGCATCAAGTTTGACATCACAAGCGCATTGATCTGACTTTTAAATTGAAAGGGTGTGTTTCCAGGTCTGCTTATAGATGATGCAAACTTTCCTTTTGAATATTTCATGAGGATCTACCATTCGTATAAAAATCCAGTGGTGAATCAGGAAGCACTTAGACTAAGGCTATTCCCCTTCTCACTTACATGAGAAATATCTTTATGGTTAGGGGAAATGCGAGGAGGCTCTATCATTACATGAAATGAGTTGTGTAGGAAATTATTTAATAGGTTCTTCTTCCATCTAGGATGTTGTATCTTAAAGATGAGATCTATAATTTCAAATAGTTGTAGTTAGAATATATGTATGAGGCATGGTTTAAGTTTAAGAAGAAGTTGAGCATGGTGCCCAATCATTGGTTATCAGAGATGAGATTATTAGAGATATTTTAATGAGCTGTGATCATCAACTCCAAAGCCAAGGAATACACCATATCTGGAGGAGCTTTTATGTCACTACGATTGGATGAAATTTCAGAGATGATAGATTAGATTTTGTTCACTAATCGAGGGTGGAAAATTTTGGACGCTGAGAAGGGATCTGGTACATATGCTATTGGTTCCTCTTGCAACAAAAAATAGCTAATTAAAAAGTTGTTCAAGTGATCGTGTTGCTATGAAGTAATCTAGGGGTACTAAAAAACATCTTGCAGGAATGACTTTCAACAAAGTAAATTCAGTAGCAGCATTGAGGTCAGCTTCAAAAGCTTATGAGTCAGAGTTAGAGGAGGAAACAAATCATCTGGATCATCAGTTAGAGGGTTTCTGAGCCCAAGGGTAAGAGAATCAGGTCAAAACTACTAAGACTAATACAGAGATCATAGAAAAAAGAGAGATGTGACTATTGTAATGTTTGGGTGGTTGTTGATCAGATACTAACAGATACCCACTACTTAAGATAATATGTTGAGTTGGGTTAGAGAAACTAGTTTCTTTTATGATGGTCATACATGTTATTAATTTTGTGGACATTCTCTTGTATGAGTTATATGACTAAGAATTTGGGGAGTTTACTAATCTTTTATTCCATTGCATAATTTAGAGGTTGTGTGATGAGGTCATCCTACTTGAGATATTAGGAATAGATGAGAGGGTACTTGCGATAGCGACTTAGAAGGCAAAGACTATGAAGGATCTGGCATGTCCAGACCCTTCCAGGAGATCAAAAGAGCAGACAGTAGTACCATAGCCCAAACTGAGGGGTTATCTATTTCCATAGAGCTCGATAAGGCACATCGAGGTAATGTGGGTTTTAGTATTGATATGGATATAGTAGAGATGAGAGAGGCTCTAAGTTTTATTGTACATGGAGAGGGGACGCCAACCACTTCTTTTTCATCCATAGCTTCGACCTCAGAGCAAGATGGTGTATCTTCAGATCCTACTCTCCCATCTGCTATAAATTCTACTAAAGGTATGCCAACTATATCTAGCAATTTGATTGAGAACTTAGTGCACAACAAAGGGCGACTGATACTGGATTGAGGGTTGTTAAGATCGATACGACTACCCTCTATGAGCAGATTAGATAAGGGTTTAAGATTAGATTTGAGTAGGTAGAGGCGTGATGGGAGGCCGCACAGAGAGCTGCATTGTCTGAGATATATGCTGACTTCTAGACATTGCTCGGTAAGATTAGTATATGGTTTACAACCCAATTAACAGAGATAAATATGCCAAATCTACCCCAGATTAGGGATGAGTTTTTTATATTATGAGTAGATGTATTCTCTCTCATAGAAAGCTGTGTAGTATCTATTCCCCAGTTATACCCTCTGTGGTCCAAATATCACCTGCACACATACCACGATAGATTGATTTCTTTACGAAGAGTGATATGGAGGTCCCAATAGTTGGGGATAAGAGAGGCTACACAGAAAACTTATAGGATCCTAATATGACATAAGATCAGGCCATTAAAAAGTGATACACAATTCATTAGAGACTGCATTCGTTAATATGTAGATGTGTGAATTTATAGAAGTGGGTGCATCATTTAGTTGTGTAGTGCCACCACCACCTCATCCACAAACTTATATTCCCCCATCTAGGGATTCTTAGAATTTGGAAGTCTAGTGCATCCCATCTATGTTCTGACTTCCCTCCATTTTAATTTGTATTAGCACATTGAGGATGGTGTATAATTTTTTATTGGGGGTGGGTACACCATTCCAGTGTGAGATTTTATTACTATGCTTCTTTTCCTATTGGCCACTATATGGTTTTAGAATCAACATTTCAAGGATAATTTTTTGTCGTATTGTGTTTCACTTCATAGTGTGTTTTATTTTTTTTAATTAGGAGATTCTTATCAATTTAGGGTAGTAGTCATGTTTTGATTGATTTTTGATACCCCTGCAAAAGAATTTGCCCTTTAGAACTAGGTGCAATTATATATGCGTGAACATTGTGGATTTTGAAATGGAATTAGGATTAGGGATATGATAATCACTTGCTAACAATTGCATGAACCGAATAGGTAGTAGTTTGTAATATTTGCTCTATGATATGTGTGTGTTAGATACTACCTAGTTCTCTCTGTGTGTTTTAATTTAGAACTTGACTGATTATTCTTGCAAAGGCTGAAGGATAGTCGGTTAGGAAAAAATCATAGACCATTTTTTATCTTTGTCCAGTTTTAGCCTAAATGACCTTCCACATGTAAATGATATCCCTTGATCCATGTTTTGAGACTTATAATACTATTTATTGTTTCACCATACATCTTCCTATTTATATTACAATGATCCTAGTTTAGACCTGGTTCTCCTAGTTAAGCATAATTTTTGCTTATATTGTATTTTGTTTCATGAGGACATGCAAATGTTCCTAGTTGAGAGTGTTGATATGCTATAGAAATATAGCACTTTTGACACTAAAACCAAGGAAAATATGAAAGTGTCTGAGGTTATTTTGTTAGATATGATGTGTTTTGGGTATGTGTTATAAGAAATCATATTTTAGATGCTATGTTCATTAAAAATATGAAAAAAGTGTTTTTGGCTACTTTTTAGAGCAATTATGGATGTTTGCAAAACTTTCTGGCTTGTTCATGATCAAAGCATGTTCGAGAATTGAAGAAGAGTTGAAAAGATGGCTCCCAACAATTACTAAGTCAACATGTGGAACGAAAGTTAGACCTACGAACCACCTGTAGGCAAAGCAAGAGCCAGAATTCCAAAATCTTGAGAGCTGACTTGCAGGTCTGACACATGTGCCCTGTACCTATGCTCACCTTGCTGACTATGATACTACCTGAGCCCACGGTCAGGGAACAAGTGCAGACCATATGTCACCACTGACCCTATTTTCTCATATTTTGGTTGAACTTTGGTTTTATGATTTCCTCATGTACTATACATACCCTTTATGTGTTTTTAAGTAGGAGTTGCATACTTTTTATACTCACAATCATATTTTGATTCCAAGATTCGATTTTTATTTGGGATTCTTTTATATTGACTTCAGTTGATTAATTTAGTTATGGTTTTGGGTTTTATACTTCTTATCATTTTGATTTAATCTATGCTTTAGATTATGAATGATATTGATTTCGTCACAAGAATTTACAGCTAAAATCTTCATTATAATCATTTTCTTAATGGGTGCACACGTTAGCATCCCTCCATGATATCATTACTTATTCCAAAAGATTAGTAGTGACTAGGAAAACATAAAAAAAATAGTAATTTGGAGTTTAACTATCGATAAACACTTCTAGGTTTTATCTAAGCAAGATGGTTAAATTTTATTTAATAACCATAGACTTAAAAAGTAATAGTTAACTAGTATCAAGAAAATGGTTTGTAAGGAAACATCTTGATACTTAAAAGGTAAAGGGTGAAATTCTTTTGCTCGTCCAAAAGACTACATAAGGTACATAAATTATCGATTTTGTAAGCCAAGTATCAGGTTGGTTCCAGAAAGCACGATAAGACTATGAAGTTGAGAAGACAGAGGAAACACGATCCTAGTGTTTAACTATGACTGATTATAGCCTAAGTTAATATAGTTACTTGCTCGAGATTAGTACACAAAATACCCTAATTTACTTTCCCAGTTCTTTTCATTGACTACAACTGCTTATAGCCATGATTTCACGCGTACCCTTGGGATATACCCCAACCTTCATTGGGTTATTATATTTTGATAGCTATCATATCATCTTCTTAGAGGAGGTATATTTTTGATGTCATTTGTTGCTTAAGTTTAAGGCAGACCACTAAAGAGGAGGACACTTAAGAGGTATCTTGTCCGCTTTGGTGGAAGTCCAGGCTAGCTAGGTACTGCTCTAGCGGTACCAGGCTGATTTAGCAATGACTACTTAAGAAGTCCAGTAGATGCTTGAGCGGAACCTAGGAGGTAATTAAATGGTTTTTGTTACCGAATTTTCTCCCATTTCATCATAAATGTAAAGAGCTAAAAGCCCTACAGAGTGTGGAAAATTGGGAGACAAATCCTTGGCTAAATCTTTATATGTTTCATAATTATTGATTTATTCCCCCAAAACTAGTCATCAATCCCTAGTTCTTATTGGGTTAATATTAGTATCATTTAAGCTTAAAATTTACCCATTCTTGAGGGTAAACAATCCTTGATCATAGAGGCACGTGTTGATGATTTCAAAAGTGTGATTCTGCATATGGGCTTAAATGGGATTTTGACATAATTTTTTACTCGAAGCATAAAAAGAAATACGGATACAATTATTCTCTTATTAATGAATAATTACTATTTTGGTAGAGTGTCATCATGCAAAACCTTCTTAGAAGGGAAATTAATGATTTTGCAAACTTTACGGGGCTCATTTCATTATCTAGATAAGCTCGGATTATCTTTCTCTTAGATTGGGATTAATTATAGTATTAATATTATAGTTTGCTAGTTTTTGGTTGGAATTACATCATGGCGGGCATGGTTAGAGTGATCTTGATTATTTAGACAACGAAGGAATCATAGTTAGGCATAATTGACTTAACTACTTGTTATTTAGGTAAAATTGCAATCATAAGAATCAATGAGACATATTCATCATCTTGTAGTAATATTTGATACCTTAGCCTTTTTGGGGGTAGAATTTTCCTTAGGGCGGATTATAGAGGATAGAATTAGGCCCCTCAAGCCCACTTTTGGTCAAAATTACTATTGATTAGTTCCTTCTAAATCTATTGACCTTTATATGGATCCTAATTACATTCTTGATCCCGAGGAGAATTTAGACGTCTAATGATTTATTTTAGAAATGTGTTTGGGATACGATAAGAAAGGTTCAAGTCTGGTCATTTATGATATTAAGACCAATATTATTCCAACATCATCGATGAAATTACTTATGGTTCAAGTATGGTATTCATGATATAAGTTTGGGTTCAAGTTGATGATATAAAGTATTAGTTCCTATTTAAATCCAGCATTTAGAGGTTATTTATGCCAATTATGGAACCAGTTTGTGTCTGGTGTTTATGGTTTTTAAAAATCCCTGATTACTATTTTGAGATATGGATTGTTGGTGTAATTACTTTTATTGCTTCTTCTTGATTTCACCAACCGCCTTATATTTGCCCGTATTAGGTTATTTACTTTATTTGTATCTTTTAGGCTTCTAGGGTCCAGGTATATGGAGATATCTATGTTTTCTTTGTTATTAATTTTCTGAGTTTCCACTTTCAGTAATTGAAGAATTATTCTATGTTTGATATTTTCCCTTGACTTAGCCTATCTATCTTCTGTTCCATTATGTGTGTGTGTATATGTATTTATATATATTTAAATACTTTTGTAGCATTTTGGGGTCGATACGAGTACTAGATATCTCTGTTGATGCTGCGATTTTGCTTATCATAGTTCAAAGACAGGGTGAGCTCTTGAAGCCAGAGTTGACCTTTTCTATATCTTCTATTTTTGATAGTCTTTATATATTTGAGATTGATATGTATTGACTTTGACCGTACTCGTATTCTTTTGGATTTGAGGCTCTTGTACCGACCTTGTTAGGTTATGGGATGATGTTACTTCTCTTTATTTCTCTTCCATTATTTTATTTTTCTATGATTTATTTCTTGTATTTAATTTACTTGCATATTTCAGGCATTTATACCATTTTCCTCCAATTTGACCATTACTTATAGTTTTGGGATACTGTATGACTTACCTACCGATGGGGCAAAGTAGGTGTCATTATTACTTGGGAAATTAGATGGTGATAAATTGGTATAACACCTAGGATCACAAGTATTATTGAGACTATTAAATGTCTAATATAGTTTTATAGATCAGAATAATAATGCTTGTTTCTTATCTTCATGAAGATGTAGGACATTCTTAGTAGATCTTCACTTACTTCATTTATTTTGTTCAAAAAAAATTGTCGCTAAGATTCTTTTAGAGTCACTCTTTCGTATATTGCTAGGATGTGAGCTACAACTACTATTGATGAGGACCCTGAGTCCGTGACTAGGCATCATAACGTAGTACGTGGATGACCAAGAGGTTGGGGAAGATAAGAGATGCATCCCCAGTAAGAGACCTCGATTAGGAGACTTTGTCAGACCCTATCTCTTCTCCCACAAAAGATATTTCTCCACCTCAGTTGATGAAGGGCTTGGGGAAGCCCAGGCTCTATCAAGGATTATTTCGCTATTATTGCTCAGAGGTGCTCCGGTTTAGATTTTGGGATTGGTTAGTAGTGCTCCGACTGATGGTGTACTATTTGCGGATCAGAGTGGTAAGGAGGCACGACGCAACCTATAGTTGTGGCTCCTACAGTTGAGATTCCCCTAATGCTATTACTTAGTTATTTGGTACTTACCTAACTTGCTATGTCTGTTGAAGAGTAGAATATATTGGGTAAATTCTTTTCATGGACTCTGACAAGATTTTTTAGGGCATCGAGCAATCATGCTTGTAAGTTCATAGTTGATTGTGAAGATAGTATTCGTTATTAATGCCTATTTGAGACTGTGGTGTCAACTACAATACGTTTTAGATGGGTATGGAAGCTAAATATTGGTTTAGGGGTTATCTTAATTACAGGTTATTATAGGCTAGCTTAATCTCCCCTACTAATATGGACTCAATTCTCTAAGGTCTTCTTTGAGAAGTATATGACTCATAGACTTAGGAGTCTTTTGAGGGATTAGTTCTCAAGGTTAGAGCAGGGTTCTATGACTATTCTCAAGTGTAATTCATGATTTCATGAGTTGGCCAGGCATGCCACATATATATTGTCGATCGAGTATGAGCAGACTTAGTGTTTTTCTTGGGGATTGAGGTTTCCTCTTCATATGGCTACTCAAAGTTTTGTTGCTTCTGGAAGGTCAATATTGAGGTAACTAATTGTGCTCAGTTTATCAAGAAAACGCATCATGTGGCCCAAGGGGGCAATGATTAAAGGCTGCAGAATCACGGTAGTTTTAGTGGGAGAATGAGTTGCTCACAATTCATATGCTGTGGTTTTTTCATGACCTAATTTACCAGATCATGATGACACTACTATAATCCACGATTAGATAAGCCAATCCTATAGTCCGAAACTACTAGTAACAGAATACAAAGAGAAAAGAAGGAAGAATGCAGAATCAATGATGTAAAAGAGTTAAATACATAAGATTATCGTAACACCTGGTAAAATTAGTACAAGAGTTCCTAATAAAATCAGACTACAAAATAAAGTACTAAAAGAATAAACTAATATAACCTATCTCTGAACAAAACATAGAGACTAATCTAGTACATAAGATAAAGAATAGTAATACTCCGAGCGCTAGGAGCTCACACTATGTTTCCAAACCGTAGCTGCTCCGCACGATGCACAGAACAATAGAAACAACTAGTAATCAGTCATCAACTTACGATTGAGCTCCAAAGATAATGCAAATATGATAAACATGTGAGCAAGAATGTAAACTACACCAAAATATGAAGAATGTTTAGGAGACCATAAGGATAAACTATTCTACTCTAGCCATACTTAGGAACCTAAGAACTATATCGTATATTGTTGGCCCATATACAAATAAAGAGTAGATGAATTACTATAGAATTGTATACAAGGCCAAGAAATGTATATACAACATGAGCACATATTTGAGATACCCATATTAACATAATCAGAAAAAATCCATCACAATTCACCAAGTTATGCAGTAAACATTATACTAAAGGTTCTTTAGCCTCAACTATGCCTAACAAGCTAGAAACCTAAGGTCATAGGATTTTACAACCATGATAAGTATTTCACTTTAAGGGTCAATTATCCATCCAGCACCCAAACTCATAAATTATGCTAAGTCACAGTGTTCTACCCAATATCACATCCTAACATCCCTATCTAACAAGAAACCTATGTAATACATTTTCTCATGGAAAAGAGTGAACAGAAGTTGCCTCGATGCTGAACCAAAATCCATCAATCGCCCATAAATTGTCCACCTACACTCATGATTCCAAAATTCCATCATGGTATAAAAATTGTACATTACATTTGTTAGGAGTAAACTGACACTCATATTGCTATATTCAAAATGAATCTAAAAATAGGCCTAAAAAATGGGTTTGAAAGTAAAAGAGGTAAAACCATGATTTTGACTTACAAATATGTTCCCCATACTTGTAGGAATCTACATTTTGAAACCTAAGAAAATAAGATAAAATTAGCTTCAAATCAAAGAAAAAAATATTTTCAAGCTTTACCGGCAAAAACTCCCAAAACATATTCTGAAAACAAGAATATGAAGTTGTTTTAAACATAAAATCAAGGGGAAATGATAATTATAGTATTATTAAACTCACCCATGGATGGAATCTCAAAAACTCTTTTGGAATCACCATAATCTGAGTTCCCAAGCTCCAAAATTGTTAAATTAGGGTTTTGATATTCAACTTGGATGGAAATCACGAAATATAAAATAGTACTTAAGAATAGGAATAATAGAGTAATAAATCATAGAGGATGATTGTACGTGAAAAAACAAAACAAATGTCATAATCAGAGCTTCCTAGTTCCCAAAATATCAAAAATGCAAAAAGGAATATTTTTGGGTTTTATAATTAGCAATCATCTCTTAAGAGACACTTTGATAGCTTAAGCGACTAGGTAAAATGGTCAAAATGTCATACAAAAGGCCAAATGTTTGCCTGCGACCTGCTCAAATGTTCAATGGTCGTTTCAGCAGCCACACCAACACCAACAATTTCTAAAACTTGTTTTTGACCCTTAGAATTCATCTTGAACCATATGAACATGAACCAATTGTCCAAATTGACTATGAAACATATTTTAGATCCTATGGAATCATAAAAATTCTCATATGAGATTATTTCAACTTAATGTATGTCCCAAAACTATAGTTCTTTTTCGTATAATTTGCTAAATAGCCCAAAATAAGTATAGAATCCTTATGGCCTTACCCAAGTGTCCCTCTAGCATAAAATCAATGTTCTGAAACTCATGGTGCTGTCTTAATTTTAATGTGAGGATCTACTAATAATTTTGGTCCAAGACAAAATCTTACATAATAAAATGTCCAAAATAGGGAACTAAGCCTAAAATACATATGAACTATCCTATAATTGAACATATAGTTCTGGCATGCCATAACAACCTATAGCCGTTGTAAATGCTCAAAACATCAAAAATGCATGCAAACAAAGGAAATTACCTAGAGGGTCATTGCAGTATCCACTACTAATATGACTTTTGTCCGCGAAAGTGAATGGATAAAAAGACCATGAAAGCTCAATGGGATGAGGTGCTGGGCTCTCATGCTCCGACCACTACTTCCCAAAAACACTAAAAGAAGAAATGATGCTTCTAAATTATTTTGCCACAAATATCCCTTTTAAAATCAACTTCTGCACTTTTCTCTTAAACATTACAAAATCAACCTCAACCACCAACTGGCCTCTAATTGAATCGTGAAAGGTTGATGGATGTGATTCCAATCTATGACATATTGATACCACGCTGATATCAACAAAATCAAATAAAAACACATCCAAGCCAAAGGTAAACCTAGGAATGAGTCATTCAACCAACTCAAATCTCAAATATAACATTCTTTTTCCTTTCTAAACCTGCTATCTATAGTAAATAAAACAGGAAGTCACCAGAATCTTGTCCAAGTAATTCCATCACACTTACCTAAAAGGACTGAATTTGATCTACTAAAAGTATAAAATGGAAAATATGACAATAAGCCCATAAGGCACTACCTAGGATCACAAATAGATATAATAAAGGTTTACAATCTCTGCCAATGCTACAAATTGTCTTGATGACCCTCAAAACTGATGGTCAAGAGTTCAAAGTACAAACACTTAATATCGAATGATCCGCTCCAGGATGTCCCATCAAATGAGGATGAACCCATGTTGCATCCAACTCATATATACTACTCCTGCTAAGTATATCATCTAAAAATCCCAAGGATAATTGGAACACGAGGTCAGAGATGAAGGAACCAATATCGTGCCAATCAGACTGCCATCCGAACACCTATCAACCACAATAAATCTAAACTAGAGAAGAACAAATATGTTGATAAAGAGTAGGACTAGACATCCTATATATGAAACCCTAACTCATACATATCTAAAAATAAACATTGTACCCAAGATCTACAACTCTAGGCTAAATCTGAACATTAAGGTTGATTTACTCAATCTCCACTACCTAAACTAGACCTAATGACTGGTAGATATCCACTCTCCAAATCTGTCATAGCCTCAAACTTGCCATTCCAATGTGTCAAAGACATTACAGAGCTAATGAGTTTAATCTAAGGTCAGATATCTAATTAATCTTAATATCTAAATCATACATATCACTTTTGGATCATATTAGAGTTGAAAGCAAAACATAGATGAAGAAAAAAATCACAATAGAAGATAAATCACTGGCTTAAAACATAAGCAATAAACTCCACATCAGCTGGAGGGAATGAACCAACAAAGGATACCTAAGAACTCACCAAGGTTGAAACCTATACTAGAGGTAACCAAAACATTAACAACTTTAGCTAGAAACTAATCAATCCCATACTCTATCTCAATAAAGAATATGCAAATTACTAATATAAGAAGAGGTTATATGAAATATCACCTATCTCTAATACTCCAAACCTCACTGGGACAAAAACCACTTCACGGAAAGAACAATGTATCCAAGTCCACATCATTACCAAGAACAAACCATCACCAATAGTCAAACCCAACAAAACTGAAAGATAAATCCAAAACCTCTTGACTTCAATATACAAACCACTACTAGGTGATGAACTAATCAAATGTTAAAGGACAGACAACAAAGTAGTCATATAAAAAAATTGGTTAGACAACCCAATCACCTACTGTAAAACCAAAATAGAACCATGGAATGACAATTTACCTTTAATAACATATTCCACCGCACAACCAATCTACCAGAATAAATAAAAGAGGCAAATCACCATCCTCACCTCTCTACAGGAGAGAAATCATCAAACTAAGCTAGCCGTCCAAGCCAATGAATAAAAACCATAAGGAAGGAAAATTCTAACTAGATACTTCTAGTCTAGACCTCTACAAAGATGGGATCAATAAAACCAAATAATTACATTAAAGACAATAATAATATAAACATTAATATAAAATGTAGGTCATGCCAAAATAAAATCAATACTAAGTATCATTAAGGGCCATAAGAAGGCTAACATGCAAAGGTAAATAGATCTCGAACCTAAAAGTTACAACCATAGTGAAAATATCAATAATGATCCACTCCATCCACTAATAGAAAAAGTAATATACGGTGTAGTCCTAATCATGAGCTCTATATCAAGACGCATAACAATCGATATAAGTTTACCAAGGCATACAATCATCGATGGGTACGAGAACCCTATTACTAACAAATAAGAATGGTAAAGGTAGCAAATAAAAGTGCCCTATCACGGAGGAATCTAAAGTCACATACCTGATGGGTCTGAGAGAGAACAAATCTGAGGGTGTCCAAACTCAGACTTATCGTACAAATCACCAACTAAGGTACTAAATGCAGTATCTCTAATCGAAAGTGCCATAACACTATGAGATTGTGTTAAATGAGTTAAAAGAATTATAATCCCACACAGGGCACTCTCTGGACTAATTACCAATCTGTATGGTCAAAATCTAGGATGTCCAAGAACTATCCTAATCATCAATCTACTTCGTCCAGTAATATAGATTTATATATATGAATGCACATGCTATAATAGAGTAAGTCCATAAATTCATTGCCCGAGTTAAGCTCGCAAACTAAATAATCATAAAAGTGTATAAAGGTTTGAAATCAGTTTCAATCGAGGTATATAGTTAGCATAATAGTGGATCAAATTCTATATCTGTCAAATCTCTTAAACATCATTTTTAGACTCAAAGGATCATGGTCATTCATTAAGATGGTACGATTTCCATTTTGAACGAATTCATTCAAAAAGTGAAAAGTGTGAATTCCTTTTAGGAAAAATAGTAGTAAAATCATAGTTTTAGTTTGAATAGTACAATTTATTATTTCACTAAGCATGAATGTACTATATCAATGCATGTCATCACTAGTATCCAAAAAGTGCAATTCGAAGCATCAAAATGACTATACACTATAGTCACATCCTTTATAAGAATAGATCACTTTTTTGAATCCAATTAATATAACAATCAAGGCCTCGGTCCCAAATATATAAATCTATACATCCTACATAACCATACCATCCACAATTCGGGAAAACCATCACAAACCATCGACTAATGTAGTAAACATTATTCTAAAGGTTCATTAGACTTTACTATTCCTAAAAAGCTAGAAACCTAGGTTAACGAGATCGTACAAGCATAATATATATTTTACCTTAAGGATCAACTACTCTTCTAGCCCCCAAACTCATAAATTAGGCTAAGTCACGGTGTTCAACCCAATATAACATCCTAACATCTCTATATAACATGCAATATATTGAAATACTTTATGTCATTAATAAGCATAGATAGAAGCCTACTCCAATGTTGAACCACAATTCTTTAGTCGACCATAAATCATCTGTGTTCACAGAACGATGCTGAAATGTCATCACACTATAAAAATAGCAATCTACACGTAGTTAAGAGTAAAACAAGACCCGTATTATGATATTCAAGATGAGTCTAAAAATAGACCTCAAAAATGGATTTGAAAATAAAAGTTGTAACATAATAATTTTATTCTAGAAATATGTTTCCGATTCTCACAGGAATCTACAGCTGAAAACCAAGTGAAAATCAAATAAAAATGAGGTTTAAATAAATGAAAAATAATTTTCAAGCTTTAGCAACAAAACCCCCCAAAACCATTTTGTTATTAAGAATTTGAAGTTGTTTTGATGATGAGATCAAGGAGAAAATGGTAATTATAATATTAGAAAACCTAGCCACAGAAGAAATCTCAAAAACACTATTGTAATCGCCCAAATTCAAGCTCTCAAGCCCTAAAAATGGTGAAAATGTGGTTTTAATTCTCAACTTAGGTAGAAATCACGATAAAAATAAAAATTCTTTGGAAATGGGGAAAATAGAGTTATAAATCGACAGACAATGATTATACAAGAAAAATGCATCAAAAATTTTCAAAATTGGAGCTTCCTAGTCCCAAAATGTTAAAAATGCAAAAAGGATTCGATTTGGGTTTTATACTCAGCAATGGTCGCTTAAGTGACACTTTTATCGATTAAGAGACCTATTAAAATGGTTAAAAGGACACCTAAGCTGCGGAATGTTTGCTTAAGCAATCTTGTCAAGTGGTCAATTGTTGGTGAACGGTTCATTAAGAGGCCACACTAGCATAAACAACTTATAAAAATTATTTTTGGCACTTGAAATTCATCCAGAACCATAAGAACATGAACTAATAGTGCAAATTGACTCTAAAACACATTTCAAATCCAATAGAATCATAAGAACTTTCATCTAATATAGTTTTTATTAAATGTGAGGCCCACTCCTAGAGTTTCATTTTTCATATAATCCGCCCAATGGCTTAAAATAAGTATCAAAGAATTGAGACCTGAACCAAGTGTCCCCTTGACTAAAATCAATGTTCTAGAGCTAATGATACTGAAGGAATTCTCATCCGAGGTCATATACTAGCAGCTTTGGTCCAAGACCAAATACTATATAGAAAAAGCTCTAAAAGCAGTCTGAAATGATCGGTAGTTGCTGTATGATGGCTCAAAATAATAGAAATGAATGCAAATTATGGAAATGACCTTGAGCGTCATTAAAATATTCACTACTAAAAGGGTTTTCATCTGCTAAAGTCAATGGATGAAAATATTAAAAAAGCTTGAACGGACGAAATACTTGGCTCATATTCTCCGACCACGAATTCCCTAATAACCTCCAAAACAAATGGTGCTTTAATGATATTTTGCCACAAATATCTGTTTTCTAACTAACTTCTACATTTCACTCTTAAACAAACAAAACTGAATCCCAATCACCAACTGGCCTCCAACTGAACCAAGGAAGTCTAGGGCATGCAAATACAAATGACGACACATTAATAACACACAGATAGCAGCACAATGAAATGAAAACTCATTCAATCAAAAGGCCAAAAAAGGAATGAGCCATGAAAACAACTATAAATCCAAATATAACCTTGTTTTGCCTTTCCTAACCTATTATCCACTCCGAATAAAGTAAAAAGTTACCCGAGTCTTATTCACATAATTCCATCACACAAAATTAAAGAGACTAAAGTCGATCTACTAAAAGTCCATAATGACAAATATGAGAATAAGCCCGTTAGGCATCACCTCGGCACACAAATAGAGACAACTAAGTTTTACAATAAATGCCAATGATATAATTGTCTGGATGATCCCCAAAATAGATCGTAAGTAGTCCAAATCACACATATTTACCAAGGAATGATCTTCTATAAGATGTCCTATCAATCAAGGAGGAATACATGTTGAATCAAACTCACACATACTACACTCGCTTAGAAAATCATCCAAAAGTCCCAACAAAAACTTACACTCGAGGTCAAAGCTAAAGGAACCAATATCGTGCCAATCGAACTACCATCTGAACACCAATCAACCATAATACATCTAAGCTGAAGAAGACCAAATAAGTAGGTAAAGAGTAGGATTGTACAAATTATTGATGAAACCCCAACTAAGATAAATCTAAATATAAAGACTACACCTAAGCTCTAAAACAAATATAAAATCTCAACTACAAGGTTGAACCACTCGATCTCCACTACCTAAACCAAACCTAAAGCTTTAAATCCATCATAGCCTCCAAACCCATTATAGACTAAAAATTTCCATTACAAGGCATCAAATCTAAAATAAAGCTAATGAGTCTAAACTAATGCCAGATATCCAATATATCTTAGTATCCAAATAATACATATCTTTTCAATTTCATGTCAGAGCTGAAATCAGAATGTAGCAAAAGAATAAAATAATAATGGGGGATAAATTACTTGTTGAAAACACAAGCAATCAACTTCAAATCTACTAGAGGGCATGAACCACCAAAGCATACCTAATAACTCACCTAGGCTGCAATTGTACAAGGGATAACCAAACTCTAGAAACTTTTAGAATGCAACTTTAGCAAGAAACTAATCAATCAAATACTCGATCTCGACAAATAATACATATATTACCAACTAAAAAGCGTCCATAAGAAATATCACCAATTTCAAACTCTCCAAACCCCACTAAGAAAAGGATCACATAGTCTCAAACTCCATACCAATATTAAGAAGAAACTACCACTGCGAGACAAAATTGACAAAGACAAAAATTGACAAAGTCAAAAGACGAATCTAAAACATCTCAACATTGATATTAAAACCAGTATTAGGCGATGAACTAGTCAAATTGGAAGGATGGAACCCAAACTAGTCAACCTCAAAAATGTGCTCCATAACCTAATACAAACTCTAAAACCATAATTGAAGCATGGAATGCCAACTTACTTTCAATACTATAATCGACTCCACAACTAATCTAATGCAGCTAATAAAAGAGGAAAATGACCAACCTCACCCTGCAATAGGAGAGAAATCATCGAACCAAGCTAGCTGACCAAGCCAATAAATAAGAACCACAAGGAAGGGAAATTCTAACAAGATAGTATTAGTCTAGTCATCTACAAAGTGAGGATCAATAAATATCAAACAATGTAAATAATGAAAAGATCAATATAAAATGTAGGTGGTAAAAAAATTAAATCAACAATAAGGTAAATGGGACTCCAACCAAAAAGCTACACCCATAGGGAAAATATCAACACTGATCCACTCCATCCACTACTAAAATAAGTAATTTATGTGGGTAGTCATATAATTATGAACTCTATATCAAGGCGCATGACAATTGATATAATTCTACCAAAGCATACAATCATTAGTGGATATGAAAAACCCAATACATATAAACAAGAAGGGTATGAAATGAAAGTGCAACTACCAAAGAGAAATCTGAAGTCACATGCCTGGCGGGTCCCAGGGAGAACAAATCTAAATATGTCAAAACTTGGACTAACTATCTGAAACACCGTTTAAGGAACTAAATGCATTGCCTCTGGCAGAAGGTTCCGCAATACTACAAGATTAATATGAATGGCTGAAAGACAAATAATCATACATTGAGGACACTTTATAGACTAGTGATCGATCTCTCTAAAGTTATAGCAAACCGCTGAATCCCTAACTTAGTGAGAAATACTAACTGGTCTTAGCTTTCTTACCATATAATTCCTAGGGCAGTTCTTACTTAAATGGCTATCCTTTCAATAATTATAACACACCTTAGGAACTCTAGGCTTATACGGAACATATTCTAGCTATGTTTGAGCAGCTAACTTACGTCTGGGGCACTGTCTATACCAATAAAACATCTCACCATAAAATATAGTAAGCTCTTGAAATACTATAAGGTTTTTCCCCTCCTGGTCTAGAATAGGTGCCAAGACTTAAAGACCTATACCAAAAAATCCACAAGGTCTAGTGATAATTTTTCCTGCTATGAGCATCATAACTAATTTGAGATCCGTCTATAGTCTAAAATGCAACCTACGTCAAATCAATGAATGCAAGAGTTGACCATTTACAGGAGGATCCTTACTCCCAGATGGACTGCCAATAACATTGTATTGATGAAATAGCCTCTTGCTACAACCTCCATAAGTCTCCATATAATCTCTCTCTATAGACCTTGCATGATCAGCAACTCAAGAGTAGGAAAAACCTAGCTATTATTAGGTACTCTAATGCAAAATAGAGTGAAAATGCTTATCCACAAATAAATCCACACACCATGTCAGGCTCAGAAGGATATATAATAGAAATATATCTAAACCACCAAAGAATCCTATTCATATACACTAAAACTATAAAGGAATATTATTGAACACTTACAAAAACAACTTGAAGAAATAGACTTTATCTCTAGCGGAGGTATTCATATTAAGACATGGGATCCCCAATGTTGAATTTTCAAAGGTTAAAGAAGTAAACCATATCAGAGCTAGGGCTAACCATAAATCATCTAACTGATGTTGAACATGTTTCACATCCATCCATGACTCCCTAGTCTAATACTGCACTGAGGCTTAAGAAATATGTTCCAAGGTCCTATATATAGCTATCGACAACCTCCCATTGTCCAACTGAGAAAAAATAGAGTCAAGGAATATAATTAAGGCTCATAGAAATATGAACATATAGCATAGTGTCAAGAACAAAATTTCTTAGAATATCATGTAGCTTCCTAAAGATAGGTTACAGACATCTCTGCATCAATATGTCGAACTTTACTAGATACCAAGCTCTTGTATCAACACACTGGTAAACCAGGCTCTAACACCAATTTGTCATGACCTAATTTCTTAGGACATAATAGAACCTACTATAACCCACTAATAGGAAGCTAATCCTATATTCTGAAGCTACTAGTAACAGATTACCATGAGAAAGAAAAGGTAGAATACAAATAAATTACGTAAAAGACTAAAGTAATACTATAGTCGAAAACCCTAGTTAAATTTATACAATATCTTCTAATAAAATCAGACTATGAAATGAAGTACTTAAAGAATATGTTAATACAGCCCATCTCAAATCAAAACATAGAGATTACTCTAGTACATAAAAGGAAGAATAGTAATACGATGAATGTCAAGAGCACACCCTACATCTTCAAACAATAGTTTCTATGCACGATAAGACAATAATGGAGAGAACCCATACTATGATCTACAGGTTATAAAATTATAGTTTGAGTACCAATCACATGGAACTCAATAGACAACTGTCCGCTAAGATCTAAAGATAATGTAAATATGAATAACATGTGATTAGGAAAGTAAACTACACAAAAATATTAGGGAAACTAACATAGTAGAGTTAAGGAGATAATAAGGATAAACTATTCAATTCTAGCCATACTCAGAAACCTAAGCTCAACACCATATATTGTTGGCCCATATACGATTAAAGATTATATAAAGAATACAAAATAGTATACAAGTCCAAGTAATGGATTTACAACATGGACATATGAAGTAAAGGAAGAAGGTACAGAAATACCATAACTACTTGTATAAATATATTACATAGACTTGTGTAACCCAAAGGTACAACCTAAAGTAGTCATACCAGTATCTTAAGACCTCTTAATCATAGGAGGAACTAGTATTAACAAAATCGGGATCTCTAATCCATATGTCTAAACACGAGATATATATCCATAATAAAATTACCGTAAGAGAAACGAATCCGAATCAAACATAGAATCTCATTACCAACCTAATTATCAACCAATAATAAAATAATAATAATAATAAAAAATTTAGTAACCAGCTAGCTTGGATAAATAATACCTAAATCATGCTCCAAATCATAAAAAATCCAATCATCACCCAATACACTAGAAATAATACTTATTAAATATACCAATGCAACTCCTATAAGGTTAATAAATATAAGCGCATAGTAGTGATATGGAATTTCCATGAAAACATAAATTCAAAATGAATCATAATACCATAAATGATCAGAGTACCATTAAGTAACCAAGTGTATACACCTTCTCTAACTAGATGACTCTCGAACAAAGGACCTATGGAAACCTCTTTTCTCTAGCATAATGGATAATAAACGAAGAGGTCCCTATGGTTTTTGAGATAACTCATATATGCCAACCTTGTCACTATCTAGGATTTCCAATAACCATCTTCATTATCAATATACTATGTCTGCTACCAGGGATTTATACATATAAATGCATGGGCTAGAATCTTGGCTAAAAATAGGTAAGTCCATAAAACTATTGCCCTGGGTAAACTCCATAACTAAATTATAATAAAAGTGTATAACTATTTGATATATATATATCGATCGAGGTAAATGGTTGGCAATGTTATTGATCAAAATCTCTCTATCAAATCTCTACAACATCATTTTAGTCTCATAAGTTATTCATAAATATGGTATGTTCCCATTATGAAAGAATCCATTTTAAAAGTGAAAAATTGGAATAACTCCCTGTTTAGGAAAAATAGCAGTAAAATCATATTTTTAGTTGGAATTGAACCATTTACTATTTTAGTGAGCATGAATGTGCTGAATTTATGCATGCCATTTCCAGCATCAAAACCTTGAGATCATAAGCATCCTAACATCGATAAACAACAGTCATATCCTTTGCAAGGATAGGTCACTTTCCAGAATCCAACCACTATCATAATCATGGCCTCAGGCCCAAATATGTGTGTATATATATATAAAAACCATCCAACATAACCATATCAGCGTAACCCCCAAAATCCATTACAATACATCATGTAATGTAGTAATTAATATACTAAAGGTTCATTAACCTCAACTATGCCTAACAAGCTAGCAAACTAAGGTAATAAGATCCTACAAGCATAATAAGTATTTTACCTTAAGGTTCAATTATCCATGTAGCACCAAAACTCATAAATAAGGCTAAGTCACAATGCTCTACCCAATATCACATACTTACATCCCTATCTAATATGAAACATATATATTACGCCTCTCATGAAGAATAGTAGACAAAAGCCTACCCCAATACTGAACTGTAATCCTTTAATCACCCATAAATCATATTTCTTCAGTCCACGATCTTGAAGTGTCTTCACACTATAAAAGCAGTAATCTACACATCATTAAGAGTAAAACAAAATCCATATTACTATACACAAGATCAGTCTAAAAACAAACCTCAAAAATGAGTTTGAACAAAACTGGGTAAAATCATAGTTTTATTTTAGAAATATGTTCGTCATAATTATAGGATTCTATAGTTGAAACTCAAGTGAAAATGAGATAGAAATGAGGTTCAAATAAAATAAATTTATTATCAAACTTTACCGACAAAACCCACCAAAACTGATTTTGAAATCAAGAATTTTATGTTATTTTGACGATGAAATCTAGGGGAAAGTGATAATTATAATATTAAGAAACTTAATCATGAAAGAAATCTCGAATATTCCTTTAGAATCACCCATATTCGAGCTCCCAAGCCTCAATATGGTAAAAATAGGGTTTTGATTCCCAACTAGGGTGGAAATCATGAAATATAAAATAAAAATTCTTAATAACTAAGGAAAATAGAGTTATAAGTTTATCAACAGTTATTATATAAAAAAAATTAATCAAAAATCATCAATATCATAGCTTTCTAGATCCCAAAATGTAAAAAATATGAAAATAGTATGATTTTAGTCTATACTCAGTAATGTCGTTTAAGAGAGACTTTGACCACTTAAGCAACAATATCTAAAGGTCTAACTGTCTCTTAAGTGGACAAATGTTCACTTATGTGACTCGGTCAAATGGTAAACCATCTCTTAAGCAATCACACAAGCACCAACAACTTCCAAAATATGTTTCTTACCCTTGATACTCATTCAAAACCACATAAATATAAACTAATAGTGCAAATTATTTGTAATACATGTAATGGATCTAATGGAGGCAACCAAACTTTCATCCGAGATCATTTAGACTAAATGTGGGGTCATATATATACTTTAATTTTTTACATAATTTTTGACTAAATATAGGGCCTACACATTTAGTCTATTTTTCATATAATCTGTTGAATCGGCAAAACTATGTCTAAAAGCCAAGGGACCTAAACCAAGGGTTCCGCTATTCTAAAATCAATGTTTTTGAGATGATGGAACTATTAAAATTCTCATTCGAGGTCATCTACTTGCAATTTTAGTCTGAGACCAAATCCTAAACAATAAAATCTCAAAAGTAAGAAAATGAGCCTAAAAATAAAAAAATAATTGATAACCAAATCGGCAGTTCTGATAAATCATAAATGACCTATAGCTGCAATGGGAATTCTCAAATATTGGAAATACTTACAAATTAAGAAAATTACCTATCGGGTCATTGGAGGTTCTTAAGGTAGGTATGCTCCATTCTAGTTTTATGAGTATTAGGGTAAATCTTGTAGGACCGTTTATGGTGCACTTTATATTACTGATGGAGGTCAGCCTAGCTAAAGTGACCATCATAGTTACAATAGTGGTCATCCTTTGAGAAGTTCATATTCTTGGTTTTTTAGTTGAGGTGGCTATTCTGGATTAGCTGGATCTTTGGTTTATAATGCATCTCGTAGGGCATATTAAGATTATGGGGCCTTTAGAAATTTCTCTAGAGAGTATCACAAGTATGGGGCAGTTTTACTTATAACTTATAGTATTTCGCTAATTAGGCCAGTACTACCCCAAGATAGAGGTGGTATGTTGGGTCATCAGGTTTTCCCCCAGGGTTCTTGTGGAATTTCTCTAGCAGGTAGAATAGGCGATGGGTCAAGTGCCAAGCCATGTTGTGGGGAATGTCATATATATGTCATACTTAGTGGACTGGAGATGGAGTCTTCAGATGGTATTATTAGATGTATGATCTTAGTTTGCTATTAATCGAATTGCTTTATTTAATTCAAGTTTAACATATTATTATGTGTCTGCTTGTTATAAACCATGGTTAGGTTATCTTTGTATTCTTTATGTGTATTTTTATGTGTATCTATTTTTGTTGGTGATTCTTTAGTAGTGTATTGGGTTTATAGATCATGTATTTTGACTATTCAAGAGTATAATTCTTAGGCTAATTTACTATACTAGATATGTTGGATTTTGATTTGATTGTAGTCATGGACTAGTTATCCCTCTATCATATGTTCGTGGATTATTTTTCCCTAATCGTCACCTTAGCCATGTTCAACGTACCCCTAAGTTGTGTAGCGGGAATCTTTTAGAAACGAGCCATTATGGATTATTTTTTATGTTTGGGATAGGAGGATTATATCGAGGGGTTGTGAGTTTTATTTGGATTATATTTGTGATTTTAGTGTGGAGAGTCCCTCACTTAACTGTGTTTCTATTGTGCATCGTATTCCTTATGTTTTTCCTACCGATCTACCTAGTCTTCCCCCTAATCATGATATTGAGTTTATCATTGCTTTTTAGCCAGGCATCCGGCCTATTTCTATTTCACGACCCTAACAAAGACCTGACTGTGGGGGGTATCTCAAGTCACATGTAGACAGGAGATCTCCGTTTTCACCTAACCTAGTCAACACAAAAACCTCAAGTGTTGGATTAATTGTGAACATATAGCAAGATAGTGTAAACTAAAACAAATTTTAATTCATAAAATGTTTAAACCAATCACTGGTAACCTAACACCCATCCTTCCCCGAGCCAACCCACAAAAAACAACATACCCAAGTCCACAGTAATCCAACAAAGCCTTAATAAATACAAAATCTATAAAATATCAGGACATGCCACCAGACGATAGATAAAAAAAAAGTCTGAATAAGGTCTAAGACATAAGTAATAAATACCATGAAATAAAGCCTTCCGAAATATGAAATATCACCTTTTCAATTTCAAATCATGAACCAACTTAAACACTGATTACTGCGTAGGAAAAGTAGAAGAATTTCTAGCGCCTGTATTGCGTGGGATACAACATCTGGAGACAGTTAGTGATTACAGATCTAGCATGTAACTCAGGGATAGAGAAATAAAATAATGCAATCATTCAAAATCAAGTCAAATAATCATATGCAAGGACATGTATAAGTGCACACACACACACATATATTTAAATATATATTATATCGGGATAAGGAACTGGGTTTAGCACGCATTTAAAACCTTAACCTGGGTTGAGTGGCATAACTATCATCAAATAAGACACCCACTGGCTATATGGGTCCAGATCTACCCTAGCTGGAAGGGCCCCAGTGCGTGTAGCCACACAAACTAGAGAATGTCCCTAACCGTATATTACTTTAAGGGGGACTCGAACCTCCCGGCATAGTCAAGATGATTTAAGAACCAATGTATACAATATGAGGGACTCAAACCTCTAATATATATATACATTTAGGGGGCTCAAACCTCCTGGTCAAATAGACACCCGCACCAACTAGTGTGGTTTCCAGTGTTAGTCCTTCAGACTCTACCTTCATGACCCAGCAATGCATATCACTTTAAAGACCAATTAAAACAATCATTACACATACACAACCATTAATCCAATTCCATACGAAAGGAAACCATTGGTATCATTATACAAACCCCACTTGCATGCATACAAGATGCCATAACCTTTATCAATCAACATTAGGACATAAATCCATTATCTTAACAAGGACATCAATTGTATTCAAAATTTAGGGAATCAAAACCATTTAACCAATTAAACCACCAAGGTTACAATTTAAATCAATTTATGGCAAATAAGGCCTTCATTAAAACATTTACAAAACATTAAAATTCTTAGGCCAATGCCTTAGTTCAAAACACAATTTAACATGTGACTAAATCATTCTCATTGATATTTTCACAAATGATGGCCTAAAATTTTCAAGCCATTATTCAAGCCAAAAACACCAGCAAGTTAGGGTTAACCATGAATCCTTAGCTTAAATCACAATTGTCAAGGACTTACATGTGGAAAACCATTATTAAAGCATGCATAAACAAAATTTATATCATGAGAAGCCAATGTTCACAATATGCAACCAAACCATCAACCTTGGTAATCAAAACAACCATTAATGGGTCATTAAAAATTCTTTAAACATATGATTTTAGTGAACTAACAATGAAGGAAGAGTCACAAACCTGAGTTAAGAAGAATCATGGAGAGAATTCTATATTTAAACTTCTAGATGATCGCCTAGAACAAACCCTATCCCAATCTTTCTTAAGAAGTGTTTGAGAGATTTTTGAGAGTGTTTTAATCAATATAAGTTTAGAATAAATGCCCAATTTAATTTATAATATGTGGAGTCTTAAGGGATTGGGGTGGGAAATTTCCAACATACCCATAACTTAAAAGCTGTAGAAGCCCGTAGGAGGGTACGAGTTGACCCTCTGACTAATCATATCAATATATTACTGGAATCATCAAGTCATCACTAGAACAAAAGGTTGGACTACACATTCTATCTAACTTAGGACTCCCTCTCCAAACTCGTCACTAGATCATACGATTGGTAAGATCTAGTCATATCCCAGGAATAACATTAAGGTCTATACATGAACAACATACTATTGGACCCTACCTTCTCATCACGTTACCATAAGACTCGTATGGAGCTTCAAGTATATAAGAATTAATTTTCCTAAAAACAAACAGACCAATATACGACTAGTGACCCTAGACATTTCACCATACTATATGACTTATGATATGAGTTGTATGATGAACAGAGAAATCAAAACTCATGAAATTCACAAGGGACAAAGTTCAGGGCATTTTGTTCTCCCCCTTTAGAATCATTTATCATTAAGTGATGGGACAAGGAAATACAAGCATGATTAGACTCCATACGCCTCTGCTCCTACCTTTAAACAAGTTATAAAACAAAGGTTCCAAGTATTCATCCCTTTTCCATTAACAAAGAAGAAAACAATAATTTTAAGAATAATATATACCTAAAGAACGATTTTCCAAAATAGGGAATAAAAATGAATACATGGTCTTCATGTACTCCTCGGATTTCTAAGTAGCTTTCTCAAACTTTTTGTTCCACCATAGAACCTTTATCGATGCTACATCTTTCATTCAAAATCAACGAACTTGACAATCCAAGATTCTCATCAATGCCTCCTCAATGGACAAAGAATCCAAAATACCAATATTCTCTAAGGGAACAACAAACAAAGAATCACCTATGCATTTCTGCAACATGGACACATGAAATACCGGATAAATGGAACTCATGCTTAAGGGAAATCCCAACTCATAAGAAACTTTAATCAACCGTTCTAAAAAACAAGTATGGTCCAATGATGAGTGGTAAATTTTCAAATTATTTGCAGTCAACATTAATACACATTACCATGATTTTAACATATCAATGAGACAATATTTGAATGAAATGCAGTAATTTCAACATTTCTCAGGAATACAGGTTATGAGGTGAAAATATGTGGATGTGAGCTAAAAAAGAACAAATAGGAGAAAGAGGTGCAGCCGGAAGACCTAAAGCTGAAATGCCCTTAGTTATTGCATTGGCGATTAGTGTACCATGATATGGAGAGTCATGCCAGTTCAAACTGCAGTTATCATTGTTTCCTTATCATGATCATGGATAATATCCAGCGATCGCGGCTACGCAATTATATGCCCAGGGACAGTTATGTAATTTCACATAGCCAAACCTAATTCATGTAGTCATTAAAACCCTTTCTCTTTTGGGATATTCTAGACTCTTGCAATATTTTTTATTTGATGCTTAAATCCTAATTTGGGCCATATTTATATTTTGACTTTGAGACTTTGAATTTAGCATAATTGATGATGGATGCTTTGAACAATCCCTATGGTATATTTTTCACTCTTTTTTTCATGAATAGATAAAATTTTATTCTCTTGAGATTATGTTTAACTAAGGTGGAATTATGTGTAGGTTTGATCTACTTATGTATATGCTAGTTTATTTATTATAAGTTCTACCATTGAATGGTTAAATTAGTTTGGATTTATTGGTGAAAGCCCCAAATACCCATAATGGGTTTGTGGGTAAAACCCCCAAATTCTTGAAAGCTCAAACCATCCTTGAAAAAAGTGTTTATGTGAAATTCTTGAACCCATATCTTCTTTGAAAGAGGGATGTGGGTGACAAGGCAATAATGGACAATTAAATGATGTAATTTGCTAATTTTCACTATCATAGAAAAAGGGTGATTAGAAAGTTTACTATATCTTAGGGATCTTCCTAGAAAGAGGGATGCTCAATATAGGTAGCAGGTGGTTGTAATTGATACACTTGTTAGGTACCTAAAAGAGTCAACGAGTGAAATTCTTGAAGTTTTATTGACAAACTAGACTCAAGGATCTCAGACCTATCCTACTATATTGTTTAAAACTAGAATGTACACTAAATCATCATGCACCCATGGATAACTTTCCCTTAGGTAGAGGTAATTCCAATATTTTCCTCATATCGGTGTTAATCAGAAGTGTTGTTTAATTTGTTAATTTGAGTTACTATTGACAAACACTTTCCAAAAACCAACCCTTCCCCTATTTTTATTTATGAGTTGTGTTTTATTCACATTATGGGTCACTTATCAGTAGTATTAAACAACCTTAGGACTATAAATCTAATTTTTCTCCTTGTGGATTTGACCTCAACATAAGTTGATCTATTGGCAATGATAGTCCTCTACCAACTTTGGTATTATAGGTGAGCATTATAAAAATGTTACCATTGTCAGGTAGTAAAATTTAGTTTTCACTTGTTTGGTGTTTAGTGTTACTTTGGGTACACCCATAGTGGTTTGTATTTATTTTGGTTGATGTTTTTCCTTTCATTTAGGTGATCTTCACAGTGAATATGCAACCATGAGTGACAAAGCAAGTGACCCCGGGTCTTTCGATAGTCCTCTTAATGATGAGGGGAAACTCAATGACGTGGGACGTTCAAGTGCCATCCGAATCATACCTACCCATGGGAATAGAGTGATTCATGTCACAAATGTTATATTGCATATGGTATGAATAAAGGGACTTTTTAGGGGGAAATCATATGAGAACCCTAACATGCATTTGAAGAATTTCGGGGAGGTTTGTGGAATTTTTTATATTACAAACATAACCCAAGAGTCCATCCAACTTCGTCTCTTCCTATTTTATCTAATGGGAGATGTGGTATTGTGAATTTGCTCTCTTCTAGCAAAATCAATAGTTCATGGGATGATATCACCGTGGTCTTTCTTGATCGGTATTTCCCACCATCCAAAATGCTCCAATTTTATCATGAAATCACTAACTGTAGGCAATTAAATTGTTAACCTTTGTACGAGTTTGGGAAAGATTCAATGGGAAGCATACTCAATGTCCCATTCATGAGGTCTCGTAGAAGATGCTTCTCCAAATCTCCTATCGGGCCTTAGATCAACTCAATAAAACTGTGGTTGATAATGCATCGGGAGGCTCTCTTGTGAGGCTAACATATGATGCGACTTCTAATTTTCTTGAGAATTTTACCAAGTAAAATTGGAGATGGAATAATCAAAACACCAAGGTTCCGAAAAGATCTCCTACCTCTTTATATGTCAATAAAGAGGAAACAAATGAAGAGAAGGAAGAGAACTTAGAAAAGATGATGACACAATTGGAGTTGATAACAAAGCATAAATGTGGGCACCCATAAAGGCAGTCAAAGTCGTGGCATCGAAGAGCTATGATGAAATAGAATCAAAAAATCTTGATGAAGAGATCAAATATTTTGCTAATTATTTGGGGGGTTTCCACCCAACCTATCAAAGGAAAGTTAGGAACCAAGGTTAGAATGAGAGAGATAGGAATTGTGACCATGATTGGAGCAATAAGGACCGCTAGTATGATCATTATATGCCTCCTCAGGACTGGGTAATGGTTAAAGATTCCGACCCCGTTGACCTTGACAAGTGCAAAGTGGAAGATGTTCTAGAAAGGCTTTGGATAAAGGTGGAGGGTACAAACAGAATGGTTCATGAATTGAACGGATATTTTTCAAAACACAAATAAATGGTTTTGTCCCACTCTGCTTTGATTATGTAATTAGAGACTAAAATTGGGCAAATCTACACCTAAATCACAGCTAGGTCAAAGGGAGGCCTCCCTAGTGACATTAGTATGAACTCAAATAATGAGGCCCATGTTTTGGAAATTATCACTTGGAGTGGTAAACCCTTTGATTTTCTTGTGGTGGATGTAGAAAAAGAGCTCAATATAGAGAAAAAGTTTTTTAATTGTTCAAAGGTAGATACTTCGATATCTCATAAAGGGAAAGACAAAGAGCCGGTATTGAATAAAGAAGTTGATTATGAAGAAGGTGATCCAAAGGTAGTTGAAAATAATGAAGTAGGAACTAATCCAATGCCTACCATGAAGACTGACCTTCTATTTCCTCAAAGGCTCACAAAAGGAGGATAATGCTAAATTCAAAACATTCATGGCTAAGCTTATCAACCTCTATATTAATATCCCAATGCCTGATACTATCAAAGATATTTTGGGGTATGATAAATTTATGAAAAAATTGAAGTCCAAGAAGAGGCTTGTTTAGAGTAACAAATTGAAGTTACTAATGGGTGTAGCACTATTATGTGACCTTGGTAAGAGTATAAATCTCATTCCCTTCGCAATATATAAGAGGCTTGGCTTGGGCACCCCTACTCTAACGTCAATGAATATTATGATGGCAGACCGGTCTATCAAGAAATCGATTGGTGTTGTGCTTGATATTTTGGGCAAAGTGGATAGATTCATCCTCTTGGAAGACGTTATGGTGATAGATTGTTAAATGGACGAAGAGGTACCTATCATCCTTTGTAGATATTTTGTTTTCACCCGAAGAGCCATTGCTGATTTAGAGATTGGGGAAATGAGGTTTAGAGTTCATGATGGTAAAGTGTCCTTTCGGGTATGCAAAACAAAGAGACAACCCATTGAGCTTCAAGTGGTATCAGTGATTGATGTTGGAGTGGAAAAAGTAAATGAGGGTTCCCTTGAGGACCCAACTTGAGAATGAAGGAAGATGTCATGCCACGACAATAACTAAGGAACTATGTGGGAGGCAACCCACAAATTCCATAATAGTGACTCGTATCCTTTTTTTTATAAATTCATAGTGTATATTTTAATTTTTTCTATTTAATAATCCATGCATTTGTTGCACTATAGAGTGTGTTGAATGAGTTTGAGAAAGGGAAAGTGTAACATTCTTGTTTAGTGATCAAAATAGGGGAAGATGGATCAAAATGAGTAATAAGCTTAGTAGGGGAAAATAAAGGTGCATAAATGACTTAGTTACTGCGATCCTGGGTCATTAGCCGTGATTGCGGTCACCTGCATGTCCGCGATCGTAGACCTCTTACCACGATCGTGTTAGAGTCAGTTTTTAAGACCATCTAAATGCCCATGCCCCTCACACTCCTTTCTTAAATTTCCTCTCAAATTGCACCTATTCTTCAGCATATTTTGGGCATTTGAAAGCATTAGAGAATCCCTTTTGCATTATTCCCTCTTGTAAGTTTCTTGAATCAATGTTTTAAATATAGAAAATAGGCTATAAAATGCATTTCGTAGAGAAAGCCTAAATCTAGGATTTTTTCACTTTTAAATTTGTGTTGAAATGAACTTCTGTGGTGGTTAGATTCTATAATATGGTGTGCATAAGCATAGGGAATTCTTGAATACCCAAATTATACGTAGAGTTAAGAAAAAAAAAGGGTGCACACCAAGTGCCCGATCAAATGGATAAATGAGTATTCAGTAGTCATTTTTACTTTCTAAGGGCATAATCGTGTACCTAGTAATATTGTTCAATGATTTTAGGGAAAATTCTAGTTGTAGAACCTATTTTTAAAAAAAATTGAAATTTTGGACATCGGAAAATTTTGGCATAAAATCGATTTTTGGTACCATTAATGTGGTCATCAGGATTAGCATCGTAAAACCATGATCACAACTCTATGGCCTACAATTGTGGTTATTGAGGCTAATTTTTTGCCTATGCTAAAAACTCCGGACTTCAATTGTTTGTCCAAACACTACCAAGTAACCATCCAATGATCTTTAGTGAATAATATAGATTAGTTTGTGTATGTAAATGAAATGATTAATGTTCTTGTGGTGTTCTCTTATTTTATAGGAACATATCATGGAAGAATATGACCAAGTCCAATTAATGGCACCCCACTGCCACACTTTTTACTATGGTGATCTATCGAGGATAAAGATGCACTCAGAGAAAGAAATATGCTTGAAAAAAGTTTTAGAAAAGCTTTAAAATTTTCATGATAGGGTTATGGCCATGGGGTGGCAGTTCTTTGCCCCAAAACCTTTCAAGGAAAATAAGCAATGGGTCTATGAGTTCTACACTAACTATAGCATAGTCTCTTTCTCAAACCCATTCAACACGATTATCATGATCTGGGGAAGGAGGTAAATTTTTTGGCAGAGAAAATCAATGATATCTACGGGCTCCCAAATTTAAATATGGGTGAGTTCAAAGAAAAAATAGTATGAGCCAGGAATTTGGTTGGTAGAAATACTATGTTCTGAAATGGAAGTCTCTTAGGTGGTGACAAAGAGAAACATATCCATGAATTACTTTATTTCTGAGGGTCGTATTTAGTTGAAAATCAAATATAACCAAGTCTACCCTTACACCCATATGAAAACAATTTAATATTTGCGATCTTAGATGGTTTCTTGAATTCTAGATGATATTCCTTTAAATAGTTTAGGTGCGTCGTGGCACCCATATCTATCCTCTTAAATTTCAAAGTGAGGGCACACCAAGCAGAAGAATGAAAATGAAGATCGGCTTAGGAAATTCCACATGTGAGGAACCTGAGTTTTTTAGGCCATCCACCATCATACCTCTTGAGGATATTGGTGTTGATATTGCAGCTATTATGGAGCTCGTGTCAGTTTTTCCCTAGGGGCTGGGAAATCATTCCACCACCCGCTAATTATGAGAAGTATCAGGATAATCAAATGAAGCAGGGAGCTTCCATTGCTAGTATTGAGAGCCTCTACTCATATTTTGTGGCATCACATCAATATATTTGGATTAAACATAAGAAGACGGTAAAATGGGAGAAGTGGAGAGATAAGTTCTTCAGCAAGATATTGAAGGGGTGAAGGGCCTATAGAAGGTCCTCGAACCTCGTGATAGACTACCTTCCACTTGAGTGGATAGCAATGATGAGACCCCTATTGAGTGGTCTGGTCCTATGGATACTAAATATGATGTAGAGATTGAGAGTCATAACATCTCTTGATATAGTTTCAGGGAGCAACCTTATCTCTCTTTATACTTGATAGTTTATAAAGTGAGTACACTGCTATATTTTTAGTTTGGAGCACCTTTCTACACATTTTTTTATTTAGGCCTATATTATTGATATTTACGAATGTTTTTATGTTATTTTGGATGATTCTTTTTTTTATTTAGGTTGTAATATTCTGGCACTCTGATGGTGCCCACATTTTCATGGATTAGCCACTTATATTTTTTGCTTTTTACTTTTTCTTTATTTTGCTTATGGTGATATAAGATGAGGTTTTCCCTAGGTATGATAGATTGAGAGATGAAATTTTTAAGGGAAAAAATGTTGTGGTTGGGTTTTGAGCCATGAATGTTGGGGAACTCTAAGTACCCATATCATCGAGTCAAAAATACAAGGGACATTTGAGTGCCTATGGAATTTTACATTCGGGATCGCATTTATACCTATGGAGAAGTATGAGTAGCTATATGGTGTCGCCGTATAAAAGCCAAAATGTGAGACGAAGGCTTATTTTGGTGCCATGATTATCAAATTGTATGTGGTGCATATGCGAAGAAAATAGCTCCCTCCTGAAAAAATTTTAAAAAATCAAGGGCATGGACTTGAGCAACCTTGTATCAATTCTTTTTCTCTTTTTGTAACTCCAAAATTTTTTCTTGTAAAAATTGGTAGATACTCCATTTTTGTATCTAGCAGGAGGAGAAATTGAGCCTCCTTGGATAATTTTCTTGCCATGTGCAGTGAGATTCTTTGTCCAAATCTCATGTATACTTGTACCATATAGAACTTTCCCTATTAGACTATCAAGGATAATATTGATTGTACTTGGTTGGTTAAATGATCCTAGACCATCTTTGTAACATTGGAAGTCCACTCTAGCCTAATAAGCCTACGCTTGCATAGATGTTATCCCTAGTCACCCACTTTGAGCCTTTGCACCTTTCTTTTGCAAACTCATTGCAAGACGTGAAGCATTAAAGTTTTATCCCTCTTTCTAAACCCAACCCTTCATGAACTTCTAAATTCAACTTAAGGCTAAAAGCCAAAGTTGGGGGTGGTGATGATTGAAAGAGGTAACTTTGGTCCACAAAGTTGTAAATGAGTGCCTAAGAGATTAATCATTGCGAACAAATAAATAAGAAAAAAAAGGATCCAACAAAGGATAAAAAAGCATGAAGTGTTCTAGAAAAGGAATTGAAAAAACATGGGTGAACTAAGGAAATAAAAGTAGGCGCATGTGTAAAGAGTGAAAACAAAAGAAATGGCCCGTTATCAAAATATGGATGGAATAGTATGATATAGATGTTCAAGGAGGGTATAGCCATGTTATTCCTAAACAATATCCTGCCCTACATCAAACCTATGTTACAAGCTCAAAAAGCCCTTCATGATTTCCAGTCAAGTGTATTCATTGTTGTGGCAATTAAAAATAGGGAAAAACCTCTGGTATAGTACTTATTAGTGTCATGAATCAATGTGATAAAGAGAGCTTTGCACTTAAATCCCTTGTTGCATATTTGATAACTTGGTGCATGAAAATTCTCCTTCTTATGAGGAGGCATCTAAACAAGCTGTGGTGGGTGATTTTGTTATCTCCCAAAAAATGAGGCAAAAGAAGTATAAGGTAGTTAAGGTCAAAGGTGGGTAACTTCTATAGTATTAGTTATTGTTGAATGGTTTCTCTTTGAAGTCTTTTGCACCATTTAATATTGCATTTCATGTTAAGGGAGGTTGTGAGAATAGCTTTGCCCAAGTTTGAAGAATAATTTGTAGTAGTAACTAAGCATGAAATCATTATGATCATTAGGTCATATAATTTGGGCATACATATGCATTGTCTGATGGTAAGAGGTAGTGTTGTTTGAGTACAATAAAAGCTTTAAGTTGGGGGTGTTGAAGAGTTGTAAATTTACCCCACATTTTCACACAACATTCGTGCACATGACCATGATTTGAACGTATCTATGAGGAAAATTTATGATGAAATGCACTAAATTAAACATTTTATAGACATACAGTTTATGATTTGGAAAGATGAGGATGCAAGCTAAAAAGGATCAAAAAGGATAAAGAAGTGAAGCTAGATAACATGAAGCAGAAACAACTTCAGTTACAGTGATCGTGGCTAGTAAAGGCAAGTCAAGTTGTCGTGATCGTGATGTTCTTACAGTGATCATGGTATCTGTGATTGTGGACTAGCTCTAGCAATCATGGCTACGTGGGAATATGCCTAGGAGCAGGTATGTAATTTCACATAGCCAAACCCAATTCCTTCTAGAGGCTAAAACCCTTTATCATTTTGGATATTATAGACTCTTGCAACATTTTTATTTAAAGTTTAAACCCTAATTTGGACAACATTTGTATTTTGATATTGAGACATTGAATTTAGCCTAAATGAATAATGGATGGTTTGAACAATCCCTATGATATTTTTCTCTCTTTTCTTCATGAAAAGCTACACTTTCATTGTATTTGGGTTATGTTTAACTAAGGTGCAATTATATGTAGGTTGTGATGTATTTGTGTATATGATAGTTTGTTGATGATGGATTTTACTATTGCTTGGTTGAATTAGTTGGGATTTTTTGGTGAAACATCCAAATACCCAAAATGGTTTTATGGGTGAAAACCCCAAATTATTGAAAGCTCAAACCATCTTTGAAAGAGAGGTTTGGGTGAACTTTTTGATCCCATATCATCCTTGAAACAGGGGTGTGGACAACGAAGTGGTGGAAAAATTAATTAATGTAGTTTTATAGTTTACATTATCTTATACATATGGGTAATTAGGAAGTTGACTATAGCTTGGGCATCTTCCGAGAAATAGGGATGCCCAATTAAGGTACTAGGCGACTGTAATTAACACAGTTATTAGGTACCCAAAAGGATTAATGAGTGAAATTCTTGAGGTTTTCCTGACAAACTAGCCTCAAGGATATTAGACCTAGCCTACCATATTGTTGAAAACTAGCATGTACGATAAATCTTCATACACCCTAATTCCAAGATTCTTCTCTTTTCAAAGTTAAATCACAATTGTTTTTTTAATTTGTTGATTTGAGTTTATATTGACAAACACTTTCAGAAAAACAAACCCTAAATTTTTATTTCTGAGTTGTATTTTATTCACATTGCGGGTAACTTATTATTAGTACTTAACAGCCATAGGGTTAGAATTCTAATTTTGTTCCTCATGGATTCGACCTCAACATAAGTTGAGCTATTGACAACGACCATCCTCTACCAATTTTGATGGTATAGGTGAGTGTTTAAGCCAACATAAGGGGGACTTAGCGTCCCATTCTTCCCAAACCGCATTACTCCCTTAATGGGAGACACCTTTAAAAATCCCCAATCTCGAATCTCAAACTCCAAGTCCCTTCGCCTCACATACGCATAGGACTCTAGGTGGTATTAAGCCAATACCGAATTACTTTCACCATCTCCATAGCTTGGTGAACCAAGTCTAGGAAAAACATCACTGCTTCACCAACCTTTAACTACCCAATAAGTGATCTACACCTCCTACCACAATGCCTCAAATGGATCCAAGACATTTCTTTAAAGGAAACTATTATTATAAGAAAATTCAACGATAGGCAAGTAGTCGAACCAGCTACAACCAAAGTCAATCACAAAGGATCACAACATTTTTCCAATGTTTGAATAGTCCTCTCATCTTTCCCATATGACTGCCGGTGATTATACGTACTAAGACTTACTTTAGTCACCAAAATACGCTTAAAAGTGCGGTAGAAATGTGACGAGAACTGAGTACCTTGATCCAAAATAATTGAGGTAGGCAAACTATGCAACTTAACAACTTGCTGAAGGAACAACTTTGCAAAGTACTGGCAGAATAAGTAGTCCAAACTGGCATGAAGTGAGCAGACATAGTCATCCTATCCACGATGACCCAAGTGGAGTCACACTAATTCCACAATTGTGGCACAATGATAATGAAATCAAAATTAATTACCTCCCATTTCCACATCAATAATTCAATTTATTGAAGTACCCCACCATACCTCATGTACTCCTCCTTCACTTGATGACATACCATACACTTAGCCACAAAGTTGGCTACATCCCATTTCATGTAATTCCACCAATACCTATTCTTGAGATCATGATACATCTTTATCGAGATGGCATGAACAGTATTCTATGATTCATGGACCTTGGAGAAAATCCTGCCTCACAATCCAACCACATCGGGAACAAACAACCTCTCTTAGTACCTCAAGATTCCATCACCACCGATCTCGAAGGCTATCACCTTTTGCTTACCCATATCCCATGCATTGACAAGTTCAAAACCATTAGCATAGCATGAGTAATGCATAATAAACAAGGGGAAATTAAATTATCAACCATTCATGTCAAAGTCCTCAACCATATAAAAACCTTTATTTCAAATCCATATAATTAACCATGCAAATTCATAAATTAGATAAAATGAGTTTAAGGGTATAGTCACAAACCTGAAATACCCAAGATTATTAAGAGAATTCAACAATTGAAGCTCAACTTGACCCACTTCTTCGAGACCCTAAGTATTTATGCTTGAGATGATTTGAGGGAAAAGAGAGTGTATTTGATATGTATTATGGATAAAAATAGGGTCCAAAGTATCTTTTTAGGAAACAAGTTATTATTGGAATATGAGGAAAATATCCAAAATACCTTGAATAAAAAGCTGGAAAATAAGGCGCCTATCCTTACGAGTGAGCTTATGACTCGTAGGGTCACGCTACGACTCATTCCCCCTTATTCATAGTCTAGACAGTGTTCCATACCCCCAACACTAGCATGGTACAAAAAATACATTATAACTCATAACGATTCCATACAACTCATTACATCATAGTCGCACTCAAGATATCACACCATGGGCATCACATGGTTTCCTTAAGGAAAGAGCTATACAAGTAATTTATAGTCCTTACGACTTACAAAATGCTAGTCGTAGTCAGAGCATTGACTTAAACAAATCTCAATAGGAATGTTATGATTGGGTTTTATTACCTGTAATGATTTCCTACGACTCACAAAAAGAGTCGTAGTTAGGGTTGTAAGCTCAAAACTCAGAATTTTTTAGGAACCAACAACTGGGGTGTTTCATTTTCCCCCTTATGGTTGTTCATCCTCTAATAATGAGTCAAGGCATCCTTTGGGACAATTTAACACAGAAACACACCCACACATAATTTTAACAAAGACAAAAAAAAAATGTTAAGGAAATCACAATTTTTGTAACAAAGTCAACAAACATGGACATTGAGATTTACACATAGCTTAAGAACGATTGTTTGAAATAGGGAGAAAAAATAGGTACTTAGAATTCATGTCCTCATCTACTTCACAAGTAGCATCCTCATAATTTTTGTTACTCTAAAGAACCTTTACTAAAAACACATTATTCATCTACAACTGACAAGCATGTCGACCAAATATCTCTACCGGAACTTCCTTATAAGACAAGAAATCCAAAATGCCCACACCTTTCAAAGGAAAAACAAATAAAGGATCACCCATGCACATCTTAAACATCAATACATGAAAGACCGAATAAATGGAATGAAAACTCAAAGAAAATTCAAACTCAGAAGACACATTACTCTCCTCAAAATACTGTTTGGACAAGCATAACTTGGACTGAGCTTCCCTATCTTTCCAAACTGCATCACTCCCTTCATGGGAGAGACCGTTAAGAAGACCAAATCACCCTTATAAAACTCAAAGAATAGGAGCACCCCATGGAGACATAGTAGGGAAAATAAAACCTTTATTAAGGAGATTTTTCAACTGGTTCTTAATCAATTTCAACTCAGATGGAGGCATCCTATAGGGAGCGATAGACATAGGAAGAGTGTCTGGAAGTAGATTAATCTGTATATCAATTTCCTTTTCGGGAAGAACACTAGGAAGATCATCAAGAAAGACCTCAGGAAATTTATTAACTATGGGTACAAGCTGTAAGGATGGACCCTTCAAGTTAGAATCATTAACTTGGAATAGATGATAAAGACACCCCTTTGAAACTAATTTTTGGACAATGTGATATTAAATAAACTTTCCCTTAGAAATAAGGAACTTCTTTCCCACTCAATATCTGGCCTATTCAAATATTTCAAATTACCTTATGGTTCTGACAGTCTAAGGAGGCATAGCACGAGTGCAACTAATCTATTACCAAGATGACATAAAAATAAACCAAATCTACCAAAGTTTCCCTACCACAAATAAATACAACACAATTCCTATATACTCTTTTAGCAACCATAGAGTCACCTATATGGGTAGAAATAGAAAAAGGGTCTAAAATAGACTCTAGACCAAAACCAAAATGCATAGCCAAATATGATGTCACATAAGAAAGTGTATACTATAATAGAAAAAGAAATACACATCACGAGAGAAGAGTTCAACATACTAGCAAAAATATCAAGAGATGCCTCAGACTTCGGATAGGTAGTAAGAGCATAGAGATAGTTCTAACCAGTACTAGAGCCAAACGTGGCACCATTTGATGCAGGAGTTGATGAAGTAGCAATAGGAACCTTATTGGCCATAGAATCATCCTTTGAAGGACAACCCCATTGCATATGACCAATCTGACAACAACTTAAACATTGGTTCCTCCCCGTCTCACACAAACTAGGGTACAACTGACCATACAATCTACAAGAAGGATATGATGGTGTTTACTGAGTCCCACTAGTAAAAAATTGGTCACCTTGTTCCATAGAACATCACCACTCTAAAAACATTAATCACCGGACCCCTTTGGGCAAAGAGCAGTAGCCGTTGAGTAGGAGTTAAGATTACCCCAATTCTTCTTTTAAGACTATTTTTCATTATCTTTACCACTCTACTACCTGCCTCTACCCTGCTCTGAATGTATAAATCTCTTACTCTATCTTTTCCCGATCTTATTTTGCTTTTTCTTTTTCTCTTTAACTTAATGCAAATACACCATAAGTCTAGAGAAGTTCATATCCTTAATCAACAAGGTAGATTTGCTCTCAAAAATAAAATCATGGGATAATCCAGAAGCAAATTTCCTCATTTTAGAACTCATTCTAGATACTAACCCAGGAGTATATCATGGCAATTTATGGAATTTAAAGGATACTCATTTACTATCATCTTTCCTAGCTTAAGATTTATAAACTACATATTATTTTTCTTTCTCAACTCTCGAGGAAAGAAGATATCAAGAAAGGCACCAAAAAAATCATCCCACAAATCTGATTTAATATCATCACCCCTAGACTGATCATACTCCTCATACCACTAATATTCCACATCCTCCAACTAATAAGTAGAGAACTCCCCACCTTCTAAATTGATAGTTTGCATCACTAAAAAGATCTTTTCCATTTCATCTATGAATCCTTGAGTATCCTCGTCAACCTTAATACCAATGAAAGTTAGAAGGTGCAACCCCATAAATTAGCCAACTCTAGTGGCCTTAGAATAACTTACAAAAATACTAGAAGGCTTTGATTATGATGACTAAGATATCACAAGTTTGGTAGATTGATGAATAAGGCAATAGAAATCAGCATTGGTAATATCTTCCTGGGGTAACTAATCATAAGTGTTGTCCTCTAGAGTAGGATCAGTAAAGAGTGGTGGAACTCCACGATGGCAATTAAAAGCAATGACCCTACACGAGGTATTTATCACAGAGGTAGGATGAGCTCTATCCATATTTTCCTCAGATGTGTTAGAAGAGTTTCCAAAAACATCAGATCTTTTGAGAGGCATAATCTGTAAAGCAAACATAAGTGAATGAGATGAGATTTCCAGATGTTATATTCTATAGATAAAATTAGAACAACAAGAAAGAAGAACATTCCTAAATTTATCATAGTCTCTCACTTAAAAGTGTGGCATGTTACACACCCATAAAAAAGACTTTACTTGAAATGAATTTCAGGATACCTAATTTATCATAAACCTAGGCTCTCACACTAATATTGTCATGACCCTAACAAAGAACTGGGTGTGACGAGTATTTTAAGCATACAAAGGACCCAAGACCACCCTCATTTCATTATCAATAAAAGACAATACATAGAGACATGAATTGAAGTCTAAATATATAACAAGATAGATAAACATAAGTTCAAAGGTTCTAAGTTATATCAATGGCCACCAGCCCATACCGAAAACCAATAAAAACTATCAACACCATACCCAAGACCATAGTATCCACAAAACTTCTAACAAAACCAACTACCAATAAAGTGTCGAGACATAACCCTAACCATAGCCAAAAATAAGTCTAAAACAAAGTCTAGGACATAAGAAATCAAATCATGTAATGAAGTCTTCCAAAGGATGAATGCTCACAACTTTAATTCAACTCACAAGCTATCCATAAAGACCTAATGACTGCATAGGAAAAGTAAAATAATTTCCATTTCTTGCATCATATGGGGATATGATATTCGGAGATGGTTTGCAGTTGGATTGCTAGTATGTAACTCAGGACAATCAAATGCACATCGTCAAATGAAAGTACATATATATATATCACATTTCATGGTAGGAAATATGTATTAGCATGAACTTTTAATATCTTAACTTGGATTATATAGCATAAATGTCATAATCAAGGCTCCAACGTGCGACATAGGCACAAATTTCCACCAACTAGAAGGACGAAGTGTATTAGCCACATAAACGAGAGAATAATCATATGTCATAAACCTGATGGGTGACTTGCATTTTTCGGCTTATATCAAGGGTTACTTAAGCACAAATTTATATAACATGGGGGACTCGAACTTCCCAATCATATAATAAAAATAAAGAGGACTCGAACCTCTCAATTATTTAGACCCCCATACCATTTCGTACAGTTTTAAATGTTGGTCCCTCAAGACCTCTACTTTCACGGCCCAGCTACACAACCCACTTTTAAGCCCAATCAAAATATTTAACATAAATTACCAATTTATTTAACCGATTATGCATTTTGGTATCCCATTTGTATCTTTATGCAAACCCCACTTGCAAGTTCATTATCATACAATAATTGAGTAACTATCAGAAGGGGGAAATTCATTACCCTTTAGGTTTAACTAAGATCCACACTGGGAATTCATATTCGCCAAAGTTTAATAAAATCATACAATAGTTCATTAACCTTTTATGACAATGCATTATCTGAAGTGAGCATGTAAAAATATGTGACAAAGTCATGCATCATTATCGATTTCATATTTAGGTTAAGGGAACTCAATTTCCAAAACCATATGCCATATCAAAATTCATCACTATTAGGGGAAATATAACCCCTTTGATTATTCACCAGTCCCATGCACTGATGAGTAGTGATTTTAACACCCATTCGTACACAATTTTCATTCACATTACCTTGTCTTAAATAAGTATATGAGTCATAATTATGATCTAATGAACTAATATCCACTCATTGTAGGTATAGGAGTTAAAAAGAAAAAGAGATATAGATTGAAGCTTAAAATAATCAAAAGGGAGCAGAAAAAGTGCAGTTGAAGACTAGCAGTAAAGTAGCCTCAGTTAATACGGTCATGGTCCATAGGTCTCGGTTGTGGTTAGTCGAGATGGTCAATCAACCGAGACCACAAAAGTCAATCGTGGTTACATAGTTGTGGTCACATCCAAACTTGCGCGATCATGGCTTGGCAAAAATATTTAGGTCAAGGTCAAATTTATAATTGCATGTGCTAATACTAATATGAACAAAAAGACTCAAACCCTAATTTAACAGATCATTAAATCAATCACTTTCGTTCGTACCTTTTTTTTTAGGTTTATCTTGAGACTTTATAGACTCTATTATTGGAGAAGAAAATATTTTATATATTTTGGGTGAAGAATTCAATGAAGACTTTCAAAGTGGAAAATTTCCTCACTTCCATTATTGATATTATGGAGGAGTAAAGTTTGAAATAACATCTTCTTAGATCTACCACAAATCAATTCAATAGAGATTATGGGTATATCTATGCTTATTTATCTTATGTGTAGCTAAATCTCTCTCTTGGGGTTATGTATGAATATAGATTAAAGTGTGTGTGGGTAGTGATTGTTAGCATCTAATTGGTAGTTCTTGTTTATGTATTCTATTATTGCTATGCTATTTTTGTTGGGATTTGATGGGTGAAAGCTCCAAATATCCATATGGGGTTAATGGGTGAAATCTCCAAGCTCTAAAAAATCTTAGGCTATCTTCAAAAGAAGGATTTTGGGTGAAATTTAGGAATCTATATCATCCTCGAAAGAGGGATATTCTTTTGTCCCTCTGTTGTTCATTACATATTAAGCAAAAGTTGGGACGGATATTCAAAGCTTCTAAGTGGAAGCACAAAAGGTAACGCAATGGGCATCTTTTTAAGACGTTGAACTAGGCGCTCGATGGGAAGCAACCCATTATGACATTGAAAGTGGCAAGTATCCTTTCCTTTTTATGCACTATAAAGTAGAATAAATTCTTGTTTATGTGCATGCATAATCCATAGAATTTTTGTGCGCCAAGAGAAATTTTGTTGAAATTGGAAAGGAATGTGTGGAATTAGAAATTTTGACTGAGTAGGGAACCCGATGATTGCGATTGCAGAGCTAAAACTACGGCCACAGTATGACTAACTTAAATTGACAATTCGATTCCTAACTCATCAAAATTTCTCTCTAAAATTCTCTCTAATTTTTCTCTAACATTTGGGATTTCTATGGCATAACTTGCATATCTATGTTAGGTATATTGTTCTTACCTACTTGATATGAAAACCATTGCATAAATAAAAATAGTAGTGTAAAAAAGGCCTCACTTAGTGATTTTAATTACAAATTCCTGCTGAGTTTAAAATTTTGTTGTGACTAGTTGTTGCAATTAATGTGCACATGATAGGGAAAGTTTTGAGTACCCAAAATTGAGCCTTTAATGGATTTTATTGAAGTGTACACCATGTGTTCAATTAAATGCCCCTTTGAATTCCTTGATCAATTCCTTTGCATTTGCGGCTATGATCACACACTCTAGGATAAAATTCACTACTTACGATGTTACTATGTTTAGCTAGAATAAGGGATTATGATTAAAATTAAAGTTCAAACAATGTGCAGTACCAGTCAACTTTGGTCTTGAATATGTGATCGCGGTCTCGATGACTGCGATCGCATCATCACGATCGCGATCAGCAGTCCGTGACTACCATACTTGAGAGCATGCTTTGAAAAAAAGTAAAAATTCTTCACAACCTTTGCTGACCGTAAAACCCTTCATAACACTACTGCATGACCCTTTATGCTTGCTCTATCATGTTTTTGATGTGATCGTACTAATTTTGGCTGGAGTTGCATTGTTTACAGACTCTAAGCTACCAAAAAATAGGATACTTTGATGACACCCAATTTATGTTCGCAGAACGCCAACACCAGTATGGCGTTGACTACTACAGAACAAAGCTACTCCAAAAAAGGTTATCATCCTAGACCAGGTGAAAGAGAAGTTCCCAGAATTCCATTCTTTCACTACAACCTGGTGGTTGTGTTTTTCTCCAGAACCCTACCTTGTTAATGAGCAATGGGTGTGTGAGTTCTACACAAACCTCTACATAGTATCCCTCGCAAACGCAGTTATAAAACTTTGGTGTAAACAAGTTCACTTTGAAGTGGTGTAAATTAATACAGTCTATGGGCTTCCAAATGCTGACATAAGGGAGTTTGATGAAAAGAAATGTGATCCAGGGACATAGATGGCTGGTATCTTATGTTATTAAAAGGAAGTCCCATAGGACACCACCAAATGAGATATTTTGATGAAAGACTTCAAGACTGAAGCCATGCTATGGTTGAACATCATCTGTATCAGAGTCTCACCATGCGCACACATGACTATTGTTACAGACTTGAGAGATCTAATGATATCTTTCATCTTATCTGGAATTGATTTAAATGTAGATGTAATTTCTCTCTCAGAGTTGCGGTATTTAATAAAACAGAATGGTACTCATCTTCTCCTTACTTCTCTTATCATTGAGTTGTGCAAGAGGCCTAAAGTGTAGACTAATGAAACAGACACTTGGGTGAACCTTGGATCCCTTATCTACCCACGTAAATTCAGAGGTGAAGGCTCACTAGGTAAAAATAGAAAGAAGAAGATAGGCTTAGGCAAATCAATCCATGAGGACACGGAGTCTTATAGACCCTCTTCAACCACTGCCTTTGATGATATATTTGTTCAGATGCTGAGGATTAAGGAGTTGTTGTCTAGACTACCTCAGGGACCAGGAGAGTCCTCCATTGCTCGTCATTCATATATGGCACAATCAGATTATGATAGGTACAATGCAGAGTAAAAGAATCAGGGTTAAAAATAGCTAAACTAGAAAGAGCTTATTCAGCCCTAGTAGAATCCCACAGGGTCCTTAAAGACTAGCATGATGAGATGGTGAAGAGGGAGAAAAAGAGAGAAATTCATTAAAAGGCTCTAGAATGGGGTGAAAGGCATCTTTAAGGTGCTCAAACCAAACCAACCACTACCTTCAATGATATTAGATAGTGAGGATGAATCACCTTCAGAGTGGCCAGCTGATGATGCCAAGTCAACAGGAAGAGATAGTTGGAGATGCGGATATAGGGAATCACTTTTTACTCTTTCCTTTTTACGCGTGCAGTGAGGACACTGCATTCATTTTGGTAGGGCGTGACCCCAAATTTATATTATGTTGGGTTGTGGTACCGGATATTTCTATTTATATTTTGGATCATGTTATGGATATTTGTTCTTATGTTTTTATGTTATATTCCTGGTTACCTTGATGGTGACCATGTTTTATTGATTATTATGTTATTCTTCTATTTTTAGTATTCTTTTGATTTTATTTTATTTTAATCATATGGATATATTATTAGTTTTTCCCTATGATAGATTGAATGATGACAGTCTTAAGGGTAAAGCCCTATATTTGGGTTTGAGGGATAAATGCAAAAGAAGTCTAAGTACCTGTAGCATTTTTTTGTAAAATTAGGTTCATTTTGTTTATACCTACGGTGAAGTCTGAGTAGCCATATGGTTAGTGTAATGCCCCTGATGTAGTACTCGGAATGCTACACGGTGCTTATGACCCCAAAGGACCATAAGCTAACCCATGACTAATAGTTGTACCTATATACTACAAGAAATACTTTATAATGCGGAAAGCATGAAATAAAAGGCCATAAGATTTAAAACTGAGATATAGTATTTAATAAAAATATAATATCTGGGAGGGGTATGAAATACTCAAAACAACTGAAATAAGCTATCTGAATATACTGTAGTCTGGAAAGCCTCTACAATATGACTGTTTGAATAAAAAGTTGATGGGATATGTCCCCAACTAACTCCAACTAATAAACTAATTACTCAGATAATAAAATGATGATCATATCCTTGAAAGATAAGGACTCACTGCTAACTCTGACAGCGGAGACTCGAATCTAATGATTCTCTAGATTTCGTGTCTCTAACCTATGGTATAAGATACCATAGCACAAATGTGTCAGTACATTAAATGTACTAGTATGCAAGTGAGGTAGGCTGAATTCATGGGGTTCATATGCATGAACAATTATAATAGAAGACTCTCTATCATAAGCATGAGAATACATGCATGAGACATAATAATAGACACTGACACCGTGATAACATGATTATTGAATCTAAATACTGATAACATGACATACTGATAACTTATATAACTAATAACATGAGTGACTATGTATGACAGTCCTGAATTTAATGGAACTAGCTGAGTCCCATACTATATCTGATTTGACTGTATCTGACTGTCCTTAAATCTAAAGAACTATCTGAGTGCTATTACTGAGACTGATTGACTGCGTCTGACAGTCTTAATTTTGTAACATAAAACTGTGTGAAGTAGTTATCTAACCGACATGCCCCTAATATGCCATTATGGCTGAATTGGGGTCCTATTTGTAACCCCAATGAAAAGGGTATCAATACCGTACCACTGGTAAGGACAAGCTATGGGTGACCCTCATCTGATAGTGTCCCAAAAAGAGAATGGTAGGGCTCTTATCTGACAGTGCTTATCCACCCCATCAACCCTTATCAGACAACCTTGATGTCTCAACCTATGCTGGCTACATAGTTCTGGAATGTAAGGAAAACTTCAAAAAATTACACCCTCATCTGATAGTGTGTGTTCCCATCCTTAGGTTCACTTGGTGTTAATTCCTACTCCCATCTGAATAGACTCTAAAGATGATTTACTGAATTAGGCATGGGCTGAGTTACTGAATTCTATTGACTGATGGAATACTACTTATATCTGACAACTGACTGAGTTCATGAGATCATGGAGATTTCCTAATTCATGAGGCTGTCTGAAGTCTTAGGATTCTTAGCTTGACTGAGAGTATCAAGAAAACATTACATGGCTTTAGGCACATAACTAATGTTTTGAGTATGAGTACCCCCATGACTCGATGGAAGGAAACAGACCAAGCATAACTTACTTGAACATATAACTAACATCATAATCCATAATACATTTATAGAAGAATTTCATCAAAAGATATGATAGGCATAACTTGTATATACATGGGGATTTCATTGTATCATGCTAGTTAGGCACCTTTCCTTCATCTAGGCATTTAATCAAACATATTGTATGCATGGTACATGTAAACATCATTGTACAATAATTAAACATCATGGTTCAATTCTAATTTTATCATTCAATGGTTTAGTCATAGGTTTGCATGAACGTATATCTATAATAATTTAACCCACATAGAATTTATCACCCAACATGGAGTAGAATTAAATTTCTTACTATCCACATGAACAAGAGCAACCCAATCGTGAAATTTATAAGAAAATCCATAAACTTGAATTTAGAAAAGGGAATTCTGGGCAACATGGACAAAAGGAGTCCGTGAATGAACACTATACATACCTTGGTTCATAAATACATGAAGATTAATGGATGAAATTCTTGATTCTGAATCTTCTATGAAAAGCCCTAGGTTGTTCTTGGGAGGTTTTTGAGAGAAGAGAGTGTATTTTGGGTGAAAAATGGCTGAAATTACGTGTTAAAGGGCTTAAATAAGGGTAGAAAATTGACCCTTTTAACCATGGACGTGTCTTTTAATTACCCCTGGCGCAATGCGGCGCTATTGCGCCATGTCACTAGAATTTGACAATTAGGAACCTGAGGGATGGCGCGACGCGAAGACATTGCATTGCCCCTACTTTTGTGACTTGGAACTTTGGCGCGACACAGAGGAAATCATGTTGAGAAACTGGAAAAGGACAATTGCCATTTTAGCTTGTGGTACGGCGCGTCACTGACCAATATGGTGCTGTTTTACGATGGGAACTTGAAATAGTCATAACTTCTTACATGGTTATCAAATTTAGGTAAATTTTATATCAATGGAAAGCTTATTAAATTTCTCACATGACAAAGAGTAAAAATCTTAAAAATACTACGTGTACAAAAGTGGATTCATCTTTCAAAGAATGCTCATAACATTTTTTAGATGATTGTAAGCAAGGAAAAGGTACGAGGTATTATAGTTAGTTTGCCCATATTTATCCAAGATGTGAGACTAATGCTTTGTCTGTATCCATAGTTTTGAAACTTGTGCATGGTGCTATGCCAAATTAAGAATTCCCCTCCGTCCAAAATTTTTGAAAAATCAAGGGCATAGATGTGAGCAATGCTATAACAAATCCTTTGCTCTTTTTGTAGTTCCACAAATTTTTTACTTATAAATAAGTGGTAAATAATCCATGATAATTTCCATAGGGAGGGACATTTGATGCTCCCTTACTAAATTATGCATGCCATGTGTGGTGAGAAAATTTCTGTTCATCTCTTGTACACTTGTGTTATCTAGAACTTGTCCCTATAGTCTTTCATTTCTAATTTAGATTGTACTTGGATGGAGAAATGATCTTAGGCCATCTATGTTATTTTGGTACCAAGTCTAGCCTAAAAAGTCCACCCATGAATAATTGTAATCCCTAGTACCTGTTTTGAGCCTCTAAAGATTTCTTTGGCAAACTCATTACAAGCCGTGAACATTTCTTTTTATCCCTCTTTGAACCATACCCTCCTTGAACTTTAAAATGTAACATGAGGTGAAATTCCTAAGTTGGGGGTCGTAAAAATCAATGAAAGTAAGTTTAGGACCACAAAGTATTAGTGAAAATGCCAAATGTGCCTAAGTGGGGAACAAAGGTGGAAAAATGTAGGCATAAGAAAAGAGACAAAAAAAGTAGAGTGGCCCATAGTTAAAATGATGTGTTGTAAAGTGTGATGTAGATGTTCAAGGTAGGGTGTAACCAAGTTCCCTAAATGATATCCTACCCTAACCCGAACCTACGTTATAAGCTTAGAAACTCCTTTGAGATCTCTGACCATTTAGTTTCTTTGTAGTGAGATTGAATATAGGGTCAAGCCTATGACATGACACTTTTTGCATTGAGATTTCTTCTGTGAAGGAAGATTTTTTCACTAAAAGTTATTTGTTACTTGTTCGGTAGTATGATGTGTGAAACTTTTCTTTCTTGTGAGATTTGAATTCAAACAAGTTAAGGTGAGTGATTTTGGCACCTCTCGAATAACGAGGCAAGTGAAGTATGATTTAGTTTTAGTAAAAAGGTTAACCACTTCTAGAGTATTTGTTTTTGTTGTTTGATTGCTCTTTAAAGTATGATGCAACCTAGATTATTACATTTTATAATGAGGGGTATTGAAAAATTAGCCTAGCACATATGCGATCAGCTACTTGTTGTTGTGACTAAAGTCGAGGTCAGTACGACAATTAAGGCATAACTTGTAGGCGTAAATCATTATGACTCATGCTAAAGAGGTAGTGTTGCTTGAGGATAAGCGAATGCTACAGTTGGGGATGTTGGTGAGTGGTGATTTTACCACTCATTTGTACTTAGTTTTTGTTCACATTATCTTGTCTAAAATGAGTAAATGAGTTATAATTATGATTTAATGCACTAATATCAACTCATTGCAGGTATAGGAGTTGAAAAGACAAAAAGATGTGGATTGGATCTTGGAATAATCAAAAGACAATCAGAAAAATTGCATCTGAAGACCTGCAGTGAACTAGCCTCAGTTACATCAGTCGCGGTCCATAGGTCACGTTGTAGTCAGTCAAGATGGTCTATCTACCACAACCACAGAATTCAACTGCAGTCACATATTCTCGATCACGGCTAGACTTGCGTGATCATGGATTGGCAAAAATGTTCAGCCCAAGGAGAAAACTGTAATTGCATATGCTGATCCCAATTTGATCAAAATGACTCAAACCCTACTTTGATGGATCATTAATTACATCACATTCCTTCTTTCCCAATTTTTCTAGGTTAATCTTGAGACTTTGTAGACTCTATTTTTTTTAGAAGAAAATATTGTATAAATTTTGGATGAAGAATACATTCAAGAATTTCCAAGTGAAAGATTTACTCACTTCCATTATTGATATTGTATAGGAGCCAAGTTTTAAGTAACTCTCGCTTAGATCTACCAGAAATTAATTCAAAGGAGATTATGTGTATATCTATGCTTATTTATATTATGTGTAGCTAAATCTCCCTCTTGGGGCTATGTGTGAATAGGGATTAAAGTTTCTATGATTTGTGATTGTAAGTATTTGTTTGGTAGTTCTTATTTATGGGTTCTATTATTGTTATGCTATTTTGGTTGGGATTTGATTGGTGAAAGCTCCAAATACCCGCATGGGACTGATGGGTGAAAAACACAAGCTCTAAGAACCTAAGGCTACCTTCAAAATAAGGGTTTTGGGTGATGTTTAGGAATCTATATCATCCTCAAAAGAGGGATATGGAGACCAAAGCAATGATAGAAAATTATGTGTGTAGTTTGCTAAATTCTCACTATCTTAGAAATAAGGGTGAACGTGAGGTTGACTATGCCTTGGGTGTTGTCCTAGAAATAGGGATGCCTTGATTGAGGTTGTGGTTGCTAATTATTGAACACATCCATTAGGTATTCGAAAGGATCAATGGGTGAAAGTTTGGTGTTTTGTTTGAAGACTAGTATCAAAATCTATAACAAAACTTACCCATAATTGACTTACTAAATTGATGTTCATAACTAACTCTCATATGTCATTCCATTAGTAATGCATAATCCCAAGATCCATGCATAATTGTGAAAACTCTAATTATTTGTAGCCCCGAATTTAGACAATAAAATCTAAAAAAAACACTAGTGTAGGAACTTACTTCCCCCATTTTAGTTTTTTGTACCTTTGTTTGAATTTAGCCTGTAACTATTACTTCAAATTAATTTGATAGCTACTCACATTTTTCTTCACTGATTTGACCCCAACTCTAAAGTTTGGTAAATATATTGGCGACGACCGCCTTGCACCCATATTGTCATGTAAGTTTAGTGTTATCATGCACCTCATATGTTTAAAAAGATTTATAAAGCATGATTAATGCATAATAAACCAGGAGAAATTAATTAGACACCATTCATGTCGAAGCTCTCAACCATATCAAAACCATTATTTCATATATACATAATTAACCATGATAATTTATGTATTATATAAAAAATTTTAAGGGTTTAGTAACATGCCTGAAATACCTAAGATTATGGAGAAAATTCAGCCCTTGAAGCTCCACTTGACCAACTTCTTTGAAACGCTAAGTATTGATGCTTGAGAGGATTTAACATAAAAGATAGTGTATTTGATGTGCATTATGGATTAAAATAGGGTCCCAAGTATGTTTATAGGTCATTATCTATTAATTAAATAAGAGGGAAATGTCAAAAACACCCTTATAAAAAAGCTGGAAAATAAGTCGCTAGTCATTAAGGGTGACCTTACAACTCGCACTGTCACTGTATGACTCATTTACCCTTAGTCATAGCCTAGACAATGCCGTAGACAACCAATACTTATTTGGTTATGTAAAAGACTTAACGACTCCTTATGATTCCACATGACTCATTATATCCTAATCATACTTAGGATAGAACACGTTAGGCATCACACTTGTTTCCTTACGAAAAGGACAAGATGAGTTGTTTAGAGTCCTTATGACTCCTTAAATGGTAGCCATGGTAAATATAGAAAAATCTCATTGGGCATATTATGATTTGGTCTTATGACCCATAATGACTCTCTACAAGGTAAGTCATAGTACAGGTTGAAAACTCAGAACTCATAATTTTTAAGAAACCAACACCTGGGGTGTTTTATTTGTATTCATGGATTTGATGAGCCAAATGTTTAGTATTTATTAATACTCCTTCTTATTTGGGTTCATCAACAATTTTTTTGTGTATTTGTGGAGTAGGGAGGAGCATATGCAACATTTGAGGATTATGCTTGATACTTAAAGAGATCATAGGATTTGCGCAAAATTCTCTATGTGTGAGATCTATTTTTTGTCGGTGACATTCATAGTGAATGTGGTTTGACAGGATTATGGTGGACCCAGCAAAGACTAATGTTATTCTTGATTAAGCCAAGCCTACATCTCCATTTGATCTAGTAGTCTTATTGGTCTTACTATAGGTAGTTCACGGAGGGTTTTTCTTCTATTATAGTGTTGATGAAAAAATTGTCCCATAAGGAGGTTCCTTTCGAGTGGTTAAAGGAGTGTAAGTTGAGCTTTTGGAAGCTCAAGGGATTTCTCCCTTTAGCTCCTATATTGGATCTTCCTATTATGGGTGAGCAATTCACCAGGTAAAGTGAAACTTTATACACTAGTTGGGATTATATTTAGATACAACATGGTTGATTTATGTCTTATGCATTGAGGCAGCTAAATGTGCATGAGCGCAACTATCCCACTCACGATTTGGATTTGGCAGTGATAGTTTCAATGATTAAGGTTTGGAGGTATTATTTATTTGGCTTGCATTATGAGACTACAATGATTATCAAAGGCTTCAAAATCATATGACTTATACAAAGCTTAATTTTATATAGTGGAGATGGATGGAGTTGTTGAAAGATTAGGACAACTTTATTCGATACCATCCCAAAAAGGTGAATGTTGTAGTGGATGACATAAGCTAAAAGGCTATGAGAATGTATAATATGTATTCTATTTATGTTTTTGAGAGGTAGTTGGCGTGGTACATCAAGTCTTTAGCTGACTTGATGGTGGGGCTATATATTTTGGTATCTAGGAGGATCTTTGCTAATGTTATGGTAGAGTCTACCTAATATGACCAAATTCAGAGTCTCCAGCTTAAGGATAGTAGAATTTGTGCCATCCGTGATTAGGTGCTGAGTGGTGAGTCTTTGAGGGTTATCTTATATTCTAAGGGTAATATGAGATTTTATGGTCGGATTTGTGTTTAGAGGGTTGGTGACATGATTCAGTTGATATTGTGTGAAATGCACAACAATAGATACTCTATTCACCTTAGGACAACTAAGGTATATAGAGATTTGAGGCAGCATAATTAGGGGACTAGCATGAAAAAAGATAAGCCAGGCTTTGTGGTTCATTTCCTAGGATTTTAGCATGTGAAGACCGACCATTAAAGGCTTAGAGGCCTAAATTAAGAGATTGGTAATTCTCAAGTGGGAGCAGAAGCGGATCACCTTGGATTTCATTATTGATTTTTTTTACACCTCCTATGGTTCATATTATATTTGAGTAATTATAGATATGTTGACCAAATCAACAAATTTCAGTCATATTTAATTGTCTTTTAATGAAGATTTAACCCATATCTATTATCGTAAGATAGTTCAACTTCATGGAGTGCCTATATTTATCATTTGACATTAGTGATTAGTATTCATTTCTAGAATTCATAGAATTTTTTAGGAGAAGTTAGGTAATCAAATGGATCTTCACACCACTTTTATCCCTCTGTTCGATAACCAATTAGAGCAAGCTATTCAAGATCTTGAGGATATGCTTCGAGCTTGTAATACAGATTTTTACAGTCAGTGGGAGTAACACTTACCATTGTCGGAGTTCTCATATAATATTAGCTACCATTTAAGTATTGAGATTGCAACATTCGATGTGTTATATGTTAGGTATTGTATGTCTCTGATTGGATGTCTTGAGACCTCTGAGATAGACCCGTGGTACTGACTAGCTTCAAGTGTCATTATATATCGTTAACGTGATTTAAGATAGAATGAGTACGGCTTAGAGTAGGAAGAAGGATTATGTAGATCATAGACTTGCCTTGAGATTTTGAGTTGGAGGCTGTGAATTCCTCTGAGTATTGCCCATGAAGGGGGCGATGAGGTTCGGGAGAAAAACAAGCTTAGCCCTAGATATACTGGACCTTTTGAGACCTTTCACATAATTTAAGATATGGCTTATGAGTTTTCCTTGCCCCATACTTTGTCATTGTTCATCCAGTTTTCCATGTTTCTATGTTGTGGCATTACATCCCGTATGAGTAATAAATGCTTCAGTAGGGCAAAGTTCAGTTGGATAGTAGATTGACCTTTGTGGAGAAGCCGATGTTCATAGTTACTAGATATATCAGGTTGTTCTTCTCTAGATAGATTCCATTAGTTAAGGTACAGTAGAGGCACAAACCAGTAGGTAAGTATACTTGGGAGATCGAGAATACAATGCGGGCCCTATATCTTCACATATTTTATCCTCCAGGTACATCCGTACCTTTTTAATTTTGTAGATGAAATTATTTTTGGTAGTGGACATTATAATGAACCTCCAAGTCATGATCTAACATTCAACATATTCTCACAATTATGGGCTTTTCTATAGCTACCACAAACAATTTGCGATTTGCTATAATTGACAGTTCAGTTATCGGGCAGTTCATTTTTTCCTTAGAGACAATTTCTTTTTTAAAGTATTTGTTGGCAAGGTTTAGAATCAGGCCTAAACTTTAGTTTAATGACCTCATAGGACAAATATAATAGTTCCACATGTTATAGAATGATGATTTTACACTTGGGGGACCATTGGTTTGGGTTCTAAGGCCTCCAGACTTATTTAAGGCTTTTGGTCAGAATTTGATAATAAAGAACTATGGCGGTGGGGAAAATATTTTATTTAAATGCCCCAAAATAGAAATTTAAATACCTCCATTAAGTGAAGAATGTCAATTTTAATTGGGTAGCATAGTTTATTTGCAATCATTAATTTCTTGAATAATCCCTGGGAGACGGTAGAAACATGTAATTTTTTCAAGTTTTCACTGATATAACTTAGCAAGTGCATCTGCTAAAGCATACCTCTGATCTCTTTAGTGGAGGCTTCTTTAGAAGCCAACTAGTTCCTTAAACCACCAACACTTTCCTAGTTGGGTTGATAAAATGGAAGAAAGAACACTAAAGTAGAGGTCACTTAAGCAACATCATATCCACTTTAGCAGAAGTCCATGCTAGCCAAATACAACTTATGTAGTACTAGGTCACTTTAGCAGTGACCACATAAGAGGTCTAGTGGTTGATTAAGTGGCACCAGGGAGGTCATTACATCCCCACTCTTTCACAATTTTCTCCTATTTCCTTAAAACTATCATGAGATAAAATCCCTATAGTGTGTGGGACATTAGGAGAAAAATCATTAGGAGATCATGGGGTGTTAGCTAGCTTGAAAAAACTATTTCCTTATTAGAATTCTTGTAAGTTTATGAATTATTATTGGTTTATTTCCCCAAATTTTTTCATAAATCCCTAGTTCCTGTTGTGTTGATTTTAGAATACTATGAGCTCGGAATTTACCCATTATTGAGGTCAAATGATCCTTGAGTATACAGGGATGTGTTGGCAACTTCGAAAGTATGACTCCATAAGTAGGCCCTATATGGGATTTATACTTATTTTTTCCCTAAGAATAAAAGTGAAATATTGGTAGCACTCTTCATATATTAATGCATAGATTACTTTTTTGATGTTATGACATCATGCAGAAGCTTCTTAAAAGGGGAAATGATAAATTTAGCTGACTTTATCATGCTTTCTTTGGTGTCAAGTTAGGCTAGGCTTACCTTTCTCTTATATTAGGCTTAATTATTGTATGGATAGAATAGTATTCTAGTTTTGGGTTGGAAATTAGGTCTTGGAGGCCTGTTTTGAAGGGTTTGGATTATTTAGAAAAATAAGGGACTACAATTAGGCATAATTCACTTAACTACTAGTTCTTTACGTAGAATTGCTCTTGTAGAACTCAATGTACTTATTTAGAATATTGTAGTAAGATTTGATACCTTAGGCTAGTTGGTAGAAAATTTTTCTCTAGGATGGATTATCGAGATTTGAAGTAGGCCCATTCAGCCAACCTTTGGCCAAGTTTGCTATTGATTAGTTTATTGTAAATATATAGAACTTTATAAGTTATTGAAGTTTATTTTTGAGCCCGAATAGACTTTAGACATATAGTGGTTTATTTTAGATGTGTTTCGGATATGATATGAATGATTCAAATACGACGATTTATGATTTTAGGATGGTTTGATTCTGGCACCATTCAATACTACTTTGAGTTCATGTCCGAAATTTATGATATTAGTTTTGATTCAAGTCCGGCATATGAAGTACTAGTTTTGGTTCATTTCTAGAATTTTGAAGTTATTTATGACGATTATGGAACTAGTTTGTGTCCAGTGTTTATAATATGGAAAGAGCCACGATTACGATTTTGATATATGGATTATTGGTATAATTACTATTATACTTCTTCTTGATTGCACCAACCCGGCTTATGGGAACCCATGTTGAGCTATTTACTTTATTTGTATGGTCTTAATGGGACTAGCTATGTAGAGATAACTATGTATTCCTTATTATTATTATTATTCCGAGTGTTTTCTTTTAGCAATTGGAGCATTATTTCAGGCTTTCCCTTTCCTCTTTACTTGACTTATATATCTTTCATTTGATTGTATTTATAATATGATTTAACTCAATCATCTAGCGATATTTATAGAGTACCCATGGATTTGAAACTCATTACTTTTGTACCTCTTTGGTGCAGATCCAAATACTAGTTGTCGTCGTTGATTCTGTGATTATGCTGGTTAGAGTTTACAGATAGGGTGAGCTCTCAATGCCAGAGTTAACCTTTTGCCCATCTTCTTTTTTATAGTCTTTCTATATTCGAGATTGTTGTATATTGACTTTGATAGTACTTATATTCTTTGCTATTAGAGACTCTTGTACCAACCTTACTAGGACGAGGGATAATGTTACTTCTCTTAATTTCTCCTTCGCTATTTTATTTTTCAATGATTTAATGCATGTAGTTCATTAACCTGTTCATTTTTCCTATTTATGCCATTTTCCACTAATTATCCCATTACATATAATTTTGGCATATTGTTTTGCTTGCCTACTGGTGCTGTAATATAGGTGACATCAAGACTCAAGAAATTGAGTCATTATAGTGAGGTTTAACCCCTTCTATTTGGGTTTCTATTTTTATGTACGACTGTGTTGCATCCAAAAATAGTTGTAAGTTTAAGCATATCAAAAAATTTGAACCTCTTGTACACTTGAAGCGGAAAGGCCACCATATTTTAATGAAATATAAAGAAATATAACATAAATATTTTTATAAGGCCATATCATAATAGTAGAAAATATCTGGACAGAAAGTATTGAACTGAAAATTCTAAAACATACATATATAGACATAAGGTCAATGAAAATTCTCATTCTTTAGTTATTTTCTAGTGTTAAATTTGTGTTTCCTAACACTAATAGAGTCTGGATATCGAATTTGAGCTTATTTCATGTTGTTTTGAGTCATCCACCATTGTTAAGCTTGAGTTGAAGAAACTTGAGGGTGGGATCTCAAATTTGGAAGGTTGTTGTTAAGACTTTAGACTTTAAAATATGTTGATTGGTGTTTGGGATTTCAACGCGTGCATGAAAAATCAAAATTCAGCAAATTCTGAGATCATTTGCTTGATGGTCAACTTTGAATGCTCTTCATAATCTTCATATATTGTTGAAGAAGAACATTCAAAAAGTGAGTGTTTGATCCAAAAAAAAAAGGTGATAGAGAGTGTGGTACTTGTTTTTCCAAATAATATCCCAAGTATTCCAAAGAAAGAAAGAGTCCAAAAGAATCAAAAGGGAATATTCTCAAAGAAGCAGACCCAGAAAAGTACAAGGAGGAGCCCAAAAGAAAATTCAAACTCTTTTGAGCTTAAAGAACAATTAAAGGGTCCAATTCTTTGAATTTTTATCATCCATATCTGGTTACCACACCTCCAAGATGAAGATTGATTGAAATTCAAGAAAATTCCCAAAGGTTAAACAACCATTTAGAAGCTGCCCGTCACTCAACCGTCAAATTTGCCTCAAGCTCTAATTTAGATTCTAAGTTTCTTTTCTGTGATTCTTTAGCTTCATTCTTGATTCTATTGCTAATTAACAACTAGTAATCACCAACTTAGATGTGAATTAGTTGTTGAATCCATTTTCTTTCGTGTCGTTTTTTTTTGTGTGTTTTTCTCACTTTTAATTCTTCATAACTTCTTGATTCTAGTCCATATGTAATTTTGTCTATTAGAGTGTTTCAAACAAGAATCCATTCTAACCTCAATCCATAATTAGTACCAAGTCCTCCCATTGGATTACAAACAAGCTATCAACACTTGTAATACCAATTGAGTGACAACCAAAGGTGTGAACTTTGCGGGCTTTTGAGGTTGATTTCCTAACCTTAAACTTGTTTGTTGTTATTGTTTTGTTTTAGTATTTCTTAATAGGTAAAATGGCTCAAGAAGGTTAAACATCATACACCATTGATAATAACACCATAAATTCTATGTTAGCTTCTATCATGGAGAGCTTCAATGTTATGGATAGAAAAATGGGATCTCTAGAAACAATAATGAAAGGAATGAAAAACTCTCTTCCAAAGAATTTGGATAACTTATAGAGAATCAAATCTTTCATAAATCCACCCTTCCCAATCCACCAAATTGTCAAGATCCCTTGAGTCGACATGCTCCAAATGAACTTTAATGTAACAAAACTAACTCTTGCACTTCACTGAATGAGGCTAATAGGAAATGTTGTGTGAATGATAGATTATCATTAGGTAAACTTAATGTCTCATTAATTGATAATGATATTGTACAGCTTGAGAGTGTGGATACACTAGTTGATCCTAATAATGACAAAATTAACTCTTCTAGTAAGATGAATTTATCTCCACCTAGTGTTAAAGTCGTTGTAATGAGTTATAGTACATTTTATTAGGGAAGTCATGATGAAAAACTTTTGTGTGAACCTAGACCACCAGTTTGGAATGTTTGTAAAGTGTGTAAAAGACCTCAAGTGAATGATGATGTTGAAAATATTGGTTGATTCAATGGGAATAACCCTATAATTGACTTTGTTGATGATCATGCTAGTATATAGGGTACAAATTATTTTATTGGGTTTAAACTTAGGAAAGAAAAGTCTTTCCTAAACCCATGTCCATAGACACTCTACCCATTTGATCTCGGTGATTATTTTAAATATAATGGTTACACGATTTGTCCTATATCTTGGAATCATGATGACATTTATCCTAAGATTGATAATATTTTAAAGGTATTTGACTTAAAATCCTACCTAGGTGATGTTGATGTATTTCAAACTATTGTTGGGAATGACTTGCATGAATTTCGTGAGCATGGTTATGTTGATGCTAATCATGTTTTATGAGTAAATATAGTTTCCCGTGTTTAGAAGGGTAATTTACCCCCTAAAGACTCCTTGTTCTACCCTTAGTTTTTCTAATATGAGATGATTTTCTTAGTAACCTTACTAATGGGACTAACCTAGGGGAATTTCTTTATGCATGTTCCAAGAAGGATGTTCGGTTGTATGGGTGGTGTGTCCAAACTTGACATGATGCTAAGAGTGATTTCGAACCCTAATTCTCATGTCATGAGGACTTTGTGTATGTTTTTCCTTCCTTTGGTTTTGCAATGTTTGAACTTGAGCATGAATCCTTTTGATAAAGGGGAGAATAATATGATTTGTGCCGTCCATAAGCCTTTTGATGACATCATTCGAGGTGAATACAAAAAGTTCCAAGCTATTATTAGGATAAGAGCTCAAGGATACATTCGGTGAACCCCTGGACCACTATTAGGATCCTAAGAAAACAATTCCACGCGTGGATAATTACTTATAGCTTGGAGCATGCTTTGAAGGGCCTATGTGGATTATTTCCAAAACAACCCTTTTGGGTAATTTTTTGTAATAGGATATTTAGACAAAGGGAAACACTATTAATAGATGCCTTAGTCATTTCCTTTAACAACTTTGGATGATATATGAATAAATGCTCCTTTGAGAGTGAATTGAAAGCTTGGATTAGCTTGTGTTGACATCTTGTTTAGAAAAATGGATTGCTTGGGAACTCGATTCCTTTGAGGTCTATGTAAGAAATTGGTGTTGGATTATACTAGTTTAAGGGACTTTGAGTTTGATACACTTATTGGTTCTTCATTCCTTGTAGTTTCTTATGTCAATTTGCCTCTGTTTTTATTCTTATAGTTTTGTGTTTCCTACAACTGGACATTACGAGTCGTAGGGTCTAGTTATGAGTTGGGTGGTTGAGTCGTAAGGTTTGATAGTGTATGGGGGTCTTGGTCACTATCTTGGTTAAGACTCATGGTCACGAGTCGTAAAGAGTGGTTACGAGTCAATAGTTGAGTCATAGTCAAAGGTAAAACTTTTTCAGCTTTTAAGTTGTAGGTACTTTGGACATTTACCACTTTAACCCCTTGGACCCATAACTTAAAACCTTCCTTGGGATTTTATTATCACATTGTTAATAATAAAACACTCCCTAAATTCTCTCTCAAACTCTCTGTTCACGCTAAGGCTAGGGTTGTAATAAAAGTTATCATCTATGGTTCTAAGGTTACTATCTCTTTACAATTTCTTAGTATTTCAGGCATGTTACTCCTCCCTCATTGTTATTTTATTAAAATAACATGTTTTAATATGTGTCTTTAATTGTATTGTTATGGTTTTAAAATAAAGGTTAGGGTTTTTCAATACATATTGATAAATAATGTTTTCCCATGGTTTAGTTATGGTTTTCAATGATTCAAATATGGTTTTGAACTTATGGGAGCATGGGTATGGTGATTGAACTTATGAATAGTAATTTTTTCTAAACTTTTGAATTTTTAAATGGTTATGACCCCAACCTTAAATTGTAAAATCAGGTTGTAGTTATGAGAAAGGTGGCAATTTGAATTAGGGGTACAATGGAATCCCTAAAGTTTTTGGTTTGACTTATATCTTGAAACTAAAGCATGGAATAAATAGTTAAATGGTAAGGGATGGTTTTGAAAACCATGTAGGGTACACTAGAATTCTCATAGTGAATAATTTATGAAATCCTTGTAGGGTGCACGGGAATCCCCAAGTGATTTTAATAAAGGATTCTGTGGGCTACATAGGAATCCCCTAAGTTTTGACAAAATGATAGTTCTTGTAAAATATAGTCGGTATGAATTACCACTTAATAATGCTTTAATAATTGACTCTTGGAATTGGTGGTTTGGTTATGTGTTAAATATTTTAATTAGGCAATAATGGGGGTTGAGATAGCTAGCCGTTAAGGTGTATATCTGAAGGACAGGAACTAGAAATTTATGTTTGTCGACATGAGGGTTGGTCTTGATGACTATCTACTTTTAGGGTATAATGGAATCCCCCAAGACTATACAGGTATATATGTATCATAGAGGGCTAAGTGTACAAAGGAATTCCTAGCCATCTTTGATATATCTAGTTTGTGCACCTACACTTATTAGGTCTGGCTTAGAGGGTAATATTATACCCATATGGGTGGATTTATGAAGGTAAATCTACACAAACCGGGCTACTATTTAAAAATGCAACTTAACGTTGTTCTATATCACGATATGGTATATATGTATATATGTAATTGCATAAGGTTATTCACATTGGTTTGATTTTGTTTGAATTAAAGGAATTACTTTATGTTTATCCCTGAGTTACATGCTAGCGTTCACCCTACTAACCATCTTTGGGCATTATATCCCCAAGCGATGAAAGAACCAGCCATACTTCCACTACTCCTACTCAGTGACTTGGTGATTCGAGGACAACTTTTGAGTTAGACCAAAATGGTGAGCTTTCATACTTTGTAAGACCCCATTTCATGCTATGGATTACTTTATGTCATTATTATTTCTTTAGTTTTAGTTCTGGCTATGGTTAGGGGCATATCCCGATTGGATATTCTTTGGTTCTAACTAGAGGCTTTCTTTGACTACTATGGTAATGGGCATTATCGGTATTGGTATTGGCATAAAGATGGGTATTGGATAGTTAATTGGTTGTGGAATTTGGTTTTTGTTATAGACTCAATAATATGTCTTTAATTTGATGTTATTTTATCTTTTTATATGTTTGAAATTCATCCGATATCGGGTGAAAGGTGGACAATTATTTGGGTATTGGGGGAGGGTCTCCGGTCCTGGTTGGACTAGAGATACTCAACATAGCCTAGACTTGGTTCGGGTATGTCAGATTGGTATCAGATCCTTAGGTTCATTATCAATTGGTTGTCCATAAATCCATATTAAGTGGAGTTTCTTTTAAGGATGTGTAGCGTGCCACACTTATAAGGGGGAGGCAACTAGGCATTTAGGAATGTTTCTCTTTCTTGTGTTCTATTTTTGAGCTGAAAAGCCTAAAGTCCTAAAATCATCTCTAATTCTCATTTGTTTGTTTTTCATATCATGCCTCCCAGATGATCTGAAGCTCATAGAAACTCCTCTGTCCTACCTGAGAAAAATATTTATGGGACACGCGCTACTTATGGGGTCCAGACCCTACCTTGGGGTCAAGTTCCTGATTGCCTTTCTAGAGGTCCACCAGTTCTCTCTAATCTTTCTCTAGATCCTCAGGCTGACATGATGAATGTTGAGCTGCGTCATTTATTTCATGTGTTGGCTCAGGTTGTAAGTTCTCAGTTTGAGGATGGTGCTTCTATTACTTTATCTTCTGAGGCCACAAGGGTTGGACAGTTTATAAGGTTAAACCCTCCAACCTTTACTGTTGTTAAGGTTGATTATAATCCTTAAAGTTTCTTTGATGAGTTAGGAAAGATCTCTTTGATGTGATTCATGCAAATAATATGAAGGGCATGGAGTTTTCCACTTACTAACTAAAAGATGTAGCATATTAGTAATATGAGGAATGGGATCAGTGAAGGGGTCAAGATGTTAAGTCATCCCTGTGGGATGATTTTTCTAATACTTTCCTAGATTGCTTCTTTCCTTAAGAGTTGTGGGAGGCAAAGACAGAAGATTTTGATAACCTGAATTAAGGCAAGACGTTATTTTAGGATTATTCCTTGAAGTTCCACTATTTATCTCGGTATACTCCAAAATTTGTATCTAGTGTGAGGGCTAGAATGATAAAGTTTGCTTTTAGGTTATCCCGAGACTTGATTTTCTAAGAGTAACGTTACCTTATTGATCAAGAATATGCATATCTCTAGGTTGGTTGTGTACATATTACTAGTTGATCAAGAGAAGAAAAAGCAGGCACAAATAGGGAATAGGCAGAGCAAGTTTAGATTTTATAATCAGGATAAAGGTCAATAGCAGAGTGGTAGGAATGGTTGAAAGTGCTCAAAGAAGAAGTGGGGAACTAGGTCCTACTCGACGTCTAGTGCTCCCTACCCAAAGTAATTTGGTGATTGGAATATTTGAAGTACCAACTATTCTAGGGCATAGGGTGCCTAATCTTAAGCTAGTGGGGCCCAATAAGCTACATTATATTATTCATGCAGATTTTAGGGTCGGTTGCATCAAGGTTTCTATGATGAGATAAAGGACAAATGCTTTAGCTATGGTGATCCACGGAATATACTTATAAACTATCTAATTGGCAAGGTAGATTTTGAGGCAAACAAGGTTCTGATTGCCTCATCATCAGCTCATGCATATAATGGTGCACCATCTGGCTCTAACACTGGTCAAAACTGACTCTATGCTCTCACTACACATCAGAAGTTTGAGGCATTGCCCAATGTTATTACTGGTATATTGAAACTCTTTTACATTGATATGTACTATTTACTTGATCTGAGGTCCACTTTTTCTTATTTGACCCTATTTCTAGTTATGTATTTTTATTTTGGTGCTAAGTGTATTCTAAATTGCTTTTTTATTTCTACCATAGTGGATGACTTTGTGGTTACTAGAAGAGTCTATAGGGGTTGTGTGGTATCTATGGGGGGTGTGAGTCTTTGGTAGATCTATTCAAATTAGATATTATTTATTTTGATGTCATATAGGGAATGGATTGGTTGAACTTGATCTATGCTTCTCTAGATTGCTAGACCCGTTAGGTCATTTTTAAATTCCCTCATAAGTCAGTTATTGAGTGGGAGGGTGGTTGTCTAGCACCCAAGGAAAGGTTCATATCGTATCTTAGAGCTCAAAAAGTAATCTCTAAGTGGTGTCTCTATTATTTGGTCTGGGTTAAAGATTCTAACTTAGAGAGCCATTCTTTACATTCTATCCTGATGGTGAATGAATATCTGAAGGTCTTTCCTGATGATCTTTCTATGACCCTCCAAATAGGGAGATTGATTTTTGGATTGCTCTTGTTTTGTAAACTTGTTCTATCTCTATTCCCCCTTATATAATGGCTCTAGCTTAGTTAGTGTAGCTTAATAAGCAACTAAAGGATCTTTTAAACAAGCGTTTCATTCATCGTATGTCCCTATATGGTGCGCTTGTTCTATTCATGTGCAAAAAGGATGATTCCTTTTGGATGTGTATTGATTATCGATAAATGAATAAGTTGATGGTAAAGAAGAAGTACTCTCTTCCAAGGATAGATGATTTTCTTGATGAACTTCATAATTCTATATTTTTCTCAAAGATCTATCTTTAGTCCTTGTATAACCATATAAAGATTAGGGAAATAGGTTTTCATAATACCGCCTTTCGAACAAGGTATTGTCATTTTGAGTTCTTAGTCATGTCTTTTAGTTTGAATAATACCCCGATGGAATTCATGGATTTAATGAACAAGGTCTGCTATTAGTTTCTTTATTGGTTTTTATTGTATTAATAGATGATATTTTGGTATACTTTAAGAGTGAGTCGAATCATGTGATCAACTTCGCATCATGTTGCAGACCCTGAAAGATTAGCAGTTGTATCCCAAATTTTGAAATGTGAATTCTTGTTGAACACTATTACTTTTATGGGTAATGTCATTTCTAGTGAAGGGTTAAAGGTTGACCCATAGAAAGTTGTAGTGGTTAAGAAGTTTCCTAGGACCATGACTCCAACTGATATCAAAGTTTCTTGGGATCTGTCAGTTACTATAGAAGGTTTGTGAAAAGTTTCTCGACTATAGCTAACCCATTGACTAAGTTAATTCAGAACAAGATGAAGTTCTGGTGGCCTGATGCTTGTGAGGTATAGGGAGATAGAGATTGAGGTTCATGATTGGGTGTTTTTAAAGGAGTCTCTCAGAAAAGAGGTGATATAGTATTTTAAAAAGGGAAAGCTAAGTCCTCGTTATGTTTGTCCACACATGATTTTGAAGAGGGTTTATACAATTGCTTATGAGTTGGAGTTACCTCTTAGTTTGAGTTTTATTCACTTGGCATTCCATGTGTCAATGTTGAGGAAGCGCGTGGGTGATTCGTCGTCGATTATGCCTATCAAGAATATTGGTATTTTGAATTCTTTGTCTTATGTGGAAGTCCATATTAAATTTTTTATTGGAAAGTTTGTCGGTTGAGGGTGAAGGATTTAGTGAGGAACCACAAGGTTTAAGAGGCTACTTGGGAAGCCGAAGAGGATTTGAAATACCAGTATCCAATCTTGTTCTCCACACCGGATAGCCGTACCTTAGGTATGTGTTATTCTTTACATCTTTGTTTTCTGGCTTTGTTAAAGTAAAGGGTGATTTCCTTGGCATCTTTGTTTTCTTAGTTAGTTAAAGGTAAGAGTAGAGGTATAAAGAGTTACTCGTTCTTGTATTGCTTTGACCCATCATTTGAGGATGAATGATTCAAGTGGGGAGAATGTAATGCCCTAGATTTTGGCTTTTGAAATTTTCTTGGGCTTTGAGCTCACTGCCTTGATTATGACTTGACCATACAAATTGTGTGGTGTCTTGACGGGATATATGATCCATGTCGTAGGGCATTTAGTACATGGTATTTGGTTTTTTGTCTTGGTTATGACTTTAGAAAAAGAGTCATAAGGACGAGTGACAGGTCATTAGGATGAATCATGACTAAATCAATAAGTTTGTGGCTTGACTCTACTCTGAGCACGTATGGCTTACTAAGAGTAGTTAGGATAGGTTACGAGTTGTGAGTTGAAATTGTAGGTTATCTAGTGTCTAACCCATTTGTGTTTTTTGTTGCCTATGGCTGGACCTTATGAGTCGTAGGGTCTGGTTGTGAGTTTGGTTGTTGATTTGTAAGGTCAATAGACTATTGGGGTCTTAGTCACTATCTTCATCACTACTCGTGGTCACGAGTCATAAGGAGTGGTTACGAGTCAATGGTTGACTCATAGTAAAAGGCAACACTTTTCCAACTTTTTTGTTGGGGAACTTTGGATATTTCCCACTTCAGTCCCTTGGACCCCATGACTTAAAACCTTCCTTGAGACTTCATTTTCACATCATTCAAAATAAATCACTCATAAAATTTTGTCTCAAAATATCTGTTCAAGCTAAGGCTAGGGTTTCAAAGAAAGGGATCATCTAGTGTTCTAAGGGTGTTATCTCTTCCAAATTTCTTTCTATTTCAAGCATGTTACTCCCCCTGCATTGTTAATCTATTAAAAGCATATATTTTAATTTATGGTTTTCATAGTATTGTTATGGTTTGGAAATAAAAGTTGAGGGTTCTCAATGTATATCATTGAATAATGTTTTCCCATGGTTAAATTATGGTTTTCCATGTTTTAAATATGGTTTTGAACATGTGTGTGCATGGGTATGGTGGTTGAACTTGAGAATGCTAATTTTCTCTAAACTTGTGACTTTTGAAGTACTTATGACACCAACCTAGTATAGTAAAACTGTGTTGTAGTTATGAGAAAGGTGGGAATTTGAATTAGTGGTACAATGGAATACCTAAAGTGTTTGGTTTGACTTATTTCTTAAAACTAATGCATTAAATAAATGGTTAAACTATGAAGGGTTGGTTTGAAAACCCTGTGGGGTATACTGAAATCCACCAAGAAGTACTTTATGAAAACCTTATGGGTTGCATGGGAATTCCCCAAGTGATTTTAATAATGGAATCTACGGGGTACATGGGAATCCCCTAAGTAATGGCTTCGTGACATTTCTTGCAAGCTATAGTCGGTATGATGATACCACTTAATAATGCCTTAATAATTAACTCCTGAAATTGGTGGTTTGGTTATGTGTTAAATTTTGTAATTGGGGAATAATGGGGGTTGTGATAGCTAGAAGGTATGAGTCTGAAGGGCGAATAATGAAAACTCATGTTTGCTGATATGAGGGTTTGTCTTGAAAACCATATGCCTTTCGGGTACAAGATAATCTACCAAAACTATTCATGTATAAATGTATCATAGAGGGCAAAGGGTAGAAGTTAATCCTTGACAATATATGATATCTTCGGTACGTGCGGGTATATGCACTGCGGCCCGTTAAGGGGGTAACATTGGACCGATATATCCCGTGGGTGGATTTATAACTGTAAAGATATGCAACCACACTAATATTTTAAAATTCATACTAATGCTTATTCCCTATTCCACCATGGTGTATATGTATATAAATAATTGCATAAGGTTATTCGTATTGATTAGATTTGGTTTGAATTCATTTCATTACTCTCTCTTTATCCTAGAGTTACATCCAAGAGTTCACCATGCTAACCTTCTTTGGGCACTATTTACCCATGCAATCCAGTACCTGACCATACTTCCACTCCTCCTGCTTAGTGACATATTTATTCTGGGAAAACTAAAGTGGTGATCTTCCATACTCCAGAAGACTCTATTTCATTCTATGAATTTCTTTTTGTCATTATTATTTCTTTGGTTTTGGTTTCTTCTATTGTCGGGGGCGTACCCCGACTGGATACTATTTGGTTCTGACTAGAAACTTTGTTGGACTACTATGGGCATGGTCGGTGTCGGTTTTTGTGTTAGCGTTGGTATTGTCATTAGGCTTGATATTGGATAGTTAAATGTATGTGGATTTTGGTTTTGGTCATAGACTCATTACAATGTCTTTAATTTGATGTTATCTTAGCTTTTTATATGTTCAGAATTCGTTCGATATCGGGTAAGGGTGGTCAACATTTTGGATATTGAGAGTGGTCTCTGGTCCAAGTTAGACTAGAGATAATCGACACGACCAGGCATTGGTTTGGGTTATGTCAGTTCCCCTATATGGTTTATCCCCTTGATAGATATCACCATACAATTTGGTGCATCTATAGTCTTTACTTTAATAACCCTTACCTTTGATAAAAAATTATCTATTCAAAGACAAGGTCATGTTATTAGATGTAGGTTGGTAACCTTAAATCACTTTTGTTAATCCATTTTCCCATTCAGTACCCTTTAGGCCTAGCAAGCTAGATTAAGGAAAGTTTTATCATACACAGCCATTAACAATCAATCAATAAAAAGGGAAGAACAATACATGAAGAAACACCATTCAACAATTACACCTACATTGTTAGCTCGTCATGATTCCCATAACTCTAGTCGTGAGATTTATATACTCATTTTCATAAGAGCATGATAAAAATTGTTAGAAGAATTGATAAAGATAAATAAACAAATAAAGCCAAAAACATCTGGATACTTGAATTATTAAGGAAGAAAGAATAACCAAAATTCAATGTGTAATCTCTTAAGTCTTAGCCCAAAAGAATATATCATATTTCGCAGACAAAAAATATGCATGAATAAAAAATCCCTAAAAGACAACCTAGAAATGTTATTTATGGAAAAAGAGATACCAACCCTAAACTCAATGGGGTTGCAATGTATGCATCATAGATAAATGGTAGAAAGACTCGTTGTAGGATATATGATCTATCCTTCCTGATCGTTATTCGATAATTGATATTTTCTTATCATATAAAGTCTTTAGGATGACCTTTAGGGTGACCCCAGACTTTATAAGGATGGCTTATTTATATCACTCATTGGTTCAAACTCGATGTGTACACTTTTCAAGATCTTCTCCCAAAAATATTCAAGATGAGTCTATTATAGCTTGGAATGGGTAGTAGGTTGCTGTTATTTGATGCTATTCAATTATTACATCCTCTTACAATCCAATGACTAATTGGAATAGATCGTGAGAAGCTCTAATATTATATTGGATGGCTCATCCAATGTACTTGGGCATTATTTTCTCTATTTTCTAAACAACTACTCCCAGAGTCTATTTTACCTGCAAATACCAAAATAACACATCATACCCACTAAAACGTTACTTAGAATAAGGATATATTCCTTGTTTTTTGTATCATATGTATTATAAAACTATGACATATCAACATTCTCAACTTAGAATATTTGTATGTCTTCAGGTGAACAAGACTCAAAAAACACTCGATGCTTAACTAATAGAAACTTAGGATACCTATGGCAGTCAGATCATCAGTTCATTGTGCATATGTACTTTAAAATTTTTTAACCCCCCTCTAATACCATCAAAATCAAAACTATTGTGTGTATATGCAACACTACTAACCATGACATACTCGTATCAAGAGATAGCATCACATTATCAAATGACAACAAAGGATATGTACCAATGACATTACCTTAAAAATATCAATAAATAATGTAGCCCAATCAACCTTACAAAAAAGAAGTCACGCGCTCTCATGGTGTACAATGAATATAAATACAAGGACAGAATTAAATCACTCACTGTCATAATAAAATTCAAAGTGTGTGCAAAATAACATAGGCTAGCCCTATTATTTATGCCTTAGTTTTTTTTACAGTTAGATAGGATAAATATAGGACTTTATTGGCTTGTGATGTAGAATTGGTTACGGGCATGATAGATATGGATTAAGTGACTCAACCTTCCTTGGCACTACAATATTTTTGGATCCACTTTTCAATATCCTTATTTTCTTTTCCTCCTTTATTCTGCTTTATATGTTTTTAAAATTTTATGATGTTGTTTCTTTTTGCAACTCTCTTTATTTTTCTCCTTTTTTTTCTCAAACACTAATAATTTTTTACTTTTTCTTTCTCTTTTATTTTTATTCACACAGACTATAAACAAATCATTTATCTTCTTTCTAACTTCTTCTTCATACCCAACTTCATTTACAAGAGTTCTATGATACCATTATTTACTTAGAAAATCACCTGAGTTGAGGTGCATAGTGTCCAAGGAGGGACAAGGGAAAAAATAAGTTCATTATAACGAATCAGGAAGGTGAATGGGCTAGTAAAGGAAAGGGTCTATTTAGGCTCAAAAATTGGGATCAAGTGATATTATAGAGACAACACCCAAGTGCACACGTAAGTGTACGTGGTCAACCAAGTAATATAGTGGCCTTAAAGAAAACCTAGTTACAATCCCACAAAGACTTATTCCAACAAATATCAAATTCTAGTTAACTCATTAAGACTAACTTGATGCGAAGTAAACAAAAGGAGTTTGGAGATCTGTAAAACTCAATATAAAGTAAACATTGCATAAAATAAGAGACTTTAGACAATCAATAGAGTAAATCCCAGGTTAAGTGACTTAGAATAATAAAAATATGCTATTTAACTTCATTTGTTAAATCGTTTATCTTGGTTGTTGATTCGTAAGGCTTATCGCATGATCATGGTCTCCAGACCACTAATCGTCTACCAAACTTTGACATTAAAACTAAATTATTGATTGGGAATGTAATAATCCAATTAAGTTCTTAAATCTACTATCCTACATGTGAACCAAGAAAGGTTTCTAGGTATATCCTAGTCCAAGAAGCTAATTCAAATTTCGTATTTCATTATGGAATAGGAACGTTACTTTGTTTATCCCCACATTCTATCTTTCTATTCCCTATCCCAAGATCGTAAGGTCGAAAATATATGTATTATATGGTTATCTACTCCATAAAATAGTTCAAACAAGAATAAACAAACAACCAAATATGATAATCAAATCAAACAAAATCAATTCAAATTGATAATAGTCATGTTCTTGGCTTAACCCCGAAAAGGGGGCGTTTCGCCACTAAGTGACATAACTATGATCCAACTAATGGAATACATAATAAAATAAATTTAAAAACTAAAGTTAAAGAATAAAAACCATAAATATAGTGTTTATCATCCCCTCACAATGCTCCATGACGTGAAAAGATGTTAAACAAAGTGTACAAGAGGCAAATTTATAGTTAGAAGGAATTTGGCCGCATGAAAATGGAAGAGGCATCACAAGGTGCATTGCACCACTCAAAGGGGGGATGATTGGTATCCATATCCTTCTATGTCTGTGGTGTCACCTGGTCTATTGCATTGCTGTGGAGGGAGCGACACTGGCAAATCGCCTTCTCTAACTAGAAATTGCCTCCCAAATTTTGTCTAAGTGTTCATCGTCCATCTTTGCCTTGTGTTGTTATTCCCCTTTGATTCAAGCTTGTTCAACATCAAAATATCATATAAATAAACTCCTCAAACATCCTACATTATCAAACAACAAACATTAGATTTCAACACAACACCACTTCAAGATCTACAAGCTAGTAACTCAAATGAAGCACTAGTCTCAACCACTTACGCTTAAACTTATTGTTTACTATAGGCTTATTTTAATTAAAATTTGCACACTATAAACAAGTTTTTCCTCTCATAAATACAAAATAATGACATAGGGTACTCATTTCACACATTAGAATCCATCACGATAGACTAGATTAATACCTAGCTCAAGTTTATAAAGCTAGTTTTCTCATCTAGACTCTAAAGGATCGATTTAAACCTAAACTTGTTTGAAAACACTTTAAGACATTGTAATCACATCCTTGAACACTTAAATGCTTATTTATATCATCATTAACACATTAAGAACTCAAATTGCCCTCAAAATAAGGCTAAATAAGTTAGAATAACAATGCTACAGTGAATAAATATAGCCTACATCACCACCCCACACTTAAAGCATTGTTCATCCTCTAACAACTCTTTACTCTAAGCATCATAAGCTTAGAAGACTCTACACTTTTACTACATGCAAGACACTCAAGCTAGTACTACAATGATAATATAGATCTCAAGTTCCTACACTATGCATGTTACAACATATTTGAAAGTTGAAGAGCCCTACTTCAAAACATCCAAGCCTCAAGAATTGACTCACCAAGTTGGCAAACTCCTGCATATTGCTCAATAAAAGACATCATATAAATTAACCACATTCATCAGACATGTTCCCTCTTAATAAGAGAGTTACCCATAATCCCTCATATCAATACAATTTAAAACAAAATTGGTACGAAAATCAAGTTACACTCACTCTCACGAGGAATTCACAAGTTACACAAGATGAACCATATGCTCTACTTTAGAGTAGGACTCTACTAGTATTATATTGATGGAGCTTAAGATCAAGTTGGTCTTTAATGGTTGTAATATAGGGTAAGGGATGGGTAGGAACTATTCTAGCCAGTAATAGTGACTATATTTCCTAAGCTCTTTAATACATCACATTTTTATAATTAACTCACCTCTACAACCAAATTACACCACTTTTAACTACCCCATACCTTTTTTGTTTTTCACTCCATCTTAGTAAACTCATTATCAACACTATGGTGGGAGTATTCTATGCACAACTCATTCAATTTGAACAAATTTTTATTCTTTTCATTACTCAACACTCCACCACGACACATATAATTTTTTTAAACACAAATAGCTAACACTTAGGGGATTCAATTTCAACTTTTTCTTCTCTAATTTCCAAGTCCTTACTTAATTAATTTACAATAAAGCACTTAGGAGCCCTTTGGATCAAATTAAGGTCAGTCAAAGAAGTGGATTGGCCTACACATGAGGCTGCCAAAGAAAAGGCTAAAGGCTTAATGGGGGTTTAACTAGGATAATGCACAAGGGTAGGTAAAAGGAAGGTATAAAAGAAGAATATAAAAGAAATACCTATATCACCTCCTAAACCCACACTCTTTATTTGACTTTGCACATACGCCAATAAAGTTCTAGACAATACATGAAACAAGAAATATAAAACAACCTTATATCACAAATGGTACATGCTCACATCTAGTAGGATTTAGACTCTTAACCGAAAAATCACATGAATTCATATTAAGCCAACAAGTACAAGAGTCATAAACAAGAGCCTAGGATTCTCAATTGTACCAATTCACATAATCAACAAGCATTTTACAATCAAAGCACTTGTAGCATATAGTTGACTACAACACCAACAATAATATCTTACTTATTCCTAACAATTTTTTTAAATAACCCTAAAAATTGGGAATTCCCTACCCCACAGTTAAAAATCTACTTTGTCCCCAAACTATACTTAAAAGTAGAGATAGAAATATCACCAGAGGTCTCTAGGCCTAGCTAGTAGCATCTTTATAGATCAATAGGGTCGAAAGATCCATACTTAGTCATCGTCGTGTTGCTTAGCTCAAGTTTTCAAGTACTCAGACTTCCCATCAATCTTTGACTCAACAAAAACAATAACTAGTGAAGTTAAAAAACTAAAATTATTGAAAAAAAAACATACCTTAACTTGGGTTGTCTCCCAAGAAGTGCCTAATTTTGTGTCACGGCATGACCCAACTACAACTTATCCATATTTCTTTTTCCTTTTTCTTATACTTGGAGGCCATCATCTTATTCATTTCTGATCACTTAAGTGTGAACTCCAAAGGTCAACAAATTTTTCATAAATAGACTACTCAGGCTAATCAATCTATATTATGTTAGGGTTAGGTGGTTGTGGCTTAGGCTGCTCAATGGGGAAGTTAGAAGAGGTCTTTTGTGGAATAGGATCCACCACCTTACACTTATCCCCTTTAATCACAGTAATTATGGACACGTCTATATAATGGGATAGTGTGTTAAATAGTTCCTACAATTTAAAAATTGCTTCTTTATCCTCCAACATCACAGTGAGTGTACCCTCTCTCACATATATCAAAGTTTCTCTCGTTGGTAAGAGTGGATGTCCCAATATGATTAAAAACTATTTATCTAATTAAAAATATTAAACAGTAATATTATCTGGAATAATAAATTTACCAACCTTTATGATAACATCCTTTATGTCTCCTGTAGGATGGTCTGTGGTTTCATTTGCTAGCTTTAGTAGCATAGAGCTTGGTCTAGGCTTTCCCATGCCCAATGTGTTGAATAAAGATAGGGGCATCAAGTTGATACTTTTCCATAAATCACAAAGTGCATGGGCTACCTCACTATTGCCATTTTGAATGGGGAGAGTGAACTTCCCAGGGTCCTTATGCTTTTTGGGCATCATTTGATTCACCCTAAAGCTACTCCTCAGTGAGTGCTACTTTCTCAGCATCTTGCATCTTAACTTTACTATCAATTATGTCCCTTAATTAATTATCATACATGGGCATTCCCTACAAAACATCTAAAAGAGGCAAATTAATGTAAAGCTCTTTAAACGTATCAATGAACTTCTTTAAGAATAGATCCTCCTTTTCATTTATACGCTTCTGTGGGAAAGGTAGTTGTGGGATCTTCTTCACCTCTTCAACAACTTTAGCATTTGAGTACTCAGAAATCCTTGAATTTTTAGAAACTGTCATTTACCTATTTATAATACCATACCCATAAGCTATGTCATTTATAATTGTCATACCCTAATTATAAGCCAATTCATCTTCTTAGGTCATATCGTACTTATAAGTAATATCAAGTACATAAGACATGTCTATCTACAAGATATACATTTTAATCATGTCGATATCTATATCATTAAGCATGTCCATAGGCCATATTATTAATTATATCCGAAAGCCATACAATTAATCACATGTATAACTCATACATTGAACTTATAAATTATACCCCTAATCACGCATATGGGAAAAATCATAAGAAATACGAAGAATTAGCATCAATCCTTCAATATCAAACTAACATAATCAATAATTATAATTGATCTCCTGAAGTGTCAAACCTACCATCAATAAAAGTATATTATACGTAAATAAGCCTACATAGGTATTACAAGTCTTGGCCTTAGGTTGTCTAGAGGGGCCCACTTCTAATCCCAAAAAATCCTCTTAGGCAATTTCTACCCCCATACTAGGCTAAGGTATTTAAGATCAATCCAATATGTCAAGTAAGACATTATTAGATCAATCCTTCCAAAACATGATTAACTAAGGCAACCTTACCTAGAACTATAGAAACTAAGCCAATTCCATTCACTTAAGAAATTAAGGACAATTCTACTATAACATGAATAACTTGGGCAATTTAATCTACATCGAGTAATTAAGGCCTTTCCATTCAAAATATATATTATGAAATTAAATTCACCTAACCATGAATAACTACGCTAACTACCCAAAGTCTATGATTTTAAGATAATCTAACAACCCAATTAACCCAAATACTCTCATTCTTACTTTCAACACCTAATCCAATACCATATCTAGCATAATATCATAAGCATACAATGAAATAGCTCAATCTATGGAGAAGGTAAGTCTAGCCTACCTGGGAGTCGACGAAAAGCCTGAAGAATCCATAAAATCACTAATTTCCCCTTTCAAGAAGCTTCTGTAAGGTTTTACACTATTAAGATTACAATCTACTTATCAAATGAGAACAATGATACCCATATTACAATATTGAGTTTTAGGAAAAAAATTACATACAAATCCCATGTGGGGCATATTTATGAAAATCACATTTCTGAAACCTACTCAACTCCCCCTTCTAAAGGAATATTTATCCTCAAGAATTAGTGAATTTTGAGTTATAATGGTGTTAAAATCATGACACCAAGCTTCTAGGGATTTTAGGAAAAGAAAGGGAACTCCAGCAAGAAATTAATGGAAACTCACCACAAAGTTGAAGGAGAAATGCATAAATAATCGTTATCAAAATCCCAAAATCACCAACAAATGTTATCCTTAATATTTCCAACTTTTAGGGTTTAAGTATATTGGAAATAAATGAGAAATGTTAAAATTGGGTTGAGTGAGGTATTTATTCCCTTTCCAGGTACACATGTATTCCTTAAGTTAACTTTTAGTCGCTTATGCGATATCTGGCCCTAGCATAGGAAATGCTTATGCGATATCTAGCTTATCCGAGCAGATGTTTCTTACCTGACAATAGTATCACTTACGCGATTCCTGGTCTTCTTTTAAAGGAGTCTCTTACACATAAAAAGTGTTGGGTACGTGATACTTGGTTGGCAGATTGTTTAAGAGAATGGAGGCATGACGAATGCGATGCACCAGCACCAAGTCTTCGTCAAACCCTCTAGATTCATCTGAAATCCTGTATATGCAAACAAACTCTGCTTCCCTATAAAATTCAATGTTCTTGATTCAATTGGGTAGTTAAAATTTCCATCCAAGGTCATTTCATAACAAATGGCTCCAATACCTACTTGTCATTTCTCCCAACTTTCGATTAATAGATAAAAATGAGCCCAGATGCCTTAGGACGTGAGCCAAGGGTATACCTACCTAAAATAAAAATTTTGGAGATATTGGAATAGTTAGATTTAGCATAAGAGATCAGTAAATCATAAGTTACTTAGGGTAGCTATAGGAAAGCTCAAATTGGTGAAAATGATAGGAAATACATAAAATGACCAAAAGGGACATTACAATATCCTCTCGTAAAAGAACTTTTGTTGGCGAAAGTAAAGGATTAGGATGTACCTAAAGCCTCGAACAAGTAAGGAAATTGGGTCTACATTATACTCTCGATCTCCTAAGTATCTTTCTCTACTGGGCACTGCCTCCACTAAACCTTAACTATAGGGATCTCCCTAGTGCGCAACCTCCTGATATCACTCGCCAAAATAAGAACAAGCTTCTTCATGAAGGTCAACGAATCATCTATCTAGACTAAGTCCCATAAATGCACATGAGATAGATCAATAATGTATCACTAAAACATAGAAACATGAAGAACTAGATAAACAACAGAAAAATCTTAGGGTAAGGTTAATTCATAAGCCACCTCACCAACTGTGTAAAGAATATCAAGGGGTCTAATATATCTGAGGCTGATCTTGCCTTTGTTCCATAACCTCATCACATTCTCTATGTGAAATACACGAAGGAATACCCAATCACCAACTCCAAATCTCAAAGCTCAAAGTCTACGATCTGCATAAGTCTTCTGCCTACTTTGAGCTACCCTCAACCTATCCTAATTTATAAATCACCCTGACTCTATCCATTAACTCTTAAAGCAAATCACTACCATGAGTTCTAATCTTGGAAGTCTCAAACCATCCAATCTGGAAATGACATCACCTACAATATAAAGCCTTATAAGGCACCATCTTAATAGTTGATAGGTAATTGTTATTTTATGCAAACTTCTACCAAGGCTAAGTGTTTGCTCCTACTAACATCCAAAATCCATAACACAAGATAAGATCATATCCTCAAGAACCTGAATAGTCTGCTCTGACTGCCCATATGTCTGCCAATGGAAAGTTGTACTGAGATCTACCTGAGTAACCAACTCCTCCTTGAAAGCTCTCTAAAATGTAGAAGTACACACTGATCCCTAATTCAAAATGATAGATACAGGAACACCATGAACATATACTATCTCACTAACATAATTATAAGCCAACCTTTTAGCACTGAAGGATATCTAGATAGGAATGAAATATGCTGACAACCGATCTACAGTAACCCAAATACCATTAAAAATACAAGAAGTATGAGGGAACCCACTAACAAATTCTATGGTAATCCTCTCTTATTTCTACACAAGAATAGGAAGTCTTTAAATCAAACTACCAAGTCACTAATGCTCGGCCATAACCTACTGACAACATAGGTAAAGAGCTACAAACTCTGCCATATCTCTTTTCATACCACTCCAGTAATAATGTTGTCTCAAATATCTACAAATGTTCGTCATACCCAGGTGAATAGAATACCTAGAGTAGTGATCCTCATGAAAAATTGATTGAATCAAGTCATTAATCCTTCGAACAGAAATGTCACTATCAAATCTCAAGACACCCTTAGAATCTATGGTAACCCTCTTGGGATCAACACATAACCCCTCATAAAGGATAATGCAAGGACTTTTATCCTAAAACTGCCAATCCTAAATATTCTCATATAGTGGGGACCTTGACTAAAAAATAGTAAAAATCCTCCAAGGGTCTAAAATATCAAGTCGGGCCATCACGTTGGCTAATGACTAAATGTCCTACACCCACAACCTTTAAGTAACTAATATATAATCCAAGTTACCCATACATACAGTCTTCTGGATCAAGGAATCTGATACCACATTTGTCATGCAAGGATGATAAAAGATAAAAATATCATAATCTTTAAAGCAACTCAATCAATCTACACTGCCTACCATTAAGATCTCTCTAGGTCATAAGATATTTAAGGCTGCGATAATCTATTAAAATATCACAATGCACACCATAAAGATAATGCCTCCAAATCTTTAGCACGTAAACTACCATCTCTTACTCCAAATTATGAGTGGGGTAGTTCCGCTCATCCAAATTTAGCTGCCTCAAAGCATATGCAATAATATGAACCTACTACTTCAAGGCACAATCTAAACCAAAATTAAAAGCATCATAATATACAGAGAATCCCTCACCCTTAACAACAAGGGCCAAAATAAGAGCCAAAGTAAGAAACTTTACAAGCATTCCAAAGCTCAACTAACACTCCTTAGACTACAAAAGGGAACTTCTTTCCAAGTTAATCTAGTCGTAGCCACTGGAATAGAAGAAAAACCTTCGACAAATCATCAATAATAAATGGTCAAGCTAATGAAACTATAAATCTCAATTAGAGATGTAGGTCTGACCTAATCATGAATAGCATTAATTTTGTCGGGTCTACTATAATCCCATCCTTAGGCACCATATGTCTGAGGAGTGTCATAGACTTAAGCCAAAACACACACTTAGAGAATTTGTTAAAAAGAAAATTATTTCTCACAGTTCATTAGATGCATAAATGCAGCTGGGGCATTAGTAAACCCAAAAGACATCACTAGGAACTCATAATGACAAAAAGGGGTCCTAATAGTTGTCTTTGAGGTATCCTCAGCCCAAATCCTCAATTGATGATAGCCAAACCTAAAATCAATCTTAGAGAAAATTATTTCTCCCTGAAGCTTATCAAATAAATCATTAATACAAGGCATAGGATAATTTTTTTTCATTGTCACCTTATTAAGCTGCCTATAATCAATACATATATATATGGAGCTATCTTTCTTCTTCATAAAAAAACATCGGATCTCACCAAGGAGACGCACACAATCTAATAAAATCCTTACTAAGAAGATTCTAAAGTTGAGATTTGACTCCTTAAGGTCGACAAGATCTATAAAGTAAGGTGCCATAGAAATAGGTCAAGTGCCCATCTCAAGATCAATAACAAGCTCAATATTATACTTAGGAGGAAGGCTAGGTAGATCAGTAGGGAATAATTAGGAAACTCACATACTATAGGAAAAGAGTAAAGCGATGAACTCTCTAAACTAACATCACAAATATAAGTGATATAAGACTTATAACTCCTTGAAATAATACTCTGAGCAAACTTATAAGTAATAATCCCCTTTGGATCGTGACCAATAACTCCTTGCCATATGATTTGGGGTATGCTGGGCATGGCTAAGGTAACGTTCATTGTAAAATGATCCTTGACTGTATAATAGTTGGATAACTAGTACATGCCCAGAAATAGTTTTAAATCCTCCATGTCTAATATAATAAGATCAACATAAGTATCAAAATTTCTAACAGTCATAACACATGATCTGAAAACCATGATCCACTATTAAAGAATCACCCACGGGAATAGAAATATGTAATGGCATAAGTAATGAATCCCAACGTAACTTCTATTGTGGAGAAAAACAAGCAAAAACATAAGAATAAGAGAATCATTGTAACGCCCCCAAAAATGGGTCCCGAAGTGTTGCACGGTACTTGAGGCTACGAGTAGCCCCAAGCTAACCCTTTGAGCCATTTTCATTCAGTTCAACACAAATTAATGGGGTTTACATAAATAACCCTCAAATATCAATAGAGTAATCATCATCCAAGAATAGAAGAATTTCACAAAGATAAAAAAATATGACTTATTAGTCAACTCCCAACATCTATACTAGTCTGACAAGCCTTTAAGAAAATAAATAAAACCAGCGAGCCATTGAGACATGCCTTAACTAACTCATACTCAGTTATCAAATGTAAAAAATTCCATGAAACCAACATCAGACATCACATCCTCGAAACATGAGGACTCATCATGACAGAGGATGTATAACAGAGTGCCCGAAGAATCACTATCAAACCTGAAACTGAGCACCTAAACCTATATTTTAAAAAAATGCAGCCCATATCCGAAGATGTGGGTCAGTACCATGGAAAGAAATCGAGTATATGGGGGTGTATGCAGTTTTATAAACATCATCATCACAAATATTTATAAGAAATATGCAGGATGTATGAAAGATTAACATAGCCTGAAGAAAATCATTAAAATCATGAGAGAATTAAATAAGTACAATAACACATGTGAGTCATCATATAATTTGTCAATCACTTTCAGTTGATCAAGAATATCAACTCTCATAATGTAAATATCATTTAAATCTTTTGAAAGAATTACTTTCACAATTCCACATTCAAATCACTTCACAATTCACCATAGACACAAGGAAACACAAACACACTGGGAGATCCTATAATCGACATAAACAATGTGAGCTACATGGAGTCCAACATACAACCCAGGTTGGCAAGAGCCTTCCTATCCTTGCCATCAAAGTAGGACTATCGATATCAAATCCACACAATTTAGTGATCACTATATAAATCAGCCTCAGGCTCACTCCTATGGGGGCATGTTGTTCTAGGAAAGTAAGGTTGCTTTATACCTCCCATTCGGTGCTAAATATTTACCCAGACTTAGATTAGATCATTTCAAAGACAATCCACAACAAAACAATTTCTGTAATATATAAATATACATCGGGAGCCATCACGCTTCCCATCTATCAAAATCAACCACGTTGTGGATTTCTTTCAAACTTGAGTTCAAAACAACTCCATTAAGACCAAAAGGTCAAATCATTCAAAATATCTCAAATATTCAACATCAATGTTCTTATAACACACACTTTCTCAAAAAAAAACAAAATTTCCAATGGGGATTAACGAACAAAATATCAAAATCATGATAAATATTGTTCAAGATTCACGCTTTATATCTCCATACATGTAAATTTATCTTTCAAAATAATAAACATCAAGATTTCATAATAATCATCATAAGATATGGTTTCATGCTTCAAATTCGTATAAATTAAATAAAAATCATGCCTTTATAATGAAAATTACTTTTGGGCACAAGAACGAAAGAGAGTTCTTGTTGAAAAATCTCACATACCTTGAATAATGAACTTTAGATCGATACTCATTTTTGAGATGTTAATTGTGCATTTGAATAATGGTTCTTGGCGTTCTTGAACTAGGAACTTGGAATCTTGAATAAATTTGCAGAATTAATGGTGAACTTTGGAGGTTCTTGAAGTTGGATGTAGGAGCTTAGAGTTTTCTTTTTGAGGGAATTTGATGAAATATAATATATAATGCTTCTAATAGGCTTTAATATAGGGTGTGGACGGATTTTGGGTGAGAGGGAATGACCAAAAAGCCCCTAAAAATCAAATAATTCTTGAATCTGTCCTTTGGTGAACTGTTTTAATAGTCTGAAGTAGATCAACCATAACGTTTTACTCCGATATCCAAATTGGATGAAACTAATTTCATTAGAAAGAGGACTCTCATATCTTTTTGTTGATATATAGTATCTCACCCAGCTCATTATGTACAAGGATTTATAATCGTTTGAAGTTGACCCAAAAATTTGCTTTTGATATGCTGAAGTAGATCTACCATAACTTTTTACTCTGATAGGCAAATTGGATGAAAGCAATTTCATTGGAAAGAAGAGAGATTTCCATTGATATATAGTAGAACACTCAGATCATTATGTACAAAGATTTATAATCGTTTAAAGTGGGAGCAAGAATACGCCAAGCCTCAGTACTTTTTTTCCTGCATGTTTTACTATTCACTACTATTCACGGTTCGATCGAAATGTTCTTAACTCATCGCTCGGATGTCCATTTTGGATGATTCACGTATCGTTGGAAAGATGTTTTGAAACTCTATGCAATGGTGGGTCATATTCTAAGACATTCCACATGGAAAATTTATAATTCATTCTAGAAGATAGAACCCAATACGTTTAAGCATAAAATTTCAACAAAAAATTTGTCGGGGTATTACATCATCCCCCTTAGAAACATTCATCCTCGAATGATGCTAGACATGCCAATATTAGATAGGAATAGAGCATACATCTGAAACCATTCGTTAGACTCATCACCACATGGTTTCTCACTCCGAATGCAACATAGAATGCATAAATTCAAGAAACTACAGCTGAACACATAATAAATGACAGTTGAACTGCTGCAACTTTTATCAAAAGTGCATGATTTAGGAAAGAATGGTACCTTAGGATTGATCGAAGTTCACGGAAAATAGGTGTGGGTACTTGGATCGCATATCTGCCTCAGCTTCCCAAGTTGCACCCTCAACAGATTGGTTTCGCCACAACACCTTGACCAAGGGAATTTTTTTTTCCTTAGTCTTCAGACATTGAAATCAAGAATCTCAACAGGAGTCTTATCAAATGGATGATTTTCTTGAATGCCAGCACTCATAGAGGAATCCACTACCACAGCATTGCTAATATGCTTTCTAAGCATGGAGACATGGAATATTGGATGAACAGAGGACAATTCGGAAGGCAACTTGACCTCATAAGCTAACTTACTAACACGGCTAAGAATTCTGTAAGGACCAACATAATGGGGACTAAGCTTCCCCTTCTTTTTGAATCTCTTCACCCCCCCTCATGGGTGAAATTTTCAGATACACTTGGTCACCAACTTCAAACTCAGGGTCTCTTCTTCTAACATTCATATATGACTTCTGACGACTCTGCGCAGTTTTAAACCTTTCCCTAATCAACTTAAATTTTTCCATAGCCTCAAATACCGAATCAGAACCACTCACCTCCGCTTCACCCACCTCGAACCAACCTATGGGTGATCTACACTTCCTCCGATATAAGTCTTCAAATAGAGCCATGCCAATACTAGAGTGGAAACTGTTATTGTAAGCAAACTCTATTAGCGTAAGTGATCATCCCAACTTCCTTTCAAGTCAAGTGCACAAGCTCTCAACATATCCTCTAAGGTATGGATGGTCCGCTCAGCCTGACCAACAGTCTGCCGATGAAAAGCAGAACTTAAAAGCACTTGGGTAGCAAGACCCTTCTGAAAATCTTTTCAAAATTGTGAAGTGAATTGAGTACCCCTATCCGAAATGATAGACAAGGGAACTCCATACAGTTTGACTAGCTCTCGGATATACAATCTAGCGTAATCCTCAGTAGTATATGAAGTATGAATAGGCAAGAAATGAGCAGACTTAGTCAACCTATCACCCATAACCCAAATGGAATCATGATGGCATCGGGAAGGAGGTAAACCAATCATAAAGTCCATATTTATCTCTTCCCACTTCCAGGTGGGAATACTAAACTCTTGCATCATACCACCAGGTCTTTGATGTTCACCCTTAACCTGTTGGCATGTTGCACACCTAGCTACAAACGATGCTATATCTCTCTTCATGCCACTCTACCAATAGATTTCACGTAAGTCTCGGTATTTCTGGGTGGCACCAGGTTGAATAGAATATCGTGCCTTAAGCGCTTCAGCCATAATCCTCTGTCTCAGATCATCAATATTCGGGACACACAATCTACACTGTAATCTCAACACCCCATCTCTCTCTTAGAAGAAAAACTCTACTTTTTGGTCCTTGACTGACTCCTTCAGTCTAACCAAACTAGCATCTAAGTATTGTTTTTCCTTCACTTCTGAAACCAAGGAGGATTCAGAACTACTCTGAACCCCTATACTACCTTCAGTAGAGTCAAACAAACTAACCCCCAATCTAGCCAAATGATGTACATCACCAGCCAACTCTTTCTTACCTTCTACCACATGTGAAACACTACCATGGACACTCTACTTAGGGCATCCGCCACAATATTAGCCTTTCCCAGATGGTACTGCATACTCATATCATAGTCCTTTAATAATTCTAACTATCGTCTCTGCATAAGATTCAATTCTCTCTGGGTAAACACATACTGCAGACTGTTATGATCAGTGAAAACATCAACATGGACACCATACGAATAGTGTCTCTAGATTTTCAAAGTAAACACAACAGCAGCCAACTCAAGGTCATTGGTGGGGTAATTTTTCTCATGGGGTTTCAAATGTCTAGAAGCATAAGCTATCACCTTACCCTTTTACATCAATACGCAACCAAACCCACCTCTCAAAGCATCACAGTTCACCACAAAACCATCAACACTATCAGGCAATGTCAAAAAAGGGGTTGAAGTGAGTGGAGTCTTCAACTCCTTAAAACTCTTCTCACAAGATTCAGACCACAAGAACATTACTTTATTTTGGGTCAAACGAGTCATAGGAGATGCTATAGAGGAGAAACCCTCAACAAAATGGCGGTAATAGTGAGCTAAACCCAAGAAACTTCGGATATCAGTCGAAGAAATAGGTTTAGGCCAATTTCTAATAGCTTCGGTGTTTTGGGGATCAACTGTAATACCCTCGGAAGAAATGATATGACCCAGAAAAGCAACTGACATTAGCCAAAACTCATACTTACTAAACTTGGAAAACAACTTGTGATCTTTAAGGGTTTGCAAGACAGTTCGGAGATGATCAGAATGTTCATCCTCACTACGGGAGTACACCAATATTTCCTCGATGAACACTATGACAAACATATCCAGATATGGTCTGAACACTCGATTCATGAGGTCCATGAAAGTTGTGGGGGAATTAGTTAACCCGAAAGACATAACAAGAAACTCAAAATGGCTATAACGAGTTCGGAAAGCGGTTTTTGGGATGTCACACTCCCTAACTTTGAGTTGATGATAGCCGGAATAAAGTTTTATCTTTGAGAAATAAGTTGCACCTTGCAATTAGACAAACAAATCATCTTTTCTCAAAGAATTAATAGTAGACAGAGATAGTTTAAGCACGATAGACTTCTGAAAGAAAGAATCACACTTTTTCCTAAAATGTCTTGTAGCCTCTTCCTCATAGATGTGGTGCGCTACACACCAATGATCAAGACTCTACTTAATGCGGCTTATCAGACTCCCTAGGACACCTTAAAACCTTAGGCTCTGACACCAAGTTTGTAACGCCACGAAAAATGGGTCTCAGAGCGTCACATGGTACTTGAGGCCACGAGTAGCCCCAAGCTAACCCTTTGAGCCATTTTCATTCAGTTCAATACGAATAAGCAGGGTTTTCATAAATAACCCTCAAATATCAACAGAGTAATAATCGTCCAAGAATAAAAGAATTTCAAAAAGATAACAAAATATGACTTATTAGTCAACTCCCAACATGTATACTAGTCTAACAAGCCTCTAAGAAAATCAATAAAAATAGCGAGCCATTGAGACATGCCCAAACTGACTCATACTCAGTTATCAAATGTAAACAATTTCGTGAAACCAACATCAGACATCACGTCCTTAGAACATGAGGACTCACCACGACAGAGAATGTAGAATAGCATGCCCAAAGAATCATTGTCGAACCTGGAACTGAGCACCTAAACCTACATTCCGAGAAAATACAGCTCACATCTGAAGATATGGGTCAGTAACATGGAAAAGAACTGAGTATATGGGGGTGTATGCAGTTTTATAAACATCATCATCAAAAATATTTATAAGAAATATGCAGGATGTATGAAAGACTCACATAGCCCGAAAAAAAATTATCATAATCATGAGATAATGAAATAAGTACAATAACACATGTGAGTCATCATATAATTTGTCAATCACTTTCCGTTCATCAAGAATATCAATTCTCATAATGTAAATAACATTTAAATCTTTTGAAAGAATAACTTTCACAATTCCACTTTCAAATCACTTCACCATTCACCATAGACAAAGGAAACACACACACTGGTGATCCTATAACAGACATAAACCATGTGAGCTACATGGAGTCCAATGTACAACCCAAATTGGGGAGAGCCGTCCTATCCTTTCCATCGAAGTAGGACTATTGATATCAAATCCACACAAACTAGTGATCACTATATAAATCAGCCTCAGGCTTACTCCTATGGGGGCTCGTAGTTTTAGGGAAGTAGGGTTGCTTTATACCTCCCACTCTGTGCTAAAGATTTCTCTCAGACTTAGCTCAGATCACTTCAAAGACAATCCACAACAAAAAAAATTTAGTAATATATAAATATTCATCGGGAGCCATCATGCTTCCCATCTATCAAAATCAACCACTTTGTGCATTTCTTTCAAACTCGAGTTCAAAACTACTCCATTATGACCAAAAGGTCAAATCATTCAAAATATCTAAAATATTCAACATCAACGTGCTTATAACATACATTTTCTCAAAAAAAAATACAATTTTCAATGGGGATTCACGACCCACATATCAAAATCATGATAAAATATCATTCAAGATTCGTGCTTTATATCTCCACACATGTAAATTCATCTTTCAAAATTATAAACATCAAGATTTCATAATAATCATCATAAGATATGGGTTTATGCTTCAAATTCATAAAAATTAAATAAAAATCATACCTTTGTAAAAAAATTACTTTTGGCCACAAGAACGAAAGAGAGTTCTTGTTGAAAAACCCCACATACCTTGAATGATGAACTTTAGATCGATACTTATTTTTGAGATGTTAATCGTGCATTTTAATAATGGTTCTTAGAGTTCTTGAACTAGGAACTTGGAATCTTGAATAAATTTGCAGAATTAATGGTGAACTTTGGTGGTTCTTAAATTTGGATGTAGGGGCTTAGGGTTTTCTTTTTGAGGGAATTTGGTGAAATATAATATCTAATGCTTCTAATAGGCTTTAATATAGGGTTTGGATGGATTTTGGGTGAGAGGGAATGACCAAAATGCCCTTAAAAATCAAATAATTCTCGAATCTGTCCTTTGGTGAACTGTTTTGATAGTTTGAAGTAGATCACCTATAACATTTTACTACGTTATCCAAATTGGATGAAATCAATTTCATTAGAAAGAGGACTCTCATATCTTTCATTGATATATAGTATCTCACCCAGCTCATTGTGTACGATAAGTTATGATCATTTGAAGTTGACCCAAAAATTCGCTTTTGGTAGGCTAAAGTAGATCGACTATAACTTTTTACTTCGATAGACAAATTAGATGAAACTAATTTCATTGGAAAGAGGACTCACAGAGCTTTCCGTTGATATATAGTATATCACCCAGATCGTTATTTACAAGGAGTTATGATCATTTAAAGTTGGAGCAAAAATACGCCAGGCCTGAGTACTTTTTTTCCTGCACGTTTTACTGTTCACTACTCTTCACGGTTAGATCGGAATGTTCTTAACTCATCGCTCGGATGTCTGTTTTGGATGATCCATATATCGTTGGAAAGATTATTCGATACTTTACATAATGATGGGTCACAATCTAAGATATTCCACCTGAAAAATTTATAATTCATTCTAGAAGACAGAACCCAACACGTTTACGCAAAAAATTTCAACAAAAAATTTGTCGGGGTATTACATCATCCCCCTTAGAAACATTCATCCTCGAATGATGCTAGACATGCCAATATTAGATAGGAATAGAGCATACATCTGAAACCATTCGTTAGACTCATCACCACATGGTTTCTCACTCCGAATGCAACATAGAATGCATAAATTCAAGAAACTACAGCTGAACACATAATAAATGACAGTTGAACTGCTGCAACTTTTATCAAAAGTGCATGATTTAGGAAAGAAAGGTACCTTAGGCTTGATCGAAGTTCGCAGAAAATAGGTGCGGGTACTTGGATCGCATATCTACCTCAGCTTCCCAAGTTGCACCCTTAACAGATTGGTTTTGCCACAGCACCTTGACTAAGGGAAATTTTTTGTTCCTTAGTCTTCGGACACTGAAATCAAGAATCTCCACAGGAATCTCATCAAAAGAAAGATTTTCTTGAATCTCAGAACTCACAGAGGAATCCACTACCACAGCATCGCTAATATACTTTCTAAGCATGGAGACATGGAATATTGGATGAACAGAGAACAACTCGGAAGGAAACTCGACCTCATAAGCTACCTTACCAACACAGTTAAGAATTTTGTAAGGACCAACATAATGGGGACTAAGCTTACCCTTCTTTCCAAATGTCTTCACCCCCTCATGGGTGAAATTTTCAGATACACTTGGTCACCAACTTCAAACTCAAGGTCTCTCCTTCTAACATTCGCATATGACTTCTGACGACTCTGTGGAGTTACACCTATCTGATCATGTGTGCAAATTGGATACAATAGATCAGATGTATTTTTATATTGAGTTCTCTCTTCCATGGTTCTGAAATGGTGGTACAGTCAGGGCCATCAATCTTATGTTAGCCTGGTCTCAGTGATCGGTCTAGTGAGCTGTGCCTCTAAGCCCGCAGCGAGGAAGCGTAAAGGGCGATCTTTGCACAGATAGAACTACTAGACAAGGGCTTTCGTAAAATTGTGTGGTCGTCTGACAGGCCCCTTGTTTGGGTGAAATAATTTTTCCATACAGTCAGTAACTTCTCCAATTCTTTACTATTTCGGTTGGTGCTTCGGTTCGGTTTTCCGATTTGAGCTTATAGCCGATATTATTACTTGGTCTGGTAGGCTGAGCGGCATACCCCAGCCTAAGAGATCCTGCTAATGGTATCAGAGCCTGGGAACTTTCATAGTAAATATACTAGAGATGGTGAAAGACGACTAGTATGAACATAAAAATTTAAACTCATGGATATGGGAGAAGTTAGTACAAAAAGTACTAAACTTGAAGAGGTAGATTTACCTCAAGAAATAGATCTTCTGAATAAATGGACTATTCCAAAGGTCGATCTAAAAACTATTTATGAATATGGATTTTTTGATAAAATCAAACACAAACAAATTATTAAAACTACTGAACAATCTCTTGCTTTAAACGCTAATGAACAAACCATTAAATTACTTAATAAAAGAGATATTGAAATGTTTAAACGCAATTTTAATTACATGCATATTGGCTTAGTTCAAATTGCTTTTAGACCTTTAACTTTGAAAGGTCTACCTGAAACATTTTTAGCAGCTCTCCGAGATGCTAGAAATTTAAATTTCCGCAAATCGCTTATGGGATCTATAGAGTCAACTCTTGCATATGGTCCTGTCTATTTCAATACTCAGCCTAATTTATTATTTTCTTTGACTGATGTTAATATTCTTCATGCTTTAACTCTGAATATTAAAACACATGGCTATAATTATGCTCCTGGATCTGAGCTTATTGGTTTATCTTACCGCATATATTATCGCTTGTTATCTACTTTAAATCCTCGATGTAAATTAATGGATGACAACTCTGATTGTACTCTGCTTATTGAGACTAACTTTATTAAATCCAAAATAACTACCCGAAGACCAATCAGATGGGATGAAATTGATTTCCCTCAGACTTGGATCTTAAACTCTGTTACTTCCCCAAAACAATTGGCAGATGAAGTAACCAATTCTGAGTTAACTCAGGTAACTCAAAACTCTGATGGACAGATTTATTTACAGTTTGACAATAGTCTTCCTGTCTATCGAAATTCTTTTTCTATACCAAGAAAGCTTCCTCAAATTCAGCATTGTTCTCCAATAGAACCTTCTGCACCAGTTTATGGTCCAGCTAGGAATCGCGCTGCATCATTGCATACACTAAACTCTGCTGATCTTCCTACTTCTTCTAGAAATGTTGAAAAAATTAAAATCAATCCAAAAACAAATATTGTTCAAGATTACAATAATGAAAACCCTACTCCTTCGGAGATGGATTTTGATATAAATTCTGTTTAAATATGTTTAAACAACTTATTGATTTTAGTCCTGGCTCACAAGCCAGAAAATACATTCAAAGAGAATTTTTTTCTGACAAATGGTCAACCTTTAGAACTTGGTTCTTTGAAACCTATTCTAAAGATGAATTACGGAATATTTCCGAAGACTTTTATGAGATATGTGCACTGCATAATCAAATTATCTTCTTTGTTCCTTGGTTTATGTCTGCATATTTGCCGTCCTACGTCAAACTCATTGAGAGATCCTACCAACATCCTGATGGTACGACTACTCAATCAAAATATCCTCCTCAATCCTCCTTCATTTTACCTAATAATACGGGTATGACTTTTACGGCTTTCCAAAAATTTATTCATGATGATATTGGAAAAATCACGATTTCTGAAATAAATAATCTTATGTCTCAAAATAACTATTTAAGTCTTTATGTTAAAATTCTTGGTGAACATATTGGTTCTTTGGATACTAAACTCGATGAACTTATTGTTTTAGTTAATAAGCTAAGTACCAAGTTAGAATCTGCAAATACAGCCTCGACCTCCACAACTGTCAAAGAAGGTGAAGGATTTATATTTTCTGCACCTTGCATTCAGCCTCCTCTTGAAATAGAGGGATTCACAACAACTTCTTCCTTGGAACGATTAGAAACTCTCTTTGATAAAAAATTAAAAGGTCTTAATCTTCAACCTCTAAATATGGATAATTGAAATCTTTTCTTATTTACGCAGTATGGGAGATCCTCCCTGGCAGACAGCCAGAGGACGCGGCCGTGGCCGTAATTCAAACCCTGCATATTCGCAATATGGAGGACGAACCAATCCTTCATACCCAAGGAGCACTGCTCGATCAAACACTGCATATAGCAACACAAGTTCTAACTTTCCGGTTCTCAGACACGGAAGTACAACCTTGGTAAATTCTAGAATATCTCAGGATGAGGCATCTTCCTCTTCCCCCGATAAAACTCCGAATATTAATCTAGACGATATTCCTGAGACTCATCCGTTGTTTCAGCAAATAAAGTTTTATTTGGCAGAACAAAAACAAAAATCTGCAGATTCATTCGCATCAATGGTTGCTGAAAGTTCTGAAGATTCTAAATTAACATATGAGAAACTCGATGCCAGAGAACTCATAATTCATCTGGAAACTCGGCATATTCCTCCCACAGAAAATACCGAAAAAGCCTAGAGGATTCTTGAGGACTATTTAACTGCTAATGTTTATGTTGCAGGAGAATCCTATAAAACACGAACTTATTATGAACAAATTCTGGTGAATACTGCTAGTGCTACATTCGAACACAGCCCATTAGGCGATTCTACACCTGGAGTACATGGTTACTCAAAAATGATTATTAAAAAACTCATCCCAATCGAAGAATGGGGTATTTCCTCTATAACTCTTCGTAGCCTGCCTATGGGACCTCATGGACAAACTCTTGCTAATTTTAGTTATTGGGATTACATAAAAGCCTTTTCCCAAGTCTTTTATTACAATAATTATAAGCACAAGCACACTTGGTTCATCAAAATCTGTTCCAAGGTATTCGAAAAATCAATCCCAAATTGGTTTATTCATTGGTGGACCTTCCACGGCCCATCAGCAAAAATCTTACCTCCCGAATATTCTTCCCTCTATGCCTCGTGGAAAAAGTCCTCTCCATTTTTGATGGAGTTATACCTATCTGATCATGTGTGCAAATTGGATACAATAGATCAGATGTATTTTTATATTGAGTTCTCTCTTCCATGGATCCACAAATGGTCCGTTGAAATTGGTTATGATTCCCAGCAAATACCAGCTATTTATCGGACATTTTATTGTAACTTCTGGGATAAACTCTTAAGAATTGATCCTGCTACAAAATTGCCCTATGGACATGATCAAAGGGAAGAAATCAAACTCAAAATATCCGAATACGAGGCAGCTCCCAAGAAATCCATTTTAATAGAAGATAAATCTATTAATTATGTATCTCGAAGAATTTCTGCCCATGATGGCAATAAACTGCAGATGATTGAAGAATATCTGGCAGAAATGCGTAATCAATTACTTCTTAAGGTGGATCAAGCATCAGATACCTCAATGAACAGCACAGATGCTAATACTGACGATATCACTGATTCACAACCTCCTGAAACACCGAATGAAGAAGAAGTTTTAGCAAATGCTGAAGACTTTCTAAAATGGGGACGCAATAAGAAGTAAAAAATTCTGTTGTAAAAACACTCTTGAAAATACTGCTGTAATAGTGATAATACTGTAGAAACACTGTGCACAGGGACCCATGTATTACTGTGCAAGATTCTTTTTATTTCTATATAAGGCGCCTCATTCTTTTAGAGGAGGCAAGCAGCAAGAAAGCAGTTCTTGAGTTTTCTCTCTCTTTCTCTCTCTTGTAATAAGCCTCCGACATTATAAATACAAGTTTGCTTTACTGTTCCGGCTTCCCTCCGGCGATTTAAGGTACTTATTTACTTTTTGTTTTGTATTCTTTTAATCTCTCCCAGATCTACGTCGTGACTATGTTCGGCTAGACCTCTTTTATGTTCATACTATAGTTCTAACCTCTCGAAGTATATTAACTATGAAAGATCCAGACTCTACTTAGATAGCAGAAGAATTTTTAGAAAGTTCTTGACTTGGTTCCGAAATGGTGGTACAGTCAGGGCCATCAATCTTATGTTAGCCTGGTCTCAGTGATCGGTCTAGTGAGCTGTGCCTCTAAGCCCGCAGCGAGGAAGCGTAAAGGGCGATCTTTGCACAGATAGAACTACTAGATAAGGGCTTTCGTAAAATTGTGTGGTCGTCTGACAGGCCCCTTGTTTGGGTGAAATAATTTTTCCATACAGTCAGTAACTTCTCCAATTCTTTACTATTTCGGTTGGTGCTTCGGTTCGGTTTTCCGACTTGAGCTTATAGCCGATATTATTACTTGGTCTGGTAGACTGAGCGGCATACCCGAGCCTAAGAGATCCTGCTCTGGAATGATGAACTTTAGATCGATACTTATTTTTGAGATGTTAATCGTGCATTTTAATAATGGTTCTTAGAGTTCTTGAACTAGGAACTTGGAATCTTGAATAAATTTGCAGAATTAATGGTGAACTTTGGTGGTTCTTAAATTTGGATGTAGGGGCTTAGGGTTTTCTTTTTGAGGGAATTTGGTGAAATATAATATCTAATGCTTCTAATAGGCTTTAATATAGGGTTTGGATGGATTTTGGGTGAGAGGGAATGACCAAAATGCCCTTAAAAATCAAATAATTCTCGAATCTGTCCTTTGGTGAACTGTTTTGATAGTTTGAAGTAGATCACCTATAACATTTTACTACGTTATCCAAATTGGATGAAATCAATTTCATTAGAAAGAGGACTCTCATATCTTTCATTGATATATAGTATCGCACCCAGCTCATTGTGTACGATAAGTTATGATCATTTGAAGTTGACCCAAAAATTCGCTTTTGGTAGGCTAAAGTAGATCGACTATAACTTTTTCTTTCGATAGACAAATTAGATGAAACTAATTTCATTGGAAAGAGGACTCACAGAGCTTTCCGTTGATATATAGTATATCACCCAGATCGTTATTTACAAGGAGTTATGATCATTTAAAGTTGGAGCAAAAATACGCCAGGCCTGAGTACTTTTTTTCCTGCACGTTTTACTGTTCACTACTCTTCACGGTTAGATCGGAATGTTCTTAACTCATCGCTCGGATGTCTGTTTTGGATGATCCATATATAGTTGGAAAGATTATTCGATACTTTACATAATGATGGGTCACAATCTAAGATATTCCACCTGAAAAATTTATAATTCATTCTAGAAGACAGAACCCAACACGTTTACGCAAAAAATTTCAACAAAAAATTTGTCGGGGTATTACATCATCCCCCTTAGAAACATTCATCCTTGAATGATGCTAGACATGCCAATATTAGATAGGAATAGAGCATACATCTGAAACCATTCGTTAGACTCATCACCACATGGTTTCTCACTCCGAATGCAACATAGAATGCATAAATTCAAGAAACTACAGCTGAACACATAATAAATGACAGTTGAACTGCTGCAACTTTTATCAAAAGTGCATGATTTAGGAAAGAAAGGTACCTTAGGCTTGATCGAAGTTCGCAGAAAATAGGTGCGGGTACTTGGATCGCATATCTACCTCAGCTTCCCAAGTTGCACCCTTAACAGATTGGTTTTGCCACAGCACCTTGACTAAGGGAAATTTTTTGTTCCTTAGTCTTCGGACACTGAAATCAAGAATCTCCACAGGAATCTCATCAAAAGAAAGATTTTCTTGAATCTCAGAACTCACAGAGGAATCCACTACCACAGCATCGCTAATATGCTTTCTAAGCATGGAGACATGGAATATTGGATGAACAGAGAACAACTCGGAAGGCAACTCGACCTCATAAGCTACCTTACCAACACGGTTAAGAATTTTGTAAGGACCAACATAATGGGGACTAAGCTTACCCTTATTTCCAAATGTCTTCACCCCCTCATGGGTGAAATTTTCAGATACACTTGGTCACCAACTTCAAACTCAAGGTCTCTCCTTCTAACATTCGCATATGACTTCTGACGACTCTGTGCAGTTTTCAACCTTTCCCTAATCAACTCAACTTTTTCCATAGCCTCAAATACCAAATTAGGACCACTCACAGCAGCTCACCCACCTCGAACCAACCTATGGGTGATCTACACTTCCTCTTATATAAGGCTTCAAAAGGAGCCATGCCAATACTAGAGTGGAAACTTTTATTGTAAGTAAACTCTATTAACGGTAAGTGATCATCCCAACTTTCCTTCAAGCTAAGTGTACAAGATCTCAACATATCCTCTACGGTCTGGATGGTCTGCTCAGCCTGGCCATCGATCTGTAGATAAAAAGCAGAACTCAAAAGCACTTGGGTACCAAGACCCTTCTAAAAATCTTTTCAAAATTGCAAAGTGAACTGAGTACCCCTATCCGAAATAATAGACAGGGGAACTCCATTCAGTCTGACTAGCTCTCGGATAAACAATCTAGCGTAATCCTCAACAGTATATGAAGTATGAACAGGCAACAAATGAGCAAACTTAGTCAACCTATAAACCATAACCCAAATGGAATCATGATGGCGTCCGGAAGGAGGTAAACCAATTACGATGTCCATATTTATTTCTTCCCACTTCTAGTTTGGAATACTAAACTCTTGCATTATACCACCAGGTCTTTGGTGTTCAACCTTAACCTGTTGGTATGTTGCACACTTAGCTACAAACGCTGCTATATCTTTCTTCATGCCACTCTACTAATAGATTTCCCGCAATTCTCGATACATCTGGGTGGTAGCAAGATGAACAGAATATCATGCCCTATGCGTTTCAGCCATAATCCTCTATCTCAGATCATCAACATTCGGGACACAAAATCTACCCTACAATCTCAACACACCATCTCTCCCTTGGGAGAAAACCTCTATTTTTAGGTCCTTGACTGACTTCTTTAGTCTGACCAAACTAGCATCTAAGTATTGCTTTTCCTTCACTTCCGAAACCAAGGAGGATTCGGAACTACTCTGAACCGCTACACTACCTTAAGCAAAGTCAAACAACCTAACTTGCAATCTATCCAAATGATGTACATCACGAGCTAACTATTTCTTATCATCTACCACATGCGAAACACTACCCATGGACACTCTACTTAGGGCATCTGCCATAGTATTAGCCTTGCCCAGATAGTACAACACACTCATATCATAGTCCTTTAAAGATTCTAACCATCGTCTCGGCCTAAGATTCAATTCTCTCTGGGTAAACACCTATTGCAGACTCTTATGACAAGTGAAAACATCAACATGGACACCATACAAATATCGTCTCCAGATTTTCAAAGAAAACACAACAGCAGCCAACTCAAGGTCATGGGTGGGGTAATTTTTCTCATGGGGATTCAAATGTCTAGAAGCATAAGCTATCACCTTACCCTTCTACATCAATACGCAACCCAACCCAACTCTCAAAGCATCACTATACACAACAAAACCATCAATACCATCAGGCAAAGTCAAAATAGGGGCTGAAGTAAGTCGAGTCTTCAACTCCTGAAAACTCTTCTCACAAGATTCGGACCACAAGAACTTCACTTTCTTTTGGGTCAACCAAGTCATAAGAGACGCTATAGAGGAGAAACCCCAAACAAAATAGCGGTAATAGCCAGCTAAACCTAAGAAACTTCAGATATCAGTCGGAGAAATAGGTCTAGGCCAATTTCTAATAGCTTTGGTCTTTTGGGGATCAACTCTAATACCCTCGAAAGAAATGATATAACCCAGAAAAGCAATTTACCTTAGACAAAACTCATACTTACTGAACTTGGCAAACAATTTGTGATCTCTAAAGGTTTGCAAGATAGTTTGGAGATGGTCAGAATGTTCATCTTCACTACGAAAGTACACCAGTATATCATCGATGAACACTATGACAAACACATCTAGATATGGTCTGAACACTCGATTCATGCGGTCCATGAAAGCTGCTGGGGCATTTTTTAACCCGAAAAACAAAACAAGAAACTCAAAATGTCCATAACGAGTTCAGAAAGCTATTTTTTGGATGTCACACTCCCTAACTATTAGTTGATGATAGCCGAAATGAAGGTCTATCTTGGAGATTTAACTTACACCTTGCAATTGGTCAAATAAATCATCTATTCTCGGAGAATCAATAGTAGAGAGAGACACTTTAAGCAGGATGGACTTCTGAAAGAAAGAATCATACATTTTCCTAAAACGTCTTGTAGACTCTTGCTCATAGATGTGGCATGCTAGACACCGATGATCAAGACTCTACTTAATGCGGCTTGTTAGACACCCTATGACATTTTAAAACCGTAGGCTCTGATACCAATTTTGTAACGCCCCAGAAAATGGGTCCTGGAGCATCACACGATATTTGAGGCTACAAGTAGCCCCAAGCTAACCCTTTGAGCCATTTTCATCCAGTTCAACATGAATCAACGGGGTTTACATAAATAACCCTCAAAATATCAACAGAGTAATCATCATCCAAGAATAAAAGAATTTCAGAAAGATAAAAAAATATGACTTATTACTCAACTCCCAACATTTATACTAGTCTGACAAGCCTCTAAGAAAATCTATAAAACCAGCGAGCCATTGAGACATGCCCCAACTTACTCATACTCAGTTATCAAATGTAAACAATTTCGTGAAACCAACATCAGACATCACGTCCTTAGAACATGAGGACTCACCACGACAGAGAATGTAGAATAGCATGCCCAAAGAATCACTATCAAACCTGGAACTGAGCACCTAAACATATATTTCGAGGAAATACATCCCACATCCAAAGATGTAGGTTAGTACCATGGAAAGCAACCGAGTATATAGGGGTGTATGCAGTTTTATAAACATCATCATCACAAATATTTATAAGAAATATGAAGGATGTATGAAAGACTCACATAGCCCGAAAAAAATCATCATAATTATGAGATGATGAAATAAGTACAATAACATTTGTGAGTCATCATATAATTTGTCAATCACTTTCAGTTCATCAAGAATATCAATTCTCATAATGTAAATATCATTTAAATCTTTCGAAAGAATAACTTTCACAATTCCACTTTCAAATCACTTCACTATTCACCATACATACAAGGAGACACACACACACTGGGAGATCCTATAATTGACATAAACCATGTGAGGTACATGGAGTACAACGTACAACCCACGTTGGGGACAGCTATTCTATCCTTGACATCGGAGTAGGACTATCGATATCAAATCCACACAAACTAGTGATCACCATATAAATTAGCCTTAGGCTCACTCCTATGGGGGCACATAGTTCTAAGAAAGTAGGGTTGCTTTATACCTCCCACTCGGTGATAAAGATTTCTCCAAGACTTAGCTCAGATCATTTCAAAGACAATCCACAACAAAACAATTTTAGTAATATAAAAATGTACATTGGGAGCCATCATGTTTCCCATCTATCAAAATCAACCACGTTGTTGATTTCTTTCACACTCGAGTTCAAAACAACTCCATTAAGACCAAAAGGTCAAATCATTCAAAATATCTCAAATATTCAACATCAACGTGCTTATAACACATACTTTCTAAAAAAAACAAAATTTCCAATGGGGATTAACAAACCAAATATCAAAATCATGATAATTATCATTCAAGATTCATACGTTATATCTCCACACATGTAAATTTATCTTTCAAAATTATAAACATTAAGATTTTATAATAATCATCATAATATATGGGTTCATGCTTCAAATTCATGAAAATTAAATAAAAATCATGCCTTTGTAAAGAAAATTACTTTTGGGCACAAGAACAAAAGAGAGTTCTTGTTGAAAAAACTCACATACCTTGAATGATGAACTTTAGATCGATACTCATTTTTGAGATGTTAATCGTGCCTTTGAATGATGGTTATTGGAGTTCTTAAACTAGGAATTTGGAATCTTGAATAAATTTGCAGAATTAATGGTGAACTTTGGAGCTTCTTAAAGTTGATTGGACCTAGGTTTTTCTTTTTGTGGGAATTTAATAAAATATAACATATAATGCTTCTAATAGGCATTAATATAGGGTTTGGATGGATTTTGGGTGAGGGGGAATGACGAAAATGCCACTAAAAATCAAATAATTCTCAAATCTGTCCTTTGGTGGACTGTTTTGATAGTCTGAAGTAGATGATCAACCATAATATTTTACTCCAATATCCAAATTGGATGAAACTAATTTCATTAGAAATAGGACTCTCATATCTTTCCATTGTTATATAGTATCTCACCCAGATCATTGTGTACGAGGAGTTATGATCATTTAAAGTTGACCTAAAAATTAAATTTTGGTAGGCTGAAGTAGATCGACCATAGTGTTTTGCATCAATAGACAAATTCGATGAAACCAATTTCATTGGAAAGAGGACTCATAGAGCTTTCCGTTGATATATTACAGATCACCCAGATCATTATGTACAAGGAGTTATGATCATTTAAAGTTGGAGCAAAAATACACCAAGCCTCAATACTTTTTTTCCTGCATGTTTTACTGTTCACTACTATTCACGGTTCGATCGGAATATTCATAACTCGTCGCTCGGGTGTCCGTTTTGGATAATCCACATATCGTTGGAAAGTTTATTAGATACTCTACGCAATGATGGGAAAGATTATTCAATCGGAGTGATTTAGAAACTAACTCACAATCTAAGCACAAAAGCAAGGGAAAAAAGTGAAGAACTACTAAGAATGTCCTATAACCTCCCGAAGATAAGAAATAGATGTCATTATTACTATCTGCATAACTCTACTAGACACTTACTCTTGTACCTACAATACCAGTGAAACATATGCTCTGATACTAATTTGTCAGAACCCGATTTATGAGACATGATGTCACATACCTTATCCCACCAATAGGTAAGCCAAACTATAGCCCAAAGCTGGGTATAATGGGATAAAATAATGGGAAAATGGCCTAAAAGTAAGAAATTAACAATTAAATATTCAAATAGCAATAATATAGTCATAAAGGTCTAATATATTGGTTTCCCAAGACTCAGTAATATTGGTACCAGAGATGCTATAATAAACATTGGGTACTAAATAGTGAAATACAATCTGCCTTGAAGATGAAGTACTAGCCGTAGATGTATAGAAATAAGAAGTGTAACTCTGACTCCAAGACCACTACTAATCAACACCCCCAACTTAAAGCATTTGCTTGTCCTCACGCCATACTACCTCTTATCATTAGACACATTCATTTAAGCCCAATCCTTATGCCTTAAAGATCATAATGACTTCAACTTTAATCACACCCATAAATTGCTCATTGTACATGGGCTAAGCTAACTTTGCTACACTACTCCTTATAAAATACTAAAACCAAGGCTACATAGGACTTCAAAAAGCGACCAAGCAACAAAAATCAATACTCTAGAAGTCACTCCCTTTTGACAACAACTAAGCTAGACTCCATTTTCCTTATTGCGGAAGATGAAAAAATCACCCACCTTAACTTGTTTCATATGTCGTTCTCTCAAGTAAGAGAATTCCTAACATCAAGCTACAAAATATGCTATGAGGAATTTTAAGTGCATAAACATCTCTCTCATAAAAGAAATCTCAATACAATAAATGTTATACCATAGGCTAGCCCCTATGTTCAATATCCACTACAAAGAAAGTAAATGGTTTGAGATCTCAAAGGACTTTCTAAGTTTGTAATGTAGGTTTTGGTTAGGGTAGGATATTATTTGGGAAAAACATGGCTACTCCCTTCCTTGAACGTCAACATCACACTTTTCAATCTTTCTCTTTGATTATTGGCCACTTTTCTTTGTTTTCTCTCTTTTCATATGCCTAATTTCTTCTTCCATTGTTCACCCATTTTCTTGTATTTCTTTTTCTTGTAATTTTCTTACAATTCTTTCCTTTGTTGAACCCTTGTTTTTTGTAGTCATTTGCTTTCAATGGTTAAGCACTTAGGCATTTCACTAACAACCTTGTGGCCCCGTACTTTCTTCCATCAATCTTCCCACCCCAACTTATGCTTTTAGCCTCAAGTTACATTTTAAAGTTCAAGGAGGGTATGGTTCAAAAGAGGGATAAAAAGAATGGTTCACGACTTGTAATGTGTTTTCTAAAGAAATGTCCAAATGCTCAAAATGTGTAACTAGTGATTTCATTTATTCATTGGCAGGCTTTTCAAGCTAGAATGGGTTTCCACAATCACAAGGATGTCCTAAGATCATTTCTTCAATAAACTACAATAAAATTAGCTTTGAAAGACTAATGGGGAATGTTCTAGATAACACAAGTATACAGGAGATCAATACTAATAGTTCACCAGACTTGGCATGCAAAATTTTCCAAGTGAGCTTAATTTCCCCTTATGCGAGAGACAAAATTGGAGTATCTATCATTATTTATAAGTCAAAAACTTATGGAGTCACAAAAAGAGAAAATGTTTTGTTACAAAATTTCTCACATTCATGCCCTTGATTTTTGAAAATTTTTTTGATGGAGGGGGTTCATTTTACATTAGCACCACACACAATTTGCTAAAACTATAGCCATAACCAAAACCTTAGCCTCATATTTTGGCTTAAAATGGGCAAAAAACCCATATGGCTACTCAGACTTCGCCAATGGTGTATAATGTGATCCCGAATCAACAATACCATGGGTACTCAGAATTCCCCTACATCTATGTCTCTAAACCCGCACACAATGCTTTTTTCTCAAGAATCTCATCACTCAATTGTGTGGAGGGATGGACACAAAGGCGCGATCGCAGCCTAATAGGTGCGATTGTGTTACTGCGATCCCGGCTCATAATCAAAAATCATGGTAATTGAGGCCATCTGCTCCTATGTTTTGCCCTATTTTTCTACATAGCTGTAATACTTCTAAACTTGGTTATCCCCTATTTTTGGTTTCCAACCTATACCTACAAAACATGAAAATTATGTGAATTATTCCAAAAACTTATAAATTAAAATATGAACATGATGGGTTGCATCCTATCAATCGCCTTATTTTTCTTCACTGTAGGATGCCTTTTATAATCCTCATTTGAGCCTCCACTTAGAGAATTTGAACCTTTTGCCCAATATTTAATCATTACATCTTTGAGGATTTATGGGTAAAAGTAGGGGCATAAAGATGCATATTCTATCACGCCATTTCAAAGACTTGAATCATTTGCCCAGTTTTGCCTCAAACTTCTGTGTGGGCTCATTGGCCAATGGTGAGAGCATTAGAAGGACACTACTTAGACATCGGTCTTTAAGATTCTTGGCCTTTAACATTGGGTCTTTAGTATTCCTATTTGGAAGGTCAATTTAAAAATATAAGGAATTTGCTCCTTCTCTCATATATTCATCACTTACTTGGGTGGATTGACTTTCATCAAATCCACCAAGCATAGTATTAACAGGTGGATAGAATGGAGACTTTCCCTTAACGTTGGAGTAGCATGAGATTTTCGTTGATTCTTCTTGAGACTTTAGCACCATTCCTTTTATTTCGGCTTCTTCTTCCTCATTTGATTTGGTAGATTGGGAAGTCACCGAGGAGTCTTTGCTACCTAGCTCACTATTATTTCTTGGTTTCTTTTCTTGATAATTGTCATCTTAAGGAATGGGCTTGGTTGTGATGTTTGCAAGAATTATTTCCTTTCCCACATACCTTTCATTGATGTTGTCACTTTTAAACACCTCATAGGATTGATGCAAGTTTTGTGTATTCTCCATAGTTGTAGCTACCCGATCAAAAATAGTTTGAAGCATTGCTTTAATGCCAGTGGGTCCAATTTATTCCTCCTCCTTCTTCCCTTAACCTCTCAATCTCATAAGAAAAATTCATAATTCGGTAAGTATAATGGGGGTAGGGGGCATTTGGTCAATCACTCCAATGTCCATCTCGACCACTACATAAGGAAAACCTATACTACCTATAGGATTAAGATGGTGAATCTATCTCTCACCAGGTAGCATAGTCATAACGCTCATGAAGTTATGTACGTCATATTATGGACATGGATCGTCAAGATAGGACTTTCGACTACCAACATCATATTTGTCGAAAGATTCCATAGAGAAAGGTAAAATAAAATAAAATGCTACCTACAAAAGAAACTATCAAACAAATATTTACAAGCATGAATTCAAGAGACTAAAATTCCAAACTAACTTAATAAGCCAAATTGTTCCCCGACAACGGCGCAATTTTTTATAAGGCTCAACTTCCACATCAATTTAACTGTAAGGCAGTTGTCATCAATATGTTTACCAAACTTTAGAATCGGGTCAAATCTGAGACGAATAATGTGATTAGTGATCAAATTAATTTGAGATGATAGATACAAGTTAAATTCAAATAAATGGTACAAAAAAGATAAAATGGGGGATAGGTTCCTACACTAATATTTCTTTTTTGGTTTATCTAGTATAAATCTAGGGCAATAAATAATTAGAGTTTTAACAACTTAACATGGATCTTCGGATTATACACTACTAAGGGAGTGTTGTTTGGGAGTTAGTCATCAACATAGGTTTAGTAAGTCAAATATAGGTAGGCTTGATTATAGACATTGATGCTAGTCTATCAACCAAATACCAAAATTTCACCCCTTAATTCTTTCGAATACCTAATAGGTGTGTTCAACAATTGGTAACCACCACCTCAATCTAGGCATTCCTATTGCTAGAATGATACCCATGGCATAATTAACCTAATATTTACCCTTAACTCTAAGATAGTGAAAATTTAAAAAACTACATACATAATTGTCTATCATTGCTTTGGTATCCATATCCCTCTTTCAAGGATGACATAAATTCCTAAAGTTCACCCAAAACCCTTCTTTCAAAGATGGCCTTGAATTTTGAAGAGCCTGGAGCTTTCACTCTTCAAACCCTTGTGGGTATTTAGGGCTTTCATCCATCAAACCCCAACAAAAATAGCATAGCCTTGACAAAACCCATAAACATGAACAACCAAATGGATGCTAACACTAACAACCTCAAACACTTAAACCACTATTCACGCATAACCCCAAGAGGGAGATTTAGCTACACATAAGATCAATAAGCATAGATATACCCATAATCTCTACTGAATTGAATTGTTCAAGATTTAACTGAATGCTACTTCAAACTTGGTTCTCCCACAATATCAATAATGAAAGTGAGAAAATCTTCCACATAGAAAGTCTCCAATGTATTCTTCACCCAAAATTTATACAATATTTTCTTCTCTAGAAATGTAGGCTATGAACCACAATAAGCTAAAACCTAAAAAATCAGGGAAGATAAAAAATTCTCCTCCCTCATGATAGGGTTTGAGTCCTTTTTGTCAAATTAGGATCAACATAAGCAATTATAGTTTTGCCCTTAGGCTGAAAACCTTCCCTAGGCCATAATCGTACAGGTCTGGTTGCAACTGCGATTGTGGTTTACCTTCATGATAGTGATTGATTGACCATCCTTCACTATCGCGACCGCAGTCAGTAGATAGTGACCTCGGTACCTAAGGCTCTTCTATTTCAGGTCTTCAGCTGCAATCTTGCTCCCTTTTTGATCAGTTTGAGCTCTGATAATGCTCAAACTATAGCTCTCATAAGAGTGTAAGTGGTCGTTGTCAAATATAGAACCCAACTGGGTTGGGTGTCGAATCCCACAGGGAATACTTGGTCACTAAGTATGCAACTATTATTAGACTGTTGGTCGAAAATTCTATAGAAAGGGGGGATTTGAATTATAGTGTGAATTAATGTAAACAAAGTAACGAATGAAACGATTTGTGTAGTAGGATTTAATAACAGAGAAAAATAAGTTAGGTTTATGTCCACCTTATGAGTTCTACGTATCTATTAATTATGAGTTATGCGGAATTCAGACATGCATGCACTTACAGAGGTTCGTATTCTAATGGTAAATCCTAGTATCTCTCGACCATCCAGGATTATTTCACTTTAACTCTCTCGAGCTTAAAGTGTATACTAATGGTACTAACTCTCCAAGAGGTTAATCCAGTTACGGCACTAATGTGTAAATAGGGGTTGGTAGCCCTATTTCCTTGTCACACTCTCTTTTCCAAACATGTAACTTTTCTCTCGAACAAGTTAATGATATATTGGCGTATTCCTATGTTTGCAACCATAAGAATTTAATTAAGATGAAGAGAGTAATGATATAAGTGGCATACGTATCAAGAATTCACAAACTCATAGTAATAGATAGTATCTCATAAGGCTTCCATAACCCTAACAGAGAAGTTTAGCTACTCATGAGTGCAACGAAGATCACAGCAGATATAATCATCATACCACAACCTAGAATAATCTTGGTGATGGAAGTGATATGGCGTCAAAAGCCCTCAAACGTTTTTCCCTAGCCGTTCTTCTCAAGAGAGTTGAGTTTTCTCTGTCAGAGAGTAACGTGAATAAATCCTAAAAGTGTCGAATAAAAGAAAAATAGAATTGAATAGAAAAATAAGATGGATGAAAGAATGCTGAAAAATTCAGTAAAATAGGGTTTTTATAACATCCTTGTCCTAGTCCTACTAAGTTACTGCATCCTTGTCCTATTCCTACTAAGTTACTGCTGATCCCCAAGTCTTTAGAAATACTGTTTTTGCCCGGGACAGGTTTTCCATGCACCACTTTTAGTCCTCAAGCTTCCAAAAGCTGTCTTCCTTCTTACGTGAAGTTCCCTTTGCTACCCAAAGATCAACAAAATGCTGAAATCTTCATCATTTATACCTGAAAACATGCTAATCACGTTGGTTAGCTCACTTACAGGAAAAAGGACTAAAAGTGCAGGAATTATATATTTTGTCCTTAAAACTTAGCTAAAATATTTGTAAATTAAGGTGCTTTAGGCGTTGATAACGCTCAATCTACAGCTCTCGCAGGAGTGTAAAGCGGTCGTTAGCAAATATAGAACCCAACCTGGGTTGGGTGTCGATCCCACAGGGAATAGCTTGGCCAACAAGTAAGCAAAATTAATAGACTTTTGGTGCAAGTCTCGTAAGAAGGGGGGATTGTAATATGTAAACAAAACAATAAAGTAAAAGCTGAAAATAGCAAAGTAAAAAGAGGAAGATTGTCACGTTGGTTGTAGACAATGAGAATTGAGGCGTTGGGGTTATGTCCACCTTCTGAGGTATACGTCTCTATTGGCTATGAGTGTGTAGAGTCTTGACATGCAATTGCTTATAGAGAATTGTAGTCGATGGTAAATCCAAGCGTCTCTCGACCTAAACAAGGACTATTTCACTTTAACTCTCTCGAGCTTAAAGCGTGTCTAACGGTACGAATTCTCCAAGTGGTTAGTCCAGTTACGGCACTAGCTTTTTAATAGGAAAGGGTGTCCTACTACCTTGACATTATCTCTTTTCCAGACAAATAACCTTTCTCTCGAACAAGTTAAATGTTAGACTGGCGTATTCTTGCGTTTGCAACCATAAAGAATGTAGATTAAGATGAAGAGCGTAATGATATAAGCAATATACGTGTCTTGAACTCACAACTCACAGCAGTAGATAGTAACTCATTCGGCTTCCATAACCCCAACTAAGAGGTTTAGTTACCCATGAATGCGAAGGATATCACGTTTTGCATGGTGGATGGCGTGAAAAATAGGTGATAGGCGTGTGGTTTTGGTGATTCCGTAGCAAGTAACGATTCTCTTGTTGTGGAATAGATGAATAGAAAAATAATAGAATTAATGGAAAGATTAGAAGAGTGAATAGAAGGGTTGTAGTGGAAGAAGAGAGGGATGAAAGAATTGTATTGTAAGAAGATGTCTTAAAATCTCTAGCATGATAGGGTATTTATAATACTCCTATCCTACTCCTACTGAGCTAATGAAATAAATAACCAAATCCTAATATACTAATGAAATCCTTGACCCAAATGTACTAGGGTAAGGTTACAATATCATAATCCAAATAGATTAGTGAAACACATAACCTAATTGCACTAGGTTAATGTATCTTGGTAACAATCCAGCTTTGTGTCTGTAAGTCCCCAAAGTCTTCAGAATTGCTGTTTTAGCCCGGGATAGAGTTTCCATGCAGCAGATTTGGTCCTTTAGGCATCCATCTCCTTTCCATCTCGTTCGTGAGCTTTCTTTTGCGTCAAGTAAGCCATAAAATGCTGTATTTTGCATCATTTATACCTGAAACTTTCCTAATCATGTTTGTTAGCTCATTTACAGGAAAAAGGACTAAAAGTGCATGAAATATATAATTTGTTCTCAAAACTAGGCTAAAATATGGGCAAAATATATTGATATAGGCGTGTAAATTCGCCTATCATCAGGCGTGTAAATACGCCTAACATCAACACCCCACACTTAAAGCTTTGTTCATCAAGGAAAAAAATATTACGTCCATGCAAACATCTACTTAGGATTTCACAGTAAGAGCACACAATATTCATCAAGACAAACACAGCAATTATTAACAAAGAGTAGTTTTCTTGATCACTACTAGAAATAATTCAGCCTCCAACATAGACTCGTGATGGTGGTTAATTCGTATCCATAGGTTAAGGCACAAATATTCATACAAAACTACCCAATAATCACCAACCATGTGTGTCTCACATAAGATATCACCCATAATCACTTACAATTTTGCATTTTTCGAAATATGGGTATAAGATTCTCCTTGCTCTCACTGTCACAAAGAATTCTCATGTTGCAACTAATGACCATAGGCTTGCCCTTAGTATAATGCTCCACTAATATCAGAATGCTAAGCTTAGGATCAAATAGGTCTTTTACAGGTTGTAATGTAGGCTAAGGGACGGGTAGGACTTTGGCCAGAAATAGTGACTATGTTCCTAAGCGCTTTAAGGCATCACATTATGCCATTAACACTCTCTTTTAATCAACTCTGCTACCATTTTTGTTTTTCTATTTCTTTTTTTTTATAACACACCTCTATGATAGCCACTCTTTTTCATAACAAATTCAAGTACCAATACACTCTAAGGCATCACTCTCACCCAATTTCCTCTTATTTTGTCACATGACTTTACAATTTAAAGCGCTTAGGAATTTGGATCAAATTATGGTCTTGAAAGAAAATGGATTAGGCTTACATATAAAGCTATCAAAGAAAATAGCTAAAGGCTCAAAGGGGGTTAACTATGATAATGTACACAGGTAGGTAAAAAGAAGGTAAACAATTACAGACTGCCAAAGAAATGCCTAAATCATCTCCTAAACTTTCACTCTTTATTTCGCTTTACATACACACCAGGCAAGTTCTAGCATCAGCCACAACACAGAATATACTATTACCCCACACACACAAGGCACATGGTCAACTTTATTGGGAGCATTATAGACCCTTGACCCAACAAATCAAGGAATTAAACCACACACTTATCACATAGTGAGTCACACTTAGAGCCTAAACATCTCAATAGTAATGATTTTAGCACAAACTCTTGTCATAATACCATGCAGCCTATCAGAACAATTTCATGCACTCTAAAAATTTTTTTTGAAAATTTAACTACTAACTACTAAATACGACAAAATCAAACAAACAAACATAACTATATATAGGCAAAGAAGTACAGCATACAAATACCAGCACCCCACACTTAGACGGGACACACTGCCCTCAGTGGAAAATAAATAAGGAAAACCTGGATCATTCGGACTCCTCCTCTATGTCTGGGGTCATACCCCCTGTGTCGGAATCAACATCAGAGTCGTCATCTACAGAATCTCCTCAAAATATACCCCACTTGATTCCAAGAGTGCGTTGAGGTATTTGCAGCGAGGAGGATTCAGCTTGCTCTTTTCTTCCCCTCTTTTGGCCTTTCTGTGAGGTGGATGCTTTTTTTTATGCTGCTCAACTTTTTGGTGCCATTGTACCTGAGATTGAAATAAAGTCATGTTAGGTTCATCTTGGTAGGATTCAATCGACAAACAGACAGTAGTGGTACCACCCCACACTTAATTTGTTGGTATAAACTAATTACGTAAATGATGTCGATTACTCAGACTTCATCGACATACGTATAGGCGATATGTTCCAACAACAAATTTAGCACAGTCATACTTTCATGTCATCTTTAACTATCCTTTCCAACTCTATTTCATGTAGTCTTGATAATACTTTCATGTTTGGATTAATTCACCTTTTCAAGTTATGCCATAGAAATAATCATAACATCTCATGTTTGTATTCAATCATGATCTTTATCTCGATGAACGAGTCATTTAAACATTCAAGAATTCAATTTTGAAGATTATGCAATTAACTTCACCATGTCGACTTCGCAAAAGTATGACAGTGTATCAAAATCAAATATAAGTCGGAACCAAGTTAAGAACACCCACATGTATTTTTTCACTCAATTAGATGTATCATAACAAACCAAACATATTCAAATCACCAACACCACCTCAAGATCTAAAATATCATTATAAGCGTAGTAGTGTAACACTTACGAAATATAAACGAAGAACTTACTTGATGATGGACTCGGAATATGATCTTGCAAGGTCAGATGAGCAAAAAGAAAAGTTTTGAGAGATTTGGGAAGGTTAGGCGGCGCCTAGTTATAGCATTGTCGATTCAGAGAGCAAAGGCTTTGGCATAGGCAGCGCCTTTAGATTTTCCTAGTTGAGCTTAGGCGCCGCCTATGCTATGGCCTAGTTGGGCATAGGCGGCGCCTATACTATGTCATTGTAGAGTCAGAGAGCAAAGGCAATGGCATAGGCGGTGCCTTTAACTTTTCCTAGTTGAGCATAGGCGGCGCCTATGCTATGGCATTGTGGATTCAGAGAGCTTAGGCCATAGCATAGGACTTGCCTTGTTCGTTGCCTAGATTTACAGAGGTCTTGCCTTGTTCGTTTCCTAGATTTGCATAGGCAATGCCTAACCAATAGCCTTTGTTCCTTTATTCTCAACTTACCACCTTCAACATGACACAATTCCAAATGAAAATTTGGGACCAATCTCCTCCTTTATACGTCTTGCACCTACACTTACTCAAAAACAATAGAAAACGATTAGAAAGATGGGTTGCCTCCCACCAAGCGCCTTAGTTTTGGTCCTGGCTCGACTACAAAAACAAACTCCTAGTAAAACAAAATGATTAAAAATGATGGGTTGCCTCCCACCAAGCGCTTGATTTATTGTCTCGGCACGACATGGCTATCTCGATTACTTATACTTCGTCGAGATAGATGGTGAATCATTTTCTGAATGGATTCAGACAATGCTGATGCTTACTTGTGGGCATGCAATTTTCTTCGAGATGATTCTTGTGCATACATATCCGAGGTGGGATACCAATTATATCATCAATAGACCAACCAATGCCTCTCTTGTACCTCTTTAGAGCAGAGATGAGATCCTCTACTTGTTGTTCACCTAAATCAACTGTAATACTCACTGGAAGTGTATTTCCACTTACCAAGAACGCATACCTTAGGTAACTGGGTAGCTCTTCCGATTCTAGCACTGATGGCTCTTCAATGGAAGTCTTCGTTGTTGGTGAAGATCGATTCTTAAGATCAAGGTCCAGTTGCTTAAGAGCATGAGAATAGGACCCTTATCCTGTTATTCACAAATGGTTTCTTCATAATCTTCAACATCTTCATGCTCAACGTTCAATAGCACAACAGACAATGGCTCGAATGTAAGATGCTTCTCTATATAAAATTCTTTGTCATCCTCATCATAAACATCAGCTACAGAGAACACATCCATATCTCTAGGCTGCTTCATCGATTTGCATACATCAAAACGAACCACTTCATCATTCAACCGAAATAAAAGCTCATTAGCTCTCAAATCAATGAGCACGCTTCCAGTTGCGAGAAAAGGGCGTCCCAAGATTATGGGAACTTCAGAATCTACCTCACAATCCAAAATCACAAAGTATGCAGGAAAAATAAAGGTAGACACCTTTACCAATACATCATATAAGATACCAACAGGTCATTTTACCGACCTATCTTCCATCACAAGTCGTATATTGGTTGGTGTAGGATCGCCCAACCCCAACTTTCTGTAAATAGATAGCGGCATCAAATTGATGCTAGCTCCCAAATCGCACAATGCCTTAGATAAATTCATAGATCCGATCGTGCAAGGAATAGTGAAATAACCAGGATCTGCCTTCTTCTGAACTAGCGATCTTGTAGCGATTGCACTATAATGGTGAACATTATCTGCTGGCTCATAGCTTACTGCCCGCTTCTTTGGTAAAAGGTCCTTAATGAATATATCGTACCCAGGCATCTGTTCCAGCACCTCCACCAAAGGAACATTAATAGTCAGTTGCTTCAACATAGTCATGAATTTACTGAACCTGGTGTCATCAGCCTTCTTCTTCAGTCTCTGCGGGAAAGGTGGTGGTGGAAGGGGAATCATTTTCTCCACCACTTCCTTTTTATCTTGCTTCTGATTATCAACCTTTTCAGGAGTGTCATCAGCTTCTACAGAATCATCATAATCCGTATCAATAACATTCTCCTTTGTATTATCAACCACTTGTTTTCCTTTGGACGGATTTTCCAACACTTTACCACTCCTGGTAGTAATAGCCATACCTGGTCCATCATTCCTTGGATTTTGCACAGTGTCACTAGGTAAAGTGCCAGCTTTTCGTTGATTGAATGCCGCCGATAGTTGACTCATTTATTGTTCCAACTATTTTATTGTAGTGGAATGTGAGTCAACTAATTGCTTTATTGAGGACAAATCATTTATTACCTCAGTTACTCCCGTGTTGGTTTCCTCCACTCCTTTCACCAGCTTAGCCAACATATCTTCCATTGACATCTTCCCAGAGCCACACGCCACGGCCTCACGGTTTCCAGGAGGAATATACAAACCACTCCTGTCAGTCTTATTCCTCCAACTACCTTGATCACAGTCCTTGTTTCCAGATTTATCATAATAGTTTCGACCTTGGTTTCCTTGGGCATTGCCTCAGAAACCCCCCTGATTATTCAAGTAGTTTGCTTCCTCCTCAGAATCAGATTCATCTCTTCCCTTTGATGCAACGGCCTTAACCTTTTCGGTCTTCCCTGATAATAAGTGCTTGGTAAGAAGATCCATCTGCATTTTTAGGTGATCTATATCTTAGTCACGTTCCTCTTCTCTTCGCCGTTGTTCTGCAGTCATGCCACTAGATATAGTAGAGCTTGCTACCTTAGAATCCCTGGTATGCCAAGATCTACTCTGCTTTGTCATACGATCTAGCATATCACTTGCCTAAATAAAAGTAAGGTCCATGAATGACCCTCCTTCAGCATTATCAACCACTGGCTTAGTCACCGAATTCAAAGACCTGTATAATATCTCCATCAAGTGGACATTGGTCATATGATGATTTGGGCACCTCATAAGCTTCTTCTTGAACCTCTCCCATGTTTCGTGGAGGGCTTCAGTTGGAAGCTGTTGAAAATTGCTTATCTCATCTCTTAATTGTGCTCTCTTGGATGGCGGATAGAATTTTTCTAGAAAAGCGTCTTTCAGTTGCCTCCAATTAGTAATAGAGTCAGGAGTTAGCCCGTTCAACCATAGTGTTGCCTTTCCTGATAGAGACAATGGAAATAAGCGCAGTCGGATAGCATTCTGTCCAACTCCTGGATTGTCAAACAGCTTGTATGTTGAGATAAAATTAATCAGATGCATATTCGGATCATCTCCTGCAAGTCCAGCAAACAACCCCTTGAGCTACAATAACTGAATCATGGTGCCAGTGATATTGAACTTGGCTCCAGGTGCCAAAGGTGGAGGAATAATAGCTCCTGTGGCACCAGCCCCATCTAGATCATCATCATCATCATCAAAAGGAATCTGCATAGCTCGGCGTTCAGGTCTCAATCTAGCTTGACGATCTCTTCTGTTCACAGATTCTGCCACATCATCATCACGCCTCGGGTTTAGTAGCTCATCATCACCCAGGTCCTCATCATCCAGAGTTGTTGCCCAACCTGAGTTGTCAATATTCTGTTGATGCACTTGAGCAGCTGCCAATGCAGCTAATCTATCCTGCTCCTGTTGAGCAGCCCTTCTTTCAATGTCTCATTGTGCATCCATTCTGACAATAAGTTGCGGTTCAGGGTTTATGGGTAATAATGGCTGACCCGAACTTCGAGTATTTGGAATGCATTGAGCAAAACCTAAATAAAACAAAAACAACAACTAAAAGTAAAATCGAGAATTTTTGACCAAAGAGTCTAGTAACTATCACAAACTTAGTAGACAACTGCATTCCCCGGCAACGGCGCCAAAATTTGATAACGCTCAAACTACAGCTCTCGTAAGAGTGTAAGCGGTCATTGTCAAATATAGAACCCAACTGGGTTGGGTGTTGAATCCCACAGGGAATACTCGGTCACTAAGTATGCAACTATTAGTAGACTATTGGTCGAAAATTCTACGGAAAGGGGGGATTTGAATTATAGCGTGAATTAATGTAAACAAAGTAACGAATGAAACGATTTGTGTAGTAGGATTTAATAACAGAAAAAAATAAGTTAGGGTTATGTCCACCTTATGAGTTCTACGTATCTATTAACTATGAGTTATTCGGAATTCAGACATGCATGCACTTATAGAGGTTCGTATTCTAATGGTAAATCCTGGTGTCTCTCGACCATCCAGGATTATTTCACTTTAACTCTCTTGAGCTTAAAGTGTATACTAACGGAACAAACTCTCCAAGAGGTTAATCCAGTTACGGCACTAACGTGTAAATAGGGGTTGGTAGCCCTATTTCCTTGTCACTCTCTTTTCCAAACATGTCACTTTTCTCTCGAACAAGTTAATGCTATATTGGCATATTCTTATGTTTTTAACCACAAGAATTTAATTAAGATGAAGAGAGTAGTGATATAAGTGGCATACGTATCAAGAATTCACAAACTCATAGTAATAGATAGTATCGAATAAGGCTTCCATAACCCTAACAGAGAAGTTTAGCTACTCATGAGTGCAACGGAGATCACAGCAGATATAATCATCATACCACAACCTAGAATAATCTTTGTGATGGAAGTGATATGGCGTCAAAAGCCCTCAAACGTTTTTCCCTAGCCGTTCTTCTCAAGAGAGCCGAGTTTTATCTGTCAGAAAGTAACGTGAATAAATCCTAAAAGTGTGAAATAAAAGAAAAATAGAATTGAATAGAAAAATAGGATGGATGAAAGAATGCTGAAAAATTCAGCAAAATAGGGTTTTTATAACATCCTTGTCCTAGTCCTACTAAGTTACTGCATCCTTGTCCTAGTCCTACTAAGTTACTGTTGATCCCCAAGTCTTTAAAAATACTTTTTTTGCCCGGGACAGGTTTTCCATGCATCACTTTTAGTCCTCAAGCTTCCAAAAGTTGTCTTCCTTCTTACGTGAAGTTCCCTTTGCTACCCAAAGATCCACAAAATGCTGAAATCTTCATCATTTATACCTGAAAACACACTAATCACGTTGGTCAGCTCACTTACAGGAAAAAGGACTAAAAGTGCAGGAATTATATATTTTGTCCTTAAAACTTAGCTAAAATATGGGTAAATTAAGGTGCTTTAGGCGTGTAAATACGCCTAACATCAAGCTCCAATCCACATTCTTCCAACCCTTTAACTCTATAACTTCAGCAAATGGAGATTAGTGCATCTAATCAGAATTATGTCTCATTTATTCATCTATAAAAAGGTAATGTTCATGAATAATGATTGTGATTGAGTTGTAAAATCATTACTCATCACCCGATCTCTGAAATCAACTCATCACGAACATCGAATTAGTAGTGGAAACTTATACTCTTATATGAACTAAAAGGTAAAAATATATAGTATGAGTACCAAAGTCATGGATAATTAGTAGGCACCATTGGCTAAATGAGATAAATCATGATATAAATACAAGAAGATGCGAGAAAACATAAGCCCAGTCAAGATAAAAAGAGAAAACCATGAAATAAGCTTCGACACCTTTGTACATAGATAAATAAATTGATGATAACATAAAGATCATACCATTAACAACAAGATTTGCCCCCATAAGCTAATAAGTGTAGAAAAGGAAAAACCCTAATGCAGGGCCCATAAGGTTGAAGCATACAATAAAGGAAACTAACAATCAAATAATTATAATTTACCAACTGTCATGCCATAAAAAAGAATCCATCTATCCTGTATCATATAATAAAAAATCCAAAATGTCAGACTCGAATAGAAAATCAATAGCATCATCATTATTATCATCAATTTTGATAGACTTAAAGCAAAACTCACATTAGCAAAATCTATCAATAATTGTCGGACTCAAATTCAAACTCGTATTTACTAACCGTATCCATGAACAAATCTAGTAAGACGTTTCAATAAGCTAAACTCAATAGATTATCCCTATAAATAATAGATATAACCCATACCTTTACTCATTTATATACATTGGACTAAGAATTATGTCTGCAAGTTTGTGCATAATCATGTCTATAAGCCATATTATTAGCTATATCTAGAATCCATAGCAATGCTAGCATTTATAAGCCATATTATGAAGGATATTCATACTTCATATAAATATCATATTAAAGGTCACCCATTATGTCTATAATCCATTATCTAAAATCCATACCATATATATAAGCCATGCCATCTCTATTAGTCATGTCCTATCATATTTATAAGTTATATAACATTTATTAACCATATCATCTATATAAGCCATATCATACCTATAGACCATTATATATATATATATATATTGTCATGTAATACCCATAAGCTATGTCATGTTTATAAGTCATACCATATTTGTGAGCCATTTTATATCTGTAGGTCATATCATACTTATAAGCAATATCAAGTACATAAGTTATATCTTGTCTATAAGTTATACTCTTTGATAATATCGGTATCTATATCCTTAAACATATCCATAGGCCATATTATTAATCGTAATTGGAATCTTTACCAATAATTGAATCAAAACATCTATACAGTATAGCCACAAATTTACAAGGATAGATTAATTCCCTGAATCCAACCAATATCATAATCATGACCTTAGTCCCAAATACTTAAATATATATATTCGATATAACCATAGCATCACAATTCGGGAAAACCATCACAATCTATCGAGTAAAGTAGTAAACATTATACTAAAGGTTCATTAGCCTTTACTATCCCTAACAAGCTAGCAACCTAGGGTAACAAGATCCTACATGCATAATATGAATTTTACCTTATGGATCAATTACCCTTCTAACCCCAAAATCATAAATTATCCTAAATGATGTTGTTCGATCTAATATCACATCCTAACATCTCTATCTAACATGCAATTTATATAATACACCATCTCATGGATAAGCGTAGATAAAATCTTACCTCGATGTTGAACCATAATCCTTCACTCACCCATAAATCATCCACATTCACTGCATGACTTTGATATGTTGTCACAGTATAAAAACAGTAATATATATGTCATTAAGAGTAAAACAAGATCCAATTACAATTTTCAAGGTGAGTCTAAAATTAAACCTCAAAATGGGTTTGAAAATAAAAAGGGATAAAACCATAATTTTATTCTAGAAATATGTTCTCCATTATCATAGGAGTCTCCAGCTGAAAACTTAAAAGTGAACACCTGATTAAAATGAGGTTTAAATAAAAAAAATAATTTTCAAGCTCTAGCAGCAAAAACCCCCCAAAACCTATTTTGAAATCAACAATTTTAAGTTGTTTTGATGACGAAATCAAGGTGAAAATGATAATTATTATATTAGAAAACTTATCCATAGAATAAATCTCAGAAACTCCTTTATTATTGCCCAAATCCGAGCTCCCACACCCCCCAAATGTTGAAAATATTGTTTTAATTCTCAACTTGGGTGGTAATCATAAAAAATAAAATAGAAGTTCTTACGAAATAGGGGAAATAGAGTTATAAATTAATAGACAATGATTCTACGGGAGAATTCATCAAAAATTTTCAAAATTGGAGCTTCCTAGCCACAAAATATAAAAAATATGAAAAGGGTTCGATTAGGGTCTTATACACAACAATGGTCACTTAAGCGACACTTTCATCACTTAAGAGACCTACTAAAATTGTTACAGTGACAACTAATAGGCCAAATTTTGGCTTAAAAAACTCTATAAATTGGTCAACCAACAGTTACAAATTTTGAAAATTATTTTTGACCCTCACAACATATCTAGAACCATATGAACATGAACCAAAAGTGATAAATGACTATAAATCATGTTTTGGATAGAGTGAAATCATAGGAACTTTCATTTTAGACCATTTTGACTAAGTAAGGGGCCCATACCTAGATTTTAACTTCTATATAATCTACCCAATAGCTTAAAATGAGCCTTAAAGCCTTGGGACCTGAACAAAGCATCCCCTAGCATAAAATTAATGTTTCAGAACTGATGGCACTGTAGGAATTCTAATCTGAGGTCATCTACAATAAGTTTTGGTCTAAGACAAAATATGAAAAAGCAAAAGCTCCAAACTAATAAAATGATCCTAATACAAACAAACTATATGATAACCAACCCGACAGTTTCTACAAGTCAAAAATGATTGATAATTGTTGTATGAACGCTCGAAATGCTAGAAATGCATATGTATCAAGGAAATGACCTTGAGAGTAATTACAATATCCATTAATAAAAGCTCTTTAATCCACTAAAGTCAATGGATAGAAAGATCAAAATATCATGAAGTGTAATACCCCGCATATTTCTAAGCTAGGAAGTGAATAAGTATTCCTACATATGAAATCTCTTATCTTGTGATTCATACTTGATTACATGACTTACAATGAATATTCTAGTGATAGGATAGTTTATGATGCATTAAGCATGTTCATATGAGTCACTTAAGGTAATACAAGCTAAGAGTTTTTGAATCCATCAAGTTTTAGTGTTCGATTTTGCAAGAGTCATCTTTGAACGAGAATAACTCAATGTTAAAGTGGTATTTTGGCTGATTTAGACCCAAAAAATTTTCAAGAATCTAATTAGCTTTCCCACGATACCAATTTTGCCTTAATCTAATACCCGAGCAAAAAGTTATGCCTATTTTTGTGAGAGACAGTGAGGATAGGCGGTTGGTTAGGCGCTGCCCAACCAAACATGGGTGATTGGTTAGGCGTCGCCAATCCTAGCTTAGGCAATCACTTGGGCGCCACCTAAGTCAGTTTTAGGTGCTAAAAACACTCTGTTTTTAGTTATTTTAAGGGTAATTAAGTCTTTTAGCACTCCTTACACGTCCCTAAAATTAACCCTAAAAAATATATAGCTTCTAAACATATTACAACCCTATTTTCATCTCAAATCTCATCATACAAGAGCACTTAAAAGATAAAAACAACTAGGGTTACGTAACTAAGCTTGAAGATCCGATTTCAAGGAAATTCCTCCATCAATCATCAAGAATCTTCCTTCGAAGATATGCGTGAGTTGATTCATGGACTCCTTTCGTTCATGAAGCTCAAGAACCATCTTTTAAATTTTTTATCATTATGTTTATGTTGTTGGTTGTTGATGTTCATGTGGTTAGAGTTTGAAGATGCCTAAGATGGAATATTTATATGTTTATTGTGAGGATATAGTGGTATTTAATGTATAAATATGTGAAATTGGTGCTTGAATATTTGTAATATTAATGAATCCACCTATGCCTAAGATGTGCATGTAAGGTGTTTGTGAAAATACCTAAGGGAATAGAGATCATGTTTTTATGACATAATAAGTCCTAAATGACTATTCCATTTCCTAATTTTATGTTCAACGTGATCCCCGTGCTATTGTCTTGAATTGAAGAAGTTGTAAGAGATGCTCATGATATTGTTGCGATATGGAATGACCATGTTATTGAAACCATGCAAGTATATACATGTTGTGTGCATTCCTGATCATATGATAGTTTGTTGAGAATCATTCTTATTATAATAGCCTTACTTATGATAGTGTGAATTGTGGACTCAAATATTTTGAACAAGTCATGTCATGTGTGTCAGTTTCCTCCTATCGAGTCCTAGGGGTACTTGTACCTGAAAACTATAGCTGTGTACCTAGAGCCATGTCATGTTTCATGATATCCAAACTCAAGCTATGATTCCATAGACTTCAGTCAGTCATGTGACTCAGGAAAACGCCATGATCTTAGTCAGTTGTTAGATATCAGTAACATTTCGCCAGTCAACATAATTCAGTAAGATTAAGTCATGCACAATCAGTTATTCATGTCCAGTCCCTCTAGATGGGAGTAGAGTTTAGCACCGATTAAACCCAATGATGGGAACTCACTCTCCAGTTTCAGGGGTGATTATTAGTAGTCAACCTTGTGTTCTAGAACTACGTAGACATCATAGGTTGAGACATCTTAACCCATCAGATTAGGGTTAATGAGGTGGCTTAACCCGTCAGTTTAGGGTTCCCACTGTTCTCATTGAGTACCCGCCAAGTAAGGGTCACTCACAGGCTGTCCTTACACGTGATACGGTATTGACACCCCTTCAGTTGGGGTAGAGATTGGACCCTATCTTAGTCATAACGGCATACATGGGGCATGTCGGTTAAACACTACTTCCCACAGTTTCTGTATCAGTCTTAATAAAAGAGCCCAGGGCGTTCTTCAGATTTTAGTATATACATAATTGTCAGATATAGTCATCCATGTTATCAGTTTTAGTATCAGTCATGACAGTTATCAGTAAACCATGTATTAGCTTACAGGTCATGCTATCACGTATTCACAATCCAAGTTTCTATATATGTGTGTTTGCACTCCCACGTTCTTATTAGTCAGTCAGTGTTGTTCATTAATTAGACCCTTTATGTTCAGCCTACCTTTCTCGTATACTCAGTACTCCAGTTGTACTGACTCATTTGCGCTATGGTGATTTTTTTTTCATATTACAACATAGGTTCCAAGACACGATCTCCAACCCAGTAGTAGCGGTAGCATTCCATTCGTAGAGACACAGTGAGTCCTCATTGATTCGAGGACAATATGATTTGATACATTTATTTATTACTTCAGTTCAGTTTTATGGAGTTATTTGGAGACGAGTTCTTTCAACTCCTTATTCAGATAGTTTAGAGGCTTTCAGATTTACGTTCAGACTTAACTTTCAAATTGAGTTTTTCTGGGTATTTTCACCCCCGTGATTTTTTTCAGTTGAACCTTATGGCCTTACAGTTCTATGTGTTCTGTATTATTATATCATGATTTACAGTATACAGGTATAGATATCAGTCATGGGTTTGCTTGTGGACCTTCGGGGTCATGAGCATCGTGTAGCATTCTGGTTTAGTGAATCGAGGTGTTATAAACTTGGTATCAGATCCTAAGGTTCAATAGAGTCCTAGGAAGTCTGAAAGTTGCATTTAGTAGAGTCGTGTACATGGGTGTGTTGCATGCTACATTTATGTGCGGGAGGCTATAAGATATTTTAGGAATAGTCCCCTTTCTTTACTATTCATGTCATGCTAGTGAGCATAATTACAAGTTAAACTCTAAGTCTAATCCATTCTTCTCTTATTCCAGATCATGGCCCTAAAGCAAAGAAACTAGCCATCTCCTCAGCTCAAAGATCTTTTGGGCAAACATGTTTCCCATATGGAGTTTAGAGCTGTATTTACCACACTTCCTCAGTCCAAGGCTGCATAGAATGAACGGACACTAGTTATTCCGACCAAAGCCTCTTTGTCATACTTGTGGTATGAACCATAAAGGCATTTGCAGAGCCTTTCTCAGTCTCTACCCCAGTGGGTAAAACCATCATATCCTGGTGGGTATACAGGTACTGCCCAGTTATGATATCTCAGAAATCTACGTCAGAAAATTTTGTGGAGTTAGAGATGACTGATTTTGATGTCATTCTTGACATGGATTGGATTCATTCCTGCTATGCCACAGTTGACTGCAGAAATAGTATAGTTCAATCTCAGTTCCCAAATGAACCATCCTAGAGTGGAAGAGTAACACTTCAGCGTTCAGGGGTCAACTTGTTTCCTACCTTCGGGCAAGGAAAATGATTTCTAAGGGGTGTGTGGATCATCTCATGCATGTTAAAGATTCCAGTTCTAAATATCCCAGCCTCGAAATAGTCCTTGTTGTTAATGAATACTCAGATGTCTTTCCCAAAGATCTTCAAGACATTCCTCCCGAAAGGGAAACAGATTTCGGCATAGACCTTCTTCCGGATACTCAACCTATTTCTGTTCCACCATAAAGAATGGTACCAGCAGAACTCAACAAACAAAAAGATCAGTTGAAGGATCTCTTAGATAAGGGATTCATCAGACCTAATGTTTCCCCATGGGGTGCGCCATTGTTATTCATGCGCAAGAAAGACTGTTCTCTTAGGATATGTATTGATTACCGTCAACTCAACAAGGTCATGGTCAAGAACAGATATCCTCTTCCCAGGATTAATGATCTATTTGACCAACTTTAGGGTGCCAGTTACTTCTGCAAAATAGACCTCAGATCAGGCTATCATCAGCTCAGAGTTAGAGAATGTGACATTTTGAAGATAGCTTTCCGTACTCGGTATGGTCACTTCGAATTTTTAGTCATGTCATTTGGTCTTACCACTGACTCTGTAGCTTTTATGGACTTGATGAACCGTGTGTTCAAGCAGTACTTGGAAATATTTGTCTTAGTCTTTGCAGATAATATTCTGGTTTATTCTCGCACAGAGTGTGATCATGCAGACCATCTTAGGATTGTTCTCCAGACTCTCAGGGATCACTAGCTATTCGCTAAGTTCAGCAAATGCAAATTTTGGCTAATATCAGTAGCATTCAGTAGCCATATTATTTCCGGTGATGGCATTAGAGTAGATCCTTAGAAAACTGAGGCTGTAAGAAACTGGCCCAGACATGTATCTCCATCAGATATTAGGAGTTTCTTGGGTTTGGCTAGCTATTACAGATAGTTTGTTGAGGGATTTTCTTATATTGCATCTCTCATGTCCATATTGACTCAAAAGAAGATTAAGTTTCAATGATAAGATTCATACGAGAAGAGCTTTCAAGAGTTGAAAACTCGACTCACCTCAGCTCCAGTTCTAGCTATTCCAGATTGTTTAGATGGTTTTGTAGTCTATTGTGATGAATCTAAAGTGGGTTTAGGTTGTGTCCTCATGCAGCATGGTAAGGTCATTGCCTACGCCTCCAGACAGTTAAATCCACATGAGAAGAATTATCCTACTCATGATCTTGAGTTAGCAGCGGTAGTTTTTGCCTTGAATATTTTAAGGCATTTTCTCTATGGAGTTCATGTAGATATCTTCACTGACCATAAAAGCCTCCAATATGTCTTTTCCCAGAGAGATCTCAATCTTCACCAGAAAAAGAGGTTAGAGCTCTTGAAGGATTACGACATGAATATTTTTTATTATCTGGGCAAGGCCAATATTGTGGCCGATGTTCTCAGCCGACTCTCCATGGGTAGTATTTCTCACATTGAGGATAGTAAGAAAAAGATAGCTCAAAAGATCTATCAACTTGCCAGACTACGCATTTTCTTAGTCGATTCTTTAGAGGGTGGTGTATGTGTTCATAGTAGTTTAGAGTCATCTCTAGTTTCTGAGGTGAAAGAGAAATAAGAAAAGGATCCTAGCCTTGTCAAGCTCAAAGAGTCAGTTCAGAATCAGAAAGTCGAGGTTTTCTCCCAAGGGGGAGATGGTGTTCTTCGTTGTCAGGGTAGTCTATGTGTTCCAGGTGTAGATGAATTGAGGTAGCGAATTCTTTAAGAAGCGCATGGTGAGCGATACTCTATTCATCTAGGAACCACTAGGATGTACCACGATATACGGGATATTTATTGGTAGAGTGGGATAAAGAGAGATGTTGCAGAGTTTGTGGCTAAGTGTTCTACACGTCAGCAGGTTAAGATAGAAAATCAAAAACCTAGTGGTTCTAAGCAAGAGTTCACCATTCCTACTTGGAAGTGGGAAGAAGTTAACATGGACTTCTTGACGGATTTTCCTAGAACTCGTCATCAGCATGATTCAGTCTGGGTCATTATAGATATACTGACCATGTCAGCTTATTTCCTTCCTGTTCGTACTTCTTATTCCATCGAGGATTATGCCAAACTCTATATCAGGGAGTTATTCAGGTTACACGGTGTTCCACTATCTATCATCTCAGACAGAGGTACCTAATTCACTTTTCACCTTTGGAAAGCTTTCCAAAAGGGTCTCGGTACCCAAGTCCATCTCAGCACAGCATTTCATCCTCAGACAGATGGTCAAGCAGAGAGGACCATTCAGACTCTTGAAGATATAATAAGGGCATGTGGAATTGACTTCAAGGGAATTTGGGACGACCACTTGCCTTTGATTGAGTTTACATAAAATAATAGCTATCATTCTAGTATTTAGATGGCTCCATTCAAAGCTCTCTATGGTAGGAGATATAGATCTCCGATTGGTTGGTTTGAAGTTAGTGAGGCCTTAATCATAGGTCCTGACTTAGTATTCGACGCCTTAGAGAAATATTCAGTTGATCAGAGAGAGACTTCGGGTTGCTCAGAGCCGATAGAAGTCCTATGCAGATGTTCATAGAAAGGATCTCAAGTTCGAGGTCAATGACTATGTCTATCTTAAAATATCTCCCATAAAAGGAGTGAAGAGGTTCGGCAAGAAAGGGAAACTCAGTCCCCAGTATGTCGGTCCCTTCAGAATTCTTTTTCACTTCGGCAAGGTAGCTTATGAGCTTGAGTTTCCTTCAGATCTAGCCTCATTCCATCCAGTCTTCCAGGTCTCTTTTCTAAAGAAGTGCATAGGTGACCCAGTAGTTGTTGTCCCTATTCAGAGCATCGACATTCAGAATAGCCTCTCTTATGAAGAGATTATATTGGAAATCTTAGATTATCAAACTCATAGATTGAGGAACAAAGAAGTCCCTCTAGTCAAGGTTCTTTGGCGAAATCAGTCTCATGAGGGAGCTACTTGGGAAGAAGAAGCAGATATGTGTACCAAGTATCCTCACCTCTTCCCCGCCAATTTAGATCAAGCTCAAGGTAACATTTCTCCATAATCTTATTCAGTTTCACGTTCATGTTTCTAGTATAAACTTCGTACCTATTAACCATTTCATACTCACCCATGCATTCATGTGTCAGTTATCCGTGCATCAGATATGCACGAGTTCAGTATGATTAGCATGTCAGTCATGAGATCAAGTTGTAGTTATTCATGTTCAGTTCAGGTTCTATTTTCTTCTATCCATTCTCAGTAAATTCTCATTCGAGGACGAATATTCCCAAGGGGGAAATATTATAATACCCCTCATGCTTCTAAGCTAGGAAGTGAATATGTATTCCTATGTATGAAATATCCTATCCTGTGATTCATACTTGAGTACATGACTTAAAATGAATATCCTAGTGATAGTATAGCTTATGATGCATTAAGCATGTTCAAATAAGTCACTTAAGGTAATACAAGCTAAGAGTTTTTGAATCCATCAAGTTTTAGTGTTTGATGTTGCAAGGATCATCATTGAATGAGTATAACTCGATGTTAAAGTTGTGTTTTGGCTGATTTAGACCCACTAAATTGTAGATAATCAAATTAGCATTCCAACGATACCAATTTTGCCTTAATCCAATACCCGACCGAAAAGTTATGCCTATTTTTGTGAGAGCTAGTAAGGATAGGAGATTGGTTAGGCGCTGCCCAACCAAACATAGGCGATTGGCAACCTAGCTTAGGCAATCAATTGGGCGCCGCCTAAGTCAGTTTTAGGTGCCAAAAACACTCCGTTTTGAGTTATTTTAAGGTTAATTAAGTCTTTAACACTCCTTACTCGTCCCTAAACTTAACCCTACAAACTATATAGCTTCTAAACATATTACAACCATATTATCATCTCAAAGATCATCATCCAAGAGAACAAAAAGAGAAAAACAACTAGGGTTGAGTAAATAATCTTGAAGATCCAATTTCAAGGAAATTTCTCCGTAAATCATCAAGAATCTTCCTTCTAAGGTATGCATGAGTTGATTCATGGACTCCTTTCGTCCACGAATCTCAAGAACCATCTTCTAAATTTTGTATCATGATGTTTATGTTGTTAGTGGTTGAAGTTCATGTGGTTGAAGTTTGATGATGCCTAAGATGGGATCCTTGTATGTTTATTGTGAGGATATGGTGTTATTTAATGTATAAATATGTGAAATTGGTGGTTGAATATTTGTAATCTTGATGAATCCACCTATGCCTAAGATGTGAATGTAAGGTGTTTGTGAAAATACCTAAGGGAATAGAAATCATGCTTTTATGACATAATAAGTCCTAAATGACTATTCCATGTTCTAAGTTTATGTTCAACGTGATCCCCGTGCTATTGTCTTGAATTGAAGAAGTTGTATGAGATGCTCATGATATTGTTGCGATATGGAATGACCATGTTATTGAAGGCATGCAAGTATATTCATATTGTGTGCATTCCCTATCATATGATAGTTCATTGAGAATCATTCTTATTATGAAAGCCTTACTTATGATATTTGAATTGTGGACTCAAATCTTGTGATCAAGTCATTTCATATGTGTCAGTTTCCTCCTATCGAGTCCTGGAGGTACTTGTACCCAAAAACTATAGCTTTGTGCCTAGAGCCATGTAATGTTTCACGACATCCGAACTCAAGCTATGATTCCATAGACTTCAATCAGTCATGTGACTCAGGAAAACCTTATGATCTTAGTAAGTTGTCAGATATCAGTAACATTCTGCCAGTCAACGGAATTCAGTGACATTAAGTCGTGCACAGTTAGTTATTCATGTCCAGTCCCTCCAAATAGGAGTCGATGTTAGCACCGAGTGAACCCAAGGATGGAAACTTACCCGCCAGTTCAGGGGGTGATTCGTAGTAGTCATCCTTATATTCCAAAACTACTTAGCTAGCATAGGTTGAGACATCTTAACCCATCAGATTAGGGTTGATGAGGTTGCTTAACCCGTCAGTTTAGGGTTCCCACCATTCTCATTGAGTACCCGCCAGATAAGGGTCACTCACAGGCTATCCTTACCCATGGCATAGTATTGACACCCCTACAGTCGAGGCAGATATTGGACCCCAGCTTAGCCATAACAGCATACATGGGGCATGTCGGTTAAACACTACTTCCCACAGTTTCAGTATCGGTCTTAATAAAAGAACTCAGGGCGTTATTCAGATTTTAGTATATACAGGACTGTCAGATATAGTCGTCCATGTTATCAGTTTTATTATCAGTCATGACACTTATCAGTAAACCATGTATTAGCTTATAGGTCATGCTATCACGTATTCACGGTCCCAGTTTCTATATATGTGTGTTTTAACTCCCACGGCCATACTAGTCAGTCAGTGTTGTTCATGCAGGAAACCCTTTATGTTCAGCCTACCTTCCTCATATACTCAATACTCCAGTTGTACTGACGCATTTTCGCTATGGTTCTTTCTTTTCATATTACACCATAGGTTCCGAGACACAAGCTCTAGCCCAGCAGTAGCGGTAGCATTCCAGTCTCAGAGACACAGTGAATCCTCATTGATTTGAGGACAATTTGATTTGATGCATTTATATATTTCTTCAGTTCAGTTTTATGGAATTAGTTGGAGACATATTCCTTCAACTCCTTATTCAGGTAGTTTAGAGGCTTTTAGATTTATGTTCAGATTTACGTTCAGACTTAGCTTTCAAATTGAGTTGTTTTGGGTATTTTCACCCACAAGATTTTACTTAGTTGAACCTTATGGCCTTACAATTCTATGTATTTTGCATTATAATATCATGATTTGCAGTATACAGGTACAGATATCAGTCTTGGGTTAGCTTGTGGTCCCTCGGGGTCATGAGCACCGTGTAGCATTCCAGTTTAGCGAATCGAGGTGTTACATGAAGGGACGAGGTTATGGGCTCGCATGCTTTGAGCACGAGTTCCCAGATAACCTCCAAGAATAAATGGTACTTCTAAGATATTTTTCCACAGATATCCCTTTTCCAACCAACTTCTGCACTTTACTCTTAATCAACAAAACCTCAATATCAACCACCAACTGGCCTCCAACTGAACTAGGGAAGGCTGAGGCATGCAAATAAGAACCATGACACATTGATACCATACTAATACCTGCACAATCAAATTAAAACTTATTCAATCTAACGGAAAACCAAGGGATAAATCATGAAACCAACAATAAATCCAAATATAACCTTTTTTGCCTTTCCAACTCCGATGAAAACAGAAAGTTACCCGAGTCCTGTTTGCATAATTCCATCACACTAACCTCAAATAAGGCAAGTTGATCCACTAAAAGGCCATAATAAAAAACATGAGAATAAGACCATCAGGCACCACTTGGGCACATAAATAGAGACAACCAAGTTTTGCTATATATGCTAATGCTTCAACTTGTCTGGATGACCCCCAAAACTTGTGGTGAGTAGTCCAAAGCAAACATACTTCCCAGGGAATAATGTGCTCCAAGATGTCCCATCAATCAAGTATTAATACATTCTGAATACAAGTCACACATACTAAACTCGCAGAGTAACTCATCCAAAAATCCAAGCATAAACTTGAACTCAAGGGCAAAGCTGAAGGAACTAATATTATGCCAATTGAACTATCATCTAAACAACAATCGAACATAATATATCTAAATTGAAGAAGATCAAATAGGTAGGTAAAGATTAGGCTTGAACAACCAATAGGTGAAACCCCAACTGAGATAAATGTAAAAATAAAGACTTCACCCAAGATAAAATTTTCACATTAAGGTTGAACTGCTCAATCTCCACTACCTAAACTAGACTTGAAATTGGGTAAGCATTCACACTTTCAATCCTTCATAGCCTCTAAACCCATCATACCCTCCAAATTGACATTTCAAGGCATCAAATCTAAAATAGATATAACGAGTCTAAACCCAATTGATCTTAGTATTAAAATCATACATATCTCTTCAGGTTCATGTCAGAGTCAAAATCAAAATGTAGTTGAAGAAAAAAATCATAACAGAGGATAAATCACCAGCTGAAAACACAAGCAATCAACTCCACATCTACTAGAGGACATAAACCACCAAAGAAGACCTAAGAAATAACCTAGGCTACAAGTTGTACAAGAGATAACAAAACTCTAAAAACTTGTAAAAATACAACTGTAGCCAAAATCTAATCAATCCTATACTCTATCTCGACAAACAATACCTAAATTACCAACTTAAGAAGCAATAATAGGAAAGATCACATATTTCAAACTCTCGAAACCCCACTAAGAAAACAACCACATCATAGCAAGAACAGAGTATCCAATTACATATCAATATAAATAACAAACCCTCACACGGAGACAAAACTAACAAAATTGAGAGACCAATCTTAAAGCTCTCGACATTAATGTCAAAACCACTATTAGGTGATAAACTAGTCAAACCAGAAAGACGGAACCCAAACTTGTCAAACCAAAAATATACTACACAACCTAATCACCAACTTTAAAACCATAATAGAACAAAGTAAAGCTAACTTATCTTTAATACCGTAACCCACTCTACAACTAAGCAGCATAGCTAACAGAAGAGGAAAAAACAACCTCACCCCGCTATAGGAGAGAAATCATTAAACCAAGCTAGCTACCTATGACAAAGAATAAGAACCATGAGCAAGGGCAATTCTAGCTAGATACTACTCAGTTTATTCATCTACAGACTAAGTATCGACAAACATCAAACAATGTCAATAATGAAAACATCAATATAAAAGGTAGGTGGTACCAAAAAAGAAATCAACAACAAATACCACCTTAGGGCTATAAAGAGGACAATATACTAAGGTAAATGGGACTCCAATCTAAAAAGCTACACCCATAGGAAAAATATTAACACAGATCCACTTTATACATTAATAAAATAAGTAATATATAAGGGTATTCATATAATCATGAAATCTATCTCAAGGCACATAACTATCGATATAAATCTACCAATGCATAAGATCTTTGATAGGTATAATAAACCTAATTCACAAAAATGATTAGGTTCAGAAATAAAAGTTCACCAACCATTTAGGGATCCAAAAGTAACATGTTAAATGGGTCCCAAGGAGAATGAATCTAAAGGGGTCCAAACTCGTACTAACTATCTGAAGCACCAATTGAGGCACTAAATGCACTGCCTCTGGCTGAAGGTTCCACAAAACTATGACATTGATCTAAATAATTAATAGACTACTAATTCTATACTGATGAAACTCTATAGACTACAGATCGATCTCTCTATAGTTATAGCAAACCCTTGCAGCCCTAACCTAGTGAGAAACATAAGTTAACCCCAACAGGCATACCAAAAAATGCCTAGGGCACTCTTTACTGAAATCACCATCCTTTCCACTATCATAACATACCTTAAGAACTCTAGGCTTATGTTGAACATATGCTAACTATGTTTGAAGAACCAACTTGCATCTGAGGCACTCTCTAGACCAATGAAAAATGTCAACACAACCATAGTAAGCTCTTGAAATACTCTAAGGTGATTCCCCTTCTAATCCAGAATTGATGCACAGACTTAAAGACCCACATAGAAAAATTCACAAGGTCCTGTGAGAATTTTGCTTACTGTAATCAGCTTAACTAATTTTAGAGCCATCCATAGTTTGAGATGCTACCTTCGTCAAATTGATAGGTTGTAAGAGTTGACCTCATTCAAAAGGATCCTTACTCCTAGATGGAACACAAGTAACATTGTATTAATGGAATAACCTCTTACCACTACCTTTACAAGTCTCAATATATGCTTTATATGTAGCCCTCGCATGATTAATATCTTGAGAGTAGGAAAAACCTTATTGCAATTAAGTCTTCTGATGCCAAATGGAGTGGAAACTCTAATACTCAAATAAATCCACACACCATGTCATGCTATAAAGTATATATTCTATAAATATGTCTGGCCCACTCATGAAACCCATTCTCATACTCTAAAACAATTAAGGAACCCTATTGAATACCAAAAAAACCAACACCAATACAAGAACTACTCAAAGAAATAGACCTCATCTCTAGTTGAGAAACATTCACAAAAATACATGGGATCCCTAATTCTAAATCTTGAAAGGTTGGAGAAGTTACAAAGTATACCGGATCTTGGGTTAACCACAAATCCTCTAACTGATGTTGAATATCTTTGACATCCATCCATGACTCCCTAGAACAATGTAGCACTAAGGCTTGAGAAATATGTGCTATAGTCGCATCCACAACTATCGACAACCTCGCATTGTCCAACTGGGACAAAATATAGTCAAGGAATCTAATTGAGGCTCATAGAAATATGGACACACGACATTGTTTCTAGAACAAATTTGCTAAAAATATCTTATAGCCTTTTAAAGATAGGTTATAGACAACTCCACACAGATATGTAGAACTCTACTAGAGACAAAGATATTTTACCAATACACTGGTAACACCAGGCTCTAACACTAATTTGTGATGACCTAAGTTATAAGTTCATGATGGAACCTACTATAACACACTAGTAGGTAAGCCAACCTTGTAGTCTGAAACTACTAGCGAAAAACTACCAAGAGAAAAAATATGAATAGTGCAAAAGAAATGACATAAAAGACTAGAATACATAAGATAGTCCAAAAACTTGGTGAAATTTGTACATTAGCTTCTAATGAAATCAAGCTACAAAATGAAGTACTAAAAGAATATACTAATACAACCCATCTTAAATCACAACATCGAGACTATTCTAGTAATAAGATGGAGAAGAGTAATATGTTGAATGCCAGGAGCTCACCCTATTTCTCCATACTATAGTTGCTATACACGGTGCACACAATAATGGTGAGAACTTATACTATGATCTAGAAGCTATAGAAGTGTAGTATGAGAACCAAACACAGGGTACTGAGTACACAACTGCCGGCTGAGATCTATAGATAATGTAAATATTAATAACATGCGAGAAGGAATGTAAACTACACCTAAATGTGAAGGAAACTAACATAGTAAAAGTTAAGGAGACAATAAGGATAACTATTTAATTCTAGCCATAATAAGGAACCTAAGCTCCACACCATATATCGTAGGCCCATATACGAATAAATAGTACATGAAAATATATAATAATATAAAAGGACAAGTAATGGATCTACAATATAAACACATGAAGAAAGGGAAGTATATAGTAATACCATAACTACTTGTTTAAATGTAAGTACATAGACAAATATAACCCAAAGGTACAACCTAAAGTAGTCATACCGTCATCTTAAGACATCTTAATCAAATCATGAACTAGTATTAAAATAATCAATATCTCTAATACATATGTCTAAACATGAGATAAATATCCATAATAAAAAAAACATAGGATAAAGGAATTAGAATCACACATCAAATCTTATTACCAAACAAAATATAAAATTATGATGAACTAACAACAAGATTAATAACAAAATACAACAACAAACTAGCTCTAATAAACAATACCTAAACCTAAACCCAAATTATGAAAATTCCAATAAACACACAGCATACCATAAGCAACACTCATTAAATATACCTATGCGACTCCCATAATGCTAATAAATGTAGGCGCATATTAGTGGTGCACAATTTTCATAAAAAGATAAATACAAAGAAAATTTATAATACCATAACCGATCTAAGTACTATAAAGTAACCTAGTGTATATACCTCTTTCACCCAATGACTTACAAAAAATTACCCATAGCGACCTCTTTTTCCTATACCAATAGATCAAAAATGAAGAGGCCTCTAAGTTATATGGGACTACTCGTATACATCGACCTAGTTATTGTCTAGGATTTCCAATAACCATCTTCAATATCAATCTACTCTGTGTAGTACCAGGGATTTACATATAAAATACATGGGCTAGAACCGTGGCTAAAATCGTGTAAGTCCATAAATCCTTTACTCAGTGTAAACTTCGAGACTAAATTATCATAAAAGAGTAGAAATGTTTGATATCTCTCTCGATCAAGGTAAATGGTTAGCAAAATTGTTGATCAAAATCTATCTTGGTAAAATCATAAAAATGATATTTTTAGTATCATAGGCTTATAAGTTATTCATAAAGATGGTGCATTCCCATTATGAAATACTCCATTTTAAAGGTAAAAAGTTAGAATATTTCTCTTTTTAGGAAAAATAGTAGTAAAACTATAATTTTAGTTAGTATTGTACCATTTACTATTTTACTGAGCATAAATGCACTAAATCTATGCATGGAATTGCAGGTATCCAAAAAGTGCATTCATAAGCATCAAAACATCTATAAACTACAGTCATACCCTTTACAAGGATAGGTCACTTCACAAAATCCAACAAATTTCATAATCATGGCCTCAAGCCCAAAGATATATTTATATACACATACACACACACACATCCAATATAACCATATCATTATAACCCAAAAACAACATAACAATCCATTATTTAATGTAGTAAATAATATACTAATGGTTTATTAGCCTCAACTATGCCTAACAAGCTAGAAACCTAAGGTAATAGTATACTACAAGCATAATAAGTGTTTCACCTTAAGGTTCAATTACCCCTCTAGACCCAAAACACATAAATTAGGATAAATCATAATGTTCTACCCAATATCATATCCTTACATCCCTATCTAACATGCAACTTATATAATATGTCTCTCATGAAGAATAGTAGACAAAAGCCTACCTCGATGCTGAACCACAATCCTTCTATCACCCACAAATTATTCGTTTTCACTCTACAAATTTGAAAGTCCTTCAGACTATCAAAATATTAATCTACACGTCATTAGTTGTAAAATAAGACCATATTGCTATACCTAAGACGAGTCTAAAAATGAACCCCAAAAATGAATTTGAAAATAAAATGGGTAAAATCATAGTTTTATTTTCGAAATATTTTCCCAATAATAATAGGATTCTACATCTTAAAACTCAAGTGAAAATGAGAGAAACATAAGGCTCAATTAAAAAAAATTATTTTCAAACTTTACTGATTAACGCCCATAAACTCATTTTGAAATCCAGAATTTAAAGCTATTATAAAGATAAAATCAATGGGAAAGTAATAATTATAATATTAAAAAACTAATCATGAAAGTAATTTTGAAAACTCTATTATAATCGGCCAAATCCAAGCTTCCAAGCGTCCAATTACTAAAAATAGGGTTTTGATTCCCAACTTGGGTGGATATCATGAAACAAAAAATAAAAATTCTTGATAAATAGGGAAAATAGAGTTATAAATTTTTAGACAATGATCATATGAGAAAAATGCATCAAAAATTATAAAAAATAGAGCTTTTTGGATCCAAAAATACGAAAATAGTTTGATTTTAGTTTTATACTCAGCAATGATCGCTTAAGAGACACTTTGACTGCTTAAGCGACCATTTCAAAAGGTCAAACTATTACTTAAGTGGACAAATGTTCACTTATGTGACCCCTTCAATAGGACAACAATCGCTTAAGTGGCTACACCAGCACCAACAACTTTCAAAACATGCTTTTCACCCTCGAAACTTATACGAAACCCTATGAACATGAACCAATACTGCAAATTATTTGTAAAACATGTTATGGATCCAATGGAAGAATCCAAACATTCATCCAAGATAATTTTGACTAAATATATGGCATCACCTATATTTTAATTTTTCATATAATTTTTGACTAAATATGGGGCCTACACCTATAGTCCATTTTTCATTTAATTTGTTGAGTAGGCCAAACTATGTTTGATGAAATAGGGACCTGAACCAAGGGTTCCCATAGCCTAAAATAAATATGCTAGAGATGATGGCACTATCGATATTTTCATTCGATGTCATATACTAGCATTTTTTGTCTGAGATAAAATCCTAAACAACAAAAGCTCTAAAATAAGCAAATGATCCTAAAAAACAAACAAATTATCTGACAGCCAAACCGACAACATAAATTATAAATGGCCTGTAGCCGCCATGGGAATGATCAAATGGAAATACATATAAATTAAGGAAATGACCTATAGGGTCATTGCAGGTTTTCAAGGTAGGTACCCTTTATACTAGTCTTATTCGTATCAAGGCTAATCTAGTAGGACTTTTTATGGTGCACTTTATATTACTAATGAAGGTCAGCTTAGATATAGTGACCATCCTATTTAGAGTAGTGGTCATCCTAAAAGAGATTCATATTCTAGGTTTTCTAGTTGAGGCAACTATTCTGGGTTAGTTTGATCTTTTAGTTAAATTGCATAGCCTAGGGTGTATTAATATTATAGGGCCTTCAGCGATTTCTCAAGAGAGTATCCTAAGTGTGGGGTAGTTGTACGTTTATTTTAGAGTGTTTCACAAATTAAGGCTGTACTACCCAAAGATAGAGGTGGTATATAGGGTTATTAAGGTAGTCCCCAGGGTGCTCGTGGAGGTCCTTAGGAAGGTAGGATAGGTGATGGGTCAAGCACCAAGCCAGGAAGTAGGAAAGGTCATTTATATATCGTACATGGTAGACTAGAGGTGGAGTCTTCGGATGTTATTATTACAGGTATGATCTAGTGTGCAATTAACTGGGTTTTGCTTTATTTAATTTGAGATCCATATATTCTTATGTGTCCACTTATTATCCACAATGACTAGAGTTATCTTTGTATTATTTATCCTTGTTGTTATGTGTATCTATTTTCGTGGGAGATTCTTTAGTAGTGTATTTAGTTTATAGATCATGGGTTTTGACTATTTAAGAGTTTGATACTCGGGCTAATTTTATTATATTAAATATGGTAGATTTAGATGTGAATCTAGTCATGGACTAGTTATACCCCTATTATACGGTCTTGGATAATGTTTCCTAATCGTCACCTTATCCATGTCTGGCATACCCCTAAGTAGTGTGGTGAGAATCTTTTAACTGGGAGTCAACAAGGATTATTTCTGTTGTTTTGGATAGGAGGATTATATCGTATGGCTGTGAGTCTTATCTTGATTATATTTTTGATTTTAGAGCAGAGAGTCCCTTACTTAACTATGTTTGTATAGTTCATGGTATTCCTTATGTTTCCCTACCTATCTACCTAGTCTTCCTCCTAAGAATGATATTGATTTTATTATAGATATTGAGCCAGGACCCCAACCTATTTCTATGGCTCCTACCAATCTTAAGGAGCTATATTCTAAGCTTCAGATCTTTTGGGTTATTTTTTATTAGGCTCAGTGTGCCATGTAGGGGTGATTCTATTTGGTTCTTGAGAAATAAAAATAGTTCTTTATGTATGTGTATTGACTACAGGCATCTTAATAAGGCAAGGTGAAGAATATGTATCCTATACCTCAAGTTGATTATTTATTTCATCAACTTCTAGGAACGATGGTGATGTTTATGATTTACTTGAGATTCATTACCATAAATTAAGGATTCATGCTAAGGGCATTCCAAGGAAATGCTTCAGGGCTTTCTATGGCCATTATGAGGTACTCATGGTATCTTTTGGGTTGACTAATGGCCCTATCGCTTTCATGTACTGAACTAGGGCTTGGCCATGATAACTATCTCAAGTCTTCAAAACACTGGAGACCACCCCAATTTCATAGTCAATGGAACATAACACACAGTAATATGGAGAGAAGTTCGATCGTATAACAAGATAGAGTAAACTAAGGTCAAAGATAATAAGTTATATCAATAAATACCAACCGATACCGATATCCACCACCAACTACTAAAACAATACTCAAATCCACAGTACTCACATAGCCTCTAACAAAACCAAATACCAATAAAGTATTGGAACATGCCCCCAACCATAACCAAAAACAAGTCTAAGATGTAAGAAACCAAAATAACAAATAAAGTCTTCTAATGGATGGAAGTTCACCACTTTAAGTCAACTCACCAACTATCCACAAACATATGATCATTGTACAAGAAAGGTACAAGAATTTCTAGAGCCCGCATTGCATGGAAATATAGTGTCCAGAGATGGTTAACGGTTGGAGTACTAGCATGTAACTCAGGGATAAGGGATAAAATAGTGCCACTATTAATAATTCAAAACCAGTCAAACCCAATGCACATCATGAAATGCCTATAAATTTATGTATATATATATATATATCATATGTCGGGGTAGAGAACAAGGCTTAGCATGAACTTTTATAATATTAACCTAGATTGTATAGCATCAGCATCATAATCAAAGCACCTACGGGTTGTATGGCCGACCTCTCCCCTGGCTGAAAAGTCCCAGTGCATGTAGTCGCACAAACCAAACGATATCATATGTCACATGCAAGATTGGGGACTCAAACCTTCCGGCATAAATCAAAGGTAACTTAAACACAAAATTATATAACAAGAGGGAATCAAACCTCCCAATCATATAATAAAAATAAGGGGGACTCAAAATCCCCAATCATTTAGACCACCAAGCCAGCTAGTGCAATTTCTGATGTTGGTTCCTCAGGACATCTACTTTGACTGTCGGGCTACACAACCTGATTTAAGTCAAATTAAAGTATTTAACACACATTCTTGATTTATTGAACTGATTATGCATTCGAAATCCTGTTGGTATTACCATACGAACCCCACTTACAAATTTGTTATCATGTCACAATCCATTACCATTATACGATGTAAATTCATGATTTATTTGGTTCAATCAGCATCCACATGGGGAATTCACATATACCAAAGTTTAATAAAATCATACCATGATTCATTAAACTTTTATGCCAATGCATTAGTTCAAGTGACAAAGAGAAGATATGTGACAAAGCCATGTATCATTATCAATTTCACATTTATTTTAAGGAAACTCAATTTCCCAAACCATATGTCAATACTAAATTCATCACAATTAGGGAAAACGTAGCCCCTTGGACTATTTAGTAGTCCCATTCACCCATAAGTTCTAAACCATTAACAAAGAATGAGTATTGAATAATAAACATAGGGATATTAAATATTGAACCATTCATGTCAAAACACTCAACTATATCAAAATACTTATTTCAAATCCAAATAATTAACCTTGTCAGTTTATACATTAGATAAAATGAAATTAAGGGCAAGTATCATGCCTGAAATACCCAAGATTATGGAGAAAATTCAACCCTTGAAGCTATACTTGACATACTTCTTAGAAACCATAGGTATTTATGCTTAATAGGATTTGAGAGAGAAGATAGTATATTAGATGCATATTATGGATGAAAATAGGGTCCCAAGTATGTTTATAGGTCGTGGGTTATGATATGCCCCAATTACAACTCTTATTAGAAAGTGTAAGCGGTCGTTGTCATATATTGAACCCAAATAGGTTGGGGTCAAATCCCACAGGAAATACTGTGCTAATTAATTTTTATGATTATTAATGAAAGATTAGTCCAAGGTTCCAGAGTAAATGGGGATTTTGATTTGTTAACAAGTATTGTTCCAACTAATGAGTATTATTGCAGGTTTTAATTCAATGAGCTTAGACAAACTAGGATAATATTTACCAAGATATTCAAGCATTCAGGGTTATGAATTAACCTAAATTTCCGATTTCAATTGCAAGAATTATTGAATTCTAAAGTTCACCCATTAGTTTCTCAACCTAAATAGATTATTACTCTTTAATTCTTTCGAACTCAAAGAATGCACTGACTTATTCAATTGGTCTCTCAAGTTGGTTGATCTTGTTGAGGAATCAATCCATAACTTAAAGGTTAAAGCCTTTGAGTTCCTTGTAAACCTCCCCTTTCCCGAACATACACTTTTCTAATCAAACAAGTGATGTTCTTGGGATCACCCTTTGAGTTTGTAACCAAGAAATTTCATGATTGTGAAAATGAGTTTATAATATCTCAATTAGTTAAGGAAATTAAGCATCCTCACAACCTCAATAAAAAAATCACATCAAGGCTCCCATAACCCTAGTTATGGGAGCTTTAGCCACATATCTCAAGATAATAAGAAGAAAAATTGTTTTGTTCATAAATTAATTCAAAGAATTATATACAAAACTCCCCATAATTGATCTTGTTCTTCTGTAAGAATAATGACTAAAAATCCTCAGATCCCTAATAGTATCTTGTAATCTCAGAGATTAGTACGTTACAATTTATTTAAAAAATGGAAATAAGATAAAAAAAATCCCTAATCTAAACCTAGACTGGGTAGTTATTTGTTACCAGGTACTGGGGATTTAATATTCAAACTCAGTATTGCCGCTTCAAAGTTAATGACCCATCAGTGGCTTGATGGTTCACCACTTGGACCATCATTGAAGGTCCCATTCTGCTTAATTCTATTTAAAGGGTAACGGCCAAGTTGATTTGCCATCACTAGTCTGATGGTTTGTCACTTGGACCGTTGCTTGATCACTCATGGAAACACTTTTGTCACAGCCTGATGGCCAGGTTGATGTCCCGTCAGACGTCTTATGGTCCGTCACTTGGACCGTCACTTGGGTTATCCATTCCTCTATTTTGTTTATCTTTGAAGGACACTCTAATAGTCTGTAACATGGATGACAGCCATTAGTTAGGTCCCCATTCTCGTCTTTATTCCTGTTTCTTCAATTTTTTCAACTAAGTTCTTGACCTGAAAACAGTAAAATCCAGCATTAAATACAACAACAGTTTCTTGAAAATGGATAATTATCCCTTGTAAAAAACTTAAAATGTTCTGCCAAAAGCCCAAACATCAACACCCTCAACTTAAGACAATTGCTAGTCCTCAAGCAACTCAATACCAAATTGCATGCATTAATAAACACGGTGATGGGCACTCAACTATTGAACAAGATTTCATACAAACACTTAATTGTCATCTCGCTCATGTAGTCCCAACATATTAGGATCTATAACTGATATTATTTACAATTTAGCACATACACAACCATAGATACAATATCGCACATAAATTAGCAAAACTAAGTGTAACTCCAATTGCCCTCACAGTCAAAGAATTCCTACACATATTATTCATTTCGCTTGTAGACAAAAACCAAGACTCTCTCTCTCAAAAATAAAGTTGCAAGCACAACATACACACCCATAAGCTTTCCCTTATCATCTAATATTCCCCTATGGTTCACTCAAAAAGATCAAGCAAGTATTTTTATGGCTTATAATGAGGTTTCAGTGTTAGTTGAGGAATAATTTTAGGAAAAGTGACTTCATGTTCAAACTTCACTCTCATTCCCCTTGATTGCTACTCACCAAGACTAATGTTTTTATTGTTCACTTACAATCCATACTATTCATCAATGATTTCACCATAAACCCAATTTTTTCAGAGTCTACATCAGCCACCCTCAATTTATGCTTATGCAGTCGGTTGAGGTGCATAATATCTAACTAGCTCAGGGTAAAATCCAACTTTTTATTTCAACTCCAAACTATCTACATCAAACTATTGATTTCTTGATAGTAGTCACCCTCAACTTAGGCATTTTTCCTAAGTTAAGGCGCACGATATCCAAAATTGGACCAGGGTCAAAGTTAGATGCTAACATCCTATAGAGAGTGAGTTAGATTATTAGGAATGAATAAAAACTAACACAAGCTCAAAAAGGGTTCAAAAAGGAAAAATCCTTTTTTAGAGTGTCATTTTTTACTGATATTGTAAATTGGAAATTTAGGTCAACTCATAACCCTGACTGCTTGAACATCTTGGTGAACATAATCCTAGTTTTTCTAATCTCATTGAATTAATACCTACAATAATACTCATCAATGGGAACAATACTTGTTAACAAATCAAAACCCCTCATTATCTAGAACATTCGATCAATCATCCATTAATAATCATAAGACATAATTAGCACAGTATTCCTTATGGGATTTGACCCCAACCTAGTTGGGTTCTATATTTGATGAAGACCTCTTAAGCTTTCTAATGAGAGTTGCAATTTAGGTGTATCAAATTGTAGCTAAATGGACTAATAATTAAAAGGGGCTTGCTATACTATCTTATTACATTAATCATAAGACAATATCAATTAAACGAGCAAGTTTTAGTTTTATACACTATGCAACAACTATAACAAATGCTCACACTCATAGGAAATGAGTTAACAGTTGTTCTACCAACTCTTGGGATTTAAATCACAAGATCATGCTCACTTTATTTTTGTATCCCAATGCCAATCACAGAATAACAAATGGTTGTTCAACATATACTAAGTGACAAGAAGGAATAGTCATATAAACATGTTCAAAGTACTTTGGAACATTCATTTTTCATTAATACATACAATAAGGGTGCTAAAAGAAAGGACAATACATAAATATAAAAACTTGAACAATATGTACATCACGACAATAAATGAAAACAAATATGCAACCTAAACATGTTGATTCTACTAGATAGTGCACGAGAGGAAAAGTACACAGCCAACAAAACCACCTGTGGTGACCAAAACATAACAAGCACCCCACCCTCACTAAACCAAATACTTTTTCCTTAAATACATTAACATATAGTACAAAGGAGTGGAATACTTAAAAAAGCCACTCAGGCTGATGAGTCAGTCAAATGTGGTGAGGCTTTTTTAGCCTCAGGTGCAGCAACGTTAACCCTTATGGTGGTAGGGGTGCTTAAATCAACTTCCTCCTGGATCAGAGGTATCTCCATAGGAACCATATTTGGAATTGGCACCCTAGCTAGGGCAGAACTAGTCGATACTACTACATCTTTATCCATAACATTCTTCTTCCTCATCTCTTCATCTTTCTTTGTTATCTTCATAGCTTCTCTCAAGTATCTCTCATTCCTTTCCACAGGTTCTCTGTCTTTTTTCCTTCTTCTTCTTATGGCCTTTTTGTCAGCACTTTTATCCACCTTCTTATATTTATCTTTAAGCGATCAACAAGGCCCTTATCCTCATTACTAATGATTAAAGAAGGATCAAAAGTAGGGTGTAGCGGTTGTCTCTTAAGTTTATTTATATCAACCTGTGACTACTTAAACACTGCCAGAAACTTTCCAAAGTCTGGTAATGATAGCTCATCCAGCCGCTTGTTATACATTCTTCTATGTCATCTATTCTAGAATAAATATGATGTACGACTTTAAGGCTTCATCAATGATGTGATCAATAATTAGATTGAATTTTCCATGCACTCAAGTATTTCTCAAACTATTTTTATGCTCTGACAAACTTGGAAAAATTCTCCTACGTCAGCCTATGCTCAGAATATTGAGGTGGGATAGATAAAGTGTTTGAAGTCCTACCCGTTAGTGTCATAGATGTTGATCCTATATAAGTACTAGGCAACACATAATTGGGTGACACATATGTAGTAACTGACAATGACATACCTGTGGGGATCTCAGAAGTCCCAAGGGCTGAAGCTGATTGTGTCTAATAAGCAGGAGGCCTGTTGACTCATATTTCATATTTTAAGTCATTCTTCATTTTTTTACTATCCTACTTGTGAGTTGCTCGAACCTCATTATCAACCCCTTGTATCAAAGGCACATTGACTTATCTGCATAATTTCGTGATCAAACAAGGAAATAGTAAAGTACTTGCCACTTTGAGTTCCTAAACAAACAAGTCATCAGCAATAATATGGCCAAAATCAATCTTTAGCCCAATAATCATACTAGCAACAAACACTGCCCTGTGACTGACCAAGATAGCATCTCCCCTTGTTGGCATCAATCGCATTCTAATAATAGCCCATGATGGGTTACCCTCATCAATGAGGAGCCTTGATAACCAAGGCCTTTGGGTAGAGGCCATAGTTATACGATGCTCAAGATTTTGTATAGCATCTGATACTTCATATTCAGCCCTAAATAACATCTGTTTAGCATGCAGGAAAATATATCAATGGTGACCCCTCTTACTAGAAGTGATTCCCTGTTGGGAAAGTCTAAAATTTTTTAGCCCTTGGGGCAGTATTTCTCTGTCAGTGCTAAATAATTAGTGAAAAGTTCTAAAAAACAAATTGGTTGGTAAGCCCTGATAGGCTTGCTCATCCAAGTTAACTTATATTCAATAGGCCGCTGCTCTAGCTCTGTGTACTCATGCAACTCAATCATCACAATTTGGTGCTCTTCGAAGATTGGCCACTTTATTGGCCTAGTTGTTATTGGTTCAACACCCTCAATATATTTATCCCATGCTTCATAAATCTCCCACCTAATTGTTTCCCGTGTTTGAGGGTCTTTGCTATTAACTATATTTGCATCCTCAGCTTTCAATGCCTCAACTTTTTCAGGGTTTGATATGTTAACCCCTTCCTCATTGAGGCTCAAACATGTGCTACTGTGGCTACTCTCACTCGCCTCTTAAAACTAGGAGAGTGCCCTATTCATCATGTCCCTTTACCTAGTGTTGAAAGTCAGAGCATGCTCACTTAATGCCAGCTCATTTTTTCCCCTTCCATGTTGAGTCCTACCATTGCCTCTTCTTATGGGCAGTTTTCATGCCATTTTCCTAAATAAGAAATCAAGAAATAATTTTATTAGAATTATAAAGAACTGATGTAAAACTTGACCAAACGGGTAGGTTGATGGTGTGTCAGGGCTATGACGGTCGTTGCCCTGATCATTAAGTCTTAACCAGTGAAGTTATTATCACTTAGTATTGTGACGATCTCTGTGATAGTAAGACCCCATAGAATCCTAATCGTTTGAGTCCTTTAAATCATTCCAAGAGGGGGTCCCAAACTTAGAAAACTTTTGCTAAGTTTTAGGACTTAGTAATTTCAAAATCCCTCAAACCTTGAGAAATTTATTTACGACCTTCCTGACCTTAGAAAGTTAGTTTTTAAGTTGATTCATGATCGGAGGAGTCAATATTACATCTCAGGTGAGTTTTGAAATTCTTGGACAAGAGTTAGGGCATGTTTAAAACTCCAAAATAGTGTCTCACGGCGATAAGCCTGCAATACCCTACCCAGAGCAGTGCTTCAGAGCCTGTCCGGCCTGCCTATAGTGGTGCTCCAGAGCCCATAATGGCTTGGCCAATCCAGTCTGGGTAAATTCTGTAGTTTTGTTCCGCATTTTCAAGGGCAAATGAGTCACTTTACCTTCACCCAATAGATCCATAACATGGGATTAAAGCCCCAAATAGCAAAATTGCTCACCCTTTTCATAAAATCCTCTCAATAACAAGAACTAGCTTTATCATGTTCAAGAATCATGTCTCAAGAACTCACCCCAATCTCCATGAAATTAACAATCAAGGTATGTTAGGTGTTCATCCTTGGGTCACCTTCTACCCTTGGATTTCAAGAACCTCTTTTAAGCTACAAGCTTATTGTATTTATGAATTCCATGATTGAACTAGATTGTATTGATACTCATGATAATTGCTTATGTTTCAAATCGAATAGCATGTATGATGAATATTTGATTATCTTCATAAACCCTTGAGTTTACAAGTTAGTATTGTATCTATGATATTTATGTGTTGAAAAATCTTATGTGAAATAATCATGCTCCCCAAGTGTTTGATAAAATGCCTTTGTGAATTGAATGGGGAAAATCATGACATGTTATTTTTTGTTCACATTCATGTACAAGTTCTTGTATGTCAAGTGTTTTTATTTCATTCTTGACATAGATTGGCTTCGTTCATGCTATGCTTCAGTTGACTGTAGATTCAAAATGATCTATTTTCAGTTTCCAAATAAACATGTCCTTTAATGGAAGGGAAAGTACTTTATTTCTTATAGGTCAGCTTGTTTCCTACCTAAGGGTGAGGAAAATGATATATAAGAGATGTATTTATCATCTTGTTTGAGTTAAGAATTCTAGTTTTGATACTCCTAGCTTTGAGTCAGTTCTAGTAGTATGTAAATTTCCAGATGTGTTTCTCGAAGATCTTCCGAGAGTTCTACCCGAGCAATAAATTGACTTAGAAATAGACCTTCTTCCTAACACTTAGCCTATCTCTATCCAGCCATACATAATAGATCAAGAAGAACTCAAGAAGTTAACAGAACAGTTAAAGGATCTCCTAGATAAGGGATTCATTAGAACCATCCTATCCACTTAAAGTGCACCAGTTCTATTCATGCATAAGAAAGACCATTCTCTCAGAATATGTATAGACTACCATCAGCTAAATAAAGTCATAGTCAAGAACAAGTATCCACTTCCTAGAATCGATGACTTATTTGACCAACTTTAGGGTGCCAGCTACTTTTCTAAGATAGACGTCAGATTAGGCTATCATCATCTCAGATTCAGAGAATGTGACATTTTGAAAATAACTTTTAGAACTCAGTATGGTCACTTTGAATTATTAGTTATGTTATTTGGCCTTACTAATGCTCCATCAACCTTCATAGACTTGATGAATCGTGTGTTCAAGAAGTACTTAGACATGTTTATCATTGTGTTCATTGATGACATTCTTGTCTAGTCCTACAGTGAACATGATCATATAGACCATCTTGGAAAAATATTACAAACTCTCAAATCCCATCAGTTGTTTGACAAATTCCGTAAATGTAAATTTTGGCTAAGGTTAGTAGCTTTTCTTGCTCATATAGTTTTTGGTGATGCATTAAATTTGATCCTCAAAAGACCAAAGTAGTAAGAAACTGTCCCAAACCCATCTCTCCATCATATACTAGGAGTTTCTTAGTTTTGGCTAGCTATTACTGATAATTTGTTGAAGGATTTTATTCTATTGTGTACTCTATGTCCAGATTGATGCAAAAGAAATTCAAGTTCCAGTGGTCAGATACTTGTGAGAAAAGTTTTTAGGATTTGAATAATTAACTTACTACAGCCCTAATTTCGAAATTACTAGATGGGTCAGATGGATTTGTGGTCTATTATAATTCTTTCAGAGTTGGTTTGGGGTGTGTTTTTATTCAGAGAGGTAAGGTCATAGCCTATGCATCTAGACAGCTTAAGCCCCATAAGAAGAATTATCCCAGTCATGATCTAGAATTAATAGTTGTAGTGTTTTCCTTAATTATTTGGAAGCATTACTTGTATGGAGTACATATTGATTTGTTTACAGACCATAAAAGCCTACAGTATGTATTTTCTTAGAAAGATCTGACTCTGCATCAGAGGAAATGGTTGGAGTTGTTGAAAGATTATGACATGACTATTCTGTATCATTTAGGCAAGGCCAATGTAGTAACTGATACTCTTGGTAGAATTTCAATAGGGAGTGTGGCTCACGTTGAGGATAGTAAGAACAAGTTCTTTCAGGAAGTTCATTAACTTACCCAACTAGGCGTCCTCTTAGTCGATTCAGCAGAGGGTAGTGTCTGGGTGTAGAATAGTTTGGAATCATCTTTGGTTTCAAAAGTGAAAGAAAAGTAGTATAGAGATCCCAATTTAGTTAAGCTGGAAGAGTCAGTCAAGTATCAGAGAGTGGAGATTTTCTTCCAAGGGGGAGATGGTGTGTTACGTTGTCAGTGTAGACTTTGTGTTCCTTGTGTGGATGGCGTGAGATAGCAGGTTCTTGCATAAGCGCACAGTGCCCACTACATGATTCACCCAGGGGCCACCAAGATGTAATGCGACTTGCGGGAAATCTATTGGTGGAGTGGAATAAAATGAGACATTGTAGAATTTGTGGCTAAGTGCTCTACATATCAGCAGGTTAAGATTGAGAATTAGAAGCCTAGTAGACCTATACAGGAGTTTATTATTCCCACTTAGAAGTAGGAGGAGGTGAACATAGATTTTGTGATAGGCTTTCCCCGTACTCGCCACCAGCATAATTTTATTTGGGTTATTATGGATAGGATGACCAAATCATCTCACTTATTACCAGTTCATGCCTTTTATTCAGCTGAGGATTATGCCAAGCTCTATCTTAGATAGTTGGTAAGATTGTATGAAGTTTCGTTGTGCATCATTTTAGATAGAGGTATGCAGTTACCTCTATGTTTTGGAAAGTATTCAAAAAGGGTCTTGGTACCCAAGTTCATCTCAGTACAGCCTTCCACCCTCCGAAAGATGGTCAAGAAGAAAGGTCCAATCAAACTATAGAAGATATTCTAAGCGCATATGCCATTGACTCTAAGGGCAGTTGGGATGACTACTTGCCCTTGATTGAGTTCGCATATAATAATAGTTATTATTCAATACTTCAGATGGCTCTGTTTGAGGAGCTTTATGGGAGGATATGTAGATATCCCATTGGTTGGTTTGAAGTAGGTGAAGCCATAGTGGTGGGGCCTGACTTGGTATTTGATAACTTAGAAAAAGTTTAGTTTATTAGGGAAAGGCTTACGATAGCTCACAGCCGATAGAAATCATATGCATATGTGTGAAGAAAAGATCTCGAGTTTGAGATTTATGCTTATGTGCATATGAAAATCTCTCCTATGAAATGAGTGAAGAGATTTTTCAAGAAGCGGAAGATCAGTTCCCGATATGTTGGTCCTTACCGAATTCTCATCCATTTTGGCAAGGTATCTTATGACTTATTTGACAAACTTTAGGGCGCCAGTTACTTTTCTAAGATAGACCTTAGATCAGGATATCATCAGCTCAGAGTCAGAGAATGTGACATTCTAGAAACATCTTTCAGAAATCTATATGGTAACTTTAAATTCATAGTCATGTCAATTGTTCTTACCAATGCTCCAGTAGCCTTCATGGACTTGATGAACCATGTGTTAAAGTAGTACTTGGACATGTTAGTAATAGTTTTCATTAATGACATTTTTGTCTCCTCCTGTACTGAACCTGATCATACAAGCCATCTCATAATAGTACTACAAACTCTCAGTGCCCATCAGTTGTTCACCAAATTCAGTAAATTTGAATTTTAGCTAAGGTCAGTAGCTTTTCTTGGTCATATAGTTTTGGGTGATGGCATTAAAGTTGATCCTCAAAAGATAGAAGTAGTAAGAAACTGGCCCAGGCCCATTTATCCATCAGATATTAAGAGTTTCTTGGGTTTATCTGGTTATTATCGTAGGTTTGTTGAAGGATTTACATCTATTATGTCCCCTATGTCTAGATTTACTTAGAAGAAAGTCATGTTCCAGTGGTTAGATACTTGCTAGAAGAGTTTTTAGGAGTTGAAGAATTGACTCGCTACAACCTCAGTTTTGAGATTAACAGATGGTTCAAATGGGTTTGTGGTATATTGTGATATTTCTAGAGTTATTTTGGGAGTATTTTGATGTTGCGAGGTAAGGTCATAGCCTATGCCTCTAGACAGCTTAATCCCCATGAGAAGAATTATCTCACTCATGATCTTAAATTAGCAGTTGTAGTGTTTTCCTTATGATTTGGAAGCATTACTTGTATGGAGTGTAAGTTGATGTGTTCACAGACCCTAAAAGCCTACAGTATGTGTTTTCTTAGAAAGATCTAAACATGCGTCAGAGGAGGTGGTTAGAGTTGTTAAAAGATTATCACATGAGTCGTCTATATCATCCAAGCAGGGCCAATATAGTGGCTGATGCTCTCAGTAGATTGTCCATATGTAGTGTGGCTTACTTTGAGAAAGGTAAGAATAAGTTAGTTTAGGAAGTTCATCATCTTTCCCGACTAGGTATCCTCTTAGTCAATTCAGTAGAGGGTAGTGTCTGTGTGCAGAATAGTTTGAAATTATCTTTGGTTTTAGAAGTGAAAGAAAAGCAGTACAGAGATCCCAGTTTAGTTAACCTAAAAGAGTCAGTAAGAGATCAGAGAGTATAGATTTTCTCCCAAGGGGGAGATGGTATGTTTCGTTGTCAGGGTATACTTTGTGTTCCTTGTGTGGATAGCGTGAGACAGTAGATTATTGCAGAAGCGCATGGTGTGTGCTACTCAATTCTCCCAGGGGCAACCAAGATTACCGTGACTAGTGGGAAATCTTTTGGTGGAGTGGAATGAAAAGAGACATTGTAGAGTTTGTGGCTAAGTGCTAGATATCTCACCAGGGTAAGATTGAGCATTAGAAGCCTAGTAGACCTATGCAGGAGTTCAGTATTCCTACTTGTAAGTGGGAGGAGGTGAACATGGATTTTGTGATGAGTTTGCCCAGTACTCACTGCTAGAATGATTCAATTTGGGTCATTATGGATAGGATGACCAAATCATCTTACTTCTTACCAGTTCATAACTCTTATTCATCCAAGGATTATGCTAAGATCTATGTTAGAGAGTTGTTTAGATTGTACAGAGTTCTGTTGTCCATTATTTTAGACAGAGGTATGCAATTCACCTCTTTTTTTTGGAAAGCATTCCAAAAGGGTCTTAGTACCCAAGTTCACCTCATTACAACCTTCCACCCTCAAAAAGATGGTCAAGCAAAAAGGACCATTCAAACTTTAGAAGATATGCTAAGATCATGTGTCATTGACTGTAAGGGCGGTTGGAATAACCACTTGCCCTTGATTTAGTTTGCATGTAATAACATTTATCATTACAGCATTCAGATAAATCTATTTGAGGCACTTTATCGGAGGAGATGTAGATCTTCCATTTATTGGTTTAAAGTAGGTAAAGCCGCAGTGGTGGGGCCTAACTTGGTATTTGATACCTTAGAAAAAGTTCAGTTGATTGGGGAAACTCTTAAGATAGCTCATAGTCAACATATTCAAATGTGTGAATAAAAGATCTCGAGTTTGAGATTAGTGATTATGTGTATCTAAAAATATCACCTATGAAAGGAGTGAAGAAGTTTTGCAAGAAGGGGAAGCTCAGTCCCCGATATGTCAGTTCTTATCGAATTCTCAGTTGTTTCAGAAAGGTATCTTATAAGCTTGAGTTACCTTCAGACATAGCTTTAGAACATCCAGTGTTTCATATCTTCTTTCTTAAGAAGTCCATTGGTGACCCAATAGTGGTTTTCGCTATAAAGAGTATAGATATTCAGAACAGTCTCTCTTATAAGGAAGTTCTAGTTGAAATTATCAATTTTCAGGTACACAGACTGAGGAACAATGAGGTTCCTCCAGTCAAAGTTCTTTGGTGAAATCAGTCCATTATGGGAGATACTTGAGAAGCAGAAGCAGATATACAGACAAAGTATCTCCAACTCTTCTCCGTAAGCTTAGACTCAGCTCAAGGTAATAGTTTTCCTTGAAGTTACTCAGTTCTAAGCTCAGATTTCCTTTATAACTTTGTATCAATTCAATTAAATAGCATCCTCATATCTTGCATAGCTTCATGAAATAGCTCAGTCATCCGTTATGTCTTTAGAACTCAGTCATGCTTCAGTTATGCATGTTTAGTATGATAACTCAGTATATCAGTAGTTTTCATTATATAATCATGCTTTAGTTGTACGTGTTTAGTGTATAAATTCATCTTATCAGTATTCTCAGCTTAGTTAGTCTCATTGGAGGATGAATGTTCCCAAAGGGGAGATATTGTAAGAACCCATAGAATCCTAATCATTTGAGTCCTTTAAACCAGTCTAAAAGGGGTCCCAGACTTAGAAAATATCAGCTAAGTGTTAGAACTTAGTCACTTCTAAAGCCGTCAAACTGTGGGGGATTTATTTACAACCTTCCCAGCTTTAGAAAGCTAGTTTTTAAGTTGGTTCATGATCGAGGGAGTCAATATTACATCTCGGGTGAGTTTTGGAATTTCTGAACAAGCATAGGGGCATGTTTACAACTCTAAAATAGTGGCCCAGGGCGATGAACCCTTGGCGACCTGCCTAGAGCCAGAGCCCACGGCGCCCTAACCAGAGAGGCACTCCAGAGCCCGCGGTACCCTGGCCAGTCTTGTCTGGGTAAATTCTATAGTTTTGTTCCACATTGTTAAGGTAAAATAGTCATGTTCCTTCACCCAATAGATCCATAACACGGGATTAAAGCCGCTAATAGAAAAATTGCTCATCCTTTTCATAAAGCTCTCTCAAGAACTATCCCAAGCTTCATCAAGTTCAAGAATCAAGTCTTAATAACTCACCCCAATCTCCATGCAATTAACAATCAAGGTATGTTAGGTGTTCATCCTTGGGTCTCCTTCCACTCTTGGAGTTCAAGAACCTCTTTTAAGCTACAAGTTTATTATTCTTATGAATTCCATGATTGAACTAGATTGTAATGATATTCATGATAATTACTTGGGTTTCAAGCCTTGATTTAATTACAAGTTCATTAAATTTAATAGTATGTGTGATGAATAAGTGATTATCCTGATAAACCCTTGAATTTACAAGTTAGTATTTTATCCATGATGTTCATGTGTTGACAAATATTATGTGAAATAATCATGCTCCACAAGTGTTTGATAAAATTCCTATGTGAATTGAATGGGGGAAATCATGACATGTTATTTTTTGTTCCCATTCATGTACAAGTTCATGTATGTCAAGTGTTTGACAAAATGTCAAAGTTAATATATTGTTTACCAGTAGCTATTGTTATGCTTTTCAAGATCATGCTATGTTTTACTTTCAATGCTATCGAGTCTTGGGGGTATTCAATACCCAAAAATCCATTTGTTGGCCTAGAGCTTCTGTAGTTACCAAATAGTCTCAATAATATCATGATTAGTAGTACTTAGTCAATACAGAACTCAATTAAAATCAGTGGACTCAGTCCATTTCATTCAGTTAACACAATCAATAATAGTTTAGTCAAGCCTAGTACAGTTAATAAATCAGTTTAGTGTGTATTGAGTTGGGAGTAGGATTCATCACCGAGTGAACCCAAGGATGAGGGCTTACCTGACAGTAGAAGGTGTGATCCTTAGAAGCATTCCTTTCTTTCCAGAACAACATGGGCAGTGTATGTTCAAATATTAACCTACCAGTTGAGGGTTAATGAAGGGTTATACCTGCCAGTTGAGGGTTCCACCGTTCTCGCTCAGAGTACCTGCCAGATGAGGGTGACTCAGCAACTTTTCTATACCCGTGGCATAGTACTGACACCCTTCCATCTAGTATTATGGGTTAGACCCTAATCAGTTTAGAGAGGGGCATGTTGTAAGACCTCGCAAAGTTCTCTCATAGTTCGAACCTTAAAGCATATCACGTGAAATATAATTCTGGCCCTACAAGATTAATATGAGACTTCCCAAGTGATTGGTGTTTAGACATATAGAATTTTCTTAAATTTGACTTTTTTCATTTAGAGAATTTAATTACCTTTCCAACGATACCAATTTCTTCCAAATTCGACATCGGGGTAAGAAGTTATAGCCCTTTTATTCAAAATTATTGGAACCACCCAAGTGCGATGGATGATCTGATAGACCATTGAGTATGTGATGGACCATATCTCGGACCGTCATAACTAAGGCAGTAACTCCCTTTCTTGGCCCAAGTGCGACGGTCAGGACGACGAACTGTCAATGCTGCGATGGACCATCGATGTGACCGTCGCCACTGAGGCAGTGTGGTCTCATCCTGGACAATGTGCGACGGATGATCTAATGGACTGTCAGGGATATGATGGACCGTCTCTTTGATCGTCAAATCAATGCAGAGTGTTCATTTTCTAACTGGCGTGCGATGGACCATCGCTCTGACCTACGTAGCCCCCATTTAGTATTTTTAACTCATTTTTAAAAGGGATTTTTGGTCTTTATACTCTTTTATACCCTGATATATTCCAAACAGAGAAAATGGCTTCATTCATCATCCAAAACACAAGAGATCTAGGGTTTCTCCCTCAAGATCAAATCTAAAACCCTTCTCCAAGAAATCCAAGAACTCACCATAGATTATACAAATTGAGTTGAGATTTGGGTTCCCCAAGTTCAAGGGTTGAAAGATCCCTCTCTTAAGAGTAAGAAGAAGTGTTGAAGCAAGCTTGTTCATCCAATTTCATAGTCTATGGTATGTGGGGTTTTGAACATTGGTAATCCTTTCACCCTTGTTCCTAAAGGTTTATTTAAACTACAATTTTCTACAACTTATGATATTTTACATGAAATTGAATTAGGGTTTTTCATCCAATGTTATTGGTTGCAATCTTTTCATGTTTTCCATGAATTTATAGTCTAATGGCATGATTTTTACATGTTTTCTTAAGAAATTGCAGCTGGGTCTAACCCCATGATTTTAATCCTTGAGAAGTTAATAGTTAAAATGTTTGAGATATTGAAGTATCTGAGTTTGTTGAGATTATGAGCTAAATTGCTGTAAATTCTAGATTTCCATATGATTTATGAATCTATATGCTATCTAATATGCATTTTGATGAGTTTAAACTTGAGATTAAATTATGGGTCATTAAGCCCTACTTGAGACTTGTAATTTTATGAAATTTTGTGCTGTAAGCACCCATGATTGAGTATTATAAGATTATTGAGAAATTTTTTGACCTAGTGGTCATAGAGCTTTGAAATTCACTTCACTAAATGAGATTACAAATTTGATTATTGGGTTCTTTGGAACCATGAGATTATTTTAAAAGTGGATTTTCATGATATGAGCAAGATAGACTAAACGGAGTAGTATTTAGCATCGAGTTAGGTAATTTACCATGGTTTCTTACCCCAGAACTATGTGCCACCATAGGTTTGAGATTTTGGTTCTGAGGCAACGATGATTGGGCCCGAGGCTGAGATACGTGATCACTGAGTCAAGGTTATACTCCTTGGCAAGAGTATGATTCCTCTCCCCAACATCAGGTTTGTTTCTTAGGGGGATAATACGTTGGAATCCATGTAGCACGCATGGTTTATGTCGGTTAAGAGAACCTTCCTAAACAAAATTATTTTCCATTGAGATAGAATATTTTCCCTAAAGCTTTGGGATGAGATATTTTTGAAAATGAATGAAATGCTTTGAGTATTTTTTTCCAAAGAAGGAAATAGTTTTCCCTACTAAGACGAGTTAATCACGGTTTTTAAACTAAAGTTATATGATTCTGAGTTCCAAGTGTTTGAGTTCAAAAGGGTTATAATTCTTGAGCTATAAAGAAGTTGTAGTCTCCATGAGACATATGCATAAATTGACAGTATTGTTTAAAGCTTCATCCTATGAGTAATGAGAATAAGAGGAGAGCGTAGATTTTTTAAGCTAAAGTATAATGACTCACGATATTTGTGTTACATGCTTCATTCTACATGATTTATGAGCTTTACATTTTGACTTATTCAAGCCATGTGAATCATTCCTATTTGCATGCATGATTTGATTAAAGAGTATTGATATTGTTTTATGTAAATGCATACACCACCATATACTCAGCACATTCCCAAGTATTGATCCACATATACGTCTATGTGCTATATTGTCTTATAATGTAGGTTCAGGTGCTCAGACCCAGTCTCATCAGTGATTTTCGAGTACCTTTGTCTACATTTCTCCAGTGGTGAGTCCTCGTGGTTCGAGAGCCTATCTCCACATATTTTAGTATTTGAGTGGTTATGTTTATTACTTTCAGCCTAGTTTGAGTCAGTTGGGGTCCTGTCCCAATGGCTCTCTAGTTCATGGAGTGGTAGACTCTTTGTTAGACTAGTTATCAGATTATGGTTGTGTTGAGATTCCCAGTTTTGTGGTCGTTTGGACCGAGTATTACCTTCGTATTTCTTTTCATTTTATATAATAGTGCTAATGTTTTATGTATTCCTTCTTTCAATGAGTTATTATGAGAAGTGATAAACTCAAAGGGTTATCTTAGGGATACTCTTAGTCCTAGGCACCGTGTGACATTCTGGGAGGTGATTTTGGGTCGTTACACATGTCGATTAAATGATTACCTCCACCAGTTTCAGTATCAGTCTTAGTATAGAACTCAATTCAGTTCTACAACACCAGGACTATCAGAAACAGTCACCCAGCTTAATATAGAACTAAGTTCAGTTCTATAGAATCAGTACTGTCAGAAATAGTCACCCGGCTAATAGTAATACAGTTATCAGTGAACTCATATATCAGTCATTCAGTCATCAAAACTCAGTACCCAGTGTTAATATGATCTCAGTTACAGTACACGTACTTATGTGAATAGTATTGCATAATTAGTATATACAGTTATTTCATATATTCATATGCTCCCATTCATTTATATTCATGTTACTCAGCTAGTATTGTTCATGCATATGAACCCATGCATTCAGACTTACCTCACTTAGCATACTAGTACATTCAAAGTACTGAAACATATTTATTTTCCTCTATGATGTCTTAAAACATAGGTTCAGATACATGGACTCCTGATAGTACTTAGCAGCCCAGATTATCAGCAGCAGATTTAGTGGTGAGTCCTCATAGTTTAAGGATATTGTTTTCTTTTCAGTATTTTAGTCTATTTTTTGGTAGTTGGAGTTAGTTGGGAGCTTGTCCCATCAACTCTATGTTCAGACAGTTAGAAGTTTTTCAGACTAGATTATTTCATATAGTTGCTCAATTCTCAGTATTTATATATTTGTATTTAATTTTATTTATTAAACTTATGGCAGTTCCAGCCTAATTTCTGCATTATTACAGTATTATTACTTAGTTATTGTAGTAGGTACCAACCATGGGTTAGCTTGTGGTTCTTTGGGATTATGAGCATCGAGTGACGTCCGAGGTGCAGAATCAAGGCAATACAGTGATGGCCCGTTAGGGGGATAATGGCCTGTTAAGTTTTCCATCGCATCCAAACCAGTAACCAATTCCTTCAAAAACTTTTCAACAGTCAAAGTGATGGTCTGTCGGGTGTCCGATGGTCCATCAAGATTCACTTTTTCAATTTTACGAATATATTGCATGGATTCAATCACTAAGCACACAGTCACTATATTAATTTTAACTTTTGAAAACTAATTGCACCAATTTTTAGCAATGGTTACTCAGACTTCACCCCGTACACTATTTACCAGAGTTCTATCAAAAATGCAAAATCAACAACAAAAAAAGAAAAAGTTCTTTCATCCATTATCACACTCGCATTATGTATGTTCTTCATTATGAAGAGAAGTAGATTTTGGTCAAACCTTATTCTTGAAATATTCCTCAATGCTCTGACTTGCAAGATTTAGAACAAACTAGACTAATCAATTTCCCATTGAGTGATTTAACTTTGCTTTTGTTGAGATTAGTAAGAAGAGATATGGTTTAAATAGGAGAAAAGAAGAGGTGAAGAGTCCTAAGAGGGGAAGAATTTGAATCCTATAATGAATATACAAGGATGTAAATAGTTATAAGAGTTAAAGAGTTAGGAACGCATAAGTAACTAACTCCCACTATCCATTAAATAGCATTTGGGTTGGATCAAGATGACTAAATAGTCTTTTAGAGACCCAACCCACTCATTTAAAATCTAAGGTTCGATTGACGGGTAACCTGACGGTCCGTTAGATGTTCGACATTCCGTCAATTGTACCATCACTCCTTAGCAAAATAGGATTCATTTTGCCTTCCTGCGATGGTGAATGTGATGGTCTGTCAGGTATTTAATGGTACATCGTGGTGTCCATTAACTTTTATCCAAAACATAGACTTTTTTAGCTCCATGTTAACGATGTCTCTGATGGTCTGTTGGGCCTATGATGGGCCATCAACTTATCCATCAAGCCTTATCTAGAATGGCAATTATTTTTCGATGGCTTTGACAATTTTAGTGACGGTCCATCAGGACCTTGACGGCCCATCAACACTCCCGTCAACCTCCCTCAACTTGATCAAATCCTATTTTCCTACAATTTTATCCCTGTACACTTCACAAACACTTAAAATTACACTAAAATAAATAAATAACTCTAACTGTACTTAAAACAACACATTGTGGGTTGCCTCTAACTAGTGCCTGATTTATTATCATGACACGACTTAGTTATCTCGATTATTCAGACTTCGTCGAGTTAAACTATACTTAAGCATTTAACCTTGTCCATTGCATCGATATATAGCTTGACTCGTTAACCAATGAATTTGAAGGCGCTTCCATATTTGTTCCCAAGTTCGACTACCCTAGATGAGTAGACGTGTGCAACTTTAAATAGGCCATACCATTTAGACCTAAGCTTACTTGGAAAGAGCTTTCGTCTGGATTTAAAGAGTAATACCCAATCACCTTTCTGAAAATCCAGCTTCTTAATCCTCCAATCATGATATTTCTTCATTCTTTCCTTATACATGTTTGTTCTTTCATAAGCCTTGAGACGGAATTCATCCATCTCATTCAGCTTCCCCAGTCATAACTCTGTTGCCTCATTCAAATTAAGATTAAGCCTCTTGAGTTCCCACAATGCCTTGTGTTCTAACTCAAACAAAAAATGGCATGACTTGCCATAGACTAACTGGTATGGTGACATGCCAATGAGTGTCTTTAAAGTATTCCAATATGCCCACAAGTCGTCATCGAGCTTTTGATACCAATCTTGACTACTTGCGTTCACCGTTTTGGCTAGGATAGGCTTAATCTCCTGATTTGAAATCTCCTCTTTCCTATTGGTCTGTGGGTGGTATGGAGTTGCTACTTTATGCTGTTTCATCCCATATTTTGCCAAGGCAGCCCAAAACACTTTGTTACAAAAATGAGATCCTTCATCGCTTATGAGATCCTTCATCGCTTACCCTGTGCCCTAATGTTTTCACAACCATTGAAATACGTATACCCCACGTCTTTGGTTAGGGAGAACTAGCCATTGATTAAGACCCATAATTTCCCCATTTATTCTAAGGCTACTTATCACCATCCTTTCCACTCTATTGTTGGACACCACCTTACTCAGATAATTTAAACTTCTTTCCCTACATGTTACTTAAATTAGGCTATTTCTTCTTCTCTTTCTCTACCTGCTGGATGTATACCACCAACTTAGAAATATCCCTGTCCATGATTAACAAGTCATCCTTACTCTCAAGAATTAACTTATGATACAATCCTGAAGAAAACTTTCTCATCTGAGCCCTTATTCTAGAGACCATCTACGAGGCATACCAAGATAACTAGTGAAACTTCAAGGCATATTCCTTGGCCGACACTTAACCTGCTTCAAATTGACAAACTCTTTTGGTTTTGCTTCCCACAACAAAAAAGGAAAAAAGTGGTCTAGAAAAGTATTAGAAAAATCCTCCTACAGAGATGGCTCAGCACCATCACCCCTTGATTGTTCCTATTCCTCTACCATTGCTACGCCATATCTTTTAGCTGGTAAGCAGTAAACTCCATGCCCCCCACATTCATGGCATGCATAACTTGGAAAATCTTCTCTATTTTATTGAGAAAACCCTGAGGATCCTCCTTCATCTTAGAACCCATAAAGTCAGAGGGTTAAACCTTATGAACTGTCCAACCCATATATCCTCAAAAAATTGAGTAATAGGAACTCCACGCTCAGAATTAATAGCTACCAACTATGCAAATATATGGATGGACTAAAGAAACTTAGAGTTTGTCACTTAAGCCCAAGGATTCTACGATGGACTAGAGGGAATCGGTAAAACTCCAGGACAATTAGGAACTGGACACCTAGACTGAGTATGGATCCCATGAGTAGCACGTGTCCTATCAAAATTATCCCAGTCGTGACATAGGAGTTTCTATGAGCTTCAAATTGTCAAGGCATAATCAAAAAAGCGAACAAACAAAAATTACAGATGATTTTTGGACTTAGACTTTAAAGCTTAATAATAGAACACATGAAAGATAAACATTCCTAAATGACTTATATACTCTCCCTTATGAGTGTGACAAGATACACACCCTTAAAATAGTCTCTATTCGATACGAATTTATGGACTCCTATGTGACCATAAACACAGGGCTCTAATACTAATTTGACATGACCCAAACTAGGTCCTAGTTATGTAGGGTGCCTCAGGTCTAATCGGGATAGGTGAGCATCCCCAGTACCTACTAATAACCTCCTTGTACCTTTTGTTCGATAAATTTTGATTATATAACATAAAAATATGGTGTAATCATAAACCAAATACAGTCAAACGGTGCCTACCCTAATACCAATACCAACACCACCTATGCAGAACTAAAGTAGTCCTAAATAATATCTATCTAAAATAAAAATAATATCTAGTCGGGATATGCCCCCAACCATATATAAAAAACAAAGTATAAGAAATAACAAAATTATGTACAGAAGTACATAACATGGAATGGAGCCTTTCGCAGTATGGAACCTCACCACTTTAATCTGACACAAAGATGTCCCCGAATACAAATTATTGAGTAGCAGGAGTAGTATGACCGATTCTTGCATCGCGTAGGGATACAATTCCCAAATATGTATTAGCATGTGAATGATAGCATGTATACAGGAGTAAGGAAAAAATAATGGTAATATTTAAAACAATGTAAATAACCATATCATATCATATCCATACATATAAATATAATTCATGCCGAGAAATGGAATAAAGTTTAGCATGATTTAAGACCTTTAACAAGTGTTTGTGTAGCATTTATTTCATGATCCACCCATGTTCTGTATTGGTCCAGTATTACCCCCTGAATAAGCCCTAGTACGTGTAGCCACATAAACTAGAGATATCACAGGGATTGGGGATTCTCGTGTACCTTTCACCCTCCATGATACATATATACAAGTATAAAATTAGGGAATTTCTATGAACCCTAAAAGTAAAATATTTCCATGACCAACCCTCATGTCGGAAAATATGAGTTTCCAGTGTCTGTCTTTTGGACTCACACCATCATGATACGTAAACAAAACTCTCCATTATTTCCCAATTAAAACCATTAACAGACAACCAAACCACCAATTTCATGTGTTAATTACCATGTATTATCTAGTGGTATCTTCATATCGACTATAACTTGCAAGTGTTGTCCTTACCCAACACTTAGAGGATTCTCATGTACCCCATAGGATTTCCAACTTACCAAAACCACGGCCACTGAGGCGTTACCAAATCATTTAAAACCATCAAAACCAATTTAAGTTCCATTACCATATTATGCAATGCAATAATTTCAATAAAATTCAAACTAAGTGACAAAACCACTCTTATAGGAATTTTAACAAACATGTTAAGGGAATATAGTTTCAATAACAAAAACTAAGAACCAATTGACCATTCAATGAAACCACATGTTCAATTCTACGATTTTAACATGAAAACCATAACAAAAGTATGGGAAAATAGTATTCATCTATTAACAACCAAAACCCCCAACATATAATTCAAAAAAAATAATACCCATTATTAAATCATGAAAATCATTCATTAAAATATGAATTTAGTTAAACTAACAATGAGGAAGGAGTAAAATTACCTTAGACACCAAAGAAGACAGGGAGGAGTAACATTGACTTAGACACCAAAGAAGATAGAGAAAAACCACCCATGTAAGACCCAAATTAAATATATTAGAGAAACCCTAGCCATTCTTAAAGTAAGAGAAATAAGAGAGATTTGAGACTGTTTTAAGTGTTTTTGATTGAGAATACTGGGTTAAATAATGTCCCAAAAGTTATTTAAGTCACGAGGTCAAAGGAGGTTAATAGGAAAAATGTCCAGAATACCCCCACTGTAAATTGTAAATGAAATACTTAGACATAGAACCATGAGAAGAGCAGCTACTTTTACTATTTCTAGGATTGGTACGACTAGGGGGCTTGAGTCGTACCCTATGGATATGAGTCATATCCTTCTCTCCCTTATCTCTCATATCCTGGGCAGTGTGGTAAGGGTTCCTCACTTTCATAGGTATGAGCGATCACTCACTAATTTTAACTAAAGCATACAAGTTATACCCAACATAATCGTATGGATTGAATTTTCAATATGAGTGGATTGTTTTGCAAACTATTAGTGTATATGACTAGAGGGTGAGTCTTACCCATTGGATATGACTCATGGGGGTGTAGATGCACCCTTAAAATTATGTGTGACCTAGTATAAGCCTAGGGTATGAGTAAGGGTACTACTCATACCCTAGGGTTTGATTACTAAGGAAATTGTACCCCTGAACGGGTTTAATTTTCAGAATTTAACTAAGGACCTTGTGGTCATTTTCCATGATTAAAACCCTAAATACTCTCCTAAGCTCATCATTGAAGGATTGGAGGCTAGGGTTTCAAGGGTTATCTTCAAGAGGCAAAGTGATGTCAATATTATTGGTTATTCAAGTTGTTTAAGGCATGTAACTCTTACCCTTGCTAAATAACTTCAAATTCATGTATTTTACACTTTGATTAGTAAGTGTACATGGTGGTTTTGAAATCAAATAAAAGGGTTTTGTTGCCTAATTATGAATAATGTTGATTCTTGCTTAGACTTATAATTATACATGTCATTGATGAATATTTTCATATGTGAGTTATTTTTTAATATTTTTTTGCATGAAGGTATTGAGTAACACAAATATTAATGATTTATACCCTGAAGTTGGCCTTGGTAAAGGCATGCACACTAGGTGTTTGTGAAAATTTCTAAGTGAGATAACTAGTTACATGATGATGATGTTTTGAACTAGGGCAATGGCCCAATATGTTTGAATGCTTTATAAATGATCTGCTGAAGGTAAAATAAGGCATGTATTGTGTAATTGATTACCTAGATGGTTTGATGAATAAGAATTGGGTTAAAGTTCCTAACGTAAAAATGAACTTTTATTGTATATTGAACTAATGTGTGGTATGAATGTTATATAATATTGCCAATGAAATATGACTAGTTTTTGAGGGTCTTGATGACCATAAATTGTATTGTATGATGAATTAAACTAAGGCATTGGCATATTGGAGTTGTTGAGCAACAAATTCTCCATGGGGACCATGTGGTCATGTATAATGTAGAGTTGTCTAAATAGGTTAAAGTCCTTTTATGTGTATTGAATGAATTATGATATATGGACAATGGGTTAAAGTCCCAATCTCAATTAATTATAGTCGTGATGGCTTGTAGTGAGAGTCCCCTACCTAATATAAACGCATGAGGTTAGAGTCCCTTATTTAAATGTGTCAGCATATGGTTAGAGTCCCCAATATAACATAGCTTGAAGTTAGAGTCCCTTGCCTAATGAAACATCTCATGGTTGAGAAAACTTATTAAATAGATATGTGTATGCTGTTAAATGTCCTTTGGTAATGATAACATAAATATGGTTGAAGTCTTTATCTATTGAGAGTGTTGGGATCTGTAAGTATGCAAGGTTGGAGTCCTCTACTTTATGCATGATGAATAAATACTTCATGAGTATTATTAGAACTCTTTTAATTGTTAACATGTGATTTACCTATATGTATGGATAAGGTCTTAAATATAGTTGAATATGATATATTGACTTATTATTGATTGATGATTACATTTTATCCTTATGTATGAGTTATATGCTAATGTTCCAACTGCTAACTATCTATGGATGTTATCTCATGATACGGCATAGGGGCCAGAGCATCTTCTTCTCTTCCTACATAGCTATTTGGTAATCGAAGTGGTTCGTGCATTAACTTTGGAGTGGTAAGCTTCCTTATTTCAGAAGACATTTATTCTTGGTCTCATATCTTTAGACTTAGCCTTATTTTAACTTGGTTCGACTATTGGTGGGGGCTTTTCCTAACATATACATTTCAAAACTTCGATTTGTATGAAGGTATTATGGATAAATATGGACTTGGGTATTTTGATTAGTTGATGAATCTAATAAAGTGTTTAAACATATTTAAGTGATGACTTGTAGTATGATTTCTCCTATCTAATTGTATTTTTGAATTCACCCGACCCTTATGGATTGTTGTTGATAATTATGTTAGGTTATTGAGGTGACCTCCAGTTCATATGGGCTTGAGGTTCCCCTATGACATGGCCTATTTTAAGGTCGTGCCTAGTTAGTATCAGAGCCTAGGTTCTCGAACATTTAGGTGTCCACAATACCGTGTCAAATAGAGTCTTTCTTATAGGTATGAAGCATGCCATACTTATAAAAGAGGGGCTACGAGATATTTTAGGAATGCTCCCCTTTCTTGTGTTTCAATCTCAGGTTATAGAGTCTAAGATCTTGGATTTTTCCCCTTCTGAAGGCCATATAGATGAAGCTCATCAAACTTTTGGTGTTTGAACAAGGCTAGGGCTGTGGCATCTGACCATCTTTATGGGGTTACACCATTCCCCACTAACCCTACTTATAATGATGACACTCTTACTCATCCACTACCTGGGGATGATTCTAATGCTGAGTTTTGTCGCTCTATCAACCTCTTGACTCAGTTAGTAGCTTCTCAATCGGAGTGTGTCATCCGACTACTCTATCTACTAATGCTGCAAGAATTGGCCAATTCATGAGGTTAATCCCTCCTATGTTTATGAGTATGAAGGATGAGAAATATCCTCAAAGCTTTATTGATGAAAAAGAGAAGATTTTTTAGATCATGTATGCTTTAGAAATTAAAGCCATTGGCATTGCTTCCTACCAATTGAAATATGTAGTATACCAATTCTATAAAGAGTGGGAGTTGTCTAGGGGTGTATATGTTAGCCCATCTCGGTAGGAGGATTTCTTTGAGGCTTTCTTAGACAGCTTCTTTTCTCACAAGTTTAGGAAGGCAAAAGCAGAAGATTTTTTAAACTTGAAGCAATAGAGGTTGTCTATTTAAGAATATGCCTTAAAATTTCATCAATTGTTAAAGTATGCTCCCGAGATGGTCTAGCATGAGGGATAGGATGCATAAGTTTGTCCTCGAGTTTGTCGCATGAGTTAGTTCTTGAGAGCAACGCAAATTTGTTGATTAAAAATATACACATCTATAGGTTGATCGTATATATACAATAAGTAGAGAAAGAGGAAAAAATCAAGTTGAGTATAGTGAAAAAAAAAGTGAAGAAGTTCAGGTATTTTGAGCTAGTTGATAGAGATGGGGGTAAGTTTCCATAAAAGAAGTGAGGGGATTTCAAGTTCTTTCTCCTCTGCTAGTGTTCACTCTCCTTAACCAAAGTTGTTAGGTGATCATCGATCTCAGTTTAATGGTGGTTTATAAGCACAGGGTACCATATTTTAGGCTAGTAGTGCCCAGTCAGCTACACCTCACTCTCCTTGTAGATTCTGTGGTCAGAGTCATCATGGTTAGTGTTTGAAAGGGAGAAACAAATGTTTCCATTGTATTCAAATTGGGCACATGCAGCAGAATTGCCCCTCTCTAGTTGCTTCTTAGGCTAATAGGTCCCCTATTCCTACTCCACCTACTCCCTCACTAAAGGGTGCTATGTTTAAGTTTGCTTCTGTTTCTGGCATCGGCATTCGCTGAAACTACTTTTATTCACTTGCTACTCACCAAGATTCTGAGACATCTCCTTATGTTGACATGGGTTTTCTCCCATAATGTATATTGTTTGCTTGATCGAAGGTCTACTCTTTCTTATGTGACCCCATATATGGTCTTGTATCTTGATTATAATCATGAGAGTTTTTTGATTCCTTTTTTTGTTTATACCCAATCGGAGACCCCTGTGATTATTAGAAGGGTTTATAAGGGGTGTGTGATATTCGTTGGTGGTAGAGATAATCTTGCAGACTTGATAGAGTTGGACGTGGTCTATTTTTTATTCATTTTAGGGATGGATTTGTTGAAATCTTGCTAGCTTTATTAGAATTTTGGACTCGTAAAGTCATGTTTAGACTCCCTAATAAGTCGTTCATTGTATTGGAAGGCGGTTCCCTACTGCTTAAGGGAAGGTTTATTTCATATTTAAAGGCCCAAAAGTTGATTTCAAAAGGGCATCTATATCATTTTGTCTGAGTGAAAGATTCTAACTTGGAAGAGCCTTTGGTAGGTTTCATTCTAATGATTAATGAGTTTCTTGAGGTATTTCCCAATGATCTTCCTGGTGTTCCTCCCAATAGGGAAATTTATTTAAGGATTGATCTTATTCTAGACACTAGTTTGATTTCTATCTCTCCTTATAGAATGGATCTTGTAGAGCTAAAAGAACTTAAGGATTAATTGAAAGACATCTTAGATAAAGTTTTTATCCACCCTAGTATGTCTTTGTAGGGTGCTCCCGTGTTGTTCTTGCGCAATAAGGATGGTTCCCTTCGTATGTGCATTGATTATCATTAGTTAAACAAAATGACAATAAATAATAAATATCTACTACCTAGGATAGATGATTTGTTAGATAAACTTTAGGGTGCGAAGTTCTTCTCTAAGAGTGATCTTAGATCAGTTTATCATCAGCTTAAAATTAAGGATGCGAATATCCCTAAAACTTTTTTTAGAACTTGGTATGGTCACTATAAGTTTCATGTCATATCTTTTGGGTTAACTAATGCCCCAACGACATTCATGGACTTAATAAATAGGGTTTGTAATCTGTTCTTGGACATGTTTATCATTTTTTCATTGATGATATCTTGATTTATTTTGAGAGTTAGGCAGATCCAATAGATCACCTCGTGTCATGTTGCAAACGTTAACAAATCATGGTTTGTATGCCATGTTCTCCAAGTGTGAGTTTTGGATAAAGGCAATATCTTTTCTTAGTTATGTTATCTCTAGTGAAGGGATCATGGTTGATCCATAAAAGGTTACGGTGTTTAAGAATTGGTGTAGACCTATGACTCTAACCGATATTCAGAGCTTCGTAGGTCTGGTCGATTACTATAGGAGGTTCGTGGAGAGATTTTCTACTATAGCTTCCCCATTGACAAAGTTGACCCAAAAGAAGGTCAAGTTCCTATGGTCCGATGAATATGAGGGTAGTTTTAATACATTGAAAGCTAAATTGACTTTGGCCCAACCTTACTCGAGTGTAGGATGGTTTTGTAGTATATTGTGATTCTTCTCAGGTTGGCCTTGTTTGCGTGTTGATGCAACATGGTAGGGCGGTGGCCTTTGTTTCTAGGCAACTGAAAGTTTATGAAAAGAACTACCCTACTCATGACTTAGTATTCTTAGCAGTGGTCCTTGCGTTAAATATTTGGTGGTATTATCTTTTTGGGGTTCATGTTAATATCTTTTCCAATCATAAGAGTCTCAAATATGTGTTTACTCAAAAGGAGTTGAATCTCTAAAGAAGGTGGCTTGAGCAATTAAAAGACTATGATATGGGTCATTATTAGCATCCTAGTATGGAGAATGTAGTCATTGATACTCCTATCAGATTTTCCATATAGATGCGGATAAGCGGGAATTGGTGAAGGATAGTCATCATTTGGCAAATCTTTAAATTTAGCAAAGGACTCCAAGGTTGGTGGTATGTTTGTGTATCCGGTAACTCAGTCGCCTTTTATTATTGACAAAGAGGAGAAGTAAGTATTATACACTGACATGATGATGATTAATATAAAGTTGGGTCAACATAAGTTTTCATACTTATGATTGGTGGTGATGGTATCTTGAGATACCAAGGTAGGCTATGTGTTCCTGACGTCGATGGATTTAGGGAAAGGGTCATGGTCGAGTTCCATGAATCCTGTTAGGATATTCAACCCGGTTCCACTAAGATGTATCATGATCTTAGAGAGTTCTATTAGTGGGGTAACATGAATCGATAGATGGCTAGTTAAGTGGCCAAGTGTGTGGTGTGCCAATAAGTGAACGTTGAGCACATGATACCCAAGGGCTTGAATCAAGAGATTTCATTACCCGAATGCAAGTGGTAGGCCATTAACATTTATTATGTCATTGGTCTTCCTAGATCTCAAAATCAACGTGATTCCATTTGGGTCATTGTTGATCGAATGAATAAGTTCGCTCACTTCTTGCACGTGAGAACTAATTACTCGGCTGAAAATTATGCTAAGTTTTATCTTATGGAGATCATGAAGTTGCACGGTGCTCTAGTTTCGATCATCTAGGATCATGGTCCTCAATTTTCATCCCACTTTTTAAAGTCATTCAAAAATATTTTGGGTACTAAGGTGTGCCTTAGCACCGCTTTCCACCTTCAAAAAGATGGACAAGTGGAGAGAACTATGCAAATAATTGAGGATATGTTGTGGGCAGGTGTGATTAATTATTGTGGTAGTTTGTATGACCACTTACCTTTGATTGAATTCACCTATAATAATAGTTACCACTCTAGCATTCACATGGACCCTTTGAGGAATTATATGGTAGGAGATGTCAATCTCTTATTGGGTGGTACGACATTGCCGAGGGTAAGTTACTTGTCCTAAATTTACTTCACCAAACCTTAGAGAAGGTAAAGGTAATTTTTGATAGATTGAAAACTTCTCAAAGATGCCAAAAGTCCTATGTAGATGTGAGGCGTAGGGACTTAGAGTTTATTGTTGGCGATTGGGTATTCTTTAAAATGTCTCCAAAGAAGAGAGTGGTGCGGTTTGGTAAAAAGTGGAAGCTTAGTCCCCAGTATGTTGGTCCCTACTTGATTGTGAAGAGGGTTGGAAATGTTGCCTATGAGTTGGAGTTGCCTTCTATAATGAACTCCATTCATCCTATTTTCCATGCCTCTATGTTACATAAATATGTGGGTGGTTCTTCGTTAGTTGTTCCCTTGATGTATGTTGATATTATAGACTCTTTCTCCTATGAGAAGATCCCAGTGAGTATCTTGGATCAGAAAGTGTGTTGGTTTTGGATGAAAGAAGTGGCTTTGGTAAAGGTTTTATAGAGGAACAAAAATCCCGAGGAAGCTACTTGGGAGGCAGAAGAGGACATGAAGTCCAAGTATCCGTATTTGTTTCCCACCCTGAAAATTTATAATAAACCTATGTGTTTATCCTCTTACCTTGATTTATGTCTTGATAGACAATGGGTTGAAGTCCCCAATGTGTTGAAATAAGTTATACCTTGTTTAGACAATAGGTTAAAGTCCCCAAGATTTTAATTGATTGTGTCGTGTTAGACAATGGGTTCAAGTCCTAAATCTTTTAGATCATGTGTGTCTTAGTTGTGATGGGTTTAAGTCCCTAATTCCTTGAGTTAATTCATGTCTTTGATAACTGATCCTTTATTTGAGTAAGTATCCTTGATAAGTTGATAGGTTGAAGCCCCTATGTTGTGAAAAGAGTTTGTATTGATGTGCAAGGGGGTTTAAATCCCCAAGATTTTAAGTGAATAAATTTCCTTGATAAATAAGGTTATTTAAGTCCCAAAGTCAATGAAGTTAGTGATTGACTGATAATGAGTATGATATGTGTTATGTTGTATGCTTGTTCTAACTTTTTCAAGGGTTGGTTTGACATATGATAATGTTTTAACATGTGATTATTTATTGACTTACCCATCATTCGCGGATGAATGATCAAAGTGGGGAAGAATTGAAACACCTTGACTTAGAACCATGAGAAAAACAACTGTTTTTGGTGTCTCTGAGTTGGGTACAACTAGGGGCTTGAGTCGTACACCAAGTATACAAGTTGTATGATTCTCTCTATCACCTCTCATATCCTAGGAATTGTGGTAAGGCTTACTTACTACCTAAGTACGAGTCACACATCCCCAATTCTAACCAATGCATATGAGTTGTACCCAATGTAATCATAAGGAGTGAAGTCTTAACATGAGTGGACTATTTTGTATACAGTTGGTGTATACAACTAGGGGTGAATCGTACCCATTGGATACAACTCATGGGGCTGTAGTCATACCATTTGTAGTATGTGTGACCTAGGAGAAACCTAAGGTACGAGTCAGTGTACCACTCGTACTCTACGGTACGATTACTAAGGGAGTCGTACCCATAGACGGGTTAAATTTTCAGATTTTAACTAAGGACCTTGTGGTTATTTCACATGCTTAAAACCTTTATTCCTCTCACTATATAAGTTCTTTTAGCCTCCTAAACATCCATTTTGATGTATCAAACATCTTAAATAATCTCCCAATCTCATCTTTGAAGGATTTAAGGCTAAGGATTCAAGGGTGATCTTCAAGAGGCAAAATAAAGTCAATATTCTTGGTGATTCAAGTTTGTTTAAGGCATGTAACTCTTCCCCTTTCTAAATAACTCCAAACCCATGTATTTCACACTTGGATTAGTAAGTGTACATGGTGGTTTTGAAATCAAATGAAAAGGGTTTTGATGCCTAATGATAAATAATGTCGATTCTTTCTTAGAATAATGTTTATAAATGCTATTGATGATAATTTTCATATGTGTGTGCTTTTTCCATGTGGTTTATCATGAGCGTATAGAGTAACCCTAATATTAATTATTTCTACCATGAAGTTGGCCTTGGTAAAGGCATATACGCATAGTGTTTGTCAAAATGTCTAAGTGATATGTCTAGTTACATGATGATGATGTTTTGAACTTGTGCAATGGCCCAATATGTATAAATGATTGATAAATGATATTATGATGGTAAAATGAGCCATGTATTTTTAAATTGATGACCTCGATGGTTTGATGAATAAGAAGGGGGTTAAAGTCCCTAACATAAAAATGAACTTGGATTGTGTGTTAAACTAATGTGTGGTATGAATGTGGTATAATATTTCCAATGAAATATGAGTACTTTGTGAGGATCTTGATAACCATAAATTGGATTTTATGATGAATTAAACTAAGGCATTGGCCTATTGGAGTAGTTGAGAAAAAAATGCTCCGATGAAGACCATGTAGTAATATATAGTGTGGAGTTGTCTAAATAGGTTGAATTCCTTGCATGTGTATTGAATGAATGTTGATATATGGACAAAGGGTTAAAGTCCCAATGTTGATTAATCATAGTCATTATGGATTGTGGTTAGATTCCCATGCCTAAATAAAATGCAAGAGGTTAGAGTCCCTTGTTTAAATATGCCACTTGGGGTTAGAGTCCCCTATCTAACATGGCTTAAGGTCAGAGTCCCTTGCCCAATAAAACATCTCTTGGTTGAGAACCCTTGTTAAATGGATGTGTGTGTGTGGTTGAAGTCACTTAGTTAATAATAACATGAGTGTGGTTGTAGTCGTTGTCTATTGATAGTGTTGGGATCTATTAGTATGGAAGGTTTGATTCCTCCACTTTATGCGTGATGAATAAATACTTCATGAGTGTTTTTATGACTCATTTAATTTTTAGCATGTGATATACCTATATGTATTTATAAGGTCTTGAAATGGTTGAATATAATATATTGACTTGTTGTTGATTGATGATGTTATTTTATCCTTATCCTTGAATTACATGCTAGTGTTCCAACAGCTAACTATCTCCGGACGTTATGTCTCCCCTCAGCATAGGAGCCAGAGCATATTCTTCTCTTCCTGCACAGTAATTAGGTGATCAAATCGGTTCATGCATGGACTTTAGAGTGGTGATCTTTCTTACTCAGGAAGACATCCATTCTTAGTCTCCTATCTTTAGAATTAGCCTTATTTTGACTTGGTTCGGCTACTGTCGGGGCCTTGTCCCGATATATACATTTCTTAACTTCGGTTAGTATAGAGGTATTGTGGATGACTGTGGACATTGGTATTTTGGTTAGTTGATGAATCTAATGAAGTTTTTAGACATGTTAAAGTGATAATTTGTAGTATGATTTCCGCTATCTCATTATATGGTCGGGATTCACCCAACCCTTGTGGATTGTGTTGATGATTTGGTTGGGTTATAGGGGCGACCTCTGGTTCATGTAGGATTGAAGTGCCACTACGATATAGCCTATTTTTGGGTCATGTCAATAAAAAACACCGTAGGAGGGTATGAGTTCCCCTTTAAGTCATACACATAACATACGAGTGATACCACCACTTGTACCCAAGACAAAATGTTGGACATCACACAGTGTCCACCATATACCTACCCTTGCCCAAATACTACCCATACCATACGACTAGTATCCTCAACCATGTCCAAGATAGAATCTAAGGGATTTGACACTGTATAACATATGAATTATACTATACCACTCATACCATCTCCATACGACTCGTATGGAGTTTAGTCATACCTTGTACAGTACATGATCAAGAACATACTACTTAACATACGACTTTGGCCCCCTAGGTCATAACCACGTCATACGACTAGTAAGCCTAATTCGTATGATGTCAAGAGAGTTCAAAAATCAAGAAATTTCTAAAGATCGAACTTGGGGTGTTTTACCTCCGAAGCATAATTAGTTGTCACTAGCAAAAAGTGACTAGACTTAGTCCTCCTATCCATGATAACTTCAATAGAATCAAAATAATTTTGAGACATTGAAGACCGATTACAAAATCAATATTAATTTTTTCCCATTACCGCAGAAGCAACTCATTTTCGTGAAACTATCCACTAAGAATCAAGTGCCCCACCTTCACTTGCTGACACACCATACACATAGACACAAAATGGGCCACATCCCTCATCATGTTATTCCACCAATATATCTCTTTAATATCATGATACATCTTGGTTGAACCAGGATGAACCATATAATTTGACTCATGAGCTTTGGCCAAAATACTTTCTCGCAACCATCACATCGGGAACACACAACCTCTCTTGTAACCTCATAATACCATCAACACCATTCTGAAAATCCATCACAATCTTCCTGCCTACATCCTCCTTATTTTGTATTAAGATAGGGTCTAACACTTATTTCTTCATTACCTCTGCACCAAAAGATGATTTCATCACCTCTTTCAACAACACACCACCATTCTCAGAATTTAAAAGATAAACTCCTATATTAGCCAAATGGTGAATATCCTTCACCAAATCTCACTGCTCATTATCTTAATATGATAAGATCCCTATGAACAACCTGCTAATAGCATCAGCAACCTTGTTATCCTTACTTGGGTGATAATGGAGACTTATTTCATAGTCTTTTAGCAACTCAAGACAACATTTTTGCCTAAAATTTAACACCTTCGTAGTGAACATGTATTGCAGGCTCATATGATTAGAATAAATATTAACATGGATCCCATACAAATAATGTCGCCAGATCTTTAATGCTAACACCATAGCTAACAATACCAAATCATGAGTCGGATAATTTTTCTGATGAACCTTAAATTGTCCAGAAGAATAAGCTACAATTCTAATATGATGCATAAAGACACAACCAAGTCCCATCCAGTACATATCACAGTATATAACGAAGCCATAAATAACATTGGACTAAGTCAAAACTAGAGTAAAAGGCCACCAATCTTTCAGCTTCACAAAACTCCCCTCATAAGCATCCAACCACAGAAAATTCATCTTTCTCTCTGTCAGCTTACTCAACGGAGCTACAATAGATGAGAAGCCCTCCAAAAACCTTCTATAATAATTGGCTAAACCCAAGAAGCTTTGAATATCTATTGGAGTCATGGGTCTTGGACACCTCTTAACCACTGCCACCTTTTATGGACCACCATGATCCCTTCACTATATATAAGATGACCTAAAAAAGTAATAGCATTCCAACAAAATTCACACATAAAAAACTTAGCACACAAACACTGATCCTCAAGGGTACTTGATTTGCCTAACTCTTTGACTAAACTAGAATATCATTGATAAGCACAATGATGAAAAAATCCAGAAACTGAAAGACTACCCTATTTATGAGATCCGTAAATATATTAGGGCATTGGTTAACACTAAAAACATGTCAAAAGACTTATAGTCACTATCAAGTATATGAAATGCAGTCTTAAGGATATTCTTCTCCCTAATATTTAGCTGATGGTAGCCCGGACGTAGATCAATCTTAGAGAAATACATATAACCCTAAATCTGGTCAAACAATTCATTATCCTAGGAAGAGGGTACTTATGCTTTACTGTCACTTAATTTAACTAGTGGTAATCAATGCATGTCCTAAGGTAACTATCCTTCTTACGCACAAAAAGAACAGGGACACCCTATGGAGACATCGTAGGGCAAATGAAAGCATTATCAAGGAGATCTTTCAACTTCTCTTTAACCTCTTTCAACTCAACTAGAACCATGTTATAGGGAGGTATAGAGATAGGATGATTTTACGGAAGAAGATCAATCCCAAAATTAATTTTCCTATCGGGCGTAACACAAGGAACATCATCAGGGAAGACCTTAGGAAATTCATTAAACATGGGTACAAACTGTAATGAACGACCCTCCAAGTTAGAATCTTTAACCCAGACCAAATGATAATGACAACCCTTGAAAATCAATTTTCAGGCTCTATGATATGATATGAACTTCCGCTTATGAACTAGGAAACTATCTTCCCACTCAATAACTGGCTCATTCAGAAATTTAAAAATGACCTTATGAGTTTGACAGTACAAAGAGGCATAACACGAGTGCAACCAATCTATTACCAAAATTCCATAAAATTCAACCATATCTAATTCATTCTAATCGATAAAAGCTTACCTACCACATAATCCCTATATACTCTTCTAGCAACCATAAAGTCATCCACAAAGGTAGAAATAGAAAAGGGGCTTAAAATACAGGCAGGACCAAAATAAAAATGCACAGCCACTAATGGGATCACATAACAAAGAGTAGTCCCTGAGTCAAGAAAGAAATAGACATCACAAGAAAAGAGTTTCAATATACCAGTGATGATATCGGGAGATGCCTCAGACTTCTAAAGGGTAATAAAAGCATACAGATGGTTCTAACAAGTGTTGTAGCCAGAAGTGGAACCCTTTTGGTGCAAGAGTGATGATGTGGCAATAGGAACCTTGTTGACCCCAGAATCAACCATTGAAGGAAAATGCTATTGCATATGACAAATGTGACAACAACTAAAGCATCGGTTCTTCTCATTCTCAAAGAGGATGTAATGGTATTGACTGGGTTTCACTGGCCTAAAATTAGGCACCCTGTGCCCTAGAATAATCACCACCCTAAAAGCGTCGATCAGCAGACACCTTTAGGTATGGAGCAGCAGCCATCGGATAGGAATTAAGATTCCCTAAATTCTTTTTTTGAGGCTATTTCCCACCATCTTTACAACTCTATTGTTGGCATCATCACCCCTAAACTGATCCCACTCCTCATACTACTAATATGGAATATTCTTCAACTGAGAAGCGGTTAACTCCACACCTTCTACTTCAATAGCATACATTACTTGAATGATCTTTTCCATTTCATCTATGAACCCTTGAGTATACTCCTAAAACTTAGTACCATTTAAAGTCGATGGGTGCAAATTCATAAACTGGCCAAATTTAGTGGCCTTAGAAGAAATCACACCAATACTAGTAGGCCTTGACTGTTAAGACAGAGATATCACCTATTGGGTCAACAGATTAATATAGCGATAGAAGTCATCATTTATAATATCTCCATGTGGTGATTGAGCAAGAGTGTCACCTTTTGGAGTAGGATCAGTGGAGACTGGTGGAACTCTATGAGGGAAATCATAAGCAGTGACGTTAAACTGTGCTTGTAACCAAGAAGTAGGATAAGATCTATCCACATTATCCTCAAAATAGACAAAAGAGTTTTAATGAATATCAGATCTTGTGAAAGACATGATCTGAAAAGTGAACATACAGGAATTAGGGGAGATTTGAAGATGTTAGACTCTATATCTTAAAATAGAACAACCAGAAATGGAGATATTCCTAAATTCCTTATAGCGTATCACTTATAAGTATGGCATGCTACACACCGATAAAAGGGACTCTACTTGACATGGCTTTTTGGATGCTTAAATAACAATGAACCTATGCTCTGAAACCAAATTTTTTATGACACAAACTAGGGACTAGACGTGATGAGCATCTCTAGTCTGTCGATGGCTGAAGAACACCCCTATTTTATGGTGAACATAACACAACACACACTAACATAGACTAAAGTTTGAATGTATAACAAGAAGGGTAATATAAGTTCAAAGTTTCTAAGTTATATCAATATGGAACGACCGATATCAATATCCAATACCAACTAAAAACACAACACTCAAGTACACAATACCTACAAAGCCTCTATAAAAACCAAATACCCATAAAGTGTCGGGATATGCCCCTGACCATAGCTAAAAAATTCTGAAACTAAGTCTAAGACATAAGAAACCAAAATATGAAATAAAATCTTCCAAAGGATTGAAGAACACGACTTTAATTTAACTCACAAACTCTTCACAAACACCTAATCACTATAAAGAAAAAGTAGAAAAAAATTGGTTCCTGCATCGCGTAGTGATACAGCATCCAGAGACGATTTGTGGTTGGAGCGTTAGCATGTAACTCAGGTATAAAGCATATGATAATGCCAAGAGCAATAATTCAAAGCCAGTAAAATCCGATGCACATCATCAGATAGATGTACATATAAATATATATATATATATATATATATATACATACTTATATATGTACATATATATATATCACATACCGAGTAGGGAACAAGGCTTAACATGAAATTTTAAAATCTTAACTTGGATTATATAGCATAACCATCATAGTAAAGATACCCACAGGCTATTTGGGCCCAAATCTCCCTATACAGGAAGGACCCCTATTCATGTAGCCATACGAACCATAGGAAAATCATGTGTCATAAGTCTGATGGGGGACTCAAACCTCCCAGCACAAATCAAAGGTGACTTAAGAATAAATTTATGTAACATAGGGAATCGAACCTCCCAATCATATAGTAAATATAAGGGTAACCAAAACCTCCAAATTATTTAGACCCCTGCACAGACTAGCGTAGTTTCTAATGATGGTCCTTTGAGACCTCCACTTTCACGGCCCAGCAACCCAAGCATTTTTAAGCCTAATTAAAATATTTAACACACATCCATAATTTATTGAACCAATTATGCATTCAATCATCCCATTGGTATCATTATACCAACTCTACTTGCAAGTTCATTATCATGTTATGATTCATTAACTATCATATGGGGGAAATTCATGATCCCTTAGGTTCAATTAATATCCACACGTGAAATTCACATAAACCAAAGTTCAATAAAATCATACCATGATTCATTAATCTTTTATTTAAATGAATTAGCTTAAGTGAGAAAGTAAAAATATGTGACAAAGCCATGCATCATTATCAATTTGACATTTAGGTTTAGGGAACTCAATTTCCAAAACCTTATGCTAAATAAAAATTTATCACAATTGGGGAAAATGTAACCCCTTTGATTTTGACCAGTCTAATGCATCTCACAAGTTTAAAACCATCAACAAAGCAAGAATATTGCATAATAAACTAGGGTTAATTAATTTTAAAACCATTCATACCAAAGACCTCAACCATATCAAAATCCTTACTTCAAATCCACATAATTAACCATGTAAATTCATGCATTAGATAAAATAATTTTAAGGGTAGAGTCATATACTTGAAATACCAAAGAGTATGGAGAGAGTTCAACTATTGAAGCTTTACTTGACCCACTTCTTGGAAACCCAAAGTAGTGATGCTTAAGTGTACTTCAGATAGAAGAAAGTGTATTTGATGTGTATTATGGATAAAATAGGGTCACAAGTTTGTTTATAGGTCATGGGCTGATATTTAAATAAGAGATAAATGTCTAAAATACCCTCATTGAAAAGTAGAAATTAAACTGCCAGTCATTATTGATGATCTTACGAATAGTAGGGTCACCCTACGACTTATTTCCACTCAGTCGTAGTCTAGATAGTGTTCCAAGCCACTAATACTAGTTTGGCTACTAAAAAAACCTAATGACTCATTTTTTTCCATACGAATAATTACATCCAAGTTGTACTCAGGTCAGAACACTTTGGGCATCACATTGATTTCCTTATTGAATTGACTACTCAAGTTGTTTAGAGTCCTTATGAATTATAACATAGTAATCATAGTCAAAATGGTTACTTAGAAGGCCTACATCTCAATTTGGGTTTCATAGTTTTATTGGTCTGGTAGGTAACTACAGGTGGTTTATTAAGGGTATTTCTACTATTGTAGTGTCAAAGACTGAATTGACCCCTAAGGATGTTCCTTTCGAGTAGTCTGAGGAGTGTGGGTAGAGCTTTTACAATCTCAAGGGATTTCTTACTTCAACTTCTATATTGGTTCTTCCTATTATGAGTGAAGGATTCAACATGTATAGTGATACTTCCTGTATTAGTGTTGGTTATGTAATTAAACAACATGGTTGAGATATTTCTTATGCATTGAGGAAGCTAAACATGCACAAGTGTAACCATCCCACTCATGATTTGGAGTTGGTAGTGGTAGTTTCCATGATTAAGGTTTGGAGGCATTATTTATATGGCCTGCTAATTGATATATTCAATGATTATCATAGGCTTTAGAATATGAGGAGTTATAGAGAGCTTAATTCCAGGCACTAGAGACTAATGAAGTTGTTAAGAAATAGGATATCTTTATATTTTACCATCCTATAAAGGTGAATGTTGTCGCAGATGTCATATACCAATAGGCAATGAGTATGGGTAGTTTGGCTTATATTTTTGGTTTTGAGAGGATGTTGGCATAGGACATCAAGTCCTTATCCAACTTTATGGTGTAACTTTATATTTTTTATTATAGGAGGAGCTTTTCTAGTTCTATGGTAGGGTCTACCTAATTTGACAAGATTCAGAGTCTCCAACTTAAGTATAAATGACTTTTTATCATTCGTGATTAGGTGTTAAGTGGTGAATCTTTGAGGGCTACAATATATTTTGAGGATATTTTCAGATTTGATAGTCGTAATTGTATGAAAAGGGTTGGCGACATGATACAATCGAACTATATGAGGCTTACAATACAAGATACTCCATTCACCTTAGGAGAACTAAGATATATAGAGATTTAAGGCAGTACAATTTGTGAAGTGGCATGAATAAATATATGGCAAAATTAATGGCTCACTGCCTATGTTGTTAGCATGTGAAGACCGAGAATCAAAGGCCTAGTGCCCAAATTTAAAAGATTTCCCATTCTCAAGTGGGAGTCAGAGCATGAGCGGATCACCATTGATTTCCTTAATAGTTTTCCTTGCACCTCCTATGGTTCAGACAACCTTTGGCTTATTGTAGATATTCTTACAACATCGACACATCTTATTCATATTCAGATGTATTTTAATGATGATTTATCCCATATCTATTATTGTGAGATAGTTCTCCTTCACAGGGTGTCTATATCTATCATTTGAAACAAGGGATGGATATTCTCTTCTAGATTTTGGAGAATTTTTAGGAGTTGGTTACTCAACGGGATCTTAGCACAATTTTCACCCTTAGTTTGATAAACAGTCAGAGTGAATTATTCAAGATCTTGAGGATATGCTCTGATATTGCATTATGGATTTTGACGGTCAGTGGGAGTAGCACTTAGCATTAATGGAGTTCTCATATAATATTGGCTACCTTTTGAGTATTGATATGGCACCATTTGATATGTTATATGTTAGATGTTTCCAGTTTTTGATTGGATAGTTTGAGACCTATGAGGTTAGACCCGTGGTACTGGCATGCTTCAATAGTCATTAAATCTTGTCAAGGTGATTCAAGATAGAATGAAGGTGGCTTAGAGTAGTAAAAAGTCTTATGTAGATCATAGACTTTGTTCTTTGAGGATTGGAGTTAGAGACTGTGAATTCCTACAAGTATTTTCCATGAATGAGGTTATGAGGTTTGTGAGGAAAGGAAAGCTTAGCCCAAAATATATTGTACTTTTTGAGATCCTTCACAAAATTTTAGATATGGATTATGAGTTTTTATTTCCCCATACATTGTCATTGATCATCCAGTTTTCTATGTTGATATGTATGGCATTACATCCTCGATAAGTGACAAATTATTCAGTGGGTCTCAGTTTAGTCGGATCATAGATTGACCATGTGGAGGAACTAGTGATCATATTTTCTAAGTATGTCACGTGGTTTTGCTCAAGGGAGATTCCATTAGTTAATGACCATTGGAGGCACAACCAAGTGTAGAAAGATACTTGGGAGATCGAGAGTACAATGCGGACCTTCTATCCTCACCTGTTTGATCCTTCAGGTACATCCTAACCCTTTTACTTTTAAAGACAAAATTTATTTTAGTAGTAAATATTATAATGAACCTCCAGGTTATGTTCTAAATTTCCATACATTCCAGCTATTTAGGGTTTTCCTATAGCTACCAAAAGTCATTTATGATTTGCTAGAATTAACAATTCAATTATCAAGTAGTTTATTTAGTTTTTAGAGATTCCCTATTTTTGAAGTCTTTAATGGTAAGGTTTAGAATCAGGCATAAACTTCTATTTAATGATACTATATGCAAATTATGAAAGTTACGTCAGTTCTAGAATGTCGATTTTAGACTTAGGGGACCATTAGTGTGGGTTCTAAGGATTTTAGACTTATTTTAGGCTATTGGTTGGAATTTGATAATAATATCCCATGGATGTGGGGTCAATATTTTATTGAAATTACCCCAAATAGAAATTTAAATAGCTTCATTGAGTCTAGAATGTCAAATTTGATCCGGTAGCATAGTTTATTTGAATTAACAAAATTATTGATGAATCCTAAGGAGTCGGTGGAAACTTGAAATTTTTTTAAGCTTCAGTTGATTCAACTCAGCTGGTGCATCCGCTAAAGCAAACCTTTGGTCGCTTTAGCAAAAGCCGCTTTAGTAGAAGCCGCTTTAGTCGTCAATAGGTTGCTTAAGTGACCAACGCTTTCCTAGTTGGGTTGATAAACTGGAAGCCAGAGATCAATTAAGCAACATCTTATCCACTTCATCAGACGACCATTACAGCCAGGTACTACTAATGTGGTACTAGGATGTTTTAGAGGTGACAACATAAGAGTTCAAGTGGCCGATTATGTGGCTCCTGGGAGGTCATTAAATCCACACTCCTACCCACTTCTCCTATTTCTACATAAGTATCATGAGATAAAAGTCCTAGAATGTGTGGGACAATGGGAGACAAATCATTGGGAGATCGTGGAGTGTTTGCTAGCTTGAAAAAACCATTTCCTTGTTGTAATTCTTGTAATTTTTGGATTGATTATTGATTTATTTACCAAAAAATTTTCAAAAATCCTAAGTTCTTGTTTGGTTTATTTTAGAATTCTTTGAGCTCAAAATTTACCCATACTTGATGGTAAACGATCCTTGATCATAGAGGGACATGTTAACTATTTTGAAGGTGTAATTTCACAAGCGAGCCCCACATGGGATTTTGAATTATTTTGGACCCTAAGAACAAAAATTCAGTATTGGTAACATTCTTCACATATTAATGCGTAGATTATTATTTTTATAGCATGGCATCATGTGGAAGCTTCTCGGAAGGAGAAGACATCAATTTAGCAAACTTTATTAGGCTTTCTTCGGTGTCCAGTTAGGCTAGTCTTACTTATATCCTTTAATGGACATAACTATAGTATCGATATTCTATTATGCTAGTTTTTGGTTGGGAATTTGGTCTTGGAGGCCTGTTTGGAAGGATTTGGATTATTTGGAAAAATAACGGACTTTAATTTGGCATCATTGACTTAACTACTCATTATTTTGGTAGAATTGTTATCTTAGAACTCAATGTACTTAATTAGAATCTTGTAGTAAGATTTTATATCTTAGACTAGTTTGAGTATGAATTTTCTCTGGGATGGATTATCGAGATTGGAAATAGGCCCATTTATCCCACATTTTTACTGTGAGGATTATCTTAGACTAGTTCGAGTATGAATTTTCTATAAGATGTCATCTAGGGGATTGGCTAATGAAGGTCTACAAGAATCTGTGTCCTCTTAGATAGATTTGACCGTGTCCATCTTCCTCTTCTTACTATGACATGGGGTACCCTCACCTCAGAATTTAAGTAGGTAGATGAGGGATCCAGGACATACCCAAGTATTTGTAGCATATTTTTCCACTCCTGCCTTCTTTCAAAGCTTAGTGATAAGGGAAGGGAAAAGAAGGTCCGTACCTCTAGGAGTCTAGAAATACCTCCACTCTAAATGACCAATCTCTCCAACATTGAGAGGGGTGACAGATAGAATACAAGCCCCATCCGAGTTCTCAAAACTGCGACAATGGTCATATGGGTGCATGATGATACTTGGTTGCATACGATGTTAAACTAAAGCCTAGTTTCTACTGTGAAGTCCTTCATCATAATATCTCTCTTGGTGATGGACCAGGGAACTACTTTTCTAGGACATAAAATGTTGGCCAAATAAGTCCCCGACTCAAATAATCTTACCTGGAACTACCCCATGTCAGTATATGGGATCCCATACACTACATTAACCTGATTTGCTCTGAAGTGCACCTTCTTACCCCAAATTATCATCATTGGGTTTGTAAGGGAAACTAAACTGAGGTTTTCATAGAACTCACATGCCCACTGTTATTAGCCTAGCAGGGTTTTGAGGCAAAACACATCATCGCAGTGAGTCTGTAGTAAAATTCTGGGAGCTTATCCTCCACCTTGTCTAAGCTAACACCCCTTTCAGTGAGTATATTAGTACTGTGATAATCATCATAGTAGGTGGAATTATGTGGTCATGAAGTGGGTAGTATAAAAATATCCCATATTTGAGGCTAACAACCTCTAAACAATGCAACTTAGGCCAACATTAGTATTATAATACCGAAAACATGCTAAATTAAATAAGTAAGATCATACGGTAGCGTTATGAAGGTTTTGGGGTCAGCGAGGGATGTGCACAAGTTTTGAAGTCTGCCTAAAACTGCCCTTGGGTATGGTATTTGTGGAGCATCAGCCGTGACCACGGTCTCACGATTGTGGTCAGCGGGGTTCGACAGTTTTGGCACAATGGTTGAAACACAATTTATCCCAAAAATTTTGCTAAAAATAGGCATGATAACATTATAATTAGAGAATTTCAAGCCTATATCATGTGATCACATCCCCGAACTTGAAGATATTGAATAATGGATTCGTAGGGGCATTCTAATCTCACAATTGGTGTACACTTTATTTTAAACATTTGAGAGTCTACTTTTGGGTACTCAAGACTACCATAAAGAGTGAGCATACTAACTACAATAGCTAACCACAGAACAATCACAGTTAAGCATGGGTTCGGTATAAAAACATTATTTCAGGCTCTTTCTATACATTATGAGTTCAAAGCATACAATTATATTAAATCAAGGAAGTTCAGACAACTAACCATGTTAGATGATCATATTAGAATGAGATGACCCTTGGATATGCAATGTAGTGCCAAAATTTTGAGAGGATTTTGAGAGAAAGTGAGAAAAATGGGAAGTTGGATGGTCATTTAAAAAGATTTAACTACTATGGCGGTCCTAGTCACACAGTCGCAATAGCGGTCACATAGCCTCCGTGATCATGGATGCACTGACTGTGGTCACGGTAACTGAGACCAAATAATTGAGTTTCCTGCACTTCTTGTTCAGTCCAACTTGCAAATTTCACACGTTCCCTTCTCAAATTCATCCAGAATTCCATTAAGACCGTAATTTAATGGATTGTATATGCTTAAACAAAAATGAACTCTACTCTATCATGCGTAAATAAAAAGGATACCAGCCACTTTTCATGGTATGATGGATTGCCTTCCATCTAGCGCTTAGTTTAACATCACAGCACAACGTCTCCACTCTTTCCTTTTGTGTTTTCACTTAGAAAATTTGAATCTCCATCCTATCTTTCATTCAATATGCAATGAGTGATAGAGGGACATAAAATTCAAATCTTCCAAGATGAACTTAAAAAAAGTGATAATATGGTAAGCAAGCTTCAATCTCACCATTTTGAAGATATAAACCTTTTACCCAACTTCACATCTAACTTCCAAATTTGCTTCTTGGGTAAAAGTAAGCAAATCAATGGGTTGTTCCTATTACTTCAGAAGTTGAGCGTCTTGTCCTTCGATGGATGGGGTTCCATGTGCTCCTTCTGAATGTCAAACTCTAAAATATAAGAGTCAGATTCATTTTCCCCATAATTTACCATTTGTTCAGAGGAATAGATTTTCATCACATCCTCTAAGCACAGTGTTGAAAAGTGGTTTGAACGAGGTCCATCTCCTAATTCTGGGTTATCCTTCTCCAAAGTATTGTCACCCCAAAATAAACTACAGTCATCATAAGAGGTTTGCAATGATTCTTCTTTCAACTCTAATACCATTTATTTTATTTTGGCTTCTTTTATCTCATATGATTTGGATTGTTGGGAAGTCCCTGAGGATTTTTATACCAAGCCTATCATCAAAGCTTGGCTTCTCTTCACGATTAACCTCCTCTTGGGAAATGGGCATGGTAATGATAGTTTTAATTTTTTCTTCTTTGCTTATATCCCCCATCTTGATACTTTTCCATCCTAATGCCTCTTTTTGGATGGATTGTACATTCTCCCCAGTTGTATCCACCTGATCCAAAATATATTGAAGTATTTCTCCAAGAGTAGTGGACCCAGTATGTTGCTCTTACTCTTTATTATAAGACTTATAAAACTCATACGAAGAACTAGCAACTCGGTTAGCATAATAAGGTGGAGAGGCATTGGATAGTCATCGCAATGTCCTTCGTGACCACTACATAAAGAACACCTATATTCCTTATAGGAAATATATTTACAATCTGTCCTGAAGTGTGGTCCTTCATAGATTGGACATATGTCATCGGGATAGAAATCCCAACAACCGATATCATACTTATCGGAAGATGCCATAGATAAAAATGAAAATAAATTAAAATCTACCTACAAAGAAAAAACACAAGAAAATATATACAAGCTTGAATTCATGCAAGTAAATAAAATTCCAAACTAACTTAATACGCAAAAATTTTCCCCGACAATGGATTAATTTTTTATAATGCTCAACTTATATGTCAAGTGCAAGGTGGTCGTCATCAATATATTTAACCAACTTTAGAGTTGGGGACGAATCCATGAGGAATAATGTGAGTGGCAATTAAGTTACTTTGCAATAATAGATACAAGTTAAATCCAAACCAATGTTACAAGAAGGTTAAAAAATGGGATATACGTATCTATATTAATGTTTCTTTTTGGGTTTTTCTAGTATAAATTTGGGGTTATGAATAATTAGAGTTTTAATAGGTATGCACAGATCTTGGGATTATGCGCTACTAAGGGAATGATATGTGGCTGTTAGCAATCAACATCAATTTAATAAGCGAAATATAGGTAGGTTTGGTTATAGATTTTGACGTTATTCTTTCAACAAAAGACAAAACTTTCACCTATTGATTCTTTCAAATACCTAATAGGTGTGTTCAATAATTGATAACCATAATCTCAGACTTGCCATCCCTATTTCTAGGAGGATAACTGTGGTGTAGTCAACCTCACAGACACGCTTATATCTAAGAAAGTGAAAATTTATCAAACTACACACACAATTATCTGTTATTTCTTTGGTCTCCACATCTCTCTTTCAAGGATGGTATGCATTCCTAAACTTCACCCAAAACCCTTCTTTCAAAGATGGCATTGGGTTTTCTAGAGCATAGAGTTTTACTCATAATACCTATGTGAATATTTGGGGTTTTCACCCATCAAATCCCAAAAAAATTAGCTTAGCAATGATAAAACCCATGAATATGAACTACTAATGGAAGCTAACCAATAACAACCTACACACACTTTAATCCCTATTCACACATAACTCAAAAAGGAGATCTAGTTATACATAAGATAAATAAGCATAGATATACCCAAAATCACCATTGAAATGACTTGTTGAAGTTTAAGTGAATATTGTTTCAAACGTGACACCCCCACAAATCAACAATGGAAGTGAGCTAATCTTTTACTTAGAAAGTTTCCAATATATTCTTTACCTAAAAAATATACAATATTCTCTTCTCCAAAAAATAGAGGATATGAATTCCAAGAACTAAAATCTAAAAATCAGGAAAGATGGAATATGATACATGAATCAAGTATTTGGGTCTTTTTTGGCCAAAATTAGGATCAGCCACATACATTACCAAATTTGACCTTTGGCTAAATATTTCTGCTAAGCAACTATCGTTCAAGTCTAGCAGCAACCACAGTAATACGACTACGGCTAACTTCTGTGATCATATTTGATTGACTTTTGCTTGACTGTTGCATTTCCAGTCAGTGGACTGCGACCTCAGTACCTGGGGCCTTTTTGCTCTAAGTCTTCAGCTGAACTTTCCTACTCCTTTTTAATCGATTGATGTTCTATTCTATATCTTTCAATATTTTCAACTCTATACCTACAAATAGTGGATATTAGTGCATTTACTCATAATTATGTCTCATTATTCATCCAAAACAAGGCAATGTGTATGAATGTTGAGTGCAAATTAGTGGTAAGATCATCACTCATCATTCTCTTGTTCTTAGTGATTGTATTTTCCTATTTCTATTATAACGATTTTACATTCAATATTCATATGATCTTGGAGTTTTTTCTAATATGAAGACTTGATCTTCAAGTTATAAACTGTTGGTGCAGAATTGAGTGCTTCAGTATGATTTTTTCTCCCTTTTTTGTAAACTTTCCATATCTTTTAGTTTTGTATGATACTAGATATATATGATGTATATGAAATTTAGCTTAAGTCATTATCTATAACTAGCCAATTTGATTATTTTCTATGTTGGTAATGCTTGTTTTATTAGACTCGTCGCATCTTTTCAGTTAATCTTTGTTATGCATATTTTCTATAAAAAAATGTCTATTTATTTTTTAATGTATCTTAATATATCATCAATGTATACTTTTTTATAAATAATTTATATTTAGTTTATGAGAGTATCTTAATGTATATTCAGTGCATACTTAAAACACAGTAGGTTTTGACCCTTAAAAAAATTTCTTGGTTTTGGCTTTTGGACGCCATATGACTATGGGGTACTAGTCATATAATAGGGTACTGGCCAGGTAACCCAATCGTATATTGTCCAGTTTTGGGTGGTGTCGGGTGGTTGAGTTTCTAGAATGGGTACGACTAGGTGGGTACGAGTCATATGGTTAGTTAGGGATCGTTGGTATGGGTTTTTCTTCACTTAATCTAAAATATAGAAACCTATCTTGGATCTGAGTATGAGTGGCTCACCATTAGTCGTCAAGATAGGTTACGGGTCATATAGTCCAATAAGTGTTCAACCTCTCATGATTCTACCTAGGGTATGATTTAATGGTACTAATCATATTGTTGGGTATGGTTTGGCTTGGGTGGTCGTATGTTGGATAGTGTTGATGTCCAAGGGGAAGCCAAGGGTACAAGTGGTGGGTACCACTCATATGGTAGGGTATGATAGGTATGGGGTGGTTGTACCATCAAGCATAAATTTTAAGCAATTTAAGTTGAGGGTAATCTGCACATTTCCCCTCTTAACCTATTGTGACTCCATGACATAAAACATTTTTTAGGGTCTCATTAACCTATTTGCAATCACCCATACTCTCTTAAAACAATCTGTAATTCTGTCAAGGGTGTTTGGTCAAGGAAGGCTAGTGTTTCATCAATAGGATTAATTTGGTGCTTACAAGGGTGATTTCTCTCCATCATATTCTTAATCTAAGTCATGTTAATCCACTTTCATTTTTAGTTCCAACAAAAGACATATTTTATAAATTGTTTTCATGTCATAAATGTTTAATGGTTTTGTTTTTTCAAATATATGTTGGGTGTTTCGGTTACAATGGTGGGTTATGGTTTTTCCATTTATTTTACTTATGGTTTTCATATTATTATGGTGGTTTGAACATTTGATTGCATGGGAATGGCTAATTGGTACATGGTTTGGCTTTGGAAATATTGTGACCCCAATATGTTTGATAAAATACCTATGATACTGTTTTTGGTTAAATTGTTGGATGTTTCAGTGAACTATGCATGATATAACTTAGTAATGAAACCCTAAATAGTATAAATGGTTTAAATTGTTTGGAATGGTTAAATGGTAAGGTCTTGGTGGTTATGGTTGGTTTAATTGAAAGCCTTGTGAGGTACAGGGGAATTCCCCAAGTAAGAATAATAATGATCACTTGTAGAGTACATGGGATTCTCCCAAGTCAACTTAATAATGTCATCTATGGGTATATGGGAATCCCTTCTTCTATAAAATATTTGCTAAGGACATTTTTGTAAGCTATGGTCGGTATAACAATACCACTACTTATAGCCTTGGTTACTAATAAATGGAGTGGTGGTTTGGTTGTGTGGTAATGGTTTTAATTGTGCATTAATGGCGAGGTCTGATAGATAACCATTATGGTGCTAGTTCAATGGATGGATACTGGAAACTCATGCTTACCGACATAAGGATTTGTCAAGGCAGCCATATATGATACTTACTTGGTACACGAGAATCCCCTAAGAAAACTTTTACATATGTATCAAGAGAGAAAAGGTTATTCGGGAATCCTCAACTCTTATGATATCTCCAGTTCGTGCAGCTAGACACATTGGGGATCGTTTGGGTGGTTGCACTGGACCTAAAGATCCTGTGAGTGGTTCTAGGACTATTAAGCTACACATACCCATGTTAATGATTTAAATAGCATGCTAAACCCTAATCCCTTTCCTATCATGGTTATATATATATGTATGTATGGTCGTGAATATATATGGTTGGTTTACTTGGTTTTAAAGATTGGTATTATTTTTTCCTTATCCTGAGTACATGCTAGCATTCACCTATTAATATGTCTTTGGGCGGCTGTATCCCTAAGCGATGTAGGAACCTTCCATTCTACTCCTCTTTCTTAATGATTAAATTCAGAATCCACTCGATTCAATTAAAATGGTGATCTTCCATATTTTGAAAGGCTCCATTTCATGTCATGGATGTTTTTATATACTTTGTTATTTTATAGGCATTGGTTTAGGCTATGGTTGGGGGCATGCCCCAATAGGATATAGTTTTACTTTTTGTTAGAGGCTTTATGGGACTATTATGGGTTGGTATGGGTGGTGTCGGTAGTGGTGTCAGACTTAGTATTGACATCAGTACTGGGGATGATACTGTTTAACTGTATTTTTTATTATTCCATCATATTATGTTATGGACTCTTAATTGGTTATTGTTTTGGTTTTTGTATGGTTATTGGTTAGGCATAGGATGGTTTTACTTAGTTGGGTTGGTCACAGTTATGGACCTATGTCAGAGAATGAAATGATACAAAATGCTATCTTTTTATATATTTGACATTTATTCAACTCAGGATATCTGTCTTGCGGTTAGGTTGGGTAACGATGGTGGTTATTAGTCTTGGCTGGACTTGGGATGCCAATTATGACAAGGCCCTGGTTTGGATCATGTCAAATTGGTATCAGAGCTATAAGATCATGGTCAATTAGGAGTCCACAAAGTCATGTCGAGTAGAGTCTCTTTTAAGGGTGGGTAGCACGACACATTCATAAGAGAGAGTCTACAAGGCATTTAGGAAATATTTCTCTTCTTTGTGTTCTATTTTTAAGAATGGAGTCCAAGTCCTGGAACATCCTCTAAATCTATTTATTATTTTTTAAGATCATGCCTCAATGATCTAAAGTTCACAGAACATCCTCAATCCCAACTAAATATGATGTTGATGGGACATGCTCCTCTCATTGGATCTATACTCGGTCTAGGGGTTTAGTCCCTGATATTTTTAGATTTCCACTTGTTCCTTCTATCCCTCTTTAGGATCCTTAGGCAGATGTGATGAATGCAGAGTTTTGTCAGTCGATTCATGTGATTACTCAGTTAGCAGGTTCTCAGGCAGAGCATGGTGCATCTGGTATTGTATCTTCTATGGCCCCAAAGGTTGGCTAGTTTATGAGATTAAATCCTAAAACTCTTACTGGCGTTAAGATAGAGGAGGATCATTAGGGTTTTCTGGATAAGATCAAAAATATCTTTAGGGTCATTCAGTCCATGAATGCGGAAGGGGTAAATTTTGTTGCCTATCAGCTAAAGGATTTGGAGTACCGATGGTACGAGGAATGGGATAAGGTAAAGGGTGAGGTTAATGAGTCTTCTCTGTGGGAGACTTTCTCTAATTCTTTTAGGGATCGCTTCTTTCATCAAGAGTTAAGGGATACAAAAGTGGAGGAATTTGTTAATATGAAATAAGGGAAGATGTCGGTCAATGATTATGCCTTCACATGTATTGTTTACTTGATCTAGGCTCTGCTCTTCTTTATGTGACCCTATTTGTGGTTGTGTATTTTGGTTTTGATCTCGAGGCTATTTTGGATCCTTTTTTCTATTTCTACCCTAATCTATGATGTTGTGTTTTCTAAAAGAGTCTATAGGGGGTTTGTTGTATCTGTTGGTAGTAAGAATACTTTGGTAGATTTTTTTGATCTACACATGGTGGATTTTGGTGTCATTCTGGGGATAGATGTGTTACACTCATCCTACACATTCTTAGATTTTTGAACTCATAAGATTGTCTTTAGGTTTCATAGTGAACCGGTTATTGAGTGGGAGGGTAGTTCTCTAGCTCCTAAGAAGAAGTTTATATCATATCTTAGATCTAGGAGATTAATCTCCAAAGGGTTTCTATATAATTTGGTTTGGGTTAAAGAGTCTAACTCAGAAGGTCCTTCTTTACATTCCATTCTGGTGGTGAATGAGTTTCCTGAGGTCTTTCCAGATGGTCTTTTGGGTGTTCCACCGGATAGGGAAATTGAGTTTGGGATTGATTTTGTTCTGGATACTCGTCCAATATCTATTCCCCCTTACAGAATGGCTCTGGTTAAGTTCAGTGAACTCAAGGAGCAATGTAAAGATCTTTTGGGTAAGGGTTTTATCCATACTAGTGTGTCCCCTTAGGGTGCACTATTGTTATTTATGTGTAAGGAGGATTGTTCCCTTTGGATTTGTATTGACTATCGACAATGTAATAAGGGATAGTCAAGAACAAGTATCCTCTTCTAAGGATAGGTGACTTGTTTGATGAATTACAAGGTGCCAAATTCTTTTCAAAGATAGATCTTTGTTTTGGGTATCATCAACTTAAGATTAGGGATTTGTATATCCCTATGATGGCATTCTGTACCTGGTATGGGCACTTTGAGTTCTTGGTTATGTTATTTGGTTTGACCAATGCCCCGACAGCATTCATGGATTTGATGAATTGGGTATTTCATCAGTTTTTGGATCTATTTGTCATTGTATTATTTGATGACAGTTTGATGTACTCTACTAGTGAAGTGGATCATACCTATTACCTCCGTGTTTTATTGAAGAAGTTGAAAAAATAGTAGTTGTATGCCAAATTCTCGAAATATTAATTTTGATTAAAAGTTGTCACTTTTTTGGGATATACTATTTCTAGTAAGGGGATCATGGTAGATCTATAAAAGGTGGTGGTTGTTAAGAAGTGGTCTAGACCCATGACTCCAACTGACATTCGGAGCTTCATGGGTTTGTTTGTGTATTATAGAAAGTTTGTGGAGAGTTTTTTATGATAGTTCCATTGTCTAAGTTGACTCAGGCAAAGGTAAAGTTCTCCTGGTCAGATGTTTGTGAGGGTAGTTTTCAGAAGCTAAAGGATAAGCTAACTTCTGTTTCAATTTTGGCTTTGCTGAAAGGCAATGAAGGGTTTATTTTTTACTGTGATACATCTCGGGTGGGACTTGGTTGAGTCCTGATGCAACATGGTAAAATGATAGCCTATACTTCTAGGCAGTTTAAGGTAAATGAGAGGAACTATCTTACTCATGATTTAGAGCTTTTAGCGGTGGTATTTGCATTGAAAATCTAGTTGCACTATTTATATGGAGTGCACATGGACATCTTTTATGATCGTATGAGTCTAAAGTATGCGTTCACTTACAAAGAGCTTAGTCTTAGGCAAAGTAGATGGCTTGAGATTCTCAAGGATTATGACATGAGTCTTCACTACCATCCAGGTAAGGGTTTTGGGTTTTCAAATATATGTTAAGGGTTTTGGTTACAATGGTTGGTTAGGGTTTTCCCATGTCTTTTACTTTTGATTTTCATATTATTGTGGTGGATTGAACATTTGGTTTCATGGGAATGACTAATTGGCACATGGTTTGTCTTTAGAACACTATGCCCCCAACATATTTGATTAAATTCCTATGAGAATGTTTTTGGTTAAATTGTTGGACTTTCATTGAACTATACATGGTATAACATGGTAATGGAACTCTACATTGTATAAATAGTTTAAATGTTTTAGAAAATAAGCTTCAAGTACATTTATGATAAAAAAAAATATGTTTTGATTGTATTATTAGTGATTTAGGTATGTATTAAGGCCATAAGTCACTCCTAGCTCATAGCCAAGTCAAACCTTCCATACTGATTGATTTCTTGAGAAGAATCTTGCTATAGTCAACATCAAATAAGCATAACTACTAGACTCTAAAAATATTTGTGAGACCAAGAACCAGAAAATGATATCTATTTGTAATATCTTTCCAAAGCATGTTGTCCACCTTAATATGATATCAAAGGAAAAAGTTATGGCCATTTTAATGAAGCACTATCCACTAGTGAGATTTCACAAGACAAAACATGACCATAGTTACATTGTACGACCGTACAATTATATCTTATGGTCGAAGTAGCACTGAAAAACCTAAAACTTTATAATTATACCTCCAACCGTTAGAGAGAACCATGAACAAGCTTTGAAACAATGGTCTTAGGTACGATCGTGAGTCCTAAAGATGATTCCGTATGAACTTCCAAGCTATAAATAAGGGGATGATAGTGAGTTTGTGTTGTGCTATGATTCCATAGCACTTTTGACACTTAAAACAAAGAAATAGGCAAGGACTTAGGTCTATATTGTTAGATTTGATCTGCTCTTGAAATGATTTTGTAGGAAACTAGGTTCTTGATTATAAACAGAAGAAAACAAAGTTGAAAGATGAAAATTGACCACTTATGGTGGCTCCTACTTAGAGTAAGTGACAACTAAAAGTGCTAGAAGGCTGATTTTCAAAAAATGAGAACCTGGAATTTTGGACCTTCTACTTATGGCCTGGCACCTACTAGCAGACCATAGGTGTTAGAAGAAGATTCAAAGCGTGTTATTTTTGGACTAATACCTACGACCCCCACCTAAGTGTCGAAGGTGACACCTACTTCTCATAGGCGGGTCCGTAGGTAGCCACCAACTCACTTTTTCCAAATCATTTTGGATTGAATTCTTATTTTTTCATGTAATCTATAAATATTCTTTTCATGTTTTTTGTTAGTTTATGCTAGTTTATGCCCTTGGAGGCTATTATATGCCCTTAGGGGAAAGTTTATGTACACTTATCATTCACAAACATATATTTTAATTTCGAGATTGAATTTTGATCTTGGTATTGTGTTCTCGCATTTTGGTTTATTATTTAGTTTGAGACTTTGGATTTTCATTGTAAATTATTGTGAAACTAATTAATTCTTTTAATTATGAATTCCATTAATTGGTTCTCAATGATGATCAGCTAAATCCCTTAGCTAGGGTTGTGGGAACCCTCATAGGATAAAAAAGTAGGGGAAATGCAGAGTTATTCCCACTTGATATTCTTGTATGTATTGATATCATCTTCAATTTAATAGTTTTATTTGCGGTTGAAAACATTAAGATCCCACCCATATTCACTACTTACTTCAAAAGAGAAAGAGTAGGAAAAAAATCACAATGCTAATTTTGAGTTAATTGTGGATATAAGCTAATCATCTTCATCTAATTAACTACAGACTCAAAAGGTAATAGTTAATCTAGCATCTAGGATAATGGTTAGTAGGGCGGCACTCTGAGACTCAAAATGTAAAGAGTGAAATTCAATAAGACGTTCACAAGATTGTTAGTGATACATAACTTATCAGATTTTGCATGCAAGATATTGGGATGGTTCAATTGATCACGATAAAACTAGTTTTAAGGATTTAGAAAGCCAAGGGGAACATAGTTCTAGTGTTCATTTCAGATTGTTTTAAACCCAAAGTATTTGAGTTTTGTTGCGGATTGTTGTTCACAACATAAATACCCTCATTTACTTCTCTATACTACCCATGATTTAAGTAAGTCCAGAGATTGTTCCACATTCTCCCTGTGTGTTCAACCCCAACCTAGTTGGGTTGCTATATTTTGGTAGTGACTGCTTTATCCTTATAAGCAGGGTAGTTTAGGTATTCATCAAAATTTTGGCATCGTAGCCGGGGAAATATGATGTGATTGTTGATTGAAGTATTTGAAGTTTTCAGATTTTGATTTTTTAAATTTTTCTATTCTTATGTATATGACATCTTTACAATAGAAAGTGTGGAGTGATGAGGACTCTTTCTTTATTGATCCTTACTCGTTTGAAATAGTGTATTATTACAAGAGTGTGATAGATATATTGTAGGATCATAATAAGACAATGTTATACAACATTGACACTCCTCTCAAAATTAAAAGAGGATTTCAGTCAAAAGGTTGATAGGTTTGGCTTAGAGAGATTAAATACTTAAAAGGAGACTTGGATGATAAGGTTGATGCGTGTAATGCCCAATAATTTAGTTATGAGTTTTGTAAGGCTGAAAATCTTCTTATAATACAAATTAAGGAGCTAAAATTGGAGGAGTCAACATTTTATCAGACATTTGTGGATATTGTCACTATTCAGAAGATCACACTAAAGTTATTTAATGATGTACGAAAAAATTTAATTCATGAGTTGGAACATATTGGACCTCATTCTAAGCATTTGTCCACATTATATTTAGATAGTAAGATATTAATTGAGGCATCTGAGCCTATGAAATAATGTGAAAAAGAGGAAGAATATGTCTATATTCTTGAATTTATTTTGCCAAAATCAAGAAACAACATTCCTCAGTTAAGGGTCAAGAGTTGCAACATACCACATCTATTGCTTGGTTCCTTTATTTTCATATCACCGCCCCTTGAGCATAGTATAAAATTAAAGTTAAAATTAGGGGGTGAATTCATGGCCTTAACAAGGGCTTGACCGTGATGGGTATCTCAAGTCCACTGAGGATCGGAGACTAACCCCTATACCCTAGCCAACCAAAACACAATACAACTAGTAGTGGATGAATTCAAAACATATAACAATATAGATAAATCAACTAACTCAGACAGAGTCTAATAATTTCAACAACCATCCTAATCCACAGTAATCCACAAAGCCTTAAAAACTAAAAGAAAAAAACCTAAGGACCATCAAGCTTGCCTTTTCTTTCTCCTTAGTTTTCTGCTCCTTTATCTGTTAAGAATGGACCATCAACCTAGCTAAGTCTATTTCCTTAATCAGCATTGTGGTCCTACACTCCTTAACTATACTGTCAGACACACCAGACATGAACTTACATATCTTAGATTTGCTATCAACTACCACATGAGGAGCATATCTGGATAACTGACTAAACTTGAGAGAAAACTCCTTCACTGTCATGCTTGCCTACTTCAGGATAATAAACTCTAAAACCTTGGCTTCTTTTAACTCCACAGGAAAAACCTATATAGAAAGGTAGAAGCAAACTCTTCCCATTCTATAGGCCCTGCATCTTTGACCCTATCTACCTTTCACTTATTATACTATGAATGATCCACATCCTATAATTGATAGGTATCTAACTCATCACTCTCATTAGTAGTGACCCCCATTATATCTATTACCTTCTGCACCATGTCAAGAAATTTCTATAGGTCCTCTTCAGACTTAGACTTTGAAAATGATAAAGGATTCATTTGGGTGAAGTTCCAAATTCTAGCTACAGCAATATTGACCACTAGGTTTACCTAAATAGCATCTGGGCATTCATTCTGAGCTATTACAGAATAGGTTAGAATGGTGAAAGATACTCTAAATTTTGCATGAGAGACATGCTCGTCTAGGGGATCTACCTGAATGGGCGCAAGTGCTGGATGATTTCCAGTTCTTCTTCCATTGGTCTTTTTAGGAGGCATGTTCTGTAAATGAAAAGGAAAATTAGATTAGACAAAGAGTTTAACTTGAGCTCATGCTCACTCGGATGATATGAATACTGAAAGAAGGGATACATTACCTAAAAACGTCTCCTAGCCCCTTGTCCATAAGTGTGGCATGCTACACACCTATGCACAAAACTCTACTTGACAGATTTCAGACTCCATAGTACTCTTTAGAACCTTAGGCTCTGATACCAAGTTTGTAATACCTCGATACCATACGATGCTTACGACCCTGAAGGATCACAAGCTAACCCATGACTAGTACCTACTGTAAGCACTAAATAATAATACTAAGAATATATGTGGAAGTATAATGAAATATGCCATAAGTTTCTCAAAATACTTCAATAATAACTGAATGCACTAATAATGACATATTATTTTACTGTGCTATACTGAAATACTCTAATTGTTTGAATATAGAGTTGATGGGACAAACCCTCAACTAACCTCGACTGAAATAACTACTAAGCTAACTAAAATGCTGACATAAATAAACTCTATCCTAAACTCTATCCTCAAAATATAAGGACACCACTGTATCTGCTAAGTGTGGTCAGGATACTGAGTATTCAAACCTATGATATGAGACATCATAGCACAAAGAAAGAGTATGTGTCAGTATGTGGAATGTAGTGGTGTGCTAAGTGTGGCAGGCTGATATACATGGGTTCATATGCATGAGATTATAACTGACTGAATAAACATCATGAAGTAACTGGATTAGAGTTCATGTGAAATTGTAACTACTGAATATGCAATATTGCAGATATAACGTCTGTCTGAACTAAACTAGAACTGAAATATAGAGTTCTAATAGCTAAATACTGATAACTGAAAGTTTAGACTGATACTGAAGTACTGAATTCTGATGGCTAAGTAACTGATAACTAATAGCCATAGTTCTGTTGAACTATATAAGTTCTTTACTGAATATTAATACTGAAATTGTAACTATGGGAGTGTTCATCTAACCATATAAACTAAGTTGTGGTCCAACCTGTGACCCTAGTTGGAAGGGAGTTAGCACATTTCCAAGGGATACTAACAAGGTTGTGACAACCCTAATCTGGCAGGAAGACTCATGAAATAAATATGTATGACTGTGTTAACCCTAATCTAGCAGGAGGATGAATTACCCTATGTTGCCTACATAGTTTTGTAATGCCGGGACTACTACTAAGGGTCCAAAAAAGACTCGATCCATGGGCTCGCTCGGTGCTGAATCCTACTCCCAACTAAAACAACACTGAACTAATCACTAGATTGTACTAGGCTTGACTGAACTGATCATGTTAACTGACTAAACTGGACTGAGTTCACTAAGTTCTGCTAACTGACTGCGTACTATTGTTCTTGACCTTTATTAGAAAAATTCTATAACTACTACAACTAAGTAAACAACTAGATTTTGGGTAAAAAGTACCCCCAGGACTCGGTAGCATCAATAGTAGAACATAGCAAATCTGAAAAACATAACAGTATTCAATTGTTCGCAATTCATTCATTGAGATATTTTGTCATACACTTGGAGGTTATGAACTTGTATATAAATGAGAACACATACTACATGTCATGCTTACACTATTCAATTCACATGGACATTCTACTACACATTTAGGGAGCATGATTGTGATACATGGAGAATAACATATAATGCAGCGTAACTTTAACATGAAATCTTGAAATTCTAGAGTTTTGACATGAGAGATTTATAATTCAACACATATGCTAACATAATTTCATGGAAACTCATAAAATATCTTAACTTGAAGCCCATACAACAATACAATCATGAGCATAACTCAATTCATAGCATGGGAATCATAATTTAAGTTTGAAAAAGGGTTCTTGAACTCCATGGATGGAAGAAAACCCAAGGATGAACACCTAACATACATTACTTGTTGATTTCTTAAAGATTGTAGTGAATTCTTGGGACTTAATCTTGAGCTTGATGAACTAGGGATTGTTCTTGAGAGTATTTGTGAAGAATGAATGAATTTTTCCCTTTTTGGAGCTTAATATAGTGTTTTAGCTAAATTGAGTGAGGGAAAAAGGACCTAAATGCCCTTGGAAACTCGGATTTTTAATATACAAAACTACCCAGCGACGCGATTGGAGATGCACCGCATCTATGAGATCAATTCAATCACCGATGTGTTGCATCGATGGGTGCAATGCAGTAGCCAAGGCAACACGTCAAGATCATATTGGCTTGATGTTTTACCCAACCAAACATGACCTAAACAAAGTCTAAAAATTCTGAAACTCAACCAATAGGACCTATTGACTTCCCTGATCATCAATCAATTTAAAAATTAACATTCTAAGGTCAAAAAGATCAAAAGTAAGATCATACAATTTTGAAGGCTAAAAATGCTTCTAAGTCTTAACACTTAGCTGAATTTTTCTAAGCCTGGGACCCCATTTTGGCATGCTAAATAGAACTAAAATGATTAGAATTTTGCGGGGTCTTACAACTATAGTTGATAGTATGATCTTAACGTTATCATTCTTGTATGTGTTTATTTATCTATGTACAGTGGTGTTGGAGCTAATTCCTAGGTTCTCCCTTTTTATCTTGGCAAGCCTACAAATATACCCTTCAAATTCAGGAATTAGATCATAGCACTAGTAATGTCACACTTCACACCTAGTGGGAAAATAGGAGGAATTATATCTCTTCTCTCGGTAGGCTCAAGGTATCCTAAGTCCTCCTATGGATCATTATATGGAGGTAAGTACTTGTAGGCTGGGATTACTTTAGCTCTATCCTTTCTATTTTTGTCTCTACTTCTGCCGAGGTTTACTCAACGATCAACTCCTAGTTTTTATCTCACCAGCTCAGCCTCATGAGATAACCTATGAGCTACATCCCTTCTCTAGTTATAAGTTACTTCTGCTAATAATTTCTCTATTCCTTGATCAATAATGTTTTGAACATCTCTAGGATAAGGGTGGGGGGTTAAATCACTTGGGTTATTCTAAACCCCTTCATTTCACCTTCTTGTACGTGTTCAGTCATCCTACTATTTAGTTTTAGGATTCTCTCAGTTTAGGATTATGTGGGAGTAAGGGATTTTCTCTAATTCTTATGTTAGTCATATATCGGCGTACACCCAACTAAAAATAGAAAACAAAAAATAAAAAACTTCAACAACTTTGATCAACAATCACACTGTATTCTCCGACTATAGCACCAAAATATTGATATTACCAAAAGCTATACCTCTAATTAAGGATAAAGCGGTCGATACAAAATATTACAACCCAACTTATTTTGGGGTCGAACCCACACGAAATATGTATAACTATCTCTCAAATTTATGAAAATCAATCGGCAGTACTAAAAAGTAAATAGGGTGGATTTTTGTTGTAATTCATATCATATCTATGAGCCATTTCATATCTATAGCTCATATCGTATATAATTCATATCATATCTATGAGCCATTTCATATCTATAGCTCATATCGTACTTATAAGAAATATCAAGTACATAAGTTGTATCTTGTCTATAAGATATAACTTTTAATCAATTTGGTATCTATATCATTAAGATGTAATAGGCCATATTATTAATCAGATTCAGAATTCATACCAATAACCACATACATAAGTTAAAAATCATACTTATAAATTATATCCTTAATCATACGTATGAACAATATCATTGGTGATACTCAAAAATTTGCATCAATCCTCCAATATCCAGCTAATACACTTAAAAATTTTATTCAACCTCTTCAAGTGTTAACCTACCATCAATAAGAGTATATTATCCATAAATGAGTCTACAAGGTTATCACAAGTTTTAGCCTAAGGTGGGTCGGAGGGGCCCATTTCTAATCCCCAAAAATCCTCTTAGGCAAGTTCTACCACTGATTAAGCTAAGGTTTCTAAGTTCATTCTTAGATGTTGAGTAATCCATAATTAGCCATAAGATAGAAATTCTATCCAAACATGAATAACTATCACAATCCCACCTAGAACTATAGCAACTAATGCAATTCCCTTAACTTAAACAATTAAGCACAATTCTACTCTAACATGAATAACTAGGGAAATTTTACCTACCTTGAGTAATTAAGGAATTTCCATTCTAATTATATACCATAAATCTCAATCCACCTAAGCAATGAATAACTAGGCTAACTAGTCCAAGTTTATGGTTTCAAGTTAACCTAATAACCCAATTAAACAATACTCTCATTCATACCTCCAATACCTAAATCCTACCCCACATCTAGTGTATTATCATAATTATACTAAAAGATAGCTCAATCTATAAAGAAGATAAGCCTAGCCTACCTGGAGCCGAAGAATGCCCAAAGAATCCACTAAATTGCTTATTTCCCCTTTCAATAGTCTTACATAAGGTGCCATGGTTTCAACACAATCTAATTATTAAAATGAGAATAATGATACCTATATTTCACTATAATGCGTTGGATCCAAAACTACATAAATATCCCACATAGGGCCCATTTAAGGAAATCACATTTTTGAAACTAGCTTAATGTCCCTATAGAGTCAAGGAATATTTACCCTAAAAATAAGTGATTCCAAGATATATTGGTGGTAAAATCAAGCAACAAAGCTTCTAGAGATTTTGGGAAATGAGAGAAAATTATAGCAAGAAATTAAATGAAACTCACCACAAATTTGAAGGACAAATGCATAAATAATCTTTATCCACACCCCAAATCACCCACAAATATTATCCCAAAGCTTTAACTTTTAAGGTTTAAGTATATTGGAAAAGGATGAGAAATGGTGAAAATGGTCTAAATGGGTTTAATGACCCTCCAGGTCATTTCCTTGATTTGTGTGCATTTTCAGTGTGTTGAGCCTTCTCACAGCGGCTATAAGTCATTTGTGACATGCCATATTTTAACCCTCTTCAGTGCGGAGACAATGGGTGGAATTTGTAAAATCTAGAAAAGTAAACAATGGGTAAATTAAAAGTACTTGAGATAATTAATTGAGTAAATCCCAAGGTTAAAGCACTTCCAACAATCATACTATGTAATTGAATTTCACTAGTTAACTCGCTTATCTTGGTTGTTGACTCATAGGGTTAATCGCATGATCATGGTCTCCCGAACTCTAATTGTTAACCTAATATGGACATTAAAACTACATCGTTGAGCGAGGATGTAAGAATCCAATTAAGTTATAATCTATCATCCTACGTGTGAATCAAGTAAGGCATCTAAGTACATCCCTGTCCTAGACAGTATTTCAAATTCCTTATTTTATAAAGAAATAAGAAACATACTTTGTTTATTCCCATGTTCTATCTCCTTATTCCCTCCCCTGAGATCGAAAGGTCAACAATAGATGTATTTTTTAGGTGATAAATCCATCAAATAATTAAATCAAGAATAAACAAACAACCAATAATGATAAGCAGAATTAAAAGAATTTAATCCAAAACAATAGTACTCATGTTCTTAAATTTAACCCTGGAAAGAGAGCATTTAGTCGATAATATTCATAATCACAATCCAAATAATTGAATACATTAAATGAATAATTAAAAAGCTAAATAAAAAATATTCAAGACCTAATAAGAAGTAGTAGCAGCCTCACAATATTCCACTTACGTCAAAAATTGTGTCCAAGAATTGTCCCAAAGTGTGTATTTATAATAAAATACTCCTAATCATTGTAGGATTAAGGGACTGCACGTGATCCAAGATGATTCCCACAAGATTCCCCAAAAGATTCCCACATGAGAAATATATTATATTATTTTTAAGGATAATCTCTATTTGTGTTGGCAAAGAATTATTGTTTTGGTCGTGCATGGACAAACCACCACAACAATTTGCTCACATAGTTGGATTCCTCTAAGCGGCGGGTTGTTCATAGCGTTGCTGTACTGTTGTGTCGCATCGCTAACACGTTTGCTCACTAGAATTAGCCTCCAAAATTCTGGTTAAGTGTTGAACATCCCTCCTTTTTCCCATGCCTTTTATAGTGTATTTCAAATGAATTTCAAGCCTTTTTATTATCAATATATCACCATATTTAGCTCACAAAGCTTTATACATCATCATATACCACAAATTAAAAATCATAACAACACAATATCCTCAACGATGAATCTAAACAAGAGCTAAAATAAGGTTAATCCACAATGATCTTCGCTTATATGTTCTGACTCTTAACTTAACCAAATTGAAACTTGTATATTCCGAACAAGTTATTCAACTCATAATTACACATTAAAACCATTTGGAACCTTTTAAACACAATAGAATTCAACAAAATCAACTAGACATACACCTAGCTCAGGCTAATAACACTAGTTTTTCGGGTAGAACTCCAAATGACTCAATTTAGTACAAACTTGTTTGGAAAACACGTTGAACATTGGAATTAAGTACTTGGAAACTTACATGCTTATTTATATCATATTAACACATAAAGCACACAAAATAGTTCTCAAAACAAAAATAATTAAGCTAGAAAATTCACACTAGAGTGCATAATTACACCCAATATCACCACCCAACACTTAATTCCTTGTTTGTCCTCGAACAACTATTTAATCTAAGCATCATAAGTTGAAGAGACTCTACACTTTTATGAAATGCAAGACACTCAAGATAGTACTACAATGACTACACGAAATGCAAGTTTCTACATGAAGCATATTACAAACACAATTGAAAGCTCATGAATAATACTCCAAAACATCGTAGCCTCAAGAATTGACTCACCAATTAGAAAACTCATGCATATTGCTCAACCAAGAACATCATACAAATCACCCACATTCATCAAACATGTACCCCTACAATAAGAAAGTTACCCATAATCACTCACATAAAAGCATTTTATAACATGATGGGTACAGGAATCAAATTACGCTCACTCTCACAGGGAATTCACAAGTAACACACAATGAACCATGGGATTTTCCTTAGTGTAGTACTCCACTAATATCAGAATGATGAACTTAGGATCAATTAGAAACTATTTATGAAGAGTGACTAACCTCTTTAAGCACTTTAATACATTACATCATACATTTAAAACCAATCTCCAACAACTAAATTACACTTTTTCCACCCACCCATCACCTTTATTTTACCCTATCTCTTTTAAGCATTTTCACAAACACATCGTGGAAGTATTGTTTATTACCATATGAATCAAGTTTTTTTCTTTTTCAAACCATGGCAATATTTCTAGCTCAATTTCTATCACACTCAACCACCATACATCAATTATCAACACCAATAACTATTACCTTGGGGCATCAATTTCACCTTTCTCCTCTTATTTTTTAAACTCCTTACTAAATCAATTTTACTCTAAATCACTTAGAAGCTTTTTTGGATGAAGTTAAGGTCCATCAATGAAGGGGATTAGGCTACATATGTGGCTACTAAAGAAAATAAGCTAAAGGCTTAATGAGGTTTAACTAGCATTATGTACAAGGGTAGGTCAAAAAAAGGTAGAAACAAGGCTATCGAAGAAATGCCTATATTATCTCCTAAACCCACACTCTTTATTTTACTTTGCACACACACCGGGTAAATTATAGACATCACATGTAACAATAAATATACAAAATACCTCACATCACACATGGCACATGTTCGACTAACATAGGATCATCATAGACTCTCAACCACACAATAGCATTAATTCAAATTTCAAGACAACAAAAACAAGAGTCACAAAATGAGCCAAAGAGTCTCAAAAGTATAAATTCTCACAATAAACATGCTTATACAACTAAAACACTTACACCATACAATAAAAAATAGCACCAACATAAATATCTTACACACTAAATTTAAAATTGATCCTAAAATTGGGAATTTCCCCACCCCACACTTAAAAATCTACTTTATCCCCAAAGTGAACTTAAAAGTAAGAGATAGAAACTTCCTAAGGCCTCTAGGTATAGCTAGCAGTATCTTTGCATATAAAGGAAGTCTATGGGACCCCACACTAAGTCTTTGCCATGCTTCTTAGCTCAATTTTTTGTACTCAAACTTCCCATCAACCTGCAAATCAATAAAACAAAACTACATAAAGTAAAAAATAAAAAATAAAAAATAAAATATACGTACTTTAACTTAGGTTGCCTCCCAAGCAAAGTGTCACAGCACAACCCAATTCAATGACTTAGTCGTTCTCTTTTCTTCTCTCCTCATGCTTGGTCTCTATTTTCTTATTCTTTTTATCTCTCTTGGTGTAAACTCTCAAAGGTAACTAGTTTTACAATGTTAGCCTTTTTAGGCCCATCAACTTACATCATATCAGGTTGTGGTATTAGAGGCTTTGGCTGCTCAATGAGAGGGTTAGAAGAGGCCTTTGGCGGACTAACCACCTCACACGTATCCCCTTCAATGACATTGATCATACATAATTCTTTATATTGGGATGTTATGTTGAGCACTTTGTAAACTTTAAATAACACCTTTTCATCCTCAAACCTCATCGTGAGTGTGCCTTCCCCACATCAATCAACACTCCTCTGGTTTCTAAGAATAGACTCCCTAAGATAATTGGTATCTGTTCGTCTTCCTAAAAGTATAGAACAATAAAGTCAGCAAGAATAATAAATTTACCAACCATTATAAGAACATCCTCAATGATTCTTTTTGGATAGGCAATAGACCTATCTACCAACTATAGATGCATAGTGGATGGTCTAGGCTCACCCAAACCTAATGTATTGAACAGAGATAGGGGTATCTAGTTAATACTTACCCCTAAATCACTAAGTAGCTGAACCACCTTGCTGTTGCTAATCAATATAGGGAGAGTAAACTTCCCAGGGTCCTTGAGCTTTTTGGCATCTTTAGTGTTTTTTCAGAGCTACACTCTTCAGTGAGTGCTATTATTTCAACCTCTTGTAGCTTTACCTTATTAGCAACCACACCCCTCAAGTACTTATCATACTTGGGCATACCCTGCAAAATATCTAACAAAAGTAAGTTAATGTGAAGCTCTCTAAATGAGTCAAAGAAATTCTTAAACATTGCATCCCCCTTTGCCTTCAAATGCTTTCGTGGAAAGGGGAGTGACGGCATCTTATTCTCTTCTTTAGCAGTTGTTTCTTTCGAGTACTTAGACTTTCTCAAATTTTTAGCAACTTTCACATATACCTATGGGGTAATCAACTCTGTATCTACCTTATTTGTTTCCTTAGGAGGTTCTTCTTGAAGATATTTACAACTTTTTAAAGTAATTGCCATAACTTATTTTGGATTTTTGGTATCTCCTGGCAAACTACCTTGAGGCCTAGTATTCAATACTTGTTGTCACTTCCCCAACTGCAACTCTAAGATTCTCTTCCAACTGTGTCTGGTTGGCAAGAACCTACTTTATCATCTTTTCCAAGTTGTTAGTTGACTGGTTTGCTTATGCCTGTGGTTGCTGAATTTGTTGTTATTGAGTATTCTAAGGCTAAGTTTGTCACTTCATGTTCTAGGCATTACCATAATTTAGACTTTGAGCATTGCCCACATACATTAACGCTTCAGGATTTGAAACACACATAATAGATGCATGGCCACTATTAATACAAATATCATACCAACGTGCAGCTTGTTGGATTGTATTGACTGTGGCTACAGGTTGTTCTACTCCCAACTTTATGTTGCTGAACTAAGTGTTTATCAAATATTGTAATGTAGAAACCTGAGTAGATAATGCTATGAATTGGTTCGAATCCAATACACTTGTAATTCTTTTTGTGGCACTCCTCAAGTCTTAATACCATTTTGGGTTCCCTTGAGCTATGCAGTTCAATGAAGTGTACAACTCATCATTTTTCATCTCAAGAGCTTTACCACCTGCAGCTGAATCTAGTAAGATTTTTGTACAGTGGTCGAAAGCCTATATAAAGTATGAGCAAGTACCTCATTGGATTATTAATGGTATGGATAGTCCCCAAAAAAAGCCTTAAACTGCTCCCAAGGATGATAAAAATTCTTGTCTATCTTATATTTAAAGCACACTATCTCACTGTAAAATCTTGTAGTCTTACCAGGTGGGAAGAATCAAACAAGGAATTTTATGGCCATATCATCCCATGATGTGATTGAATCTATCGGTTCTGAATTCAACCACTTTTTTGCTTCCCCAATCAGTGAAAAGGGGAGAAAAGTCATCCTCACATAATATACATTCATACCCATGGGAATAAATGTATTTCTGATTTCCATAAAATTTTGCAAATGGGCCTGTGGTTCTTTATGTGAAAGCCCTGCGAACTGGCTATTGCTAATCAGAAGTTGTACCATAATTTGTTTAAGCACAAAATTGTCTCCAGCTGCTAGCTTCTGAAATGGTGAGGTCAAATTGGTTGGAAGTAGGATTGCCACTTCTTTGACTATCCTGAGGGTTGCTTGTTTATCAGTCAAGATGGTAGGATTCTCTAGGTATTCTACGATTTGAGTGATTTGAGGAAGGATTGCTTCTCTCCTTCGTTGATGATAAAGTTTCTCTAGTTCAGAGCTTGGTTCAACCAAATCCTGATCACTTGACAACTTTTGTAAACCTATTTCCAACAAAAACATAACCAAGACCAAGCATAAAAACACCAAATAAATCTAAAAGTAAAACTCAAATAAACAGTTGCAAAATTATAAGTCCCCAACAATGGCGCCAAAAACTTGACAGTGCCTAAGTGCACACGTAAGTGTATGTGGTCTACCAAGTAGTACAGTGGCCTAATGAAAACCAAGTATCGATCCCACAAGGACTTGTTTCAACAATGATTCAATTCTATTTTAACTTTTAAGATTAATTTAGTGCTAGAGTAACCAAAAAGAGAGTTTGAAATTTGTAAACTATAGAAAAGTAAATAATGCATAAATTAAAAGTACTTGAAACAATCAATGGAGTAAAGCCCTAGGTTAAAGAACTTCCAACAATCATACTGTGTTATTGAATATCACTCGTTAACTCGCTTATCTTAGTTGTTGACTCGTAGGGTTAATTATATGATCATGGTCTCTCGACCTCTAATCGTTTACCTAATATGGACATTTTAACCATATCATTGAGAAAGTATGTAATAATCCAATTAAGTTATTTAAGATATCATCCAATGGGTGAATCAAGTATGGTATCTAAGTACATCTCTGTCCTAGACATTAATTCCAATTCCTTATTATATAAAGAAATAAGAACTATACTTTGTTTATTCCCAAGTTCTATCTCCCTATTCCTTCTCCCGAGATTAAACGGTCTACAATAGATGTATTTTTTGAGTGATAAATACATTAAATAATTAAATTAAGAATAAACAAACAACCATTAATGATAATAAAAATTAAAATAATTTAATCCAAAATAATAATACTCATGTTCTTAGCTTTAACCCCAAAAAGAGGGCATTTATCTGATAATATTCATAATCATGATCCAAATAATTTAATACATGATATGAATAATTAAAAAGCTAAATAAAAAATATTCAAAACCTAATAAGAAGTAGTAGAAGCCTCACAATATTCCACTTACGTCAAGAACTGTGTCAAAAAATTGTCCATGTATTCAAGAATTGTCCTAAAGTGTGTATTTATAATAAAAATACTCCTAATCATTATAGATTTAAGGGACTGCACGTGATCCAAGATGATTCCCACAAGATTTCCCAAAATATTCCCATATGTGAAGTATATTATATTATATTTGTGCATAATCCCTATCTGTGTCGGCAAAGAATTAAATTTTTGGTCGTGCTGGTGCAAGGATAACCCATCATGATACATTGCTTATCTCATTGGCTTCCTCGATGTGGCGTGTTGGTCATATCATTTCTGTACTGGTGTGTTGCGTTGCTATTGTGTTGGCTCACTGTAATTAACCTCCAAAATTTTGGTTAAGTGCTAAACGTCCCTCTTTTTTCCCATGCATTTTATAGTGTATTTCAAAAAAATTACAAGCCTTTTTACCACGACTATATCACCATATTCATCTCACAAAGCCTCCTACATCATCACACACCACAAATTAGAGATCATAACAACACAATATCCTCAATGGTGAATCAAAACAAGAGCTAAAATAAGGCTAATTCGCAATGATCTTTACTTATATGTTCTGACTCTTAACTTAATCAAATTGAACCTTGCACATTCCCAACCAGTTATTACACTCATAATTACACATTAAAATGATTTAGAACCTTTTAAACACAATAGAATCCAATGAAACCAACTAGACACACACCTAGATCAAGCTAGTAACACTAATTTTTTTGGTTGAACTCTAAATGCCGCAATTAAGTAAAAACTTGTTTGGAAAGCATGCTGAACAATGGAAATACATACTTGGACACTTACATGCTTATTTTTATCATATTAACATATAAAGCACACGAATTGTCCTCAAAAGAAGGATAACTAAGCTAGAATAGTCACTCTAGAGTACATAAATACACCCAACATCAACCGTCCATTTATCCAAGCTATCATCCATTTAGGCATTAATCGAATGGTATTGTCATACCAATTAATTATGGTTTCCAGCCAATTCCATTATGCCAAGCCAAACTAATTAGCCATAAGACTCCGAAGTTACAATTTAAAAATCAATCCATGGCCACCAAGGCCTTTCAAAACCATTTTTATTCATTTAGCCATTAATGCAATACAATAGTTTAGTAAAGTATGGAAAACTATGTAATTTTCTATATTTCAAAACCAATTATGTAAGTGAGTTGAAGTTAATACCAATTCCAAACCAAAAACCATGAGTTTGGGGGTCAAATCCATACCACCATTCCATTCACCAATCTATGCACCCGATGAGTTCTAAAATCTATCCATAAAGCATAAACAAATGCATGTAAAACATTATAATACCATTTAAACAACAATCATCTAAAACCCTTAACCCAAATTCCAAAACCAAACATTAAAATCATATAAATACCAAATAGTTGCATGACAAGGTAAATACAAGTTTAGGAAAAAGATAAATGCCTGAAACACCAAAAATTTAAAGAAAACATACTTTGAGCCTTAGATGACCAACCCCTAGAAACTCTAGCTTTGTTCTTGACTTGGGAATTTTAGAGAGAAGAGAATTTTTATGTTATGTTTAATGGGTGGAAATAGGGCTAAGGGAATTTTGTAAGTTATGGGAATAGCTTAAATAAAGGGGAAAGAACAATTTACTCTTAATGGAAAATATGATGAAAAATGACTCCTAGTTGGTACGGGTCAGGGGATGACTCATATGTACTAGCTATACGTTGTTGCCTCGACTCGTAGTCTAAGTAGTGACTCAGGGTAATATGACTCAGGACCTCACCTTTTGACTGGTAGAGTTGTAGTCATGATTCAAATAGAAACCTGGGCAATCCTTACTAGCTAAGCTACAATTAGAATAATATGACTCGTGATGAGTGATAACAACCTCATTATGTGAGAAATTGCCAGGGAAGTAAGCTCAACACATATGGAACTATTTTAGAGGCTAAAACATAGGGTGTTACACTAATATTACTTCATATTTACCTTTTTGGAGTTCTTCAGTTTGGATTGATTTGGTTTTATATAGGTTTAGATGGTGGCCTGGTGGCACTCGAGGATGGTTTCTTCCACCCTTCGCCTTAGTTTTCAATTTTCATCAAAATTTTTGGTTGAGCTAGACAACAGAAGTAGTATGCTCCAATTGAGCTTAGCTTGATTTCATCATTAATGAATGGGACATCCTAAAGAGGGTTATTCGAAGGTGACTATTTTTTCCGTGGACTCTAGACTATCAGTTTTGAGGGTCTTTTAGACTAGATGTAACATTGGTAGTGGGTTGTAAACGATTTTCAAATCCATTTGTATGGCTAGGTAGTACCCTATGGGTTTACTCTCAGGCTTGCCATTATGGATTTTTTGTGGGTCAGCTTTACTTCTTCGAGGTTAGTATGGAAGAGTTGTGTAAATAAGACTCGTGAGACTTTATACCTAGATTAGAGTAGATAGCAAGTTTGAAAAGAGAAAAAGAATGTTATATTTAGATATTATAGTTGGTTTCATGACGCATGCCTTTGGCTTGGATGAGTCTTCACTTGGTTGTATTGGTGTCGATGTGTTATCAGCGTGTCTTGGTTTGGATTTCCATACATTAGCCTTCCTCTATTTAGTTAAAGGCTAATCAATAATTGATATTAAGTTTTGGCTGTTTTAGAAGATAAGAAAGAAATTTGGTTGAAAACGAGATACCTATGGAAAAATACCTTAGAATCTCATTTCATCTTAGAGGTTATCTGGGAGTCCTACTCAGAGCATACGGGCCCAGTACCTCATCCCTTTGAACTTTCTGCTTTTTTTATCCATTTGACTTTTGTGGTTGAAAGCCCTTTTAGTAGTGAATATTATAATGATCCTCCAGTTCATTTCATTGATTTGCATGTATTTTTGGTATTTTTGGCCTTCTCATAGTAGCTATAGGTTATTTACTTATCGTAACTATTAGTTCTATTATCAGATTGTTCATTTGGGTTTTAGGCTCATTTCCCTATTTTGAAGCTTTTGTTGTTTAAAATTTGGTCTTGGATAAGAACTCCTAGTAGATAACCTCGGATGAGAATTTTGATAGTGCCATTAGCTTTGAAATATTGATTTAGTCTAGAAGGACTCTAGGATCAAGTCCAAGGCTTCCTGGATTATTTTGGGCTATTGAAAGATTATATGAAAAATATCACTATATGTGTGGGCGCCATATTTAGTCAACTAGATCTCGAATGAAATTTTTGATGGTTCCATTTAGTTTGAAATATTAAATTTGGTATGGTAGCATAGTTCATTTGCACGCACGAGGATTCGAATGAATCTTGAGCACCTGCTCGGAGTCTATTTTTAGACTTAGTAAAAACTGGTACCTGGTACCTGATATGATCACTTTAGCTCTAATGGAGCCACTTTAGTGCCTAGAATCCACTTAAGCGGACTTGGACAATTGAATAAGGTCATCTTTAGCAGTGGAAAGAATCTGCTTAAGCGGACCTTGCTTTAGTGCCATCGAGGTCGCTTTTGAGGTACCTATGCAAAGCTATTAGTTTTCTTTATCGGTCGAGATATTGCTATAACAGAAGGAGCTTTAGAGATACCTAAGACCTTTTAATCCCCTTTCTTCACCTAATTGTCCACCATTTCTTACACTATTTTCGTACCAATTTTAGAGCTCAAGGAGAGAAAAAGTGGGAAATCATCCATTGAAGCTAAGGTATGCTAGCCTAACTCTACTTAGTCATTTCCCAATAATTTCCATCCTATTTTGTGGTAAATTCTTAGATATTAGGTCTTCAAATTACTAAAATTTAGGGGTTGATTTGGGCCCAATTCTTGCACCATTTGTGCTCAATATTTGAGCTTATATTAATTGTCCTTAGATAGATCTTGTGATATATAGAATTTTGGATTCCATCTGCGAGCCTCCCAGGCCTATTCTTGTAATACCCCATATATTTCTAAGCTAAAAAATGAACCATTGTTCCTACGTATGAAACCTCCTATCCTATGATTCATATTAGAGTACATTAATTAGAATGAGTATCCTAGTGATAATAGAGCTCATAATGTGTTAAGCATGTTCATAAGAGTCACTTAGAGTAAGCCAAGCTAAGAGCTTTTGAATCCACCAAGTTTTAGTGTGTGATTTAACATAGGTCATCTTTGAACTAGTATAACTTCGTTTGTAGTTGGTATTTTGGCAGATTTAGACCCACCAAATTGTATAGAATTGAATAAGCCTTCCGTCGATACCAAATTCTCCTAAAATAGACCCCCGGTGAAGAAGTTATGGTCTTTTTACTATCAGTGTTCTCAATTAATAGGCCACCGCATCGCGATGAAGACCAAATCGGCAATTGTCAATTCCAGTAGCTCATCGCAATCACACCGCGTTGTGGCGGGTATAACGATGGGTCATCCAGTGCATCGCGATAGGTCCTTTTTTGGCATTTCAGTTCTGTATTATAAATTTCAGGGGGAACTTAGACATTTTCCACGACCCCAAACCCATCCAAACAAGGGATTTATACCCTAAATAACCAACATACTTAGGGATGGCAATGGGACGGTGTAGGTGCGGTGAGATACGGGTTTAAAGCAATGCAGTGCGGTGCCGGTTTTAAGTTATGCGGTGCGGGTGTGGTGCTGGTGTAAGTAAAAAAATTTTAAATGCTGCGGTGCGGTGCGGGTTGCGGGTATATATGGGTTTGAATTTTAAAAAAAAAAACTAAAAATTAGTATTGTTCTCGTGAATATACCTAAAATTATATGTGTTCTTTACTTAAATTTTATGATACTTAAAACTACGTGCATAACACTACAAATAAATAATATTATAGTAGATTTTTTAACATCTCTATTCATTTGAATAAAAATATGATATTTGATCATTACTTGTACACATTATACTTTTTGACAATTTTTTAGTGAAAAGTGATATAATAGAAATTAGTTATTATTTTCTAGTTGTAGATTTAAAAATATTATGATTTTCAATGGAGTCATAAATTTTTCAAAAAAAATAAAAACATGGGGCAGTGCGGTGTGGTTATCCACGGGTATGAATGTGAGGCGGGTTTATACGGGTTTAAATGTGATGCGCTGCGGTGCAGTTTTAAAACTTGCGGGTTTAGTAAAAACCCGCACCGCACCCGCACCGCACCGCACTATTACCATCCCTAAACATACTTCATTTTTCATCCAATTTTCCCCTAATCAAAATATTTTCTCTCAAAGGGGCAAGACCCTAGCCATGAAATCAAGAACAAAACCTAAGGATTTCTTTAAGAACCTTCAAGAAAGAATCTTCTAAGGTATGCACAGTATTCATCCATGGATCCCTTTCATCCATGGAGCTTAAGAATCAAGTTTTAAAATCATAAATTGTGATTATCTTGTTGTGGTATGATTTTGTTCATGTTGATGGTTGCTATTTGGTATCTAGATGTATTTTCATGAAGTATGTGAGCATGTTAGTTGAAATCCATGAATTTGGGAGGCTTAAGATTGTTAAATTGATAAGTATACCTATGCCTAAAGTTGTGCATGAAAGTTGTTTGATAAAATGCCTAGAATAATAGAAATCATGTATTATAGCTTCGGGATGAACTATATGAAAAATTCATGGTAGTCTGTTATGTTCAAAGGTCTCACATGTTGTTGTTGTGCAATATATGTGTTAACGGAATGTACATAATGATTGGAGAATGGATTCATAGTGTGTCTATATACATTCCATGTTATGTAGAAGATCATGATTATGAAGTACCACATGAGTTATCCCCCAATTATTATGATATGAACTAAGTGTTACATGTTTGTCATTCCCTTATGTTTAAATGGTTTCCATGCTATCGTTATGAAAAGTATATGTTGTCGGAGTTCCCATGATATTATTAGAACATGAGGTTTATGACTTGATTTCAAGCATTCCCATTGATGTTAGATATTATTATGACCATGTACTTCATGAAATCCCTCACTCATGTATTATGGATTATTATTGATGGTCATGTATTTAAGAAAGTCATGTTGTGTTGGTTTCCTTCCATCGAGTCCTGGGGGCACTTGTACCCAAAAAATATAGTTGTGTGCCTAGAGCCATTTCATGTTTTCACGATACTCTCAATCAAGCCATGATCTATAGAATTTAGTCAGTCATGTGACTCAGGAAAATTCAGTAAACTCAGTTAATCACAGTTAATTTCAGTAATATCAGTGATCTTAGTACTCAATAATCTCAGTAACCTCAGTATTCCCATTAATCTCAGTAATCTCATGAAATCAGTCAGTCGTCAAATATCGATAGTATTTCGTCAGTCATAGAATTCAATAAATCGGTCCATGTTTAGTTTAGTATATCATGTTCAGTGTCTATTCAGATGGGAGTAGAAATTATCACCAAGTGAACCCAAGGATAGGAGCTCACTAGTTATATGAGGGTGTGATTCTTAGAAGCAATCCTTTCATTCCAGAACTATGTATCCAGCATAGTTTGACACATCATAGCTTGCTATATGAGGGTAGATAAGGTGGCTTAACCTACTATATGAGGTTTCCCACCATTCTTACTAGAGTTACCTATTATACTAGGATTACTCATATGGTATCCTTACCAGTGGCGCGATATTTACAGCCTTCCAATCAGGGGACAAATTGGACCCCAGCTCAGCTATTATAGCACATTTTAAGCATGCCGCTTAGGTGACTACTTCCCACAGTTTTAGTATCAGTCTCAGTAAAAGAACTCAGATAGTTCTTTAGATTTCAGGACTGTCAGATACAGTACAGAAATCAGATAGTTCCATCAGATTTAGGACTGGCAGATACAGTCACCTATGTTAGCAGTATTTAGTATTAGGGTTATCAGATATAGTCACTCATGTACCAATATTCAGTACTCAGTAATCATGTTATCACAAACTCAATTAATAGTATATCAATTATACAAAACTCATGTTATCAATATTCAGCTTTAGGACTATTAGACACAGTAAACCAAACCAGTTCTTCATAGTCAGAAATGTCAGAAATAATTATTCATGTATCAGTAACATAGTATTAATCCCTCAGATATAAGTAATTCCATATTGTTAGTAAACTTATTAGTCAGAACTTAGCATTTAGTCCTATCACGATGTTGGTTATAGTTATGTATGCATGTATGTATTCTCACGTTCATGTTAGTCAGTCAGTTAGTATTATTCATGCAATTGAACCTATTGCATTTAGCCTACCACACTTGCATTCCAATACATTCAAAGTATTGACTCATTTTGCTATGGTGTCTTATAAAATAGGTTTAGAAGCACAATCTCTAAAGCATCAGTAATATCTTGGTTCAGTAGTCAGAGTCAGATGTGATTCCTCATCGTTTGAGAACATTATGGTCACATTTCTATTTTCGTTTTTATTTTATTTTAATAGATGGGGTTAGTTGAGGACATGTCCCATCAACTCCTTATTCAGTTCAGTCTAGAGGCTTACAGACTAAAGCATGTTAGACAGTTATTTCAGATTTGGATGGTATTGTTATACCATTTTCTGACATTATTTATCAGTTGTTTATTCAGTTTTGAACCTTATGGACATTCAGTTCATGTTTCCATATTTTATGGTATATTATGCAGTATACAGGTACAAATATTAGTCATGAGCACCGTGTAGCTTTTTGATTTTGAAAATCCAGGCGTTACATACTTGTATCAAAGCTCGGTTGAACAGTGTCCTAGGAAGTCTGAAAGCCGCATTTCATAGAGTCTTGTACATGGGTGTGTTGTGCACTATACTTATGTGCAGGAGGCTATGAGATCTTTTAGGAACGGTTTCCATTCTTTCATGTTTTAGATCATGCTATAGAAAGGTTCCCTAAGAAACACACGTAGATTCATATCATGCACCCCTCATGTCAACTCTACCTTATTTTTGAGGTAACAGAAATAGTGAAGCTCAAAGTCCTAAATATAGGGCTTTCTCAGACATTCTCTGCAGACAGCTATGGGCTTTCCCACATGCTCAAAGGTATCCCATCAGTTCAGTTCTACCCCAAAGTTGTACAGATTTATTCATCAATATGAGAACTCATTCTTGAACCCAAATTTAGATAGGCCATCTGAACCCTTCTTAGAATCCTATGATAGCATAGGCCTAGAGTCAAAAGCATGAACTCAGGAGTTTATCAGTAGTAGAGTTGGGATAATATCATCTAGATTGAACAGGTTATGTATTCATGGGGATAATTGTACCCAGGGTATATCAGTAGGCTTGAACAGTGCTTGCAAGAATTTAAGTTTATTGATTAGATACTAAGTATGAAGGTGCGGATTGAGTTTAGGAGATGTGATATTAGTAGTGTATGAAGAAACAGAAATAATGTGTTTAGTAAGGCAACCTTGTGTCATACAAACTGTAAGTATATGAAAATGATTGCAGTGTAGTTCAGAGTTTAGTAGAGTATTCACCGGCTTATGTTGATGGCTTTAAGATAAGGGGGAGATGCTAGATCAAGTGACCAAGGCAGGCCTTCAAATTCTAGTAGTAGTGCCAGTATGTATAGAAAAGTAGCAAGGGAAGATGATTCCTGACCCATCCTTATCTCAGCATAAAGTTTCGTACCCCAGTCAGCATAATGCCTACGCATGCTTCATATCTCAGTTCCATGAACCCAACTTATATTCACACGTTTTTCATATAATTATGTACGATTCCAGTTCCCAATATAAGGGGTTCAGTTTTATTCCCCTCAGTAATACAGATCATGTCCCACGAAAATAAAAACTCTAAACTCAGGTCATGCAGCCCATGAATCATGTACACGTACCATGCTCTACAGTATACTCATCTTCCATGGCTCATGTTACGTCCCTACTGATTAGTTAAATTCAAACTATGTCATGCATATCCTCAGTTTAGACCTTTTGGTAGACACGTGGTATTTATATTCTATCCCTCAGACTTCAATCAAGTGCCAAGTTCAGTTAAGTGTCTATTCATGTTTTAGGTCCCCCTAATTAAACCTCTTCAGTGAGCTCTCTTTGTGAAAATAGTATAGTGTAGCGATGAGCAGTTGCTTAAATAAGAGAGTGAATGATTCATGTTAAAAGAAGGTTCTTGCATGCCTACTTTACATAAGGGTTTAGTTATGTAGATAGGCTTGAATGTCATTATAAGTGTGCAAGTAAATGGCTAGCAAGAGGTAGTACTTAGAAATTGGGAAATTTCAGAGTGTGAGTGTACATTCCTATCCTTGACTTATGCCAGCCTTCATTATGTGACTATTATAAATTAGTTGTCATCCCAGTTACAATTTCAATAATCAGTGTTTAGTCTCAGAATCAAGAATTTTAGTATCAGCCTAACCCTCAGCTATCAACACTCAGTTATCAAGACCCAACATTTATTTTAAGTATGGATCCTAGTTACAGTCTTAGTTATAATGTATGCTTCAGTTCAGTAATCAACTCATTTCATGTATCATGCCTCAGTTTCAGATCTCATATAATCAATTGCAATTCAGTTCCTAAGTGCCTTGTGCATCGCCTCAGTTCCCTTAGTAGCTCAGCTAAGTCAGTATTCTTTGAGAGATTTAGTGTCCCAAGGGGGAGATACGCTACAATTCCCCAAACTTTTATAACATAAACATTCCATTCTCCCTTCACGTAATGAATCCCGTTAGGAGTAGGGGATACTCATAAGTTAACCCTTAAGCTCCAACCTCAGTTGTACATAATGTGTTCAAGACTCAGTTCAGTTTATGAAATTCAGTTCATGCATCACGTTCCAGTATCAGTCATGTTCTCATTCTACTTAGTGTCATTCGAGGATGAATGTTCCCAAGGGGGAGATATTATAATACCCCGTATATTTCTAAGCTAGAAAATGAACCATTGTTCCTACGTATGAAACCTCCTATCCTGTGATTCATATTTGAGTACATTAATTAGAATGAGTATCCTATGTGATAACAGAGCTCATAATGTGTTAAGCATGTTCATAAGAGTCACTTAGAGTAAGACAAGCTAGGAGCTTTTGAATCCACCAAGTTTTAGTGTGTGATTTCACATAGGTCATGTTTGAACGAGTATAACTTCATCCATAGGTGGTGTTTTGGCAGATTTAGACACACCAAATTGTAGATAATTGAATAATCCTTCTGTCGATACAAAATTTGCCTAAAACGGACACCCGGTGAAGAAGTTATGGCCTTTTTACTATCAGTGTTCTCGAATGACAGGCCACCGCAACCCGATGAACACCAAATCAGCAATTGTCAATTCCAGTAGCTCACTAAGATCGTACCGCGTTATGGAGGGTGTAGCAATGGGTCATCCAGCGCATTGCGGTTGGTCCTTTTTCGGCATTTCAGCTCTGTATTATAAATTCCAGGGGCAACTTAGATATTTCCCATGACTCCAAACCCATCCAAACAAGGGATTTATACCCTAAATAACCAACATACTTCATTTTTTAATCCAATTTTCCCCAAATCAAAATATTTTATCTCAAAGGGGAAAGAACACTAGCCAATAAATCAAGAACAAAACCTAAGGATTTCTTCAAGAACCTTCAGGAAAGAATCTTCAAAGGTATGTGTAGTATTCATCCATGGAGCTCAAGAATCAATTTTAAAATCATAAATTGTGATTATCTTGTTGTGGTATGATTTTGTTCATGTTTATGGTTGCTATTTGGTATCTTGATGTATTTTCATAAAATATGTGAGCATGTTAGTTGAAATCTATGACTTTGGGTGGCTTCAGATTGTTAAATTGATAAGTATACCTATTCCAAAAGTTGTGCATGTAAGTTGTTTGATAAAATGCCTAGAATGATAGAAATCATGTATTATAGCTTCGGGATGAACTACATGATAAATTCATGGTAGTCTGTTATGTTTAAAGGGCTCACATGTTGTTGTTGTACAATATATGTGTTAACAGAATGTACATGATGATTGGAGAATGGATTCATAGTTTGTCTATATGCACTCCATGTTATGCAGAAGATCATGATTATGAAGTACCACATAAGTTATCCCCCAATTATTACGATATGAACTAAATGTTACATGCTAGTCATTCCCTTATGTTTAAATGGTTTCCATGCTATCGTTATGAAAAGTATATGTTGGAAGAATGCCTATGATATTAGAACATGAGGTTTATGACTTGGTTTCAAGCATTCCCATTCATGTTAGATGCTATGATGACCATGTACTTTATGAAATCCCTCACTCATGTATTATGGATTATTATTGATGGTCATGTATTCAAGAAAGTCATGTTGTGTCAATTTTCTTCCATCGAGTCCTGGTGGTACTTGTACCCAAAAAATATAGCTGTGTGCCTAGAGCTATGTCATGTTTTCACGATATTCTCAATCAAGCCATAATCTATAAAATTCAGTCAGTCATGTGATTTAGGAAAATTTAGCAAACTCAGTTAATCTCAGTTAATTTCAGTAATCTCAGTGATCTCAGTACTCAATAATCTCAGCAACCTCAGTATTTCCATTAATCTCAATAATCTCATGAACTCAGTCAGTTGTCAAATATCAGTAGCATTTCGTCAGTCATAAAATTCAGTAACTCAATCCATGTTCAGTTCGGTATATCATGATGTTTAGTATCTATTCAGATGGGAGTAGAAATTAGCACCAAGTGAACCCAAGGATGGGATCTTAGGGTATGATTATTAGAAGCAATCCCTGCGTTCTAAAACTATGTAGCCATCCTAGGTTAACACATCATAGCCTGCTATATGAGGGTAGATAAGATGGCTTAACCTGCTATATGAGGGTTCCCACCAGCCTAACTAAAGTTACTTATTATACTAGGGTTACTCACATATTGTCCTTACCAGTGGCGCGGTATTGACACCTTTCCAATCAGGGCACAGATTGGACCCCAGCTCAGCTATTATAGAATATTTTGGGCATTTTGGTTAGATGACTACGTCCCACAATTTTAGTATCAGTCTCCGTAAAAGAACTCAGATAGTTCTTTAGCCAAATTATGATAATGCCTATAAAATAAAGTGGCAGAATTAGGCAATAAATCAGTCATGGAATATCCCACGTCCACGGGCCCAACCCAGTCAGTCAACTAGTAATATGGAGGAGATGTTGAAGCAGATCTTAGCTAATTAGACATAGTTTGCTACAGACTTACAGAATCAGCAAGTGGCCATAAAAATTTTAAAGTTGCAAATGGGTCAATTATCACAAGCACTAAATGCCAAACCACAAGTTGGGTTGCCAACAGATATATAAAATATAAAATAGGTTATGGCAATAACAGCTAATCACCTTGAGAAGTGGTAAGGAGCTTGAAGAAGAACCTTCTAAGGCAACAAAGAAGGTAGATGCTGATGTGGTAACCCAACAGGTAAATGACAGAGTTACTGTACTTAAAGGAAAAATTGGTTGTAGAAGAAGTAAAGAAGAGGTTGCCACTACCCTTCCCTCAGTGGCAAATTAAAGTGAGGAGGATGCAATGTTCAAAAAGTTCTTTGACACATTCAAAGAGCTTCATATTAATTTACCTCTTTCAGATATTTTGCAGAGTATGCCCAAGTATGCAAAGCACTTGAGGTATGTGGTGGCTAAAAGGGTGAAGTTGTAGCATGTGGGAGCAATAACGGTCATTGAAGAGTGTAGTGCGGTGATGACACAGAAAATCCCCATGAAATTGAAAGATCAAGAAAAGTTTTCCATCCCTATTCAAATTAGGAGTAAAGAGGTTCATGCACTGAGTGATTTAGGGGAAAGTATAAATTTGATGGCCCTATCATTATTTAAAATATTAGGCTTGGGAAAGCCTATATCAACCATTGTGGTTTTGCAGCAAGCAAATAATTCGATGGTATATCTGAAAGGAATAATTACAGATGTCCTTATTAAGGTTGGTAAATTTATTATTCCTGCTGACTTTATTGTTCTTGATTTTATGTCAGATGAATGGGTGCCAATTATTTTAGGGCATCTATTTTTAGCAATCGGAGAAGCGTTCGTTGATGTTAAATAAGGAACGCTCAAGATAAGGGTAGAGAATGAAGATGTGATGTTTGATGTATACAAAGTACCCATAATTATGCCCTAAGTTAAAGATTTGTGTATGATCAATGTTATTGAAGGGGACAAGTGCGGGGTGGCTAGTCCACAAAAGACCACTTCAAACTACCTGATTGAGCAACCTAAGACTCTATCTCTTAAGCCTGACATGATGGAAGTTGATGAGCCTGAAAATACTATAGTTAAGAAACCTGTTGCTTTTGAGAACTCACACCAAAAAAGGGTAAAAGGGATAAGAAGATTCCCCCAAATATGAGGAAAAAAATAAAGAAATATGGTTAAGTAGGTATGGGTCATCCCACGACACTAAATCAGGCCCTGCTTGGGAAGCAACTTAAGTTAATTAGGAATGTTTTTTTTATTTTTTAGTTTTTATTTCATGTAGTTTTTATTTTTGGTTGAGTCATAGGTTATTAGGAAGTCTGAGTATCAAAAAACTGAGCTAAGAACATGGCAAAGACTGAGTGTGGGGTCCCACAGATTTCATTAATCGGAAAAGATGTTGTTAGCTAAGCCTAGAGGCTTCAGGCAGTATTTCTATCTCTTACCTTCAAAAATCACTTTGGGGACAAAGTAGATTTTTAAGTGTGGGGTACGAAAAATTCCCAAATATTGGCTCAATTTAAAAAATTTTGTGTAAGATATTTGTTGGTGCTATTTTTTATTACATGATGCAAGTGAGTTTATTTGTAAAAGCATGTTAATTGATGTGAATTGCTATTTTTGAGACTCCTAGGCTCAAGTTTATGACTCTTGTTCACGGTGTCTTAATTTTGAATTTATGTTATTGTTTGGTTGGGAGTCTATGATGATCTTATATGAGTTGAGCATGTGCTATATGTGTGTGAGATTTTTGTATATTCCTTGTTGTATTTGATTTTTAGAACTTACCTGGTGTGTGTGTGAAGCGAAATATAGAATGTGAGTTTAGGAGATTATTTAGGCATTTCTTTGATAGCCTTGTTTTATACCTTCTCTTTGTCCTACCCTTTGTTCATTATCCTAGTTAACCCCCATTGAGCCTTTAGCTTATTCTCTTTGGCAGCTTCATATGTAGACCAATCCCATTATTTGATAGACCATAATTTGATCCCAAAAAAAGCACCTAAGTGCTTTAATTTAAAAAAAAATAGTAAGGAGTTTGAGAAATTGAAGAAGAAAAAGGTGAAATTGATGCCCCAAAGTAATAGTTATTGGTGTTAATAATTGATGTGTGGTAGATGAATGTGATATAATTGATACTAGATATATTACCATGATTGTGAAAAAGAGAAAAATTAATTTATGTGGTAGTAAACTATGCGTCCACCAAGTGTTTATGAAAATGCTTAAAAGAGGTGGGGAAAAATAAAAGTGATGGGTGGATGAAAAAAAGTGTGTAATTTGGTTGTTGTAGATTGGTTTTAAATGTATAATGTAGTGTATTAAAGTGCTTAGAGAGGTTAGTCACTATTCTCAAATAGTTTCTACCCATCCCTTAGCCTACATTACAACCCGAAAAAGATCTAATTGATCCTAAGTTCATCAATATGATATTAGTGGAGTACTACACTAAGGAAAATCTTATGGTTCATTATATGTAACTTGTGAATTCTTTGTGAGAGTGAGCGTAATTTGATTATTGTGCCCATTATGTTATAAATTACATTATTGTAAGTGATTATGGGTAACTCTCTTGTTGTGAAGGGAACATGTTTGATGAATGTGGATGACTTGTAATATTTACATGGTTGAATGATAAGCATGATTTTTCCATGTAGGTGAGTCAATTCTTGAGGCTAGGATGTTTTGGAGTAGTGTTCATGAGCTATAAATTGTGTTTATAATGTGCTTTGTGTAGAAACTTGCATTTCGTGTAGTTATTATAGTACTAGCTTGAGTATCTTTGTTTTAGTAGAAGTGTAGTGTCACCTCATATTTTATTCTTAGAGTGAAGAGTTTTTCACGGGTGAACAAGAGTTTAAGTGTGGGGTGATGATCTTAGGTGGTTTTATACATTTTGGTACCATTATTCTCGCTTATTTTGCTTTGTTTTGAGAGCAATTCATGTGTTTAACATGTTCATATTGATATAAATAAGAATTTAAGTGTCCAAGAATGTGATTACAATGTTCAAAGTATTTTTCAAACAAGTTTGTGCTTAATTGAGTCATTTAGAGTTCAACCCGGAAAACTAGTTTTACTAGCTTGAGCTAGTTGTGCGTCTAGTTGGTCTCATTGGATTCTAATGTGTTTAATTTGTTCCAAATAATTTAAATGTGTAATTATGAGTGGAATTACTTGTTTGTAATGTACAAAGTTCAATTTGATTAAGTCAAGAGTCAGAACATAAAGTTGAAGATCGTACGAATTTACCTTATCATAGCTCTTGTTTTGATTTATTGTTGAGGTTATTGTGCTGTTTTAATCCCTAATTTGTCATGTGTGATATTGTAGGAGGCTTTGTGAGCTGAATATGGTGATGTATGGATGATAAAAAGGCTCAAAATTCATTAGAAATACATTACAAAAGACATGGAGGGGGGGAGGGGGAGAACCTGGTAAACTAAACTAATTTTCAAGAAGTAAATTTCAAAGAAGTGTCGTGATAACCTCGCATTGCGATCTCATTTGATTCAAACCAGCATTACATCGCGATGGGTCACATCACACGATCAAATTAAAAGGTTGCCGACACAGCTGAAAGTATTTCCCATTTTTAATATAATTAAAGTACACACTATGAAGGCGAATAGTGGGAATCTTCTTGATTCATGTGCCATTCTAATCCCACACAAAGTTTGACTAATATATTATATTATATATATGGAAAGCTGGCAACAACTTGAGGAGGGATTAATACTTGAAAAGATATTTGGAGGGTGAAAAAAAAATATGGGGATACGTCCTTGGATTATTATTTGGGAAAACCTGTGAAGATTAAAGTGGAGGGATGCTACACAAATTAATTAGGTTTTAATTATTTTTATTTAGCCTTTAATTTTCATATCATGTATTCAATTATTTGGATCATGATTATGAATATTATCGGCTAAAAACCCTTTTTCTGGGGTTGAAGCCAAGAACATGATTATTATTGCTATGGATTAAGTTTGTTTCCTTTGCTCATCAATATTGGTTGTTTGTTTATTCTTGTTATAACTATTTTAAGGATTTGCGACCCTTAGAATATATCAATTGTCAACCTTGTGAACTTGGGAGAGGGAATAGGGAAATAGAACATGGGAATAAGCAGAGTATGGTTTGTATTTCTTTATGAAATAAGAAATTCAAATTAGTATCTAGGATAGGGATGTGTTTAGATGACATACTTTATTCATATGTAGGATGATATTTGTGATGTACTTAATTGAACTATTATATTCCCGCTCAACGATGTAGGTGTAACGTTCAACTTAGGTCAAGGATTAGAGGTTGGAAAACCATAATCATGCAATTAGCCCTACGAATCAACAACCAAGATAAGAAAGTTAATGAATGAAATCCAATATCGTAATATGATTGTTCAGAGTGCTTCAACCCTGGGTTTTGTCCTATTAATTGTCTCAAGACCTTTACTTTTCGCAGTGCTTAATTTTAAGTTACAATTTTCAAACTCTTTATTTGGTTACTCTCATGTCAATTGAATCTAAATTGAGAACTGAAATCAAATTTTTACCGAATCTAGTCTCAGTAGGATCAATAACTCAGCTTTATTGAAGGACACTATATTACTTGGTAGACCATGTACACTTGCGTGTGCACTTGGGCGCTGTCATGGAGCAAAGACGAATAATTTATGGCTGATTTGAGGACTTGCAATTCGTCATCAAGGTAGTCTTCTATCTACGATTCTTTATGATATAGTGTATTATATATGTTTCCTACTAGATGGGGAAGTTAGGATGTGATTATGGGTAGAACACTAAGACTTTGCGTAAATTATGAGTTCAAGGTTTAAAAGGGTGAAGAGAACCTTAAGGTGAAATACTTAATATTCATCTAGGATCCTATTACCCTTGGTTACTATCTTGTTAGACATAGTTGAGGCTAATAACCATTTTTTATAAGATTTACTCATTGACTTGATGGAGTAGGATGGTTTCCCGAATTATGACATAGTCGTGTCGGTTATATTATTGGGACCAAAGCTATCAAGCTAGAGGTGGTGTATACATTGGGTTACCTTATGAAACTTGGATCAGTTATGGTATTATGGATTTACTTTGTATTTATTCTTGCATGTACATTGTCTATCACTTGTATGTTATCTGATTTCTATATCTATCAGCCTTTTGGAGGGTTGTATAGATATGGGCTATGAGTGTTGTTGTTTTGTGTTGTGTGCTGATTAAGCCTTTCGGGGTATGGGGCTCGGTTTATGTATTGTTTTTCTGGACTAGCCAGTTACTTTATTATTATTATTATGGTTAGTTCTTGGCAAGTTGATTGTTGGATTAAAAGTGAGATTTGAGGTCTGATTCTAATTCTTTTTTCTTACGATTATTTTATTATGGATAATGTTCTCATGTTTAAAATTTTGGAATAGGAACCCTAATTATGTTAGCACTAGTTCCTACTATGATTAGGAGGCTTTAAAATGATAGTATGGTGTTTTAGGTTGTACTTTTGATTTATTCTTGTTTATGTATATGAATACATACATATATATATAGATATGGTATTAATATATATCCTTTTTTTCCTTTATTTATACATATTGTATATCCATTCCTTGGCCTTGTATACTACTATATATCCTTATTCTGCTCTTTATCTGCACATTGGATAGCAATATATGGCACAGTGCCTAGGTTCTTAAGCATGGATAAAATAAGATAATTTATTCTTACTAACTCCTTAGTTTTATTAGGTTAGTTTCTTGGATATTTGGATGTAGTTTACATTTCTTCTTTCATGTTATCTATATTTTCATTCTTTGGAGCTTAGTCAGCAGTTGCTTACTGAGTACAATATACTTGGTACTCATACTACATTTTTGTAGCCTATAGATTATAGTACTGGTTCTCGCTGTTGTTAGGTGCATCGTGCAGAGAGGATATGGATTAGAGACGTAGGGTAAGCTCCTGGTGTTCAGAGTACTACTATTCTCCCCCTTATAGACTAGACTAATTTCTATGTTGTTTTCAAAGATGGGTTGTATTAGTATATTTTTTTAGTATTTCACTTTGTATTCTTATTATGTTAGAAGCTCTTGTGCTGATTCCACAAGGTTTTGGGATCGTCTTATATATATATATATATATATATATATATATATATATATATTAGTCTTTTAGTACGATCATTCTACTATCTTCATTCATTTCTCTTGATAATACACACACTAAAGCACTATCTCATTTGGCCATTAGCTCTCTCCTTTTGTTGTTTGTTTTCTGTTTATGAGTTAGTAACCTGGCAGATATCCACACAAGAGAGAATTTCTCAAACATTTTAACATATCTATTACTAGCAGTTCCATACTATGAGTTTGCTTACCAACTAGTGGGCCAGGGTAGGTGCCATCATGACCTGAGAAATTAGGTTGTGACACTTTTGCTACATAGGTTATAAAATGTATAGAATCTGGAATAGCTATGCACACATCAATAATATGATTTCCTCCATAGGCCTCGTAGAATAAAATTTCTTATTGAACTTGCACTTGGGATTGGACTTGTCCCATCAGTAAGTTACTCAGCTTATTGAAGTTGTTGTTCATAGTTGTGAACTACGCTTGCAGATTTATCATACCATCAATAGAATCCATGTCGTCTTCTATACAAAACTTTTGTCATATTCTATGGTTCACTCTGGATTAGTAGCTGCTAACCTGTTTAAAAAAATCACTAATTCATCATAAGTTTCTTTCCTTACCCTTCTATAGAGGAACTTTGTGAATTTTTTTTTTTAATGGCATTAGTCCCTATTCAGTTTAAGGATGGTCTTCTACTTTTTTAGAATTTAGCATGAATATGTAATCTATAATAATACAACTAAGAACCGGTTTCTAACACTTATAGTAACAAGAAAATACTAAAATATTTAACTATTCAATACTTTAAATCTCTAGCAATGATGCCAAGAACTTATTATCTCCCAACACACATACAAGTCTACGTGGTCGTAAGGAATAAATTGGTAGTAAGCAATTAGGTATTTTCGATACCTCATGGACTTAAATGTCGAGATTATGGTTGCAAAAATAAGTGTTTCTCAATTTATGGGTGTTTGTTTTATTTATTTATAATACTACTAATAAACAATAAGAGATGGAAATTTAGGAGTTTAATTGCAGAGTTATTAAGAATAAGGGTTATGGTGCTTGTGTAATTATATCATAACTTACATATATTATTTAAGCATGATTAATACATTGAATTGCTGAATCAAAGGATTAATAAAATGGTTATGAACTCCCACAACCTCGAACCATCTACCCGAATTAGACTTCTAACTACTTTGTTGAGTGGAGATAGTTGAGCTAAATCAAATGGAAATAAGTTATCATTTGGTATTTGATCCAAGTAGGGAAAACTAGGTACACCTCTATCCTATCTGCTAATTTATCCACACATGAACCTTACTCCTTTTAATCTGCATTCTGTTTCTAGTCTCCATCTCCTGAGTTCCCCTCAAAATTATCTTGTTATCCAACTAGTAGTGAAACAATAGAATGGTAATAAATATATATACATATATATTATATATATATTTGGGGTTGAGGTGGTTGGATAGGTGGGTGGGTGTATTAGTGTCCAAGATGTGACCACAACGCTTGTTGGAGAGCTTTTACCCACTCATAATCAAATTACAAAATCATTAATGTTTTAAGAATAAATTATGCTAAGAAAAATACTAAGATATAACCCAAAGTTATGTTGAAGCTCTATGCTCCTAATGCTTCTAACTTCCTTATATTTACAAAATCTTTCTAAACTCCCATTCAAAATGACTTAAGAAGGTATTTATAGTACTTAATAACACCAAAGGAACCTCTCCAAGTCCGAATAAGAGAAGGGGAAATTCCCCTCCATACAAAATATCTAGCTGAGCAAACTCATTGTGTTCTCTGTGAGGATCTTGTATTCAAGGTTTAAAGTTCAGAGAGGATATATGTTTTACCCTTCATCATGTTAAAACTTTCCATGTAATAGTCTAACTTCACCCAAAATGGTAATTTGCAAGTTTCTGAGTTTCTGAGCTTTGTTTTATTCACTCTTTTACTTAATTTATTAAAACTCTACACACCTTACATAAGTGATAAATTATGAAAGAAATCATAAACCAGTGTATTAGGATAATTTATACTCAAAACAAAGCTGATATGGCAAATATAATAAAAATGAGTAAATCAAATACACATCAATTGTCCATATTTTCATATTAGGAATTGTATTCTCCAAATAATTTAAAATATAGTTCATTTATGAATAAATTCATTCCATAAATATGACTTCTATCAAGTCTGATGTCTGGAATATAGGATAAAAGTGGATTTATCAATTTTTCATGTCATTAGGCCTAAGTTGGACATCTAATTGATTTGACCTGAATTTCCAAAGGATGCAATGCCTATAAATATATATATATATATATAGAGAGAGAGAGAGAGAAGATGGACAATCAAATCAATATCTCAATTCCATTAAAGATTTTAATAGGGTCCCAATAGAAATATGTATGAAGAAGGTCCATTTATATGTATTCCTAACCTTAAATGAACTAAAAATGTGGAGATCCATAAGGAAATATAGTATCTATTACATAGGACCAGATGAACCCTTTTCAAAATTAATATGTATATAGACCTACATTTTATATAATTTCGTATGTGAAGGGTTACTTTTTTGGTTTCATCTTATCATTGATAACTTAATTATATTTAAATAATAGTAGATAGAAACGATGTTTTTAAGGAGTCTCATTAAATCAAGAAATATAGGTTTGTCTGTCATCTACATCATAATAAATAGAGCTTTTAAAAAAAATCTACTGGTGGAGGAAGATCTCTTGGGGATAAGAGATTTTGAAAAGTTTTTACACTTAGAAATTTTCTAGAAAAAAATCAACGTACCTATGTAGCATGAGTTCAAGAAGACTAGAGTAAGAGAGTTGAAGGATTTTTGATCAATCAATTTGACTAAAAGTGTTTACTATATAATTTTCAAAACTCTTACAAGGAGATTAAAGTACTGGAGAAATTAATAAACGATCAGCATAATGAATTTGTTAAGGGTAGGAACATTAAAGAAGCAGTCGTGATCGCAAATGAACTTTTTGATACCAAGTTGAAATAAAGGCTACAAGAATATATGCAAGCAAGTTGTGGAAAAACCTTTTGATTATGTAAATTAGGGGTCATTGATATAGATTCTAGATGTTATGCCCTTAAAATTATTGATATGGATATCTTTCTATACTGGGATTATTGGATAATCATTCTTATTTATGATTCACTTGAAGGTTTTTTCCCTACGAAGGAATATTAAGGCAAGCGGGTCCTTTATCTCCTTTCTATCATTTCCATAGAAGTCCTTAATAGCATGTTGAAAATTGTCAACTCCAATCGTTAGGGGCTTCAAGTTACACACCATGAATAAAGGTATGAAGACTCTATTATACACATAATACTCTCAATTTTTTGTGATGCCAATTTAGATCGAGCAAGGATTATCATACTGTAATACCCCAAAATCCAAGCTAAGATAGGAACCATGCTTTAAATATATGTAAAATCAAACATCATGTTTTTTTATGGAAAGTGATGTAGATAAGTATTCAGGCCATAAGTAACTCCTAGTGCGTGGCCAAGTCAAAACCTTCCTTACTGATTGATTTTTTATAAGAATCTTGTTGTAGTCAACTTCAAATGAGTATAACTCCTAGATTCTAGAGTATTTTTGTGCTAAAGACCCCCACATTATATAAATTTGAATTATATTTCCAGCGTATTTAGTTTCACCGTAATCCAATATCGGAGTAAATCGTTATGCTCCTTTTAGTAAAGCACTATCCAACAGTGAGAACCTAAGAGCGTAGGTATGATTGTAGTGAGATTGTACGACCTCACAATGCTCCCATCGGATCAAAATAGTCCCTAACATCTAAAATTTGACAATTAAACCTCTCAAACACGAGTGGGAACCACGACCGTGGTTACAAACCACTATATTAGGTACTATCATGACTTTTAAAGTTTATCCGATCAGAACCTGCAACATATGAACCTAGGTGCAATCATAGTTGGGTCCCAAAATTATACTAAGGTTCTTTTACCATGAACACCATCCATGATCATAGGTGGGTCCCACAACCATGGAAAGGTCTCGTATGTTCCTTCCATTAGCTTATCAATGATGAACTAAAGAGGGACATCAATTTTTCCTAATTTTTTAACATTAAAACTACATCATTTAAGCTAATTCATGTCGGATTTTTAAGGTTAATAATAGCCTAAGCCCTCATTACTTAGAAAATAATTGACACTTAGCTTTAGCATATAGAAAGAGGTAATTTTCTTTCCCCTAGGTAAACTTGGGGTTCTTCAACTTCAGTTCCTAATTTCAAAGATTTCTTCAATGTTTTCATATCTAGGAAAGTGGGATTTCATTAATGGATCTATTTTCACCCATTGAGTGTCAAATATAACTTGCCTTCTCAATTTGATTCCTTTCTCAAAGCTTAAGGTTCAATAATGTTGTAAATTTCTTGATATTCCAGTATCCTTGATCTCATTAAGTTATAAACACACATTTAAAGATGAATTTCAGAACCATTTTATAAACTCCATGATTTGTGTACTTGAGTTATTAAATTTCTTAATTCACTCTATTTATGAAATTGGCATAATAGTTGCATTCTCCAGAGATAGCAGGTTATGAACACCCAATGACCTAGTATTTCGTGCATACACGTTTGAGTATAATAACCTCAAGTTTACATGTTTTGAATACTTCAGTTTGCAAATTATTACCATTGTTGAACATCTTAGTTAACAGTGCTATTCAGTTGAGTAGTACTTAGCACCAAGCAGATGTGGGGACAAAGGTTCACCCATCAATTAGGCAGAGAAATTTAGAAGAATTTCCTAAGTCCCAAAACTATGATGTTACCATAGGTTCTAAAGGGTCACATGTCCGGACAGGCTTGATACCAAAGTTCATTTTAGTGGATCTATACCAGTCAGTGTTCGTACTCTTGGCAAGATACTAAACACCCTTCTAGCTGGGGTTATAGGTTGGACCCTAATTAGCTCAGATCGGGGTATATTTTTTATTAGTAGCTCCCATAGTCTATATCTCATAGTTCTAATTTTGAAACTTGCATGACCCTATATGCAGTTATTCATCTTATCATATAGTAGATGTTTACTACTTGGTCTAGCATCCGTATACCATGTTACAGGCATCATGTTTGTAATGACCTAATTTTTGGTGATTTATGTGAATTATTTATTTCTGTGTTTTGACCATTTCACCTTCCCCATGGTTGCATCATGGTATTTATAAAGTATGGGGATGATTGACATGATTCCCAATGTATTTTAGTATGATTTGCGTGAGTGGTTTTTAGTGGTTATAAAGGCTTCATAGTTAACTTTGGTCAATATTTATTGATCTATACATTGGATGAAAAATTAGACAGTGCTAACGGATCCAGAACATCAATTTTAGGTTCGTAACATGGTTGGTGTGGTTCCTCTTGTATCTCATTTTGACCTATAGTTTAGAAAGTTGTGAAATTGATTTTTGGGGGTCAACTTTGTGAAAATAGCATTTTTTTTCAAAAATTTGATATTGTCATTGATTCTGAAGTGTCAAATTTAGTCTAGCATCATAGTTTAATTCCATTCTCGAAATTTAAGATGAATCTCAAGGGGTCTGTGAGGACTTGGAATTCTCTAAGTATACAGCTGGTGCACTGCTTAAGTGACACTTTGGTTGCTTAAACAACATGGCTTGATAGTTAAAGTGTCACCGAAGCGACACTAGGCTCAGCTAAGAGATTGTTGCTTAAGCGACAGGCTGGTCACTTACGTGACAAGGTTGGTATTACCCAAGTGATGCCTGCTTGCTTAAGTAATGTCTAGTTAATGACCTGATGATCGCTTAAGCGAGGCCTAGGTGGATTATAGCCCTCATTTTTGTAATTTTTCACCAGATTTGAGACCTAGAGCTTGGGGTTTTGAGTTTTTGGGTAATTTCTTTGATTTTTATCTTGGGTAAGCTCCAAAACTCCTATTTCATTTATTTTTCCTTGATTCTTGTCATTTAAATCCTTTTAAAAACATGATTCAAAAGGTGGAATTTGGAAATTTTGGCCCGAAAGGTCAAAATTGGTATTTAATCAATTTAAACCTCGATTTCAACTCATTTTCACTTGGGTTTTATTCTATAAGTGTTTTTAATCATGAAAAATATTTTTTTGGACAAAAATTCTAGTTTTACCTGTCTTTGTTAAAAATCTATTTTGGGGGTCTATTTTGATCTCAATCCAAAGATAAGCAATATAGGTATCGTTGGCTTCTTTTTAATGTCTATATTTGTGTGTTTTAGTTGATTTTGGGTCCATTATTGAAGTGAAGTCTTGGTCTAGAAGGCTTGTTTATACCAATTTTGGCATTTGAGGTAGCTTATAGCTAGCTTTCTTCACACTGGGCTTGGTAGTTAATATTGGTATAAAAATAATGTTAAATGTGTAGGAACCAATCATGGAAATAACTTTATTATTGTGGTGTACTCGCGTGAGGGCCGATGTTGTTTTTATTTGATGGTTTTGAGATATTATTTGCTACGTGTGATGTGTGAGGTCTTATATGATGTTGTTGGCCTTGTGTATGTATATATATTCACTGTATTTTTCTGGTGAAAAAGCCTAAAATGGAAATTATATGGTATCGATGGCAATTTGTGTATATTTTACTTTATTGGCTTATAGATTATATTGGATTCATGTATGGTTGGTATAATGAGTGGGTTTTGACTCACATGGTTGGTATATTAATTAGGCTTTGAAATTCTCATTCTAATTTATTGTGAGCATTACATCCTCATATCATATATATTCATGAAACATTGTGATACAAGCATGAAGGGAACAAAAGACTACAAGGCATGGTCAAAGGTTCAAGCTTTGAAATTGGCAAGTGTTTGGATCCTTTTAAAGTATTGTCAAGTTGAAGGAGAAGAAGCGAACTTCTACTCTTAAGAGGCACCTCACTTGAAGGGCAATAAGGACTTTTTACCCTGTAATTCAACACCCAAGAGGCTCCCCATTCCCTTATTCATTAAGGGCATTTTTGTCCTTTGTTATGTAATAGTATAAATAGACAATTTTACTTCTCTTTTCATTAGCTTTGATGACTATTGAAAGAATACTCTTTAGTTTGTAACTTAGTCTTCTAGTTTTAGCATAGAAACCGAAATTTGGAGTGTGAATGCAATTGGAAGGTTTTTCACTTGTATTGAACATTTGGCAAGAAAGGTGGAATTGAGGGAGTGTGAATTCCTTTGGTTCACCTAAGAGTAAGGTTTTATCTTACTTTGTTAAGGTGTGTTTGAAGATTCGATACACCTTCTAGTGCTAATCATTGGTGGAAATGAGGATTTTTCTACTATCTTTTCTTTATACATGTCTTCTTCATCTCTTTTCTTCTAAGTGTGTTGTTACCCCTTTTGTGTGGTTGCTTATTTTTGTTATCTTATTTTCCATTTTCGTTTTTGATAGTCTTTATGCTATCAGTTGGTATCAAAGCCTTTCTTAGGGTTGTTCCCACAACTCTAACCGTTGGTTTTAGTGTCCTTATTAAGAAAATCTCAACAAAAACGAGTCAAATCTAAGGAAAAGTCACAAAAAGGTAGTATCTTCTGTTGTTTGTGTAGATCCAAAAGTTGTTGATTATATCTACTCATTTTTATTGTGTTTTTTTGGTTTCAAGTGCTAGATCCGTATTCTCTAGCACCTAGGGAGTCAAGATCTACACTTGGACCAAGATTTGATCAATTTTAAGCTAGATCCACCATGGCTATGGCGTTTTGAAGCTTTGAAGAAGCTAGATCCGTTTTGGGTTTGAGTTAGTGATATTTTTTATGACTTATTTGTTGATATTTGATCTCACCTTGGCCTAAGGAACCTAGATCTAAAATAAACTTGGAGACTAGGGTTCATTTTCTTAGAGGCCAAACTTTGGTCAACTCTTAAATATTCATCTTGTTCTTCAATCTTCATCATTCCTTGTTGGGGAAGAATATTTAAGAGGTGCATTTGATCAAAAAAGTGGAGTATAGAGGGTGTACTAATTGTTAAAGGCAATTTATAAGAAGCTTCCTAGTCTTGCCAAAAGAAGAAAACAAGAAAGACAAAGGGAATCTTCAAGTACAAATCAAGTGCAAAAGGGGGGACCATTGTTTTTGAATTCATTGGAAGCTCCACTTTCAAAACTTACATTTTCCCTCCCAAACGAAAATTCCTCTTCTCCAAGGTTGAGTTAGGCCGAGACTTGAGAATTTGGAAAAAAAATTGAAAACTCAACGTCTAATCATTGAATGCCACATCATAATAGCCTAACGGCCAAATTGAGTTCTTAGTTAGATTTTCTAGTTTCTAATTTTTGATTCTAGTTTCTTGTCTATTAAATTCTATCACTAATTAACAAACTAATAAGTACCTACTAGGTTGGTAATTAGCCTAGAGTTCGTTTATTTTGTGTCTTCAGTTTTTGTGTGTCTTTTCTCATTTTAATTCGTAGTAGTTTGTTGGTTTAAGTTTTTCAATCATTTTATTTGAGTCTTATCAAACAAAAATCAATTCCATACCAAGGCATACTCACCATTCAATTCACTTGACAAGTATCACCAAGTTTTTAACACTTGTGATACCAAGTGTGAGGTGAGATTCGAGTGTGAGTGTGGTGAGGCTTTTGAACTAATGTTTTTGGTTTGTTTTGTAGGTTTTCCTCTTTGCTGTTTTTTTTTCTTTTGTTAGGTACAATTTATATGGAATCCGATGGTACCACATCCTAACCCTAGGGTAATGACATTTTGGTAGCCTTGATGGCTCGTTTTGATTCACTATCCCGAGAATTGAAGGGTGGTTTGGACAATGTGCAAGGTGAGATTGGTTCTTTGAAGGGTGAGCTTGGTTCCTTGAAGGGTGAGGTGACCACCATTAGTGGGAGACTTGATTGTGTTGAAAGTATAAGGAACTCTCGACCTTCTACTCCTAATCCCTACCATGTATCTTCAAGTGTTCAAGCCAACAACTCATCCATGACTAAGACACCCGAAACTCTCCACCAAATGCTATACCCTCCAAGAGTTCCACAAAACCAGACCCTAAACCATGCCTAAACCTCTCATAACCGAAACTACAAATACCACTACATCCCCAAATGAACCAAGTCCAATAAGAAGGACTTGGAACTCAAACTCCACCACCAAATCTGAACCTACAAGTGCCAAATCCCTTTGATCAAAGACCAACTTCTCCACATAACCAAATACCTTCACAAAATGCTACTTACCAAATGCCAAATCCCTTGGACCAAATCACCTTACCCTCCACCACATCCTATGTCATAAGTTCAACTACCAAATAATCAAAGACCAAACCCACCTCCCCAAAGACCCCAAATCTAAAACCCACCCATCCAAATTGAATATTATGGTAGAGGGAGAAAGAAGGTTATAATATTCACCATGATAACTACTAGTTTAAGGATGAAATAAGGGTAAGACATGATCAAAGAGGGTATTATGGTATATTCTGAGGGCAAGAGGTAAGGCATGGCCATGTTGATTATCAAAGAATTTGAGACCTTGGCATCAATTCTATAAAAGTTGGCATTTCGATCTTCAAGGAAGAAAGTGATCCCGAGGTGTAATTGGCTTGGGAATATTCTTATGAAAAGTTATTCCAAGTGAATAACTTAACCAAGGAGAAGAAAAGTTGTTATACCATTTCACATTTTGAAGGTTATGCAAATACATGGTCGGACTACACTAAGAGGTTCGGTAATGTGTTGATTGGTGGCCAACCACCCCCTTGGGAGAAGTTGAAGAGACTTATAAGAGAGAGGTATGTTCTGGAACACTATAGACATGAGCTCCTTTCCAAAATCTACAACTTAAGGCAAGGAAGAAAGAGTATCATGGCCTATTATGATGAGTTCCAACAACTCATCTTGAAACTTGATCATAGAGGTGAAGAAGTCCATCATGACATCATTCATTTCAAGGTAGGGTTGAATAAAGACATATCTTCTCATTTGACTCTTCATAAGTTGTAAACAGTGGTTGAAATCTTCCAAGTGACTATGGAAATTGAGAAAGATAACAAGAAGAGATACAAGACAAAGGCTCCCTACACCTCATCGGATTGGTCCAAAGAAAAGGGCACGGTCTCGGTATCCATCGCTTTTTCTCAAGTCATGAACAAGGCTGCCCAACAACATTCTCCAAAGCTTGAAGGTAAACCAACTTCTACTTCTCATTCTAAGGGTCTACAATGTTTCAAGTGCGAAGGGTGGGGTCATAGGGCAAGCTAGTGTCCTACCCGACATAACGTGATACTAAAGGATGGGGAAATTGTATTATCTTGGTGAAGAAGTGGAGTTAAAAACTGAGGAGAATGATAACAGCTCTCAAGATAGAGAGTGCATAGAACCCAAAACTCAAGGAGAGGGAAGTGAGGAAGATGTGTTGCTTTGTGAAGGAGAATGTGATGTACATATTTATGTGGTTAGGAGAACTTTGTTTAGTAAGGTCTTGGATGATCAAAGAGAGAACCTCTTTAATACCAAGTGCCTTATTAAAGGAAGTATGAGTTCAATGATCATAGATAGTGGGAGTTATGTGAATATTGCTAGTGTCACCTTGGTTGACCACTTGGAACTGTCCACTATCCCTCACCTAAATCCATATAAGCTTCAATGGTTAAAAAAGTGTGGTGAATTAAAATCCAAACGATAATGTGTGATAAGATTCAAGATAAGTAATTATCATAATGAAGTATTACGTGATGTAATCCCTATGCAAGTATGTCACATATTTTTGGGAATGCCTTGGCAATTTGATAGGCACACTATACATGATGGAAGGTCTAATAGGTACACCTTTGTGCATGGTGGCTGAAATTTCACTCTTCTCCTTCTTCCACCATCTAGTGTGAATGAAATCCAAGAGAAAACCAAGAAGTTGGGTGAGAAAAAAAATAGGAAAAGGGAAAGAGAGATCTTGAATTATGAAATTGGAAGGGGAAAAGCAAATTTAATTGTAGGACTTGCCCACAAATGTACCTTGTCACTCCCTAACCTAAAAGCTAGTATTTTGCCTATCTTTTATCTTTCTTATTTATGGGTTCAAGATCATAAGTTGTCAAAGAAATATCAATATGGGGTTTCACATGAAAATGACCTCAAAATACCCTTGGCCGAGAGCTTCAAAATAGTGGATTGTCCTAGCTCTAACCGAGGTGATGTTGCTATACCTTACATTCCCTCGATCTTAAATTATTTCCATGTGATTCCTTGTGAAGTGGTCTCGGTTTCTCTTGATATAGATGTGCATGTTTCTTCCCTTGTTAGTTTTCTTGATGTGTTTAATGAACTATGTGCTCCTAAGGTTAGCTCACTACTTAAACATGAGAAGAGTGTGATTAAAAACTTTCAAGTCAGTAAGATGCTTATCATGTAGATCGTGATAATGAATATGGTCTTTTAAATTTGTTTGATAAAGACCTTGATAGTTTAATGCTTCACAGTGATTATGTTCATAAAGATGTGGTGAGTGATAGGATATGTGTTGTTAAGGGAACTTTCTTAAGCCATAGATGTCAAATTTTGAATGTTTTTGTCTTCCCTTGAAAACAAGTGGCATTTGTGTTAATTTCGGATTGTATCCTTCACTCATTGATGTTTTTCTTAGCTTTGTCCTTTGTGATGCTAATGGTCAGTGTTTCTTACTCATAACAAAGGATGGTTGGTTGTATTCTAAGAGTATACCCCCTTGGCATGTTTACCAAATATGTGGTACTAATGCTAACCCTCCTATCATAAGGATTGTGTGTTTGTTTTCCCTCTCTTTGGTTTTGCAAGATGCGAATTTGAGGACAAATTCTTTTCAAGATAAAGAGGATGATACAAGCATGAAGAGCACAAAAGAGTACAAGGCATGGTCAAAGGTTGAAGCTTCAAAATTGGTAAGTTTTTGGATCCTTTTAAAGTCTTATCAAGTTGAAGGAGGAGAAGGGAACCACTACACTCAAGAGGTGCCTCACTTGAAGGGAAAGAAGGACTTTTCACCCTATAATTCAACACCCAAGAGGCGCCCCATTCTCTTATTCATTAGAACTTTTTTATATAATAGCATAAATAGATAATTTTACTTCTCTTTTTATTAGCTTTGATGAATATTGAAAGAATACTCTTTAGTTTGTAACTTAATCTTCTAGTTTTTGCATAGAAACTGAAATTTGGAGTGTTGAATGCAATTGGAAGATTTTTCACTTGTATTGAACATTTGGCAAGAAAGGTAGAATTGAGGGAGTGTGCATTCCTTTCGTTCACCTAAGAGTGAGGTTTGATCTTACATTGGTGAGGTGTGTTTGAAGGTTTGATACATCTTTTAGTGCTAATCATTGGTGGAACTGAGGGTATGTCTACCATCTTTACGTTATGCATCTCTTTTTCATCTCTTTTCTTCTAAGTGTGTTGTTTCTCCTTTTGTGTGGTTGCTGATTTTTGTTATTTTAGTGTCCATTTTCATTTTTAATAGTCTTTAGTCTATCACATTGGCACCATCGTGGAAATACTAGAAACACTGGCTTTTTACTGATAAAAATATGGCATTTTTAAAAATGCTCTGCCGATGTATATGTCAGAGAGAAATATGGATATTTTCATTAGATATTAGATAGTATGTCGTTGGAAAATCCCAATATGTCCTACCTAGATGCACAACTCGGTAGGTGTATACAAAGGTTGTTCAACAACCTCAAGCATCACAACATCATCACATCATCATCACCATCACCTTCTTTATTGTATTTCATATATATACTGCTTATTCTATGTTGTATTATTACTCTTAATGTGTTATCTATCTATTTTTACTTATTTATTATACTTGAATTTTGCATATATGTATACTTATGCTTCATTCTTATATTTGTGTGTGGTATATGTATATATTATAGAAATATTAGTGGAGATGGTGTGGGCTAGTATTTGGGATAAATTTTCACTATAGGTGATGTTCCCATAGTGTGTAGTTTTATATGTTTTTTTACTTTTCTTAATCATCCCATGATACCTACTAAGTACAAGTTGACCATACTCACCCCAACTGCACCATTTTGATGTAGATCTAGGTATGAATGCACCACACGGTAATTGATTCAGTTGGTATTTAGGGTATTTTTGAGGTAGCAGATAATCTATGATTCTGGAGTTATGTTACTACCACTTTTTATCTATTTCATGTCTTATCTTGTATTCAGGGATAGATTTTGATCCATTTTACATCCATTGTATCTTTGACATTCGAGATATATTTTGTGATTCTTACACTGTGACACCAAGTTTTGGTATATTGTATGGTATCATAGGTTTTGTATTTCCGCTATTATCATCTATGTGTGGTTTGACTCTATTCTAGTATTCTTGCCTTGAGTTTTGGTATTTATGTCTTTTTTCATATTATTTTGGGTGATTTTCTTACTTGCCAAGGCTTTTTGCAACAAGTGTCATCATAACCCTTAGTTTTTAGGTTATGACAAGTTGAGCTTATTTGTACCGATTTTTCTATTTAAGGTAGGTTATGGCTTAAGTTTCTTTAAACTGGGATAGGAAGTTAATATTTCTATAAATATCATGTTAAGAGTGTGGGAACCAATCATAGAAATGGCTTTATTATTCTATTGTACTTGTATGGGGTCTTGTGTTGTTGTTATTTGATGGTTTTCAGATATTACTTGCTATATTTGATCTTGTGGGGTGTTATATGTGTTGTTGGCCTTATGTATGCATAAATGTTGATTGTATCTTTCTAGTGAAAAAGCCTAAAATGGAAATTATATGGTATCGATGGCAATTTGTTTATATTTTATTCTATTGGCTTATGGATTATATTAGATTCATGGATGATTGGTATAGTGAGTGGATTTTGGCTCACATAGTTGGTATATTGATTGGACTTAGAAATTCTCATTTAGTTTATTGTGAGCATTATATTCTCGTATTATATATATTCATGAAACATTGGCATCACCGTGGAAATATTGGAAACACAAGATTTTTCTGACAGAAATATAACATTTTTAAAAACCCTCTACCGATGTATGTGTTGAAGGGGAGTATAGATACTGGTATTGGATATTTGATTATATATGGGTTGCGAATCCTTCATGGGTGATACCTAAAAGAACAGCTCAGTATAAGTATATGAAGGTTATGTGACAACCTCAAGCATCAATCATTATCACATCATCATCATAATCTTCATTGCATTTCTTGTCTATTGTCAACATTTTGTGTTAAATTATTTCCCTTGATGTGTTTTTTGTCTATTTGTACTCTTTTCTTATACTTATATTTGGTAAACGTGTATGCTTATACATCATTCTTGTATTTGTGCATGGTATATGTGTATGTTGTAAAACTGTTAAAGGAGACAATGTAGGCTTCCATTTGGGATTTTTTTTCCATTGCAGGTGACATGCCCATATTGTGTATTCTTATATGCTTTATTTTTCTACTTTGCTCTGTCGGCCTATGAAACCTACTGAGTACAAGTGGATCATACTCACCCCTACTGTACCCTTTTGATATTTATTAAGGTACGAGTGTGCGATGGTTGATTCAGGTAGTATATGAGGTATATTTTAGGTAGCGGATGATATATGGTTTCAAAGTTGTTCTACTTCCTCTTCCTAACTATTTCATGTCTTATTTTACATTCAAAGATAGATTTGATCCTTTTGGACTTTTATTGTATCTTTGACATTCTAGATGTATTTAGTAGTTCTTACACTCTGACACTAGATTTTAGGATATTGTATGGTATCATTGGTTTGGTATTTATATTATTATAATGTATGTGTGGTTTGACTCCGTTCTAGGATTTTTGACTTAGGTTTTTGGATTGATTTCTCTTTTTATATCAGTTTGGGTGATTGGCTTACTTGTCAAGGCTTGCCACGACAAGTTCCATCATGCCCCTTAGTTTTTGGGTTGTGACAAATTAGTATTATGGTAAGTAGGTTTCATTAGTCTCATTAGTGTAAGAACATGGTGTTTAGTAAAGTCTCACAAATGAATACATAGATGTCTGTCTCTATCTTTCAGAGACTATAAGTTATCTTTATGAAACATCCCTTATTACATTTAATATTATGTGGATCTTTCATACCTTGTGTTCTAAATAGTATTTCACTCTTTTCTACACAGATGGTGAGGACTACATCTCGTGAGGTTAGAGAAATAAACCTATCATCAAAGGAGAGGGCTCAGTCTAGAAGGCGAGTTGTGAGCTGTAGATAAGCTCGAGGTACTGGATGTTCACAAGTCTCTGCCCCATATAGATGTAGTACAAGCGGTCTCTCCCTAATCCTTGAGTGTAGCATACTAGAGATATAGGTCCTACTCTGGACCTATAGAGTTCTTCTACCCTAGTCTTAGATGATTTAATGGTTCACTTATTAAACCGTTTAGAGGGTTTTCCTTTTAGTGCATCTAGTGTTCCTTCATCTCCAAGTATTTTACCTTTATATGTGCTTGGGTATGCTTATGATATTCCTTCAATTTTGAGTATGGATCCTCTAGTAGTAGCGACATCGCTTATGGTACTCCACAGACTTTAGGTATTGTTCCTCCTTCTTTGTTGGAATATGAGTATGGTATTTGAAATTAGGAGTTTAGTCTACATCAATTTACCTCCTTAGGTGGGATATACTCTAGACAGATTTACTATGCCTTCTTTTTATTACTAGTACAGTTATGTCTTCTGAGGATCCAAAGAGGTTTGAGAGATTCACTCATTTAGATCCTCCTAGGTTTAGTTTTGTTATGGACAAGGATACTTATGAGTTCTTGATTGATAATCATGAGAAGTTCTATAACCTTAGTTTGTTTGAGTCACATGAGGTTGCCCATATTACTTACCAGTTGAGAGATGTAGCTATGGATTACTGGAGTTCACTTGTTAGTTGCAGACCTCTTGGTTCTCCAGAGATGACTTGGGATCAATTTGTTTAGGCCTTTTTGGAAAGGTTTGTGACATATAGTTTTAAGGATCAGATAGGAGATGAGTTTTATCACCTAGAGTAGAGCTCTATGACTATTTTAGAGTATGAGGCATATTTCTATGCCTTGTCTGGATATTCTTATACCAGTATTGCCATAAAGTCTGAGAAAATTTGAAAGTTTATGAAAGGGTTGGATGTTTCTCTTCAGTTTTCTACGACTCAGATGGTAATGTATAGGGTGTTATTTTAAAGTATAGTGGATTATGCTAAGATGTCTAAGTCTATTCTTTGAGCGTCTTAGAGAGGTGCTAATAGGTGTGCTATCAGGGCAAGTTTAAAGATCACACTTCTCAAGGTAGAGATTCTAGAGGTTCTTATGGGTATCATGGTAGACTCATACAGCCAATTGTATATAGTTTAGGTAGGGGTTATTCTATTTCAGTAGCTCTGGGTGGTTGTTCTAGCTCTACCATACCTACTCTAATTAAGTTGAGTCATAGAGGTTGCCTCATGTGTAATGAGGTTCATCATTTGGCCAAGGACTATCCGCGTCATGTGTTCAAGGCTACTCTTATATCGACTATGAGAGGTAGAGATTCTACTAAAGATACATAAGGCATAGTTAGTAGTGTCTATTATGGTAGTCATAGGGATACTCAGGTGGGTGGTGGTTGTCGATAGTGATATGCTATACCCGTCATACCAGAGGCAAAGGCTTTCTATGTTGTCATCATAAGTATCATCCCTATTTGTTTCAGGTCTGCATTTATGTTAGTTGATTCGGGATCGACTTTATCTTATTTGTACATATATTTTTCTTTGGGTTTTGATTTTGCTAGTGAGTTGATGAATTGGGTATTTCGACCGTATCTCGACTCTTTTGTCATTATATTTATAGATGAAATCTCAATTTATTCTAAGAATGAGGCTAACCATGAGGAGTATTTGTGGATTATGCTTCAAGAGATTGAAGGATGAAAAATTATATGCTAAGTTATGAATGTGAGTTTTGGTTGGAATCTATCTCTTTCTTGGGTCATGTGGTGACCAAGAATGGTATTATGGACGATCCGACCAAGATTGCAGCAGTTTATGATTAGGCTAGGCCTACTTTTCATATTGATATTTATAGTTTTATTAGTTTACCCAGTTACTATAAGCTTTTTGTTGAGGGTTTTCCATCTATTATAGCTTCATTGACCAAGTGGACTCAAAAGAAGATTTTTTTCAATGGTCCGATGCTTGTGAGGTGATCTTTTAAAAGCTCAAGAATTTGTTGACTTTAACTACTATTTTGGCTTTTCCTAAGGAGAGCATGGGTTTTATCAACTTTTGTGATCCTTCTGGTGTTGGGTTATGTGTTGTGTTGATACAGAAAGGTAAGTTAATTATGTATGCCTCTCTACAGTTGAAGCCCCATGAGAGGAATTATTCTACCTATGACTTAGAGTTATGTGTGATTGTATTTTCTTTGAAGTTATCGAGGCACTACTTGGATAAAGTCCATTGGGAGTTTCTTAGATCATCGTTGCCTTCAGTAGTTATTCACCCGGCAAGATCTTAGTATTAGGCAGCATCGCTGGCTTGGGTTGCTTAAGGATTAAGACTTGACTATTCTTTATCATCTGAGTAAGGCTAATATGGTTGAAGATACCTTAAGCCGAAAGTTATCTAGCATTGGTATCTTGATGCATCTTTAGACTCAAGAGCGTCCTTTGGCCTTAGAGGCCCAGTCTTGGCTAACCTGAAACACCTAGGCATTAGACCCTTAGAAAAAATTCCCTTGTTTGAGGATTCTTGACTAGGTACAAATTAGGGTACTAGTCGTACCCATTGGTTATGACTTAGGAACCTCTCTCATACACTAGCAAATATAATAGGTGTTACATACTATCCAGGGTGCGACTTGGCCTCAACATAGTCGTATGTTAAGGTACGAGTCATACCAAGCCAAGTCACATGGTGCTTGGCACTTGGCCTAGTTGACACTATTGTGGGTATGATTTGTGGGTATGGTTTAGAGTACCACTAATACCCATGGGTACGAGAAAGTGTGTGGTCATACCTTGATTAATATAGGGGTCCTTGGTGAGGCATAGGGTACGAGTTAGGGTACCACCCGTACCCTAGGGTATGATTGACTTAAGTGAGTTGTACCCACCTAGGAAGTCATTTTGTAGATTTTGAGCCAAGAGCTTTATGGATATTTCCCCACCCCAAAACCCTTAAAACCCCAGGTATATAACATCCTTTGGCCTTTTATTATTCATATTGGCAAGATCAAAACACACAAAAATCCTCTCAAAAACTTCTCCCTCAAGATTGAAGTTAGGGTTTCAAGGGTTTTGATGCCTAGTGATGAGTAATGTCAACCCTTGTTTAAAATTGTAATTTTTCATGATATTGGTGATGATTTTCTTATGTGGGTGATTTTTTTTTTTGGTTTAACAAATGGGTCTTGAGTAACCCTAAGAATGATGAATTATGCTTTGATTTTGGCCTTGGTAAAGGCATGCACACAAGGTGTTTATGAAAATGTCTAGTCACATGTTGTTGATGTCTTGAACTAGGGCAATGGCCCAATGGGTATGAGTTGCTAGTAAATGGTATTGTAAAGAGATTGCTAGCCATGTAATTAATTAAAATATGACCATGTTGGCTTGATGGCTAAGAAAGGGTCAAAGTCCCTAAACATGAAATTGAATTGTGTTTGAACTAAAGTGTGGTATAAGATTGTTAATAAAGAATGAATGGCTTGCAAGGGTCTTGATGACCATATATTGAGTTGAATGATGAATTGAAATAAGGCATTGGCTTATTATAGTGTTTTATGGACAAATGGTCCCATGAAGACCTTGTGGTCATATATAGTGTTGATTTGGTTAGAATGGGTTAAAGTCCTTAAGTATGAATTGAATGGACGTGGTGCATGGACAAAAGGTTAGAGTAACAATATCGTCTAATGATAGTCACCACGGCTTATGGTTAAAGTCCCTTGCTCACTAAGTGGCTTGGGGATAGATTCTCTTGCCTAAAAATATTGCTTGAAGCTAAAGTCCCTTGCTTAATGAAATTGTGTATGGTTAGAGTACCTCGCCAAATGAGCTCACTTATGGTTAAAGTCCCTTAGCTAACATGGCCTGAGGTTAGAGTCCCTTTCCTAATGTAGTTACATGAGTTTAGAGTCCCATGCCTAATGATAGTATATTAAAGTCCCTTGTCTAATGAAAGTGAATGTGGTTAACGTCCTTTGTCTAATATGAAATATTTGAATCTATAAGTATGGAAGGTTAGAGTCCTCCACTTTATGTCTCTTGATTGAGTAATTCATGAATGTTGGCTAAGTCTTGTTTCCTTTTGATATGCTATGGGATGAAATGGATTTAAATATATGATTATGTATCTAAATATGGTTGAATGTGATGTAATGACTTTGTTTTGAATAATGACGCCATTTTATCCTTATCCTTGAATTACATGCTAGCGCTCCAACCGTTAACCATATCTGAATGTCATGTCCCCACTTAATATAGGACTTAGAGCTTCTTCTTCTCTTCCTGCGCAGTGATAGGTGTTTCGGTTGTTCGTGTGTTAACATTAAAGTGGTGAGATTCCATTTTTTGGAAGGCATACATTTCATAATCTCTTATATTTGGTCGTAGATATATTTAGACTTGGTTTGGCTTTTCTCGGAGGTTTGTCCTGACATATATATAGACATCGAATTTGTGTAGAGGCATTATGGATGACTGTGGAAATGGGTATGTCCGTTAGTAGGTTGATATAAATGAGATGTTTAGACATTGTCTAAGTTATGATTACTAGATTTGTTTCTGCTATCTTGATATATAGTCAGAGTTTCTTCGACACTTGTGGATGGATGTGATGGTTAGGTTAACTTTATGGGGCGATCTCTGACTCATGTTGGGCTTGAGATGCCCATACAATAAGGCCCAATTTTGGGTCATGTCAAGTTGGTATGAGATCCTAAGCTCATTGTCATTTAGGTTTCCATAAAGCAATGTCAAGTAGAGTCCCTTTTTATGGGTGCGTAGTACGCCACAATTATAAAGGAGGGGCTACGAGACATTTAGAAATGTTTCCCTTTCTTTTGTTTCAATCTCTATCTTTAGAGTCTAAGGTCTTGGATTCATCTAATTTCTATTTGCTTATATTTCTAATCATGCCTCCAACAAGATCTGATGTTAAGGGAAACACCTCAGCCCCGACTAAGGGCCCTATGGATGGAGCTGGTCCAACTTCTGCAGTACAGACTCAGGCTAGGGATGTGACATCTGACCATTCTCATGGGGTTTCACCTATCCCCAATAACCCTGCTTATGAGAGTGACACTCCTACTAGTCACCACATGGGGATGCAACTAATGCTGAGTTTCATCTCTCCATTAACCTCTGACCCAATTGCTAGCCTCTCAATCAGAGCGTGGTGCTCAGGATACCATTTCTTCTGAAGCCACAAGAGTTGGCCAATTTATAAGGTTGAATCCTCCTATATTTATAGATGCCAAGGTTGAGGAGGATCCTCAAGGCTTCATTGATGAAATAGAGAAGATCTTTCAGATTATGCATGCTTCAGAGGTTGAGGCTGTTTATTTTTTTTCCTATCAATTAAAAGATATAACGTACATTATATGAAGGGTAGGAGTTGTCTAGAGGTGTGGATGTTAGTTCTGTTGTATGTGACGATTTCTCTGAGGCTCTCGTGGGCTACTTCTTTCCTCAGGAGTTGAGGGGGAAAAAAGCAAAAGAGTTTGTGAACTTAAAGCAAGGGAGTATGTTTGTTCAGGAGTATGCCTTGACATTCCATTAGTTTTCAAGGTATGCTCTCGAGGTGGTTTCTAGCATAAGGGCTAGAATACATAAGTTTATTTTGGGATTATCCCGTAAGTTGGTGCTTGAGAGCAAGGCGGCTTTGTTGATCGAAAATAGGGATATCTCTAGATGAATTATGTATACGCATAAGTGAAGAAGGATAAAAAGAAACTGGATAAGTTTAGTGAAAGGAAAGGGAAAACATTTAGACCATCCAAGCATAAAGGTAGAGATGGTGGAAAATGGCTAAGAAAGAAGTGGGGGATTTTGGGTTCTTTCTCCCAGGCTAGTGATCATTAATCAAAGTCATCGGGTGATCGTCGGTCATAGTTTGGTGGTGGGTTTCGAGCATTAGGTGCCCAATCTCAAACAAGTTGGGCTCCGTCGTCTCGATCCTACCCACCTTGTAGATTCTATGGTCAGTTTTATCATGGTCAGTATGAGAAGGGGCGAAACAAATCAGATTGGTCACATGCAGTGAGAGTTCTTCTCTCAAGCAGCTTTTTGGGCCAATAGGGCCCCGATTGCTACTTCATCTACTTCTACACAAAACGGTGTTGTTTCTGCTTCTGCTTTTGTTTTTGGCACTTGCTACCTACCAGGGCTCTAAGGACTCTCCCAATGTTATCATGGGTATGTTGAAACTTTTCACCCATGATGTGTATTGTTTACTTGATCTAGGGTCTACCTTATCTTATGTGTCTCCATTTATCATTGTGCATCTTTGCTTAGGTCTTGAGAATCTATTAGTTTTTTTTATTTCTACCCCAGTAGGCAATGATTGTAAAAAGAGTCTATAGGGGGTGCGTTGGATCAGTTAGTAGTTGAGAAACTCTTATAGACTTGATAGAGTTGGACATGGTTGATTTTGATGTTATTGTGGATTGTTTGTATTCATGTTATGCTTCCTAAGATTGTCGAACCCGTAGGTTCATATTTAAATTCACTAATTAGCCGGTCGTTGTATGGGAAGGGTGTTCTTTAGTGCCTAAAGGGAAGTTCATTTCTTATCTTAAAGCCCAAAAATTTATCTCAAAAGGGTGTTTGTATCATTTACTCTGAGTTAAAGATTCTAACTTAGAAGATTCTTCTCTAGAATCTATTCCCGTGGTTAATGCGTTTCTCAAGGTTTTCCTCGATATTCCTCCCGATAGGGAAATTGATTTAGGGATTAATCGTGTTTTGGATACACATCCAATTTCTATCCCTACTTATAGAATGGCTTCGGTGAAGCTAAAAGAGCTTAAGGAGCAATTGAAAGACCTCTTAGATAAAGGTTTTATCTGTCCTAGTATGTCTCCTTGGGCTGCTCCCATATTTTTTGTGTGCAAGAAGTATGGTTCTCTTCGTATGTCCATTGATTACCATCAGTTGAACAAGATGACCATACAGAATAAATATCCTCTTTCTAGGATCGATGACTTATTTGGTCAACTTCAGGTTTCGAAGTGTTACTCTAAGATTGATCTTAGGTCGGGTTATCATCAACCTAAGATTAGGGAATTTGATATACCTAAGACCATTTTTAGAACCCGGTATGGTCACTATGAGTTTCAAGTTATGTTCTTTAGGTTGAGCAATGCCCCAGTGGCATTCATAGATTTAACGAATAGGCTCTTCCGTTCATTTTTGGACGTGTTTGTCATTGTCTTCATTGATGATATCTTGGTCTATTCTAAGAGTGAGGTAGATCATGTCGATCACCTCTGCGTCATATTGCAAACTTTAAGGAATTATTGTTTATATGCTAAGTTCTCTGAGTTTGAGTTTTGGTTGAAAGATATGACCTTCCTCGGTCATGTTATCTCTGGTGAAGGAATTATGATAGATCCTCAAAAAGTTATAGTGGTTAAGTGTCCTAGACCTGCGAATCTAATCCATATTCGAAGCTTCATGGGTCTAGCCGATTACTATAGAAGATTTGTAGAGAGTTTTTGGACTATAGCTTCCCCATTGACTAAGTTAACCCAGAAGAAGGTCAAGTTCTTATGGTCGTATGCGTATGAGGGTAGTTTTGAGAAATTGAAAGATAAATTGACTTTGGTTCCAGTTCTGACCTTGCCCTAGGGTAATGAAGGTTCCATAGTGTATTATGATGTTTCTCTTATTGGGCTTGGTTGTCAATTGATGCAACATGGTAGGGTAGTTGCCTATGTTTCTAGGAAATTGAAAGTTCATGAGAAGAACTACCCTTCTTATGACTTAGAATTATTAGCCGTGGTTTTTTCTTTGAAAATTTAGCGACATTATCCCTATGGAGTTCATGTTGACATCTTTTTCGATCATAAGAGTCTTCAGTATGTGATTACTCAAAAAGAGTTGAATCTCAGGCAAAGGAGGTGGCTTGAGTTGTTGAAAGACTATGATATGAGTCTTCATTACCATCTAGGTAAAGCTAATATAGTCACTGATGCATTTAGTAGATTGTCCATGGAAAGTTTAGCCTATATGGATGAGGATAAGCGGGAATTGGTGAAGGACATTCACCGTTTATCTAATCTTGGAGTTCGTCTCGCGGACACCGAGGATGGTGGTGTATTTGTGTATTCGGTATCTCAATCATCTCTTGTTATTAACATAAATAAAAATCAAGTATTGGATCTCAATTTGATGAGGATCAAGAGTAATATAAGTCAACAAAATGTTGTTAACTTTATGATTGGTGGTAATGGTATCTTGAGTTACCAAGGTAGACTATGTGTTCCCGACATCAATGAATCTCAGTATGCTATATACCCCGCTGGACTAGGTATGACTTAATTTACTAGTCATACCTATTGGATACGACTTAGTAGCCCCCTCTCGTACACTAGGCAGTGTGGTGGCAGTTACAGACTATCAAAGCTACAACTTATCCTCTACATGGTCGTATGTTATGGTACGAGTCATACTAAGCCAAGTTGTATGGTGCTTGGAACTTGGCCTAGTTGACACTGTTGGGGGTACTGTTTAAGGTAACATTCATACCCTTGGGCATGAGTCAAGGGTGTGTGTTTGTACCTTGATCAGTGTAGGGGTCCTTAGTGAAGCCTAGGGTATGAGTTAGGTTACCACTGGTACCCTAGGGTATGATTGACTTAAGTGATTCGTACCCACCTGGGAAGTCATTTTTTAACTTTTAAGCCAAGGACTTTATGGACATTTCCCCACCCCTAAACCCTTAAAAGCCAGGGTAAATAACATCTTTTGGCCCTTTATTACTCACATTGGCAAGATCAAAACACACAAAAATCTTCTTAAAGACTTCTCCCTTAAGATTGAAGCTAGGGTTTCAAGGGGTGACCTTCTAGAGGCTTGAAGACCAAGAATCCTGCCTTGAATCATCTTGTTTAAGGCATGTAACTCTTTCTCTTATTTTTAAATAAAAAACCTTGTATTTTAAGCATAGATTAAGACTTATAAATGATGGTTTGAAATTAAATGTTAAGGGTTGTGATGTCTAGTGATGAGTAATGTCGACCCTTGTTTAAACTTTTAACTTTTCATGATATTGGTGATGATTTACTTATATGGGTGCTTATTGTTTATGGTTTAACAAATGGATCTTGAGTAACCCTAAGAATGATGAATCATGCTTTGGTTTTGGCCTTGGTAAAGGCATGCACACAAGGTGTTTCTGAAAATATCTAAGTGTAATGTCTAGACATATGTTGATAATGGCTTGATCTAAGAAAATGGCCCAATGGGTATGAATGGTTGGTAAATGGTATTGTAAAGACATTGTTAGCCATGTAATTAGTTAAAATATGACCATGTTAGCTTGATGGCTAAGAAGGGCTTCAAGTCCGTAAACATCAAATTGAATTATGTTTGAACTAAAGTGTGGTATAAGATTGTTAATAAAGAATGAATGGCTTCCAGGGGTCTTGATGACCATATATTGAGTTGAGTGATGAATTAAAATGAGGCATTGGCTTATTATAGTGTTTGTAGAGAAATGGTCCCATGAAGACCTTGTGGCCATATATAGTGTTAATTTGGTTAGAATGGGTTAAAGTCCATAATTATAAATTAAATGGATGTGGTGTATCGAAAAAGGGTTAGAGTCCTAATGTTGACTAATGATAGTCGCGACATCTTTGGTTAGAGTCCCTTGCCTATAAAGTGGCTTGTGGTTTGAGTCTCTTGCCTAATAATATTGCTTGAGGGTAAAGTTCCTTGCTTAGTAAAATATCATGAGGTTAGAGTCCCTCACCAAATGAACTCACTTGTGGTTAAAGTCCGTTATCTAATATGACTTGAGGTTGAGTCCCTTGCCTAATGTAATTATATGAGTTTAGAGTCTCATGCCTATAGAAACAAGAATAGATCATTATGGACTTCATGATTGTTTTGCCTCACACTTCTCATTGTTTTGATAGCATTTGGGTCATCATGTATTCATTAACCAAACCTGTATATTTTATTTTGATTTAGGTTTCTTTCAGTGTAGAGAGGTTGGCCTATATTTATATTCATGAGACAGTTCATCTTAATAGTTTGCTAGAGCCTTTCAACTTAGATCAAGGTTCAGTGTTCACATCTCACTTTTGGAAGACTTTTCAAGAGGCATTGGGTACCCGAGTTGATCATTAGCTCAGGTTTTCACCCCCCAAATCGATAGTTACTCAAAATAGACTATTCAAGTTTAGGAAGATATGCTATGCACTTGTGTGATGGACGATGGAGGCTAGTAGGAGTAGCATCTAACATTGGTGGATTTTGCATATAATAATAACTATCATTCCAGTATTGAGATGGATCCTTTTGAGGCCTTGTATGGTAGGAATTAATGCTCTCAAGTTAGTTGGTTTGACGTTTCTACGGTTAGACCTCGAGGTAGAGACTTGCTTTATGGTTATTTAGATAGAGTTTGGGTCTTTCGGGATAGAGTTCGAGCAACTTGAGTAGTCAAAAGTTCTATACAAATCGTAGACTTGGTGCCTTGAGATTTAGTATTAGTGATCGAGTCTTTCTTTGTGTTTCTCTAATGAAGGACGGGATAAGGTTTGGGAAAGGGGTAAACTTAGCCCCAAGCATGTTGTACCTTTTAAGATTCTTTGACCTATAGGGTATATAGTTTATGAGTTAGCATTACCCCCAAATTTATCAGTTGATCATCTAGTTTTTCATGTTTTCATGCTTCGGCGTTACATTCTGGGCAAGTCTCATGCCATTCATTGGGATTCAATCCAGTTGGATGAGAGGTTATCTTTTGTTAAGGAGCCTTTCTCCATTCTAGCAAAGGATGTTAGACGATTACGTTCTACAGATATTCCAGTGGTTAAGGTCTAGTGGAGTCCTCAACTGATATATGAGTTTACTTGGGAGGTTGAGTCTGATATGTATGGTAGTTATCCCCAGCTTTTCATTGTTGCGGGTATGTCTGTTGCTTTTAGTTTGAGGACGAACTAGATTCTTAGTAGTGAATGATGTAAAGACCTAATTTTTTGTGATTTATGTGAATTATTCATTTCTATGATTTAACCATTTTTCCCCTCCCCATGGTTGTATTATGGTATTTATAAAGTATGGGAATGATTGGTATGATTTTGAATGTATTGCAGTGTGATTTGTTCGAGATTGTGGTTTTTGGTGGTTATCAAGGCTTTGAAGTTGACTACGGTCAACACTTATTGATCTGTGATCCAAATGGCAAAATAAACTATGCCAGCAGATCCAGAATGACGATTTTAGGTTGGTAACATGGTTGGTGTGGTTGTACAGATTTTATATCTCATTTTGGTCCTCGATTCAAAAAGTTGTGAAATTAGGTTTCGAGGGTTAACTTTGTGAAAATAATTTTTTTTCAAAAATTTGATATCGTCATTGAGTCTATAGCATCGAATTTAGTCTAGTAGAATAGTTCATTTATGTTCTCAGAATTCTAGAGAAATCCCGAGGGCTCCGCGAAGACTTGGAATTCTCCAAGTCTCCAGCAAGTGCACCACTTAAGCGACACTTTGATCGCTTAAGCGACTTGGCTTGATAGCCAAAGTGTCACTTAAGTGATTCTAGGTTCACCTAAGCGACAACCTGGTGGTTTACGCGACAAGGAGGGTATTTCCTAAGCGAGGCTTGGTCGCTTAAGCAATCTGATGATTTCTTAAGCAATGCCTAGGTGGATTATATCTCCCATTTTTGCAATCTTTTCACCATTTTTGAGACTTGGAGGTTGGGGTTTGAGTGTTTGGGCAATTTCTTCCATTTTTATCTTAGGTATGCTGTAAAACTCTTATTTCAATTATTCTTCTTCAATTTTATCATTTAAATCATTTTAAAAACTTGAATTAAAAAGTGAAATTTGGGGATTTTGGCCAAAAAAGCCTAAACTGGTATTTTCTTGATTTAAACCCCAATTTCAACTCGTTTTCACATGGGTTTCTTCTACAAGATCGTTTAATCATGGGAAATATATTTTTAAACAAGAATTTATATTTTACCCTTCTTTTTTAAAAACTATTTTGGGGGTCTGTCTTGACCCCAACCCAGAATGGATAATATGGGTATCATTAGTTTCTTTTTAACGTATAGATTCTATATTTATGTGTTTTAGTTGATTTTGAGTCAGTCGTGAGGTTAAATATTGGTGTATAAGGCTTGTTTGTATCTATTTTAGCATTTGAGGTAGGTTATGGATTAACTTTCTTTAGATTGGGCTGGGTAGTTATATTGGTATAAAAATCATGTTAAAAGTATAGGAACCAATCATAGAAATGGATTTATTATTGTGTTGTGTATGTGGTGGGGCATGTGTTATTATTTAATGATTTTGAGATAGTTCTTATACTATGTTGTTGGCCTCGTGTATGTATATATATTGATTGTATCTTTCTGTTGAAAAAACTAAAATGGAAATTATGTTGTATCAACGGCAATTTGTGTATATTTTACTCTATGGCTTAAGGATTATATTGAATTCATGGATGGTTGGTATAATGAGTGGATTTTGGCTATATGGTTGGTATATAGATTGAACTTGGAAATTCTCGTTCTGATTGGTTGTGAGCATTACATCCTCATATCATATACATTCATGAAACATTGGTACAACCGTGAAAATACTAGAAACACTGGATTTTTCTAACAGAAATATCACATCTTTAAAATCCCACTATAGATGTATGTGTCAGGCAGAAGTATGGAGAGTGGTACTAGATATTGGTATGGGTTGCGAACCCTCCATGGGTCCTACATGGAAGAACAGCTCGGTAGGTGTATACAAAGGTTGTGTGACAACCTCGATCATCACATCATCATCATATCATCATCATCTTCATCATCTTTATTGCATTTCATATATATTGTGCTCATTTTATGTTGTATTATTCCCCGTGAAGTGATATCTTTTTATTTGTACTTCTTTCTTATACTTATATTTGGTATACGCGTATACTTGTGCTTACTTCTTGTATTTTTATATAGTATGTGTATATATTGTAGAATTGTTAGTGGAGATAGTGTGGGCTATCGTTTGGCCCATTTTCTAATTGTAGGTGACATACCTAGAGTGTGTATTTTTATATGCTTTATTTATCTACTTTGTTCAGTCGGCCTATGATACTTAGTGAGTACAAGTGAATTGTTCTCACCCCAATTGGGCCCTTTCAGTGCAGATCCAGGTATGAGTGCACTACACGTAACTAATGCAGGCGATATCTTGGGTATATTTGAGTAGCCAGATGATCTATACTTCTAGAGTTGTTCTACTACCTCTTTCTATCCATTTCATGTCTTATTTTGCATTTTGAGATAGATTTTGATCCTTTTTGGACTTTTATTGTATCTTTGATAGTCGAGATTTATTTAGTGGTTCTTACACTGTGACATTAGGTTTTGGAATATGTATGGTATCATTGGTTTCTTATTTCCACTATTATCATGTATATGTGTTCGCCTCCATTCTAGGAGTCTTGCCTTGGGTTTTGGTGTTGATTTTTTTCATATTAGTTTGGGTGATTGGCTTACTTGTTAAGTCTTGACGCGACAAGTTCCATCATGATCCTTAGTTTCTGGGTAAGGATCATGACAATAGCCTATCACACACTTTCTTTTGCCTCATAATATAGGTTCCTTCTAGATTGCACATAATCTGATCTCTTACTACATCAGCAACAGTACTTTTGTGTGTCCTCATTATTCCAGGACAAGTATCAGTATTTAATTTTATTTATTTTAGTTTTAGATATTTAAAGCTAGCTAGGGTGTTGTCCTAGAAACTCATCTTATTAGAGGCTTTCATACATGCAGTACGATGTTAAGCTTTTGGTGGTTTTTAACTCGGATAATATTATTGGTTTATTTAGCATTTCATCATTAAATTTAGATTCTATGAAGTGTTACTTAGTATTTTACAGTGTTCTTAGTGTTATGTCAGGCCATGGGTTAACTTGGGGTCACATATTACTCTAAGCATCGCATTACGACTAGGGGTGTAATACCCTGTACATTTTCCTAGATTGAAATCGTCTAAAAAATGTTAGGATCTTTATTTGAAATATGAATCCACTTTTGTACATGTGGTATTTTTAAGATTTTCACTTTTTATCATGCGGAAAATTCAATAAGCTTTCTATCGATATAAAATTCGCCTAAATCCGATGGCCAGGTAAGAAGTTATGACTATTTAAAGTTCTCGTCGTAAAATAGTGCCATATTGGTCAGTGGCGCGCCACGCCATAAGGTAAAATGGCAATTGTCCTTTTCCAGTGTCTCAACGTGATTTCCTCCGCATCGCGCCAAAGTTCCACGTCACTAAAGAAGGGGCAACGTGATGGCTCCGCGTTGCACTATCCCTCAGTTTCCTAATTGTCAAATTGCAGTGACACGGCACGATAGCATCGTGTCACGTCAAAGGTCCAATTCGGGAAATTTTTACTGAAATTACAAGACATGTCCAGGGTTAAAAGGGTTAATTTCCCACCCCTATTTAAGCCCTTTAACACGTGATTTAGCCACTTTTGACCTAAAACACACTCTCTTCTCTCAAAAACCTCTCAAGAACAACCTAGGGATTTTCATAGAAGATTCAGAATGAAGAATTTCCTTCGTCAATCTTTGTGTATTTACGAACCAAGCTATGCATAGTGTTCATTCATGGACTCCTTTCATCTTGAAGCCCAAGAATCCCTTTTCTAAATTCAAGTTTATGGATTTTCTTATGAATTTCATAATTGGGTTGCTCTTGTTCGTGCGGATAATGAGAAATTAAATTCTACTCCATGTTCGATGATAAATTCTATGTGGGTTAAATTATTATAGATATAGATTCATTCAAACCTATGACTAAACCCTTGAATGATGAAATTAGAATTGAACCATGATGTTTAATTATTGTACAATGATGTTTACATGTACCATACCTACAATATGTTTGATTAAATACCTAGATGAACGAAAGGTACCTAACTAGCATGATACCATGAAATCCCCATGTATGTACAAGTTATGCCTATCACATGTTTTGATGAAATGCTTCTATAAATGTATTATGGATTATGATGTTAGTTATATGTTCAAGTATGCTATGCTTGGTCAGTTTCCTTCCATCGAGTCCTGGGGGTAATGGTACCCAAAACATTACTTATGTTCCTAGAGCCATGTCATTTTTTCACGATACTCTCAGTCAAGCTACGAATCGTTAGACTTCAGACAGTCTTACAACTCAGGAATCTCCATGATCTCATAACTCAGTCAGTTTTCAGATATCAGTAGTATTCCGTCAGTCAACAAAATTCAGTAACTCAGCCCATATTTAGTTCAGTAAATCATGTTCAGAGTCTATTCAGATGGGAGTAGGAATTAGCACCAAGTGAACCCAAAGATGGGAACACATACTATCAGATGAGGGTGTGATTCTTAGAATTCATCCTTGCGTTCCAAAACTATGTAGCCATCATAGGTTGAGACATCAACACTGTCCAATGAGGGTTAATGAGGTGGATAAGCATTGTCATATAAGGGCCCCACCATTTCTTTTTGCGGACACTATCAGATGAGGGTTGCCCACAGCTTGTCCTTACAGTGAGGTGGTATTGACACACTTCCAATTAGGGTTATAGAGTGGACCCCAACTCAGCCATAATGGTATATTAGGGGCATGTCGGATAGATAACTACTTCCCACAGTTTCATGTTACAGAATCTAAACTGTCAAACACAGTCAATCAGTCTCAGTAATAGAACACAGATAGTTCTTCAGATTTTAGGACTATTAGATATAGTCAACTCAGTTATACTATGGGACTCATCTAGTTTCATTAGATTCAGGACTGTCAGATATAGTCACTCATGTTATCAATTATTAGTATGTTATGTTATCAATATTCAGATTCACTAATCATGTTATCACGATATCAGTGTCAGTTATTATGTCTCATACATGTATTGTCACGCTCATGGTAGTTAGTCTGCTATTGTTATTTTTCATGCATATGAACCCCATACGTTCAGCCCACCTCACTTACATACCAGTATATTCAAAGTACTGATGCATTTGTACTATGGTGTCTTATATCATAGGTTCAGAGACACGAGCTCCAAAGTATCAGTAGATTCCAGTCTCTGTTGTCAGAGTTAGCAATGAGTCCTCATCTTTCGAGGACATGATCATCATTTTATTATCTCAGTAATTAGTTTATTATTTAGAGTTAGTTGGGGACATGTCCCATCAACTCCTTATTCAGAAAGTCACATTTTAGAGGCTTTCCAGACTATAGTATGTTCAGATAGCTTATTTCAGTTGTTTTGTGTATTTCATTCCCCTCCCAGATATTACATTTTTATCAAACACTATGTCTCAGTTTTGAACCTTATGGCCTTTCAGTTCATGTTTCTGCATTATAAAGTATTTCATGTAGTATACAGATACAGATATCAGTCATGGGTTAGCTTGTGGTCCTTCGGGGCATGAGCAGCGTGTAGCTTTCAGGTACCAGATCCAGAGCGTTACAAGGGGGTAATTCCAGGTTATGACAAACATGCTATCAGAGTATTAGGTTTAAAGTATCCTAGGGTGTCTGAAAGTCACATTAGGTAGACTCTTGTTCATGGGTGTAAAGCATGCCACACTTATGAGTGAGAGGCTATGAAATATTTTAGGAAAAGTTTCATTCTTTCATGTTCATATCATGTGATAGAGTGTGAACTCTATTAAAGCCTTCTACTAAATTATACTCTACACATTTTAAAAATATGTCTCCTAAGAGAACTAATGGAAGAAGAAATAGAAATGGCAACAGTAATGGGAAACAGCTAACACCACTACCAGCTCCAACAAAACCTCTAAATAAATAGTAACCCATGTTGAATTAAAAGGATGCTTTCACAATGTTATCTCTCTCCATGAACACCCAGAATGATAAGCAGGCTATTACACCAACTAGCCCAGTAGTAAATTTGGCAGTAACCGGAGTTTGAGACATCACTTGAATTAATCCTCCAGTATTTTTGGGTCTAAGTCTGAAGAGGATCCATAGAAATTCATGGATAGTATTTAGAAAGTTATTGAGATCATGGGTGTCACTCCAACTGAAAGTTCTGACTTGGCTTCTTATCAGTTGCAAGAAGTGGCTCACACCCGGTATAAGAAATGGATGGATGATAAAGGTGCAGATATAGGATTCATAGAGTGGAATTAATTTTTTATTGCATTTCTGTACAGGTTTTTCCCACTTGAGCTAAAGAATAACAAGGTGAAGGAACTCATAAATTTGAAACAAGGTATTATGAGTGTGAAGGAGTATTCTCTTAAGTTTACTCAATTAGGAAAATATACTCCGGTTATGGTTGCTGACTCCAGGACCAAAAAGAGCAAGTTCGTATCAATTGTTTCTAAAGACGTGGTCAGATAGTGTAGGACTGCTATGTTGGTTAAGAATATGGACATCTCCAGGCAGATGGTTCATGCTCAATATATTGAAGAGGATAAAATCAAAGAGAACGAAAAGGTAAGTAAGAAGGACAGGACATGTAGTTAATTTATCTCAGTAGAGGTCAGATGGTGGTAATCGTTCTCAGTTCTGCTAGATATCCTTAGTTTTAGCCCTATCTTATGCTAGTACCCCATATCCTAAGTTTAGGCAAGATACTTAAGATATAGCACCAGGATTAAAGTCTCATGGTAGTGTGTATAGTGTCTGTACTAACCCAATTTGCAATAAATATGGTACGAACCACAAAGGTAAGTATATAGCTAGTAGTGATGTTTTTTCTAGGTATAGCAAGCCAGGCTATAGATTGAGGGAATGTCTAGTGGCTTCATAAAGATATAGGAATGCTCGTTAACAAAGTTAGTATAACTTTTCAATAACTCCAGTAGGTCGCCCGACTCAGCAGGGTGCCTCATTTAGTGCAGTTGGTAGATAGCATCAAAATAGGTTTATTCCCTTCAAACTTGATAAGATCAGGAGCATTCTTCTGATGTGGTCACTGATATGTTGCAGGTCTTTAATGTTTATGCACTATAGATCTTCAGGCCATACTTTCCATTGTGACTTTATATATAGAAATAGACTTTGGTATCAGTCCCAAAATCCTCAAGGAACCTTTCTCACTCTATACTTCAATCGGTAATCTAGTCACAACCAGATGGGTATACAAAACTTTATAAGTCACAATTTCCCTAAAAGTGACCTCAGTCGATCTTGTAGAGTTAGATGTGATAAATTTTGATGTTATTCTTATCATAGATTATCTTCACTCTTGCTATGCCTTAGTTGATTGTAGAAATAGAGCAGTCCAATTTTAATTCCTAAATGAGTCAGTCTTAGAGTGGAAGGGTAGCACCTTAGTGCCTATAGGTCAGTTCTTCTCTTACTTTAAGGCAAGAAAAATAATTTTCAAAGGGTGCATCTATCATCTTGTTTGGGTTAAGGATTTAAAGTTTAAAACCCCATATATTGAGTCAGTTTTTATTGTAAACGAAATTTTAGTAGTGTTTCTTGAAGATCTTCCAAGAGTTTCTCCCGAGTGGGAAATTAACTTCGCAATAGACCTCTTTCATATACACAAAAAATTCAATTCCACCTTATAAAATGTCTCCAACCAAGCCTAAGGAGTTGAAGGAATAGTTGAAAGACCTCTGAAACAAGGGTTTCATCAGTCCTAATGTCTCTTCATTGGGCGCTCCAGTTCTTTTCACGCACAGGAAAGATGGTTCTCTCCCGTCAATTGAACAAAGTCACAATCAAGAATAAATATCCCATTCCCAGCACTGATGACTTGTTCGACCAACTTCAAGGAGCCAAGTGCTTTTCTAAGCTAGACCTCATATTAGGCGATCATCAGCTCTGAGTTAGAGAATGAGACATTTTGAAGACAACCTTCAAAACTCAATATGGTCACTATAAATTTTTTATGACATCTTTCGGACTAATGAATGCTCTTGCAGCTTTTACATGTTCATTATAATCTTCATAGATAACATCCTTGTTTATTCTCAAAGTTAGGATGAACATGCAGACCATTTGAAGATTGTCTTGCAGACTCTCAAGGATCGCCAGCTATTTTCTAAGTTCAACAAATGTGAATTATGGTTGAAATTAGTGGCATTCCTTGGTCATATTATTTCTGGTAAAGGCATTTGGGTTGATCATCAAAAGGCCAAAGCAGTGAGAAATTGGCCAAGATCAATCTCTCCATCAAATATCAGGAGCTTTGGGTTTAGCGAGTTATTACTGATGGTTTGTTGAAGGGTTTTCCTTCATTGCTTCTCCCATGTTGTGACTAACTCAGAAAAAAGTCAATTTTCAGTGGTCCAATTAGTGAAAGAAAAGTTTTCAGGAGTTAAGGACTCAACTCACCACTGTTCTAGTTTTGACTCTTCCAAAGGGTTCAGATGGTTTTGTATTTTATTTATGATACTTCCAGAGTTGGACTTGATTGTGTGTTGATAAAGTAGGACAAGGTTATAGCATATGCCTCTAGATAACTCAAGCCTCATGAGAAGAACTACCAGACTCATAATTTGGAGTTGGCAGCAGTTGTTTTTGCCTTAAAGATTTGGAGGCATTACCTCTATGGGGTTTATGTTGATATGTTCACTGATTACAAGAGCCTTCAGTATGTGTTCCACAAAAAAAACCTAAATTTTTGTCAGAAAAGATAGATAGAGTTATTGAAGGATGATGATATGATTGTATTGTAGTATCTAGATAAATCCAATGTGGTGGCTGACGATCTTAGTAGATTGTCTATATAAGAAGTTGAGAAAAAAATTTCATTTGCGAGGTTTACCAGCTTGCTAGATTGGGATTTTGGTTAATTGATTCAGCCAAAGGTAATACCTTAATTCAGAATCGTGTCGAATTTTTTTTGATATCCGCAGTAAAAGAAATGCAAGATAGTGATCTTATTTTTCTTTGGTTGAAAAAAATGGTCCAGAGTCAGAAGGTTGAGGTTTTCTCCAAGGAGGAGATGGTGTTTTTCGTTGTCAGGGAAGAATATGTGTTCTAGATGTAGATGACTTAAGATGGTGGATGCTAGCAGGATCTTACAATTATCAGTATTCTATTAACCCAGGAGCCACTAAGATATACTATGATCTACGAAAGTCTATTGGTAGAATGGCACGAAAAGAGATATCACAAAATTTGTGGCTAAGTTTCCAAATTACCAACAAGTTAAGGTTGAGCTCTAGAGACCTAGTGGTATGCTTCAGGATATTATCATTCCTACTTGGATGTAGGAAGTGGTGAATATGGACTTCATTATAGAGTTCCTACGTACTCATAGACAACATGATACTATTTGGGTTATCATGAACTGAATGACTAAGTCAACCCATTTCTTTTCAGCTAACACTTCAGATTTAGTCGATGATTATTCTAGATTCTACCTAGCGAGAGTTGCACAGAGTCCTTTTAACTATCATTTTAGATAGAGGTACTAGTTTACCTCTCAATTTTAGAAGACGTTTCAAAAGGGTCTTGGTACCTAAGTTCATTCTAGCACAATTTTTCATCCATAGATAGATGGACGGGCAGAGAGGGACATTCAGGCCATAAATGACATATTGAGAGCATGTGTGATTGATTTTAAGGATAGTTGGAGTGATTATTTGTCACGCCTCAAATCCTATTGGGGCAGACTGGCACCTGTAATTGCGGAGGCCCGAGAAAACCAGCTTATATCCATATACTACCCATGTATACCTCTATGACAACCCGAAATTCAGACAGCATCATGTCACATATAAAAGTAAAAAATCACTGGTATAAGCTCGAGCACACATATATATGTATATACAATACTTGGTCGTTGATGCCATCACGTCCATTAACAAAACACCACCTTGACTGTACATTAGGTCTACAAAGACTCTAGACAATACACAGAGTTTAACTAAGGTCGGGACACACCCCGCCATATAACTAACTTTTATATAATACCAAAAGTGACTGGATATGACACAGAAAGCCCCGAAGCAAACTGAAGCTCACCAAAAGCAGCTGGATATCCTGACTCCTACTTATGCGGTGTATAAGCTGAAGTACCTGTGCCTGCAGCATGAAATACAGGTCCCCCATAGGGGAAGTCAGTACGAAATATGTACTGAGTATGTAAAGATGTAGGTAATCACATATGATATAGTAGCTCAATAGAAATCAGAAACAAGTGAATAAATCGTAATAGGACTGGACCACACTTACTAGAACTTGTGAAAACCTGTACATTGTATTTATTCAATCACTTTACCTTCGTTCTTATCATCTTTGTAATCATTACTGTACTGTACTGTGACCATTAGGATGCCTCCAGTACATATCAATTGGGATCGACCCATGATAGGCTTATGCCCTTGGGATACCACCCATAAACACATAAATAGGGATCGACCCATGATAGGCTTATGCCCCTGGGATACCACCCGATAAGAGAGAACTTCCATCACTTAGTTAAATTAATCTTTGAGATTGTTATTTCGGTCACCACCGCATTTTTTATACTTTGAAACAATGATACATCAATAAGAGACATATAAATAGACCATCAATGGAATAACAATGAAGTAAGAACTCATTGGCACATCAATAAAGTGTTTTGGAGTCATCAATGACATAACAATGAACTAGGAACTTATTGGTCTATCAATGAAACGTTTTGGAGTCATTAATAGCACATGGATCTTGTTTGAGTAACCGAATACCTTCTGACATTCATTAGTGCAATAAACATGTAAGATTTGGAAGACAAGTAAGTATTGGAATGTCTTGACATCTTGTAGGGTGGAAATAAGTTCATTGGTAACGTAGGACAACATACAAAACCATTATAGATCACATGTTATTGAATAACTTTGGAAACTTTCTTAATAGAACAATTGTTCACTTTCATGCCAAATATATGGTATAGAGTATGCTTTACATACTTGACTGTCAACCTTCAATACTAGTCCCAAATGGACTTTCTGTCTTTTCGGATTACTTATCTACAATGAACATATATAGTAATCTAGTATTAGCGACCAAACGTCACAATTCAATTATTTGAATTCACCAAACTAGTGGTTAAGTAGTAAGCCTTAATTATACCATAAATGGTGTCACTTTAACCCTCTTATACTCCAATTACATTCACATGCCATGCATATTCATACAACATCCTCCAATATTAAGTTTGGATTCATTTATCCTTCCAACCAATCCATTAAACCAAATTGAGCCATAGACATAAATAATCATCAATGCAATATTATATCACCATATGCACCTTCCACAACTTAATTACCATATCCACCTTCGATAATTCAATACAACCGAACTAAGCAAAATAGTCCATAACCCTATTTTCATCACCTTTCAATAACAACCAATACATATAATCCTCCATCACACATATACATATGGAAAAGAACAAAGGCAAACAATATTCATACCTTAGAATTCACCTCTTGACTATGCAATCTTGTTTGCACAAATAATAGGTGCTGTTCGAAGCTCTTAAGATGACAAACGCAGTTATCCGATTGCTTTAAAATTTCAACGGTTGAATCAAAAGTAATTTAAAGATCAAATTTGGCTAGGGTTCATTCTTTCTCAATGATTGATGATGAAAATGAGTTTTTGAACTCATATATATGCATATATACACATGTTCCCATCCATAATATAATAAGAAATGACCAAAATGCCTTTAAAATTTAAATAATGTCAAATCTGTCCTTTGGTGGACTGTTTTGATAAGCTAAAGTAGATCGACCATAACTCTTTGCTCCGATATCGGATTTGGGTGAAATTGGTATCGTTGGAAGGATAATTCAAAGGTATTTCATTTCATATAAAGTAGGCCACCAAGTTCGTCCTGTTCAAGGATTTATGGTCGTTTGAAGTTGACCCTAAAAATCTATTTTGATAGGCTGAAGTAAAACGAGTATAACTCCTTACTTAGACGTTGGATATGGATGAAACCAATTGCATTGGAAAGAAGACTCAAAGATATTTCTTTTCATAGGTCGAAGCTCTCCTATTTCATTATATTAAGGGAGTTATGATCGTTCGAAGTTGATCCAAAAATTCAGCTGGCCTTAGTAGTTTGTGTGCAGGAAATTTTCCTGCACAGTTACTATTCCCAAATATCCCGGCCACCATTTTATAGTTTTGAACATGCTTGATTATATCTGAAACCTATCCATTTTTGGAAATCTTTATATCATTGGAAAGCTTATTCAATAACCTTCGCATGGAACCATTGATGGGCAAATTCCGGTATATATAAAATAAAAATATTCATTTCATATAAATAAGACCAATACATGTACTTGAATACGATAATACACGTACTTGAATATGGGGTGTTATATCCTTCCCCCATTTAGGACATTCGTCCTTGAATGTTAGCATAGTTATTCAACCGAAACAAGTTCAAGTCCATCATTAACATTCACAACATCACATAAATACTATTCATATATAAAAATAAACTTGTTAATGTTCTAAATCCGTTTTTTGAACTTCCTCTTCATCTTTGAACAAATGAGGGTACTTAGATTTCATTGCTTCCTCAGCTTCCCATGTAATCTCTTTCCTTTAATGATTTCTCCAACGTACTTTCACAGATGCTATCTCTTTATTTCTCATCTTCTTAACTTGGCGATCTAGAATAGCAATAGGCACTTCCTCATAGGTAAGATCTTCCGCAACTTGCACATCCTCAGTAGAAGTGATATTTGATGGATCTCCGATGCACTTTCAAAGCATTGACACATGAAATACCGAATGTACTGATGAGAGCTCTTGGGGTAGCTCTAATTCATATGCAACTTGTCCAAACCTTCGAGTTATCTTATACGGGCCTATATAACGTAGACTCAACTTCCCTTTCTTGCCAAATCTCATTACCCCATTTATTGGTGACACCTTCAAAAATACCTAATCACCCATAGAAAAATCTAGCCCTCTCCTTCTACTATCCGCTTATGACTTGTGTCGACTTTGGGTTGTTTTCAGTCGTTGCTGAATTAGTTTAACCTTCTCTATGGATTGATAAAAAAGATCCGATCCGAACAAAAAACTTTCACCCACTTCGAATCATCCTATTGGTGGTCTACATTTCCTTCCATATAAAGCTTCATATGGTGCCATTTTGATACTTGAATGATAGCTATTATTGCAAGTAAACTCAATAAGAGGTAAATGATCATCCCAGTTGCCCTTAAAATCTATTACACAAGCTCGTAGCATATCTTCAAGTGTTTGGATGGTACGTTCTGCTTGTCCATCTGTTTGAGGGTGAAAAGTTGTACTCAACTCCATTTGTGTTCCCAAACACCTCTGAAAAGACTTCCAAAAGTTTGCGGTAAATTGGGTTCCCCAATCTGATATAATAGAGATTGGCACTCCATGAAATCAGACTATCTCTTTAATGTACAGCTTCGCATACTCTTCAACTGTGTAAGTGGTCCTAACTGGTAGGAAATATGCGGATTTGGTAAGCCTATCAACAATCACCCATATGGAATCAAACTTCTGGGATGTACGAGGCAAACCAATAATGAAATCCATGTTAATCATGTCCCACTTCCATCTTGGAAGATCAATGTATTACATATAACCTCCAGGTTTTTGGTGCTCAACTTTAACTCTTTGACAATTTGGACATTCAGCTACAAATTTTGCAATGCTCTTCTTCATGTCATTCCACCAATACATATCTTTCAAATATTGATGCATTTTGGTTGATCTTGGAAGAATGGAATATCTTGAACAATGTGCCTCTGTCATAATCTTCTTTCTTAGCCCGTCTACATCCGGCACACACAATCGGTTTTGGCACTGAAGTACTCCTTCTTACGTAAGCTCAAATGCCTTGGTCGCACCACTCTGAACGTTCTCCTTAAGCTATAATAAAATAGGATCTGCATATTGCTTCTCTTTCACTTCATCTACTAATGAAGATTCCGCAGCATTATATACGATAAGCTCTTTATCCGGAGTTTCAAGAAGCTGAACTCCCAAACTAGCTAATTGTTGAAGATCATTAATCATCCCTTGCCTTTCTATAGGCGCTATCACAGCCTTATGACTTAACGCATCAGCTACCATATTTGTTTTCCTTGGATGATACAAGTTATCAATGTCGTAGTCCTTTAATAGTTCAAGCCATCTCCGCTTCCTTAAATTTAGATCCTTTTGATTAAAAATATATTGCAAGATCTTATGGTAAGTATATATATCAACATGAACCCCATATAAGTAGTGGAGCCATATCTTTAAAGTAAAAATAACTGCTACCAACTCAAGATTGTGTGTAGGATAATTTTTCTCATGTGGCTGCAATTGTCTAGAAGCATATGTTATTACCTTACCATGCTACATCAATACACATCCTAAACTAATTCTAGAACATCACAATACACTGTATACCCTTCGGTGCCTTCTAGAAGTACCAACACGGGTGTAGAAATCAACTTGTTCTTTAAATCTTGAAAACTCTTCTCACAGGCATCATTCCTTTAGAATTTGGATGCTTTATGGGTTAGCTTGGTTAAGGGTGTTGAAATGGAAGAAAAGCCTTTAACAAACCTTCTATAATAACCAGCCAACCCAAGAAAACTATGAATCTCCATAGGCATTGTGGTCCATGGCCAGTTCTTCATAGCTTCTATCTTTTGAGCATCAACCTTTATGCCTTCACTAGATACAATATGTCCCAAAAATGCCACCGACTTTAACCAAAACTCACATTTAGAGAACTTTGCATAAAGTTTACAATCACGAAGAGTCTGCAATGTCTGTCGTAAGTGATTGGCATGGTCCTCTTCTGATCTAGAATAAACTAGAACATCATCTATAAAAACTATCACAAATACATCCAGGAATGGCTTAAACACCCTATTAATCAAATCCATAAAAGCAGCGGGTGCATTTTTTAGCCCAAATGGCATAACTAGAAACTCATAATAACCATACCGTGTTCAGAAAGCTATCTTGGGAATATCCTTCTCTTTGACCCTCACTTGGTGGTAACCTGACTTCAAATCAATCTTAGAAAAGCACTTGGCGCCCTGTAAATGATCAAATAAATCATCAATTTTTGGGAGAGGATATTTATTCTTAATAGTTACCTTATTCAATTGCCAATAATGAATACACATCCTCAACGAGCCATTCTTTTTGTGCACAAATAACACTAGTGCTCCCCAGGGGGACATACTAGGCCTTATGAATCCCTTCTCTAGTAAATCTTTCAATTGCTCTTTCAATTCTCGTAATTATGCTATGGCCATTATATACAGAGGAATGGAGATTAGTTGGGTGCCTAGTATTACATCAATACCAAACTCTACTTCTCGTTCAGGAGGCAAACTTGGAAGATCTTCAGGAAATACATCAGAAAATTCATTTACCACCGGAACATCGTGATGAGTTGGTGGCTCCGCTTCTGCATCCCTTACTATAATTAAATGATATGTGTATCCCTTGGAAATCATTCTTCTTGCCTAAAAATAAGAAATAAATATACCTCTTGGTGCTCCAATTTCACTTTTCCATTCAAGGACTGATTCATTTGGAAAATAGAAATATAGCTTTTTTGTGCAGCAATCAATTGTGGCATAACAAGACGTCAACCAGTCCATACCCATTATAACATCAAAATCTACCATTTCTAACTCCATGAGATCAGCCATCGTATCACGACCACAAATAGTTACTATACAGTTTCGGTAAACCCTTCTAGCTATAATAGATTCCCCAACCGGTGTGGACACTTCAAATGGCTTAACTAATAGTTCAGGTATTCTTTCAAACTTTCCAGCAACCAATGGAGTAATATAAGATAATGTAGAACCGGGATCAATTAAGGCATATACATCGAATGAAAAGATAGACAACATACCCGTAACCACATCTGGGGAAACCTTTAAATTCTGTCGATCCGCTAGAGCATACATACGATTTTAAGCCTCGCTAGAACTCGTGGCTCCTCTATCACCTCTAAGATGACCCATTGGTTGTGCACCCCTTCCTAAATAAGGTATTGATGATGATGATGCAAAAAATAACCCCGTAGGTCTTTCCATACCCCCTATTCCCCTTCATGGGTATTCTCTCATCATATGCCCTGACATACCACACCAAAAGCAAACATTGGTCCCCAACCGACATATGCCCAAATGATACCTTCCACATTTATTGCATGGCTCTCGAGGAGGTCTCTACTGGCTCATATTCCCTTGCCCTTGGTACCCCACTGTCCACGAACTCTGACTCTCACTTCTGTACCTAAATTGATTTCCTCTGGACCCTTGGAATTGTGGTAGGGCACTAGCTGCAGAATAAAAAGATAATGGCCTAGGTGGTCTAATAGAAAACTATTGTCTGAACCTTCCTTGGGATACCATGAACTGCCTTGTAGATCTGGCCCTCTTGGAATATCCCCTTTCAAATTCATGTGTTCTTCTCCTCTGCCTCTGATCTTCCATTTTCTGTGCAAAAGCTTGGATCCTCGCTATGTCCATATCTTTGTTCAAAGCGGCAATAGAACAATCTCTAACCAGATATGGATCCAGCCTATCCACATATTGATGAACTCTGTCATCCATAGTAGCTACAACATTAGGAGCATATCTCAACAAGGAATTAAATCAGAGATTGTACTCCCTCACACTTATATTCCTCGAAGATTTAAAAACTGATTTGCACGGGCTTGACGAATCTCAAATGGAAGATAATGATCAAGAAATGCCTCTTTAAAGTCTTTCCAAGTAGCTGGGGGTGCATCAATACCCCTAGATCATTTCCAGTGTTCGTACCAATATATAGCCTCCCCTTTGAATCTATACGCCGCTAACTCCATTATCTCTCTATCCGTTACATGCATAACATCTAAGGCCCTTTGAATTTGATCAATAAAGTCTTGTGGGTCCGCGTTAAGATCTAATCCAGTAAAAGTGGGAGGATCCATCTTAAGAAAATCCTGTGTTCGAAGGCTAGCCGCCCTATCTGTACCACTAGGACCCGTGGTAGGAATGTCTTGCCCTTGAGCTTTCCCAGCAACTATACGAGTCAAAAGTTGCACTGCATTTCTAAGATCTTGATCAACAGCATTAATAGGTAGCTCTGCGGATATATTTCTCCTCCCCCTTATTTCTTCCAGAGTGGAAGAAGTTTCTGATGCATACTCAGTTGGAGCCTCACTTTGATTAGCTGGTATAGTGGGTGACTTACTAGTCCCCTCTTCGGCAGTCACATCTACTTGTTTACCAGTATTCTTACTTCTGGTAACCAACATAATTACTATAATAAGAGAAACAAACGAATTCAGTGGTCAACTATGACTTCATATACAATGTAGGCTCTATCGCACCATCTAAGACATGAAGAAAAAGAAAAAAATCCTAAATGTCCATAGACTCTTATTTATAGATGAGGTGCATAACACAACGATAAATAAGACTCTACGTAGACACGTCTTTGTAGACTCACTAGGACAAACTTCTCTAATACCATTATTATCACGCTTCAAATCCTATTGAGGCGTACTGGCACCAGTAACCGAGGAGGCCCGGGAGAACCATCTCATAACCTTATACTTCCCATTCATACCTCTATGACAAACCAAAATTTGGACAGCATCATGTCGCATATAAAGGAAATAATCACTGGTATAAGCTCGAGCACACATATATATGTATATACAATACTTGGCCACTGAAGCCATCACGCCTATTAACAAAACACCACCTTGACTGTACATTAGGTCTACAAAGACTCTAGACAATACACAGAGTTTAACTAAGGTTGGGACACACCCCGCCATATAACTAACTTCTATACAATATCAAAAGTGATTGGATATGACACGAAAAGCCCCGAAGAAAACTTGAGCTAACCAAAAGCAGTTGGATATCCTGGCTCCTACCTGTGTGGTGTATGAGCTGAGGTACCTATTCTTGCAGCATGAAATGCAGGTCCCTCATGCGGGACGTCAGTACAAAATATTACTGAGTATGTAAAGCTGTAGGTAATCACATATGATATAGGAGCTCAATAGTAATCAGAAACAAGTGAATAAATCGTAATAGGAGTGGACCACACTTACTAGAACTTGTGACAACCTGTACATTGTATTTATTCAATCACTTTACCTTCGTTCTTATCATCTTTGTAATCATTACTGTACTGTACTGTGACCATTAGGCTTCCTCCAGTACATATCAAATGGGATCGACCCATGATAGGCTTATTCCCCTAGGATACCACCCATAAACACATAAATAGGGATCAACCCATGATAGGTTTATGCCCCTAGGATACCACCCGATAAGAGAGAACTTCCATCACTTAGTTCAATTAATCTTTAAGATTGTTATTTCGGTCGCCAGCATATTTTGATACATTGAAACAATGATACAACAATAAGACATATATAAATAGACCAACAATGTAATAACAATGAAGTAAGAACTCATTGACACATCAATAAAGTTTTTTGGAGTCATCAATGCCATAACAATGAAGTAGGAACTTATTGGTATAGCAATGAAACGTTTTGGAGTCATTAAAAACACATGGATCTTGTTTGAGTAACCGGATACCTTCTGACATTCATTAGTGCAATAAACATGTAAGATTTGGAAAACAAGTAAGTATTGGAATGTCTTGACATCTTGTAGGGTGGAAATAAGTTTAGTGGTAACGTCGGATATCATACAAAACCATTGTGGATCACATATTACTAAATAACTTTGGAAACTTTCTTAATAGAACAATTGTTCACTTTCATGCCAAAGATATGGTATAGAGTATGCTTTACATACCTGACTGTCAACCTTCAATACTAGTCCCAAATGGACTTCCCGTCTTTTCGGATTACTTATCTACAATGAACATATATAGTAATCTAGTATTAGCGACCAAACGTCACAATTCAATTATTTGAATTCACCAAACTAGTGGTTAAGTAGTAAGCCTTAATTACACCATAAAAGGGTGTCACTTTAACCCTCGTATACTCTAATTACATTCATATGTCATGCATATTCATACAACATCCTCCTATATCAAGTTTGGATTCATTTATCCTTCCAACCAATCCATTAAACCAAATTGAGCCATAGACATAAATAATAATCAATTCAATAGTATATCACCATTTCCACCTTCCATAACTCAATTACCATATCTACCTTCCACAGTTCAATACAACCAAACCATGCAAAATAGTCCATAACCCTATTTTCATCACCTTTTAATAACAACCAATACATATAATCCTCTATCACACATATACATATGGAAAAGAACAAAGGCAAACAATATTAATACCTTAGAATTCACCTCTTGATTATGCAATCCTGTTTGCAAAAATAATAGGTGTCGTTCGAAGCTCTCGAGATGACAAACGCAGTTATCGGATTAATTGGAATTTCTACGATTTAATCAAAAGTAATTTAAAGGTCAAATTTGGCTAGGGTTTGTTCTTTCTCAATGATTGATGATGAAAATGAGTTTTTGAACTCATATACATGTATATGTACACATATTCCCGTCCATAATATAATAGGAAATGACCAAAATGCCTTTAAAATTTAAATAATATCAAATCTATCCTTTGGTGGACTGTTTTGATAAGCTAAAGTAGACCGACTATAACTCTTTGCTTCGATATCGGATTTGGGTGAAATTGGTATCTTTGGAAGGATAATTCAAAGGGATTTCATTTCATATAAAGTAGGCCACCCAGTTCGTCCTGTACAAGGAGTTATGGTCATTTGAATTTGGCCCTAAAAATCTATTTGGATAGGCTGAAGTAAAACGAGTATAACTCCTTACTTAGACATTGGATTTGGATGAAACCAATTGCATTGGAAAGAAGACTCAAAGATCTTTATTTTCATAGGTTGCAGCTCTCCCAGTTGATTATATTAAGGGATTTATGATCATTCAAATTTAACCCAAAAATTCGGTTGGCCTCAGTAGTTTGTGTGCAGGAAATTTTCCTGCACATTTACTATTCCCAAATATCCCGTCTACCATTTTATAGTTTCGAACGTGCTCGATTATATCCGAAACCTATCCATTGTTGGAAATCTTTATATCGTTGGAAATCTTATTCAATAACCTTCGCATGGAACCATCAACGGGCAAATTTTGGTATAAATAAAATAAAAAAATTAATTCCATATAAATAAGACCAATACATGTACTTGAATACGCCAATACACGTACTTGAATATGGGGTGTTACAAAAACAGTCCCCAATATCTGAAAGTTTACAAGTATACCTCCCAACCATGAGGGGAAAGCACGACCCTGACTAGAAACCACCATCTTAGGCACGATTTTGACATCTAAATTTAATCCGGTTGGAACCTACAACCAATGAACCCAGGTACGATCATAGGTGGGTTCCATAATCATACCATGGCTCATCTGGTGGAGTTCATATAGATCGTATCAAACTCCTGACCATGAACACCGCCCACAATCATAGGTGGGTCCACGATCATAGAAAGCTCTCGTACGTCCCTTCCAACAGCATATCAGTTACTAATTTAAAAAGGCACGTCAGTATTTTTCCATGCTTTTAATATCAAATCTACGTCGTTTGAGATAATTTAAAGCTTTTTATTAAGTTAATAATACCCTAAGCCTTCATTACTTGGAAAACAATCAAAACTTAACCTTTAACACAGAGAAAAAGGCAATTTTCTTAACCCAAGGCAGACTTAGGGTTCTGTAATTTCAGTCCCCAATTTAGGGTACTATAATTTCAGTCCCTAATTTCAAAAATTTCTTCAGGGTTTTCATCTAAGTATGTGGGATCTTATCAATGGGCCTTTCACCCACTGAGTCTGAAAGTTAAATTAAATTCTCAGTTTAATTCCTACCTCAGAGATTAGGGTTCATGAATGCTGTGAATTTCTTGATATTCCAGTTTCTTGATCTCATTGAGTTATAAAACCATGTTTTAATATGAATATTAGTATTATCATAAAACCCTAATTATATTGTGAATTTATAATTATTGGACTTGAGTTATTATATTTCACAATTCACTCAGTTTATGAAATAGGCATGACAATTGCATTCTTCAGAGATGGTGGGTTATAAACAACTGTTGACTTAGAATTTCATACATATACTTTTGAGTATTATATCCTCCAGTTTACATGGTTTGAATGCTTTCAGATAATGGCATTTATTTTTAGTCTTTAAATTATTACCATTATTGAGCATTCTAGTTATCAGTGTGATTCAGTTGGGAGTAGTACTTAGCACCGAGCGGCCTCCAAGATGAAGGATCACCCGTCAGTTAGGCTAAGACCTTCAACAGAAATTCCTAAGTCCAAGAACTACAATGCCTTCGTAGATTCTAAAGGGTCGCCGATCAAACTAAGATTGATACCTTAGTCTTTTTAGACATCGGTTTTGTAGATCAACATCAGTTAATGGTCGTACCCTTAATAAGGTATTGAACACTCTTCCAGCTGGAGTTACAGGTTAAACCCTGATTAGCTCAGATTGGGGTATGTCGATTATTAGTAGCTCCCACAAATTAGATTCAAATATTTGTATAACCCTGTATTTAGTTATTCATCTTATCATACAGTACATATTTATTACTTCGTCTTGCATCAGTTTATCATATTACGTGCATCATGTTCAGGATATATCAGTTATTTCATATCTCACATACTCAGTACATTCAAAGTACTAATTGTATAGTTTCTTTTGCTTGATATTATCTCATAATATAGGTTTCGACATTCAGCATTCGATTGCGCATAGTATGATCCCTACTACATCAGCAACAGTACTTTGTGATTCCTCGTCATTCGAGAAATAGTATCAATATTTTATTTTTTATTTCAATTTCAGACAGTTAGAGCTAGTTGGGGGCCTGTCCCCGCAGCTCGTCTTATTACGGGCTTTCAGACATACAATTTGATGTTCAGTTTTTGGTGGTTTCAAACTCAGATATTATTATTGATTGATTTATTATTTCATCATTCAGGTTAGCTTTCGGACAGTGTTATTCAATTTTATACAGTGTTCTTAGTGTTATGTCAGGCCATGGGTTTGCTTGGGATCACTTTTGACTCTATGCATCGTGTTATGACTAAGGGTAGTCTTGGATCGTGACACATACCCATTCTCATTGATTTTGAAGTTATTTCTTGCCTTTATATAATTTGATGTTCAGTTTTTGGTGATTTCAAACTCAGATATTATTATTGATTGATTTATTATTTCATTCAATTTAGCTTCCGCACATTGTTATTTAGTTTTATACAGTGTTCTTAGTGTTATGTCAGGCCATGGGTTTGCTTGAGATCACTTGTGACTCTAAGCACCGTGTAACGACTAGGGATAGTCTCGAATCATGACACAAACCAATTCTCACAGTTTTTGAAGTTATTTCTTGCCTTTTATATAAAAGCACATTATTCTATGATAATAAGGTTCCCAACATTCAGGTGTTACCCAATGCCTTGGGAGATGACAGTGGCACTCTGCCTACAACCCATTTGGAGTTGTCTTGAGGCCAAAAAAACATGTCCATAGATATTTGGAATGAAGTGATCGACAAACCTGAGAAAAGGTCGACAAGATGGAACACTCAATATCTATCTTCCGGAGGTTGGGTCACGCTGAATAACAGCGTTCTGGATGCGTTGTCTACTTATGTCTCTCTTTACTATCTGATATTATTGATAAGAAATCTCTAAGAAGAAACTTGTTGGGCATCAATGAAAAGGTGAAGTTGTCTCCATCAATAAGCAACTAGGCGGTTTGGGGTTGAAATTCAATAAATACTTGTTTTGGAAGTGATTATGGAGATTTAATAAAGATATGTACTTTAGAGGTAGATGATTATTCATAAATATGGTCTTCTTGGTAACTGGGTCACTATGACATTCAACTCTATATGAGACCTGCGCGTAGAAAGCCATCAGGAAACATGATGAGGAGTATGCTCTAAGCTCTGGCTTCACAGTTGGTAATTAAGAAAAATTTGCTTATGGAGTGACAACAGGAAGGCATGGCCCTCTTAAAGATCTGTTCACAAATTCTTTCTGCTGATAAAATACTTCTGTAGCCACCACAGATGAAGTTAGGAACTCAGAAATTCTCCTTCAGAAACTACTTAATGATTGGGGGAAGTCTATAAAGTGGTTGAAATGTTGACGATTTTGGAAGTCCTCAAAGGGTGATGATGTCAAGCGATACTAAGGAGCTATTGTAGGCATAGACATTAAAACAAACTATATAGACAGAAAGGGTGCTCAATGTCACCAACTTTATCTGTTGGACTATCTATAAAGGAACATTAGATGTTTCGAGAATAGAAACAACTCTATACAGGAATCAAGCAAAATTATTGTCATTTCAATTCTGGTATAAAAAGAATTATGTAATTGACGCAGAATCACTGGTAGATTTGTTTTGATTCCTTCAAAGATTCTAGGCCTTCTATAATTACCTTATTGCTAATATCAACTTGATACTGATGATGACAAATTTGCCTCTCAAAATGGGCGAAAAAAAGAAGCTAATTTGGAGGGGACAGATGGTTAGTCTTGTGTTACAGTAGAGTCTGCTGGATCCCTTCAGAAACTTTAGGACAAACGTAAAATATATCAGAGAAGTAAACTTACTGGAGTGCAAAATGAGAAGGATAATATTAGTACGAAATGTAACTAGTGTTACATGAGACTTTGGAAAAGCAGTTTTAAGCACACTAGAAAGCACAGCATACTGAAGAATTTTATTAGGGTATCCCAACATCTAAAGTTCAAATTAAGTATCTTGAACCCGGCTATATAACAAAGACGTCTTCATAGGACTCCCCAATTAATATAATCTCCAATAAGCAATTATTACTAGACAGCAATACCCTTTTTTTTTTTTTCAACAGACAGCAATACCTCAACTAAATAAATTTAGCTGTGGAACCAAACTGCTTCTCCCTACCTAGGCGACCAAAGCTAAGCTTGAACTCATTTGACATGAATCATCCAATTAAAATGGTAGGGGTCAGGAATGTGTATCGTTGCTTTTGCTTTTGTCTGCATCCTGACGCACAAATTGCCCTCGTATACGTGGCCTCTGTTCAGCAAGTCTCTTTCTACTCTGGTACCGGACCTAAAATGTACGGAAAGAAACTTCAGATAAGTTTTGCTCCTCTGCCATCTATTGACTGTTCGATAGCTTTAAAACCAAGAATAGCTAAACAAAGAACTCTCGACTTCACTGAAGAGATGTAGTAGGCAAAGTTGCAATATTTACTTGATGTTACATATTATTGCATGCAGAAATATAATATGATAAAAAGGGAAAAAGAAAAAATAAGGTAAATGGGATGCTGAACGGCATAGAAAGAAGGTTTAAGTGGGAATTCAACAAACTACAAAATTTGGTTAGATCCAAGCAGAACTTCAATTATGTACTGCAACAGTAACAATTACCTTCTTCTCAAAACACCTCTCCTTCCTCTTTTGCCGGAACTTAATCAAAGCAGCCATTCTTTGAGCCGAGTGATCAACACCTCTGCTTGCACCTCCACTCACACTGCCAATTTCACATTTTTCACCAGTTCCATTTTCCGCTACCAAATTTGTTCCCTCAGCAACTACAGCAGTGCTGCTCCCATTTTGGCCACTGCTTCCATTTTGTCCATTGCTTCCATTGTTACTTCCTGATGCACTTCCATAATTAGCAGCATTTCCTTCTACAGGAGTACCTACCATGTCAGATGTTCCGCAATCTGGAGCAGCTTCAACAGCGTTTCTCAGAGACGAAACATCAGCGTTAAGCAGCTGTTGTTGCTGCTGCAAGTTAAGCACATGGTGGTGATGGTGATGGTAGTGATGATGGTGGTGCTGAACTTGGAACTTCTGGTGTATTGCTCTTGCTTGGCCCAGAGCTGCCTTTGCAGCATCTTGCTTTCCAGGAACCATAGGTTGAAGAGAAGAATTATTTCCATGTTGCACTGGTTGAAATGCAGAACAGGGATGGACATTGACTGCAGGTTTGTTTATTGGCTTGTCAATTAATGTGTCTGGTTTGATGAAAAAATTATTTGTCGAGGAGCCCATGTCATTGTTGTTACTACTTCCATTTGAGCGCTGATTAGGGGTACTACTTGACTTGGATTGCAAGTTATGCATTGATTCTGTTTTTGCAACTTCGGAATTATTATTAACTGGTGAGCAGCTGCCCACGTTTCCAGTTGGAGCCTGATTAGCAGTTGAAGCAGCATTATACCTGCATGTGACGACAATCAATTAGCAACTGTAGATTCTTTGGTCAGCTGTTGAGTTTTAGTGACTGTTGAATCACATGCCTAGAGAATGCTGATAGATCTGAATGCCTGAGTATATTGCGCTCTTGCACACCAATCCCATTCTCTCCAGCATCTCGAAGTTGCTTCATACTAAGCTCAAGTGAAGGTATGTCTTTACTGACATAGGTAGCAATTTCTTTGATGTTTGTGATCTTGGAAGGATCATGTGGAACTTCATTGGCCGTACTTTCTACTTGAGGTGTACATGTGTTGGTTATGTTACCCATATAACCAACATCTTTCTCCTTCAGGTCATCTTCCCGTGTTCCCTTGTTCAGCTTTAGGTTTCTACCCATTTTCTCATTATCCTTAGGATCTAAATCCAAATGTTTGTCCTTCATAGAAGCTGCTAAACCATCCATAACTTTACCTGATAGGCCATCAAGCTCTGGAACATTAGCAACGCCTATGTTCAAATCTTTACCTGTTCTAGCATTTCCTGAGATGTAAACCACATCACGGATATAACAGATGAATATTAACACAATAAAAAAGTAAAAAGCATAAATAGAATATTGATCTAAGATGTTTTTATCCATGGGATTTGCAAGAGCCACCTACCCAGTTCATCCTTCTCATTGAGGCATTTTCTGGTGGCATTTGCAGGCACCCAGGTAGCACTAAGTGCTTCTGTCCTTGAATGTTTAACCTGGGCACGCGTGCTATCAGGGGGATCAGCCAATTCATTCCATGGTGACATGGGTTTGGGACTGTTGACTTCAATGGCCCTTTTGGACCATGAACTCTACAAAAAAGGAAACAAGAAGATGAGTGATAATGGAAGAATGTTATTGCAAGCCCTTATCTGCATACCCAGTGTAGGAATATAGATCAAGATGTTAAAGAGTTTATGATTCCTGAATTTGCTACAATAACTTAGATAGAAATCCAGACACGAGCTAGCTATTCAGTTTCTGCTGCCTACAAGTATGCAATATGCATTATCCTGTTCATGGAACGTGTGTAAATACTATACCAAGGTTGAGCTAAATTTGGGTGGGCTAAAACATGTCAAGTCAATGAATGGTTCATGATTCAAGTATGATATTTACTTGAGTCAACATAAGCAGGTCATTTGGGCTATAGAATGGGTCATAATAACCAACCCACCCGAGTCAACATCATTATAAAGAGTGTGAGTGTGAAGAGAGAGATACACCACAAAACCAAATCAAAAGCCTTTTCTTTTGTTTATGGAGTGTGTGTGAAGCAGGACATGGAGCAGTTAGTGGGCGCAAATTAAGGTAGATGGTTAGTGGGTAGGAGTGTATCCTAACTAGTAGGTAGGAGTGCTTTGTTTGTGATTGTGCCTATGGTCATAGTGGTATGCGTGTGTCTACTAGTTCCTTGTTGTGGTGTTTTGCTGATGTTTGTGATTTTGGATAGGTAATTTATAGAAGTACTCTGTGGGTGTGTGGTTTCTTTTATTATTTAGTGGTGTGTTAACCCTTTTTGCTGTTTGTTTTTATGATTTTTGGTTTGTTTGTTTGCTATACTATTAATTCATAGTTGTCCTGTGTCGGGGGTCTTTCGGAAAGAGCCTGTCTACTTCTGAGGTAGATGGACTGCGTACACTCTACCCTCCCGAGAAACCACTGTGGGAATACCCGGGGTATGTTGTTGTTGTTGTAGTGCGCGTGAACACCGGGACAAAAATATCCCTAACCAACCAAGTAGAATTATTTCTGTTTTTTTACAGCGTTTTCTTATGGAGCAATTTGGGTTATATTAGGTTCCCGAACTTTTGAGGCAATTCAAAGTTGTCCCAACTGAACCATCCATGTATATGTTCCTAATTCAAGTGCACGAGTTAGGGGATAGTTTCAGCCTTTTATGGTCAAGTTTTAAATGAAGAGAGGAAATGGTTACGCATATATGGTTAAGCATTATCCAGAACAAGAATAATGGAGGTAACTGTCAGATACCCTACAGGTTTTCACACAGAAAAAAGGGAATCTCAGAAATCATGAAGCTGCTTGATTTGGATTATTTTGTATGAGAATAAACTTTTTTCTGGTTTAATCAGCTCGAATAGTTACAATCGCTATTAGTCAGAGCTATTATCTCGATACAGCTGACTAGTCAGCATTGAGATAATACAACTGATTTATGATTTAATCAGTACTGAGATAATGGCTCAATCAACTGATTATCCAAAACGATTATCCTAAACAACTGTTCATAGTCTCTGGTATGATCACTCTTCTATAGAGTCAGAAACATTTAACATAATCCAAAACAATAATGCCAGAGATTTCAGTACCTATGCCAGCATAATTGGCTAACCATACTATTCTACAAAGCTATTAGCTACAAAGTATTAAGGATTATCCCCGGGAAAAAGTATTAGGGCAATCATATGTGTCTGTGTATAGGGTTCATGGATAGTAGGTTGGCAATGTACACACTTCCTGATTCACTATAATACACCCCCAATCCCCACCCCTCCACCCCCTCCCCCGCCAGCTCATTAAAATAGGGATTTTTTAGTCTTTCACCTAAATTCCCCAATTTCCCTCCATATGATTCCCAGATTCCCACCATCTTCTCTGATCTAACCCGCTGTTCTCTGCCACTTCCCAATCTTATGTTCTATACTTCCCACCACTTCTCTGTCTGGTTGATAATTAGATTAAGAAATGCAAAAGTTACTGATTTACAACACAACGCAAAGAAGTGATCCGTTCTTATTCTCTCTTTTCCAAGGATTAAAAAGATCAAATTACCCAAACACACAAAAACTTCTAAATAGGGGCGGCAATTGGCGGGTTGGGTCAAATTTGGGCGGGTACAAATGGGTTAAGATAACAAACGGGTCAATACCCAACCCGACCCAAATTTGTTTGGGTCAAAACAGGTTAGGCAATGGGTTATAACTCAACCTAGTCCAATTCTTACTAAGCTTGAATTGCTTTATTTGTTCTTTTATAAATTTTTAGCACCAAATAAAATTATTTTTTTTCTTTATTATGACGACTATATATAACATATACAACAACAAACCCAGTGTATTCCCACCTAGTGGGGTCTGGGGGGTAAGATGTACGCAGTCCATACCTCTACCTCTAAAGAAGTAGAAAGGTTGTTTCCGATAGACCCCCGGGTCAAGACACGAGACACCACACAAATACATAGTAAAGCACAGAACAGGATTTCATAACATAACATAACATAAATACGGCACCCATAAGTAATAGAAAACAGAGGCAAGCACCCAGATTCGTAATAAAACCTGGAACACGGAATCATAACAAGAAATATTACCCCCACCAAGTAATTCCCTACACTAGCGACCCAAAATGGCCCTAGTCTTCTACCCTAATTCGCGACCTCCATACCTTCCTATCTAGGGTCATGTCCTCGGTGAGCTGTAACTGCTCCATGCCCCGCCTAATCACCTCACCCCAGTACTTTTTCGGCCTACCCCTACCCCGCCTAAAACCATCCCACGCTAGCCTCTCACACCTACGAACCGGGGCATCCATACCCCTCCTCTTCACGTGTCCGAACCATCTCAATCGGACTTCCCGCATCTTGCACTCCACTGGAGTCACACCAACCTTCTCCCTGATAGTCTCATTCCTGACTCTATCCCCTCTAGTCAGCCCACACATCCAGTGCAACATCCGCATTTCCGCCACCTTCATTTTTTGGATGTGGGAGTTCTTAACTGGCCAACACTCCGCACCATACAACGTGTCCGGACGGACTACCACCCTGTAGAATTTTCCTTTAAGCTTGGGCGGCACCTTTTTATCACACAACACCCCCGACGCGAGCTTCCACTTCATCCATCCCGCCCCAATACGGTGCGAGACATCCTCGTCAATCTCACCGTTACCCTGGATCACGGACCCGAGATACTTGAAACTATCCTTCTTGCATACCTCTTGTGATTCCAGCTTCACTGCCACCTCATTCTCCAGCCTCACTTCATTAAACTTGCATTCCAAATACTCTGTCTTGCTCCTGCTCAACCTGAACCCTTTAGACTCAAGAGTTTGTCTCCACACCTCTAGTTTGTCATTCACACCCCCTCGAGTCTCGCCAATTAGAACTACATCGTCTGCAAAAAGCATACACCAAGGCACCTCCCCTCAAATACGACGCGTCAACACATCCATCACCAAAGCAAACAAAAAGGGACTAAGAGTAGATCCCTGATGCAATCCTGTCAAGACAGTGAACTGCTCTGAGTCTCCTCCCGGCGTCCTCACCTGAGTTTTCGCTCCATCATACATATCCTTAATTGCTCTGATATATGCCTGCGGGACTCCACTCACCTCCACGCATCTCCATAGCACCTCCCTGGGGACTTTGTCGTATGCCTTCTCCAGGTCGATAAACACCATGTGCAGGTCCTTCCTTTCCCTATACTGTTTCACCAACCTCCGTACCAGGTGAATTGCCTCCGTCGTCGAGCGGCCAGGCATAAATCCAAACTGATTTTCCGAAATAGACACTATCCGTCTCAGCCTCACCTCGACCACTCTTTCCCAAATCTTCATAGAGTGACTCAATAACTTAATCCCCCTATAGTTATTGCAACTTTGGATGTCACCCTTGTTCTTATAGAGAGGGATCATGGTTCTCCACCTCCATGCCTCGGGCATCTTTGCCGTCTTGAAGATTTCGTTAAACAATCCAGTCAACCACCTTACACCAGCCTCTCCAACGAACTTCCAAAACTCCACCGGTATCTCATCCGGCCCCGTCGCCCTACCCCTCCGCATCCTGCGAACAGCCTCTCTAACCTCCTCTACCTTAAAACGTCTACAATAACCAAAATCCCGACCCTCCTCTGAGTGCTCCAGTTTCCCTAACACAATAGCTCTATCCCCTTCGTCATTCAAGAGCCTATGAAAGGACGACTGCCATCTACTCTTAATGTGACCATCCTCCACCAACACTCTACCGTCCTCTCCCTTGATGCACCTCACCTGGTCGAGGTCACGACCCTTCCTCTCCCTAGTCTTAGCGAGTCTAAACAACTTTTTCTCCCCTTCTTTCCCCTGTAACCCTGCATACAAGCTCTCAAGAGCGGCCGTCTTTGCTGCCGTGACTGCTGACTTAGCCTCCCTCCTAGCTAGCTTATACTCTTTCCTGTTTACCCGCTTCTCTTCTTCGTCCTTACTCTCAACCAACTTAGCATACGCCCCTTTCTTGGTCCCCACTTTCTTCTCCACCTCTTCGTTCCACCACCAATCCCCCCGATGATGCCCTGCCCGGCCCCTAGAAACACCCAACGCCTCACTTGCATTCTCCCTGATGCACCTAGCCGCCCTATCCCACATACTATCCACGTCCCCCCTACACTCCCACACCCCCATTCCAGCCAACTTCTCCCCTATCTCCCACGCCTTTACTGGCGTCAAGCCGGCCCACTTAATTCTAGGTCTACCCTCCTTACTCCTCCTTTTTCTATTCTTCTTTATGCCCAAATCCATCACCAAGAGCCTATGCTGGGTCGAAAGATTCTCACTCGGAATGACCTTACAGTCCTTACACAACACCCTATCCCCTTTCCTTAGCAACAAAAAGTCAATCTGGGTCCTGGCTATCGCGCTTCGAAAGGTGATCAGGTGATCGTCCTTCTTTGGAAAGCCCAAGTTCACCACCACCAGCCCAAAGGACCTCGCAAACTCCAATAGAGTAGCCCCCTCCTCATTTCTCTCCCCAAAACCAAAACCACCATGCACATCACCAAAGCCTCCCGGTAGCGCCCCGATGTGCCCGTTGAAATCTCCTGCTACAACAATCTTCTCCAAGCTAGGCACGCCTCTCACTACCTCCTCCAAAGCCTCCCAAAACCGCATCTTCTCCTCCCCCTCCGAGCCCACTTGCGGCGCATAAGCACTACACACATTCAG